>OY757237.1:46097449-48557449 GCA_963583995.1 Xylota segnis
GCAGCCGGTATTTCATCAGAACTTCGTACGAAGACCATCAATTGTGAAATTTTAGAAAGCCAATTTCAAGTACTTCTCCCGTAAAAATTCCCCAAACCTCAAGCCCAATAAAAGCCAAAACGACTTAATAGCTACAGTTTCCTACTACACGCACAGACAAGGAAACTAAATACTCTCCGTCGGTATTTAATTATCCTGTTCGCAGAGAGTAAACATTTTATTGGATTTCAGATGAATGCGCTTCATGGCGTTCTCCGTACGTTTGCCAATGCATGTTTCAACAACTGTCTGTACAGCACACTGTCGGGGGCACGTTTTCTACCAGCCCATCTATGTGTACGTGTGTATCCCACTCCTAAGGACGAAAACATAATTCTGTATGTGTACTCACATTCGCTAACTTGTTTGATGGTGTTTACACACGTTGTGACACTTTTTCTCTCGTACACCAAACACACATCGAAAGATTAACCCTTTAAAGGAGAACACGAAGGAAGAAGGAAAAAACAAGTATGTAATTGGATTTCTCACTTATGCCGTTAGCGGTTTCTTTTCTGGGGAGGACATGTAGGTTTAGAGTATTTGATAGGATTGTGTTGTTAAAAGTTACACTGGAACACAGTGTTACACTGTGTTACAACCATACAAGCCATCAGTGTGACTAGACTAACTCAGTCGTTGTCGTCCTCGGAAGTTGGAAATTTAATTTAGAATTAAATTGAGCCACTGAGCCAGTCAGCCGCAGTAAAATTAGGATATAAACTTTATTGCTCACTGAAATTGGGTTCCTGAATGAGTTTTAGGTGTTAATTTTTGTTTGAAAGTAGTTCGTGCATTTTCCTGGAAGATGGAAGCACTTTAGGCATGTGTGTGTGGATGGGCGAAGGATCTGTTGCGGGTAATCAAGTTAATTGAGCGGTTTACGTGAAGTTAAAAAGGGTTTTCTTCACATATACATATGTATGTGTGTGTGTTCTTTTTTTTGTGTGGTAGAAATGGGTAGAATGAACTTACAAGATTGTTAACCGTTTTTGGGTATTTTAAAAAGGATACGCTGTTGTATCTGGCGTATATTTTATTGGAATGACGTTGTTCGTATTCTGTCTGTTAAGCACGATTCTTTTGGCCATGTAAATGCGTAAAATTGAGGTCGTGGATACCTTCTATTGGTTCCACTCGCAATATTTTCAGACAGTTTGTCAGTCTTGAAGTGTTGAAAGGCTTGAAAGGTAAAATTGGGAGTTTGATAATGTGTGGCACATTATGTCCTCAAAAGGGACCAAAACACGGCCTTATCTGACATGTAGTCCATTGAGTCTGTGTGTGCCAAATAGACTCCTTTTTGGTTTTCCCTGTCCTAAGTGCCTTGGCATAGACATAGAGCAGTACACATCAGAATTGAAGTCATAACTCTGGAGAATAGAATCCTTCTCGCTTATCTAGGTTCACACATCATTAGTGGCTTCTATCATGAAGCATCATCAGCCACAACCCTGAGCCAATTACTAATGGCCCCCTGCTTCATGATGGCCAACATCTCGTCCATACAACGAAGGATTCTGTGAGGCTTAGGCTTTTTATTTCATTTTGAGTCCATGCCACCGGAAACTCGACGCCATACTTTGGTCGATCATTTTAGATTGACAACCAGATGGATGCGTTCAAAGACTAGGTATATGTGAGATGTGGTATACAAAAGCTAGGTGGCGTTACTTGAATCTATTACAAGAATAATTTATTGACGATGTCCTCTGCAGTTTTAACCAAATTTAGTTTTAATGAACATGACCAGCATTGTTCAGCTATGCGGCTTTCACTACCTATGACCTTTCGTGTGCTTGAAAAGCTCCCAGCTATAGTCCTCACTAAAGATTACATTTACTCAGGACTGCCTACATAAAACGAACTACCCACATGAATATGAGGATAGAAATTATTAATTAAACTCTGTGTGTACAAGCAGGAGACCACAGATTTTACTGAACCTTCTGGTTGTTTAAATTGCCTATATATTATTTTGTTTGGTTATCCTTCGGTGACAGTAGGTGAGCCATTCTCTTGCATTCGTCCTGAAAAAACCGCCCACTCTCCCTTACTTGTCCATTGACACGTATGACATTTTTCAAGTAGAATTTATGTCCTCATCAGACGACATGTTTTCCTTAAGGTTTACGGTACAATTCACATTCCATTGTTTGATTTAGTGATCACAGTTCCATTAAGTCCAATCCCTCATGCAAAGTAAACACAGTGCTGATACACCCAGCCCGGTTATCACAGCAATAAATCATTTCCCCATTACATTACAATCTGCTGCAAACTAGGTTAACCACCGAGAACAATTCCCAAACAACATTACCATAGAAACATTTGCACCAGCAGTGTCCTGACACATTGGCATCACACCACAGTTCTTTACGAATGTAACATCCCAGCCAAAATCAGGATATAATGCGTATGCCATTTACAGAGAAGAGTCCTTTCGGAATGTAGCCGATAATGTAAACCACCACGTTGCGATGGGGTTCAATTGATTTCGCATAAATTTCTCAAGCAATCCACTCTAAGCCCAACGAGTTTGGTGGCCGTCATCACCATTTTGGGATTCCAATTGCAACATGGACTCACGACATGGACTCCTCCGACAGGGCCCATTCCGCCATGTGTCACGTATCCACCCGGAGAACTATTCCGTTTCGTAGAAATCTAATAATACCAATAAACCGTGTTATCTATTCATTGTCTCCTCCTGTCTGGGTGGGCACAAGGAACAAGGAACCCTCCTCCGAAATGTTGAGTTAATTTTGTTTTCGGAAACAATAGGCATAGACAGCAGCCCTACGGCTGACACAGCTGGCTGGAGTGCGTGTGTGTGTGTGTTTGCGTTATTGAGGTCGGATTAATCCAAGTGTTAAGTTAAAGGACGAGGCGGGATGGAGAAAAACTCAATTCTATAAGTTTAGGATGTCAGGACTGTAATAGACAGGCGGCAGGATGACGATAAGCTCGACTGATTACCAACTCATTACGATGTCAATTGTATGTGATATGTTTGCGCTTGGATGTCAATGTCATGTGGTAGGTGTAAGGTGGCGGTCGGGCGGGCGCTTCGACAGACTCTCATGTGGAAAATGTCGAAAATAATTGATCGATCCTTGCTGCCACGGTAAACGCTATTCGAAGGTGAATTAATGTCACATTTGACATTTTGCAGGATATAATAAAATTATTTCTGTACAGCGAGATGACCCAACAAATATTGAGTTATAAATGCCAGGACGAAGAATACACAATGATCCTGGATGCTGGATGCTGGATGCTTTATTGAGCCAATTTAGCCGAAAATTTATTTCATTAAGTGTAACTGTAAGAGCGGGGGGCGGTAATAAAAGTTATGGTTCTATTTTCAATGGTTTTACGAGTCGACTTTTTGATAAACGGTAATTTATTCATTAAATTTTGAAGAGATGCCTACTCTCAGATGCGGCTGTATCCGCATCTCCACAGGATGTAAGGTACTGCCGTGCTGTGACATCGGCGAAACAGGACTAATTTATGGTTGTGTGTGCTTGGTTTTTTATGAGGCAAATCGACATTTCAGGGAAATGAGAAATGAAATAAAAATTTGCCTCTCAATTGAGTGTATGAATCTCTTGCATGAATTATGATGGTTTACAGGACAATTGGATAAGGAGGATTGCTGTTAGCGATTGTTAAGTTAAAATGATTTCAAACGCGCGTGTTAACAACGATAAACAAGTGGGGGAGCTCCCGTTTTGAATCACAGGCCTTGCGTGCTGCTGTGCCTTGTGATGGAGATTGGGGGATTTGTTGAACTGTTTCGGTCCTTGCTGGCTTTATGGGATCTTTTTTTATTGTTTTAGCTGTTTGTCTTAGCGGTGGCTCGGTAGTGGATCTTGCAAATGAGCACAATTATGCAAATGAGATCTGATATCACGCAATTTTTTATTAGGATACACAGTCCTACATATTTCATGTGAGTAAGCAGCATTCAAATGAATTAGGACTTGGGATGGTACTAAAGCTCTGTCCACATCTGGTTTCTGGCAAATGGAGACAATAAGACTGGTGATAGATAGGTCATGTCTCTCAAATTCCTCCTAAGCCATGTTTATTACGAAGGATGGACACCCATGTCTGCTTTCACAGGTTTTTTTCAATAAGAACATAACAATTTTGTATCTAAATGCAAACAAACGCTTAAGCTTATCCTAAAAATTCTCAATACCAAAACGGCAGTCAAGATTTTACATTTTTATAAAAGTAAAATTCTTGCGCAATTAACATTTGGGAATCAATGAAAGTTACTACCGAAAACTGAGTCTGTGGTCGAAACTTTAAGAGCGTTTACTCTAATTTTCGGTTTTGATACTCGTCTCCCACTAGACAGGCTGTGCGGGCTATAGTGAATAAATTCGAGTCAACATGTTCACTACTGACTGTTCCTGTGCCAGTGAGACAAAGCACCGGAGACAAACCGAAAATATAGCAGTCATAGGTGCTCCAGTTCCAGTTCAGAGAAACTAGGAACCTCTCAGTCCAGATTGTGGCAAGTTTTCGATTAAGAACTTGGCCTACATCGTTACAAGATGAAGATTAGTCAAAAACTGAAGTGCTTTGACCATTTGAAGCGTCGAAACTTCTCCGATTCGGCTCTGCTAAAGTTTGACAAATGCCCTGAATTTCATAAAAAAATCATTTTCAGCGACGAATTACTTACTTAACGGCCCACCGATACGTGAAGAATCTCTGCCTCAGACACTGCAGCCTTCCACTCCTTTCGATCACGAGCACGCTACTGCCAGTTGTCCGGAACAAGTGCTCTAGCATTCACCACACTTTTATCCTTTCAACAGTCTCGGTCTTTCCAGACGTCTCGAGCCTGAGGGTTGTGATTCAAAGATCTTCTTTGCTGGAACATTATTCGCTCGATGTGGCCAACCCAGTGTAGTAGAGAACTTTGGCTTATGGATTACATCCACATCTTGGTACAGCTCATAGTGTTCGAAGTTATATCTTCTTCATTCGCCTTCCTCGCATACGGGACCGAAAATTCGACGAAGAGTTTTTCCTTCGAAAACCATCTCTGCTTTCCTGCTATTGACCCCATATAGCAGAACTGGGAGGATCAATATTTTGTAGAGTATGCATCTCGTCTTCCGAGCTAGGAACCCAATTGTTTTACCAAACCAAAGTATGCAGCAGCCCTCTCCTAAGCTAAGTCTTCGCCGAATCCTCATTAAATTGTCATTCGTGGAGTTAATATTTACTACGAGGAAGGTAAACTCCTAAACTATCTCGAAGTTACTGATGCCAGTGGTGACGTTTTGTCCTTGGCGGTGGACTGATACTTCTTTGTTTGTTGACAATAGGTACTTGGTTTTGTCCTCATATACTTTAAGCCCTCCTTGTTTCGCCTGTTCCTCAATTGCCGTAAAAGCTTCAAAAAGCCGAGCTGGGAGCGACCGATCATGTCCATGTCGCTTGCGTATCCCAGCAGCTAGACAAAGGCACTATGTCTTCCCTTTTTACAGCTGTTGAAGCAGTCACATGACAGCGCATCTCCTTGCCGAAATCTGGTCCATGTTTGGAGTCATGTTTGGTTCATAGTTCAGAGGAACTGTATTGCCGAGATCCCGAATTCGGCCATGCCCTTGTAGAGCTCCAGACGATGAATGCTGTCATATGCGGCTGTAAAGTCGATAAAGAAATGGTAAGTCTCGACTTGAAATTCGTTGGCCTTTTCCAAGATTTGTCTTCGTGTGAAAACTTGATCTGCCGGGCCGGAAGTCACATGCGCCGCTTAGTGTGTTGCAGAAAGGTTTCAGACGTTCAGGCAATACATTGGATAAGATTTCCGTCTTAATGGCTCTGTCAATATATAGAATTGAATAGACTTGACATCTGTGAGATGTGGTTCCAACAAGATGGTGCCACACGCCACACAGCTAGTCAAACAATTGATCTATTTAAGGGGGAAGTAAGGCGGAATCTTGTAATTTCCAGAAATGAATCAGCCGAATGGCCATTTTACACGTCGTTGGCTTATGCGAACAAGTTAACAACTTTTAATGAAGTCATGAACAATATCGAAGGCGAAATCGCCATCGTTTCGAACAATATGTGTGGAAGAGTGATGGAAAGGGACTCCAAAGAATCGAGAGCTGGAAACATGCTCGCGGTGGACATATGAACTAAATCGAATTCAATACTAAAATTTAACATGTTTACTATATGTAGACTAAATGTCAACTCAGTATCTCAACTTTTCTGTATTTTGTTCAAATACCAAATTGTTATGTCCTTATTGAAAAGGCCTTTACTTGCCAATTTTTTCCATTTATGCAGAAAGTTTTGTGTTTATCCTTTCCTTGGACATCATCCTCATAGACGATCATGTCATCAGTTAAATGGCAAACTCGTTGAGGCAACAATCCAAGACTAAAAAAGTACCTCAGTTAGCTCACCTTTGTCATTTTCTTAACTGAATTGCCTTCATCTCAAAACTACTAAAATAGGGATTCGTCCTTTGTTCTGAAGGCGGCAGTAGGGGTCTGGTAAACCACACGGACAACCAGGGTGTAGTTCGCAGTTTTTACAGGAAACAGTCCAACATTTGCTTCCCTTACGCCTTCTAGAAGATTATCATGCGAGTTGAGTTTGATATTCAAAGGACCATAACATTCAAATATTTTTTGGTAAAAGCAAGACTGATGCCATTAATAGGGATAAAGTCTAAGGGGGAACTTTGTATTTCATCGCAATCGGAACTGGTTCAGTGCTGTGGGAATTAATCCCCCCAATCCGCATTTTTGCGATCCATCTGGTAAACCAAAGGATTTCTCTGGACTCTGCATCCCGTCCCCTCCTGGTCTGCAAGTAACTTTTCCATAGCAGATGAATGAGAAGGCGACTATCATGGACTATTCCGTAATTGGCAAGTTTCCTAATCGATGCACCATCCAGTCATACAATGCCTTCCTGTAGGCAAATAGACTCTGGACAAGATTCGTCTCGCCACCGTGGAGTCCATTTTTAGGTTTTTCAATGCACAGAAGCGAATGAAAGGATATATCTCGACTGATTTTTCTTTGCAAAATGTGCGAATGTTGAGATGCATGCTCTGGCGTGGACGGATACCAATCAAAGTTTCCAGGAAAAAGAGGGATACACTGATGAATCGGAGACCCATTCAAGTTTCTCTTGCAAATTTTTTTTCCTGCTTCAGATCTATATATGAACATGACTGCAACTTTTCCGTGGATATGGTATCTTCTATTTTAGGGTCTTAAAGGATTTGAAGGGTTTTGGGCTAAGTGACTATAATTGGAGAGTTGGTTGAAGGATTTTTCGCAACGTGGTGGTTATGGCTAATTGAAAAGGAGTCTATACTCGTTCCAAAGACTATCCCAAGAATACCAAGGTAATGACCTTGTAATTCGAGGTTTACGGCGTTATTTAACGTCATAGGGTATAAGTCATACAATCGGGAACTGCTTTGTTAGTCAACGCACCAAGGGTGCACTTGCTACTCCTTTCATTTCCCACTTTACACGAAACTGAGTTTTGTCCTTGAATGCCTGAATCTTGAATACCATCCAAAACTTGAGTGGAGAATGCTCAATAATTCATATCAAGGTTCGAGTATCTGCAGATTTTTCACAGGATTTTGTGTACCTAGTCATCCACTTTCTCCTACCCTTCGAGCTGACATGTGAATGAGCTTATAAAGTATAAGTGCAGGTTGTATGGTTGTATATTATCAGGACAACCTACCAGACCTATTAAACAAGTGCCATAGAGGGCATAAAACAGCCTTTAATAAACTCCTGAAGTATTTATAACCTTTTGACTATCATCAGACCGCTTAAGTAAACCAAAACCTTCATTCGTGTGATGTGGGTTACATTTTTCGAAAGACTTCAGGATCAATAATGTATGGAAAGGACAGTTTCTTTTTAAGTCATTTAGGGATAAATATACCTTCGTATATTTGTCAGGAGCTTGCATTAGGTGGAGAGGTATAAAAAGGTGTCTTTGTGATTCAAATATGGGCTTCTAGTTGAGGTGTGTCAACTTTTTTATAAAAAAAATTCTGAAATCATTTCCTGTATTCTTCAATCTAAGAGAATCGAAATAAGTTTTTAAAAAGGGTTGGATATCCGTAAAAGAAATAGGGCGATAGAAGCTGTATCTGTCAGTCTGTCTGTCATCTTCTGTCCGAGTATCCGGCCCTCATCAAGACCAGATTGAGGATTCATGGAAGTCATTTCTTTGTGGAGTTTGAAGAATTATGAGTGCGAAAAATGCATGTCCCTATCTGAGTGTTTCTGAAGGAGCAATACGTGTAACAAACAATCCTGAAGAATGAAAACAACTAGCAGAAGATTCACCCACTGCTGGGTCTTGATTTCTTGGGGACAGCTTGGATTGGGATGCTATTTGGTTGGGCTTGCACAGAAGAGGCATTTTAGAAGACGTACAGCCATTATCATTTTACACAATGGTAAAATATCTAAGGATTTTGAAGTCCAAACTGGAGTACCTCAGGGGTGCATACTGTCGCCACTATTGTTCTTGGTGGTTATCAGTAATTTATTCCATGCAGGATTGATGGAAGGAAATTCGTTGCATGACACATTACCTTAAACACCTGAACTATGTTTGTCTACTTTCACATCGGGGAATGGACCTTCATGTGATGGCCCACACACTCGAAGCTGAGGCACACAAAGAGGGACTCGAAATAAACACGGACAAAACGATAGCCCTGAGCACTTCAAACACCAGCGCTCAACTCACCTTTCCGGTTAGGATGTCGGGAAAGTGAAAGTGGAAACTGCTTCATTGTGTAGCACGCCATACAGTGGAATCCAGTCACTCAAGCTGGCATAACAGCAGGAGGCCCTAGGCAAACATTCCGCAGATCAGTCGAGGAGGAATCGAGGTCTCTGAGACTGAGCTGGTGGCAGCTATAACGTGTTGCAGAAATGCGATCAAGATGGTGGGCAGTCATCGTTGAGCCCTTATGCCCCTCGAGGGACTTAACTAACTTACCTTAGGTCTCGATTAAACGTAGACTTCTGTTGAAGGATAATGATATGCCGAAGGTTAGTTCCTACTTTGTCTGCTCGACAGTCTACTCATACTTACCTGAAAACAAAGACACCAGTTGGTTTTTAACTCCTTTAACTACCCAGAGGTTGCTTAAATCTTCGAAGTGATATTCACCGAGAATCGCTTGTCTAGATTTGGGTAGGCTTGGACATTCGCGGATGTGCCTTCTTCCGCGTCCATATCGCTACAGTCTCGGTGAGGATCACCAGTTTCTAATCACATTACAGTCGTTGAGGGCCAGGATTTGTACAGTTTTGTCATTATCATTGCCAAGGGGCGGAAGAACACACGCAACTACCTGTTCGGACCCCACTCTTGCTCATTCATTTGCCGGCTCGTTGCCTTGAAAGCTGGTGTGTTCTAGAACCCAAGCGAGTGTGACGTCATGGATTGCCGTGAGTGTTGAAACATCGTTTCATCAGTTTGGATGAGACGGCCTTCACGGCAGCTTGACCAGCAATATAGATATCTATCGTCGTACTGGACTGCAGTTTCGTGGATAGTTTTTGGGCTGCTTCTGCTATTGCTAGTACTTCCGCTTGAAACAGCCTTAAGGGGTTCCTCTAGCTTCCAGTGCAGTCACCTTGTTCTGAGTTATAGTGTCTCTCTTGACCATGCATTCTGGGTCTATGTTGCTGCTCCAACGCTAGTCTTCTCGAATCGGATTTCCCGTCTATGTCTAGGAAGGGTGCCAACGTGAATTCTTTGATTTTTTGTGGTGAAAAGAATTTTAAATCCGTGTTACCACTTCATGCAGGACGATCAGTCTTTAGTGTTAGGCTGGGGGCATATCCTCAGGACTTATCTGCCCATGGAGGTGAGAGAAAATGGTAGGGATCGTCAGTGAAGTGCATCAGGATATGCCCTTATATCACTTCCATGTCACAGTGAGACGGATCAGAGAACTATTTCTCAAGACTTGTGGTTGTGAAGTCGTATGCTATGACTTTCCAGGATGTAGGTACACTTAATGGTGGATGTCAGCCACTTGTGTTTCACATTCTTTCTTACAATACTGACTTAAACTCGTTGTTTTGGAAAACAATTTGGTTTGGAGTCATATTGCTCTTGATAGCCTTACCACATAAAGATAACAGGAATACTACTCCTGCTGTGTAGGTTTACGAGTCCTAGGAGACTATCAGCAGCTCATCGGATCAAAAGAAAGATTCCTTCCCAATTGTCCGAGTACTTGGAATTTCAAGCATTCACTGATTCTTCCCTAAGAAGCCTTTCGGCTGAAATACATTTCCTGGTATTTGTACTTCAAAACACTTTGTATTACGCATTTTGGTTGCCTGTACTGCGGTTTGTTCTATAAAACCCAAATGTATCTGCACCTCCTTCCAAGAATTAAAATGGTTCCCAAGCAGAACAAAATGTTTCATGTTTATTTATTGTACTTTGGCCTAAATATTGTGAAATACACTCCGGGAAATTCCATTAAATTTCCAACACCAACATACCTTAAAGCCGTACAAGCTCAGTACAGCGCACGTCCTATGTATTTCATTCCCTTTGTCGATAATGCTGCCTCATTTCGGTGCTTGCGCTCCATATGTTCTACTAAACACCAAGACTTACTAATCCACAAACCACAAGTTAATACGGGTACTTCCACCAACCCACTGCCAGGACGAAACACACACACAATACACACACAATACACACACCATGGCAAAATGAAAATCGAGAAAGTTTTCCCCAACTCAAGGCTGTAACCACACCTGTGCTCCAGGGAGTCAGTCCTTCGATGTTTTCCTCATTTGATAGCTGGGGCTCTACACTCTCACTACACTCCTAGCCGCCTTGTAAAGGAAGAAATCTCGTTTAAAATTATTCATGACATTGCTCCCACTTCTGGCATTTAAGGCATGGCTCACACTAAAAGCCTTATGTCATTCAATTCTTGTCATCGTTCCTCTGTACAGCCATCAGAAAATCGCGGAGGAAGTTAACGTGTGACTCTTTGAACTGGAAGAATCCATAAAAGTCAAGTCAATGTATCTGCGGTTGAAGCGGGCAGCACAAGACGGCTCGGCTCGGCACAACTGTGGGAGGCGGTGACAAAGCGTACTCATTCATGTCGCTGATGATTAAAAATGATGCCGCACTACCTGAGATTGGAGGTGAAAGCTTTTTATCTGCTTGTCGAAACGTGTAAAAGTTTTCTAACCTCCCGGTGGATATCTGCACTTACTGCCGCTGCCGTAAGTCCTTGTCACGTGTTTAACTTTACGGCAGTTAAAGTTCACAGGAAGCAAGGATGTCTTTTCTATAATTTTGTTACCGATGCTCATCGGAGGGATGCCTCGATATAGTTGAGTTGACATTTACCACGGCTCGGGGAAGGTGGCCTAAAAATGGAATTCATTTGGGCCAACTTTACTGTGTGTGGGTTGGCTGGGGAAACTGCTGATGATGTTTGACTTTCGACGGGTCGAACAGTTTTTGCCAGTGATTCTGTGTTAGAATTTATGGCAACCGGAAATAACTTTGGGACATTTGTGACGGTTGCCACTGCGGTACGAAGGAATGTCACCCGTCGCCCATAGCCCGTCGCCCTATGTAAACATTGAACGCATAAAATGGCCTTCGGTGTATTAATATCAAAGTTGTGACACCATTGTTTGTTTGGTACATTTTTAATGGCATAATTTTCCAATGAAACCGTTGCCCAGGATAGGTTTTTGTTCTGTTGACTTTGGCAACCACACATCCATTATGTACAGTGGGCCGCGCAATATTTACGAATCACTCAAAGTGATGTTGTGACAAAGTATCGCTGGAGTGTAAACACTATTTTATATTCACGCAAAAATAAAGAAAATATATTTATCGATTGTTTTATGTTCCAGCGGGTAACGCAAATCAGATTTAGATTGATGGAACGTTCGAAAATTGGTTTTCAAACTGTCGTCCTTAAGTGCTTGATTCGTTAATGGTAGTACTTTGAAAAATGGGCGCAGTTTCAGAGTCGAATGAAGGATTATCCGAACGGGAACAGTCGATATTTTCGATTAAAATAAAATAAATTCTTAGTGACGGATCTGAAGCTCTCCTCGACCATGATTTTCAAAAAACGAAGGACTGAACGATGATCATATCCTTAGAAATTTTCGTAGTGTTTTTCCTATAATAGGTGGTAACCAAAGAGTTGTAGGTTGAATTACGGGCTGATTTTGGAAATATTTCTTGGAAAAACAGAAGCCAAACAATCAAATGGGTCTAAACCTCGTCCGGACGAAACTTGAGCAAGGTTGTCTGTACCATCAAATCGTACCTGTTTGGCTGCATTATTTAATTTTTTCCTAACTGTTACACTGTGTGAGTGCCTGAAAAATTCCAAATCGATTTCAAGACGGCATATGACAGACGAGCTCTAGAGACCAGGTACTCAGAGCCATGTCTAGCTTTGACGTCATTGCCAAGCTTGTGCGTTTAATCAGGATGACTATGGAGAACACTCGGTGCTCCGTCAAGGTCGGTAACGAGCTCACCGAGACCTTTAATATATCTAACACGCCATGCCTTGTTTTTGGTGTCGTACTTGAAAGGGTTGTGTGAAACTCTCAAGTCAAAACGGGAGGCATAATCTTTTTGTGTAACTACTAGCGCATGCCGTCGCCATTGGCATTACTGGCAGAAATTATTGGGCTGTCACTAGTATTAAGCCAGAAACTGCAAAAATGGGTCCAGCGATAAATAAGGACAAAATCAAGTACGTGCTGTCCACAAGAAGGGAATGGATTAGAGCTTTGTTCATCTCGGCTGTACTATAATGACATCTCAGCAGAAATTGAACGAAAAATAACTCTAGCCAATCGCTGTTCCTTAAGGCCGAGAAGGCAAATAGTAGGGCCATCTCCCGGACAACTAAGGAAAGTCTGTGTAAGACCTCGAGAGAAAGATTCTTCATAAAATGTTAGGGTCCTGTTTGTGTTGACGGGCTTTTGAGGAGGAGATTCAACTCGATCTAGTCAAGCAATTGCGCATCAGTCGTCTTAGATGGATGGTTAGGACATGAAAGGTGGATATATGAAACTGCTTCAGCTTGTAAAGTCTTCGAAACCAAGTCCGAGGGACAACCCAGTAAAGGAAAACCTCACTTTAGGTGCGGCGCATAAGCAGTAGGGGACGTCAGACTGAATGAGCTTCTTAATAGAGGCTCACGTTTACCTTAAACTTTAGCCCCACTTAAGTACAAAAGTAGGTAACAGTTCAGCTAGATGGGTGCTTCGTACTAGACCAGTTGCTAGGTACCAGGGGAGGAGTCGCAGATGCTAAAGCCTTGTTTTTACCCGTTCTAGCTCGAACTTTTAATAAAGCTTAAGAAACTATTAATGTCTATATCTGTTGAGTCTGTTGAGAAATATTAAATTTTGAGATCGTTTCAAATCCAGTTTTGACCATAATTGTTTCATCGCTAGACAAAGTGGTCTACTTGTTCACCTAAAATTTGTGCTCACGATAGCACTATCTACGAATTTTATTTTTTCCTATAAAATCTTTGAAACCAAAGGAGAGTCATACCAACAACGTGACAGGATTGGACTATCCATAAATCCCTTCGTATATTTGTATGTAAATTACTTCGAAACTCGAGCGTTCTTGTGAACCCATTTCATTTAAAAAACAAGCACCACCATGGCATCCACATGTTTAATGAAAAATTTCCATAAAATAAATATTAATAACACTGCGAGTATGGTAATGCGTGGAAATACTTTTCCAATTAATTAAAATTCACAACCTACGACGACACAGTCGCAGGAAATTCCTCGCGGCTAGATTCATTGTGCGTTGACCGGATATTGCCTATTACCCGCCGCGGCCGCCGTGGCCGCCGCCAAAAGAAACATGCCAAGTCAACCGTTCTGTTGATTGCCCATTTTACCGGCCTAATATCATTTTAGTATAATTGTATATTATTAATTAATTTACCGTGATTCTGCGGCCACGCGATCTCTGTCTCTGCGCCTCGTATGGCGTCGCAGCACCCAGCCCCCTTCCGGCCACATTTCAATTAAACTCCCGGCTAAAACCAACCTCAACCTTCAGCTGAAACAACATGTAAACCGAATTAAAGTGCACAAGGAGGTCGTATCCTCTGACTCATATGAGTATGGAGTATGTGGTGTGTCCTTATGAAATATTAAAATCGAAGTCAGTGACCCCAGAGGCATGTACACATGCTCCACATGGCCCACTCCACCATGGAAATTGGGCATGAAACCAAGACATGGCCCTGACAACAGGACCAATCTTCCGACATTCACACAACAGTCACGCATAATGGTTTAGTTGCGTGAATTACACGCCAGAAGTTGATGAAAATTCATGCCGCCCGGAATTATTCACAACATTTGCGTTTCATTTTTTTTTTTTTTTGCCACAGCTTGGTAGGTCCTTTTTCGAGGAATTATGTGTGAATAATTTAATATGCACAATACTTACGACAGAATTAATGAATTGCCCGCGGTAAGTGTCGACCATGGACGGAGGTGGTGAGGGCGATAAATCTCTTGTTTGTATTCTCTGCATTATTTATAGTTTCGTTCAAAGGAAATTGTGGGAAAAAAGGACATTTTTGAGGCTTGGCCGGCCCGGGGCGGGAGATAGCCATAACTCACAGGTGACTTTTCGGGGAATTACAGCAGTGGAATGGCATGTAATTACTTGAGTTTTACGGTTTTGGCTTATGTTATGAGTTCTTAAATTTTATGGCAGGTGACGTTGTTTGAATGACTCGTGTACCGCCGGCATGGAGCTAGGTATGACCTAGTACTAGATAATAGAAAAGAATTCCGCGACTCTTTAATGGGAATTAGCTTTAAGGACACCCACCAGACCTAATGCGATAGAGAGCTAGAGGGTGGTTGTTCCCGCTCAGCAGGCACGTGCTTAGACCATAGAAAGGTCAATTGTAATACCACTTTGGGAAAAAAAAATCGGATTACCAGTAGCCTTGATGAACCAGGATACGCCAGGGATACGTCGCATCTGACAGTGATCTCGAATTGTTGGCTGTTGACAATAGCGCTCCATTCTATCGAGTTAATCGAAAGCCAGGTCGAAACTTCAAGGACTGCTGTGACGTCTTCTTGAAAACCGCTGCAGTGGCCTGGCAGTCGTGTGGTGATACCCTGGAGTAAACCCCGGCACCTGTTCCAGACGCTGTCTGGATTTCTGTCACAGATTCATTTAAATATTTCTCCCGATTCGCAAGTACTTCTACTGGGAATCCTGTTCAGATAGGGAACAATACAGCTGGAGGATGTTGACCATAAGTCGATGAAAATAAATTCACAGATCACGGTGGTACGGCTCGTATGCAAAAACAACTAAAGGTTAAGGGGTAGGTAATAGTCCTCATCGCAAAAATACTAAGAGCCAGAGATTTTTCAAGTAACCAGAGGGAACTTATAGCCATCAGATCATATCGCATCATAGTCAGATCCTGCAACAAGTCAGAAGAGAAACTCTTGGCGAGTGTAATCCACTATCATTACTCTAAGGAACATAGACTCACTAAAGGCAAATCAAACTGTAGCCACCCAAATCTTAGACAAAGAGAGTAGAGAAGTCCAGAAAACATCCGGCTCTTGGCACCTCCCAATATATTACAGTTGAAGACAAAAAAATGCGAACATATCCATAAATCCCAAATTGGTTACTAGGAAGTCCACTTGAAATGGGAAGTACTCTTTGTTACTTCCAATACTACGAGGAGAACATAGGTGGGAGATATACAGGGACAGAGGAAAGTATGGATGATATTGCGACCTAAAAAGATCAATTGTATCTCAGGGCACATATTTATTCTAAGAGTCGTACCACCTTCCTAAAGAAGGAAAGTACGTCCTTAGCTGCAAAATTTTAATATCTGCTGGCGAGCATATTATCTTTTGGAAAACGTGCCAACTTAACCGAAGCAGAGTCGAGCATTCACGAAGAATGTGGTTAGATGATTCGTCATCTTCCGATCAGAAGCTACATTCTATGCCTGGGCACAGATTGAGTTTGTTGATGTGATTCTTTAGGCCACAGTATCATGCTGGAAAGCTTACCAGCTTCTTAATGCTATCCCTACCGAAGCTAAGAACTTCCTTGTGGAAATGAAGCTTGATTTATCTTTTGGATTGTTTTAACCTAGGGACATTTTCCCAGTGGACTTGACCAAGTTTGTGTTCCTATTCATTGTGTACTACAGTAAGGTTCAACTCCTATGACCGCAAGGTCCTGAGCCAGCCCTAGCTAGTTCATCTGCATGCAATGCATCGTAACAGCATTTAATTGATGTAGAGTCCACTAAATTGGACGACAGTACTCTAAGAACTGCCCGTCAAGCAAGCCGTTAGTTATCCCAGTAAAAACCTCCTAAAAGAAAATAAGACTAGAAGCATGATGATAGGCCCAGAGTTGCTTTATTTGGTGAAATAGATCCATTGGTCCCAGGACTAAGTCTTTTATAACTACTCGTGTCGTGCGTGCTCTATTCTTCAGGGGTCTTCGAAGGGGTCCATTGTTTAAGGCCATGTTTGAGGGGTAATTTGGTAATTGTGAAGCTTTATGATGCCAATTACACTCTCGGCTGTTTGTCAGACGCTTGCAAGAGATGGGGTCGTGGAAAAAACTTCCAGATGTTGTCTGAGGATCGAGCATCGAACCCGTCCATCTGTAGTCAAAGGCACTCACCTGATAATTCAAGACTCCTAGCTATGGTACACCAATAAAAACTGCTTCTCCTAGGTGATGACATTGTGCCTGAGATTCCCTTGAATTGGAAGCACAAACTCTCGTTGCAGAGACTATTCTAAAAGCGAAGCTTAAAGCGTCTACTAATAAAATAAGCAGAAACAGTCAAAGGAGTTCTAGATGATTTTGAAATTATCAACTTCGTCACTAAATGGCTTGACAGTCAGATCATCTTAACCACTATGTAAAGTACTTTCCTCTTTAATGAGATTTCTTGACGTAAACTAGGTTTACGAAGGTTCCACTACTCATCCTAACCTACGAAGGAATTCTTTGACTGGCGGTACAGTATGGGGTATCAGGACAGGATTGCGAAAGGGTTTGTTTTAGGCACATAAACTTCAAGGGCCATGGAGTCTGTCATAACTCGTACCACTGGCTAATGAGTATCCAGCGCCCAAAGAAAAAAAAAAACAATTCTCTTCAGTTTTCGTATTATTTCTTGGAAGTGGGTGCAAGCTATGTACATCGAGTAATAGCCCTCACTGAGATATTATATAGATTTAAACCTTCTGCGAGTAAGTCCTGCTTCCAGGACTCATGGTGGTGCCTCGGAACTTCTTCAGACATTTTGAATATGAAAAGGCGAATGGGGCCTCGTCATAGAATAGGTTTCAGAGTTGACATCGACCAAATGTTATGAGTTCGTCATACATATATTCATTTATTTAACCAAAGGGATGCATAGCATTGGTTTTGATTACATAAAACACAGGGTGGTACCAAAGTAAAGGCAGTAAATCATGTTCAACTGCATTGCATACAAGGCTGACCATTGACAAATTACCTCTTTTGTTTCAACGTTCAGTCGCACAAGCAAAATCTCTGTTTGCTATCGATTTAAGCCAAAAAAAAAACTACCACCAGCGGTGAAGTCGCATTGTGATCCCAGTTGGTAGTAACCATCAATCACGCTGGCCAGTTAAATTTTCAGCCAAAGTTTCTCAAAAACGAATCGAACTATTCGAGATGATAAACGAGGAGTCGCCAATGGAAAAATTTAAAATCCTTAAAGCTCACTTCTTCCAGCTTGGGACATACTCGTTCAACCATCGAAATCTAATGATGATGGGATTACGTGTGGCCTTCTAGGAATCTCCAGCGACGACGGTGTACGGAAATGGATTTTAAGAAAAAAAATCCGTATGGATGCATCGAAAACAAAAATATTTAACGTTATCTGGTTGGCAAACTCTCTCTAATGTAGTTCCTCTAAGGAGTCTAGAAATGGGGTTTAGATGAGGGTTTAGACACATAAACGTCGGCAAGATTTCTAGATCGATTGACAGACGATTGTCTGACGGAAGTTAGGTAATCTTGTAATCTCGAGAAATCGCTAATGCAATCTACCACCATTGGATTACATTCCGAAATGGGTTCGAGTTATTTTCATCCCACTAATAGAGTGGTAGGTGTCCACTACTTCCAAAGGATTTTATGACTATTAGTCTGAACTCTTTTGTACTGAAAAAACTGAAGCGTATCTTGGACAATCATATCAGTAAAATAAAAGAAATAACCACTGCCTAGATCCAGAGTGATGGCTTTCCATGACTTTTCCATTCGGATTGAAGCTATTCAAGGATCTGAGAGTAGAGGAGTGTGTTGACAAGTGGATTGGAACCATGTTTACTCGAATTATTCAGTTAACACTAAAAAGCAGGAGCAGAACTAAAACTGGGAGTCAAAGAATCCCTTATTAGGGCCAATGACCGTGAATAAAATCTTGGCGCGACTAGACCGGGGTCCATAGGACCACTTTTCCATACGTCCATACAAAAGTTCTCAGTACGATACCAAATGACATGGATGGTCCTTTGGCTGTTTCTATTTTTTTTTCTAATTGATACGAAAAGGATAAAGTTTCAGGCTTAATTATCTTCTCTGAAACTGGTCTCTTCCAAGCCACCATCAAGGCCATTGACTCAGTTACCACATCCTCGAAACTAGTAGAGCAATGCCCTAATGAATTAGACAAACGAATCGTCTCATCCAAGGACACAGCAACTTAAAGGAACTGAGCGAACGGATAAGCTGGTCAATCAAAGTATAGATCTTATCGCTTTGTGACAGAAAGATTCGAGATTCCTCTGGAAAGAAGGATCACTGATCTGTCAATCCTCTCCTTTCTTGAGGCGCTTGTCCTTCGTTGTCTCTTCGATTTGTTGAAGTATTCCACAGCAGGATGTCATGTCAGGTGGAAGTTTTATTGCACTTCTCAAGAGCAAATCGATTTCATTCAATAAGCCATGAGGCACGTTGGTGCAATAACAATTGAAAAAGTTTCCAAACACGAGTCCCAACTTAAAGCATTTCAACTCCGTTTTCGAAACGTCTGCTCTCCATGTCCAATTGCGACACAGTGGCATAAAAATAAAGTTTTTCTAATAAAAATGTCTGCACTTGACGTTTACGCTTTGAAAGAGATTTTTATTAAGTGTCTCACATGAATACCTTTACAACATCCTTTCAGACTTCTCTCGAGCAATGCACCAACATCTGTGGACGAGGAGTTACTCGTTAACACAGCCAAACGATCACACCAATGCCCTACGTACTGTTGCTCCTGCCAGCTACTTTAGCTTTGCCCTATCAGCTGCAAAGGCAATCTTTTTGTTTATCCTTAACTTTCCCTGCATAATATCTTGCCTAATAGAGATATTCTCTGCAAACACACGAACCGGGAAAAAAGGACCTCTCCGCCAAATGTGTTTGTTTTGCACATTTCCAGACAGTAGTTGGGCGTTTATCCTTAGTCCGGAATAATAACATGTACTCTCGTCGACATTTGCCACCAGTAGCGGATGCATTGCATAAGAAGGACTTTCGCCCGTCGTTGGCGGTACTTTGTTTTCAAGGATTTCCCTTTCGCTGTTTATCCAGCTTATGGTGCTTGGGTTTTGGTGGTTAGCAAACCAGGACGATATTAGAAAAGCTTTATAGATACAACTGGTAATATGATCTGTTTGTTATTCTCCTGCGGGTAAATTATGACAGACGACTGTGTTGGAACGCCGATAACCCACCGGAGGAGAAGGAGGAGTAGAAGAAGCAAGCGCCAGGAGCCAGTAGCACTCTCTCTATAAAGGAGACGACACGCAATCACTTCAAACGCAACCACCCACCAATGTCCTTTTCCATCTGCGGGAGAGAAGTGAAATTGGTTACATCTGACCGGCAAGGACTTTCCTTTCCATTCTAGCCGGAGGCGGTGTGGCAAGCAGAAATAGTTGGAGTTTATTTATTCGGGATGCGAGTGGAATAGGAAGGATGGGATTTATGCCAAATTCACGCGAGGAAATGACAAATTTATTAGATGAAAGCAAACGCCAACCTACCTCGTACCCATCCCATGGGATTTCCGTGACTCTTGCTGGATATACTTCTTCCATTTCCCAGCGGAAGTATTAACTGTGTCTGCATGGATGGCACTGTATAAGTAGGGCATGTAAGGAAGACGCTTTATAATGGGTCGGGTGCATGTGGTTGGCCTACTTTCGTGAATCATGCTCTCCTTGGAAACATCAGAGGTCTCAGACATGGACAAAGTAATAAGGAATACAAATGGCCGCAGTTTATTCATTCTAATGTCGTTCATTATTTTTGCAAGGACTTTAAATCTGTTTGGCTTCAGGTTGATGTTTTCATTTCATTTTGTGTATTTGGCGAAAGTGGGATTAAAAAAAGGTTGAACGAGTCTATTTGGCTTTCTGGTGGCTTGCACTGCTCAAAGGACATTTTTATACATTTTTCATAGGAAGATCCTTTTAGTGTTAAAACAACTCAAAATTCTTCAAGATTCTGGAAGTACTTACAATCACGATGGTCTTAGGTAGCTAGGTACGACTTACTCAGCTCAGCTAAGCAGTCGAAGAAGAGAAGGTATACTCCCGTCGTGGAGAAAGACAAAGTTGTGCTGTATCCCTGTTATAAATGTCAGGCTATTTGATGGTGGCTTTCCTGTAAGGATACCTAGTTCGCCGAAGTGATATTTGCAAAGAGCGCTTTCGTGGTCATCAATAGACTAGAGGACTCGCAAGGAAAGTGAACTTTTTGCCGTCACAGGCTCTAGAGAGTTTATTTGTATTTAATTTCCAATTCTTAGTCCTTTATTCATTCTCGTGAAGAGTGGTTCTTTTGAGCACCAGTTTGATTTGGATGGTCGTGTTTTGTTGAAAGTTTTCTAGAGATATCTCAAGATGAGAGGGCACGCCAAGTCTTATAGGTTAGTTTTAGGAAGTCTTTGTGTTATGTTGTTCTTAACAAGTCCTAGGACATAACCTGTTTAGATCTCTTTCTTACCTATTCATATGCTCGATGGTATCCTGGAAGCCATGATAGTTGAACTTCGTGATTAGCTACAAGCCAGTGCTTGGAAGCCTGTCTGAGCTCACAATAATGTGTTCAAACGAGTGTCTCTCCCATTCTCCATCGGTTTCTGACTGTCTATGAAGACCAAGATCCTATTCGGGGTAATGGATCATCTTGAGAGAAAGATTGGTTTATGTTTACACTGGTGTCAGCGAATGATGTGAGATAGTCCTTGTTGCTACACAGGTGACCACCCTTAATGTCACTTTCTTTGGTAAGACTGGATTGTGTCAAACGTTCAGACTCTGTATGCAGTTGTTTCTTCAGGTGCAAGTCTAATGGAATCAATGCAAGTATTGTTTCAAGGACTGTAGTTGATGTAGTTCTCATGGCACCAAGGCGTATGAATCAACATTTTGGATCTGGTACCCTGAGGTACGTAACCCTGCACTACAGGACACTCGACTAGTATATAAAAGACTTAAGGTACAGGTTTTATCCTTTCTCATTTGTTCGCATCTGCTTCCAAGTCAGCTTACTATACAATCCAAGTGTCTCGTCTTATCTGGAATGATACCAAAACTTCGACTTCTATGCAGATTCAGAGTCGACATTCCTTATGTTCAGGACTGGATGCAGCCAGACAGTAAGCCTGGCAGTTGAATCCTCTACTAAGGAATCTACTAGTAGTCAAGCGTCAGGTGCTGGTGTCTTCGTGAAGACCGCCAACGGTAGACTTCACTACTTTCAAGGCAGACAAGGCTTTGTTTTTCAAGCAGAGATTTATTCTATCTCAATGGCTGCCAACTAAGAATAGGTGCAGGGATCGGAGTATCAGTATCTCTAGCGCAAGTCAGGATGCGCTTAAGACCTTGTTTAAACCTGCAACCCATTCCAAAACGACATTGAAGGGACCAAGGAAATAAGGTGGTAAAAACCGAAGTCGTTATAAGTGACTTTCTCTGTAGTTGAAGAATACAAGAACTCCTCGAATTTGGTCGCAGGTCTGACCCCTTTGACTTTTGTCTGGAACCCACCATTTGAGACTGGCATTGCGAAAGATGAGATCTTTGACGAGATTGCTAAGCAAGGCTCAGTGGGTGTTTGGTTTTCCTGCGTTCTTAGTCAGGACCTCCTTTGACGACTGGGTATCTTACGAATGCAATTGTGTATGGCACGACTCTTCAGGATATAGTCAGACTAAACGCACGCTCCCGAACGTCTGTAAGAAATCAGGGGAATTCTTACTGTCTTTATGGACTACGTATTGGCATTCCTACGGAACACTTTCCTTTAGTCAAGCATCTTAGTATGCCAAGGCTTAAGAGATACTTCTGTCTGTGATGCATGTGAAGAGGGCGATGCTACTCAGAAGCGTTTGCTCTGTTATTGTCCTGCCTTTAGGGCAGATGGCAGGTGGGTACTGATACTGTAAGCTGTTCATAGCTGAAGTGGATTCTCGTCAAAGACATTCTAGTAAACTGGGTAGTACTAGGTTTTGCATCCTGGTAGTACATTGGACCAGTTGCATCTGAGTGCTCCAATGATCCGATTCCTTACCCGAAAAAAAAAAATGGAAATCGAGATTTCAAATCCAGACATGTTCGTCCACTTGTGAGGAGTTTGAGGAGGAGGATTGGTGGGCATAAACTTGCCTGTTGAAGCCTAGAACCAACTCCATGTACTTGGGTACATTTCATCATCATAAGGTAGATGGTTCACTGCCAGTTTGATGTATTCAGAGCCAATGTTGCTTCAAGGTTTTAGAGGGCTAAGAAGGGCGTTATCGTTGGCTAAACTGAGGTGGCATGCTAAGTTATACAGCACCCTTCGACAAGTCTCGGCATCTGTAGCACTGTAACAACCAAGGTGGGATAGTACGTCAAAGATCTGATCGCCACTATCGAGGTCTGAGCAAAGAAATCCCGCGAGGACTGCAACTATTGGTTATCGAAAGTAGGTCTCTTCGCAGGTTTAGACACGGTTGCTCACTCTGCTTCCCAGAACGTCTAGACGGAGAGCACTGCAGATGTTTCACTGAGGAAGAAAGGAGCATGCCAACACCTTAATCATGCTTCTAATGAGTCATGTAACGAGGTAAGGAAATGATTAGTATCTCCCAAACAAGCATCCAGAATGAACTGAGGCTGAGAACAGTAGGAGGGGTAAGTAGAGTTGAAGCGACAGATTCTGATACTATAGACTAAGTTGCTATGTATGTAATCCCCCGAAGTTATAGCTAAGACCAGTTCCACGAGGAGACTGGGCGACGTATGTAGGTTGCAGACTTAGTCATCTATTGTGTCAGGTAATGCCTCAGTTGTCAGGGATACACTGCACTTCTAGCATATCAGTTACATTTACCTCTCAGACTGGGAAGGAGGTTGGAAGGGGTTAGGGGTTTGTAGATACTATTAGACTAATGGACTCTTTATGGACTTTTCTGAAAGAAAATGCAATTTCTTTTACTATTTTATTTCGAGCATCTACTTACGTGTGACAGATTCGTAAATCACTGCCACCTTGTTTCCAGCCAGCAGGATAAATAAACCATCTTGTTCGCAAGACTCGTGTGGAAACGTGCTTAGTACTCTTCCCACATTTGTTGTTTACACAGTCGGATGTGCTTACTAGTACCAAAAAAAAAGAACAACAACACATCTCCCGAATACCAGACAAAAGATACACTTTTCGTTACGTGCATTGGAATCCAATGAGCCAGCATACCACAAGTGGCCTCTGAACCCTTGACACTGGCATTCCCATTTAAATCCACATTAATGCAAACCCATTGAACTGTTTCCTGAAAATCGCAGATTTATTTTCCGCACTCACTGCAAACCGTATCTCGATTATCCGCTGCTTCAGATACAATGTATTTAAATGATGTGTACTTGCAAAAAAAATATGAGTTACAGCCCAAAGGGAAAGATTAAATTCAGGACACGTAATTTAACTTATTAACGCATGCTCGAGCACAGTCGTGGAACAGCCAAATACTTGTATCTTTTATAGTACATCGGACTCGTTATTTATTTTGCATTCAGTGTTGCGTTGTTATGTGACTCAAGCTGCGATCCATTTGCTCGATTGGATGAGGATTTCCTCGTATAATTGCGACGTGGTTGTGGCATTTTAATTGAGATACTTTTAAAAAGTGTTGCTCGGCAATGTAATAATAATTGGAAAACATTGTTTTTAATTCGAATTCAGTTCACAGTATGCAATGGACATTGATTGGAGTCATATTGTGTTTTAAGATACTTTAATGTTTATGATCCACCTGAGGGCAGATGATTCACAAGTGCTGGTGATTATCATTTCTCAATGTAATGGCTTGATTCCCGAATGTCCTTGATATTCTACCAAATATTGACAGACGATGCAGAGATATTGAGAGATTTTTGAGTGCCACTTAGCCCGAGATATCTTCACGGTCCATGTCAACTCTAACATCTGTGTAAGAGAAATCTGGTTCATCCTCCACCCAGTTGCTACCCAAAACATTTCTTCTGAAACTAGCTGGTGCTGGACATTGCCACAATATTCATATGTGCTGCCGTCCCGATTCCTCCAGATATAGTACATAGTTCACGGGTGTCATTCTCCAGAAGACCCATCTTCTTTAGGTGATAGCCGAAATTTCCATGACCTTCGCCCCAATCGACCATTTTCGCCTTCCTGCAACCTGCTGCCCAGTTGTTAGGTAGGTAGGGAGTTAAAGGAGTGACTGCAACCAAAGGAGTACAGTGTCAGCCTCGGCATTGGTCTACTGGGCCCGAAGTTACCTCGAAATACGGCACGAGAAGACTGCGCTCAAATTTTGTCTATTTTGTGGAAGTCCGATGAGATTTTGGAAAGTAGTAGGCCAATGGGTGGGTGGTTAGACCGAGTGATCCGTCGGAATGTCGTTTGATTCCGAGGCTGCTCTAGGTAGCCCAATGTCCCGGAATCCATCATAGCGTGATGCTGCGCCTGGATCTAAGGGATCAGTGTTGAGTTGGTGGTGATGGCTTTGATAGCTGCTTGGTTGTCGATGTAGATGTCCATATGCTCGTTATTGTTCAGAGTGAAGAGGTACTTCTGCGTGGAACATACTTTGTGGTTCCTCTGAGAAAAATTCTGAGCCAATCCCTTCGTCCACGAAGATGGATATACAGGTGAACTTCATTACCCCACCATTTGTCCAGCTCAGTCTGAGAAAAACTTGAAGTCGAGGCCCGGTTGTGAAGTAGGTGATACCTTAGCCAGTTGCAGCAAATAGTTTTGGACCAAGGTTGACCCTTTGATACAGAGTCCACGTTTTCATTGCCTGAGTCTTTTCGTGCCCTCTCATCCAGAGCAGCTTCATCAACACATTCCACTGCCTGTGATGTGTTGATATCCCTTTGATTGTCCAGTGCTATAGCACCCGCAACCTGACCTTCTTCCAGGTTATCCAATGCATGCATTTCGGCTTGATAGACGGTCTCAGACTAATATGACAGGCTAGTTCAAGTTCTTCTGAAAAGTTACCTGCTCCCGCTTTGCCATCCATCGCTGACCCATCGTTGAGAAAAGTTTTGTGATTCCTTTAGGTACACTCTAGCCCCGTTTTTCACTAAATCCAGGATTTTCCCATGACCATAGATAGTACCGTGCCAGTGCCACTTGCCATTCCGAAGCAAATGAATTGACGTAGGTGCAGCCGTTTTCCTATAAAATCAGACCAAGCAGCAGCAGAATATCCTAGCAGCTCCTATCCGAAAAGAGTCAATCACTGAGATTCCAGATCTTCCATCTTCTTTGTAAAAATGTTCAGTCTTAACAACGTTCTGAGGATGCAGAGTCCAAAGGATATATGCCAGAGCAAACCTGCCCTCCATCCGTATGCACAGTCAACCACGGGTTACAACCTTGGCTAGCCTTGACCTACCTCTAAAAAAGTGATGTGGTTTTGATGAGCAAAAAGAATATCAATGAAGCAAAAGTTTCCAAAGCCTGTACATGCGATACCGGCTACCAGATTCCCATAAAGTAAGTGGAAATACTGAAGGATACAAGGCTTTCATACAAGGTGCACTTAAAAAGAATCAAACCCATGCGGCTGCAAGGAAAAAGTCGAATGCCAACATGAGTACCTACAAGTACATCGTATCCATATGAGCCAACGCATCCTTAAAGTGAGATACATGCACGTTTTTACAATGTACTACCTCAACCTTCACAAAAAAAAAAGTTAGAACAACAAAAAGAATAAAAGAAAGTCGAACTTCATCATGTTTACGTGCTCTGCAAACCAAAAGTCAATCGATTTTCTTTAAGAAAACAAAACCCCAAACTTGAATATATTTCCAATCCACCCATCGAGAAGGATACACAGGACGAAATCAAAGGAAATTCAATATTTTTTTTCTTTTAATATTTGTACAACTCCACCGCGTCTCCCCGGCATGTAACAATTGTCCTCTCATCGATCCTGAATTGCATTAAAATTTGATGTATCAGAGGCGGATGCCATCGCGTACCTTTGGAACATAAACTCCGAGGAGAACTCAAAACGAGGAACAACACTCTAAGCTATGACAGGGGAAAACTTTCACATTGCTACGTTATGACTTATTAAAATGGCAAAGCATGGAAACTTGTGTTTTTTGGAAAACGCAATCGACAGGTTATAAAATTTGCTGATATATTCCAAGGCTGACACGGGAGTCTTGCAAGCTTTCCATGAACTCACGGAGCAGCCATCGTCGTGTATCCTTGCAGCAGATGTTTGTCCAAACGGATGGCAATTAATTAACTTTGGGTTTTGCAAAAACTTTTTGGGCGACTGAAATGTTTTTCGTTAACATTTCATTTTTAATTGTTGTTGAAAAGTTTGCTGGAAAAAGTGGACTTACTATCCGATTTGAAATGCCAAATTTACAACTTTGATTGCTTGATGTGAGGACGACATGCATATCTCCGCTCAACCAGGGTTTTGGGTCAAACGGGCGAAATCCAACAAAAAACTTAATCCAAAAACCCAAATCGCATGACTATGATGCTCTTAGTTGCCTGCTATCTAGCATTTGAAAAAGATTTAGATTTATAGAGGCCAGGAGCGAAAAAAATCCCTAGATCGACTTCAAATGCAATATCGGCACGTATCTCCTCTCCTTTAGAGTTTTTGGTGAAATGGTTGAAAGTGAACAAAAAACTTGACCAAAAAATGTAATGAGGATGATTTAGACTTTGTTGCACTCAGTTGCCTACTAGCTAGCATTTGGGAAGAAGTGGGTGTACCAAGGTCAAGGATCGAAGAAATCTCGAGATCCACTTCAAATGCAATATCGTCACGTATCTCCTCTGCCTTAGCGTTTTGGGTGAAATGGATGAAAGTGAACAAAAAACTTGACCAAAAAATGTAAAGAGGATGACTTAGACTTTGGTGCACTCAGTGGCCTGTTAGCTAGCATTTGGGGAGAAATAGGTGTGCCAAGGTCAAGGATGGAAGAAATCTCGAGATCCTCTTCAAATGCAATATCGCCACATATCTCCTCTGCCTTAGCGTTTTGGGTGAAATGGACGAAAGTGAACAAAAAACTTGACCGAAAAATGTAAAGAGGATGACTTAGACTTTGGTGCACTCAGTGGCCTGTTAGCTAGCATTTGGGGAGAAATAGGTGTGCCAAGGTCAAGGATGGAAGAAATCTCGAGATCCACTTCAAATGCAATATCGTCACGTATCTCCTCTGCCTTAGCGTTTTTGGTGAAATGGATGAAAGTGAACAAAAAACTTGACCAAAAAATGTAAAGAGGATGACTTAGACTTTGGTGCACTCAGTGGCCTGTTAGCTAGCATTTGGGGAGAAATAGGTGTGCCAAGGTCAAGGATGGAAGAAATCTCGAGATCCTCTTCAAATGCAATATCGCCACATATCTCCTCTGCCTTAGCGTTTTGGGTGAAATGGACGAAAGTGAACAAAAAACTTGACCGAAAAATGTAATGAGGATGATTTAGACTTTGGTGCACTGAGTTGCCTGTTAGCTAGCATTTGGGAAGAAATGGGTGTACCAAGGTCAAGGATGGAAGAAATCTCGAGATCCACTTCAAATGCAATATCGTCACGTATCTCCTCTGCCTTAGCGTTTTTGGTGAAATGGATGAAAGTGAACAAAAAACTTGACCAAAAAATGTAAAGAGGATGACTTAGACTTTGGTGCACTCAGTGGCCTGTTAGCTAGCATTTGGGGAGAAATAGGTGTGCCAAGGTCAAGGATGGAAGAAATCTCGAGATCCTCTTCAAATGCAATATCGCCACATATCTCCTCTCCCTTGGCGTTTTGGGTGAAATGGATGAAATTGAACAAAAAACTTGACCAAAAAGTGTAATGAGGATGATTTAGACTTTGGTGCACTCAGTGGCCTGTTAGCTAGCATTTGGGGAGAAATAGGTGTGCCAAGGTCAAGGATGGAAGAAATCTCGAGATCCACTTCAAATGCAATATCGTCACGTATCTCCTCTGCCTTAGCGTTTTTGGTGAAATGGATGAAAGTGAACAAAAAACTTGACCAAAAAATGTAAAGAGGATGACTTAGACTTTGGTGCACTCAGTGGCCTGTTAGCTAGCATTTGGGGAGAAATAGGTGTGCCAAGGTCAAGGATGGAAGAAATCTCGAGATCCTCTTCAAATGCAATATCGCCACATATCTCCTCTCCCTTGGCGTTTTGGGTGAAATGGATGAAATTGAACAAAAAACTTGACCGAAAAATGTAATGAGGATGATTTAGACTTTGGTGCACTGAGTTGCCTGTTAGCTAGCATTTGGGAAGAAATGGGTGTACCAAGGTCAAGGATGGAAGAAATCTCGAGATCCACTTCAAATGCAATATCGGCACGTATCTCCTCTGCCTTAGCGTTTTGGGTGAAATGGATGAAAGTGAACAAAAAACTTGACCGAAAAATGTAATGAGGATGATTTAGACTTTGGTGCACTGAGTTGCCTGTTAGCTAGCATTTGGGAAGAAATGGGTGTACCAAGGTCAAGGATCGAAGAAATCTCGAGATCCACTTCAAATGCAATATCGTCACGTATCTCCTCTGCCTTAGCGTTTTGGGTGAAATGGATGAAAGTGAACAAAAAACTTGACCGAAAAATGTAATGAGGATGATTTAGACTTTGGTGCACTGAGTTGCCTGTTAGCTAGCATTTGGGAAGAAATGGGTGTACCAAGGTCAAGGATCGAAGAAATCTCGAGATCCACTTCAAATGCAATATCGTCACGTATCTCCTCTGCCTTAGCGTTTTTGGTGAAATGGATGAAATTGAACAAAAAACTTGACCGAAAAATGTAATGAGGATGATTTAGACTTTGGTGCACTGAGTTGCCTGTTAGCTAGCATTGGGGAAGAAATGGGTGTACCAAGGTCAAGGATCGAAAAAATCTCGAGATCCACTTCAAATGCAATATCGCCACATATCTCCTCTCCCTTGGCGTTTTGGGTGAAATGGATGAAATGGAACAAAAAACTTAACCAAAAAATATAATGAGGATGATTTAGACTTTGGTGCACTCAGTAGTTGCCTGCTAGCTAGCATTTGGGAAGAAATGGGTGTTCCAAGGTCAACGATGGAAGAAATCTCGAGGTCCACTTCAAATGCAATATCGCCACATATCTCCTCTCCCATAGCGTTTTGGGTGAAATGGATGAAATTGAACAAAAAACTTGACCAAAAAATGTAATGAGGATGATTTAGACTTGGGTGCACTCAGTGACCTGCTAGGTAGCATTTGGGAAGAAGTGGGTGTACCAAGGTCAAGGATGGAAGAAATCTCGAGATCCACTTCAAATGCAATATCGCCACATATCTCCCCTCCCTTAGCGTTTTGGGTGAAATGGATGAAATTAAACAAAAAACTTGACAAAAAAATGTAATGAGGATGATTTAGACGTTGGTGCACTCAGTTGCCTGTTAGCTAGCATTTGGGAAGAAATGGGTGTACCAAGGTCAACGATGGAAGACATCTCGAGGTCCACTTCAAATGCAATATCGCCACATATCTCCTCTCCCTCAGCGTTTTTGGTGAAATGGATGAAAGTGAACAAAAACTTGACCAAAAAATGTAATGAGGATGACTTAGACTTTGGTGCACTCAGTGACCTGCTAGCTAGCATTTGGGAAGAAGTGGGTGTACCAAGGTCAAGGATGGAAGAAATCTCGAGATCCACTTCAAATGCAATATCTTCACGTATCTCCTCTCCCTTAGCGTGTTGGGTGAAATGGATGAAATTGAACAAAAAACTTGACCAAAAAATGTAATGAGGATGATTTAGACTTGGGTGCACTCAGTGACCTGCTAGCTAGCATTTGGGAAGAAGTGGGTGTACCAAGGTCAAGGATGGAAGAAATCTCGTGATCCACTTCAAATGCAATATCTTCACGTATCTCCTCTCCCTTAGCGTGTTGGGTGAAATGGATGAAATTGAACAAAAAACTTGACCAAAAAATGTAATGAGGATGATTTAGACTTGGGTGCACTCAGTGACCTGCTAGCTAGCATTTGGGAAGAAGTGGGTGTACCAAGGTCAAGGATGGAAGAAATCTCGAGATCCACTTCAAATGCAATATCTTCACGTATCTTCTCTCCCTTAGCGTTTTAGGGGAAATGGATGAAAGTGAACAAAAAACTTGACCAAAAAATGTAATGAGGATGACTTAGACTTTGGTGCACTCAGTGACCTGCTAGCTAGCATTTGGGAAGAAGTGGGTGTACCAAGGTCAAGGATGGAAGAAATCTCGTGATCCACCTCAAATGCAATATCGGCACGTATCTTCTCTCCCTTAGCGTTTTAGGGGAAATGGATGAAAGTGAACAAAAAACTTGACCAAAAATTGTAATGAGGATGATTTAGACGTTGGTGCACTCAGTTGCCTGTTAGCTAGCATTTGGGAAGAAATGGGTGTACCAAGGTCAAGGATGGAAGAAATCTCGAGGTCCACTTCAAATGCAATATCGCCACATATCTCCTCTCCCATAGCGTTTTGGGTGAAATGGATGAAATTGAACAAAAAACTTGACCAAAAAATGTAATGAGGATGATTTAGACTTGGGTGCACTCAGTGACCTGCTAGGTAGCATTTGGGAAGAAGTGGGTGTACCAAGGTCAAGGATGGAAGAAATCTCGAGATCCACTTCAAATGCAATATCGCCACATATCTCCCCTCCCTTAGCGTTTTGGGTGAAATGGATGAAATTAAACAAAAAACTTGACAAAAAAATGTAATGAGGATGATTTAGACGTTGGTGCACTCAGTTGCCTGTTAGCTAGCATTTGGGAAGAAATGGGTGTACCAAGGTCAACGATGGAAGACATCTCGAGGTCCACTTCAAATGCAATATCGCCACATATCTCCTCTCCCTCAGCGTTTTTGGTGAAATGGATGAAAGTGAACAAAAACTTGACCAAAAAATGTAATGAGGATGACTTAGACTTTGGTGCACTCAGTGACCTGCTAGCTAGCATTTGGGAAGAAGTGGGTGTACCAAGGTCAAGGATGGAAGAAATCTCGAGATCCACTTCAAATGCAATATCTTCACGTATCTCCTCTCCCTTAGCGTGTTGGGTGAAATGGATGAAATTGAACAAAAAACTTGACCAAAAAATGTAATGAGGATGATTTAGACTTGGGTGCACTCAGTGACCTGCTAGCTAGCATTTGGGAAGAAGTGGGTGTACCAAGGTCAAGGATGGAAGAAATCTCGTGATCCACTTCAAATGCAATATCTTCACGTATCTCCTCTCCCTTAGCGTGTTGGGTGAAATGGATGAAATTGAACAAAAAACTTGACCAAAAAATGTAATGAGGATGACTTAGACTTTGGTGCACTCAGTGACCTGCTAGCTAGCATTTGGGAAGAAGTGGGTGTACCAAGGTCAAGGATGGAAGAAATCTCGAGATCCACTTCAAATGCAATATCTTCACGTATCTCCTCTCCCTTAGCGTGTTGGGTGAAATGGATGAAAGTGAACAAAAAACTTGACCAAAAAATGTAAAGAGGATGACTTAGACTTTGGTGCACTCAGTGGCCTGTTAGCTAGCATTTGGGGAGAAATAGGTGTGCCAAGGTCAAGGATGGAAGAAATCTCGAGATCCTCTTCAAATGCAATATCGCCACATATCTCCTCTCCCTTGGCGTTTTGGGTGAAATGGATGAAATTGAACAAAAAACTTGACCGAAAAATGTAATGAGGATGATTTAGACTTTGGTGCACTGAGTTGCCTGTTAGCTAGCATTTGGGAAGAAATGGGTGTACCAAGGTCAAGGATGGAAGAAATCTCGAGATCCACTTCAAATGCAATATCGGCACGTATCTCCTCTGCCTTAGCGTTTTGGGTGAAATGGATGAAAGTGAACAAAAAACTTGACCGAAAAATGTAATGAGGATGATTTAGACTTTGGTGCACTGAGTTGCCTGTTAGCTAGCATTTGGGAAGAAATGGGTGTACCAAGGTCAAGGATCGAAGAAATCTCGAGATCCACTTCAAATGCAATATCGTCACGTATCTCCTCTGCCTTAGCGTTTTGGGTGAAATGGATGAAAGTGAACAAAAAACTTGACCGAAAAATGTAATGAGGATGATTTAGACTTTGGTGCACTGAGTTGCCTGTTAGCTAGCATTTGGGAAGAAATGGGTGTACCAAGGTCAAGGATCGAAGAAATCTCGAGATCCACTTCAAATGCAATATCGTCACGTATCTCCTCTGCCTTAGCGTTTTTGGTGAAATGGATGAAATTGAACAAAAAACTTGACCGAAAAATGTAATGAGGATGATTTAGACTTTGGTGCACTGAGTTGCCTGTTAGCTAGCATTGGGGAAGAAATGGGTGTACCAAGGTCAAGGATCGAAAAAATCTCGAGATCCACTTCAAATGCAATATCGCCACATATCTCCTCTCCCTTGGCGTTTTGGGTGAAATGGATGAAATGGAACAAAAAACTTAACCAAAAAATATAATGAGGATGATTTAGACTTTGGTGCACTCAGTAGTTGCCTGCTAGCTAGCATTTGGGAAGAAATGGGTGTTCCAAGGTCAACGATGGAAGAAATCTCGAGGTCCACTTCAAATGCAATATCGCCACATATCTCCTCTCCCATAGCGTTTTGGGTGAAATGGATGAAATTGAACAAAAAACTTGACCAAAAAATGTAATGAGGATGATTTAGACTTGGGTGCACTCAGTGACCTGCTAGGTAGCATTTGGGAAGAAGTGGGTGTACCAAGGTCAAGGATGGAAGAAATCTCGAGATCCACTTCAAATGCAATATCGCCACATATCTCCCCTCCCTTAGCGTTTTGGGTGAAATGGATGAAATTAAACAAAAAACTTGACAAAAAAATGTAATGAGGATGATTTAGACGTTGGTGCACTCAGTTGCCTGTTAGCTAGCATTTGGGAAGAAATGGGTGTACCAAGGTCAACGATGGAAGACATCTCGAGGTCCACTTCAAATGCAATATCGCCACATATCTCCTCTCCCTCAGCGTTTTTGGTGAAATGGATGAAAGTGAACAAAAACTTGACCAAAAAATGTAATGAGGATGACTTAGACTTTGGTGCACTCAGTGACCTGCTAGCTAGCATTTGGGAAGAAGTGGGTGTACCAAGGTCAAGGATGGAAGAAATCTCGAGATCCACTTCAAATGCAATATCTTCACGTATCTCCTCTCCCTTAGCGTGTTGGGTGAAATGGATGAAATTGAACAAAAAACTTGACCAAAAAATGTAATGAGGATGATTTAGACTTGGGTGCACTCAGTGACCTGCTAGCTAGCATTTGGGAAGAAGTGGGTGTACCAAGGTCAAGGATGGAAGAAATCTCGTGATCCACTTCAAATGCAATATCTTCACGTATCTCCTCTCCCTTAGCGTGTTGGGTGAAATGGATGAAATTGAACAAAAAACTTGACCAAAAAATGTAATGAGGATGATTTAGACTTGGGTGCACTCAGTGACCTGCTAGCTAGCATTTGGGAAGAAGTGGGTGTACCAAGGTCAAGGATGGAAGAAATCTCGAGATCCACTTCAAATGCAATATCTTCACGTATCTCCTCTCCCTTAGCGTGTTGGGTGAAATGGATGAAATTGAACAAAAAACTTGACCAAAAAATGTAATGAGGATGATTTAGACTTGGGTGCACTCAGTGACCTGCTAGCTAGCATTTGGGAAGAAGTGGGTGTACCAAGGTCAAGGATGGAAGAAATCTCGAGATCCACTTCAAATGCAATATCTTCACGTATCTTCTCTCCCTTAGCGTTTTAGGGGAAATGGATGAAAGTGAACAAAAAACTTGACCAAAAAATGTAATGAGGATGACTTAGACTTTGGTGCACTCAGTGACCTGCTAGCTAGCATTTGGGAAGAAGTGGGTGTACCAAGGTCAAGGATGGAAGAAATCTCGTGATCCACCTCAAATGCAATATCGGCACGTATCTTCTCTCCCTTAGCGTTTTAGGGGAAATGGATGAAAGTGAACAAAAAACTTGACCAAAAATTGTAATGAGGATGATTTAGACGTTGGTGCACTCAGTTGCCTGTTAGCTAGCATTTGGGAAGAAATGGGTGTACCAAGGTCAAGGATGGAAGAAATCTCGAGGTCCACTTCAAATGCAATATCGCCACATATCTCCTCTCCCATAGCGTTTTGGGTGAAATGGATGAAATTGAACAAAAAACTTGACCAAAAAATGTAATGAGGATGATTTAGACTTGGGTGCACTCAGTGACCTGCTAGGTAGCATTTGGGAAGAAGTGGGTGTACCAAGGTCAAGGATGGAAGAAATCTCGAGATCCACTTCAAATGCAATATCGCCACATATCTCCCCTCCCTTAGCGTTTTGGGTGAAATGGATGAAATTAAACAAAAAACTTGACAAAAAAATGTAATGAGGATGACTTAGACTTTGGTGCACTCAGTGACCTGCTAGCTAGCATTTGGGAAGAAGTGGGTGTACCAAGGTCAAGGATGGAAGAAATCTCGTGATCCACCTCAAATGCAATATCGGCACGTATCTTCTCTCCCTTAGCGTTTTAGGGGAAATGGATGAAAGTGAACAAAAAACTTGACCAAAAATTGTAATGAGGATGATTTAGACGTTGGTGCACTCAGTTGCCTGTTAGCTAGCATTTGGGAAGAAATGGGTGTACCAAGGTCAAGGATGGAAGAAATCTCGAGGTCCACTTCAAATGCAATATCGCCACATATCTCCTCTCCCATAGCGTTTTGGGTGAAATGGATGAAATTGAACAAAAAACTTGACCAAAAAATGTAATGAGGATGATTTAGACTTGGGTGCACTCAGTGACCTGCTAGGTAGCATTTGGGAAGAAGTGGGTGTACCAAGGTCAAGGATGGAAGAAATCTCGAGATCCACTTCAAATGCAATATCGCCACATATCTCCTCTCCCATAGCGTTTTGGGTGAAATGGATGAAATTGAACAAAAAACTTGACCAAAAAATGTAATGAGGATGACTTAGACTTTGGTGCACTCAGTGACCTGCTAGCTAGCATTTGGGAAGAAGTGGGTGTACCAAGGTCAAGGATGGAAGAAATCTCGTGATCCACCTCAAATGCAATATCGGCACGTATCTTCTCTCCCTTAGCGTTTTAGGGGAAATGGATGAAAGTGAACAAAAAACTTGACCAAAAATTGTAATGAGGATGATTTAGACGTTGGTGCACTCAGTTGCCTGTTAGCTAGCATTTGGGAAGAAATGGGTGTACCAAGGTCAACGATGGAAGAAATCTCGAGGTCCACTTCAAATGCAATATCGCCACATATCTCCTCTCCCTCAGCGTTTTTGGTGAAATGGATGAAAGTGAACAAAAACTTGACCAAAAAATGTAATGAGGATGATTTAGACTTTGTTGCACTCAGTTGCCTACTAGCTAGCATTTGAGAAGAAATGGGTGTATCAAGGTCAAGGATGGAAGAAATCTCGAGATCCACTTCAAATGCAATATCGCCACATATCTCCTCTCCCTTAGCGTTTTAGGGGAAATGGATGAAAGTGAACAAAAAACTTGACCAAAAATTGTAATGAGGATGATTTAGACTTGGGTGCACTCAGTGACCTGCTAGGTAGCATTTGGGAAGAAGTGGGTGTACCAAGGTCAAGGATGGAAGAAATCTCGAGATCCACTTCAAATGCAATATCGCCACATATCTCCCCTCCCTTAGCGTTTTGGGTGAAATGGATGAAATTAAACAAAAAACTTGACAAAAAAATGTAATGAGGATGATTTAGACGTTGGTGCACTCAGTTGCCTGTTAGCTAGCATTTGGGAAGAAATGGGTGTACCAAGGTCAACGATGGAAGACATCTCGAGGTCCACTTCAAATGCAATATCGCCACATATCTCCTCTCCCTCAGCGTTTTTGGTGAAATGGATGAAAGTGAACAAAAACTTGACCAAAAAATGTAATGAGGATGATTTAGACTTTGTTGCACTCAGTTGCCTACTAGCTAGCATTTGAGAAGAAATGGGTGTATCAAGGTCAAGGATGGAAGAAATCTCGAGATCCACTTCAAATGCAATATCGCCACATATCTCCTCTCCCTTAGCGTTTTAGGGGAAATGGATGAAAGTGAACAAAAAACTTGACCAAAAATTGTAATGAGGATGATTTAGACTTTGGTGCACTCAGTTGCCTGTTAGCTAGCATTGAGGAAGAAATGGGTGTACCAAGGTCAAGGATGGAAGAAATCTCGTGATCCACTTCAAAAGCAATATCGCCACATATCTCCTCTCCCTTAGCGTTTTAGGGGAAATGGATGAAATTGAACAAAAAACTTGACCAGAAAATGTAATGAGGATGATTTAGACTTTGGTGCACTCAGTAGTTGCCTGCTAGGTAGCATTTGGGAAGAAATGGGTGTTCCAAGGTCAACGATGGAAGAAATCTCGAGGTCCACTTCAAATGCAATATCGCCACATATCTCCTCTCCCTCAGCGTTTTGGGTGAAATGGATGAAATTAAACAAAAAACTTGACCAAAAAATGTAATGAGGATGATTTAGACTTGGGTGCACTCAGTGACCTGCTAGGTAGCATTTGGGAAGAAGTGGGTGTACCAAGGTCAAGGATGGAAGAAATCTCGAGATCCACTTCAAATGCAATATCGCCACATATCTCCCCTCCCTTAGCGTTTTGGGTGAAATGGATGAAATTAAACAAAAAACTTGACCAAAAAATGTAATGAGGATGATTTAGACTTGGGTGCACTCAGTGACCTGCTAGCTAGCATTTGGGAAGAAATGGGTGTTCCAAGGTCAACGATGGAAGAAATCTCGAGGTCCACTTCAAATGCAATATCGCCACATATCTCCTCTCCCATAGCGTTTTGGGTGAAATGGATGAAATTGAACAAAAAACTTGACCAAAAAATGTAATGAGGATGATTTAGACTTGGGTGCACTCAGTGACCTGCTAGGTAGCATTTGGGAAGAAGTGGGTGTACCAAGGTCAAGGATGGAAGAAATCTCGAGATCCACTTCAAATGCAATATCGCCACATATCTCCCCTCCCTTAGCGTTTTGGGTGAAATGGATGAAATTAAACAAAAAACTTGACAAAAAAATGTAATGAGGATGATTTAGACGTTGGTGCACTCAGTTGCCTGTTAGCTAGCATTTGGGAAGAAATGGGTGTACCAAGGTCAACGATGGAAGACATCTCGAGGTCCACTTCAAATGCAATATCGCCACATATCTCCTCTCCCTCAGCGTTTTTGGTGAAATGGATGAAAGTGAACAAAAACTTGACCAAAAAATGTAATGAGGATGATTTAGACTTTGTTGCACTCAGTTGCCTACTAGCTAGCATTTGAGAAGAAATGGGTGTATCAAGGTCAAGGATGGAAGAAATCTCGAGATCCACTTCAAATGCAATATCGCCACATATCTCCTCTCCCTTAGCGTTTTAGGGGAAATGGATGAAAGTGAACAAAAAACTTGACCAAAAATTGTAATGAGGATGATTTAGACTTTGGTGCACTCAGTTGCCTGTTAGCTAGCATTGAGGAAGAAATGGGTGTACCAAGGTCAAGGATGGAAGAAATCTCGTGATCCACTTCAAAAGCAATATCGCCATATATCTCCCCTCCCTTAGCGTTTTGGGTGAAATGGATGAAATTAAACAAAAAACTTGACCAAAAAATGTAATGAGGATGATTTAGACTTGGGTGCACTCAGTGACCTGCTAGGTAGCATTTGGGAAGAAGTGGGTGTACCAAGGTCAAGGATGGAAGAAATCTCGAGATCCACTTCAAATGCAATATCGCCACATATCTCCCCTCCCTTAGCGTTTTGGGTGAAATGGATGAAATTAAACAAAAAACTTGACCAAAAAATGTAATGAGGATGATTTAGACTTGGGTGCACTCAGTGACCTGCTAGGTAGCATTTGGGAAGAAGTGGGTGTACCAAGGTCAAGGATGGAAGAAATCTCGAGGTCCACTTCAAATGCAATATCGCCACATATCTCCTCTCCCTCAGCGTTTTGGGTGAAATGGATGAAATTGAACAAAAAACTTGACCAAAAAATGTAATGAGGATGATTTAGACTTGGGTGCACTCAGTGACCTGCTAGGTAGCATTTGGGAAGAAGTGGGTGTACCAAGGTCAAGGATGGAAGAAATATCGAGATCCACTTCAAATGCAATATCGCCACATATCTCCCCTCCCTTAGCGTTTTGGGTGAAATGGATGAAATTAAACAAAAAACTTGACAAAAAAATGTAATGAGGATGATTTAGACGTTGGTGCACTCAGTTGCCTGTTAGCTAGCATTTGGGAAGAAATGGGTGTATCAAGGTCAAGGATGGAAGAAATCTCGAGATCCACTTCAAATGCAATATCGCCACATATCTCCTCTCCCTTAGCGTTTTAGGGGAAATGGATGAAAGTGAACAAAAAACTTGACCAAAAATTGTAATGAGGATGATTTAGACTTTGGTGCACTCAGTTGCCTGTTAGCTAGCATTGAGGAAGAAATGGGTGTACCAAGGTCAAGGATGGAAGAAATCTCGTGATCCACTTCAAAAGCAATATCGCCACATATCTCCCCTCCCTTAGCGTTTTGGGTGAAATGGATGAAATTAAACAAAAAACTTGACCAAAAAATGTAATGAGGATGATTTAGACTTGGGTGCACTCAGTGACCTGCTAGGTAGCATTTGGGAAGAAGTGGGTGTACCAAGGTCAAGGATGGAAGAAATCTCGAGGTCCACTTCAAATGCAATATCGCCACATATCTCCTCTCCCTCAGCGTTTTGGGTGAAATGGATGAAATTGAACAAAAAACTTGACCAAAAAATGTAATGAGGATGATTTAGACTTGGGTGCACTCAGTGACCTGCTAGGTAGCATTTGGGAAGAAGTGGGTGTACCAAGGTCAAGGATGGAAGAAATCTCGAGATCCACTTCAAATGCAATATCGCCACATATCTCCCCTCCCTTAGCGTTTTGGGTGAAATGGATGAAATTAAACAAAAAACTTGACAAAAAAATGTAATGAGGATGATTTAGACGTTGGTGCACTCAGTTGCCTGTTAGCTAGCATTTGGGAAGAAATGGGTGTATCAAGGTCAAGGATGGAAGAAATCTCGAGATCCACTTCAAATGCAATATCGCCACATATCTCCTCTCCCTTAGCGTTTTAGGGGAAATGGATGAAAGTGAACAAAAAACTTGACCAAAAATTGTAATGAGGATGATTTAGACTTTGGTGCACTCAGTTGCCTGTTAGCTAGCATTGAGGAAGAAATGGGTGTACCAAGGTCAAGGATGGAAGAAATCTCGTGATCCACTTCAAAAGCAATATCGCCACATATCTCCTCTCCCTCAGCGTTTTTGGGTCAAACTGGCGAAATTGAGCAAAAAACGTAACCAAAAAACGAATCCTGTGTCTTATTTTAATCTGATTTTTGAAGTCCGTGATACGTGCCTTGTTTTGACTTGTCTTGGTACTGAAAAACTGAAAACCTCTCTCAGAAAATCCTTCAAAATATATCATTCTGGGTAAAATCATGTACATTGCTTCCACAACTTTCACAGTACAATCCCTGTATCGGATCGATGTATCCTGTTGGCGATTACCTTTGCCTGATTTGGCAGAAATATTTGCTCGGTGTACATAAGCCATCTGCTTCCAGCACTCAGTTGCTCTGTCATGTGCATTAGTTATGATATTTATTTCCAGGAGGGAGTTCTCTTGAAATTCGTTGTCCTCACTGTTCCATGAAAGTCTTTATGCTTTAAGGAATAAATATAGAACAAGTGGTTGGGAAAAGAGCTCATGCTGGCGTCTGCTTTCATTCATTGTTATCATAAAGTGAAAGAAAACTTTCCAAAGCGTAGCAGGAGCAGATCATGTTCGACAGGATAGTCGGACGGAATTCCTGCTGCTGCAAGAGAAACTTTCTTTTTAATTATTTTGCTGAAAATTATAGGAATTCAAAATTGTTATACGAATCCATTACCGTTTCCCCGCAGCACAGCCTCCTTTTTGTTCAGTCATCAAATATAAATAAATTCCTTCAATTAAGCCAGAAGTGGATTAGAGTACGTTCTGGTCGTAGATTTTGGGTGTAAGTCCGAGTTTCACCAGCTTACCCGCCCATGGATACGCACCAACCGAATATCCAGGAAATTCCATTTCCCTTTTCGAGTTTTATCCAAACAAAAGCGGATAATTCTAAGGATTTATTACCACATAACTAATGGCTATTTCATCGGTTGCGAACTACGGACCATCAGGAGTTAGTGTGTTTCATTCGGATGTACCTATACAGAGGAGCGTAGGAGCCATGGGCACGACTGCAAGTGAGAGATTGTAGGCGAATTCAAAAAAGGAAAAAATAAATCACTTTTGCTGCTGAAAATTGTTTCACTTCGAAACGAAAGGACAACGGATAAGTGAACGCTTCTGAAGCGACAAACAGCCATTTTGATGGGTGAGTTGTGTGTGCCTTGCAGGAGGAAAAGGATGCCGACTGACTGTGCGCCCCCAGGGATAATTGAAATGGGGAAAATGGATTTCTAAATCTCTAATTGAAGGTGCCAACGACTCCAGAGTTCTTCAAAAGCAGTACATTTGCTCCTTGCTGTGCACTAGATGAGTTTATTGCTTAAAGCTGTTTACAGGTCAGGGTGTTGAATGGATTTTAAGGTAGATCTTGGGAATGGATGTAGTTCAGTTCTTCAGTTCTTAAGTTCTTTGAGATATTTATGCGTTAGTTTAAGCAAATAGTTTCCTAAAGGACTTCCTGTAACTGCGCGGCGATGCCTGGGTAAGCCCGTTGCGATGTAGAAACTCTTGGACGCTTTGGTAAAACCAACTGTAGATGGAGAAATCTACCTACTTGCAGCATTTCAAGACAGATATGGTCTATGCATGACCGGAAACATAATGAAGGGATCACTAAAGAATGATCGGTGTTCTTACTGGAGACTGTCTGAAGCCAAAGGGAGGACCTCGTTTCATATGAATTTTAAAGAAGCTCTAGGGATGAAGAGAAGGAGAAACCCGATTGCCACCTTTTACACACTTGCCCAACTCTTTCGCATAAGGAACAACTCCACTGGCGTTACTAGGCATCACGAGCCTCCTTCGATTTATTGAAATCTCGGGTTTAATTAGTCTTTCCTAGTCAAATAGACCAATCTATGACATCACAGTAGAGCGTCGTTGATCTCCAGTTTTAAATGAGCCACAAAAATGACCGTGGAGTGTGGATTTCATCACGGAGGAGGTGTGAATTTACCAGTCAATGGAGTTTACTATCGTGATATGTTGGCCAGAATTGGATGGACTTGGCATCAGTGATATATGGTTCTTACAAGATGGTGCCCCTCTCAAAACTGGTCCGATAGTCACCTCGTTCATGCGATTCCACGCCATTAGATTACGCTGTGTAGAGTAGCATGCCTACCCCGATAAACCAGCAAATTTTTAGCACAAAGCCAACATTCGATGCGTTATTGGCTAAATACCCTCTGATTCACTGTGAAGAGTATGTGCAAAGTGGACCTTCAGATTACGCCATGTCGCGGAAGCTATATGCCCGAATTTATAATTAATCAACAATGCCATAGAATTATCTTTGAAATTAAGCCAACGTCATGGATATTAAAAACACATTTCTGTTCTTTAGTTCAATTTAAAGTTTTTCGCCTCTAAAAAAACACCTTTCACTGACTGTGGCGTATACGTAACATTTTTTACAAATGGTGTGCACTCCCCTTTCAAAATATTTTGTTATTATCAGTTCAATGGCAGCTTATTTGGACCAATTGTCAGAACAGAGAGATGCACGGTGATGCCATATGCTATAGCAGTTTCAGGTCCCTGGCCGGATGCTACAATGTGGATGGTACCGCACGCAATTAGGTGGCAAATTCCGTGGACACTAACCCCGGTACAAGAGACCTATTGGTAATCACGGATGCGGGTATTGACGCGAGAATATATCAAGACCTGTGTAGACTGGGCCTACTCCAAGGGTGGCAAGCTTGGGGAGGAGCTATATAATGCAGACCAAGTGCCTATACTAGGGTCCTTAGGGGTCGTGTAGAATTTCACGAAATATGCGATATTGCGAGCTGAGAAGACCGCAAACACGAGGGGAGTGTTCAACGTCCTGGCCGATATTTCTGGTTACTTTGGCGTCCCGGGATGAATTGTGTCTGAGAGTTGAACAGCCTTCACGTCAAAGGGTTTTTTGCAGTACAGTGAAAAAAATTTGGTACAGCATATCAAAACGGCTACGAGGACTTCTAGGACGAATGGCCAAGTAAATTAGTGTAACAGAACCATTCTTGCAAATCTTGCAATTTACAAACCAGAATTGGGCAGGACATCTTCTGACAATACAATGGGGGCTCCATACGGCACAGGATTGTGCACCAAAGGCTAGTCTACATACAATATTGTTCATACACTCCCACGAGATATCTAAGGGAACAAGCTGCTGTTGGAACTTGGTCGAAGAGAAGCTGTTACAAAGAAAGAGATGGTCCAAAGGGGAGAACTTGCATTGGGAACTATCGAGAGAAACCAGGACGAACAGAAGCGGTGATATGATCAACAACATCGTAAACCATAGGGGTTCGACAAAGGTGATCTAGTGTTGGTGTAACCACGGTATCGAGGGCCGTACATCATAGAAGATATGCCGGACATTCAACGGAACCAGCGCAGACTCAGTACCCTGATGACCAACCTGGTATGATATGCTGAGTCATGTTCTAATGCAGAGGGCGACTTCGATTGTAGAAACAGAGGTGAATCAGAGAAACGAGTACTCAATGCTATGCCCAAAGGGGAAGTTTCGTTTCAGAACATTCTCTACTACAGTTCTACTCTGGGATGCTCGTCAGATGTTCGCGAGAGGTGGGGGTATGAAAAAAACTTTGCTGTTGTTTGGAAATCAGACTTAAAATCTTGCGCTCAATAGTCCAACGCACAAACCAATAACTCACGCATCCTTCCGTGTCCACTGAGATCAACCCAACTCGTCCGTCAGACATATGTAAACCACCTGCGAAGCCAAAAAAACCAGATTCACCCCGCAATGTCATCCAAATTATTAGGAGGTCCCTTCAACAATTTCGGCAATAAATCCTCAAACGGCAATTCCGTGTTTTGTTTTGCAATGAAAGCCACAAAACCGGCCAAAACTCGGCCTGTGTCTGTTCCATTTTTTATGTCAAAAAAGGTCCTCCAGAATCTCTACTTTGGCCTTGGGATCGCATGGATTAAGACCAGAAGCATATAGAATTATATTTTTTTTTCATTGAATTTGGTTAAACATAACCCTAAGTCTGACCGCAGGTGGGCGGCACAAAGGGATGGCTTTCGGGCCATTTATACACCTCCATGGAATTTAAAGGTTCTCCGCTTTGGGCGGTTTTTTTTCCCTGTTGCGTATCATGCGGAAAAGCACCACTGAAAAGGGTCTAATACTTGTTGTGGAGTGGATTTGAGATTTGTGGGGATTTCACCTTTTTTGTTATGAGAAAGTAAATATTATTTAAATGAAGCCTGATGGTTTTACGATTGCCCCAGGGACAGTCAGTGGTGTGGTGTTGGAATAAATTTCGTTTTATTGAAATGTGTATATCGGAGGGGATGGTTAATTGTAGTGGGGCTGGCCAAAGTCATGGAGACACGTAGTAACTCCTTTTTATCCATAATCCTGGGTATAATTCCTGCTCCTTTGAAAGCTTCACTTTCAGGAAGCCCTCTAAACCACTGCAACGTGTTCTGTGTGTGACTTTGGACAAAAGAGATTTTCGGTTATCCTTCGGACACGCCCTAATGCAGCCATAGTAACACCAGTGCACCTTTGGCAATGATTTACTTACCATCTGCACCTGCACACACCTAAATTATTCAGTAGCCACAACTGGCAGTCTTCCAGAGATACGGGTAGCCATACTAAATCATTTTTTTTCCCAACGAACTGGCGGTGCAGAAAAGTTCCATCGAAATCCCATCCCTGACCACAGATACACAAACACTATACGTCCATGGGTCCTTCTGCAAACTATTCGAGATTTACACGCAGTTTGATGGCAGATGAGAAAGGACCCAGCTCGTGTCGGTGTGCGGAACAGTACTCTGTCCAATTTGGTCGGCATTCATCAGTGATTCATTGAACCATTGGTAATGAGTTTGGGTCATGGCTCACATGATGATGGAAGGGTTTTTGCTCCTGATTAGGCTGGGGGTTGCGGAAACGGGAGATGTTCATTTGCATTTTTATTCAACGCTTAATTTTGGCGTTTTCAGCGAAATCTGTGGTGGTGGTCAGGATGCGGAGGAGGTGTCGAGATTGGCATATACAATTATTAGGCACGTAGGTTTGTGTCCACCCAGTGGGAGGCCACCGAGGCAGTGTTTCTGGCACGGGGCGAGAATTTAACTTTTGGAAATTCTACGCCTACTACATTTTGGTCTGATTGCGTCTGTGGTTGGCTTTTGAAATGGCGGTCACAAGGAGAATTGAATTACGGAGCAGCCGGTTGAGTGGCAAGTTTACTGGCAATCGATTGATTTTTTCGGTCAGCTTTAATTGAAAGAGGGATGTGGCGTTCCAGGAAAATGGCCGATGAAGCTTCAATTTGCAGGATTTTGAATGTATTCACTTCTGTGTGGGTACATGGTCATGGATCGTGTTCATGATAGAGACATGATGGGGACTTTGTCGGACTCTATCATAGGTGTGGTGCGGTCTGTATTGGTCGAGAAACTGAACTGCAGGCTGTAGATTGACGACGAAAGTCTCCAGTGAGAAACAATCATTTAACACAGATGACGACAACCACAACTTCCCTCCAACAAAGTCGCTGGACCTAGAAGTCCTCCGACCAAGGTGTTGAAAGGGGCGGGAGATGACTTGAAAAGACCATACAGTAAACCAACTCATCTCTGAAATTGCGTCAGAGATCTTGCCTGATCCACAAGAACGGAGACCCTCTCAGTTGGACCAATTACAGAGGTATTAGTCTTCCCAACATCGCGTCCTGTGTGAACCCTTCATCAACAACCTGATTGGTGTCTATCAGTGTTGCTTCAGACCAAGAAAATCCACAATAGATCCAATTTTCAAAATTTAGCGAATCCTGCAAAAAACACAAGAAGTTTAATTCGATACTCAACATCGATACTCACCATGTCTCCGTCATGTCTACTTTTAGCAACCTTGCCAAACTTATCAGAGTCTTCAGGCCGACAATGGAGAACTCTTATTGCTTCTTAAAGGTGGAAAACAATCTTACCAATACCTTTGATGTCAGGAAGAATGTAGTCTAGGTGATGGGCTGTCATGTGACTTTTTCAATATCGTACTTGCAAATTTGTCCGAAATCCCAAGTCAGAGCTTGCATACGACGTTGACATTGATATCATTGGCAGGACACAGTGAGCTGTCACTGGTGAGTTTGCAAATATTGGAACAGAAGTTTATCTTGGAAAATGTTTAGTCCGGATAAGGTTAGATGGGTTGGTAGGGTCCTACAAACCATTCAAAACCACCGGCGATGATGGGATTTTTCCGGAGTATGTACATCATGTCAGCTATAATTGCTTTATTTCGAGCCACTGAGACCCGGCTATGGGTCTAGTACGCTGCCTAAATCATATGGGCCTAGTAGTCTAACATCATTTGTTCACGTTTGAGGCCAAATAGACTTGGCTATTCCTCTGCACTCCAGTCAGTTTGCACAGTTCTCTTCACTGTCTTGGAAAGATAAAAGGAACTTTTCGTGCCAAGGAAATAGCTCAGTGCGATTCTCTGGACATTGAAGGTGGATTCGATAAGTTGCAAGATCTATAAGTAACAGAGGTATCGAGGACTAGACCAACCAATGGATTGGGGCCATGCTATAAGTCGGGTCATTACTTCTTCCTCTGGAAAAGTATTCGTATCTGTGATGGCAGTTAAAGGTTGCCCCAGTGAGTTGCACTTTCTTGTTATTGAAAACCTACTAGCCGATCTACTGATTATGTTTTTTGTTAGTATTAGCACGACCATTCCAACCGTTAGAGAGGGAGGCCATTGTTGGACTTATAACCTTACAAATCTTCATTCAAGTATACGCCAAGTAACCAGGCTCAAAAAAGTCATGTTCTGCACCATCCCCGACATTATGGTCAGGGAATACTGTATCGGTAGGTGAATTTCGAATTAATTCTTCCACGAAATTTTTCTTGCAATAAAGGCAAAACGGGTCATATTGTGTGAGATGTGGCACCTTCTTGTTGAAACTACATATCTTCCAGTTGAGGGCAAAACATTTTGGTTAACTTTGGGAATTGACGGTGATGCTTGTGCCTTCCTCATTTCTGAAGAAGTGTGGACCACTGACACCACCTATCTATACTGTGACTTTTTGTGTATCGAATACTCTTTCGAATACTGACGCATTCCGTGGTCGGCTACCTTCACTTATTTAATAAAGCAATCCCAAGTGCTGTGGTCGCCATGAAATCGATGGATTTGGATTTCCCTCAACGCTTTTACTAGCTGCAGCCATATTTTCTGTACAACGTGCATTTTCATGATGGATAGGCCGAAGGATATCTGTAACAGAGCCAGTCTCTTCATTTTTTTACAGGTTGGCCTATAGGAACGCTCAGATGGACGATTGTGTCAACCATGTTCTGCTCGTAACGATTGTCAAACGATCTTGGATGACACTTCGGTTTGGCGTACATATGCCATTGGAACAGGGATGTTAAATCCAGATCACGAATTGGGTAGCCCTGTATAAAATCCTTAGTATCTTAGTTTTATTGCTCTTTATTGGTCTTGTAAATCAGACAAATGAAGTGCAAGTGTATTTCTTTATTCAATGTTAAGGCGTTTTGGCTTTAGAACGTTTCTCTTTCCCTTATCGATGCCATGAGCCTTTAAATAGAAACAGTGGCCGTCAATACAATATTTTTTTCCAGAAGAATATAGCTAATGAAAAATTTTACTAAATCTCCAATTCGCTTTAAAATTAACCTCCAATTGGTATTTAAAAAATACAACCAATCGGTACATAGCATGGAAATCCACTCACCACCATGACAACCCCATTAAGCGTCAACTCAAGCAACTTTCCTATTCACTTAGCCACTTCCGCTTTACACTTAATGGTTCCAGAGATTTCGGCATCCTTCATTGCCATTTTCAACGGAAAATCTGTAAATGAATTATATATGCATCCTCAATGGACGGTATCTCGCCTCGCAATATAAAAAAAAGATACTCGCAGGACCCCCATTTGTCACTTCCACATTCACGTCACATCCAATTATCAATATTCGGCAGGACTTTATCGCGTTTTGCGTCCAGTTTTGTTCCCTTACCAAATAAATTCAGCATTAATACGCGGAAAGTCTATTCAACCAAACAAGGAGAAGAAAAAACCTCTCCAAAGGACACAAACCGAAATATGGCGCGCAAATCTTTATGACTGGAACGTGATTTTCATGAATTTTATGTCTCCTTTTACCGCCCGATTTGCAGTCATTTGCGCCCGTCTTTTGGTTTTGATGGATTTTTAATTGGAAATTGACGCAAATTAAGCTGCTCCCCGGGGGAAGTTCGTCCTGTGGGATGCTCAAGGATCATTTTATTAATAAAAATATTTCATTATGTTTGCCGAAATTCATCATAACTGTCTTCTATTTTCATTGCAGGATAATTAAACATAATCACCCAAGGAGCGTGTGCCTATGCGAGGAAGGACTCGAGAAAAAACAAATTGGCAGTTCATCAAGGGAGGCGGCGGCGGTGGTAGTCTCAGGGGACAGCACGTCCTTTGTGTGTCATGCATCTATGATAGTGGAATGTGCGTCGTATTAAAGTCGCTAATGTAATAAATTTTGCCGCACAACAGCAGCTATATCCTCTGGGCGAGGGCGGATGCAGAGCATTCATTATCACACGGATCCTTTGGCCGGGTGTTGTTTCACTATCTGGCGGTATACACGCCAGGGTAATACCGTCGAAGTAACTAATGCGACACAATGTACAATCGTTCGTGTCAGTGGCCAAACTTTACCGACTGCAATAGCGGCAACCTTACGCTATTTAAGGATAACCTAGTGGACATCGAGTTGGAATTGGAACTCAATGACAGCGTCGACTGGCCACTGGAACGTGTTGTCTCGATGGTGGTGCCGGTGTTTTTCGGGATAATTGGATTAGCCGGATTGCTGGGAAACGCCTTGGTTATATTGGGTAAGTGTTTTACTTCAATTTTTTTAATGTGTTTTCTTTGCGGTTAGTAGGCCTAGTGGTCGTATATACATATACATGTATTGTCAGGATTATTAGTCATTGTCAAGGATACTTGTGCCAGTCTGTCAGTTCTGAATTCAAAGGATGGCTATAAGCAAAGAAATTGTGTTATGAAGTGACCGTCTACTCCAATCTGTTTCAGTAGGGACATAACAATTTCATCCTTTAGTACAATGGCATCCTTAAACTGTTGTTATGATTGGTGAATGTCAAATTATCAGCCAAGGTTCACATTTTTATAATACTAGATTCTATGATCGACCAACGTGTGGAAATTATTGACAATTAGCACCTAAATTGTGAGTCAGTGGTCACAACCTTAAGTTCTCTTACTCAATTTTTAGGCCTTAATAGGCGTCCCACCAGACAGGCTGTGCGTGGTATAATAGACAAATTCGAGTCAATATGTTGACTACTGAATCTTCCTGTGCCAGTGGGACAATGGACCGATAAAAGTACCGAAAATATTGCAGTCCTCAGTGTTTCAGATCAAAATAAGCGAAATCAGTCGATTCCATGCGGTTCACAGGAATTGCCAATCTCTCAGTCCACATTGTGGCGATTTTTGCATAAAATCTTGGCCTACACCCTTATATGATCAAATGAACTCAAGGATTGATCGTTTGAACCATCGAAACCTCACCGATTGGTCTCTGAAAAAGTTTGAAGAAAACCCTGAATTTCTTGAAAACATCATCTTCGGCGATGAAGCTCATTGTTGGGCTAATGGCTTGGTCAATAGGCAAAACATGCATTACTGGACAGCAACAAAGCCAAATGTGCTTCGGAACACCCTATTGTACCCAGAAGAGGTGATGGTGTGTTGTGAATTTCATACCGAATGGATAGATGGACTTGGCATCAGTGATATGTGGTTCCTACGAGATGGTGCCACATGCCACACCTTTTGAAGGAAGAGTTCCTTAATCGTGTAATATCTAGAAAACGTTAAGTCCGGTATGGGACTATGTTAAGTCATTGATTAATGCCAACAAGCCAAGAACAATAGAGAAACTCAGTAACAGTTTTGAATGCTAAGCTATCTTCCTCCTCTACAAGCAACTAGTTTTGTTACAAGTTCGTTAAGTGTTCCACAAGGTAGTATTGTATGTCCTGTTTTGTTTAAATATTTTAGTGGCGAACAGCTTTCCAGTTAGTGCTCAGTTTTTAGAGAAGTCGAATACAGAAAATGACAGAACGACAGTAGATCTTACTCATGTCAGTTGTAGGGTGTCACTAGAGACGTGATTCAGTTTCAAAAGAAGCTAATGAAAGCTGAAAACCTTAAAGTCATATTCGCCTTGAATGGTGACAGGGTTTAAGTCAGATCAACTAGTAAATCCTTTGAAGATACGAACTTTACTTATGTCCTGTATCCCCTGGTGGGTCCTAGGGCCTCATGTGTCTCAGCTCTCCCCAACTCTATTCCAGTTGCCGTGCTTCCTTCTCAACTGTTCTACACCTCGTACTCCTATGACCGCCGTGTATCCTGCCATCCTGAGTAAGAGGGTTCCATTGCATCTCGTGATTAGCTATGGACCTGTCACCCTTTCGGATAGTATGACCTATCCACTGCCACTCTCGTCATCGTATAGTTGTGCTTGTAGGTTTACGGGTCCTTCTCTGATAAAACTGTTCGTTAGATATACGGTTTGCTTAAGATATACCTAGCACAGCCACCTATCGACGAACGTTTTCAGCTTCCTCGTGATAGTGGCCGTCACCTTTCAGGTACCAAATCCATATAGCAGCACCGATTCAATGTTGGAACGGAAACAGTCGTAGCTTGGTGGTCAAGCTCATCGCATTATTACGCCAAATTGTGGATAGCATCATTCCAAACACAGGTTTTGCTTCGTCTATTCGGCTGGCTATATCCAGTTCAGTTCCGCCATCGGTTGAGACAACACTCCCAAGGTATTGGACACTATCTAGCTACTCTCTCAACCAGGAGGATACGAAGGACTTGAATATATTCATGGCTAAAGTTCAAAAACGAAATCGCTGAATATCAAGCACAAAACTGTAAGGGACACAATGAATTCAATAATATTATGGCCACCAAGGAGTTACCCTACACTTCGCACTTTTGCATTGAAACCTGCCGTCTGCTCGAAAGATTGTTGATATTATATTCCACTATTGAATGGCTATTCATTCCAAGTCGGTCGCATATTAAACTACATGTTCCTAGCTCCGCTAACTAGCTCCACACTTTACAGCCATATGCTGTTGCCACATATCGCTCAACCCACTGAGCCACATACTATGCAATAAATACCAAATTGCTTTGCCATGGGCGTGAATTTTAATTCCCAATATTTGCCCCACCTCCTACCACTTTTTACATATTCCACCCTCGTCCTTGCTATTCAAATATCCAATATCTCGCCAAATTAAAACAAAAAAAAAAAAATCAATTTCCCCAACTCACGAGCATTTGATACATCTTCTGCGTTAGACACACACATATCAATTATCCTTGAAGCCTAATGTATCTGGCTTTTAATATTTTGCTCAGCATCTGTCTCAGGGCGTTTCTCGAATGCAAGGAATCAGAAAATCCTTAAAACAGCCAGCCCTCAGGACGTCACAGAGCAGACGCCCAAAAAAAAAAAAACATCCTTCAATGCAAACCGAATCAACCATGGCCTTCCTGAGACTATACCGCGCCGCAGTTTCGATTGCACACATAACACGTTCGAGCGGTTACAAAAGGCTTTCAGGCACAGCCACGCCGAGATTGAGGAAAGGCATCGAAATTTATGGATCTCGTTGTTTTACACAACAAGGACCCTCAGACGTGTGCGTATGCTCGAAAATGCTTTACACGTTATCCCGATATGAATATTTGAATATTTGCCCAGGATCCGTGGAAGGGAATGCATAGAGCTGGATGGATGGATCCCTCTTGAGCTAATCCAAACCATGTGACACACATAAGTCGAGTGTGTTATGCCGTTAGAACAAATCCAATTTTGGCTTTTTGATTGGTTTTTTTCGCCACCGAACAATTCTGTTATTGGATTCGTTCATCAATCGTGCCATTTTGACTGTCAAAGTGTATTGGCCCACGGATGCTTTCTATCACTTCGTCAATTAGGGCGTTCAATGATTATGGCAGCGATGCCTTGCGGCCGTGAAGACGGTGATGGATTGGAAAGGGTGTGGCTGTGTCTATGTACAGGATGAAGCTCATCTCAATCAGACTGCATATTGGTTTGACTGATGGAATGATTTGTGGGGAATATCGGTTTTGACAGCTGGTTGGGGATGGATGATATCCAATTCGAGTGTAGTAGTTTGTTTACTTTTATCACCGCGCATTCAAAACGAAATGAAGTGAGTTTTTGGAGTCAGTTCTCTAAAGGACGTCACTATCCAGATTTGATGAAACATCTGAGCGGAAACGTGGTTAAGAAACTTTTTGGGCAAAACACTTCCACGACACAAAAACATCCTCTGGATATACTCGTATACGGCAATGAAAACACCTTTACTAGCTATTGGATCAGTTGTTTGGAAAAGGATTCTCCCGTTAAGTACTTCTCTACTTAACTCCTAAAATTGGCTTATTTTGGTGACACGGAACCTTTTTTTTAGTACGTTTGGCACTGTTCAAGGTACTCGGCTTGATTTGGAAAAAACTGGGGACCAAAACCCAAAATTATACAATGGATGTATACGGCTATAGTAGCACCTAGATATTTTGACTTAACTGAACGGCTCATACGAAGATACAGAGAATGACTTGCATTGATACCACAAGTGTCATAAAAATCACACCAACTGATTCTGCTGGACATCTTCGTTCAAGCTTCGACAGCAATTAGTGGCCTAAGTCAGTGAGATAGTCTCAAACATAATACAATGGAGGATCATTCCATGATCCTGGAAAAATATATAGGAAATGTACATACTATGGGTTACAGTACTCCGTACCAAGACAATGGGTCTGTATTGACCTGAGTATAGCGTTGTAGATTCCTCCACTTACTCACATCTACCTTAAGCTTACATACTCTCATTGTGGTTTGTACTATAAAACCAATCTATCGCCTTAGACGGGGTGTCTATTGGTATCATCTGCACTGTAGATTCGATGACATTGGGGGACACTTACCCTTATTCCATGTATATGTCGTCTGATACAGTAAGACCGGATCTATAGGCTTTGCTTAAAGTTAAAATCTTTTCTATTTCCCTTCAGGATTGACTTCGGCCTGAGTCTGAGCTTAGTCTAGGCTAATTAGTCCAATTTTCCGGAATAATTCCAAAAGCAGTTAAGGGTTCAGTGCCGGTGTCTTAGTGGAGACTTCATTACTCGTTTTGTAGGTCTGTCAGCGTATCTGCATCTGCTGCGCTTACTCTGTTAGCCATTAGATTAAAAATGAAAGATTTCTTTGACTTTATTCGGAAGGCTGAACCCATTGACTCATGTTTGAATTACAGGTCATACTGGGATTAAGACTGAAATAAGATGTTGGATGAGATTGAATATGATTTATGAGAGCCTGAACCTGTTTTGGGTTTTCCCGCAGGTCAAGGCTTAGTCAAGGCTACCTGTGACGATTGGGCTTCGACCGAGTACAATTGTGTGTGACACGGTTCCGCAGAATCAGGCTAACTAAATGCACAGCGATATTCTTATTGTCTCTCAGCAGAGATAACTTATTGACCATGCACACCCTACATGGGGATGCAAATGTGCTACTTCACAAGGGTTTCGGAGAATAAGAAGACCATAACCGCGATGGAACACTTGTTGATATAGCCTACGACTCCTACCTCAAATCGTACATTTTCTGAATCTCGGCTATGTACAACTACACACTATCATCAGCGAGCATTTCTTCTTTACCCTTTTCGAGGTTTGTCACAACAAGTGCATCCTTCGTCCCCCATATCTCGAATACATATATCACTTCGATTGTAATTCTGGTGTCCTTCATGTGTATTTCTTTGCTGTTCCCCACCAGAGATAAAATTTACGAAAGGTTGGGTCACAAGTAACCATACCACGCTCTACATCATTATGACCTGTACATACATATGCTACCTAAAGTTTATGTAATATTTTATCTCAAGTACTTTACGATATCAGAAAGGATGAATATTCGCTGCTATAAATGTTTCTGTGCTCAAGGCTATAACCAAACTACTAGGTGAGTTCATCATAAGTAGAAGCTAAACCCCGGGTCCTGCACCAACTTGTTGAGTCAAATTGGAATCGATAGCATGTACTCAGAGACAGCTCCTGGGTGTCGATTAGAGTACTTGCTTTACTTGGAAATGTTGTTTATTTAGAAAATATTTCTCTAAGCAGTAAAAGTTGGGCAATAAAGGATAAAGGGATTCTTTCAAAAGTCACGTCTAGATGTATTTTTAGCATAAAGAATAGCAATACTTAGACTTCCTAGTATCTTTGGGCGTTCCATGTATCTTTTTTGGCTTTACTGTGTAGGATGCTGGGAAAACTGTACTCATTGCCGGGACCGACTATTAAGTCGTATACGTGGTTATTCACATGCCTGGAAATAGATTGTAGAGAACAACCAAATAAATTTTGATTTTCCTATGAAAACCCTGAAAGCCAATAAAATGTTCATAGCTTTCAATAAAAAAAAAATAATAAGCTCGTATTTCGGCTTACAAAGTCGTAATTTGAGAAAAAAAACAAAAATTGAAAAAAAAAAAAAAAATGTTACGTATACGCCATCGACTTTGGATAATCGTTCGCACTTTCTGTGGGACAGCTCAATGCTATCCTGGCCAAGTGCATAGGAGTCGGTGAATTGTTTTTCTTTCTTCTAATAACAATGAGTTCTGCAGATATCAAGCCCTTTAGCATTTTGGGCTGTCTAGCAGTGTCCAGTGAAGTGATAACACTGATAACATGGGTGATCTCTGTTCGCTTCAATAGAACTAACTTCATTTCAGATCAAGCTTAGGTTCCGTCTTGAAATGTTCCAAGTAGGGACTATCCACAGTTGGTTGCACTAAAAGCGTCCAGCCTTAGCAAGAGTTTGCATGTAGCGAGTGAAATAGCTAGGCTGCAGCATTTCGGCAGGATCTTGTGAGTTTTGCCCAATCAGGCCTTCCATTTTCCTGGAATGCCTCTGTGCGCCTTAAGGTGGATGTTGAATTGATCACATATCTCCCGGAGAGACAAGTAAGACAGTTAGTAAGACATCTTGTTGCTGCTTGAACGTCGTTGAGAATGTTACTGTGCCTAACACATATTGTATTGTACCATATCTGTCAGGAAAATGGGGCCTTGATTGTCGAGATTCCTGTTTGCCAAACACAATAATTTGGGAATCGACTTCTTCTTAAGGCTTGGAGTTTTCGGTGTGGAAGTGGACTGAAGTGTCCTTGAACTGCTTGCGTGGAATTATCACTCAAGTAATAGAGTCAGCGGGTATGGTATAGCGCTTATCATTGTCCTTTTTACAGGACCCACAGTTGCTTTAAAATTAAATTCTTTTCAAATATGGATTTTGCAATATCTTTAAAGGAAAAACTGGTACTATTACTCGTATGAGAATCAAAAAGGGGGAACCTTATATTTTCTCGTAAAGAGGACAATTTTTGTTTTAAGTGCTTTGAAGGAGAGAATATATGAAGAATTCTTCGAGAGTATCAGGGTGTTTTCCAAAGGCAATTAATTCCACGACCTATTGAGTGTAAAGAGGCTTTAAGGTGCCCCAAGAAAATAATGTCGTAAATAGTCCTTTGAATTACTGCAGATGAACATCTATGACGTTTAAATGAATTCCTTGTTTAGCATAAGGATTTCTTTGTCTATTAAGCGGTTCTCGTTTTGATGCACCTTTTAGTTTTGGCCTAAATTTTTGTTCTAAGTTTATCATATGCACTGTCAGATTAAGTATGTACGTATCCTCGAAGAATCGACTCTGCCTATCCTGTGCCTTCTTCTATCCCTTGTGGGAGACTTTATGGATCCAGCATACCCCCCATCAGTGAGTGATATTCTCCAATCTGTTGTTACCTAACAGAATGAAATCCACCAGTGTCCTATAAAGTCGCTTCTCAGGGACGTCGCTGGTTCTACTTTGTTGTAAACTTCTCAATCATTAGAAAATTTGTTGATATTCCAGCTCCTGTACAAGGAAGGGGTTTCCGAGGTACATATATATTTCGATTCATTGGAAAAGGAGTTATTTGTAATGTTATGCCAAAAGGCGGGTCGACTAACTTCTTTTCGAAGAACTCAGAGTCTTTGTGAGACATGTAGCCACAAGCTCTCGAAGTTCACCTTAGACACAACGCTATCAAAGATTCAATATTCTGAGTGCACCAGATATTCCCTCACGTTTCACCAAATTTATTCAGGGTTCCATACCCCATCCCATGTCTTTTCCAAAGTTTTCGAAAGACTCGTCCAATATTCGTACAAAACCTAAGCAATGGAGGACATTTAAAAGGAAACTTTTCCCACTGAAACATAAGCTTCTTCGTGCGCAGGCTTTCAACTGATAAACTCTTCTCCACATCCTTAAGACTGAGTGTATGTGCACACATAATGTCTACTTCTATTTTTGAAATTTATGATCCCTCTTAAACATATGTACATGCTTTTGTATGTGGGAGGCTTATGGGGGTTAGGTTTTAACATACGAGAATGATGTGATAGTGGATAGTGGACTAAGCAGCCTTGGTGCACGCTTCAGGGAATGGAAGACATTAGATATTACTATGGTTTCTGGTCGTTCCCGGGGTTAAGAAGTTCTTGTTTGTAGTATAACTTTGTTTTGTGAATTTTAAATGGATTTGGTGAGGAGCGTACAGTGGAGATGAATGTGGGATGTCTTGGGGATACCAACTCAATTGGAAATAATTAAAGATAAGCCTTGCAGATAGCTCTGGGGAATAGAATGGTTAATACGCTTGGTTTTAATTAATTTTCGGTTATTGAAGTGCTAAGAGGTATGCGGTCGATATTGATGTTTAATTGGTGTTCTCTGATGGGATGGTTATGTGAGATGTCCATGTGTGGTATCGCCTTCAAGAAAAACCCTTAAAATATTCAGCAGACAGTCCCCAATTATCCTTGCAGAAGCACTATTCAAAGAAATTAGACGTACATGTTCGGTCCTCTACAAAAGTCGAATCCTTCGTCCACATGTCGAAAAAGCAGGGACGATTACCATCATTGAATATTTATGCATTGCTATGGTCATTGGAGAAGGTGTCGCTTTCTAATTGACCTCATATTTCGAAACATGGTTTGATAGATATTTCTTGGAATATTACAACTAGAGCGTGACATGGATATTGTGCTCTGATTAGATTCGTCCTTATAGCAGGTCAAATCTTGTTTTGGTTTTATGGAATCAACAAGGTAAAGTATTTGAACTGTGTGGCTTGAACTATCTGTTCGCCAGTATTCGAAATAGGAACACATCCTATGTGTTCTGGGATCTAGCAGGGCTCAAGTTTTGATTTGCAGTGATGGCTTTGAGCCAAATAGGATAAAGTTTCAGATTCCACATGCCACTCTTTGAATATTGGTAAGTTCTCTGAGGTGTGTATTGTCTGAGAACTACAGTGTCGTACTGCTGACTTTCAAAGGCCTGATTTGTGATAGTGCTCTTTAGTTAGTGAAGAGAGAACACATCTGTTCACATCTTATCCACATGTTCCATCCAGTTGCTTTGGAAATTGAAGGCGAATTGTAGCATTTCGATTATGGTGGACACTCGAATTCTGCCAGGTTGACAACATGGTCCACTATGCAAAAAGTCGGACCTCACTTCGTTCCAAATTTCACTAAAATTTTGTTGTGGGCAATACGCAAAGTAGGAGAGTTAGGATCCCTTCTTGGGGAGTTTCTATTGAACCTTATTATGTGCCTAGCCTTGAGCATGCACTTGACCTCATCATTGTTCACGTTTTATTGGTTCTACACATTAGCATTGAACAAAGTCGTTGGTGAACCAGCATTACAGTCTTAAAAGACTGCTGGAGTGAGAAGTGCCTTTTGTAAAGCCGGGTTGGATTTGGAAAATATTGCTGAGACTTACTTTGGAGCGATTGTATGAATCTTTAATGCTTTCTAATGTCTTTTTTTTTTCTTCTGGGCTCAATCCATTTACCTCTTTCCTCCAGCCTTACATACCAAGTTGACTAAGGCCTCGTTTTCCTTGGGCACACCAAGCACTATATAACTCTTAATGGTCATGGCTGTATGTTGTCTTCTCCGCACACATAGAGTTCATGCTTAAACACTACAGAAACTCAGATAATCAGGATCTTGTTTACTAGATTAGAGAGATGCTGATGCCGAGTCGTTGTTCGTTTCTCGGAATAGTCAGCCGGTTCTGCAGGAAATGACTAACTGCTTCCTAGCTCCAATACCTTAAACTTGATTAGTCTAGATCCATTATTGGTAGTGGTGTAGTGCAGGCAATACGTTTCGATAGTACCATGGTATCCTGGTGAGTGTTAGACCCATTCACACTTATAGTCCATTAGTACGACGAAGGCCACATCAGAAGCAGCTTCACAACAATAAGCTTGCATCAGTGTCATGGGATCACTGACACCGACAGCTGCAATCGAAAACATGCACAGTCTCATTCCGCTGGATCTGTACTGGAGCAGACTGGCGGCCAAAACTGCTGTAAAACTGAGCGCAGTACGATCACCGAACATTTTTGTCCACGCATTGATACTATCTCGACAGGAAGCCACCTACAAATCGATGGTAACTTGGCATATGAATCCGATGCCGGATGCCGGACAAAGCCAACCGTAACTGGTTAAAGAGCCGGGCATTCTATGCCTATGGTTCTTAGATGGACAGCGGTACAAGGACTGAGAGCTATGGGTGTTTCCTTTTGAATAAATGTATCTTTCAAGCCAAAATCATGGCTGTTACTCAGGGCTGCTGAAACTAGACTCTCTGGCTCTGCAGCGATTAGATCGAAACTTGTGAGGCAATAAGGTGACTTCCTGCTGGGCACCAAGGCATATGGATATCGTAGGAAACGAAAAAGTTAATGAGCTGGCAGTCATGTATAGTAGGCGATGGATTCATTTAAATATATGTATGAGTAACGGTCATATAACCGGCCTTAAACAAGAATAATAAATAAATAACATAAATAAATAGCATTAGGGACTCCGAACTGTCTGATCGTGTTGTCCAGAAGCTCTTAGAATATGTGGATGACGTTAACAATACCAATGTCGTCAAGCATTCTTTTTGTCTTCGAGGTCAGTCTTGATGGCTAGCAATCCCCAAACCTGGTATCACAATTTTGAGAGTACTATAGCCGCTATTCCAGGTCTTATCACGTTTGCTAGAGCCAGGTCATTTAATTATTCATATTCAAGGGTATTAAGTGCTCCCTTAGGTGTAGGGTTTACCATAACCTATTTTACAAAGGTTCAGATGAGCGAACAAGCAGGTTATCTGAATCCTTCTGCTCCAAATATTAAGACCTTGTGGATCAAAACTGCTCAAAGTGTGAAAAATCAATCGTATTTCCCCCTGCAGTTCACAAATTTCGAAAAGCGTTTGACAATGTCAACCAAAGAGTTATTGAAAAGAGGAGTTCATCATTGCAGAGCACAAGTAAAACCAAATAAAACCTCGTCTTCTAGTTGAACCCGTCCTCGTCCTGAGATTTTTATTAATAGCAAAGCAACCTCCCCCCGGATACTCATTTCGTTTGGACTTATTTCGAACATACTGCATGGCGTAACGAGCTGTCTCTCCGCCCCATTTTAAACGATATCCTGAAACGACAGAATCCACCATAAAAAGGAATTTAAATAAAACCGGAGATGTACTCCATACACATTCGCATGTGTAACACAAACTATGCATTAGGACACATGAGACACATTTTATTGGGAAATGTCCTGTCAAAATGTTTTCCTCCAAAAAAAACATAAGTCAAATGCTGTTTACTATCCAAGTTTTACATGCTGTAGTCGTCCTTTTATTTATACATATATTCGTATCCTTTCAATTCCGTCCACAGCGCGAGATGTGGATATCCTCTTTCAGGATATTCACTTTGTACTGCTTGTGGAGAAGGTGAAAGGACGCGAACATTTGTTGACGATTTTATGGGATTTCAATTGCTTCAGCTGGCTCACCCTCACTCACTGCGGCAGGAGTTGAAAATCATAAATTTTAAACAGCGTATTTTTGTTATCTTTCCAACGTGAACGGGAAGCTCCTTTCTCTTTGATGGCGCCACCGGTCCCCGCTGCGGCTAAAAAAAGGACAAAAGCCATCGCAGTGGGAGGTAAAACGAATTGACAACTGGAAACTTTCGGTTTTTATTGCTTTTCCAGGATCAAACACTGCGAGGACTAGAAGCGGAAAAAAACTCATTCTTTTTGTCGACAAAGTATCCTTCATCGAATATTTGCAAACATGGTTTTTCAATTTTTAGCATCGTTTTTCATTTTCGATTTCGTGGTTCTCGTTCTTTCGTTTTTTTTTTGTTGTTAAGGATTTCTTCCTGTGAGAGCCGTTAACACCTACAAAATTTATGAATATTTATTTATGGACATAATCATGACAAGTAGGGGAATTTGTTTTTCGTTTCTTTTTTATTTTTTGAAGACGTTTGAGGGAAATTTATGGGAGAGATAATATGTGCAATTTATTTTCGTCAGGTCGGCGTAAGGTTGTCTGAGAATCATGAAGCTGCAAGGATAAGGAAGAAACATTTCGCTGGCTCCTGGCATACAGGAAATATTTGAATATAATATGAGGCATGCTATCCTTCCTCGCTTTAACATACGCAAGGACTACCTGCACTGTTTTATGTAGCAGGGCAGCGGTGTGCATCGCTGTGGCTCAAAAGTCTGATTTATTTTGATAGACTCAATGGTTTGCTAGTGACATTAGCTCTAAGGCTATGTTCACCGAAGGTCTTTAGTAAGAACTCTAGTAAGTAAGAGCAGTCATATGGTCTATTGGACTGAAGCTAGTCAGTATGCAATGGTGGTCTATGTTCTCACATTGCTTTCAGAAAACTGAGAAGTGTTGAACCTTTTTCCTTTACCCAAACTGTCCGAGCTAATAACGAGTTGGCAATCTAATGGGTTCTGTTTGAATTATATGTTCTACTGACATTGACAGCTAATATGTTTACAAGAAAGTGTCAGAAGCAATCAAAAAATGTATGAAAAATTGGGCCATGTATAGCCCACAAAACTATCGGCCCACCATATCGTAAAATCCTTCAATCACACCTCTCGAGCTTGCTATTTTGGCTCTGTGCATCCATAGCACAAACTAGCTTAGTTGCAGCCTCAAAATAGAGATTGGAAACAGAAAATTTTTCAACCAAAAATGTGTGAAAAAGGGCCATGTATAGCCCACAAAACTATAGGCCCACCATATCGTTAAATCCTTCAATCACACCTCTCGAGCTTGCTATTTTAGCTCTGTGCATCCATAGCACAAACTAGCATAAGTGCAGCCTCCAAATAGAGATTGGAAACAGAAAATTTTTCAACCAAAAATGTGTGAAAAAGGGCCATGTATAGCCCACAAAACTATAGGCCCACCATATCGTAAAATCCTTCAATCACACCTCTCGAGCTTGCTATTTTGGCTCTGTGCATCCATAGCACAAACTAGCTTAGTTGCAGCCTCAAAATAGAGATTGGAAACAGAAAATTTTTCAACCAAAAATGTGTGAAAAAGGGCCATGTATAGCCCACAAAACTATAGGCCCACCATATCGTTAAATCCTTCAATCACACCTCTCGGGCTTGCTATTTTAGCTCTGTGCATCCATAGTACAAACTAGCATAAGTGCAGCCTCCAAATAGAGATTGGAAACAGAAAATTTTTCAACCAAAAATGTGTGAAAAAGGGCCATGTATAGCCCACAAAACTATAGGCCCACCATATCGTTAAATCCTTCAATCACACCTCTCGGGCTTGCTATTTTAGCTCTGTGCATCCATAGTACAAACTAGCATAAGTGCAGCCTCCAAATAGAGATTGGAAACAGAAAATTTTTCAACCAAAAATGTGTGAAAAAGGGCCATGTATAGCCCACAAAACTATAGGCCCACCATATCGTTAAATCCTTCAATCACACCTCTCGGGCTTGCTATTTTGGCTCTGTGCATCCATAGCACAAACTAGCATAAGTGCAGCCTCAAAATAGAGATTGGAAACAGAAAATTTTTCAACCAAAAATGTGTGAAAAAAGGGCCATGTATAGCCCACAAAACTATAGGCCCACCATATCGTTAAATCCTTCAATCACACCTCTCGGGCTTGCTATTTTGGCTCTGTGCATCCATAGCACAAACTAGCATAAGTGCAGCCTCAAAATAGAGATTGGAAACAGAAAATTTTTCAACCAAAAATGTGTGAAAAAAGGGCCATGTATAGCCCACAAAACTATAGGCCCACCATATCGTTAAATCCTTCAATCACACCTCTCGAGCTTGCTATTTTGGCTCTGTGCATCCATAGCACAAACTAGCTTAGTTGCAGCCTCAAAATAGAGATTGGAAACAGAAAATTTTTCAACCAAAAATGTGTGAAAAAGGGCCATGTATAGCCCACAAAACTATAGGCCCACCATATCGTTAAATCCTTCAATCACACCTCTCGAGCTTGCTATTTTAGCTCTGTGCATCCATAGCACAAACTAGCATAAGTGCAGCCTCCAAATAGAGATTGGAAACAGAAAATTTTTCAACCAAAAATGTGTGAAAAAGGGCCATGTATAGCCCACAAAACTATAGGCCCACCATATCGTAAAATCCTTCAATCACACCTCTCGAGCTTGCTATTTTGGCTCTGTGCATCCATAGCACAAACTAGCTTAGTTGCAGCCTCAAAATAGAGATTGGAAACAGAAAATTTTTCAACCAAAAATGTGTGAAAAAGGGCCATGTATAGCCCACAAAACTATAGGCCCACCATATCGTTAAATCCTTCAATCACACCTCTCGAGCTTGCTATTTTAGCTCTGTGCATCCATAGTACAAACTAGCATAAGTGCAGCCTCCAAATAGAGATTGGAAACAGAAAATTTTTCAACCAAAAATGTGTGAAAAAGGGCCATGTATAGCCCACAAAACTATAGGCCCACCATATCGTTAAATCCTTCAATCACACCTCTCGGGCTTGCTATTTTGGCTCTGTGCATCCATAGCACAAACTAGCATAAGTGCAGCCTCAAAATAGAGATTGGAAACAGAAAATTTTTCAACCAAAAATGTGTGAAAAAAGGGCCATGTATAGCCCACAAAACTATAGGCCCACCATATCGTTAAATCCTTCAATCACACCTCTCGGGCTTGCTATTTTGGCTCTGTGCATCCATAGCACAAACTAGCATAAGTGCAGCCTCAAAATAGAGATTGGAAACAGAAAATTTTTCAACCAAAAATGTGTGAAAAAAGGGCCATGTATAGCCCACAAAACTATATACCCACCATATTGTTAAATCCTTCAATCACACCTCTCGAGCTTGCTATTTTGGCTCTGTGCATCCATAGCACAAACTAGCATAAGTGCAGCCTCAAAATAGAGATTGGAATGTGTGAAAAAAGGGCCATGTATAGCCCACAAAACTATATACCCACCATATTGTTAAATCCTTCAATCACACCTCTCGAGCTTGCTATTTTGGCTCTGTGCATCCATAGCACAATCTAGCTTAAGTGCAGCCTCAAAATAGAGATTGGAAACAGAAAATTTTTCAACCAAAAAATGTGTGAAAAAAGGGCCATGTATAGCCCACAAAACTATATACCCAACATATCGTTAAATCCTTCAATCACACCTCTCGAGCTTGCTATTTTGGCTCTGTGCATCCATAGCACAATCTAGCTTAAGTGCAGCCTCAAAATAGAGATTGGAAACAGAAAATTTTTCAACCAAAAAATGTGTGAAAAAAGGGCCATGTATAGCCCACAAAACTAAAGGCCCACCATCTCGTTAAATCCTTCAATCACACCTCTCGAGCTTGCTATTTTGGCTCTGTGCATCCATAGCACAAACTAGCTTAAGTGCAGCCTCAAAATAGAGATTGGGAACAGAAAATTTTTCAACCAAAAAATGTGTGAAAAAGGGGCCCTGTATAGCCCACAAGACTATCGGCCCACCACGTCGTTAAATCCTTCAATCACACCTCTCGAGCTTGCTATTTTGGCTCTAAGCATCCATAGCACAAACTAGCTTAAGTGCAGCCTCAAAATAGAGATTGGGAACAGAAAATTTTTCAACCAAAAAATGTGTGAAAAAGGGGCCCTGTATAGCCCACAAGACTATCGGCCCACTACGTCGTTAAATCCTTCAATCACACCTCTCGAGCTTGCTATTTTGGCTCTAAGCATCCATAGCACAAACTAGCTTAAGTGCAGCCTCAAAATAGAGATTGAAAACAGAAAATTTTTCAACCAAAAATGTGTGAAAAAGGGCCATGTATAGCCCACAAAACTATATACCCACCATATTGTTAAATCCTTCAATCACACCTCTCGAGCTTGCTATTTTAGCTCTGTGCATCCATAGCACAAACTAGCATAAGTGCAGCCTCAAAATAGAGATTGGAAACAGAAAATTTTTCAACCAAAAATGTGTGAAAAAGGGCCATGTATAGCCCACAAAACTATATACCCACCTTACTGTTAAATCCTTCAATCACACCTCTCGAGCTTGCTATTTTGGCTCTGTGCATCAATAGCACAAACTAGCTTAAGAGTAGCCCCAAAATAGAGATTGGAAACAGAAAATTTGTCAACCAAAAAATGTATGAAAAAAAGGGCCATGTATAGTCCACAAAACTATAGGCCCACCATATCGTTAAATCCTTCAATCACACCTCTCGAGCTTGCTATTTTGGCTCTGTGCATCCATAGCACAAACTAGCATAAGTGCAGCCTCAAAATAGAGATTGGAAACAGAAAATTTTTCAACCAAAAATGTGTGAAAAAGGGCCATGTATAGCCCACAAAACTATCGGCCCACCATATCGTTAAATACTTCAATCACACCTCTCGAGCTTGCTATTTTGGCTCTGTGCATCCATAGCACAAACTAGCTTAAGTGCAGCCTCAAAATAGAGATTGGAAACAGAAAATTTTTCAACCAAAAATGTGTGAAAAAGGGCCATGTATAGCCCACAAAACTATCGGCCCACCATATTGTTAAATCCTTCAATCACGCCTCTCGAGCTTGCTATTTTGGCTCTGTGCATCCATAGCACAAACTAGCATAAGTGCAGCCTCAAAATAGAGATTGGAAACAGAAAATTTTTCAACCAAAAATGTGTGAAAAAGGGCCATGTATAGCCCACAAAACTATATACCCACCATATCGTTAAATCCTTCAATCACACCTCTCGAGCTTGCTATTTTGGCTCTGTGCATCAATAGCACAAACTAGCTTAAGAGTAGCCCCAAAATAGAGATTGGAAACAGAAAATTTTTAAACCAAAAATGTGTGCAAAAGGGCCATGTATAGCCCACAAAACTATCGGCCCACCATATTGTTAAATCCTTCAATCACACCTCTCGAGCTTGCTATTTTGGCTCTGTGCATCCATAGCACAAACTAGCTTAGTTGCAGCCTCAAAATAGAGATTGGAAACAGAAAATTTGTCAACCAAAAAATGTATGAGTAAAAGGGCCATGTATAGCCCACAGAGGTATAGGCCCACCATATCGTTAAGTCCTTCAATCACACCTCTCGAGCTTGCTATTTTGGCTCTGTGCATCCATAGCACAAACCAGCTTAGTTGCAGCCTCAAAATAGAGATTGGAAACAGAAAATTTGTCAACCAAAAAATGTATGAGTAAAAGGGCCATGTATAGCCCACAGAGCTATAGGCCCACCATATCGTTAAATCCTTCAATCACACACCTCGAGCTTGCTATTTTAGCTCTGTGCATCCAAAGGCCAAACTAGCTTAGTTGCAGCCTCAAAATAGAGATTGGAAACAGAAAATTTTTCAACGAAAAAATGTGTGAAAAAAAGGCCATCTATAGCCCACAAAACTATAGGCCCACCATATCGTTAAATCCTTCAATCACACCTCTCGAGCTTGCTATTTTAGCTCTGTGCATCCATAGCACAAACTAGCATAAGTGCAGCCTCAAAATAGAGATTGGAAACAGAAAATTTTTCAACGAAAAAATGTGTGAAAAAAGGCCATCTATAGCCCACAAAACTATAGGCCCACCATATCGTTAAATCCTTCAATCACACCTCTCGAGCTTGCTATTTTAGCTCTGTCCATCCATAGCACAAACCAGCTTAGTTGCAGCCTCAAAATAGAGATTGGAAACAGAAAATTTGTCAACCAAAAAATGTATGAAAAAAAGGGCCATGTATAGTCCACAAAACTATAGGCCCACCATATCGTTAAATCCTTCAATCACACCTCTCGAGCTTGCTATTTTGGCTCTGTGCATCCATAGCACAAACTAGCATAAGTGCAGCCTCAAAATAGAGATTGGAAACAGAAAATTTTTCAACCAAAAATGTGTGAAAAAGGGCCATGTATAGCCCACAAAACTATCGGCCCACCATATTGTTAAATCCTTCAATCACGCCTGTCGAGCTTGCTATTTTGGCTCTGTGCATCAATAGCACAAACTAGCATAAGTGCAGCCTCAAAATAGAGATTGGAAACAGAAAATTTTTCAACCAAAAATGTGTGAAAAAGGGCCATGTATAGCCCACAAAACTATCGGCCCACCATATTGTTAAATCCTTCAATCACGCCTCTCGAGCTTGCTATTTTGGCTCTGTGCATCCATAGCACAAACTAGCATAAGTGCAGCCTCAAAATAGAGATTGGAAACAGAAAATTTTTCAACCAAAAATGTGTGAAAAAGGGCCATGTATAGCCCACAAAACTATATACCCACCATATCGTTAAATCCTTCAATCACACCTCTCGAGCTTGCTATTTTGGCTCTGTGCATCAATAGCACAAACTAGCTTAAGAGTAGCCCCAAAATAGAGATTGGAAACAGAAAATTTTTAAACCAAAAATGTGTGCAAAAGGGCCATGTATAGCCCACAAAACTATCGGCCCACCATATTGTTAAATCCTTCAATCACACCTCTCGAGCTTGCTATTTTGGCTCTGTGCATCCATAGCACAAACTAGCTTAGTTGCAGCCTCAAAATAGAGATTGGAAACAGAAAATTTGTCAACCAAAAAATGTATGAGTAAAAGGGCCATGTATAGCCCACAGAGGTATAGGCCCACCATATCGTTAAGTCCTTCAATCACACCTCTCGAGCTTGCTATTTTGGCTCTGTGCATCCATAGCACAAACCAGCTTAGTTGCAGCCTCAAAATAGAGATTGGAAACAGAAAATTTGTCAACCAAAAAATGTATGAGTAAAAGGGCCATGTATAGCCCACAGAGCTATAGGCCCACCATATCGTTAAATCCTTCAATCACACACCTCGAGCTTGCTATTTTAGCTCTGTGCATCCAAAGGCCAAACTAGCTTAGTTGCAGCCTCAAAATAGAGATTGGAAACAGAAAATTTTTCAACGAAAAAATGTGTGAAAAAAAGGCCATCTATAGCCCACAAAACTATAGGCCCACCATATCGTTAAATCCTTCAATCACACCTCTCGAGCTTGCTATTTTAGCTCTGTGCATCCATAGCACAAACTAGCATAAGTGCAGCCTCAAAATAGAGATTGGAAACAGAAAATTTTTCAACGAAAAAATGTGTGAAAAAAGGCCATCTATAGCCCACAAAACTATAGGCCCACCATATCGTTAAATCCTTCAATCACACCTCTCGAGCTTGCTATTTTAGCTCTGTCCATCCATAGCACAAACTAGCATAAGTGCAGCCTCAAAATAGAGATTGGAAACAGAAAATTTTTCAACCAAAAATGTGTGAAAAAGGGCCATGTATAGCCCACAAAACTATCGGCCCACCATATTGTTAAATCCTTCAATCACACCTCTCGAGCTTGCTATTTTGGCTCTGTGCATCCATAGCACAAACTAGCATAAGTGCAGCCTCAAAATAGAGATTGGAAACAGAAAATTTTTCAACCAAAAATGTGTGAAAAAGGGCCATGTATAGCCCACAAAACTATCGGCCCACCATATTGTTAAATCCTTCAATCACACCTCTCGAGCTTGCTATTTTAGCTCTGTGCATCCAAAGGCCAAACTAGCTTAGTTGCAGCCTCAAAATAGAGATTGGAAACAGAAAATTTTTCAACGAAAAAATGTGTGAAAAAAAGGCCATCTATAGCCCACAAAACTATAGGCCCACCATATCGTTAAATCCTTCAATCACACCTCTCGAGCTTGCTATTTTAGCTCTGTGCATCCATAGCACAAACTAGCATAAGTGCAGCCTCAAAGTAGAGATTGGAAACAGAAAATTTTTCAACCAAAAATGTGTGAAAAAGGGCCATGTATAGCCCACAAAACTATCGGCCCACCATATTGTTAAATCCTTCAATCACGCCTCTCGAGCTTGCTATTTTGGCTCTCTGCATCCATAGCACAAACTAGCTTAGTTGCAGCCTCAAAATAGAGATTGGAAACAGAAAATTTGTCAACCAAAAAATGTATGAGTAAAAGGGCCATGTATAGCCCACAGAGCTATAGGCCCACCATATCGTTAAATCCTTCAATCACACACCTCGAGCTTGCTATTTTAGCTCTGTGCATCCAAAGGCCAAACTAGCTTAGTTGCAGCCTCAAAATAGAGATTGGAAACAGAAAATTTTTCAACGAAAAAATGTGTGAAAAAAAGGCCATCTATAGCCCACAAAACTATAGGCCCACCATATCGTTAAATCCTTCAATCACACCTCTCGAGCTTGCTATTTTAGCTCTGTGCATCCATAGCACAAACTAGCATAAGTGCAGCCTCAAAATAGAGATTGGAAACAGAAAATTTGTCAACCAAAAAATGTATGAGTAAAAGGGCCATGTATAGCCCACAGAGCTATAGGCCCACCATATCGTTAAATCCTTCAATCACACACCTCGAGCTTGCTATTTTAGCTCTGTGCATCCAAAGGCCAAACTAGCTTAGTTGCAGCCTCAAAATAGAGATTGGAAACAGAAAATTTTTCAACGAAAAAATGTGTGAAAAAAAGGCCATCTATAGCCCACAAAACTATAGGCCCACCATATCGTTAAATCCTTCAATCACACCTCTCGAGCTTGCTATTTTAGCTCTGTGCATCCATAGCACAAACTAGCATAAGTGCAGCCTCAAAATAGAGATTGGAAACAGAAAATTTGTCAACCAAAAATGTGTGAAAAAGGGCCATGTATAGCCCACAAAACTATCGGCCCACCATATTGTTAAATCCTTCAATCACGCCTCTAGAGCTTGCTATTTTGGCTCTCTGCATCCATAGCACAAACTAGCTTAGTTGCAGCCTCAAAATAGAGATTGGAAACAGAAAATTTGTCAACCAAAAAATGTATGAGTAAAAGGGCCATGTATAGCCCACAGAGCTATAGGCCCACCATACCGTTAAATCCTTCAATCACACACCTCGAGCTTGCTATTTTAGCTCTGTGCATCCAAAGGCCAAACTAGCTTAGTTGCAGCCTCAAAATAGAGATTGGAAACAGAAAATTTTTCAACGAAAAAATGTGTGAAAAAAAGGCCATCTATAGCCCACAAAACTATAGGCCCACCATATCGTTAAATCCTTCAATCACACCTCTCGAGCTTGCTATTTTAGCTCTGTGCATCCATAGCACAAACTAGCATAAGTGCAGCCTCAAAATAGAGATTGGAAACAGAAAATTTTTCAACGAAAAAATGTGTGAAAAAAGGCCATCTATAGCCCACAAAACTATAGGCCCACCATATCGTTAAATCCTTCAATCACACCTCTCGAGCTTGCTATTTTAGCTCTGTCCATCCATAGCACAAACTAGCATAAGTGCAGCCTCAAAATAGAGATTGGAAACAGAAAATTTTTAAACCAAAAATGTGTGAAAAAGGGCCATGTGTAGCCCACAAAACTATCGGCCCACCATATTGTTAAATCCTTCAATCACACCTCTCGAGCTTGCTATTTTGGCTCTGTGCATCCATAGCACAAACTAGCATAAGTGCAGCCTCAAAATAGAGATTGGAAACAGAAAATTTTACAACCAAATATGTGTGAAAAAGGGCCATGTGTAGCCCACAAAACTATCGGCCCACCATATTGTTAAATCCTTCAATCACACCTCTCGAGCTTGCTATTTTGGCTCTGTGCATCCATAGCACAAACTAGCATAAGTGCAGCCTCAAAATAGAGATTGGAAACAGAAAATTTTTCAACCAAAAATGTGTGAAAAAGGGCCATGTATAGCCCACAAAACTATCGGCCCACCATATTGTTAAATCCTTCAATCACACCTCTCGAGCTTGCTATTTTGGCTCTGTGCATCCATAGCACAAACTAGCTTAGTTGCAGCCTCAAAATAGAGATTGGAAACAGAAAATTTGTCAACCAAAAAATGTATGAGTAAAAGGGCCATGTATAGCCCACAGAGCTATAGGCCCACCATATCGTTAAATCCTTCAATCACACACCTCGAGCTTGCTATTTTAGCTCTGTGCATCCAAAGGCCAAACTAGCTTAGTTGCAGCCTCAAAATAGAGATTGGAAACAGAAAATTTTTCAACGAAAAAATGTGTGAAAAAAGGCCATCTATAGCCCACAAAACTATAGGCCCACCATATCGTTAAATCCTTCAATCACACCTCTCGAGCTTGCTATTTTAGCTCTGTGCATCCATAGCACAAACTAGCATAAGTGCAGCCTCAAAGTAGAGATTGGAAACAGAAAATTTTTCAACCAAAAATGTGTGAAAAAGGGCCATGTATAGCCCACAAAACTATCGGCCCACCATATTGTTAAATCCTTCAATCACGCCTCTCGAGCTTGCTATTTTGGCTCTCTGCATCCATAGCACAAACTAGCTTAGTTGCAGCCTCAAAATAGAGATTGGAAACAGAAAATTTGTCAACCAAAAAATGTATGAGTAAAAGGGCCATGTATAGCCCACAGAGCTATAGGCCCACCATATCGTTAAATCCTTCAATCACACACCTCGAGCTTGCTATTTTAGCTCTGTGCATCCAAAGGCCAAACTAGCTTAGTTGCAGCCTCAAAATAGAGATTGGAAACAGAAAATTTTTCAACGAAAAAATGTGTGAAAAAAAGGCCATCTATAGCCCACAAAACTATAGGCCCACCATATCGTTAAATCCTTCAATCACACCTCTCGAGCTTGCTATTTTAGCTCTGTGCATCCATAGCACAAACTAGCATAAGTGCAGCCTCAAAATAGAGATTGGAAACAGAAAATTTGTCAACCAAAAAATGTATGAGTAAAAGGGCCATGTATAGCCCACAGAGCTATAGGCCCACCATATCGTTAAATCCTTCAATCACACACCTCGAGCTTGCTATTTTAGCTCTGTGCATCCAAAGGCCAAACTAGCTTAGTTGCAGCCTCAAAATAGAGATTGGAAACAGAAAATTTTTCAACGAAAAAATGTGTGAAAAAAAGGCCATCTATAGCCCACAAAACTATAGGCCCACCATATCGTTAAATCCTTCAATCACACCTCTCGAGCTTGCTATTTTAGCTCTGTGCATCCATAGCACAAACTAGCATAAGTGCAGCCTCAAAATAGAGATTGGAAACAGAAAATTTGTCAACCAAAAATGTGTGAAAAAGGGCCATGTATAGCCCACAAAACTATCGGCCCACCATATTGTTAAATCCTTCAATCACGCCCCTAGAGCTTGCTATTTTGGCTCTCTGCATCCATAGCACAAACTAGCTTAGTTGCAGCCTCAAAATAGAGATTGGAAACAGAAAATTTGTCAACCAAAAAATGTATGAGTAAAAGGGCCATGTATAGCCCACAGAGCTATAGGCCCACCATACCGTTAAATCCTTCAATCACACACCTCGAGCTTGCTATTTTAGCTCTGTGCATCCAAAGGCCAAACTAGCTTAGTTGCAGCCTCAAAATAGAGATTGGAAACAGAAAATTTTTCAACGAAAAAATGTGTGAAAAAAAGGCCATCTATAGCCCACAAAACTATAGGCCCACCATATCGTTAAATCCTTCAATCACACCTCTCGAGCTTGCTATTTTAGCTCTGTACATCCATAGCACAAACTAGCATAAGTGCAGCCTCAAAATAGAGATTGGAAACAGAAAATTTTTCAACGAAAAAATGTGTGAAAAAAGGCCATCTATAGCCCACAAAACTATAGGCCCACCATATCGTTAAATCCTTCAATCACACCTCTCGAGCTTGCTATTTTAGCTCTGTCCATCCATAGCACAAACTAGCATAAGTGCAGCCTCAAAATAGAGATTGGAAACAGAAAATTTTTAAACCAAAAATGTGTGAAAAAGGGCCATGTGTAGCCCACAAAACTATCGGCCCACCATATTGTTAAATCCTTCAATCACACCTCTCGAGCTTGCTATTTTGGCTCTGTGCATCCATAGCACAAACTAGCATAAGTGCAGCCTCAAAATAGAGATTGGAAACAGAAAATTTTACAACCAAATATGTGTGAAAAAGGGCCATGTGTAGCCCACAAAACTATCGGCCCACCATATTGTTAAATCCTTCAATCACACCTCTCGAGCTTGCTATTTTGGCTCTGTGCATCCATAGCACAAACTAGCATAAGTGCAGCCTCAAAATAGAGATTGGAAACAGAAAATTTTTCAACGAAAAAATGTGTGAAAAAAAGGGCCATGTATAGCCCACAGAGCTATAGGCCCACCATATCGTTAAATCCTTCAATCACACCTCTCGAGCTTGCTATTTTGGCTCTGTGCATCCAACGGCCAAACTAGCTTAGTTGCAGCCTCAAAATAGAGATTGGAAACAGAAAATTTGTCAACCAAAAAATGTATGAAAAAAATTGCCATGTATAGCCCACAGAGCTATAGGCCCACCATATCGTTAAATCCTTCAATCACACCTCTCGAGCTTGCTATTTTGGCTCTGTGCATCCAACGGCCAAACTAGCTTAGTTGCAGCCTCAAAATAGAGATTGGAAACAGAAAATTTGTCAACCAAAAAATGTATGAAAAAAAGGGCCATGTATAGCCCACAAAACTATAGGCCCACCATATCGTTAAATCCTTCAATCACATCTCTCGAGCTTGCTATTTTGGCTCTGTGCATCCAAAGGCCAAACTAGCTTAGTTGCAGCCTCAAAATAGAGATTGGAAACAGAAAATTTGTCAACCAAAAAATGTATGAAAAAAAGGGCCATGTATAGCCCACAAAACTATAGGCCCACCATATTGTTAAATCCTTCAATCACACCTCTCGAGCTTGCTATTTTGGCTCTGTGCATCCATAGCACAAACTAGCATAAGTGCAGCCTCAAAATAGAGATTGGAAACAGAAAATTTTACAACCAAATATGTGTGAAAAAGGGCCATGTGTAGCCCACAAAACTATCGGCCCACCATATTGTTAAATCCTTCAATCACACCTCTCGAGCTTGCTATTTTGGCTCTGTGCATCCATAGCACAAACTAGCATAAGTGCAGCCTCAAAATAGAGATTGGAAACAGAAAATTTTACAACCAAATATGTGTGAAAAAGGGCCATGTGTAGCCCACAAAACTATCGGCCCACCATATTGTTAAATCCTTCAATCACACCTCTCGAGCTTGCTATTTTGGCTCTGTGCATCCATAGCACAAACTAGCATAAGTGCAGCCTCAAAATAGAGATTGGAAACAGAAAATTTTACAACCAAATATGTGTGAAAAAGGGCCATGTGTAGCCCACAAAACTATCGGCCCACCATATTGTTAAATCCTTCAATCACGCCTCTCGAGCTTGCTATTTTGGCTCTCTGCATCCATAGCACAAACTAGCTTAGTTGCAGCCTCAAAATAGAGATTGGAAACAGAAAATTTGTCAACCAAAAAATGTATGAGTAAAAGGGCCATGTATAGCCCACAGAGCTATAGGCCCACCATATCGTTAAATCCTTCAATCACACACCTCGAGCTTGCTATTTTAGCTCTGTGCATCCAAAGGCCAAACTAGCTTAGTTGCAGCCTCAAAATAGAGATTGGAAACAGAAAATTTTTCAACGAAAAAATGTGTGAAAAAAAGGCCATCTATAGCCCACAAAACTATAGGCCCACCATATCGTTAAATCCTTCAATCACACCTCTCGAGCTTGCTATTTTAGCTCTGTGCATCCATAGCACAAATTAGCATAAGTGCAGCCTCAAAATAGAGATTGGAAACAGAAAATTTGTCAACCAAAAAATGTATGAGTAAAAGGGCCATGTATAGCCCACAGAGCTATAGGCCCACCATATCGTTAAATCCTTCAATCACACACCTCGAGCTTGCTATTTTAGCTCTGTGCATCCAAAGGCCAAACTAGCTTAGTTGCAGCCTCAAAATAGAGATTGGAAACAGAAAATTTTTCAACGAAAAAATGTGTGAAAAAAAGGCCATCTATAGCCCACAAAACTATAGGCCCACCATATCGTTAAATCCTTCAATCACACCTCTCGAGCTTGCTATTTTAGCTCTGTGCATCCATAGCACAAACTAGCATAAGTGCAGCCTCAAAACAGAGATTGGAAACAGAAAATTTGTCAACCAAAAATGTGTGAAAAAGGGCCATGTATAGCCCACAAAACTATCGGCCCACCATATTGTTAAATCCTTCAATCACGCCTCTAGAGCTTGCTATTTTGGCTCTCTGCATCCATAGCACAAACTAGCTTAGTTGCAGCCTCAAAATAGAGATTGGAAACAGAAAATTTGTCAACCAAAAAATGTATGAGTAAAAGGGCCATGTATAGCCCACAGAGCTATAGGCCCACCATACCGTTAAATCCTTCAATCACACACCTCGAGCTTGCTATTTTAGCTCTGTGCATCCAAAGGCCAAACTAGCTTAGTTGCAGCCTCAAAATAGAGATTGGAAACAGAAAATTTTTCAACGAAAAAATGTGTGAAAAAAAGGCCATCTATAGCCCACAAAACTATAGGCCCACCATATCGTTAAATCCTTCAATCACACCTCTCGAGCTTGCTATTTTAGCTCTGTGCATCCATAGCACAAACTAGCATAAGTGCAGCCTCAAAATAGAGATTGGAAACAGAAAATTTTTCAACGAAAAAATGTGTGAAAAAAGGCCATCTATAGCCCACAAAACTATAGGCCCACCATATCGTTAAATCCTTCAATCACACCTCTCGAGCTTGCTATTTTAGCTCTGTCCATCCATAGCACAAACTAGCATAAGTGCAGCCTCAAAATAGAGATTGGAAACAGAAAATTTTTAAACCAAAAATGTGTGAAAAAGGGCCATGTGTAGCCCACAAAACTATCGGCCCACCATATTGTTAAATCCTTCAATCACACCTCTCGAGCTTGCTATTTTGGCTCTGTGCATCCATAGCACAAACTAGCATAAGTGCAGCCTCAAAATAGAGATTGGAAACAGAAAATTTTACAACCAAATATGTGTGAAAAAGGGCCATGTGTAGCCCACAAAACTATCGGCCCACCATATTGTTAAATCCTTCAATCACACCTCTCGAGCTTGCTATTTTGGCTCTGTGCATCCATAGCACAAACTAGCATAAGTGCAGCCTCAAAATAGAGATTGGAAACAGAAAATTTTTCAACGAAAAAATGTGTGAAAAAAAGGGCCATGTATAGCCCACAGAGCTATAGGCCCACCACATCGTTAAATCCTTCAATCACATCTCTCGAGCTTGCTATTTTGGCTCTGTGCATCCAAAGGCCAAACTAGCTTAGTTGCAGCCTCAAAATAGAGATTGGAAACAGAAAATTTGTCAACCAAAAAATGTATGAAAAAAATTGCCATGTATAGCCCACAGAGCTATAGGCCCACCATATCGTTAAATCCTTCAATCACACCTCTCGAGCTTGCTATTTTGGCTCTGTGCATCCAACGGCCAAACTAGCTTAGTTGCAGCCTCAAAATAGAGATTGGAAACAGAAAATTTGTCAACCAAAAAATGTATGAAAAAAAGGGCCATGTATAGCCCACAAAACTATAGGCCCACCATATCGTTAAATCCTTCAATCACATCTCTCGAGCTTGCTATTTTGGCTCTGTGCATCCAAAGGCCAAACTAGCTTAGTTGCAGCCTCAAAATAGAGATTGGAAACAGAAAATTTGTCAACCAAAAAATGTATGAAAAAAAGGGCCATGTATAGCCCACAAAACTATAGGCCCACCATATCGTTAAATCCTTCAATCACACCTCTCGAACTTTGCTATTTTAGCTCTGTGCATCCAAAGGCCAAACTATCTAAAGTGCAGCCTCAAAATAGAGATTGGAAACAGAAAATTTGTCAACCAAAAAATGTATGAGAAAAAGGGCCATGTATAGCCCACAAAACTATAGGCCCACCATATCGTTAAATCCTTCAATCACACCTCTCGAACTTTGCTATTTTAGCTCTGTGCATCCAAAGGCCAAACTAGCTAAAGTGCAGCCTCAAAATAGAGATTGGAAACAGAAAATTTGTCAACCAAAAAATGTATGAAAAAAAGGGCCATGTATAGCCCACAAAACTATAGGCCCACCAAATCGTTAAATCCTTCAATCACACCTCTCGGGCTTGCTATTTTGGCTCTGTGCATCCAACGGCCAAACTAGCTTAGTTGCAGCCTCAAAATAGAGATTGGAAACAGAAAATTTGTCAACCAAAAAATGTATGAAAAAAAGGGCCATGTATAGCCCACAAAACTATAGGCCCACCAAATCGTTAAATCCTTCAATCACACCTCTCGAGCTTGCTATTTTGGCTCTGTGCATCCAAAGGCCAAACTAGCTTAGTTGCAGCCTCAAAATAGAGATTGGAAACAGAAAATTTGTCAAAACTATAGGCCCACCATATCGTTAAATCCTTCAATCACACCTCTCGAACTTTGCTATTTTAGCTCTGTGCATCCAAAGGCCAAACTATCTAAAGTGCAGCCTCAAAATAGAGATTGGAAACAGAAAATTTGTCAACCAAAAAATGTATGAGAAAAAGGGCCATGTATAGCCCACAAAACTATAGGCCCACCATATCGTTAAATCCTTCAATCACACCTCTCGAACTTTGCTATTTTAGCTCTGTGCATCCAAAGGCCAAACTAGCTAAAGTGCAGCCTCAAAATAGAGATTGGAAACAGAAAATTTGTCAACCAAAAAATGTATGAAAAAAAGGGCCATGTATAGCCCACAAAACTATAGGCCCACCATATCGTTAAATCCTTCAATCACACCTCTCGAGCTTGCTATTTTGGCTCTGTGCATCCAAAGGCCAAACTAGCTTAGTTGCAGCCTCAAAATAGAGATTGGAAAGAGAAAATTTTTCAACCAAAAATGTGTGAAAAAGGGCCATGTATAGCCCACAAAACTATAGGCCCACCATATCGTTAAATCCTTCAATCACACCTCTCGAGCTTGCTATTTTAGCTCTGTGCATCCATAGCACAAACTAGCTTAGTTGCAGCCTCAAAACAGAGATTGGAAACAGAAAATTTGTCAACCAAAAAATTTATGAAAAAAATTGCCATGTATAGCCCACAAAACTATAGGCCCACCATATCGTTAAATCCTTCAATCACACCTCTCGAACTTTGCTATTTTAGCTCTGTGCATCCAAAGGCCAAACTAGCTAAAGTGCAGCCTCAAAATAGAGATTGGAAACAGAAAATTTGTCAACCAAAAAATGTATGAAAAAAAGGGCCATGTATAGCCCACAAAACTATAGGCCCACCATATCGTTAAATCCTTCAATCACACCTCTCGAACTTTGCTATTTTAGCTCTGTGCATCCAAAGGCCAAACTAGCTAAAGTGCAGCCTCAAAATAGAGATTGGAAACAGAAAATTTGTCAACCAAAAAATGTATGAAAAAAAGGGCCATGTATAGCCCACAAAACTATAGGCCCACCATATCGTTAAATCCTTCAATCACATCTCTCGAGCTTGCTATTTTGGCTCTGTGCATCCAAAGGCCAAACTAGCTTAGTTGCAGCCTCAAAATAGAGATTGGAAAGAGAAAATTTTTCAACCAAAAATGTGTGAAAAAGGGCCATGTATAGCCCACAAAACTATAGGCCCACCATATCGTTAAATCCTTCAATCACACCTCTCGAGCTTGCTATTTTAGCTCTGTGCATCCATAGCACAAACTAGCTTAGTTGCAGCCTCAAAACAGAGATTGGAAACAGAAAATTTGTCAACCAAAAAATTTATGAAAAAAATTGCCATGTATAGCCCACAAAACTATAGGCCCACCATATCGTTAAATCCTTCAATCACACCTCTCGAACTTTGCTATTTTAGCTCTGTGCATCCAAAGGCCAAACTAGCTAAAGTGCAGCCTCAAAATAGAGATTGGAAACAGAAAATTTGTCAACCAAAAAATGTATGAAAAAAAGGGCCATGTATAGCCCACAAAACTATAGGCCCACCATATCGTTAAATCCTTCAATCACACCTCTCGAACTTTGCTATTTTGGCTCTGTGCATCCAAAGGCCAAGCTAGCTTAGTTGCAGCCTCAAAATAGAGATTGGAAACAGAAAATTTTTCAACCAAAAATGTGTGAAAAAAGGGCCATGTATAGCCCACAAAACTATAGGCCCACCATATCGTTAAATCCTTCAATCACACCTCTCGAGCTTGCTATTTTGGTTCTGTGCATCCATAGCACAAACTAGCATAAGTGCAGCCTCAAAATAGAGATTGGAAACAGAAAACTTTTCAACCAAAAATGTGTGAAAAAAGGGCCATGTATAGCCCACAAAACTAGAGGCCCACCATATCGTTAAATCCTTCAATCACATTTCTCGAGCTTGCTGTTTTGGCTCTGTGCATCCAAAGGACAAACTAGCTTAACTGCAGTCTCAGACTATCGATGGGAAACAGAAAATTTTTCAACCAAAAATGTATAAAAAAATATTGCGTATACGCCTCAGAACTTGATTCCCCATATCTCGTTATCCTTGCCTCCAAGATCTGATGTAGCTTTTTTATTGAATCAATGTCCAGAGCAGCAGAACGTCTCTCTTCCTTAGCTGTAGTTGATTTAAGCGTTACTGCACAATCTCTTCTGTTGTTCCTCTGTTTTTGGATCCTTTTTCCAATCATAAATTTTAGATACTTTCACAGAAATTATAGTCGAAGTCGCCTCGAATATAGATTTGTTAACCTGTGGTACCAAGTTGCTAGGGGCATTCTCTGTAGACTTTCACGCATATAGGCATGTGTGAGCACTGTCTTGCTTTGCATAATTTGTTCTATTGTCTTAAAATAAGGTACGGGTTAAGTGGACGGAAGATGGAAGCAGCTATTCTGCGTAGTAGAAGGCCATGTATCGCCTTTGAAGTGGTTTTGATTATTCGTAATCAGTTATGGCATTCGAATAAAAGTCTACCTTAGGACTCAAGTTTTTCAATACCACCAACCGTGTACGAGAGCTGCCTATTCATAGCTCCTAGTCCGTGAAGGTTGCGACATATGAAACAGTCTTTTGAATAATTATGTCATCATGTTATCGATCTAAGGACTCAGTTATATAACACATTTCGATTAGGAGTTCGATGAGCGTAAAACAGCGAGCTCACCATATTTCAAAAAGTCCATGTAAGCAAATTGAATATCAAAATATTGCAAACTGCATTCGAAAATCATTTGTGACGCATAAATCAAGGAAAATGAGTTCTCGACTTCGTGAAAATGAGACAATTTCAAAAAACAGAAGGAAAAGAGAGAAATTATGGTTCTATGAAATAGCTTTTGTGTTTTATTGCTCTGCCTTAAAGCAGTCTTCCCAGAAAGTCAATTTCTCCTTCAGCACGTTTTCACGAAAGTCATTACAGTAAATGCGCAATATTAAACTTATCAGGCTGCTTTTAGCATGCGAATTTATTGCAAAGTCACAGTCGTTCTTTCTTGATTTGCATGCTTGACGATTGCTTCCTTCCTGTTCCTTTCAGATTCCTGGAAGTACATACGTACATACGTGCTCAGCTAAATGTTCTAAGTGCAGCACTGCGTTGTGTAAACGATTATTAAAGGTCCTTAGGAATGGGACTTGAATGTGCAACACAGAAATGTGAGACATTTCCCCACCGCATTCACGAAAGGTCCAGGGTTAGGTGAATTATGACAACTGCGGTTAGTGCATTCCACAATTTGCAATGCTAACAGATATCTATAAAACCGTCCTTTCCTCAAAACAGTGGAGCTGTTTTTGCTGCCATCTCATAAGCTTTAAATGATGTCTAAATAGTTGGACCTACTTTTTCTCCAAGATGCTACAGAAAAGCTTTGTCAGAGATCAAGACATGAACTTACTCCTGGATCAATACCTCTCTGCTATTGTAGTGAAAGGTGTTACGATTGACTGTCTCTAAAGGTTCCAAAGTAGATTCCCTGGCATCTTTGTTGAGAGCCCGATGTGGATCATTCGAGCTCGTTAGTTTCGCATGTCCATCTTTGGTAAGCACTGGTTCTAAACGTAGACTAAATGATGCCCATAGTAATATCTTAGAGCCTATCGATACACTAGTCTTACAGCAAACCCTTTTGAGAGACAAATAGTAACTATACTGCCTACGAAGTTGCTAGGGAACATCTCTTTGAAACATGCTCTTCGAAGTATGGGCACTGACAGAAGTCCAAATCGATTAAGGCCACGAGGGACTGGAAAAAATCGATCCTCAGCCAACACCTATATGATTTTTTCACGGTCTGACCTTTGGTGAGCATCTGTAAGTACAACTGTCATGAAATAGCTTCTCAAAACACAAACTGTCCTTCAGACATGGCATCAAATAGTGGAAGCCTTCCCACAGTTGGAGAGCTCCCACAACCCATAAGCCAAAATAGCTAAATCCAAACTACCGTCTACTCAATAGGCCATTCGCTTACGGCTAAGAAAGAACATGACGGACCGATTAAAAAAAAATTAGACCCTTTTATCTAGAACTTATCGAACGTTGCACCATATCGGGGATATTGCCAGTTCGTCAGATCAAACATCTTTGTATTCGCGACTTACTTCAGGTTTGAGAATAGGAGAGTATACTGGCTGGAGGACTGTTGTCTATTTCCCCAAACTGGTAAGTAACCTATGCGACTTAACGCTTTGGACTCCGCGGTAAATCGAACCACATTTCTGGCTTGATTCGCAGATCCCCTATATCTATGGTTAAATGGTTAGTTGTAGAAGGTGGGCATTACTTTTATTAGGTCCTATGTTGGTGTACTAATTGTACGTAATTCCTTTTACTCATGCTCCCCATTTTGTTCGAAATTCCGCAATACGTCTCAGCTTCCTTTAAATCTTTTAAAGGAACCTCTTGTTTCTTCTTCCATATCAAGCGTATTTTACAATGCAGTTCTCCTTATGCCATAAGGTGTGGCCGATTCATTTCCATTATTTTTGGCCCATTCCCTGATAAAACTGTTCGTTAGAGGTGCGGTTCGAACTAAATTATTCTCCAAGTGATACGTAGACACCTATTTAGGAAGTTTTACTCCTTTTTTGAGAAAATACTGATCACTTTCAAAGTACAGCAGGGCAGTTTTAGCTTGGTTTTTATGGTGAAAGCATTGCTTATCCAAGTTCCCTACATCTAGTTAGGAGCCACCGTGGTCCAAAACTCTGTTTCCTAAATATTGCACATTTCTATTACTTTTAGCTGCACTATGCTTGATTCAGCCTCAAAATGTTGAGCCATGAAACATCAAAGGAGGCCATCATCATCCACGTAGTCAAGATTTGTAAAGAAGAAAGTCGTTGTCCTAACTTTTGCTATGACTTTTCGAATTGATATTGATAGCAACAGTGATGAGGGTATCCTAACCCTGTAAACCACTCTGAACTTCGAAGTCTTCTGACACTCTACCTTCCTGCACATGGCTAACCAGATTCAAGTCATCGAAAATTACTCGAAGTCGATGAATAATTTTAGTGTTGATAAAGTACATTTCGGACTCGTTTCTGGCTATAGAAGATTGATATCCTGAACCCATCTAGAGTTTGCTTCTATACAACTTTTTGAAGAGGTTGATTTGGCAGTAGTTGCTTACGACTAGCTATGTGAGTCGGTTACCGTCATAGGCTACCTTTTTGGTCACACTTAAACCAGTTAAGATCCATCTGTAGATGTAAAATTCTCTTGAAAACTACCCTTGGAACCAGTAAGAGCTTAATACAAAGCTGCAGTCCTTTGATGTTGGCCAGTTCTTGTAAGTTCAATCATTTTCGAGTGATTCTTCTTCTGTTTCGACCATGCAGCTTCTACAGAAATCTTTAGCAAAAAGACCGATCCTAGTGCCATCCCTACCAGGAATGCAGTGTCCCATGACACTTACTATAATCCCTAGGAACATACTTTTCTATCTAATCTAATAGGTGGAGAGTCATACTATCTGTCCGAAGATGAAGATAAACTTGTAGAGTTGGGCTTAAAGAGCAGATTAACTACATGAAGCCAGAGGCATGACGATATTTGCTTCGTCGATCATAGAATTTTCTGGAATGTTCCAGTGTCCCGGAACCCAAATGAGGTGAATGTTGAATTTTTCCGTCATCTCCGTAAGAGACAGATGGCAGTTTAGATCAGTTTTCGAATTGAATGTGAAAGATTCCAAGGATTCGTATAAATGTATCCGATTACACTTCACCAACGGCTAGGCGTCCTTGATCACACTGGTCTCCACTTGAAAGAGCCTGCAGTGATTTGAAACGTGTAATGAGATAGTTATACACCTCTTCCTATTCTTAATTCTAACTCAAATTCCATCCCTATAAAATGATCGGATCCCGTGTTTTGAAGCCACAAGTCCTCCCCGTAGTCCAATTTTGAGGAAATGCATAAATCTTAGTTCTTACCGAACACGGGCTGAGGAAGGATATAGTGGGTGTCATGTGGGAGGAATTCCATTCCGTTAAGGATGGAGGATTGTTCTGTCCTCAGACTAGATCACTAAGATGTAGTTTCCAAACGAGTAGCTCCCACTTGTGTACTATAGGTGTCCAAAGGCGGCAAGTGATACAGAGCCACAGTCGGTGTGGTTCTTAGTGCTTCACTGATGCGAAGGAAAGTCGCCCTTTGCACACCGATGGGTTGAAGGACAAATAGGACAAAGATGGACAAATAGAACCAATGTGTAATTCCTTATAGTATTTACAGCAGTACAGGGTTGTAATGGCTTCTTTGGCACATTCAAAGACATTGAGTTTCTAGCTTTTGTTTGAGGCTAAAGGATAAATCTCTTGCAGTGGCATTGCTCTGGTCAAACCATTTCTGCCAGTTAATTTGTAGATTTTTTTTGCAGACTCTTCATTCGACTCATTTTTGGTTCCAAAATATGCTTAACACAAATGTCAAGTAAACTACAAGATCAATGGACAGTATGTGGGACAGTAGGACAGTCTAAGGAAAGCACCTTCACTCGTACCTCCTCTCTTAGATAGAACAGAGATCTATGTACCATTCTGTGACTTGTGTTGGATCCTTCTCCGTCCACATGTAGAATGCAAAACATTTTATGCTTTTATACACCGGTTTGGCCACACATACCGAGAGTCATACTACTTTTGTTATCCTTGCCAGGTATACTATTTATTTTTTTTTCTGCCATTTATAAAGGAGATAACATAATGCCATCTACCGTATACCATTCTAAGTGTGTTCCACCTCCGGAGCAGATAGCTGCCACTATTTCTCAATGTTCCTTTTGACGTCTCTGTTGTAGGTGCCGGGAGTGAGATTTTCAGACCAATAGTCCTCTTTTCTCCTACACCATCACCTGTTGCGAGTGTGTAACATCAAACAGGAAGAGACAGACACAAAGAATATAAAAAAAAAATGTCACACATACGCCAGAGTGTCCGTTTAAATTCACTTTGAGACTGTCATCCTGAGTGACAACTGATTGTTTTGTTAAGGAAGGTAACTTACGTAGCCTCTGCGACTGCCTTCTCACATTTTACATTTTCTGTTGTCCTGATCAGCCACCCATTGTGTGTGATTGATTGGCTGTTTTAATTAAATCTGCTTCTTCTGTTGAACGTAAGAGATCCTTATTTTCAATTGTTATTCACTCTGTTTCCCTGTGTCCTGTGCAAGGAAACACAATACACATGGTTGTGTGTGAGCTGTTGTCATTTACATTTTTATTTTCACATTTTTAAGGAAAGCTTCAGCTTTAAACTGGTGTAGGTGGCGAATGGGTGTCATTCTGTGTTGAACTTACTTAAAGGACTCGTGAGTGCGGGTCAGTTCTTATGCGATACAAGATTTAATAAAAATCGATACTCGTATCTCTGTACAATAGATTCATGTCATTTGAAAAGGAGACAATTATGAATGCTTGCATCCTGAAGAACTGAATAGAAATCCTTTATGAGTATAAAGTACCTACAATACATCCCACAGTATTTAATTCATTCATCTTTTCTTTCCTTTTCCCACAACTGCCCACAGCCCTACACAACTAAAGTCCTTTCTCCTACGGTGACTGAGCGAAGGGTGAAAAAAAATAATAAAAATAATAAGCCTTGTATGACTCCAGCACCCAATCACAAGAACGTAGTGCAGAACTCATTCGCAAGGGTACACATCACTATGGAACTATGTAGGCGTGAAATAATCTATAACAATATGTCCTTCCGACTACGTACACCGATATACACAGGACATCTTGGGAGGAACAGTTTTCCATTCCGGTACGATACATTCATGCTCTCAGTGTGTTGCTGTACCTATAGAGCTAAGGACATACAATGGCTTGTTGCTTGCTTGGTCTTTTCATAGTTTTCTTTGTCCTTTCAAGTTACCAAACAATATGGGCTGTGTGTGTCCTTAAGGAGTTTCTCGGACGAAATAAACCGAAAATATTTATTAATTATTGGAAAATGTTATCTGTGTCTGATATGATTTATCAGATATTTGTTTTCGATTGGATTTTAATACTGTGGGTGTGGTTGTTGGGATAAATTGAGGACCGGATCGATTGAATACCAAATTGGAGTTACAGTTTCTGTAATTGGTTGGTGCAGATGGGGTAAGGGTTATGTAAATGTAGTTGAAGGCTGTATTGTCCATGAATGTTAGCTTTACATATTCTACTCTGGAACATATGTATCTTCAGTCTTTTCTTATTGTTGAAATCACGCCTGAACAGCCTTGGGAAATGGGCTAAAGATTGTGGACATGCATAGTTCCAAACCCGATGGTGGCACGGATTCCTGAGACTTTCGGGCACATGTAGGGCACATAATGCTTAGGACAATTTAAAGGTACTTGGTCTCATATCACAGTTCTATCTCGGTCGAGTGTCGTGGCTGACATGATTAGTGCGTTGGACTACGAAGCAAAGGGTTCAATCTCTAGATAGCACCTAAAATTTCTTTCACGGTCCCACCTTTTGCGAGCGTCTAGCCCACATTCGAGCGTACTGTTCTGATAAAGCTTTTGAAATAACCCTTGGATACGGTGGGTCCCTTCCATTCGTGTAAAGAATAACACACGCACAACACGAAGCTAAAACCTTGGTCCTATCGACCTCTCCCTATAGTTTCTCCTGGAAATGTTTGAGCAGTTTAACGTGCACCTGTACTGAATGCGAGGTCACAGAGACATTCCATGAAATTGCAAGGCTAACGAGCTTGCCGGATTGGGTACAATGAAACGGGGAACGTGATGAAACCCCTCGCCAGATGCAAACTCTTATTAACGCTTTAAGGGAAATCAACTGCTGAGGAAAAATCTCCCTACTTGGAGTATTTCAAGACAGATCTAAGCTAGGCTTGGATTGAAACATGGGGGTTAATTCAACTTCGGTTCTATTGATCAGCCATGTTACCATGGGCACTGCTGAATGGGCCTACATGCCAAAGGACATGAAATATAGTTCTCCAGCTCCTATGCACTTTTTCAGGTCTGTCTCAAAATAACTACTTTATCTTGAAGTTCTTTTCCTTAACAATTTAGGCGAAATGGTATCAAAGGGCCTAACGAGCTTCCTATACTTTATGCGACCCACGGCATCGCAATAATCGAGGTGCTAAGCCTAAAAGATCCTTACGCCTAGTTTAGTGGAGTATACGTTTGTCCTTTTCAAATAATTTTTGGTTCGGTGGTGGCGTATACGTATTTTTTTTTTTTTTATTAAATTTTTGGTTTCCTAGTTTTTGTTTTTCTTCACAAAATACGATTTCGTAGGGAGAATGGTGTATTAAAGTTCGCGTTCAGATGCGAAAATTTCAAAATTCGTCCCAAAGTTAATGCTCTGGCTCACACTTCCTTAATAAAAAAAATTGTTGGACTGAGGAGAGTCAGCAACCCGAAACTATTCACAAGAAACCCAAGGCCCAAGGCAGTCCTAGTCAATGAATATTTGTTCCAGACCATGTTGAGTGACTATTTTTGGAATGAACTGCTAGAATATGTCCGAGTTGGCTAACAAAACTATAGAGTTAATGAATTTAAAGTTTGGTAACCCTGTTGACACCTTTTAAAGACATGTTTTGAAGTATTTTCGGACCAAGATCGAACACAGAATTTATGGAAAAAAGTCAGGAAAATTGAATTCAATGGATTTTTTCATGCAGGCGTTTCCGTGGATGATATTTGAACAAAGTTGCATGTCTTGCTACTATTTTATGACTCAAACTCAAGCTGTTTTATTTCAAAATCAAAAAAGGACATTCCCACTGAAAACTCCTTGTAGCTAAATTCCAACGTCCACTGAATGCTTTGAGAAGACTTGACGTCAAAATTTGCATCCCCAGTAATTCTAGATAAGGGAAACCAAAATTAAAACAAACCAAATTCTCGTGGCACTTAGCCATCATTAGCTGCCTACAGGAGAAGACCTCTTCAAAGGCTTTGACGATGCAGGTGGAGAAAGGTGGTCTGGCTGGCGCAGAACCCGGTTCTCACTGTGCATTTGTCACTTTTGCTCATCTTGCAATCCAAAACTATCAGAATAGGACAGGACCATAGGACCGAATTGCTTCTCCACATGTGTTCCTCTTCAGGCATTGTAAGTATTCTACACTTCAAATCGGTAAAAGAATACATCGTTGTATGTCGAAAACTAAACCGTCCCTGGGGCTTAACAGACCCAACCAAGGACTCTTCATAGAGATTGTTACCGAGAGACTGCTGACCTCTGCCGGAGCTGTGACGATACGGACATAGAAGAGAGAACATCTAACTTTCTATTCGAACGTCGAAGTGTATGCAGAGCTAGGGAACTAGTCTTCAGAGAATACTACTTCGAAGACCTAAGGGAAATGTCAGGAAAGCCACGATTAACTTTCCTTTTAAATTTATAACAACCTCGGGGGAGTTCGTGTAGCTATCCCAAAGCTAAAAATTAACTTTTGTCTTTATTTTTATGTAAACCGACGACAGGGGCTTACAAGTGATCCAAGTATTGGCTGGATACGGGGCCAACCCGTTCTACCTACCTAGCTACCTACTTCCCTATCGCACACAAATAAACTCTCCATTGGTCCTAACAAAAACGATGATAGTCCGCAGGATAGTTGACACAGGAGGATCCCGACCCCATCTACTGACTTTCAGATCACTGAGGTGTTGAACGTAATTCCAACACTGACCAGCTCACCAGACTGGGTACGACCCACAAGATCGCTACATGCAAACTTTTGCTAACCCTGGACACTTTTATTAAAACCAACTGCTGATGGGAAAATCTCCCTACGTGCAACATTTCAAGATAGACCTGCCCTAACCTGGTTCTGAAACGTAATGGGGAGTTGGTTCCCAGACAAATTATCTGTGTTCTCACTAGAGACAGATGGATAAGCCTCTTCTTACATGACTTCTGCACAAGCTGTAGGATGAATATGTACTTCTCTCCAGCTCTGTTCCATATAAACTACTCCATCTAGAAGGTCCTTTCTTTGGCAAAGAACCAAATGATGTGGTCTACGGCATCACAATAGCAACAGATCCTTAGCCTTATTCGGTGGCGTATACGTAACATTTTTTTCATACGAAATTCCTCACGAAGTAAACAGTTTTGATTGCCATGACTAATATCTAAAAATGTTTACTTTTGGTTTAAATGATTTAGACGTAATTTTGAACATATCCCCTCAAAACAGTTAAAAGGAAAAACCTAAAACTCAAATATGCACATCAACAGTGAAACGAAAATATCGCGCAAAAGGACGAATTTCCATGAAACAGTTCTTTTACTAAAACAGAAATTACCTCGTCTACTGTGTTTTTTTGCCTGAATTTGTTTGAAACGAATACGTTGCAGTTTTTTGCCAGTTGACGGGTTTTTCTGTCGATGTGGTACCAATCCAAAAGTGGGTCACTTCCTGTGGAGTTGGTACAGTGATTCTAATTTGCATTCCAGGAAAAACTGTGTTGAGTTTTCTTGCAGCACTAATGTCCTTCATTGCAGCTGTTTGGTTAATGAATTGCACTTATCCTGTTTCTGGGAAATTGTTGAAAAGGTCCTTAACCAAACCTTTATTAAAATTACAGTCATCATGTTCTCTTAGCTATCGATAGTGATTCTGTTCTTGAATGCTTGTTGAAAGCTCGTTAAAAATCACATTTCGGAGAGTAGTACATCGTGCTCTAGAGGAACATATGTAAGTAAGTGCTTGAGTCCCTATCAGGTGGACATAGGAGTGAATGTCTTTAGCTACTTTTACTTGGTTGTAGCTCTTGTTTTCATTGGAAGTTGCCAATCCTCCTATCGATGCATTGGGCATGATTTTGCGCATCCTTTTCACTTCATCAGTGGAGTCGTATCATCGTGACTAAATATTCAAGTAAACTGGTAGCTCATGAGGTACTTGCATGTCCTTGCTTCTATTATGTAAACGTTATCACGTCCTTAGGTCCTTCCTTATGTTTTTTTTTTTGGTTTCCAGTAGTATACTCAAACTCTTCCTGTGAAAACCTCTTTATATTATCAGATTAGTGTGCAGAGCCAGCGAGGATAACCATTCTGTGTAGGATGTACAATCTACATACCAATTCATACCTTAAACGAATGACATCATACCCTATGTGGGAGTGGCACACTCTTTCGTGATTTGTTGCTTGGAATACAAAAACTATCAGACTTTTTGAAAACACTCTCAGATGAATAATTTAGCTCGTCATTCTGTTGCTTTGTCTGCAGCGCGTGCAGATACAAAAAACCTGAATGCACAGGAATGAAGAATCATTTACCATGGTGAGCAACAGAAAAAAAATATATATATATCCTTCCTTCACTTTGCATACTTATTTGTAAGTCTTCCCTTCCTGTAGACATTTACTCTATTTTTCCTGCAAATGCCACTGCTTTCAACAGATCCTTTGCTTTTTTTTTCTCCTTCTCTGCTGTGAAAATAAACCACAAACTGGAATACACGAGAACCACAAGGAAGCAACGACGACGACGAAGCTATCAGAGGCGACAATGCGGAAAGTCATTTGAACAACTAATTGCATCCTTTTTATGGCATAGTTTGCCTGTGTACGTGTGTTGACATTCTCCTTCGTATACGAATATACATCATTTGGTCCACTTGTGGTGGTCCGCGGTTAGATGAATGCGCAAATTGGAATTCACAAGAAGGACATATATTATCTGTCGTGGCAGACAAAAGAATGTCCTCGTGTCGTCCTCCTGTTGGGAGTGATATATGCCGAGGCATTTATTTTTGGGATAACAGACTAATTTGAATTTAATAGTGTTCTGGGGAATGTTTTCCCTCTTTCGAATGCTTGTGCATCGATTTGGGGATTATAGGTGTACTGTTTGTGGCCAGGATGGTTTCGAAATGAGGTAGCCACTAGCAGACATCAGAGTGCTACTGTGGTTTACAAACTGCACCTGGTTTGTGACAGGATTTTCTTCAGAGTGTACTATAGTAGTTGCTAAGGTCACAGATTTTGAGTCTGGAACTGACACTGATTTTTGTGACTATTAGCCATATTTACACAGACGACGTGTGTTGGTCCCTTTTGACCATTTGAGTGTTTTTCATTGGATGAACGAAAGTGTTGCTAAAAATTCGAGAAAATTAACTCTGTAACTTCATTCAGACACCAGTTTGCCTATTGGGGCTAACCGAGAGTTAGGAGCTGTAGAATCGATCATATGATCACCACGTGCACGTTTGTAGTGAACAATTCTTTAGGCCCAATTTTACAACACTCTTAGACCGCCTGTGTAGCATGTGACACCGACTTATTGTCTAAAATCACCTCCGGCATGAAATTGGCACAACATGGTTACTTTTTGCGTCTGGAACGGACTCTCTTAAAGGAACATGGAATCGACTGGTTTGGGTAATTTTGAACTAAAGCACTTATGGCTGTGATATTTTCGACACTTTGATCGATTTGTGGTCTCAATGGCACAGGAACACTCCTTCTTGCAAATATTGACTGCAATTTATTTACTGTAGTCTGGTGGGACGACTGGAAATTATAGCAATTGCTTCGAAAGTTCCAACCACCGACTAAGAATTCCGGTGGTTGTTTTTAATAACTTCCAAACGTTGTTCGTTCCTCAACTTTGTTATGATAAAAATGTAAGCCTTGACTGACATACTGATATTCACAAGTTTTTAAAAAGGGTCAAAGGGAAGTTTGCATTGGAATATAAAATTGTTATGTCCCTATTGAAAAATCCTTTATAATGGTCACAATCACTTGCCTGTACCCTGTTTAGTAATGAACTACCTCCGTGGCATGAAAACACCATCTTCCCCACATTCACAGCCTTGAAAGAGGTCAGACGAATATTTCCTGACAGCCTGTCAAGATTTATAGTTGATGGCTGATTTTAGAAAGTCATTCGAAGCAAATATTGTTCAGAGCTCGTGCAACTTCTTTTGACGTGATTTGCAGTCACTCTGTAGCACCGTAGCCATGGCTATAATAGATGGGAACTAAAAGTTGAGCCTCGAGTGAGATGGCCTTATGAATGTACTTATACCTACCATGTCCGAGCCTGTGGAAATATGACCTAAAGCAGTTGCGTCTTCCTGCTTTCGATTGATCCACTCTTTGGTTTAAGTTTAATTTCATTCGTCCAGCGTCCTTTTTTTAAAGCAGTCCCATGTCTGTTGTCATTTTCTTAAGCTTGGAGTGGTGGAGTCTAAGAGTCGATTATCTGGTAATGCACTGCAAAAACGAACCCTCCTTTCATTGATTTGGTATGGTGCCTCACTTGATCTTCTAAATGGTGGGCCATCTGGTGGTTAGGTTATTATGGCACTCACAGCTGTTTCCGCTCGACATCTTGACTGAAGGTCAGTATCATACCTCCGCGGAACGAAACGAGTCGCTTTCCGCTTGCACAACGTTGGGAAATATTGAAAACTTATTTCCAAAATAAGTGCTGTGTAGCCCAAACAGTGCGTTATTTGAAAAGAAGTTTTGGCCGAAATGAGGCACCCACCGCGCCTGCTGTACGCAAGTTTGGGCAAAAAGTTCGTGAGAATGGTATGCTCGTGGACAACACTCATGGTACCCGTCGTCGAACGGTGCAAACAGACGACAATGTGGCTGCTGTAGCCGAGAGTGTGAGACTCAGCATTTCACGCCCTAGCCTGAGATGAATTCTGCACAAAGATCTCGGATTATTCGCTTACAAGGTCCAATTTAAGGTGCACGACCATCCGCTTTGTTGTAGCTTCGCAGTTTGGGGCTTAGAGCAGCTTGAATTGGACAACAATTTTGGGCACATTTTCATCTAGGCGGCTACGTTAACAAATAAAATTGTCGCAGAGAGTGACAGTTTGGTGCGGTTTGTGGAGTGGTGGCATTGGACCATTTTTCTTCGAAAATGAGGCTGTGAACAACGTTTCGGTCAACGGTGGGTGTTACAGAGCCAAGTTAACCGACTCTTTTGGTGCGCCATGCCACACAGCTCATGCCACAATCGATCTTTTTCGCACCAAATTCCCAAATCGTGTTATCAGCCGTTTTGGCGATGCCAATTGGCCGTCTTGGAGCTACGACTTAACCCCTTTGGACTTTTTTTTTGTGGGGAACCGTGAATGATCGATGCTATACCAACAGCCCGGGAACGATTCAAGCACTTAAAGCCAATATCATCCAAGCAATCCGTGAGCTACAGCCCGAAACCATCAACAAGGTCTTGGAAAATTGGAGTGACGGAATGCGCTACTGCGAAGTCAGCCAAGGGAGCCACTTGAACGTCGTTGTGTTCCATAACTAATGGGAATGCTTGCTCTTACTAATAAGGCCATGGGTACATGGGAAAATTTTGATTTTGCTCCTTTTATTGCATTTCTAAAAAGAAACTTGTATTTGGCCCACCCTTTATGTTTGTGGGTGGCACAGTACCAATAGACCATCTTGGCAAAGAAACGCAAAGAAAACACCGTGCTACCGTGATGATTCGAAGTAATACTGAGGTACCAACAAGGTTTAGTGAGTGGAAGTCCTATGCTGCTCCTGAGTATAGGGCCAGTTTCGCCTTTAAGAGGTTCCCACCTTCCAATGCACCCTCATTTGAGTCATAATTCACTGTAGTCTGTCTATCCATGTTATTCATCACTGTTTTGATAATCCCATCTGGTAGTAGTATTCTATTAAGGATATACTATCCAACAGATGGACAATACAATTTGAACGACTTTCCCCTTAAATGTCCATCCTTCGCAGCGACTTTGTGAGTAGTTCGAACATCTTGTTAATAGAAACTGTCCATTGTTCCGTAGAATAAATCTATATCCTGTGGGTTGTGTGTAAAGAAATGCATCTGCACATCGTCCTATTTCTTTGTCAGTAGGTCCTGTCATACCAAACAATTTCAATTCACCTCGCAATAGCCAGCTTTAATACCCCTCCGATCCCATATCGTCCTCCCACGTAACCGGCTTATGGATGATGCAATTCAATTTCCCCCCTCCTGCCAGCTGAATATGTGTTCAACTGTCAGATGCAATTTCAACTAAAAAAATCCACATTGTCACATAGTATTACCAAAGAGCAGTTCACGCTACGGCGACATTCTATATTGGTATCCTGTTAAAGGACGAGCACAATAGACATGGTTGTAGTAGGATGACGGCGGGTAAGAGCTCGCGTGTCAATACATGTGAGGAAAGCATCGACTGGAATAAGCGGGAATAAGCGCGTCCTCTTCCACACTTTATTGTGCTTAGTGTCAGCTGGAGACAAATAAAACTCACTCTGACGCCGCAAAGACGTCCATTGACAATGGAAGTGCATTCGCCTTCCGCTGCTGCTGCTGCATCACAAATCCCCAACCCATTTGTCATTCCAATCGGGGGTATCTGCGGTTAGGACGAACCCAACAACGACAGTGTAGATGCCGAGATAACTCGTCACTGTCGTGACTTGAACAAGCACTTCATTATATCTGCTAAGCGTAATTAAAAGCATTGTCAACAATGTCATTGTGATAAGGTGAATTATTATCCTTTCAAGGTGGAGACGGAGGCGGCTGTCTGAGGCGGCTTGTTTTAATATTGATTGAAAGGTTAATTAAAACAAAGGCCCTTGTTACGGTGCCTTTTGTTTTGATCTTCCGAATCAATGGGGAGAGTCCTTTGACTAGGGTTCACATTTAAGTGACAAGAGAAAAAGAAAAGGAAAAAGGATTAAAGTTCACCGACTTTAGAACTAATTTGTGCAAATCTTTTCGTTGGGGGTGTTTGAGGTGTGTAAACAGAGTTGTTTTGTAGTCGTTAAGGTGCGATAGTGTCAATCTGTGTATTGTGCAGAAGATACAAAGTCTACCATCGTAGTGACTGTAGTTAACCGCAACTGATTTGTTGTGGGAGAGGTTTATAGAAACAGGATTCTGGTGTAGTGAACCTTATGATTACCGCAGCATCAACCTAACTTACTATGTAACAGCCAGGTTCCCAACCAAGGCGGAATGAAAAATGAAAAACAAGTGCCAATGGCTTTAAATTGGACCGTGGAGTAGGAATGTGGATCTTCTTTGATTCCCGCAACATTTCGTCTTCATTTTCCAGGTGAAAGTTCTCGAGAATCCTTCCGCGTTCTTAAGGAAACCTTCATAACGCTTAACACTATAGCCATCCTTATAGGCAGCTATCAGGTATATTGTAACTATTACTGCACCCTCGAAACAGTGCAGAGAAAAACTTTCCTCCCTGCACCATCGGTTCTGAATCAGTCTCCTTTGGGTACCGGATCAGAAGAATATAGAAAGCAATGAACAAGCAGCATATAATGGTTCCTTCGTGAAGACAGTGAACATCCTGCTGGAAGCCCTTAAGTGTAGAAACTTCGCGCACTATCCATAAATAGCAATCGTTGCCCAGAAAACGGACAGATATTGCTAGAGTTCTGGTCTAGGTATCACATATGCGGCTAGAATAGGCATTCTGTTTCATGTACACTGTCGCAGCTGCAATATCCCTACCAAGAAACAGAAACAATTCTACACTTCCTAAGCAAGATAGGGCACACTAGGTAAACCTTTTTTTGAGAATCTAAGCGAATGAGAGGTGATTACCATTCGAGACATAATCAGTCAAGCATGGGCCTAAGGCATGCACAAGATAAGATTTTGGTGCGCAAAAGATCGATTCTGGCATGGGCTGTGTGGCATGGAGCGCCATCCTGCATGAACCACAGGTCGTCTAAATTTTTGTCTTCAACTTCACTTAAAATAATCAGTTAAGATGGCTCTGTAACGCCCACCGTTGATCGAAACTTTGTTCTCAGCCTCATTTTGGAAGAAAAAAGGTCCAATGATGCCACCACTACACAATCCGCACCAAACAGCCACTCTCTGGGAATGCATCGGTCGCTGCTCGTTAGAAAAGACTACTTTTCGCCCAAAATCGTTGTCCAATTCAAGCTGCTCTAAGGCCCAAACTGCAAAGCGATAACGAAGCGGATGGTCGTGCGCCTTCAATTGGACGTTGTAAGCGAATAATCCGAGGTCTTTGTGCAGAATTCTCCTCAGGCTAGTGCGTGAAATGTTGAGCTGTTGAGAATCTCACACTTTTGGCTACTGCAGCCACTCGAGTGTTGTCCACTAGCATACCAGTCTCACGAACTTTTTGTACAAAACTTGGGCACAGCAGCTTCATTTCGGCCAAAACTTCTTTTCAAATAACGCACTGTTTGTAGCCCAAATAGCACTCAATTTGGAAATAAGTTTTCAATATTTCCCAACGTTATTCAAGCGGAAAGCGAAAGCGTTTCGTTCCGCGGAGGCATGATACCGACTCTCTGTCAAGAATTCGAGTAGAAAACAGCTGTCAGTGTCAAAATAACCTATAATTTAAAAAGAAACCACTAGGTGGCGCACCCTATACATCCTGCGTCATTAGAGATTGTTCGAAAGCCGCTGCATAACCTCAACGTGTTAATTCTGTAAACTGTTTCTGACCTCTTTGTTCATAAATGTCAAACTATCGCTTATCCTTGTAAACGTCTTGTATCAGTCTTTCGATCATATTTCATCGTGATTTGGATAAAATCTGTGATAGAGAACTCAATTTTCGCTGCCATATCGACCAGATTATTAGCAAAGCTCCCTTTGTCACTAAATTTCTTTACTAAACTTTTGTCTGAGACTTTCCTGAACGTGGTTGCCAAGTGTGGGCACCCTGCCATGACCTCCATTCTCTTCGGATTGAAGTTGTTCAACGCAGATTCATCCAGTTTCTTCTACGAGGCCTTCAATCCACTGGCAGATATATGTAACTTACTCCCACATGAGATGAGGATTGTGTAAGACTTCTCAACTTGCAATCATTCGAGGAACGTCCAGTTGTAGCTGGCAAACTCTTTTTCCATCAACTATTTACTAACAAAAAATATCGATTGCTCCGGGCTGCTCCTCTGTCCAGCTTTAATTCTCACGGAACCAAATATTGATCGCTTGGCAAACCGAATCCTTTCCATTCCAGCAAAAGAAAGGTTTCGAGAGTTAAAAGTTTGTCCAAGAACCATCTTCTTTTTTATCTAAATCCAGGTGGGACTTTCTTGAGTTCCCAGAAAACTGCTTTCTAGCAGTTGCCTCCATCCTTATTCAGTCAGCTTTCTAGCGCTAGAGTTTTCTACTAACTGAAAGGAGTATGGATAAAACCACATCCTGTATGCATTCACTGTTGATTCCGGTTGATGTCCTCTAAGTGTTCATCTTCCTAGGCACATTCTAATTGACTCCTAGATTAGTATTAACTGTGGTAAGGATTCTTAGCCCCTTACGGAGCTATAAAGATTTGCCCAGGGTGTTTATTGATTTGAAGTAGCTTGCACTTGCATCTTGTTGGCCTTTTCAGTGGGTGGGTAGGTAAACTGTCCATGGAAGGAAGCATCCTCTAACAGCTGAGTTATCATATATTTGGTAACCAAAACTGAATTTTAAAGCACAATTATGAATGCTATTTGCGGTAGACACAGTTCAGCAAAAAATATGTGCTGTGACTGCAGCCCATCCACAGATAGATACGTCCTGAATTATAGACCAGTTCGAATGGCAATTTATTATCCTCCCTCGGGAGCCATTCATCCACACTGCACATTCACAAACTGTTATCTAACTCATTAATAAAAATAAAACTTATTTTATTCTGTTTTTTTCTATTTTCAGTGGTTGTTGCGAATCAGCAAATGCGTTCCACCACAAATTTGCTGATTATTAACTTGGCCGTGTCCGATATCCTTTTTGTGATATTCTGCGTTCCGTTTACGGCCACAGACTACGTTCTACCCGAGTGGCCATTTGGAAATTTATGGTGCAAATTTGTCCAGTATATGATTGTGGTAACGTGTCACTGTAGCGTATACACCCTGGTACTTATGTCCTTCGACCGATTTCTGGCCGTCGTGCATCCGGTAACTAGTATGTCTCTGCGCACTGAGCGTAACGCAATGCTGTAAGTATACTTTGAATCATCTGTGGTTATCTCTACTTGAAATGCCAATGTAATAGAGATTTATTTGGTGAATCCTTAATGCAAGCGTGGGTGTGTCCTTTTTGTTTTTTTTATATACTGCAGGGCGATTTTTATGGCATGGATATTAATCGTTACAACAGCGATACCCGTGGCCTTGGCACACTCCGTGAGGATATATCAATTTCGAGGACAATCCTACACGGCCTGTGTATTCTCGTCCGAGGAGGACGTTTGGAGTCTGGTTGGGTTTCAGGTGAGTGGACAGAAAAAAAAAAAAGAAAAAACACAAAATGCCAACAAATAACCATAAATAATAGATTGCGACAGGAGATATAGCCATTTTGGCTCCCCGCTCTGCTTAGGTTGGATGTGCTGCAGTGCTGTATCAGCTCGTGGCAGGTGGTCTTTGCCTGCTTTCTGTTGTTTTTCACGTGAATACTGTCAGGTCCTTCAACAGGAGCTTGTAGCTTTATTCCTTCCGTTTCCGTTGGAATTTTTAGAAAAATCCAAGGAGCGTGGGCCTTACCCGCTGGGATGGATATTATTTTCTTTTTGTGTCTGCTTTGTTGCTGAAAAGTCCTGACGGTAGCTGCGATGAAAAAGGTCTTTTCGTGGTTTTTGTTTTTATGGTCACAGGAGGGTATCGATGAAGTCCATGTTCGAGAAGTAAGGTGAGGCCAGGAGATAATTTTTTTATTGAATTTCTTATTTTTAGCATTGGAAAGCATTACCTCCTGTCGCCGGGATATTTATAATGAAGAGCGCTTCATTGTGTCTTAAAGAACTCAATTAATTATGAACAGGCTATGAATATAGTAATAAGAGGTTTATTTGCGGCGTTGAATCTAGCATCATTGAAGGTCATTGAGTGGACAGGATGTAAAATTGATCGGTTGTCCTTGGAGTAATGACATGTGTACTAGGACTAAGTATAGTTAGATAAGTTGCCGATTCTTTAATGGGATTATCCTGGTGTAATCTAAGGACACTTTGTCTGAAAACGCGGTTGTATTAGCTAGAAAGTTGGGGAGATATGACTGGAAAACTTCACAAAATTTCTCTGACAATTTCGGCAGACTTTATGGATTCACTGAGCCTGGGAAAGTGCCAGGAATTAATGATTGTCAATCTGAGAGGAGGCTTTTTGATTCCGTAACATGACAAGCAGAAGAAAATACATATCTGGAAGGAACCCATTATCCAACAAGGCTGTAAGCTATGACCAATACTGTCTGTAGTGGGTGTGATTGATGTGTTTTACAGAGCAATGACTGGCAAGGATTGGTGGGGTTGAGATAGGACCATTGTGAAAGAAAAAGAAGGAAAAGACGATACTACCAGTACCGAGATCTATATAAAGGTGCCTCTGAATAAGAGCCTGAGTAAACACTTCAGTGTGAACCCATCCCGTGAGAAGTTTAGTGCCGTCCAGGTATGAAACTAATTTATCGAGTCTACAAAGGTCGCTTAAGTCGGGTCTACCAAGTCCCTAAGATCTCGCAAAAAACAATCGGCAAGGGTTTTTTTCTCAAAAAAAGGACATCTGGACACAAGGTGCAACAAATGGTGTGCCAGCATTGGACTCTAGTGGTTTGGTCTGATTCACAGATGAATTGAAGGTGGAATCTGCAGTAGAAGTTGGTGTCGTTGAACGCAACACCATCGTCTTGATACCTATGGGAATGTGTTTCATGGTATTTCAGCTTGAATTCTACAACATTGGGATCTGAGGTAGCTTTAAACTTAGTAAAGGTATCAAGGACACTAGGTTTTACAGCTTTTTAGATAGCCAGGCAGCTATCATAGCGCTGTGGTTCAATTTACTGAACTCTATATCAGTTAAATGCTGTTGCGTTGCCCTACAATTTCTTGTCGGACAAGGTAAGATTCGGATGGGTCTCTGGTTATCAAGGAATTGCTTCATTCTCAGTCCCAGCAATGCATTGGTCAAGGAGGCCCATTTTCCTTATGGCAATGAGAGCAAAAATGAGTAGCTCAGCGGTTAGGGATGTACTTTCCTTCATTAAGGAGTTGATACGCCTCTTGGAGTAAACACAACTTAATGATGCAATAGATCTTTCCCGGTGACATTGTTAGGCATATGAGCAAGAGTCTTCAGGTTCTACAGAAACCAGTCTTCTAGCATTTCACCCTACCAGATAATAACCTGCGAGGTCTCCAACAATAAAATTGTTGCTACTGACGGAGATGCGTTTCCTAGTTTTCTTAATATGCAGGTTTGGCTAGATTTGTTTCGCTGAGGAACATGTCCTGTATGCTGCTCCATTTACTGATTCCGCAGCCGAGTGGAACTTAATCGATTTGGCAAGGGCTGACGGTTGCTCCTCACTATCAGCGAGGTTACGTTTGGTCCCATTCCTAGTCAACTCGAGATAGCATACTTGAGTAGTATCCTGCGTTAGAAATGACTTAATTTCGTAAGAGATTCCAAAATTCTTAGCCTGGTCATCTTCCTCTTACTTGACTCACAAATAAGCAATATTTGCCAACAGATCTAAAGAGTCCAAGACTTTCAATCATTTGTGAGGATTATTATGGTCAAAGGTGGTACTAAGACCATAAGGGCTTGCTCTAGAAGATGTGTTGAAGTAAGGAAAACTGTGTACAGAGATGGGGTTTAGAACGTATGGGTGCGATTATACTGAAAAATATGGTCATATTCTGGGAAACGGTGACAACATCATAGCAAACATAGGCATATGCAAAAGAAGTGATACGAAAGTTGAGGATAACCTAAAGTGATTTGGGATATATCCCGAGGAGTCATGGATCCTAGCATGCGAACCAAAGTAAGGAGATAAAAGAGGGCATGAGGCTATTTTCAATTTCGCGACGAGTTCACATCGATTCCTTTTTTTAGAGAAAGAGTGCAGAAAAAAAATTGCTCTACCCACTCCATTTCTACACTTTATCCCTTCGAGGATACATCTATCACCTGTGGGCCATAATGGTAGTTTTTCCGTAACACGATTTTGCTTTTTCCAAGTAGTCCCCATTATGGTATCCTCCGCACCTGTTTTGTGCCGCGTTTGGTTGAATTAAACTATTTTTATTTCGTATTGGATAAGTGGCATGACATTGCTGAAACTGCCAGTTTCTGTAGCAATTTAAAAAAATTTCGAATGCAAGAGTCCATTTGAAGAGTCCATAGTCTACTTGTAAGTAGAGCATACGAAAATGCAGTGTAAGCTGTCATTCTAAAGGACAGTTCCAAAAATAGAGGACGAAACCAGTCCTTTCCTGCATAAAAAGAAAAAGACTTACGCAGACTTTTGGTTCAAAGATATCCGACTTTCCGGATCTTCTTCAGAAAGTCAAGCAACTGGCAGCTGGTTTCAAGTTAGGACTGCAATGAAGGACAAATTGCATCTCCAGCAGCAGTTTAATAGACATCAGGTGGAGAGACTAAAAGGATACACAGAGAACCCAGTCAGTCATTCAAGAGAAGTCATTCCACCTCCTAGTTTTGAAAAGTTTGACCCAATCATCGAAAAGCTGAAGAACAATAAAGCCGCCAGCTCTATTGTCCATCGACAAGGCCTTTCAAGCATGACGGTGAAGTTTTGTTAAAGTACATGAACCCAATCAGGTCTATATGCCACATCTTTAGGCGATGCTATGACTTTTAAAAATTTCAGAGGCATATCCCTTCTTCAAGACACATGAGAACGTCTGAAATCGTTGGAGAGATCCTTGTAATATCAAGCACAAGAGCATTTTAGTGGTGTAAAGCGTTCAAGAGAACCGCGAGGTAGTTAGAAACCTGGGTCATCCGAGACTTAATGAAGAAAAAGGTGCTCGAAGGTATTCACTATAACTAATAACTATCTATCTCTCACAAATCAATTCGCCATATTTCATGTGAGAAGAGTCGGTGCACAGCTTGCTCCAAAAGAGCTGAATTTTTATCTCACAAATCCATCCATTCTGAGCAACTTTTTTAACCAAAACCGCTACCAATACGATCGAGCAAGCAACGTATTCTACAGACATGGCAGCCTCTGATCTTCTTCTGTTTCCGGAACTTAACTGACTCGAAGGACCTGTTTTGAGTCGATTTAGGCGATAAAGGAAAATTCGATGGGAGCCTATTTCGAAGAAGACAAAATACCAGGTTACCCAAACCATTTGAAGCTTGGGACGCTCCTCTTAAGCTGATTCATATTAGTCGCACTAAAAAATGCCATTGGACATAGGTCTAGGTAATACACATTCCTCATCATAATTTAATATTCAAAAACCGGTAAGTCTTTCGGAAATATGTTCCAAAAAAAATGTTACGTATACGCCCCCGAAGAATTTTTGAATGCGTTTTTGTCCCATGTCCTCAAGACTGGAAATATACAGATATTTACGGATACTGGACTCCAAATGAAAGGAACGCATGTCCTGATGCATCAAACTATACAGTCATTGCATTTTCGGAGAGACTTCGCAGTAAGTTGGTAGGTTTTTAACGTTCGCTCGGAAAAGAACAATTTTTCCAAATGGTTTTCAGACGATATGGCCGAAGACACCGCAGATCACATGTAATTGTTTTAACGGATATCCAAGCAGCTCTAACAACTGGTTTGGGGCTGTTCCGAAATATGTATATATTTCTGGCAATAATTGCCAGAATCATTCCATATGTATTGTCTCTGAACTCGTTTGTGGTATGGCGAATATATTTTATGTGAATCTCCTGCCATTGCTCGGACTAGGTGAAAATACTGAGGCTCTGATGCTTCTCCGATGCCTTCTCCTTCTCATGGTTTAACCATTATAAGCTTCACGAACTTGACTTCAGCTTGTAGGCATCATATTACAGGGAATAGCAGAAGCTCTCCATGAGGTCGTGAGGATATGTATTTCTGTATTTCTAGGCACATGACCCCAATTATCCTTAAAAAAAAGTCATTATACGAAAAAGTAAGAATCTACCAGTAATACCAGTAACTGTGGTAGACTAAGGCCTGGGCAAGGGGAGAACTTCGTGTAAGAAGTTCCAAAGGTTTTTTCAACTCAAAAAATGTCCTTAAACTACCAGGGAATCCGTTGGTAATGCTCCAAATTGGACAAATCCCAATTTGGAAGATTTTTTGTTGCCATCACCCACCCAATCGACTCCACGTCACCAGTGTGCCTGGAGAGACATTTTCCACATTGTTAAGTCCTATTTTAAGAACAATGCATAGGCTCAAGCCGGCATGACGAGGCACACTTAGGCGAGATATTTGTCACACTGCGAGCAGATACAATTGATAAATTATTTGGACATTAATCTGCCCGTACTGAGTTAGGAAATACAAATAAACTGTGCTGTAGCATAGTGCCTTTCAGTTCCGACTAATGACGCGCACAAATGGATGTTGGAAAGTGTATTTTTCACACTCGGATTTTTCTTTGAAATTTTTTTTAAAGTAATGGCAGGGGATAGGATTTCAGTGCTAAATCGCATCAAGTTTGCAATAAATGTGAACAGATTTGTAGTATAGTTTCAACAAATGTGCGTAGTACGCACGTTATCCTGTTGCGGATGGAAGACTGTAAGTTATGGCCTCGATGATTTGTTTTCGAAACGCCTACCTACTTGAATGGCTACCAAGGAGAATTGGTATTTTTTAATGAGGTTATTATTGAGAAGAGATTTGCTCAACAGGCGTGTGGGCAGAGTGTGTTGAATTTCTTTATACGTAATCGTACATCCAGTTAATGGGATTATCGAGTCTATAATCTGATTGGCATCCAGTTTCAGGGAATGGTTCTAAGAAAGATTAATTTGTTTTCTTTTTTTTTCTCTACTTGTTGCCATTCCTTGAGAAGACTTGGATTTTACATGACGCGAAAGACTTTCTAAAATAAATTTTGACCTTCTAGACGTTAAGAGGTTATACTCGTGCTGTATCTGGAAGTACTTAGATTTGATTGAAGGTTTTGATTGTTGCGTATTTTACTGATATATAGCATGACCTTTAGACAAATGCTCAAATAAGTTTTTACAAGCCATAACCTTAAGTTCGAGGCCGCTTCCATGCAAAAGGACAACTAGTCACTTAGATGATGAAGGCCAGATAAAAGCAAAGCCAAACCTTCGAACCCCACCATGTGTTACAATCGGACGACCAAAGCCAGAATTAGGGATAAATCCTCATCTTGGAATACAAAATAATGGCACAGTGCGTCGAGGAGTGATCATCGTCGACCTGTGCTTAAATCGTGGACTTCTACGTGTCCGTTGATAGACAGAAATATCTCACATTCGCAAAAAAGTTACGTGGGCAAATCTTCAAACTTTTGATGCAAGGCGGTATTCTTGACGGTCTGGTGGCTTCGAAATCATGCACTAAAAGTCATACACATGAGTAGATACTTTAAAATTTAACATCTTTACCGATGGTATGTACTCATTCAGTGTGATTTATGATTTCGACATTACCATTAGCTAGATGGACTAGAGGCAATGTATTTGCTATTAGCTAGCATGGAATCTGGGCACATCCTGGTATCTTGCATCTCCATACCGAATGCTAGAAAGTATTTTGAAAATCCTCTGGTGAGATGCTTCCAAAGAACGCAGGTCAACAATGTAGAGATCAACATACGGATCAGTTATCTTTGGACTGAATGGTCAATTTCCATAGAATAATGGATGACCAGATAGAAATGATACTTTTTCCAATTATTATGTTTCATTAGCTGTCAAACCTACTAATGACACTTAGCTACCAAAATATTCAATAAAGTCTACCATTTTATTGCGCATCGTTTCACGCTTGGTATTATGAGGAAATTATTGAAAAATATTATCGAAATTCCAGCTCAGTTGTAAGTACGCAACGTAAATTTCGTCATGAAGTCGTTCATCATCATGGCTTCAGTGTGCAGGCAACTCGTTGCACCGAGGAAAAGTTTAAGCCTGAGTACACTTTTTTGGACCTAAAACCACCAACCACATAGAGTTTGGTACGAAATGAAGGAAACATAGCCCGCGTAGCGGCCAGTTTCGAAGAAGACCCAGAAATGTCGCCGCCGATCCGCTTGGCTGGGCATCCCCAAAGAGCCCACCCGGCTTATTTTGCGCTTGGATTTGGGCCTAAGATTGAGCTAACATAAGAATTGAACCCGGATGATCATAGACAACGCCATGAGTTCGCTTGTTGGGTGCTGGAAATGTTGCCCGAAAAAAATCGGCCCAAATCGGACAAAAAATCGTTTTCTCGGGCGGGACCCATTTTCGGCTCAACAGCTACGTCAACAAGGAGGATTGCCATATTTGGAGCGAACACAATCGACAATTGTTTGATCAAACATCATTGCATCCACAAAGGTTGACTATATGGCATGGCAGACCTTTTTTTCTTTCGAAATGAGGAAGGAGACACCTTCGCCGTCAATGGTCTCAGGTATAGAGCGATGTTAACCGGCTTTCTGTGACGAGAGCTGGACAACATCAATATATCTGAGCTGTGGTTCCAACAAGATGGCGCGGCATGCCATACAAGTGACGGAACGCTCGAAGTTGTAAGGAAAAATTTGACAACTGGGGTATCTCATGGCGAGTGTTCATCAATCGGCAGTCGTAATCATGCGACTTGACACCACTCTATCATTTTCGACGAGTCTTTAGTCTCCGCTAACTTTGGACGAGCTTGAGGCCAACAATCGAGACGCTGTTGCCGGAATAACGTCTCACATATTGGACCGAATCATCAAAAATTGGACCAACCTCTTGAAGCACTGCCAACGAACCCGAGATGGTAGCTATTTGAATAATGCATAATTTTTCACATAATGGCATGAATGCAGCTTCAAAATAAAGTCAGAATCAATTGTATATCTCACATCCTTGATGCTTTATTTAAATTTTCTTTTTCTATCACTCTTATCTGGTCACCCTTCACAAGTATATTTTAGTTTGCTAGAATGAGTCCTTGTACCACTTCGCCGACCTTTTCAAACTTTCCAATTGATTTTGATTAAAATTTGTTTTACTGAAAACATCCTTGTACTAAGAGTGTCCTGGTTCTGACTTGGTTTTTTATTAAAACCTTCGACAAAGTTAATTCAGATACATACAACCAAAAAGGTTTTTTTTTTGAAACACAAAGGCGGAATTTCGTTCTCATTTTTTGTTCACGTCAAACACCATGTAGCAGCTATGAAGTATAATTAAACAAATAACTCTCACTGTTAACTGCCGATCCTTAATTAAAAAAAATTTCATTACATCCACCATCAATAAATTTTTCAAACAAATCATAAAAAATAAACATTGACAGTGCTTTGCTCAAAAACCAAACAAAAGCAAACAAAACTGTTTACATCGTCGAAAAAAATATCGATTTTGATTTCATGCTCGTAGTGGACCACAATTCTATGTTTGCGTAGCTAGATACAATTGATTGTACTATTCGCGTGGAATGGCATTGGTTTTTTTGGTGTTTTTCGTTGAATATACTGTTTATGTGAGTATGTGAGTAGTCGGCACTTAAATTGCCATAAATTGGCTAACTGAATTGTAAAGTTTCATGGCATACCATGTAAACTTTGCGCAGTTTGTATAGGGTACACCATAATCATCATGACATGCACCCTGTATGGCTTAAAGCGGTTTTATTTGGCCGCCATTGCGGTTTGAATGACATTTGTCAGTTTACACTTGACAGCCGGAAAGCCCGATAAAAACGTCATTATCATCATGACATGCACCCTGTATGTCTTAAAGCGGTTTTATTTGGCCGTCATTGCGGTTTGAATGACATTTGTCAGTTTACACTTGACAGCCGGAAAGCCCGATAAAAACGTCATTATCATCATGACATGCACAATGTATGTCTTAAAGCGGTTTTATTTGGCCGCCATTGCGGTTTGAATGACATTTGTCAGTTGACACATGACAGCCGGAGAGCTCTATAAAAACGTGTTGAAATTAGTCTCAGACCATCATTTTAGACGGAAAATCTTTATAAAGCTTTGTTGCCATTATTAAGTCAAAAAAAACCCTTAACCGACACAGTAAGTACCAGTAAACCCTTCCACATTAAATACATGGTGCGCCATTTGGTCTAGAGTCATTATTGGCTCGAATTTCTTTAAAGTTGGTAGAGGCAATCTTCTAATATAGTTACTGGTAACTGCAATCGGGACTTGTTGGAAGACTCTCTTGTATTTGAATTCAATGAACAGAGAGAGCCCTTTAAGGAAAGGTATACATCAACAAACCAACCACAATCATGATTCAAACATCATTTGGTATTCGACATGAAATTTCTGAATTATGACCAGAAATTGTTATGAAAAATGTGGTGAAAGGAGGTCGTCTTTGGTCCACGACTAGAGGCAGCTGCTTGACTGACAAATACGAATTGTATAGCATTCAAAAGTTATGAAAACACCGACGCGCCCCGTATATTGTGTCTATCCATCAGGAGTCTTGAGAGAAGACCTCAACAAGGAAATATTTTGCGCAACTTGTCCATGACACCCAGGCCTTAGTTTCGTACTACAATTGTTAGGGCGTCTGCTGACGAGAAGGAATTCTGAATCTACATCACAACAGGTGTTCATCCCGCGTTGCGCACTGAAGCAACCGGTATGGATCAAGGCCAGCAGAGAGGCCAATAGTAGATGGTCCTCATAGACACCAGTGTGATTACAAGAAGCCTATAGCTTTGCTTCCTTGAACCGACCAAATTGTCCAAGAGGAATGGAAATCCCTTTCTATCCTGATAGGAGTAGTCACGGGGCATAACTCTCTTCGGTACCACATGAGAAAACTAAGACCCATGTCGGAGATGTAGACGCGTGGGAGCAAATGAGGATACAACCGACTTTCTTTGTCACTACCGTGGACTTATCCACCTTAGATTTAGGCCATACTGACCTGAGTGTGGCAATGTGAAATTTTTCTACTCGCGTACCCATGAACCCAACCTAATCCAACCTGATATCATATAAGAGACCAGCGCACACAAACAGGTTCGTAACTTCATATTCACGGTAAAGTTTATGTAACTCTTTTTCCAGAGTCCGTATATACTTATGTACATAGGAGGCGAAGGATGGTTTTTCCTTCTTAAAGTAGTACTCTTCCTGGAGTGTGAACTGTGAGTGGTACCAGGGATTTGATTGACTCTTGTAAGCCCTATGTCATTACATTTGAAGCAGTAGAAGGCTTCCTTTATCGTCATAGAAAAACGTTACACTAATCTGAAAAAGGGAGAAACTTCAACCTCCCAATATTAACTTTAAATGGTGTACCACTCGACAGAACCAAGTAGAAGGCGACGAAGGCCTTCTGGGCTTGAACCAGGGTTTTCGCCAAAATTGGTGGAATTCGTACATATCCGACTGCTGGGCTGAAAGTTCGTCTAGACCCTCCACCTCTACATATAAGTCTTATGAACACTGAAGCGAAGTTCCTTGAATGAGGTCCGTTCCTAACCTCAGCACGAGTATGCATTTCGGACTTTATGCCTAAAAGAATCAGAGCCGCAGTTCCGAATCGAAGTTGTTTGCATGATATGCTTCTCGTATCCCTTAATCTGGATGATACACTGATAGTTCAGAAATATCTAATGGGTTACGAGTCAGAAATGTCAGCTCTAACTACAAATTGTTTGATTCTATCTTCCAAACAGAGGTTCTGAAATCGAGCTCTGTGTCAGAGGGTGGATCAGAAGAAACCTCTGAAGAACACGTGTAATTATTTTGTCGGAGAGCCATGTCTTCTGCCTTTGAGTCTTAGCTGGTTTGGAACTGCTGGTTCCATTCAATGGAACTAATGGAACTAGCCTAGGTTCGTCGGCATATTGGTATTCCAGTCAATTAGGCTGCTGACTAACTTACCATACCCGATGTCCAATACCCATATATGAGCCCAATGCCCTTCTAAGCTCTACCTGCCAACCAAATAACGATAAAGCAAAATTCGTGGGAAAAAAATTAAAAGATCTTTCACTTGAACTCACAAAGAGGCTTAGGACTTGCCAAAAAATTCATTGAAAAAAGAACGAAAGAGATTTTAGCAATTCCACCACCTGTTAGTGGAAGAAAAGGATCTCGAATTCAACCCTTCTGACTACGCTTAGTTCCTTGAGCTCACAATAAATCCTCTCCTGTACATATGTACAAGTGTATCCTGGTCAAAGTGCCCAGTACCCAAATCATTTGAAAAACATACATATTTGCTTGGAACGTTTTGCCTAATCTGTTGCAATAAAAACTGCCATTGGACGTAGGTAATACACATTCATCATCATAATTTAATATACAAAAACCGGTAGGTCTTTCGAAAATATGTTCCAAAAAAAATGTTACGTATACGACACCGAATAATTTTTTTTTTTATGAATTTTTTGTCCACATGACTTGTTTCAGATAGAAACCCAACACCTAAGCCCTACAAACATAGCAAAATTGGGGATCTTCTACCTAACAAGGATGTAGCACCTATTCTAACCGACTACGCCATAGCTAACAGAATTTTTGAAAAGATTTCGCTGTAGACTTACATACTTTATGGGATGGCGAAGCAACTCTAAGAGGACCTATGTACGTCCTCTGCCTTTGAATATAAGCTGGTTAGGTATTCCTGGCAAAAAGGTTACTAACGAACTTGCCAGATTCAGTGTCAAGTCCTCATATATTGTCACTGAACCCGTCTGTGGTCAGGGGAAACAATATAAATAGCACTCTTAATGGAACTCACAAAACGACTATAGACATGCCACGCAATTCATTAACTTCTCGAAAAAAAGGGCGTTAAGAACAGCAATGAGCAAATATAATCCTAAGATCCTGATGGACTCCCTATCTCGTCATAACCCTCTCAACAAGAAAAGTGGTATTAGCCAATCGGACATGTTGCGACTATGCCTCGAGGACACTGAAACTACTGGACTCTATGTAATTAGAGGAACATTGCTCGGACCTTCTTATGCCACCTCCTAAAAAAGGATATCCAGGTGCTTCTTCAAGCTATGTCATAACTCATTACCCTAACTTTTCTTTAAAAAAAATCTCTGAGAAGGAGCAAGCCCATGCTACGAACTACATGTCCATGCTTCTGGATATTTAGGTATCCAACAGTTGGAATACTCGCCGTTTTTAGATGCGTCCTATTGTCGTTGGGATTCAACTCTAGTAGCTGCCCTGATGGCTTTTTTCTCTGGGATTTCGTCAATAAATATTGATGCTGCTACTTTGAATTCCAACTCAATGTGGATTCGCACTGCATACAAGCAATCAGTTGGCATCCTATATCCTATATCCAGTCAGAGTGTCTCGATTAGCCAACGCTTCTAACAACAGATGCTTCTACAAAGCCCTGTTGACCAGAGCACTCTATCTTGAATTGTAGTCGAAATTATTTAGTGATTTACCCTTTCATGTCCACGTTTTCAGTCAACGGAAGCCACAATCCACTGGCAAACACGTGAGGGAACAAATATTGATGACTATCCCAAGGAGACTTGTCCTATTTTTGGACTCAAAATCATGTCGAACTTTGAATATTGGTCAGATGTACTTCAATGTGCATAATGCATGTAGTCAGCAAGGGTGTATAGCGAGTCCTTGGCCGCGATACGTTGTTAGCAGATGATAGTACACATCCTGCCTTTCTATCAAATGAAAGAATACACCAGCCAAAGACTCGTACTGCATCTTTACACCAAAAAAACATTTTAATGTCCTTGTCGTGTGCCTGCCTTTGGCAGTACTTGATGCAGTACCCCCTCTGAAGTCTGCGGCTTCCATTACTCCTTCCCCTTTTGTTAATATCTTGACATTTCATTTATGTACTACATTGGCAGCAACCAACAACCTTCCCATTGGGATTTCTCTAAAGAGTTCTTCCGGTGAGAAATTCGGAGGGTAACCCATCCTCTCCACGAAAGGACTATTTCCATAACATCCTCGTCTATGTAGATACAATGTCAACAGCAGTGCCTACGCTTTGAAATGATAAAATATCTGCACCCAGGGACGTCTCCATTTTCCGCATTCCATTGCATCCATCTATGAATGAAAGGAAAAAGGATAAAGGACGAAAAATAATATTTATAATCTGCTACTGACAAATAGTTATTTACGAGCGCGGGGATGGTGGTACTCGTACACCCGATCCTAAGTACCTAGACGCAGAACTCATGACCGTCGAGCGGTGATAACTTTCACTTTCAGCAGCAGTTTTGCCTCTCAGATACTACGCTGCGTTAAGAGGATTCCGAGTCAGTCTCGGGGAAGTCACATAAATTGCCATCGTCGCTTCCATCTCTCATGTGAGTGTCTATTAGGATAAAGATACTGAGGAGGCGGAAAGTTGATGTTAAATGTTTGAAAATTTAAGTCGTTATACGTATAAATTCTTTAACGAGTTTAATGCCATAATGGCTGGGAGGATGGTGGCCATAAAGCTGCGGTGTAAGGCAGATCAATGGCTATAAATCGTCGAACCGAGAAAGTACGGGAGTTACTCAATTTGCCAAAGAAGTCTCAGGGTTTAGTCGAGTATTGAAGTGGATAACATGATTCTTGTCGCTGGTAGGGGTTCCATTTATGTTGTCAGGATGTACAGATAAACCAGATGGTGTAAGGAATATCAGACCAGATGCTTGCCGTGGCCAGTCTCTAGAGTGAACTCAAATTCTTTTAGAGCCTAAGTGCATGCAGTGGAAAGGTTTCGTCTTGAAGCTAAGTATAGCTCACTCTTTCTGGGCAGTTGCGAATGACGAGAGTCTCTAAATTTAGGTGAGCAAATGTTTGATTTTATTATCAGTAGCTGGTAGACTCTTAGTCTGTAACATGGGCTTTAAGCCAACTTTCATCACTCAAAATTGACCAGAAGTCTATGGCATTACTCATGGCCTACTATCGTACTTTTAATCAAAGCCGCATATCACTGGAGGAATAGAGAATCTTCGAGGAGGAGCATAAACGAAATTGTATGTGTTGTCTTGGGATTGAGCCTAAAACCCCTTGGTCAGTAATCCAAGACTTTAACCACTTGAGCCACTTTGACTTCTAAACCTAAAAGAATTGATGAGCTTGTCCGAATATGACTGAATGCCTGTTGCTCTCGAGGCAGGACGAAACCACTTTGGTACAGGCAGAATGCATAGTCAACCATTTTCGTAAAATAGAACAGAGGTTTCCAGATTGTAGAAAATTCATAGTAAAATCTTCTTAAGCCCCAGCTTTCTGATTCATCTTGAAGGTCAGCTCTTGTCAGGTTTCTTTAAACTAGGAACATTTGCAATCCACCATGTGGCTATACCACAGATAAAATCTTTCAAACGATACACAGTTTCGAATTCTTAAAGTTCCCCGAACCTGATGAAAACCACTAATCTAAGGACATAGTGCTTCCTAGTCTACGCCTAATCTAGTCCACCTAACCAAACTAAAAGTTTGACTATACTAGAATCGTCCTTTTCACTGAAAACACTGGTGATATGGCTATGATCCCTGCATACCAAACACATATACCAAACAGCCTTCTTTAGAACAACATGGCCCTCAACACAGGGCCAGTTCACATCACCAAAACGCGAAATAACTCGTACTGCAAATTTTTCTTCCAATAAAGCCAAAACGGGTCGAGTTGAGCGAGATGTGGTAGTGTCTTGTTGAAACCACACGTCTTCCACATCCATATCTTCAATTTGAAGACAATGCAATTCGGATAACATTCGGTTATAGCAGACCAAATGGCACACAGACTGGTGGACAATGAAAGCCTAGACTTCGGTCCACCCAACCAGAATGAAGTGAGGATAGCAATATTCAGACTTTACTCCAAAAAGGCTGCTGGGATGGTCTCCAGGAGATGACTTGCTCAAGACTATGTATACATTACCTTATTTCCAAGATCTGGTTGGAGGAAAGTATTCCTAATGAATGGAACCTCAGCATCGTTTGCCCGATCCACAAAAAGGAGAGGGTTTCTGCGCCACCTACATATATATGTAGGTATAGGTCTCCGTAACTGATTGGGCTCTATCAGTGCAGTTTTAGATCGGATAAGTCCACAATCGAACAAACATTCACACTATGACAGATCCTGGAAAAAAAACCGAAGAAGTTCAAACCGATATTCTCCATATCCTTGCCGAACTCATTAGCTTGTGCAGGATGACGATCGAGAACGCTCGCTGCTCCGTAAAGTTTTGAAACAACCTTACCGAGACCTTCGATGTCAAGAAAGGATTCAGAAAAGGAGGTGCGCTGTCCTATGACTTTTTCTATACGAAACTCACAAGCCAAAACCAGAGGTACAATTTCATAGAAGTCTGTCCATTGTTCTTGGACATTGACTGGTGTGTTTGGTTTGCATTGACGGGCTTTGCCGAAGAAGAATCAAAGCCAAGGAGATGTTATCACCAACTCTGGAGTGACGTAGAAAGACCACATACTACACATTGCAAGATCGATACCCGTCCATAGAAAGGTACTACTTCACATCGGAGCTTCTCCTAAAAACACAAGAATGTACCATTGAAAGTGTATTCTCATGTTTGGAACGCAAACCAAAGGAAATGACTGAGTCCACCAGACATGGTTGTTGGCTTTTCAATTAGCAGAAGGTTCGGCACTTATGTACCCGCAAGATCCAAGCACTGAAACTTACTTAAACCTGCACTATGGCAGTCATTCTGAAGAACTTAATGGAATGTCCTTGTACACCTTACCAGAGAGATGTGACATCTCTGTATCCACATTTTTTTTTTCTCATCCACCAGTCCAAGAGTTAAAATATAAGTTTTAGGCATTCCGAGATTATGGGGTCTCCTTTCCCAAGAATGGAATCGAGTTCCCTAGAACTTGTGCGACAGCATCGTAAAGGCCTGGCATGCAATGCACTGAAGAATCATTACATTTGACTTGAAGGTGGCTTTGGAAACTTGGCAAAAGGATTTGTCTTGTTCTGTAAAGGATGCAACTCCTTAGAATCAGAAACGACTACTCTAAATCAAGAATCGAAACTCTGTGTTATTGTCCTTGTTCAACGTGTCCTCACAACTTTTAAAGTATATGTGGAGAGGTCCTGAATAAAAATCACCAAGTTTATGTTTGGTTTGTATTTTAAACGGTCTTCAGATTTATGGTATTAACAAACTTTTCGTAGGAATGACTGTGTAGGAAGCAAGCAATAATCACAGTCATATTATCCCCACCGTACTTGAACTTCACACGGTCCTCACAGGTTATAGTGGCACAAAAGTTCATCAGAAGCTCGCAAACCTCAATTGGATACAGCCCCGATGCCATGCGAGAGCGACAGAAATCAATGACCTCTTGATAAGTCAAGACCTCCCAAATGCCATCCGACGCCAGCACTATGAACTCATAGTCCTCGGTGATATCTCGTATTGTTAGATCTGGGCACGCTATGACATTTTGTTCTTCGCGGGATTTCAGCTTGTTGCTCTTGTATGCAAAGTCCCCCAGCGCACGAGTTACATATTTGTATGGTGACCTCCACCAGTAAACATGTATAGCAACAACCTTAAGTCGTTGCTCCATTTAGATCAGCATAATTGTACCTACATATCATATTAAGTTCATTAACATAAAAGCATTTCCATTTGCATGAAATGCACTTTCCTAAAATTTAATGCATTTGATATTTGATACCTACTTATTAATTCTCGAATAAATAATAATAAAAGTCAGTCAGCGATAGACACTAAACGGAATCACTTGAGTTTTTATTTAATTGGCGCAGTCGTACGGATTTTTTTTTTTGTTGTTTTTGAAAGAAAAAGAAAAAAAACGAACCACATTGAACATTAAAGAACTACAAATCAGTCTTTAATGAAAACAATTAATTAGAAAAAGTGCAGTGATTATTACGTACTATAAATCAGTCGTAACAAAGACATAAAATAAAAATAGAATTCAAGTGATTGTTGCGGACTAAAAATCAGTCGCAGCACACAGAAAAGAAAGATATAAGTGCCGTTAATAGTGATATCCGAAGACACCAACATTTCGCGACAAATACTCCACGATTCCAGAAGAAATTTACAAGCGGAAGAGGAAGAAACCGAAATGGCAGCTGACCCAAATACCATACTGGCCACAATGGCGCAAATTCTCGCTAGACTAGAGGCCAATACTCAACAACCTGATAGCCGAGCCCTAGTTCTAATGAGAGAGATTTCATACATAAAAGAATTCTCCGGAAATAGAGAAGAGCTAACGCAGTTCATAAATGTGGTGGACAACCACATTAGCCTAACACCGGAGGACAGAAGACCCACTACATGGACAGCAATAGCACAATGCAAGGTGACTGGAAGAGCAAAGGAGCTACTGCTGACTAATGCAATAACAACGTGGGATGAAGCGAGGAACCTGCTTGGATTGACGTTTAGACCAATAATCGACCAGGGAGAAATCACAAGGAAAATAAATAATTTAAGGGTAAGTTCAGTTTTAGATTTAAACAATAAAATTGAGTTCTTATTAACCGATATTCATACAATAATAATGTATGAAAATAAGCAGCATAGTCTAAAATCGCTATTGTATAATTTGGTAGTTAATAAGATTAGGGAACTAGCAAGAGGGAACTTAGCTAGAGAAATTAGGGATGAATATGATTTACATAAAATAAAAATGATATTGTATTCATATGTAGGGTTTGATGAAGGTAACTTAATAACGGAACGAAGTAGTAATCGGGCATATACTAGTTACAAATATAAAGAAAGAAGAGATGTACCTAGTAACCAACTACGACAAAATACGTCCTTCAATAATTCTGAACAGGTCCATGACGATAGACAATACAATTACTACAATAACCCACGACAGACCAACCAACTACGACGAAATCCAAATCTTATTAGTTCTGGACAAGAAAGGCAAAACAATAATCTTAATAACCCTGGACAGCGACGAAATACTTATGTCAATAACTCGGGACAATTACAATTCAATCGAGAAAGGCAACAAATTAATTATAATAACTCTGCAACCAACCAGCAGCAACGAGGTACTGATAGCTATAGTAACTCCAGGCAATTACACTATAGGCAAAATAACGAGAAGATGGATATCGATAACATTAACATTCCAGAAGAAGCCCATTCAATAGAAGCTCCGGTTTTTCTGAATCCAGCCTCACTGGTAGAAAGACACAAATAGCATTTACGATTGGAAATCAAAAACATATATGCCTAATAGATACAGGATCTACTATGACAATCGTTAACACAAGTAGAATAGATTGTAGTACATACAATATTCTTAACGAAGTAACGATAAAACTTTCGACAGTAAATAATCAGACTGCCGAAAGATTAAAGATCTATCAAGTCCCAGTGCCTAAAGAATTTGGATATAGATCTAATGTATTTATCCAAGCATACGGCAAGTCATTGGGGGAAAAATCATACAGTCTTTTATTAGGTATGGACGTCATAGGTAATATGGTAGAAAGCATAAACATAAAAAAAAGAGAAGTGTTGTTACAAAATAAAACCATAATTCCAATGATTTTTGAAGTTGAACCGTATATAGAATGTTACGAATTAGGGGGAAACGATGAAGTAGAGTTAGACCATTTAAAAACTTTTGAAAAACAGAAAATTCAAGAACTGTTGCAAAAATATGAAAGCCTCCTATACAAAGATGGAGATGAACTCACAAATTCTGACAGCACAGTGCATAAAATAATTCTAACCACGGATCAACAAATAAATGCCAGACTGTACCGTCTTCCTCAAAAACATGAAGAAGAAGTCAGGAAACAAATTAACGATATGGAAAGGCAGGGCATAGTTCGAAAATCAAATAGTCGATATGCCTCACCAATAGTAGTTGTGGCCAAGAAACCTGATAGCGAAGGAAAAACTAAGTATAGAGTATGTGTTGATTATAGAGCACTTAATGATATAACTGTGGATGATAAATACCCACTACCAAATATCGAGAGTATTCTTGATAAGTTAGGAAGGTCACAGTATTTCTCTACCCTTGATTTAGCCAAGGGATATCATCAAATAAAGGTACATCCTGAAGATATACATAAGACTGCATTTGTTACGCCAAATGGTCTTTATGAATATACCAGAATGCCTTTCGGACTGAAAAATGCCCCAGCGACGTTTCAACGTCTAATGAATGATATTCTCAGAGAGTACATAGGACAAATTTGTACAGTATATCTTGACGATATACTAATCTTTTCCACTTCCTTAGAAGAACATATATCATCATTAAATAAAATATTTCAAAGATTAGCAGATCATAATCTAAAAATACAACTAAATAAATGCTCTTTTCTTAAGAACAACACGGAATACCTAGGTCACATACTAACTTCGGAAGGAATGAAACCAAATCCGAATAAAGTAGAAGTAATTCAGAAATATTCTTTACCTTTGACAATAACTCAATTGAAAGGATTTCTAGGTAGCACTGGTTATTATAGAAAATTTATTAGGGATTACGCTAGAATAGCATACCCGATGGTAAAATACTTAAAAAAGAATATGAAAATCAATAGCAATGACCCTGAATATATTCAAGCCTTTGAAAGATTAAAAGAAACTCTGGTTAAGCATCCAATACTTAAATTTCCAAACTTTAATAAACAATTTTCACTTTTCACTGATGCAAGTAATTTTGCTTTGGGAGCTGTACTTACTCAAGAAGGACAACCAGTATGTTATGCTTCTCGAACTTTAAATGACCATGAGAAAGATTACTCAGTAACCGATAAAGAATTCTTAGCAGTAGTTTGGGCTACCTCATATTTTAGACCATATCTTTGGGGACAAAAATTCAAAATAATCACTGATCATATGCCCATAAAATATTTAACAAAAAAATATAATGGAAAAGAATTCAGTCAACGAGTTCAAAGAGGACTTCTTAAATTACAAGAATTCGAGTTTGACATTGAGTATATAAAAGGCAAGGAGAATAAAATTGCAGATTTCCTAAGCAGAATTCCAAACGAAATAAACGAAACCTCGGAAACTGCACACTCAGTAGATGAACAATTGTTAGATCATATACCAATAAAAGAGGGAATTATAAATACATATCAGACTCAGTTAATACTAACTTACTCAGTTCAAAATGAAATAAAAACACTGCATGGTAAAAGAATTATTCAGGTTGACATGACAAAAGATGACAAATACTGGAGGGATCTATTCAATAGAACAATTATAGCAGGGAAGATCGGTATTTATTCTGAAGTAGAAGATAGGGAATATAATAAAGTGCAGAAAGTATTAATCGAAATGTATGGACATAATAAAGAAGTTATATTTTATAAGCTTACACAGAGAGCAAGAGATTTAGAAAAAGCTGAAGATGTTCATAGACAAATATCTCTTTATCACACCGAAGAAAGTAACCACTCAGGAGTAGTAGAAACATACTATCAATTAAAATACAAAATATATTTTCCAAAACTGATAACAGAAATATCAAGGGTAATAGGAAATTGCCAGACTTGTCAGGAAGGGAAATATGACAGAAAACCAATAAGGCCTAAATTCAAGCTGACCGAAACTCCGAACAAAGGAAATGAAATATTACACATGGATATCTATCATTTTAATAAATTAATATATTTGACATTTATAGACAAATTTACTAAAAAAGCTTACGGATATAGTTTGACAAGTAAAAATTGGACAAGTAAGTTAGAATGCATAGATGAACAATTGACAAAATTCGGAAAACCAAGAAAAATAGTTTGTGACAATGAATTCAATTCAGAAAACATAAAAGAACACTTCAGGAAGGAAGGAATAGAAATGCATATGACAAAGGCCAACTCTCATACAGGTAATTCAGATATAGAGAGATTTCACTCAACGTTACTTGAAATTTTACTAACCATAAAAGACACAGACATTTCAACCAATAGGAAAATATATAAGGCTATTCAAATATACAACAATAGATTTCATTCGACATTAGGCATGACTCCAAATCAGGCTGAGAACGCAAAGCCGGTAAACTTAAAGAACAAACTAGAAGAGAAAAAGAAAAAAATAATAAATAAAAGAAATATTCCAAGGGAAAATTATGTAGAAAAACGTAGTGAAGGTTATATAAGAAATTACAAACACCTAAGACATAAGAATGAAACATATTACAGAAAACATAATCTAAGAAATGTACACGCCTCAAATACTAAAAGACCAAATCAATTTGCAGATAATCTATTGGCCGACGGTCATAATGGCAATACTAACGATAACGACAGCGGAAGCAACTCTTATAATAACACCAATACAAACAGGTAAAGGCTACACCACTCTGAACCTAGGGCCAGTCCAAGTAATAAATAATAGCCAGACAATTTTGCATATAATCGACACTAAGGAAATACTTTCAACAATTGCATTAATTGAACTAAATTTACAAACTCTACAGTTAACAAATAATTCGGAAATACAGAACGAAATATTTAACATCAAAGCAAAACTTCATGCAATTATACCACTCAGAAGACAGAAAAGAGGACTTCTAAACTTTATAGGAACAACACAAAAATGGTTGTTTGGGACAATGGACGACAATGACAGACAAGACATCCTCGAACATATGAAAGTTGTAGATACTAATAATCATGCAGCAATAACAAATCTTAATCAACAAATTAAAATTAATGGGCAGTTCATGGATTCATTAAATAAATTTAAAAAAACAATAGAAACAGATAGGGAAACATTATCGTATACCTACCAAAGTATCGCATCTAACCAAAAAGACATTGTAAGGAAACAATTGATTACCGAGCAACTACTAAAATTGCAAATATTAGAAAGTAAAATAGATAGCATACTAGACAATATAGCTTCTGCTAAGCAAGGCATACTACATCCAAGTATATTGACCGGGATGGAATTAAAAATAGCACATATAGACTTTTATAAACTTGAATATGCTAGAATAGGGCTTTTGAGATTCGACCAAGATAGAGTTATCATAGCTGTAAAATTACCGAAAGACTACATTACGACCCAACTTAAAATGATTATACCCATTCCAAATGACAAGAAAAAAGAAATAGACATCGAAGCGTTTCAACTTATAGAAATAAATAACCTACAATATGAATACAATATTAATAATATTTATTTAAAAGAACTAAATCTAAGCCATTCATGTATAACACAAAATGCATGTACTTATCGCTATAACGCAGTAAAAAGAATAACTAAGATTGATGATAATACCATTATATGTATAAACTTAGAAAAGGAATATGTAATTAATCAATGCGACGATAGACAATTAAACCTTACTGGAAACTTTATAATAAATATCAACAATTGCTCTATTAACATACTAAATGTAACTATTGTAAATTACCAATTAGAATTTATTCAAAAATTTCATTATGAAGATGAAGAAAAAATTAACATAACGGAAAAATTAAACTTTAAAGAAATTGAATCAATACAGCAAATTGAAAACTTAAAACATATTGAAGAATTGAATTACCATAGAATAATTAATTATGCTAGTAACATAACAATGTTCGTAATACTCATAGTAATAATAACTGTAATTATTTGCATAGCTAAGACAAATCGTGAACTAAAAATAAAAATTAATAATGTTACCAAGTCAGAACCAAAAATTCAAAAAATTGAGATTCCAACGATTCAGGAGAATCTTAAAACAAAGGGTGGAGAAGTTACATATTTGTATGGTGACCTCCACCAGTAAACATGTATAGCAACAACCTTAAGTCGTTGCTCCATTTAGATCAGCATAATTGTACCTACATATCATATTAAGTTCATTAACATAAAAGCATTTCCATTTGCATGAAATGCACTTTCCTAAAATTTAATGCATTTGATATTTGATACCTACTTATTAATTCTCGAATAAATAATAATAAAAGTCAGTCAGCGATAGACACTAAACGGAATCACTTGAGTTTTTATTTAATTCACGTGAGACTGCTAGCCTGCCATTAACTCGGTGTAATATGACTTTACCCCCTGCGTCGTGGATACGTCTTGATTCGATCTCATTGTCCGGCTTATGCTCAACCGACAGGACTTCGGCAACTCCTTTAATGCAGACGACAGCATGAGAGTCACCCGTGTTGGCACAGTACAGCTTATTCCTTTTAAGGAACACAATCACTGCCGTAGATCCCATCATCTGGGCACTATCGTACTGAGAATACAAATCCGAGTCCAAGTCGAGGAAGGCTTGTTTGATGGCTTGCCCTATGTTTGTCTCGTAATCTGGTCTTTTTACGATGATTTCGTGTAAATTTTGGGCTGCATACTTGGCCACTGCATCACCACCATGGCCATCGTACACAGCGAAGAATGATGCACCAGGATCTTCGGGGATAGACAATATGGCAACGTGGACATCTTCCATGGTTGAACGGCAGCCTCTCATGCTGCCTGTTCCTACGCAAAGTTTATCGTTCGAACTTAACGATGACATCCTTGGAGTTGTTGTCAGCTGGTTGACTTAACGTAAAAGTTCCACCATTGGAGAGACTCAAAATTTTGACTTTTCGAACGAAGGTTGAATAATGAAATTTTTCGACAACAAATTGAATTTTTTTTTTGATTTTGACTTTTTGTGGGAATGTCAAGTCGCAAGATTCTTTGGGTAACTGAACTTGTATTTTGGAGCAGTAGTCAAGGACTTCCCCTTTCTCACCATGTTTTGCGCAGAATTGGGTCTCATGCGGACAGAGTCAAGAGTCTTCGTCATCCTCTTTTGACCTCAATCTTGGTGTCCTTTATGCCGATAAAGACTTGGGTTATTTTTTAACGCAAGCCCGTTAAAGACCTAGAAATATCCACCAGCACTTATGGGTCTACCATGATTACGTGACTCCGAGTTGATCCCTCCCTCGTACTCCGTCAAGTTTTTCCAGTTTTCTAGGTGACGACGGAAGCAAGATATTGGAAGCTTTGTCCTCCTTTGCGCAGTAGAATCCCCCTACTGGGGATCAGTCACTGCTCATTATGATCAAATATCGGATTCACTTCTGATGATCCTGGTAGCACTGTTTATTCTTATTTTAAGAAAAGTTGAATCTGGAGAGGCCTTTGAGCTGAATTTTATGATGGTCCTCCAACTTCAGGAACAAGTGATTCCTAAGAGCCCTCATTCTGCTGTTGGCAAGACCGGGACAGTCAAGCAACAGATTCAGTTCTGTCATCGTCTTTGAATTTTCTGTAGTAGTTGGTATGCGAGGTACCCTATGCATGTGTAGTCCTTGGAATGATGAACTTAATCCGAACGCCACTGTCTTTGCTTGTCACAGACCCACAATATGCCCCTATTTGCTAAGCATGCATAGTCCAGTTATCATTAGTCCTTTTCATTGATCTAAGAGGGCCTTTCACGCAGGGTGAGCCTTTGGTACAGGAAGCGTCAAACCTTCTTGTGTGGCTTTGTCTGTTCTTTTATTGCCTGAGGTAGCCATAGATATCTTAATATTCTAACAGCCCTTGCAGATTCTAAACAGTCTTGATCTAATTACTCACAAGCCTTGCTCCTTAATGGTTACCTAGAAGTCAATGTGTGGAACTGTTACCCTTTGGGCGATGTTGGCTTCGAAATGGTTTTTGAAACTTGCAAGATAGGTGCAATCTCAGCTTGAAAGACTCGGAAATCGTTATTTATTTTGAAAGGTTCCAGTACGTTTTGGAATCAATGCATACTCCCCTTCATTAGCTACTCGTCGGCACAGTTAAAGGAATCTGTCAGGAATTCTAAAAGTAATAGGATTCAGCGCCAATATATTGTCATGGTGCCAGGAAGGAAATTTTTGTCAAGACTACCCGTTCTGACTCATAAATTGATAAACTGTCGTCGCATGCAACAAAGATACTTTCCTTCAATGTGATTCCGTACACTGCGGCCAATGCAAAGATATAGCCAAAGTTGATGGCATATAAGTTGTCTGTGAACTCTGTATAATCCTCCTTCATGCCTTTGGCTTCTCAGCTCAACTCAACTCAATTCCGGTCAACTTTCCTTGAGGTTGTAGGATGCTAGCCGCTGAAAACTGTCTTAGCGGCACAAAACTTTATATCTAGCTGTCCAGGTGGATTCTGTACTGACCTTCCCTTTTGACTCTGGTGTCGGTTGGTAGGATATGCCTTAATATGCCTTAACTAAGTTGTAACTCTTGAAACCTGAAACAGGATCTTTAAGAAATGCTAGATCTCCTTTGGATGACACTCCTAGGTAAAATAAAAAAGACTCCTAGGTATGGTAAAGCCGTAAAAAGGAACCCTCTGTTAGAGATGAATTTGTTTAGAGTACTCATGGACTGTATTGAGGACCTTGAATCTGCTTAACTCCTCTTCCCTTTACAGTGAACCCCGCTTGCTTCCCGAGAAATTACTCCACCATCGAGGTGAAGAGATAATTGGAAAATATGTATCTAAGTCTTACCTAGATCTAGATTAGACTGGAGCAGTCCCATTAGTCAGAATATTCATCTAATTGAAGGTCCACTGAATCGCGAGGACCTGGGCTGCTGAATGGAGTAAACAGAAATCTTATAAAAAACATTAGCAAGGAGCAGACTCAATCCTTGGCTAATGCCACTAAATCGTCTAAACTTGTTTCAATCTATGCGTCATACTCTACCACACATTGTTCGATTCAAGCACACTACTTTTGCGATGTCACTTATATATACATCTCCAGTCCTCCCATCCTCGATGCATAGACAGAGAGACTCTATGGCGTATACGTAATCTATTTAATCATTTTTCTGTCGAATCGAAAAACAACAATTTTTCAAAACTTAATTTCCCGAGATAAGGACACTCCTACAACGAATGCGATCTTTGACTTGAGAAAACTTTTCTTTCTTCTGCCGTCTCTCGTTTTCCTAATAAACCAAATCATCTCAAAAGGATATTCTCAAAGCATCGCCCAACAAAGGATATAACAAGAAAATTCTTACATTTCTCCCTTGTCCCGCCATCAGATGTGGAAGAATAAAACTGTCATTGTTTTCCCGCTTGGCAGGATTTTCGACAGTTTATTATATTCATCGCAAAAGGACAAAAGATAACGACTATGTCATCAAACCCACATCGGGATATATCTGGATTTCGACAAAACAACATCAATGAAATGAGAATCCTTCGAGTAATGCCGACATAAAAGGTGGATACCCAAATGATTCAGGACCTTCTTGTCTCTGCTGATTGTACCGTCTTAACCTCTTCTCATTCCACGAAAAAAAAAAATTCCTTAATTAAGTAAATCATCATCATTTCGAGGACCTTGTAGGGAAAAAAAAAACACAAAGGGCCAACATCATCGTCCTTTTTGGAAATGAATAGTCCATTGTCTTATTAATTGACCCAATGATGGGAGAAATCTACCATCGTACCTGCGCCCACATTCATGATGCATCATGTAACCAGTAAGGATGAAATTACGTCGGTTGCGGTGTGAGGACCTTTTTTGTCTTTGGATGAATATCTTTGCTGTAATTTGCAAGTCGTCTATTTTTATGTTTTGCCATTTGATAACAAAAGTAAGCCGTCGGTCGCTGCCGGCTGTCAAGGACGTTGGTAAATGAAAATGAAAATGAACATGAAGTCAAGATTCCATGAACCAGATACACCAAAGGTACTGTCAGTGCAACAGTTGGGAGAAAAAATATACAGACGTCTGTTTAAAGAGAAATGAATAAGAAAGTCGAGGCTTCTTTTGGGTCAGGACCTTGTAGAAATAGCTATTTCTAGTGAGGCCATTACATACATTGAAAAGCTAGATCCTTCGCTGGTGTACTGTCAAAATTGTATGACATGTAGGTGAGTAGAAGCGTCTAAAGTGCCAGTAGTTGTGTGTCACTGGTGCAGGAACGAGCATCAAAAAAGAGTTCGGTTTAAAACTTGCTAAGGCATTCCACTTGATAGACCAAGTTTGTGGTGATGACTGTTTGTCCCGTGGCAGAGTTTATAAGTGTTATACCCGATTTATGTGCTGCCTGACCCGATTTAAGGCCGGAACGCAGGCTCTTTAAAACAGCAAAGTAAATCCGGTCACCAAAATCCAGGGAAAAGTAGATGTGATTACATAGGATGTCCAGCAGCTACTTAATGGGCGTCAAGTGGAGAGAGTGATAGCGAACGAAGAGAACCTCCATCCAGTCCTTGAACAAGCCATCTCCAGTCCAAATTTTGAAGAGATAGTGTCGGCTGTCAAAAAAAGTGGAAAACAACAAAACCCCAGACTTTTATAGCGTACCAGCGGACCTTTTTAAACATGGTGCTGTTGTAAGGATGGATGAAGGCATTCCCGATGACTGGAATATAAGTCCTGTGTACCATAGTTTCAAGAATGGCGATCCTATGTTTTGCGAGACACGTCTGAAACCTTTCTATACTACAACACACTAATTGGCTCATATCTGTGTGGCTTCCGGCCCGGCAGATCGACGATTGATCAAATCTTCACACGAAGACAAATCCTGGAAAAGATCAACGAGTTTCAATTCGAGACTCACTAACTCTGACTTTAAATCCGCATATGACCAACATTCATCGTCTTGAGCTTTACAAGGCCATGGCCGAATGCGCTGTGGCGCGTGATGCTGGAAAACACGTCAAATATCCCACGTCCCAAAGTGCAATGTGGATTTTGGGAACAGTTCCCTTGGAGTATTAGAAACATGCACCGGATTCGTCAAGGAGATGCACTGCCGTATGATCCCTACAATCTAGTCCTGGAATAGATAGTGCACAGGGCAGTTGTTTACACGGAAGGCATTATGTAAACAAATCTGTTTAGCTGCTGAGATACGCTTGCTTTTAGAAGCTTTCACGGCAATAACAGGCGAGACGAGTTGGCCTTAAAGTAAATGAAGACAAAACCGAGAACCTATTCCAAGCAAAAAGCATCGGTTCACCGTCTAAGTCAAAACATTACTGTGGACAACAACTAAGGACTTTACCTACCTCGGCGTAAATCTCAAATCCACGAATGACACCTTAATGGACATTTGGCGAAGACTTACACTAGGAAACCGCTGCTTCTTCGGTTCCGCGAATCAAATGGGCTCAGAACTCAAAAATCGGAGGATTCAGTGATGACAAAACATTGATCCTGCCAATTCTGCTATATGGAGTAGCAGAGCAGATTTTGAGCGAAAAATTCTTCGTCAAATGTTTGGTCCGTATGGAAGGGTGGCCAATGGAGATGAAGATATAACCGGGAACTCTATGAGCTGTACCAAGATGTGGATATACTCCGATCTTCGATTCACAGCCGCCAGATTCGAGCCAATAGAGAAGACCGAACCTGCGTTGTAAAGATCAAAGAGTTTTAAGGATGTAGACGCCATCCAAAAGGGTGGCATACTGAAAGACCTTCCGGCTGATGATTCAAAATATTTATTCGAGATCGTCCCAAACCATGCAAATCGCTGTATTGAGTCGGAAGGAGACTATTTTCTCAGGTATTTGAAGATACTAACTCAAAGTTTTCCTCATAAAACATTATAATTCAGCACCCAATAACCAGATACGGTGTATCAGGAATGTGGTCGGTTCAGGTTCATATCTTGCAAGAATTCTGAGAGCTTCAGACTGCCAAAGACGCTTAGAAGAAAATTTTTCAGCCTCACTGTTGTGTGAACATCAGGACTGCTGAAAAAGACCATATTATCCATTCCAGTTAAAATAATGTTCGACTATGACTCCTTCCTGGCGCAATCGTTTCGTTATGGCTAACGCTAGCTCATTTCCACTTTCAACAGCGTAACAAAAAAAAAACAACAAACTCGAAAACACCTGCCTTAGATTCTATTGCCAATTTGAGTTATGGCACCGGTGAATCGTTGAGATTTTTATGGAATTAATATCGAGCTAATCACTTCATTAAATCGCACTTTATTTAGTTGCTCCGAGTGGGATGCTGGTAATCGCTTCTGGTTTATGACTTTGGCCATTCCCATCACACTTGTCCTTGTTCAAGCACCTACTCGTACTCATTTCCGTTCGATGTACCTATTCCAGTTGCCTGACCGAATAAACATTGAAAGTTAATTAAACAAGGCCAGGAGAGCAGTGTAATCGGAGATTAATGGCGAACTTTTCGAATCGCATAAACAAAAACTGAGTGTGTGTGGGTCAACTTGATGTCTCCAGGATCTCCAGGAATTTACGTGGAAGTGCACTTCAATGGGACAATAATAAAAAAAAAAAGGACATAAAACTGAAATTTATGGAGCTTAAGGGAAAAGTGGATTATCCTGTGCTCAAAGGAACTCATGCTTATCAGTGACCATAATGTTTGATGGAGTGGTGGTCCACACACTTTGGATATCGAAACGATAGAAAATTATCCTGAGAACGTGTCGCATACACGAGTATAAAAATGTATTATAAGCTGCAAGTCCTTTGGAAATAATAATTTGAAGTGAAGAAGAAGGAAATCCTTGAACAGATTGTATGAAAAGCCAGTTTCGAGGAAAGGGTTGAATGTCTCTTACTTCCTTACTAATGTTTCTTACTTCTTAGACTAAGTTTAAGCCAGACACGTCATAGTAACTTAGGCCTGAAAACAGACTATTTGGTTCCAGGTTGCATACCTCAGCAGGTGACCTCTACAAATCTTAATTCTTAGGAGGACGGCTGCTAGATGCGCTATCAAGTTGCAACTAGAATACAAGTTTAAGGCAGGTGACCACGTGGGACACCTGAAAATTCTTGACTCAATCCCACAAAGAGACATGTTCTGCACTGTCCCCGACCTTATGGTCAGGGAATACTGTTTCGGTAGGTTATTTGAGGTTAATATATTAGACCGTGCAGACTGGTCTAATGGTGTTCCAACAATGGACCCTAGGGGTCTGATATGGTTCACTGACTGATCAAAGATGCACTCTGGGGTGTCTTTGGACCAAAGTCTCAATACCTATGGAAATGTGTCCCATGGTTTGTTCCAGGCTGAATTCCATGCCATTGAGATCTGCGCCAGGTTAAACCTTAGTAAGGGAATCAAGGGCGCTAAAATTTATATCTTCTCAGATAGTCAGGTAGCTCTCAAAGCACTGTCGTCCAACTTAGTGGACAGTTAAATGCTGTTACGATGCACTACAATCTCTTGTTAGACATAATAGTGTGGAACACGGATGGGTTCCAGGTCATCAGGGGATTGCAGGCAACGAATCTGCAGATGAACTAGCCAGGGCTGGCCTAGGATCTGCGTTCATTGGACCTGAACCATGCTGTGGTATGGGAAAATGTCCCGGGGTTACGACAATCCAAAAGGTTGATCAAGCCATATTCCTACAAGAAAATTCTGAGTTTAGACAAAGGAAACATTAGGAAGCTGGTGAGTTTTCTTATAGGTCACTGTGGCCTGAGGTATCACCTCCACAAACTCAATCTTTGGCCAGACATAGAATGTAGGTTCTGCTCAAAAGATGACGAATCATCTGAGCACATTCTCTCTGAATGCCCGGCTTTGCATTGGTTGAGCTGGCGCCTTTTTCCACAAGGTAACATGCTCGCCTGCAGATATTAGAAACTCTGCAACTTAGGACGTGCTATCCTTCATTAGGGAGGTGGTACGTCCCTTGGAGTAAAATACACCCTAAGATATGTACATCTTTCAGGTCGCAGTATGCCATATAGACTAGGGTCTACGACAAAAAAAAACCCAAAAGGTGGCTTATTTTGCTTTCCTCACGTACTCTAAAATGTTGACTTCGAAGTACAGATTCCTATCCAAAATGATACCTAAACAGGGGGTCATCCAATTTTGGTCCCGATTTGATATTCCTGCTTCAATTAGATAAGTCAAACCGCACTGCCATCAGAGACTGTATTTCTCATGCTGCTCGATAGGTGATATCTATGAAAGCTATTCCTTTGTCCTTTAAATATTAGTCCCTTTGTGGTCCAGTGGCCTACCTGTACTGTATGTATTTAAGTATATTTCAAGTCTCATGTAGGCCCAAGATCGAGCAAGAAATTGGTGCAGGCTATGGAAGGAACAAAAGAAAATGCATGTTGTCGGCCAAACATCATCTCACGAAATGAATCAGCCAGATACCCTCATGTCGTTTCCAGAAATAAGGATATTTGGTCCTAAAATGATGATTTATAAGATGGGAGTTAACAGCCAGTTGTGGTCAAAAGAGATTGCATCAGTAGTTCATATGATCCTATTTCTTTGAAAGAAACTTGTTATAGTAAAACCTAGACCTTCAAGGACTAGACTGAAAGTCCATATTAAAAGACTTATTGAAAACTGAAGTGGAAAACTAACGTATTCAGCAAATGCCATAAACAAGCTCCAAATAGGTGTGAACAGGAGAGGCCAGTCAACGAAAAGCACAGTCGTTAAGTAGTCCACCATAGAAAAAGTGTTTTTCAGTACGAACATAACAATTTTGGATTTTAATATAAACATACGCTTTGAATTTTTTTATGATTTGTCTATGTCAGAATGTCAAACAAGGTCTACATTTAAGTTGTGAAGTTCAACAACAAGCAATGTTTGGAAAATTGTTGAAAATTACTAACAAAGTTCTGAATCGATGGTCGCAACTTTAAGAACTCTTACTCCAATTTTCTGTCTGAATAATCGTCCCACCAGACAAGCTCTCTTTTTATTTTTAGACAAGCTCTGCATGCTATGCTCAGACTCTGGTTAATATATTGACTACTAAGTATTTCTGAGGCAGTCAGCCAACACATTGGTCAAAGTACCAACAACATTACAACCTAAAGTGCTTCAATTGGAAATGATCCAAACAAAGCGGTTCTACGTAAGTCGTTCACAAGAATTGTGAACCTCTCAGTCTATATTGTGGCACAAAGAAATTAGCCTACACTCCAAAATACTCAAATCAACTCAAGAACTGAAGCCTCTTGCCCATTTGAGGTACCAAAACTCCACCAATTGGGCTCTACAAAAGTTTGAAGAGAATTGCAAGTTTCCACAATGAAGTCTGTATTTGGCTTAATGGCTTTGTCAATCACCCATCTATTGTCTCAAGTAGGAAGATTACTTTTAGCAACATTTGAATAAACTTGATATCAGTGATATGTGGTTCCAATAAGGTGGTGCCACACAACTCAGGAATTACATCGAACGCGAAAGTGCAAACGTTCGGGCCGATTTGTGTGGAAGACTGTTGCAAATTGACTTCAAAGAAACGATCACTCCAATCGTACTCGAGGTGGTTATATGAACAAAATAGAATATGTCACACTTAAATGTAACATGTGAGCTATATTTGGAATAGGTTTGAGCCTGATATCCTAAGAACTCTATGTTTTAGTTAAGTGCAAAATTGTTATGTCCTTATTGAAAAATCCCTTATGAGTTACTTAGTTTCTACTTTCGTACAGCCATGAATGTCATTGTCCTGTGCTTTGGACCGCACACACAATTATACTCTCCCACGTTTGTTAAACGTTCGTGGGTGTTTAAAACATGAACAAAGTCTGGAATTAGAACTTCGAACTCCCACTCAATGGACTCATGCCCTAATCAAGCGCCGTGGCATCATATCTTCAAGACTTGGTCAAAAAGCGTTTCCTGCTTTCCTTCTGCGTTGGAACCCGTTGTTATTAAGGGATTTAACAATTTCTCCAAGCCCCTGGTGCGTGTGTATACATCAATCATAAAACTTAATCGAGAAAAATAACTAATGACTCTCCTCTTCCTTCCATTGGCTTATGCAAGCGGATGCACTCAACGTAAAGGAGGATAACCATAAGTTTCTGTGTATCTATGCAGTGAAGCATTAATTTTACCGGAACCCGTTTCTTTTTACAATTTGTTAACAAATTTAACAAATGACTCTCGCCTGTGACAACAAAACACTTATCTTTTAAGTCCTTTCCCAGTTAAGACAATTTTTTTAACTGAAAACATTTTTTTTTTCTTTTATCCTTTAGGTATCGTTCTTCCTATCATCGTACGTTGCACCACTAACGCTGATATGCTTCCTGTACATGGGCATGTTGGCGCGACTATGGAAGAGTGCTCCTGGATGTAAACCGTCTGCTGAATCAAGGTTAGTAGTAAAAACACAATCCATTTACCCTTCACAAACAAACTGGCTCCAGTGACTTGGTCCTATTCCTGCAATCGTCTCCCCCTTCTTCCATCGTTTTATTAGCAAACAAACAACTGGAAGAGGACTCATCCCCCGTCATGCGTCACTGGCTTTCGCCTCATTGTCCTCCATTAGGCTATACGAACCATAACCGCAGTTCTTTTCATTGAACCGAGCGAATGGAGGAGACCAGCAAATGGTAAATCGAGAGCAACACAGTTTTCCTAACGTTGTTGTGGCTATTGACTGCTACTTTGGAAGGATTACGTTTAAAAAGTCATACCAAAGGACTTAGCAGCCCTGTAGTGTGTACTGAATGGTTAGGTATGCCTGCTTTAAGGAAGGTATGAGCGCCCAGCTGCAGGAAGGTCCTTAGACTGAGAGCGGAATTTATCACAGCAAAGACACTGCCGCTCTATTTGGATGGTAATAAATTGTACGTGTGTGCGACTCGAGTGCTTTTGTTCAGAAAAGTGTTTTCGTAGGAAATACATAAATTCTATCCTGTTGGATGGTTTATTTTATTTTTTTCGCAATTCTATCAGGACACCGAGGATTTTGTCGCTTTAAAAGCTATTCCATGTTAATTTGCGGGACTTAATGCCAGCTAACAGGCAGTGGAATTTGTTTAATGGGCGGGGTGTGTAAAAACTAGGTCGTTATGGCTGCACAAACAAGCGCACTTGTGATAGAGAGTGTCCTTGAAGGAAGTATCTCATGATGTATTATGATATACTTTGTCTCCGAGGCAGGCACGGCCATCAAAACAGAAGAAGTTGGAATAACACCCAGGACAGGTTTGTTAAGTGGATTTTCAGTAAGGACATAACAACTTTGTATTTCAATAAAACACAGAATAATTGAGATATCGAGCTGAAACTTAGACTTGGTGTAGTACACATATTATATTTAACTAAGAATTTCGATCTAGCTCATGTGTGCAGCATTCACATTCGACCAGGCCACTTCCAGACATTACACGATTACCGAGCTTCCCCTTCGGAAGATCAATTTGAATTGCTTTGTGGCATGTGGCGCCATCTTCTTGGAACCACACATCACTAATATCAAGTCCATCCAATTATGACTAAAAAGTTTCATCAGGATTTTCTTCAAACTTTTGCTGATCCCAAACGAAGAAGTATTGGCGGTCCAAGATACTAAGATCTTTTTTAAAAATTGAGTACAATACGGGCTGAGAGATTCCCAATTCCTGTGAACCACGTAGAATCGAGTCTTTTGTATCATTTTGAGCTGAAGCCTTCAATGTTTTAGGTACTTCGACCAGTGCATTGTCCCACTAATACAGGAATATTCAATAGTGAAAATGTGGCTCAAATTTGTCCATAATATCACGCACAGCCTGTCTGGTGGGACGATTATTAAGACCAAAATTTGAAGTAAGCACTCTTTGAATAGTGACCACTGACTCTGAATTTCGATAGTACTTTTTAGTAGTATTCAAACGTTGCTCTCCCACAAACTTCACTTTGGTAAAAAATGTAAACCTTGGTTAATGTTTTGATATTCACGGATAATAAAAAAAAATTCAGGTTGCTTTTTGTATTAAACTGCAAAATTGTTATGTCGCTATTGAAAAGCCTAAAGTTTTCAGTGGCAACTACAAATTTCTACCCGAATTGCCTCTATCATCATAGGAAAGATTTTTGTTATCGACATATCATCGGATAACCCAAAAATCCATAAAGTTCTTCCACTGGCTTAAACAGACAGCTTGCTACAATAGAGGAACTAGTCCCACATTTAACCTTAAGGACGTTATAGCTCTTCGCTGCAAAAGTAGAAAGGAGTTTGCTGTAGTCAAGGCCATAGTCACTATTCTGTACTGAAATTCGACAGGTAAACTTCCGATTAAGGACTTGAAAACCTGGAAGCCAAGTCTCAAACTCTACGAACAAAACAAGTCAAGTAAAAAAGTCCAACGTTAGTCCTGGCACAGTTTCTACGAGAACATTTAGAGCCATTTATACTCAGTCTTCTGCTTCGCAAATGGCATTCTTATAAGCAGAGCAGATCAACAGGAAAGGAACCTCGTCGGGGTACAGAAATGTATACAGCCGCCACCACTATGGGACATTTTAGCTGAACTTCTTGTATTGAAGACAGAGTGAGCAGAAAAATTTCAAATAGATACCCACAGACATTCCAAGGCGCCAAGATCACCTTTAAAATAATTCAATATCTATCTTCACGTATGCTCTCAGTGAAAGACCTATCCCTTAGTTTACTGAATCGAAGTCAGTGTTATTCATGGGGTAGTCTCTTGGCTTGGAGAGAAACATCTTCCACCGAAAATCTACAATCTACATTGAATGCCAGTACCCTTCCTAACTTACTTAGAGTATGCTACAATCAAGGATGAACCTGTGTCTCAACCAACAAGCATCTCCAGTTAACCCGGTCTTTGGCTAACTATCCTCAGTTGTGCTCTCCAAGTTGGTAGAGATCGTCTTTGTACTCTGTGCTCCAGCTAAGGCAAGGTCTTCCTCTACTGCTTCCTTCAGGTTGTTATCAAAGACTCTTCAATCCGGAACATGTCCTAGAAGACTGATTCGTAATTTTCTGATCAGATGGATATCGCTCTACAGCTCGTAATGTTCGCTGTTAAATTTCCTCCTTCGAGGCTGGAAAAAATCTTGCGTTCAACACAACCAAGGATATCCTCATCTACCTTCGTTAGCGTCCATGCTTCTGCGCCATAGATCAGGATCAAGATGATGAGGGTCTTGTATAGAGTTTTCTTAGTGTTTCTTGAAAGATCCTTGGTACTCAATAATTGAATTCTTAGACCGAAGAAACAGCAATTGGCAAGAGTAAGTCTTAACTTGAACTCTGAGGTTATGTTGTAGACGATGTCAGTTAAGGACTTGAAAGACTTAGCAGTCGATTCGTCGATGTTGTATGTCCCTTCTTGTTTTTACCCTCATTCACAGCTAAATCCATTTTAACCACCTTTGTTTCAATATTTGCAAACCCATCAGTGACAACTCGTTGTGTCCTGGTAATGATATCAAAGTCTTAGCGAATGCAATCTTGTTTGCTCGTGAGTTTCGGGCAATTTTCAAAATTTTCGATTCTCTCACAGCACAGCCTGAATCCTTCGATCAAAGGTCTCGGTAAGATTGCCTTCGACCAGTATATAGCAGATTGCGTCCTCCATTGCCATCCCGGACAACCGAATTCGGCAGTAGTGTCAAAACGAGACATGGTCGTGTATACCTCCTCTCTATAAATGCTGACACATGCGGCCTTAAAATCGATCTAGGATTTCACGTAGCGTGAATATTTGGTCGATTGTGATGTTATCCTTTCATACTTTCTTAGCCTTTCATGCAATACAGCTGACAGCATCTTATATGCAATGTTAAGGATACTAAGCATCCAAAGCGGACGCAGTTTAGACCCGATTTTAGCAATAAGTTGGTGTATTGTCTCTATGGTCCTGAGATCATCCGATCCAGTAGCCTTGATAGACTTAAGTTTGGATATTACTATCCTCTGTTCGTTCTAGTTGGGTACAGGTTGGTTGGTGGTAGTTTCCTTTATCCTCAACACCAACTGAGAGTCAACTACGAGGTTCATCTCTACCTCTACATTGTTCGGGTCTTGTTACCTTGACATGTGCTCTGTACCTTATGGTACAACCTTCGAACATTGATTCTGGGGCAGTTCTCCTATATTTCTTCTATCCTACTCTTCTCGTGCTCTTCTTTCTCCGAGGAAGGCATAGAGTCCACGACCTTCTCTCGTTCTTCTATGCAGCGCCACATCGTTAGCGACTCGCTTTGGTCCATGTGCTTACCGGCATTCGTCATCAAACCAGAGCTTTCGTGGGGGTGGTCGCGTGGAACCCAGCACGTTTCTGATGGCTTCTTGTCATCAACACCACTGTTCTTCAGCACTTAATCCTGGCTGTATAGGACTACTCGACTGTCGGTTGTTTGTGATTCCAGCCGTTCTATGTTAAGCACAGCATTTGCTAAAGCCTTCGAGATATCGAACCTTTGCTGCTTACTGGTAGTGGTCCGTCTGTATGTTAGCCACCCAGAACCTTAAGACACCCGGAATACTGGAGGAGTGCCTTACCATACATTTATTCTACGTAAGAAGGCAATTTTGACACAAAACTCTATAATTTCCCAAGTTACTGTGCCATAAAGGATGGGGTTCGTGGATTGTAGCTACATATCGTGAAACACACGCCCTGCTATCAAATGTTCACTAAGTACGCTAAGTACGAAAACATGAATTGAAATTCCCAACAAAACAACTCCTTCTTCACAAGAAATGAGTTAAAAGGGACGTTTAAGTAGGAGTAGTTCCCGTTTAAGTAGTTCCCTTTTGCTGCGCGCTGCAATCTGTGAAATTGAAAAAAAAAAAAGACGACTGAAAGGAATGCAAATAAAGTAGCTTCATTGGAGTACCAGAACCAACCATATTAAGTGAAACGTTTCCACTTCTTTCACAGTGTGCAGCCGTCCACTTTGTACAAGTCCGTCTCTGCACTTATTTCCATGCAACCTTTCATTCTCACAAAACTGGCAGTAAAACTGAAAAATGTGTTCCCTTTTATACTTTTACCAGCTTATTTCCATGCACTATACCCCAGTTATGTGTATGCAGATTCCAGTGAAAGGATCTCACTTGAATAGGACACGAATTCAATGGCGGAATCCAGTCGCTGCACTTAAAGCGCTGGTCGTGTGTACAAAATCCTTTCACTGTTGTACGAGTATATTAAGAAAATTTCAAAAAAAAAATTCGCATACCAGCGGGACAGAATTAAATGACCAACAGTTTGAGAATAACTACCAGTGAAAGTATCTGGGTGACAAATCTCAGCTCAAGAGGGTAAATAGTGTATATCCTTCCAGGTACCCAGGTGCCGGATGTTGGTTGTATCCGCAAGTGGAACGTTCGAGAATCCAGCGGCACGTGTGACCACCTCGGAATGGCTAAATCGCAAAGTAACGCGTGTACGTGTGTGCATTTAAGACAAACTACCTCCGTAAATCACAACAAAACCACCACTATTACCACCAACAGTGGCAACATAACCCTGCTGGTGGATATAAAAAGGCTTCCATGTACGGAAGTTACATGGGTTACAGTGGGACAACTTAATATCTCAAGCCTGACAAATTACTCGTGTCTCTTTTACAATTCGTTGACATTTCAACCTCTTGTCTCCGGAAGAAGAGGAAACGGAAGGAAATGCCTTGCGACACCAAAACCGCATAACCGCATTCTTAGTCTGTTTTTTTTTTTTTTTTCTTCATTCTTCTCTGTTTTCCTTTCCTCTTTCTGTTCCTGTCACAGTTCTAATGAAATGTGTTGAGAGAAAAAATTGTCTTGTGACAGATAGGATGTGTGCGGAGTTGCCATGTGTCTCATGATAATTTGACGAAACTAGGTGACTTGGTGAACTTTTCGAATTCAAGGATCAGACTGATTGTTGTTGTATTTATAAATAACTCTAGATGCATTCTTTTCTATGGAAACTACTACAGAATCCACCTTATCCGTACTCCGTCCCTGAACAGAATAAAACATATCCTTCCAATGGATACCTGAAAGTAGAAATCTCGCACAACGGTGGGTTCTGCTAACGTTCTTTCAATTCCTTACCATCTGAACCTTAGCTAACTCAACAGCTTGGTCAGAATGTTACTTGAATGACTGACATGAGCAGGACTTGACTAGCATAAGTTTGGGACAAGTTTCCATTTATACCGAAACTTTGGTGTTGTTACACCTTCACATTGTCTACCCCATCTGTCAGTGAGTTTGATCAAACTTCTAGGTCCTGCTTAGTATTTCTGTCTCCAATAATCTTTCAAAACATAAGTCCTAGACAGTAGTGAAGCGAACAGAACAAAACATGGTCTGTCTTTGAACTGGTTAAGGTATTTTCAAGGGATTGACTGTTTTGGATGTAAAAGTGCAACAACAGAGTTAAGTCCTGCGGTATTGCAGATACCTTTAACTACCAAACTATTGCTTCAGTATATAGTATGTCCAACACCTTGGAGAGGACATGCCCTCATTAGAGTTCCCTTAGCATACCACCAAAGTCTAAATCATCCTCATTACATTTTTTGGTCAAGTTTTTTGTTCACTTTCATCCATTTCACCCAAAACGCTTAGGAAGAGGAGATACGTGCCGATATTGCATTTGAAGTGGATCACGAGATTTCTTCTATCCTTGACCTTGGTACACCCACTTCTTCCCAAATGCTAGCTAGCAGGTAACTGAGTGCACCAAAGTCTAAATCATCCTCATTACATTTTTTGGTCAAGTTTTTTGTTCACTTTCATCCATTTCACCCACAACGCAAAGGCAGAGGAGATACGTGCCGATATTGCATTTGAAGTGGATCACGAGATTTCTTCCATCCTTGACTTTGGTACACCCATTTCTTCCCAAATGCTAGCTAGCAGGCAACTGAGTGCACCAAAGTCTAAATCATCCTCATTACATTTTTTGGTCATGTTTTTTGTTCACTTTCATGCATTTCACCCACAACGCAAAGGCAGAGGAGATACGTGCCGATATTGCATTTGAAGTGGATCACGAGATTTCTTCCATCCTTGACCTTGGTACACCCATTTCTTCCCAAATGCTAGCTAGCAGGCAAATGAGTGCACCAAAGTCTAAATCATCCTCATTACATTTTTTGGTCAAGTTTTTTGTTCACTTTCATCCATTTCACCCAAAACGCTAAGGAAGAGGAGATACGTGCCGATATTGCATTTGAAGTGGATCACGAGGTTTCTTCTATCCTTGACCTTGGTACACCCATTTCTTCCAAATGCTAGCTAGCAGGCAACTGAGTGCACCAAAGTCTAAGTCATCCTCATTACATTTTTTGGTATATATATTGCATTTCAAGTGGATCACGAGATTTCTTGCATCCTTGACCTTGGTACACCCATTTCTTCCCAAATGCTAGCTAGCAGGCAACTGAGTGCACCAAAGTCTAAATCATCCTCATTACATTTTTTGGTCAAGTTTTTTGATCACTTTCATCCATTTCACCCAAAACGCTAAGGCAGAGGAGATACGTGCCGATATTGCATTTGAAGTGGATCACGAGATTTCTTCTATCCTTGACCTTGTTACACCCACTTCTTCCCAAATGCTAGCTAGCAGGCAACTGAGTGCACCAAAGTCTAAATCATCCTCATTACATTTTTTGGTCAAGTTTTTTTGTTCACTTTCATCCATTTCACCCAAAACGCTGAGGGAGAGGAGATACGTGCCGATATTGCATTTGAAGTGGATCACGAGATTTCTTCCATCCTCGACCTTGGTACACCCACTTCTTCCCAAATGCTAGCTAGCAGGCAATTGAGTGCACCAAAGTCTAAATCATCCTCATTACATTTTTTGGTCAAGTTTTTTGATCACTTTCATCCATTTCACCCAAAACGCTAAGGCAGAGGAGATACGTGCCGATATTGCATTTGAAGTGGATCACGAGATTTCTTCTATCCTTGACCTTGTTACACCCACTTCTTCCCAAATGCTAGCTAGCAGGTAACTGAGTGCACCAAAGTCTAAATCATCCTCATTACATTTTTTGGTCATGTTTTTTGTTCACTTTCATCCATTTCACCCACAACGCAAAGGCAGAGGAGATACGTGCCGATATTGCATTTGAAGTGGATCACGAGATTTCTTCCATCCTTGACTTTGGTACACCCATTTCTTCCCAAATGCTAGCTAGCAGGCAAATGAGTGCACCAAAGTCTAAATCATCCTCATTACATTTTTTGGTCAAGTTTTTTGTTCACTTTCATCCATTTCACCCAAAACGCTAAGGAAGAGGAGATACGTGCCGATATTGCATTTGAAGTGGATCACGAGGTTTCTTCTATCCTTGACCTTGGTACACCCATTTCTTCCAAATGCTAGCTAGCAGGCAACTGAGTGCACCAAAGTCTAAGTCATCCTCATTACATTTTTTGGTCAAGTTTTTTGTTCACTTTCATCCATTTCACCCAAAACGCTGAGGGAGAGGAGATACATGCCGATATTGCATTTGAAGTGGATCTCGAGATTTCTTCCATCCTTGACCTCGGTACACCCATTTCTTCCCAAATGCTAGCTAGCAGGCAACTGAGTGCACCAAAGTCTAAGTCATCCTCATTACATTTTTTTGTCAAGTTTTTTGTTCACTTTCATCCATTTCACGCAAAACGCTGAGGGAGAGGAGATACGTGCCGATATTGCATTTGAAGTGGATCACGAGATTTCTTCTATCCTTGACCTTGGTACACCCACTTCTTCCCAAATGCTAGCTAGCAGGTAACTGAGTGCACCAAAGTCTAAATCATCCTCATTACATTTTTTGGTCAAGTTTTTTGTTCACTTTCATCCATTTCACCCAAAACGCAAAGGCAGAGGAGATACGAGGCAATATTGCATTTCAAGTGGATCACGAGATTTCTTGCATCCTTGAACTTGGTACACCCATTTCTTCCCAAATGCTAGCTAGCAGGCAACTGAGTGCACCAAAGTCTAAATCATCCTCATTACATTTTTTGGTCAAGTTTTTTGATCACTTTCATCCATTTCACCCAAAACGCTAAGGCAGAGGAGATACGTGCCGATATTGCATTTGATGTGGATCTCGAGATTCCTTCCATCCTTGACCTTGGTACACCCATTTCTTCCCAAATGCTAGCTAGCAGGCAACTGAATGCACCAAAGTCTAAGTCATCCTCATTACATTTTTTGGTCAAGTTTTTTTGTTCACTTTCATCCATTTCACCCAAAACGCTGAGGGAGAGGAGATACGTGCCGATATTGCATTTGAAGTGGATCACGAGATTTCTTCCATCCTCGACCTTGGTACACCCACTTCTTCCCAAATGCTAGCTAGCAGGCAATTGAGTGCACCAAAGTCTAAATCATCCTCATTACATTTTTTGGTCAAGTTTTTTGATCACTTTCATCCATTTCACCCAAAACGCTAAGGCAGAGGAGATACGTGCCGATATTGCATTTGAAGTGGATCACGAGATTTCTTCCATCCTTGACTTTGGTACACCCATTTCTTCCCAAATGCTAGCTAGCAGGCAACTGAGTGCACCAAAGTCTAAATCATCCTCATTACATTTTTTGGTCATGTTTTTTGTTCACTTTCATGCATTTCACCCACAACGCAAAGGCAGAGGAGATACGTGCCGATATTGCATTTGAAGTGGATCACGAGATTTCTTCCATCCTTGACCTTGGTACACCCATTTCTTCCCAAATGCTAGCTAGCAGGCAAATGAGTGCACCAAAGTCTAAATCATCCTCATTACATTTTTTGGTCAAGTTTTTTGTTCACTTTCATCCATTTCACCCAAAACGCTAAGGAAGAGGAGATACGTGCCGATATTGCATTTGAAGTGGATCACGAGGTTTCTTCTATCCTTGACCTTGGTACACCCATTTCTTCCAAATGCTAGCTAGCAGGCAACTGAGTGCACCAAAGTCTAAGTCATCCTCATTACATTTTTTGGTCAAGTTTTTTGTTCACTTTCATCCATTTCACCCAAAACGCTGAGGGAGAGGAGATACATGCCGATATTGCATTTGAAGTGGATCTCGAGATTTCTTCCATCCTTGACCTCGGTACACCCATTTCTTCCCAAATGCTAGCTAGCAGGCAACTGAGTGCACCAAAGTCTAAGTCATCCTCATTACATTTTTTTGTCAAGTTTTTTGTTCACTTTCATCCATTTCACGCAAAACGCTGAGGGAGAGGAGATACGTGCCGATATTGCATTTGAAGTGGATCACGAGATTTCTTCTATCCTTGACCTTGGTACACCCACTTCTTCCCAAATGCTAGCTAGCAGGTAACTGAGTGCACCAAAGTCTAAATCATCCTCATTACATTTTTTGGTCAAGTTTTTTGTTCACTTTCATCCATTTCACCCAAAACGCAAAGGCAGAGGAGATACGAGGCAATATTGCATTTCAAGTGGATCACGAGATTTCTTGCATCCTTGACCTTGGTACACCCATTTCTTCCCAAATGCTAGCTAGCAGGCAACTGAGTGCACCAAAGTCTAAATCATCCTCATTACATTTTTTGGTCAAGTTTTTTGATCACTTTCATCCATTTCACCCAAAACGCTAAGGCAGAGGAGATACGTGCCGATATTGCATTTGATGTGGATCTCGAGATTCCTTCCATCCTTGACCTTGGTACACCCATTTCTTCCCAAATGCTAGCTAGCAGGCAACTGAATGCACCAAAGTCTAAGTCATCCTCATTACATTTTTTGGTCAAGTTTTTTGTTCACTTTCATCCATTTCACCCAAAACGCTGAGGGAGAGGAGATACGTGCCGATATTGCATTTGAAGTGGATCACGAGATTTCTTCCATCCTCGACCTTGGTACACCCACTTCTTCCCAAATGCTAGCTAGCAGGCAATTGAGTGCACCAAAGTCTAAATCATCCTCATTACATTTTTTGGTCAAGTTTTTTGATCACTTTCATCCATTTCACCCAAAACGCTAAGGCAGAGGAGATACGTGCCGATATTGCATTTGATGTGGATCTCGAGATTCCTTCCATCCTTGACCTTGGTACACCCATTTCTTCCCAAATGCTAGCTAGCAGGCAACTGAGTGCACCAGAGTCTAAGTCATCCTCATTACATTTTTTAGTCAAGTTTTTTGTTCACTTTCATCCATTTCACCCAAAACGCTAAGGAGGAGGAGATACGTGCCGATATTGCATTTGATGTGGATCTCGAGATTCCTTCCATCCTTGACCTTGGTACACCCATTTCTTCCCAAATGCTAGCTAGCAGGCAACTGAGTGCACCAGAGTCTAAGTCATCCTCATTACATTTTTTAGTCAAGTTTTTTGTTCACTTTCATCCATTTCACCCAAAACGCTAAGGAGGAGGAGATACGTGCCGATATTGCATTTGAAGTGGATCTCGAGATTCCTTCCATCCTTGACCTTGGTACACCCATTTCTTCCGAAATGCTAGCTAGCAGGCAACTGAGTGCACCAAAGACTAAGTCATCCTCATTACATTTTTTGGTCAAGTTTTTTGATCACTTTCATCCATTTCACCCAAAACGCTAAGGCAGAGGAGATACGTGCCGATATTGCATTTGATGTGGATCTCGAGATTCCTTCCATCCTTGACCTTGGTACACCCATTTCTTCCGAAATGCTAGCTAGCAGGCAACTGAGTGCACCAAAGTCTAAGTCATCCTCATTACATCTTTTTGTCAAGTTTTTTGTTCACTTTCATCCATTTCACCCAAAACGCTAAGGAGGAGGAGATACGTGCCGATATTGCATTTGAAGTGGATCACGAGATTTCTTCCATCTTTGACCTTGGTACACCCATTTCTTCCAAATGCTAGCTAGCAGGCAACTGAGTGCACCAAAGTCTAAGTCATCCTCATTACATTTTTTGGTCATGTTTTTTGTTCACTTTCATCCATTTCACGCAAAACGCTGAGGGAGAGGAGATACGTGCCGATATTGCATTTGAAGTGGATCTCGAGATTCCTTCCATCCTTGACCTCGGTACACCCATTTCTTCCCAAATGCTAGCTAGCAGGCAACTGAGTGCACCAAAGTATAAATCATCCTCATTACATTTTTTGGTCATGTTTTTTGTTCACTTTCATCCATTTCACGCAAAACGCTGAGGGAGAGAAGATACGTGCCGATATTGCATTTGAAGTGGATCTCGAGATTCCTTCCATCCTTGACCTCGGTACACCCATTTCTTCCCAAATGCTAGCTAGCAGGCAACTGAGTGCACCAAAGTCTAAGTCATCCTCATTATATCTTTTTGTCAAGTTTTTTGTTCACTTTCATCCATTTCACCCAAAACGCTAAGGAGGAGGAGATACGTGCCGATATTGCATTTGAAGTGGATCACGAGATTTCTTCCATCTTTAACCTTGGTACACCCATTTCTTCCAAATGCTAGCTAGCAGGCAACTGAGTGCACCAAAGTATAAATCATCCTCATTACATTTTTTGGTCATGTTTTTTGTTCACTTTCATCCATTTCACCCAAACCGCTAAGGCAGAGGAGATACGTGCCGATATTGCATTTGAAGTGGATCACGATGTTTCTTCTATCCTTGACCTTGGTACACCCATTTCTTCCCAAATGCTAGCTAGCAGGCAACTGAGTGCACCAAAGTCTAAGTCATCCTCATTACATCTTTTTGTCAAGTTTTTTGTTCACTTTCATCCATTTCACCCAAAACGCTAAGGAGGAGGAGATACGTGCCGATATTGCATTTGAAGTGGATCACGAGATTTCTTCCATCTTTGACCTTGGTACACCCATTTCTTCCAAATGCTAGCTAGCAGGCAACTGAGTGCACCAAAGTCTAAGTCATCCTCATTACATTTTTTGGTCATGTTTTTTGTTCACTTTCATCCATTTCACGCAAAACGCTGAGGGAGAGGAGATACGTGCCGATATTGCATTTGAAGTGGATCTCGAGATTCCTTCCATCCTTGACCTCGGTACACCCATTTCTTCCCAAATGCTAGCTAGCAGGCAACTGAGTGCACCAAAGTATAAATCATCCTCATTACATTTTTTGGTCATGTTTTTTGTTCACTTTCATCCATTTCACGCAAAACGCTGAGGGAGAGAAGATACGTGCCGATATTGCATTTGAAGTGGATCTCGAGATTCCTTCCATCCTTGACCTCGGTACACCCATTTCTTCCCAAATGCTAGCTAGCAGGCAACTGAGTGCACCAAAGTCTAAGTCATCCTCATTATATCTTTTTGTCAAGTTTTTTGTTCACTTTCATCCATTTTACCCAAAACGCTGAGGGAGAGAAGATACGTGCCGATATTGCATTTGAAGTGGATCACGATGTTTCTTCTATCCTTGACCTTGGTACACCCATTTCTTCCCAAATGCTAGCTAGCAGGCAACTGAGTGCACCAAAGTCTAAGTCATCCTCATTACATTTTTTAGTCAAGTTTTTTGTTCACTTTCATCCATTTCACCCAAAACGCTGAGGGAGAGGAGATACGTGCCGATATTGCATTTGAAGTGGATCTCGAGATTCCTTCCATCCTTGACCTTGGTACACCCATTTCTTCCCAAATGCTAGCTAGCAGGCAACTGAGTGCACCAAAGTCTAAGTCATCCTCATTACATTTTTTAGTCAAGTTTTTTGTTCACTTTCATCCATTTCACCCAAAACGCTGAGGGAGAGGAGATACATGCCGATATTGCATTTGAAGTGGATCTCGAGATTTCTTCCATCCTTGGCCTTGGTACACCCACTTCTTCCCAAATGCTAGCTAGCAGGCAACTGAGTGCACCAAAGTCTAAGTCATCCTCATTACATTTTTCAGTCAAGTTTTTTGTTCACTTTCATCCATTTTACCCAAAACGCTGAGGGAGAGAAGATACGTGCCGATATTGCATTTGAAGTGGATCACGATGTTTCTTCTATCCTTGACCTTGGTACACCCATTTCTTCCAAATGCTAGCTAGCAGGCAACTGAGTGCACCAAAGTCTAAATCATCCTCATTACATTTTTCAGTCAAGTTTTTTGTTCACTTTCATCCATTTCACCCAAAACGCTAAGGAGGAGGAGATACATGCCGATATTGCATTTGAAGTGGATCACGAGATTTCTTCCATCCTTGACCTTGGTACACCCATTTCTTCCCAAATGCTAGCTAGCTGGCAACTGAGTGCACCAAAGTCTAAGTCATCCTCATTACATTTTTTAGTCAAGTTTTTTATTCAATTTCGTAATATGTCGACATGTGTGGATGAGTAGTAAAAGATGTACCCAAAAAATTGATTTCTGGTTATATCACCGATATCGATTTCCATTTCAGCCCGATGTCTCAGTTGTTCTGCATTTTATTTAAATGCAAATTTGTTATGTCCTTATTGAGAAACACTTTAGTCTACTATTTCGACTACCCATTTGCATTCCTCACAAAGTTTGCTCTTTTTTTTTTTCAAATTTTGCGGTCTTATTGTATTTTGTTTGAAAATAAGAGAAGGCCTAATTGATTAGGCCAATAAGCCGATCTACAAAAAAAATTAATTCCCACTAAGTTTCAGCTTACACTATCGCGCTTTAATACAAATTCATGTTCGTACGTCATTCGGCAGTTAAAAAACCAGTGTCCATCCGCCAGCAGATTAATACCCAAATGTCCTTTTAAAAGGATTCACTAAATTACCATTTGCATGTGGCTACTGGCTACTGGCTACTGGCTACCCTAATTACCTTAATTGAGCAACTTTCCTACTTCCATTTGCTGCTGTCAAACATCCGGAACTGTCTCCTCCATGAAGTAGTTCTAAAGTTGATTACGACTTCCCTGCTCGAAAGTAGCTTGCTCAAAACATTTTAAATTTGCCTCGTTAAGCCTGTGCTGCTTCCCCAAAAAAAAGGGATAATTACCCAAAATTAAAAAGAAGTTCTCCCCAAAAAAAAAGACTCTCTCTTAACACAGAAACACTCCTAATCCTTGTTATTAACAATTTCGCCAGAAACAAAACAAAAAATGGAAGAAAAGCAAATCCTTTTCCACTTACTAGAAATTACGTTATAATTTTCTTTATTAATCTATTCGTCCTTTTTGTTTTTTTCTTTACTTGGTTCTAACTCTAACTTTTTACTTTCAGAAAAGGCAAACGAAGAGTGACTCGAATGGTGGTGGTTGTCGTCCTGGCCTTTGCCATTTGTTGGCTTCCAATTCATGTGAGTACGAGTAGTAATGGTGTTCCCTTTTGATGCAAAAAAAACTTATCTAAAGGACATCATTATCCTTGGTGGCCATATGTAAAGTTTGTCGCGGTGATTAGCTAACATCAAGATGCGACTGGGATAATGGTCTCTTAAATACTTGATACCGGGAAAGAATGGCAAAGGATATCCTTTTTTATCTTATTCCTTGGCTTCCTTGTAAGTCAATGAGTTCCGATTGATGGAACAGAATGGTAGAGTTTGCCTGATGCCTGAAGAAGAAAGAACTCAGGATCAGTTTTTGATTACCAGGTTGGTTTTTACCATTGATGAATAAGTTATGTGTTCTCGTATAGCTTTAGGGATGTGCTGAGGTTTTATGGCTAACATTAGGGGGCAGTGGGATTAATAATGGACCCATATGTGACCGGGGATAATGCCCTTAATAAAAACGAGCGGTTTTGTTGGTTCAATACACAAAGGGGGATGGAAGAGATGTGGGATAATGATTATTATTATTTAAATATGAGTCCTGACAGGGTAGGAAATTAACTTCCTGTTAGTATAGGATAACAATGGGAGCGCATGTAATCCGGTGTCTACTTTGGTCTGTTTGACGAGGCACTTCGTATTATTTCTTAATTTATTTATACAATGGCTAATGGTGGGGCGTTGAAAGAGGGTCATGGTCAGCTGTTACTGGCCACACTTCCGGGATGATTCTCTCTAATGACAGAGGAGTAACGCGTACAAGGTTATCTGATGAGCAGACAATGCCTTGGACTAATGCGTTGGAGAGGTGTGTTCCTTCGATCTATGATTATGGCCGGAACTATGGTTGAGTATCCTCTAATTTGACTTAATTTCCGTGAGCATAGCCTTGGAGTATTTGAACTACAACGTTCCTATCCACTCATTAGAATCGATTATTCGGAGGAATTGGGACCACATCACCAGCCCCCATGTCCTCGAAATAGAGGTCCCTCTAGATGTCTCTGCCTCTACACAAAAAGTGTTCTGCTGATTTTTCGTCCTCGATCCACATTCAGCAAGGTATTCTAGTCCAGTAAGGAATGACTTCTAGGTAATCCTATGTGACTATGGCCTAGGTGCTCTTTCATTGTTGTGGGGGAGATCTTTGGGATAAATATTTTGGCCTGTTTGTTCGTTCGTCCAGTAATGGTGAGCTTTGTTCTTCAGCAGCATTCAGAACAAATGAACAATGACGCAGAGTCATGAAAGTCGATGCACAGCCTCTTCTGTGCCATCTGCCTGATATGTCCTGACACACAAATGAGATGGACCCTGTTTGAACTGGCTAATGATGTAAGTAGTTGCAGACACTCCAAGACTAGTTTTGATGTTACTTAGTACCCCTTAGTGGCTGCAAGAGCAGATTTGCTGCCACAGACATTACAGATGTTCTTGATTGTTGTACCTAGGACTATTTATCTCTTTTTCAGAGAAATACGGAGATACTCTTGTCCCTGCCTGTATATGTGAATGTTTGCATTGGGATCGCATACTCCAGACCCGATTCATCTGTCTTGATTCCATTACATGAGAAGCACTAGCAAATGGTTTATTCTGTTCCTGGTTATGTATGACGATCTCGGAATGTAACCTTGAAGTTTCGACTGAAGTTAAATATTGGTAGACAGTTGTCCCTTGTCTTGGTTGCAAGTATTACAGTTCATCTTTGCTTAGTTCCAAGGCAATGTCTGGATGAACTAACCTGAAATTGTCAGGTCAGATACAGTCAGTATCTAGCCATCCCTTCTTGCTGTATCCGATACTCCATAGTGACTATTGCCTGTGTAAAGACATAGAATCATCTTGGAGTTTATGCTGTTCCTACCAAATAGACTTTTTTTTCGTCCAGGGTTTGCCTATGGTTTTCGTGAGATGAGAGTTCCAAGGTAGTTTCTAGTGTAAAGCTAAGCCCAGGTATTTGACCAAACAGAGTGGGCTTCTGCCGTTTACATCGATTTTGTCTCTTTGTGCTTCAAGGTGGACTTCCTTGTATTAGTGAGTCAGTGCCCACTGAAGAAGATCCTAGATTGTTTCTTCAAATTTATCTCTGATTAGGATTGCAATATCATTTGGGTGTCCTTGCCGAAGCTGCTGCCCAGCATTTGCCTACTGGTTCTGATCTTGAATTGCAGAAGATGAAAATGTTCTGGAAGTACATATGTATCCTGGCATCAAAGTGCTTTTTTTGCTGAATAATAAAGGAGTCTTGGAGATATTTGCGGTCTTGAAAGATTATGATTGGTTTTGTGTACTTCTGACGCTGATGCGGCACCCAAATATAGAATTTCTAGACTGCTGCTTCATGATCTAATATGCTTCCTTGAAGTATCTTCGTAAGCATTCTCCTATTTTAATAGGATTGACTTATGTGTACAATATTTTCCGTAACTTTTGATGTAGTGTCATCATTTACGGATCAAGAACAGCAAACCCTCCTGTCCATTCAACATAGCTACAGACGTCGTTCACCAATTGTCATCGTCATTTTTTTTCGAAAGTTATACTCCATTAGGAGTGGATAATGGCTACATTATCTGCATATCCTTGTACTCTGGAACCAACCTTTTTAGGAAGATTCCCCCTTGCTGGTATGACTCTAATTTGTGAATAAGGGTGCGACTAGTGTTCTCGATTGCTCTCCAAGTATCAATAAGGCACAGAGGGTAGTGATTTTCAAGCGAACCACATCAAAAGGACTTTCGGTTTCTTATTTCTGCACGGAAGATATCCTTTCTGTGACGAGCCAAAGTGGTGGAGTACTCGTTTTGCTTTCAGGGAACTTGTTTAGACTTGGAATGTTTAACTGGAGCCAGGCAGTCAGTGTTTGCAGTTTCTATTCCGAAGCATAACCTGGTTCTACATAGCATTTCGTGTTACTAGTTCATTAAGACAACTTAGGTATTTAACTTGTCTTACGTGTGCCAGTGTCCGCCTTGAAGACTACACGTAATCCTTCCTCTGATGCTAAAGATGTCATCAGTATACGTATCCTTTGTGCAGATCCTTTTCTTGTTGACTTGGTAGGTGCATAGGAGTCCAATATAATAACAAATGCAATGCCATCTCTAAGTCTTGAACAAATAACTTTGATTTGCTGATCCTTTTGCTATTGTAAGTGTTAAACTGACTTTCGTCGGAGATTAAAAGGCCCCCTTGTATCTTGACAATTCGATGCTCAATTAGTATGATTTTATGAAGGCTGATTCCATTGACTATTTAATGGAGAGGTGCACCCATAATTCATAACATCAGCCTCAGTCTGCAAATACTTCTGGTTCTGGTCTTGATGTGTACCCTTCGACAAATATCCCTTTTGGAAGTGAATTCCAAAGCTGTGTCGTTTTATTTCGCTGAATTTTGGAGTTAATTCTAGGAAGTTGATGGTCCACCAAAGCATACATATATACTCCTACTTTACTTGTAAAGCTGTCTGTACACGTGCAGCTGTTTTAAGGATTGCAATACAATACCTGCTAATCTACTCAAAAATATTAGGACTGCGTAGCGTGAAGTCAAGTATATCCTCCACAGTCCTTTAAAATTCATAAGTTTTAGCCATCAAAGTTAATTGCTCTAAAATCTCCTTGTCCTTGTCCTTTATCCTGTTCAATGCCGGCGCCAAATGACTTGAAACCACAGAGAGCCAAGAAAAAAGAAATGTAAATTTAATTTATAATGAAGTGGCCTCCTTAAACATTTTCACGTACTTCAATTCAGCTTCATTTAAAAATCAAGCCCGCTTAGTTAAACACCCCAAGTGGCGCTTAAGGAATTTGCCACTCTGCCGAGCACAGCCACAGGACTATCAGAACCAAAAAAAAAAAAAAAACACACTCCTCCTTCCAATGAATAATCACAAAGAGGCAATCTCCGAATTATCTTCAAGAGCACCAAAGTGTTCCTTTTTCACTCTCCAATGAGGCGGTGTACATAGCTCATAGCACCGAATGTTCATAGAAAGGACGCAAATTAAAAAAAAAAACTTATTTTTTACGCGAATGCAGAATAAGTAGCCACTCTTCCTGGGCTTCTTTCCGGCCATTAACAGAAAAGCTCAGACGTAATGGAGTGCTGGAGTAGAGGAGAGCAAAAAAACAGGAAACCAATTCAAGACCGTTTTTCCACTTATCCTATCAAATTACATACAGTTTGTGTATGTATCGTTCAGGATCTACTTTCGTTTAAGGACGACGCACACCAAAGGACATACATAATTGCGAACCAGAGAGAGAGAGAGAGATAGAGAAAAAAATCAATTTCATTCGAATGGAAGTCGGGGTGAAAGGCGCTGCCTAAAATCCGTTTGACCACGACGAAAGTTTACAAAGACGACGAATAGTATAGGTAGGTCCTTCGGTGCATAAGGATCCTTCAATTTCAATGTGCACTTGAGAAACCCATTTCAGCAGAACATGGAATCGAATCAATGGAATTTTGTAGAACATGAAATGGAATCTCGTTTGAGAAAGGTTTTTCGTTTTTTTTTCTGCCCCTTTTAAGGTAATACCGGATTTATTGGAATATGATACCATAAAGGACATAAGCTTAACAATTTAGCTTTATCGCAGTATCAGTTCTCTTGAAAGTTGTCTCGTTTTGTGTCCTGGCCTTGGTGTTTTATGCCTTACATGTGTAGGGCCTTTGAGAAAGATACTTCTATGCGGACTAGTGGTATGCGATTTGAATTGATTTGACCATGGAATTGATGAACCATTCTAATTAAAGTGAAGATCCTGAGAAGAGTAGGTGTTTGTGATTGACTATTCGATGCAAATCGTTAAATTATTTCAATTGGAAGCTTTCAAAACGAATTTCATTAGTAATTGTAGCCTTGTGGGATTTAGTTCTAATTTGCTGATAAAATCTTGTAAAAACTCGTGCTGACAACTGACATCGTAAGATCAGTCTATCAGACTATAGGGCAATTCGAAGTAATATTAAAGAAGGGCATCCAATCATAAATTCTCTAAAATGTCCGAAATATAAAGATACCAGATACCAATGATATTTTTTTTAAATTGTTATGTGAAAAATACCAACGCATCCAGCTTTCAAAATATTCAGTAAGGTTCGCATTCCACGATGCGAAAATTTTTAAAAAATATTATCGAAATTCCAGCTCAGTTGTAAATACCCGACGTACATAAGTTTCGTCAAGAGATACATACATACATAGGTCGTCATCAGAATTCAAAAAATTGGTCTCATCGTGGAAAAGTTTGAGCGAGAGTACACTCTTTGGGACCTTAATCCACCAACCAGACAGAAATTGGTACAAAATGAAGAAAACATAACCAACGTAGCGGACAGTATCGAAGAAAACCCAGAAATGTGGATTCGGCTGCGATCATCTGAATTGGGCATCGTCAGAGAGTCTGCTCGGCTTATTTTGCGGTTGGATTTGGGCCTACATTCGTATAAGGTTGATCAGACCCAAGAACTGAAACCGAACCGCTGGGTGCTGAAAATATTGCCTGGAGATCCTTATTTCTTTCCAAAAGAGGAAGGAGACACCGTTACCGTCATTGAATTTAGGTATGGAGCTATGTTAACGAACTTTCTGTAGCCAGGCTCGACAACATCGATATGTTCGAGTTGTAGTTACAACAAGACGGCACTACATGCCATACAAGGAACGCAACACTCGAAGTTGTGGAGGAGAAATTCAGCGACTGGGTCATCTCAAGTGCATAGTATACGCTAACAAGTTAATCACTTTGGACGATCTCGGGGCTAACATTCAAGATACTATTTCCGGAATAATGCCGCAGCTCACGGATTGCTTGGATGATATTGGCCTCAAGTGATTGAATCCTTTCCAGATTATTGGCGAAATATCAGTCCTTCACGGTTCCCCGTGGCCAATTGACATCGCCAAGACGGCTGATACCACGATTTGGGAATTTGGTGCTCAAAAGATGGATAGTGGTATGGGCTGTGGCATGACGCGCCATCCTGCGTAAACCAGAAGTCGTCCAAATTCATGTCTTCAATTTGTTAAAAAAAAAGTTGGATAACATGGCTCTATAACGCCCACCGTTGACCGAAACGTTGTTCCCAGCCTCGTTTTCGTAGAAAACTGGTCCAATGACCATTGAATGAAATGAAAACTATCACACTCTGTGGACGCATCGGCTTCTCGACAATAACGTGCGAGTTTTCGGAGCCCTAGATGCGACAATTTTGTTTGTTAACGTAGCCGTCGAGATGAAAATACGCCCAAAATCGTTGTCCAATTCAAGCTGCTCTAAGGCCCAAACTTGTAAGTGAATAATCCGAGATCTCGCAGAATTCTTCTCAGGCCAGTGGTTTAAATGTTGAGCTGTTGAGATCGATGGCGAGTTGTTGTTCTTAAATTGAGTCTCACACTCTCAGTTACAGCAGCCACATTCTCATCTGTATCCACTAGCGTACAGCAGGCGCGGTGGGTGCCTCATTTCAGCCGAAACTTATTTTCAAATAATGCATTGTTTGGGCTACACAGCACGCACTTTGGAAATAAGTTTTCAATATTTTCCAACGTTGTTCAATAGTAAAGCGTCTCATGGCGTTCCATGGAGGTATGATACTGACTTTCTGTCAAGATTTCGAGCAGGAAACAGCTGTCAGTGTCAAAATAACCTATGATTTAAAAAGAAACCACTAGATGGCACACCCTGTATGGAGGAACTGTAGGACAATCTAAACAAAACCAGCAAATCGAACGAATATTGACAATGTCATGGAATAACGACTTCTTTTTAAAAACTATATCCTTTCCCAACCTATAACCTTTATTGCAGCTCGTGTTTTAAATTAATATGTCCCACCTTGGGACAGTAATATGTAAATATTTTCTTATATTTTAATGACGTGTTAACGTTCCTCTGTCACAGATGGTATTCACACTGTATGACAACTCATAACTATAATTGGACACTTGGTAATGGGTACTTCAGAGCAAATACTTAGTGAATCCCTTTTCGAGTCAGAATTACAGTAGGTACATACATACATCCTGTTCCCCTTTCTCGGTAAATACATCACTCCTTTCGTCTTACTACTGCAACGTGGGTTATATTAGAGAAATAACAATCATCCTTCATACTTTACTCCCAACAAACCAAGGAAGTGTCTGTTATGCGTCACAATCCCCTGAAATCCTTCACTATTATCCTTTGCTATATTTTGTTTTTACCAGTATTTGACAATCGCATAACCCTTTTTATCATAACAACAATATTTTATGGGTGCTACAGCTACCCAGCGATCCACTCACAAAGAAAAAACAAACAAAAGTGGATCTCCCTGCTGTATGGACACAACAAACCCTTCAAGAAATTATTGAAATAGCCCCTTCTCCTTGTATCCACACACACCGCCAGCCTGGGACATATGGTGCGTACTTCGGAGTCCCTTGTCGGAGTGCAAATAAAACGCCAGAAAATATATGAAATTGTTCATCGTTAAATATTTATTTTAGAGAATAAAATTTGCATTTATTTCAAATTCACAGAATACTCTATTCTACTTCCTTTTTTTTATGGTAAATCGCAAATAGATACTACTCACGGATACGCCTCCATTTGCATATTCATGTTAGCACTTTTTGGTGTTTAAAATTCATGCGAAGTAGCCATATGCGTAGCTAACCTTCCGTGAGTTATTTTTCCTTTTTTTCGTTTCAGCTGGTCGTAACTTTTTTTTTACTGATGGATTTAAAAACAGGCTCACTAAAATAGAAGTTATTTAGTTTACAGTGTATACAGCACGTTGGGAAAAAAAGGACCTTCAGTGGATTTCTGTGAAATCCGTGGGTCAGCCTGTGGATGTGCGATTGAGGCAAAACCTTGTTAACACTCAACCACTTCATTGGGAGACTGTATCCTCTTGACCTACTCCCTCTGAATCAATTCGCACGATCCATCCTTTGCTATATATAAATCCTGAACGTGTTGAGAGGGCTGCTAGAGTTACTTATTCCTTGGAAATGAGCAGTCATCACTTCTCTAGTGAAAGTCATGCTAATTACACCCATTGAGACTAATGGAGTGCCATGTAAGCAAATTCAATTATTTCGGGTTAAGTCACTGTATGTAGCTAAATCACTCGGCTGTGGGCAACACTCGTGGAAATCATCGAGGTAATTACTTTGCCCTGGGTGAAGTCAAGTGATTGATGGGTAAGACTGCAAGTGACACAAGTGTTTTGTTTTTTTTCGCCCATTTTTTGCTTATAAATGAGCACGCTATCTGTTCCATGCGATGTTCCGAAAAAATAGGGTTTTAACCCCAAACGCTAATGTTGCGTATGATGTCGTGCAAGAAAGTGTGATTCGTATCAGTGGGTGGTTCGGTGGCGTATACGTGACATATTTTTTCGTACATTTTTCGGTGCAAAAAGTTTCATCTCCTCCCACATAGCGTTGTGCATCTAATGGACAAAACTGAACAAAAAATCTACCAATAAACCCAGATCGCATGATTAAGACTTCTGTGCACTCAGTGGTCCGCTATTAGGGATTTGAGAAGGAACAGTATACCCTATGTGTCTAAATAAACAACAAAATATTTCAGATATTGGACTGAAATTTATGCCAAGTGTAGTGCAGATACTAAATTTAAATATAGAATTCGACTTTGGGCATAGGGCTTTTACGAGCACGTTTGCAGCTTCTTCTTCTTCCACACATATCAGCCGGAATGTTGGGGATTTCCCCATCGATATTATTCCTGATCTCATCTCAACATTGTTAGTGTGACCGCATAAACCAACGACTTAACGTAACTTCGACCAGAGCGTTCCTCGAGGATACACGATTAGGTTAGGCTAGGTAAGTGGGTAGGCGACTAGAATACAGACCCATTGTGATACCCAAAGGGGAAAAAGTCCCTTGCCCATTGGTAAACCCTAGTACTGATTTGTATCTTGTGGATCACCAAACCATCCCGTTGATTTGATGAACCTAAAAATTTCATTTGTTGGTATGTTCGCTAATTCTTCGAGGTCACGGAAAAAGTGTCACCTTAAAAATTTGAATCTAAGGTGGATAAGCCCAGGGCAGTGACAAAAAAAGTGGGTTGTATCCTCATTGGCTTCCTCGTCTCCACATCCCCGACATAGATCTTCATCCGTGAGTCTTAACTTCCTCAGGTGGTACCGAAGAGAGTTATGCCCCGTAATAATTCCTATAAGGATGGAAAGAGACATCCTATCCTTTAGCATAATTCGGTCGGTCCTACTCTTGTCAAAGCAAGGCCATAGGCTTCTGGTGACCACACAGGCGTCCAGGGAGGTCCATCTACTATTGGCCTCACTTCTGGCCAAGACCCATGGCTTTTGCTTCAATCTGCAAGGCGGGATGAACACCGAGGTGTCTACCTGTTGCGATGTAGATTCAGAGCCTCTTCTTGCCAGTTCGTCTGCCTTTTCTCATTGCCTGGAATACCTTCGTGTCCAGGGACCCAGCAGAGTGTAACCTTGTGCTGTGTTCCAAGAACCCTGAGTTCTTCGCGACAGCACTTCACAAGCTTGGATTTTATTTCGTTTGCAGTAATCGGTTTTATTGCCGCCTGGCTGTCGATGAAAGAGGTGATACCTTCCGGTGGTATTGCCTTCATCGCAGTGGAAACGGCTCCGCTTGGAAAACACTGCTATGGTTCGGGAGGCGGACTGATCTAGATATCCCCAGCGGTTCAGAAAAAATGCCAGACCCTACGCCTACATCCATCTTAGATCCATCTGCATAGATAGAGATGGAACGTGTGTTGGCAGGCTGGCCATCCTTCCATTCTTCCTTGCTTGGGAACGAGCTAGTAAACGGTCTATGAAAACCTAGGGACGGAGTTAGGTAATCCGTAGTATAGACTTTTCCTAGATATTTCTCCAGGATCATGGAATGACCTGTTGCATTATGCATTATGATCTAAGATACACGATTACAGAACTTCCCCTTCAATCAGTGAATTATTTGCCCAACTGTGTGACATGTGGCATCATATTGATGAAACCACATTAAACCAGTGATATAAAGTCCTTTCAATTCTGGCCAAAAATAGTATCGCAGCATGGCATGATCTCCATGAACTCCAATGACCGCAAAACGGCAATCATTTTCATTGACGAAAAAATTCTGTCCAATCGCACCTCCTCGGCATGAAACCCACACTGGTTGTGGATGCACTGCAATATCTTGAAGCACAAGTGGCTGTGTTGTCCAATAACGCATTGACAAAGCCATTAAGCCAAAAATGAGCTCCATCCTTGAAGATGATTTTTCGATGAAATTTAGGATTTTTCTTCAAACTTTTCCAGAGTCCAATCGGATTGGCATTACTGAATGACTGAAACCCTTCGTTAACACTTTGATCGACCCTTATCAGTGTGATTTCAGACCAGAAAAGTCCGCAGTCGTTCAAATTTCCACACTCTGGCAGATCCAGGAAAAAAATCCAAGAATTCCAAATCGATGTCCACCACCTTTTCATCGATTTTAAGGCCACATATGACAGCATCTGTAGGGAAGAGCTAAACAGAGCCATGTCTAGCTTCGATGATGGAGAACACTAGCCACTCCACCAAACTCGGCAACGAACTCACTGAGACTTTTCATATATCAAACACATCCTGTAATGTCATGTTCTTGGTATCGTACTTGAAAGGATTGTGTGAAACTTACAAGTCAGGACGGGAGGCACAATCTTTCAAAAGTCTGTCCCACTACTAGCGTACGCCGTGGACATTGACATTATTGGCAGAAGTCAGCGGGCAAAAATGGGTCTAGCGATACATAAACCCGAAATCCAGTACATTCTATCAACAAGAAGGGAATCAGACTGAAAAGGCAATTGAGTAGTGGAGCCCTATCCCGGACAACTAAGAAGAGTCTGTGTAAAACCTCTAGAGAAAGATTTTTCGTAAAATGTTTGGGTTCCATTTGCACTGACGGGGTTTAGAGAAGAATATTGAATGACGAACTATACGAGCTGTAAAGCGAGCTCGACATAGTCAAACAATTGTGCATCCGTCCTCTAAGATGGTCAGGAAGAGTGGATATGTTATGTAGCTGTTGTCATAAGTTTCATATGAACCGAACCAGCCTAAAGACGGAATAGAAGTCTCCACAAGGAGACCGCAAGTACCACAAAATGTATTTGTGATCGAGGCTGCTTTCTAGTTGCCCAGAGGATGATATTACCTGGAGCTTTGGTCTAATTGCATAGAGCATCCTATTCTTGGAGAAGATTGTATAAGGTGGTCTTGAGTTATAGATCAAGAAATGTCAAATGAGATGCAAAGTGATTAGAGCTGTGTTTAAGGGTGCCCACGAGTGTTGGGGACGATATCAGCTAAAAGTGTGATGAAATTTCTTCTAGTTATCCCGGTTATAGCATAGAGCCTCCGCTTTTTTTTTGAGACTTGCAAGACTGTGGTCTAGTGTTACAGATTATTAAGGAGTTAGGCTTCTGTTGAGGTGAATAATAATACCGATTGTATTCAGTGGTGCATTCTAAGGTGGAAGGCTATATTTCTGGGGGTTTTGACCCATTTCTGGTTTGGTGCTTCGTAGACTTTGAAAACTGGTCTCGATTTAAAGTTTTTTCTTGAAGGGACATGGTAGCTTAGCTGTACCACAGACAAGATATCTCTGGGGATGTGTCTGATTGCTGGCTACTTTGGTAAGTAATTAGATTGTAGAACGGGGGACATATATTTTTGGGATTTTTCGATCCGGCTGATGTCTTGTAAGACTTTTTCGATTTTCGTGCTGCCAAGGCTCTCCAAAACTGAAACTCTATCCTGTATTTTAGGTAAACTATGCAATATCTCTAAAGGCGGGTGTGGTTCTTCACGTGATGAATTTCCAAACCAATTGGGTTCAGAGAAGGCTACATTCTGTTACCAATACTATAGAATTCAAACACTTTCACTACGTTAATGATGTGAACGCGTTAATCACCTCTCAGGACTATGTACCTCTACCAAATAACACCAGAAATCATCTTCGGCGTGAATACGTTGACTTACTGCTGCTATTGAATGCCCGGACATTAAAGGAAAAGGAAAAAGGAAGTTTTCCTACCTCACACAACTTGTCTCGTTCACATATCAGTATCAGGTGCTTGGCAGAGGCATGCAGAAAGATACAACTCACACGTTTTGCGTAGAAGTGATTCGCAAGAAAATGCAAAGAAACACATATTTTGGAACGTACTTGACAATATTTCTAAGAAAATCTACACCAGGATACGCTTTCCTTTTGATTCTTAAATAATTGATCGCGACAAACACAGATTTTTATCAAAAGCAAGACAATACTTTGTGATTTCCTTATCCGCGCATGCACTTTCAAAAGTTGAAACAGAGTTAGTGACAAAATGGACCCCTGCGGCACACCAGCGTTTATAGCAAATCTATCGACAGACAAACCATCGATTCAGGACTGCTCATCCAAATGAGCATCTATGTCGCTATTTCAAAGACATTTTCAGATACAAATGCAAACAGGATACTCTCGTCCTTGCAGATGTCTTGATTGATAAGTCTGTATTCCTAGAGTTTTTCAACGGTGTACAAATGTCAGGGCTTTCAAAACGCTTCTTATACCTTTGGACAGAACGTTCGTATTCCAGTCGGAAGCAATGCCTTTCCGCCCACTGTAAAGCCACTAAGGACAGGGCTGGAAATCAAACAACTTCTCTGCTAATCCAGTGATACCACACTTGATTGTACACCAGGCACTTGGTTCTGCTAATACCACCAACAGTTTGCGGAACACGGCTGTCGCATCACCCACAGCCATGCGGTGTCATTTGGTTTGTTAGAAGCCAACTGCAATTTGTCAACCACAGGACCGGATATTATAGTTGTGCGGTGAGCGGAAACTCTTTCAGCACACCGACTGCAGAGTTATCGCTAGTTTCCGTCGAGATTCATATCATAACACTTGCTGTGGTTAATTATGGTTGCGAGCTGCATATTTGCCGTCCCGCACAGTAGTGTCAAGTTGGTGCTTCGTTCCCACAATAATCTCAAAACTTGTTCACAGCGTGTGTGTTGGGGGATATTCATGTTTCCACTGTAACTCCCAAAAAGAATCATAGCCTCAATCGATAATGTCATTAAGGACAGGTTTCCAGCTGCACTTAGCACTTAATGCACTCACGACATATGCATGCATATCCTGGAGCACTCTAAATGGTATCCATGGCACGGACCAGTACCAAATCTGTCACAAAGTTATGGAGAATTTTCGAATGCTTGTCGTTCCGTTGATTGCCAGCTACTATCCCTCGCTCAAGGCCACGTAGAGAGTGGCCATCAGTTTCACTGCTCTTTGAATGCAAAAATGAACTGATCCCACAGTCATAGATACAGAAACGTGCTTAAATTTTATTCCACATTGGCACACACACCGTGACTACTTAACATTTGTGTGCGTGTCCCCTTTGGCTTCTGGTTGGATGGCAATTTCAATTTAAAATTCACTTCAACGGTCAAAATGTTTGCGCTTCAGAGGAAATCGTCTACAATAAGCAAATTCTCCTAATCTTCATCTCATCATCAATTGACTCTCAAGCAGGCCAGTGTATCTGAGAGATATACAAAGTAACGATGTTTGTTTCCCTATTTTTTGAGTTCATTTCACTACCAGTGTCGTCCATTGAGGGCGTTCGCTTGAGATGGTAATCTTTTATTTCTCGACGGCTTCTCTTGACTAAATCTTCGACCGATTACCCAATTCGGGTCGCATTGTTTAGAATGGAGAAATTTAATTTGTTGTCTACATAAAATTACCATTTTGTGAGCCAAATTTACTGGAAACTGTTTGAGAGATTCATTTGTCAAGAAGAGAATTCCTAACGAGATGATTTAAGGGCGACTCAATGAATTAGACGATCAGTGAACCTTAAGTTTCCTTTTCCTTTCCTTTATTGGCGGCCATGTACTGCCGCACAAGATGTAAGTAAGTTCATTTAAGGGAGTCCTTTGGTAGTTGTGTGTACAAATTGTTGACGGGTGTGGCATTTAAAATGGAGGCTTCTCCAGCTAATTGGCTCAAAGGATAGATAGTTCGTTATATGACTTGACACCAATTACATGCTAGGTTCGGGTAGCTTCGATAGAATGCGTGTGTAACATGAACCCTAACCTGAAAGATTTGCACCAAGATAGTCTCTTAGGCTAGACCTATGGGGTTCGTGTGTATTTTGTATGGAGGAGTCCTGACTAGAGTATTGCACAGAGACGGAGAGATAGTAACTCTTATATTTGACAGACGTCACCATTTAATTGTTCTCTCTATAGAAACGCCCATCGGAGTGAAAGACTTTTCAACATAAATGGCCCTATGTGCCACCAATTTAACATTTATTTTTGATTCGAAAAATGAATGGAAAAAAAGGTTACGTATACGCCACCGAATCTGATCCATATCTGTCATAGCAAAGCCAAGATAAGCCCCTTCTGCGAACTGCTTCTACTGACCATCTTAGCTAGAGTACTGTTGCCTGCTGCTGTCTCTGAATTATTCAACTTTTGAATATCGACACCCATTGATTAAGAGAATCGAGCTCGATGGGGGCCTTGGATGTTTTTAAAGGCTCCTTCAATGCTCCTTTAGTTTGTCCTAAAATCTTTGTCTGATTAAGGCAGCTGTGCATGGCGCCGCTCTATTGAAAACACCTACAGTTCAAGTCATCCTCTGTAACAATGATCCTTGACTATGTTGTGCTGCCACTGAAGAGGAAAAATGGGCCATAGTACAAATTTTGGACTAAGCAGTCAGTTTTTGAGGACGTATTGGCATTTCATAGTGGGCGCCGTGGCTCGGTTAGTGCGTTGGACTATGGAGCAAGGGGTTCGAGATCGAATCCCAGTCGGGGAACACTTCAAAGTTTTTCACGGTCCCACCTCTCGCGAGCGTCTGACAAACATCCGAGAGTACAACTGTCTCGAGAAAGTTTCTCAAATAACAAATTGCCCTTCGAACACGGCTTTAAACAGTAGGCCCCTTCCATTCGTTTAAAGAATATAACACGCACAACACGAATAGTTGTGAGAAGCTAGGCCTTGGGTCCCATCGACCTGTTGCGCCAAGTATTTATTTATTTTTTTATCTTTCAAAGTTTACAGAAAAACAAATATTAAAGACGGAAAAATATGTTTTCTATGTTTTTCTCAAGATTTTGACAAAAGCTGGAAGTTAGGGATGGGCCATCTGTTGGTTTCTTTCTAAAAAGAAAACAGTAAGGATTTCATTTAAGTATATAACTGCCTCGAATGACTTGGTGGTAGACCATGCTCTCAACCTATATTTTCGATGCTTTCGACTTCTAATTCACGAATAGGTTGACCAATATTGCTCTTTTGAGCCTAAATCATCTCTGCACTGTTCGCATAGTATCAATCTCAAGTGTCATCCCACAAAGTAAAACAAAGTTTAACGGTGTCAAATCGCAGCCCAAATAAAAGAAGCCAACACATGGCCCTCCTTTATAACGAAGCTCTGTATTCTAGAAGTGGCCTCATCGCTGAGAACTATGTTCTGAATTATTTACACGAAACAAATTACGAACTCTACTATATGTATTTTTTAAAGATCGACCATTTTCATAACTAACCCATGGATAACCCTGCTTCACAAATGTCAAAGTTGACATTCGAAAAAAAAAGGAAGCGTTCAGAAATCAACCACTACTGACATCTAGGCGTGGCTTTACCCATGAAAATCAGTTCCACCAGCAAAATAAATCCAAATCTGTAATATATGTATGTATGTACATAGATTCAAGAACAAATTTATGTCCAAGCCACTAAAATATCGACAATTTTTTGTTAAATATTGCTTATCCAAGGAATGTCCTTTATTTATCCACAAAGCGAAAATGTATCTGTGCATGTTCTCTCCCTAAATCAAGGACTAATTGCAAAAATATGTTAAACAGTCCGAGTGATTCAATATCACTGGTCATTAGCCTGGTTATTTTCTCAAGTCAACAATCGAAACGGATCCCAATCGAAATGAGCCACAATCAGTCCTTAGCAAAATTAATTATTCTCCGTGGCCTCCCTTCAACGAGTTACAGTCTCCTCAAGCATGTCCTTTGTGAATATTTCAAAACCAAATCCATTCGACAAGGGCATGTGAGACCTTAGTTTGTCAATAAAAACTTGGAAATGAATTAACCTAGTCATCAGCTTAATTGTGGTTGTTTTATTTAGTATTGTTATCGTGTCCGTCCTGGGATACTTGATAAATTAGAAGCCAGGCCGTATAGAGAGCTAATTCATTCAATGAGTATTGCTAATTTGCTTTTAGTGCTTGTGCATGTACTCGGAGTTGACTAGGCAATAAATAGTGCGTTCCTTACCCTCACACACCACACAGTGTTGGCACGGTACATGGAATATCCCTTCTCGATGATTTGATTGTTTCGTGAAGCAAGCAACAAGGAGCCGACCTCCTGTACAACTACCACTGAAGGCGAACAGCACGTACATATAAGAAATTTAAATTCATTACGATTCCAGACAGCACCTTGATGCCATCATCGATGTCTGCCCTGGATAGTGCGTTGATTATGGAAAAGGCAACAGGTAGACAAGCTAGGGTGGCTAATGAAGTGATATTGACATTGATTTGGACTGGAGAGGCCGTGTAATGGCAGTTTGCTTATACTTTTGGTCATAAATTCAAAAAAGACCAGAACTAGCTGGAAAATACACAAATTGACGTTTGTTCTTGAGGCTTTTATAAGGTTGTAAGGGTATGCACACGTAGAACTCTTCCTAGAACAACTGACAAGCTTTCAGTTCACTTGAGTTATTAAATAAAAAAAGGAGTACGTTTATTAGTTCAACACTAACAACACTTCAACACTTCTTGGTTTCCGATAACATATGTACATGTGGAGGTATAAATTTATACATTTTTTTGGTAATTCTTCCTTTTGAAAGTGCAGTGAAGCTCATACTGGTTGAGTTCCGTTTGGATGGTTTCTGGGACTAGCATGCTTACTTTCAAAAGTACCCACTGTCCTAGCCTTAATTAAAAAAACAGTCGGATCCTGGACAAAACCATGCTCTGAGAGCCTAGGACTCCACTGAACTACAACTAGATTAACAAAACATAGACCCAGTGATCTCAGACTGGGTTGAATACAAAGGGGCCAACACCATACATATGAACTTAGAGCTGGGTGACTGCACTGGCCTCTGGAGACACCTGTAGCTACTGGTCCCAAATGAAATCTTAAAGAAATTAGAACGAAGTGAGGTCAAATCTAAATCGAATGGGCGGAAAGATGGGGAATTAAACATTAGCCCCTTGACAATAAGGGTTCTCTTCACTAACAAGAGAACAACTCCACAAATTGAATCCAAATCGTATGACATCATCCACTGAATGTACCCAGCCTTCCATATTTGTAAAATGATCCCCTAAAGCGCTGACATCACTTACAGCAATCCACCAACGATATTTTTCTTTGGGTTCTAGGACTCGCAATTTCGTCCATTCGACCCAAAACGCTAAGGGAGAGGAGCTTTGAGACGAAATTGCATTTGAAGTGCACCAAGAGGAATTTTTCACTCCTGACCCTGTTTACCCAACTTCTTCCAAAATGCGTCATAGCGACCAACCGAGTGCACCAACGTCTAAATCATACTCCAAACGTTTTTTGGTTGAATTTTTTGTTCAATTTTGTCCATTCGACCCAAAACGGCGAGGGAGAGGAGATATGAGACGAAATTGCATTTGAAGTGCACCAAGAGGAATTTTTGACTCCTGACCCTGTTTACCCAACTTCTTCCAAAATGCGTCATAGCGACCAACCGAGTGCATTAACGTCTAAATCATACGCCAAACGCTTTTTGGTTAAGTTTTTTGTTCAATTTCGTCCATTCGACCCAAAACGCTGAGGGAGCGGAGATATGAGACGAAATTGCATTTGGAGTGCACCAAGAGGAATTTTTCACTCCTGACCCTGATATCCTCCGAAATGAGACATAGCGACCAACGTCTAGCGTTGCTACCTTTGCCGAACAAGCTAATAATAGATAGAGCCGACACTCATCCTCTCGCATCTCCAGAAAACTGTGACAATTACAGTGCCAAGACCAAGCAAAATTTAATCTCTTAAAAGTCCCATCCTACCGGTCTTTACTGGGACTATTACCTCCTACAACATTCTGACTGGTTACCGAAATAGAATGCAACTACACACTGATGATCTCTGGCGAAGCTGTGACGAGACCATAGCTATCCCAAAGCTGCACCCAACTATCCACGATAGGGGCTACCAGTGGATATGTTGGTACTGGTACTGGCACTGCTTGAGAATAATAATCTTCTACGAATATGGCTGAATAAATGGGAGAGTACCTTCCTTCATCTTCTGAATCACCGTTTCTAAGTGTCCTTTGAATTTAGTGTATTGTGCTGCTATTGAGGCCAAAATTATATCCGTCGAGAGTTTAAGAGTTTGCGGAAAGGATCCTCGTTTTTCTACTGGAAAGCTAGCAGCGATGGTATCTTGGCAATTAACCTTCCTTCTTGGATTAATTACCAATAGAAGTTGCCCTTAGACTTTAGCTTATAACAACGCAATCGACTACCGATGTGAGTATCTATCCATACAGACTCCTCAAAGTCCCACGTAGGTACCAAAGGGGCACCCATCCAATCTAGACTATCTTAGTTCTTTAAGTTAGTAGCTACATATGTATACCTGAAGTACTCTTAGACTATGCACTGAATAACATCAACCAAATATCGATCGTATATCCCACTTAAGACGCTCCTACTCCAAATAGTCTTCTTAATCAGTCCCTGGGTATTTTCCTCCACTCATTTGGAAACTCAATGGTATGTCTAGTACTCCCTGTACTTTCTCACATGGCCCATTCCTGCCTTTCATTTTTGTAGACAAAATATGCAAAAGGTTCATAATTCCTACATTCTGGCAGACAGGACGTAGGTACATGTATGTATTTCTATAGCACGTTCTGAATCAATCGTCCTTTGTCTCGTCATCCTCATTCAATTTTCGGCATAATTAATTTTTTTTCCTCTCTTTTGCTAGATACATATATGTATGTACACACTATATAGCTATTAACAGAATTTTATAGCCTTCCAGTCCAAAAAATTCTTTCGACTGAATAGATATAATGATGATGAATCCCTGTAGTCATTTTTCAGGCATAAAAATACAAAAACCATTAAGAACGCATTAAGTGTCCTTCTCCTTTCGATGATTGGCGCTATAAAAACTTCTCCAAACGGCAAGGTGTAGGGTAGAACTCGATTGAATCATTCATCGGAGGTGGGACATTAAGAAAGTCGCACGTGTTTAAAGGCTATTACTCATTCCAACAGAGATTGGGCCATTAAAGCTGACCTTAGCTGAAAAATTAAGACAAAAACTGGTCACATTTTGACGGAAATTCACAATTTATTTCGAGAAAAATTCGATACTGACTACTGTACTGCCTTGTGCGAGTTTTTAAAGTCACAGGTACATGTACGTACACTTACTAATGCCAAGATGGAACTAGAATTTAACTAAAGCGTTTTGGACGAGCCCCCCCAACCCGTTGGCCGCTCCTATATGATTCAAAGCCCAAAAGTGTAGTAGATTGTGATCGTATCTCCAACAAAATTCAATGTGGACATCTCCTTTCCCTAAACATTGTACGATCAAAGATCAAAGAAACCATGCCCTGGTTGCAGGGTAATCCAATGTATATCCAAGGCATTAGCATTCTTCACTGACAGTCAAATGACAGCGACGTCCCTGGAGTAGTGCTCTTTTATCACAAAGTCTATGACGGAGAAGTTGCCAGAAAAGAGAGGGATTCCGCCAAATGGTTCAACGTCTCGAGACAGGGCTGGCATTAGCAAGATGATAAAACTATTGTCGACTTGGTTATAATAAAGAATTTACAGATCAGCCACTGTTTGATGCAAAACGTCTTTTCATATCACTTTCCCTAGAGCTCCACCTCCCGACAAGGGTTTCTACTCCCGAACAACCTGCCACCATTAGACCTCATAGCTATCCTACGCCTAATAGCCCTTTCATTTGGACTTCGGATGCATGTGCATATCTGGCAATGATCGGTGTTATTGAAAGTTCTTTCGATATCAAGGAATCAGACCACCACAGTGTCTTTGTCACTGATTGACAGGTGTTAGACATGGTCGATGCATAGTGCACTAGGAATGGGTTTTTGGTTACTTCTCTGAAAACTGAGGTTTCTCTTATCGTAGATAAGAAAGTTCTTTGGGCAAAGCATTGAAGACGAAAATATTCAAGGCACTCTCAGTTTTCTGAGAAAGTTAAGGTCATTTTGGCAAGATACGGGGCCTATCACCAGAAGAAGGTCCTTTGAATCTATACGGCTGTGATGAGACGTTTTCTAGGTTAAACATCGGGTATTAGGTGGAGTGGCCTTTCATGTAAGTAAATGAGATCTTTCTCGAGTACGAGCCAGATTCTGCTCTAGATGGTTTTCTTAATCCTCAGATGTGGAGGCTTTTGGTATCATCCCCACTGGAGTTTGGATCCCTTTGTCCAGCACCTATCCTACAACCCTAGATCCATAGATATGCCCTCCTCAACTGAGAGCAGTCCTCTATCGAAAACTGTCCTTAGGTTTGGAAATATATGTACAAAAGATTAATTCAGCCTTATTACTGTGAAGAAATCCTTAAATAAGATGGGGGGAGTATCAAAAGAGTTTCTCACAACACACTGTGGCCTGAGGTACTATCTGAAGATATTAAATCGGAGCTCAGAAGCAAAATGTTCATTTGAATTGTAAGAGGATGAAGCATCCTAAATAAATGGGTTGGTGAATGGAACTGGAAAGATCTGGCACTAAAGGCCCATTAGCCTTCAAGGGTGGTATGTCTTATAAGATAGCTTCACCCTTGGTTGGTTTGGAATGGGATATCGATTAAGCATCCTACTATCTACCTACCGGTTTCTGATTCTACCTATGATTAGAACCCAATATTTGATATTATTATGAAAGATTCTATAATCCCTAATTCCTGTTAGTCTTCCTTGTTTGGACTACCCACATCCAATCTTCTTTCCTTTTTACCACAAAGTACAGCCCACTCATTACATTTACTTTGGAGCAACACCATCACCTATAAACCCTAAAACAAACTTTTGCATCATAATGCAAATGCATTCTGCAGTAAGGACTTGTCAGCCATAAGCCGAGAGGATATTTATGACCTCAATGCTGATTAGAGTAGGAAAATCTATTTCAGTCACTCTACGCTACGGAATTCTCAGTGAAAAGTGCAAACTTAAGCCATAATTCCGACTGAGATACACTACCACCCACTACTCTAATTAGCAGCAATGCGATATATACAAAACAAAAACACATCGTCAACGTAATCAAGGTATGATAATGAAGTTATAAATAGTTAAGCTTTGCAATGGAAATGGGGTTCCGGTGCGCTGGCCGGAATCACACGTCAACCGGATATGAGCTTTGCAGGGTGCAAACAGTTCACTCTGTGGCTTTTATATATCACTCCTTGTTGTCAACTGGTTGAGAATGGAAATAGGTATTGAAGGCTTAGGGAGATTGAATTGTTCTACAAATAGCAACAACGGCAAAATGTAAAATTGAAAAGCAATTACATTGGAGAAAGGATGACTAGGATAGGAAATTGTAGTAGATGGTTCCTACATGGGGTCTACAATGTGGAAGGATATGTACGTTTGTCTATATACCGTGAATGGTGGTTATTTTAAAGTCAATAATGTATTTTGTACAATAATAGAAGTGTGAGACTAGTGGGAATGCCAAGGACTCTTACGATGGATTGAAGTTTTATAGAGCTCTACACATCTCTGTCAAGGATACGGACAGATACAACCTTTAAAGGATAGTTTAGATCTTGAACAATACTTGAAGTTTGAGCTAAAATTTTGTAACTTCACAGCTAACTATTTTACGCTTCAACTGGTCTATAACTACGATTTAGTTATGGCATATACACCTTTGAACAACGTTTGTCCTTCGTTAAAAAAGTTCAGCTGCGATAACTTCACGTGAACGTTGTTTTTTCTTCAATTTTCATGCCAAATCTAATTCCATGCCTCACCGACTTCGATAATACGCAAAATCGGCATATTCGAGGAGTTAGATTCATAGTCCTTCTTTAAGGACGATGCCAACATTTTCACAGTCAAGGGATGTTGCTACCGGATCAAGTTGACTGACTATTCTTTGGATAAATTGGACGAGAATGACTAGAAGAAGGTTTTAATGAGATGAATCCACATTTCACACCATTCGCCGAGCAACCGAGCTAGTGAAATCAAAATTCGATGGACGTGGTAAAGATTTTTTACGAAAGACATTTTACATTTTTGTATTTAAATAAAACACAAAATAATTGAAATATTGGGATGAAATTTATTTAAAATATAGTACACGTGTTACATTTAAGTCTGAAAGTGAATAGTATGCACAGCCTTTGCTGCTGGGACGATTATTACGACAGAAAATTGGAGAAATCACTCTTAATGTCGCGACTCGAAATTTCGGTACTAATTGTTGGTAGTTTCCAAACCTTTCTCGTTCATAAACCCCATCATAGATAAAATATAAATTTTGAGTGATATTTTGGCATTAACAGTTCAGAAAAAAAGTTTAAGGACTTCTTCTTCCTTGAAATATAAAATTGTTATGTCCGTATGGAAATACCTTCACAGTCTCTTCTTATCGATTCTCATCAGCTGTTGTACCTGAAAGTTGGCTACTTATCTTTCTGGCTGAAGTAGTTCCAAATAATCAGTCTATTACCCAGTCTTGAGTTATTTTCTTTTATAGTGATTTTGTCGCCAGGATCTGGGTCCTGTGTGCCAGATATTTGTATTTTTTTTTGTGTATAGCTAGGAGAGCAGAATGTCCACTTTTCGTTCTTCTATTTATTGATTTGGCTTGAATCGGATATAATTGGGATTTCGGTTCTATATGGTGATCGACATTCCTTTAGGATAATTTTGAGGATCTAGTTAGTAATATAACTCGTACCCTACTCTTGCAGTTTGCAGTTTGTTCTGAAGTTAAAATAATGTCTGACACAAGACTTCGATTTGCTTGGTTTATGTCGAGAATTATTTGAATTTCAACATTACGATCCTCAATATCGTTAGGATATTCTAGGATTTTTATTGCTGCTTTGCCTTTCACAAACTATGAATATGGCACAACGCAAGGCCTGTCCAAGTAGTAGCCACAAGAATGGAGGTGGTGCAATTCTGAAAAAAGTAGACTTCAACAAGAAGACAGGAAGCTTTTAAACCAAGGATGTTCTATGGATTGGAATCCCTACAAACGGTTATGCAATCGTAAAGTGTTACCTTTTCTTCTGAAAAACATAGAAAAGACAATGTCCGGTGAAGAAACCTAAGAGCTTTCTGTGGAAATCCATTTTCCTGGTAGTAAAACAGGGAGGGCACATTCAGTAGAAAAAAATTGGATAGCCAAGTTCACAGGCAACGTTGTGGGGTTTTGATATGTTATGTCTATGGTTCCCCAGTTGCTTAATCTTCGAGCTAGAGCTGTAGTTCCAAATGTTTACGTATGTATGTCCATAATTTTTGTAGTTCTTGGACTAGTGGCATTCCTTGTGGCATTCCCTTGATATCGCATGTCTTAATCATGTCCCTTATGGCTATTGTTGAGAGCAGAACGGATTTCTCTTTGATACCACAAACATCAGCAGCTTTGTTCAAAGAAATAGGTGGTGTGCTCGTAATAAATGCTCAAATCCTCAAGCTTAAGTGCAGACCCATAATGCTCCCTGATCGACGAACAATCCGCTTGACCATTTCACCATCCTGACAGGATATAGATATATGTAGGTACATACACATACCAAAGTTTTAGCCACTCTCCTTCATCACTCGGATTAGTTATAATTCTCCAACATTCATTCTTTTATGGATTTCCGCCGAAAGGACATGTCTCCTGAATACTGTGAGTGCAACTATATTCTTATTTCACAACAGTTGTGTTGTATTTTTAATCATATCCAGCTTATAAGTACACAGTACATTTCCATTCGTTTTCCGCAACACAAAGGCTTAAGCTTTGATTTCGAATGCACAGGGATTTTCATCGAAAACTTTTATGTTTTTTTAAGGGGAATTTATAATTAATGAACAGAGGGTCAATATTGTACTTTTAGCACATAATGTGGTCAACTGTACGTATCTGCACGTGGTGTGCCATTACAAATTCCAAATAATATACTTTTCAATCATTAGGGCGAGCATTTAGCATTTTCCGAATTTAATTATAGTTCGCCATTTAAAAATATAATTAACAGAATAATTTATCGGCAATAAAGGCACTTATGCATGTACGTATCTATTTGACGATGAAATGTGGTTATAATATCATTTTATTGCAACAACTTGTTTCAACACAAAAAGAAAAACGAATATGAAAAACAGAACTCATTTAAATTCTCGTTAATGGTTGAAACAGATGCACATGTTAAACGTTGCAGGACTTGCAGAAACAAGTCCTGATGTTTCAATATTTACGCTGAAAAAATATTAAAATTTCAACTGCGAAATGCATGTGTGTATCTTCAGTTAAATAATTTTTTTTGATGAAACTCAGAGGTTCCATCAAGAGGTATAAATTTGTTTTATGAAAATGAGCACTTGATTGTTTTTAAATTGGAAACAATTTTGAACATACAGCGAACTAATTTATTTTTGTCTTTTGAAGAACCAACCACTGTATCTATAATCAAGGCCTCGTAAAGTAAGAATTTAAGTTAGCGAAGAGGACATTTACCAGTGGAATACCTTCTCTAAACGAAGTTGTATTTAATACACCTTTCTCGATATCCTAAGCACATGCGTTATGTCTAAGAAAAATAGAAAATTTTTGAGCCGAAAAATCTATGAAAAATAGGGTTACGTATACGCCACCGAGACAGACACTGACATCCTGAATCTGCCTTCTTGTTGCACAATTCTTGCCAGATCTTCTACTTCTCGCGTTGGCCACCGAGCTAGATACTGAGATCCTGAATCTGCTTCCCTCTGCGTATCCTATTTTCAAACGAGCTCAACTGATGCCTCGTTATGTCTGAAAAAATTGAAAATTTCTGAGCCGAAAAATGTATGAAAAATATGGTTACGTATACGCCACCGAGCCAAACACTGACATCCTGAATCTGCTTTCTCGTAGCACAAATCAGGCCACCTTTTCGGTTTCTGTGCATCCTAAGCACAAACGGGTTCTATGTGTAAGAAAAGTAGAACATTTTTGAACCAAAAAATCTATGAAAAATAGGGTGACGTATACGCCACCGAGTCAGACACTGACATCCTGAATCTGCCTTTTCGTAGCACAAATCAGGCCACCTTTTCGGTTTCTGTGCATCCTAAGCACAAACGGGTTCTATGTGTAAGAAAAGTAGAACATTTTTGAACCAAAAAATCTATGAAAAATAGGGTGACGTATACGCCACCGAGTCAGACACTGACATCCTGAATCTGCCTTTTCGTAGCACAAATCAGGCCACCTTTTCGGTTTCTGTGCATCCTAAGCACAAACGGGTTCTATGTGTAAGAAAAGTAGAACATTTTTGAACCAAAAAATCTATGAAAAATAGGGTTGGGCATACGAATCCGAGTCAAACACTGCCATCCTGAATCTGTCTTTTCTCCTGGCACAATTCAGGCAAGATATTCTGTTTCTGGGTATCCTATGCTAAAACGAGCTTAACTGATGCCTCGTTATGTGTGAGGAAAATAGAAAATGTTTGAACTGAAAAATGTATGAGAAATAAGGTTACGCATACGCCACCGGCCTTTAATAAATGTTTTATTAAATTTATCATCCTTGATGATTTTCCAACAGATAGAGTACACAATTCACAAACTTGTTGGTTCATCAAATGCATACAACCACAGCTATCCGATAGTCCACAATGAATTGTATTATACCTTGCGGTACTACACAAACCAGTCTGCATATCCATTTAATGTTCAAAATCCAGGATTATTGCTTTGCATTTCCGGGAATCGGCAAATTGCTATTTCCGAGAAATCCCATATCCCATGGCTCGAGAGATAATGGTAAGGTTCACTCAACTGTCAATTCTCTATTGACGGCATAGTTGTACAGCGATAAATGACCAATCGGAAACTCAACCAACAGGGATCATTACAGCAGGTGCGGTAATGGTTGGGCTAATTCGCGGTCATGCAAATCTTCAATCTATAAATGGAGATCATTCCTGAAACATGGAATTAGGTTGCAACACAATCTATTGTTAATCTCGGTAATACAACCTCCAGTCGATGATAATTATTTTGATGCGTGATATCGCTTTAATTGGGAATTAAATTGCATCCTGACACCCTAAGGTGTTTGATTTTCTACTGCACTAGTACACGCATTGAAGGAGGTACCCAGCAGATATATGTTCGTAACAGAGTTTTGCGAGAATTTAGGCTTTCTTCCGCTCATTCTGAACAGTCTTCGGCTTGACAGTATGAGTGGATTCCTCTATATGATAGTCAGACCATGTCCTTTACTCGTTCTCCGATAAAACTTTTCGATTTAACCAAAATACCATCGGATGTGCAGGTTGTAGTAGCAAAAGTTACTCTCCTGTTCAGGGTAAGAATTCTAAAACGTAGCATTACTGGAAGGATGTTCAAAAAATCTGAGCTTGAGTTGAGATAATTTTTTGAGAAATCGGTACTGAAAACAAAACGACAATGTCTGTACGATTTTAATTGGCCAAAACATCAATGTGCATGATGATAGTAACTATTTCGTTTTCAGTACAAAAGGACGATAAGAAATAAGATCCAGAAAGGTTGGAGGACTTGACGTCTTCAACAAATGACAGTCATTTAGAGCTTCCCTTCAATAGATCACTTGTTTGGGGAACCTTCTTGTTGGAACCACATGTCGTTCATGGCAAGTCTATCCTCTATGTCTCTGAAGCCACAAATGAACTTCATCGCTGAATATAATTTTTCAAAGAAATACGGTATTTTGCAGAGGAGAAACTTGGCTCTTCAAATGATCATGAAGGTTCTGTTCTTGGATCTTGTAAGGGTATAGGCCAAGGTGTTTATACAAAATTTGCCACAGCGTGGCTGAGACATTCTCAATTCATGTAAACGACGTGGAATCAACTGATTTGGCTCATTTCGAACTGAATTACTTATGGCTTTCAATATTTTTGATCCTTCGACCGGTGCATTGTCTCACTGGGACAGGAGCATACAATGGTGAATGTGTTGAAACGAATTTATCTACTAAAGCATGCACAGCTCGTCTATGATGACGATGGTTGCGACAACTGACTCAGAATTTGGTTGTAATTTTTAATAATTTCTAAACGTTGCTGGCTTACAAACTTCATCATAACAAAAATATAAATCTAGACTGACGTTTTATCATTGATAAATCACTAAAAAAGGTTTAAGAGTATATTTTTATTAAAATGCATAATTGTTATGTCTCTGTTGAAAAACTCTCTACAATGAGAAATCCACTGCTTCTACAGGTGGACCACACACGTAGTGATGGTCCAACCTACAAATACTCGCACTCGCATTGAAGGTGGTAAGCTGAAATATGGCTTTACAGGTATTAGTAGTTATGACATACAGATATTCCTATTCCTAAGTACCATAGTCTGATGCGCCATCATGCAGTCCTTTGTAGTGTGCCTCATCTATCTTACTTACTTACTTAGGTGGCGCTACAGTTTGGGGACAGAATGTGCCTCCATTAACAAGCTTCTCCAGTTAAACCGGTTCTTAAGTAACTGCCTCCATTGCGCATTCCAAGTCGATTGACATCTCCTTCTAATTGTGTCACCTATGGCGAGGTCTTCCTTTATACTCCATTCTTCCTCCGGGTTGAATTCGGAAACTCTGCGGGGCATAGCATTGATATTCATTCGCTCTGCATGTCCTAGCCATCTCAAACCACTTATGCGCTATTTCGCGACTAGGAAACTGTCACTGTATAGCTCGTATAGTTTATCATTGAATTGCCTTCTTCAAAAAACGCCAACGCATACGGGATCAAAGATTTTTCGAAGGATTTTTCTCTCGATTGAACTATCTTTCCTATATTTTACGTCCAAGAGAAAGATTTTACATTCGGTCCGCCTCTCTTTGCCCAGATTTACTATGTACTTTGCTCTGTTTTGTATCAAAATATAGTTTTGCAATAGAAGGGGTAATAGCACTCCTCCTTGAGGTACTTCTTCTATAAGCCAAAGCACTTACTTGGCTTCCTCCTATATGATTACAAGTTTGAGCACATCGTTTGAAGTACATATGTATATAGCTAACCCAGCCTAAGAGCAAAGTATCTATTGCTCGTCATACAGTCTTCTTTATATTACCGAGGTCCTCTTGATTAAGAAAGTCATTTGCAAATAAGTGCCGATGAAGAGTTTCAATTTCGGAGCTTTGGCCCCTCTACTGTCAAAAAAATGGTTGACTCGCCAAGTTTTGACAACCTGCGATGCATATTTCGAAAGACGACAAAATCCACCGATAAAATATATTTCGATTGGAGCCTACGATTCCAATAAAATTATGATTGCACTTTCTTAACTATGTGAAGCCGACCATATTTTATGGCACAATTCGGTTCTATGGACTTGTAGCTTCGAAAACTCCATCCTTTCCGACCAAAAACACTTTATATGACTGCCAAGGTTATTTACTGCGACACATAAACGTTTATTACCAGAAAAATACACAAACAACAAGCAAAGTTGTAAAACTGACGAGCCTTCAGTACACATTCTATCATTTACAGCTTTAACATTGTGTTCCAAGAGAATGGCTTCGAAACTCAATTCAGATGAGTTATGGCAAAGAAAAGATACGAATTCGACAATCGCACAAAGTTTTGTTTTTCTCAGGATAAGAATGGCAATCAAAATGGAAGCCATAACTTCCGATTGACATGCTCTAGGGACGCGCATCAATTTTACTTCCTAAAACTGTGCATAAAACTTCAAATCAGCGGCCGGAAGTATTCCTTGTTTACTATACTGTAAAATTGAGAAGTTTCAGCGTGACTCCCATCACACCAGAGTCATCATAATTCCATAACCATTTCGGCATGCTTGACTCGCTTTGATTGCTGCTACAAATTTCTTCCACCTCAGCAGGCATTCCAGAGATTGCTTGGCTATCGATTGGGTTTACATGATTGGCTGGCTTGCTATGTATGAACGTCTAAGCTCGTCCCTTATCCATGTTTTATGGAAATTCTCTGACACTCATTCGGATTGGGCCCTCGGCAATGTGCCCCTTCTTGACAATTTGGCAGATGTTTTGTAGCTTCGTTTCGCCTTCGCCTTCCCGACCATATTTATGTGGGAATATCGACACGTGGATTTGGCGTTCGGGCATAACACGAAAGTGGATTGCAATGTCATACTTTGGGTGTTATTCCGCGGCTGGTACGATGAAGTTGTATTCATGGCCTTGTCGTCGTGCATAATGTCGATGGGATATGTTAAATCGAGGATTGCGTGTCGTCAATGACAGATACTCGATTGATATTAGGATACCTTGACCTAGGACTTGGTGTTTGTACTTTAGAGGGTAGACTAAGGGCAATGTCATTCAAGTTCTTGGCTGCATGATAAGGATCGTATTTGGAAGCCTTACTTTACTTAGTTGTCCACCTGTTAACACAGAAGTTTCGTAAATCAATTGAAATCTCTGTACAATCAAAGGGAGAACTACTGGTGTTTACAAAGCAAAACACTGAGCCTCGTCCTAACTGATAAACATGTCCAGGATACAAACCAACTTACACCTCACCAAGAAACTTATATTGTTACATCATTGTTTCGAGTGTATCTCCAAAGACTAAGAGGAAAACTTTTGCCAGCCATCCCAGAAACCACTTAGATGCATGTGATGCCTGGCAATTACTGGCCACAATATCAAACACACTACACGCAAACAATTACCAAGTTCTCCCTGACAGATACGTAACTTTGTTTGCCTTCTTTAACTTTTACTCTTGCGAAACTAATTGTCAAAGACCAGGAAGCAGTTGCTTCCTTTTTTATCTGAAGGACGAACTTTTTAAAAAAAAAATAACAAAAGAAACTCAATAACAGGTCATTGATTCGTAGCTAGTCCTCATCATTAACTTTGGCCATTTCTCTGCTGCAATTTTAACCTCAAAATTGTTACCAAATTCTATTGGAAGATTGACATTCACTAATTGTTGTACAATTTTTTGATTTTCTGTCTTTTTTTTGTGTATTTTCAGGTGATACTGGTACTTAAAGCGCTGAATCTGTACGCCAACTCTCATGTGACCGTGATTCTGCAAATTGTCTCGCATGTCCTGGCTTATACGAATTCATGTATAAATCCGATCCTGTACGCCTTTTTGTCGGATAACTTCCGTAAGGCATTCAGAAAGGTAAGTTCAAGTGGCTGGTGGATGGATTTTATTGCTAATTGGTGCAACTAACGTCAGTGCTTAGTCCTTGGGATTAATTTCCTTAATGGGTGGATGGTGGTCTGGTACAAAGTAATTCCATTGTTAATCGAGGATTTATGATCCTTTGAAGGGAAATTTACTTTGGTTTTGAGTAATTATGAGGCGCTTTGGTGGTTCTCGACTTTTGATTGTGGTAGCTAGGGGAGCACTGTTGAAGAGGACTTAAAAGATTGGTTTCTTTCAAGGATGCACAGGGGAATAATCATAATAAATACACTAGGTATGAGTGAAGTTGTTTAAATCTATACTCTAGGGGAGAACACAATGAGAAATAGTACTCCAAGTGAAAGGACTGTGAACATAGTTAGCACCCAGGGACAAAAAGTATAAGTATCCATCAGCAACTGTGTATAATAATATTTGTAAAAGAAAGATAACACTTAGATACAGATACCTTACGAAAGAGTGTCTCATCTTTATCCTCAATCCTTCTTTGTTCCTTTAAATCAAATCAAGCATCGTATCGTTTTTTTTTAGCTTTTTTCTTGTGATAGTTACCTCACAGAGCATAGACCAGCACAGTTTTGCTGGATGGAGATGTTGGACTCAGACTGTGCTCCTAAGGATTCCAAAAGAATTGTTAGGTTTCTTTATCCTGCTTTCAGTCTCCAGGTTTGTTTCGGCTTTAAACGGTGGGACATTGTTTACATAATTTAATGGTCCCTCTCCTGAACATCTAACAAGCCAACAATTAGTAATATTGTGACAGTAAATACAGTGAAGAATAACCTCTAATAGAAGTTTGATTTTAATATTGGAATTGCCAACGTTCCAGGCGATACGTAAGAAAGAGTGGTGAAAAGTAGGATTCTAGGATCAATCACTACAAACGTGCTCGCGGAGGTCATATAAATTAGATCGAAACCTATACTTAAATTTAACATGTCTACTATATCTGCAATAAAAATTCAGTTCAATATCTTAATCATACCGTATTTTATTGAAATACCAAATTGTTATGTCCTTACTGAAAAACACTTTGAATTCGGAATCAGTATTGATAGTGAAAACGAAGAAAATGTCTATCAAACTGACCCTATATCACGAGCTTCGAATCCACTGCCATCAATCCAAAAACATGGTTTATTAAACCCTCTTTATGAGCCCCGAGGATAGGCTTTCTGTCATAAGATCCATTCGAGACTGATCTGCATATGTTAAGGTAGTGCTCGGTTCGGATTGAGAAGTATATGTCCCGGTGTTGATCACAATTTTCTCATTTAAGGTTTGAAGTTAATAAAATCCCATTCATGGTGATTCAAGATATCCTGGAACATTCTTTCCTTATCTGCTATATCACAACTCCCTTTCAAAACTGATGGGTCACCAAAACTAAATGATGATCTCTTCCTGCGCTCAAGCTTCAACCATGAAGATACTGACTGGTTCCACCCATTGAGATTCACTTGGAATCTGTTCTATTATGTCGAACTTACTATTCACGTATCTTAAAATATGCCGTAGCATCATAAAGTCAGTGAAGAATTGCTTCTGCTTCTGGCTAGTCTTCTCCATGTTTCTCCACAGATATTTCATTTCCTCATGTGCTGCAATCGGACATTCAGCCAGGTTCCACATGGCAGGCATAGTAACTCTGAATGAGCCTCTGTAGTGAATAAATAAATTTACACACAATAGGATCTATGATTCCAAAGAGTTCAATCTTGATCTCCACTCCTTAGGTATGCAGTACCTTACTAACTCAGCTTTCGAAGTTGCTTAGCTGTGGAAATCCATTTTATAATGAAGACAGAAGTATTTTTAATGCCTAGCTTAGGTTAGGTTCGTGGGTAGGCGAGTGGAAAAATGTTGACACCACCGCTCTCAGGTCAATAGAGACCCATTGTGATACCCATAAGGGAAAGTGGTACCGAGGAGTGTTAAGCCCCATGATTCCTGCTATCGGGGTAGAAAGGGATTTCCTATCCTTTTAAATAATTTTGTCGGTCTAGGGAAAACCATCTACCATCTACTGTTGGCCTTGGTTCGAAGTGTCTGCATGTTGTGATTTTAATCCTGAACCTCTTTTTGTCAGTTCGTCTGCCTTCTCATTTCTTGGTGAATTTTGTATCCAGGGACCCAGCAGAGAGTGACCTTGTGTTGTGTTCCAAGAACCTTGAGTTCTTCACGACAGTACTTTACAAGTTCGGTTTGATTTTCTGTATCAACAATCGCTTTTATAGACTGCTGGCTGTCGATGAAAAATGTGATACCTTACAGTGGTATTGCCTTCAACGCATTCTCACGGGCAGCCATTGTCACCGGTAAGATCTGGATATATCCACATCTATCTTTCACCCGTTTGTGAAGATAGAGATGAGAGACGTGTTCTGGTAGACTGACCACTTTTCTATTCTTCTCTGCCCAGGTACGAGCTTATGATGTGTATCTTAAAGTCTAGTTACGGAGTGTGATAGTCTATGTTAAGAACTTTCCCTAGATATTTCTCCAAGATTATGGAGTGACCCGTGGCTCTATGTCTTTAACTATCTGAACTAATTGCTGGCGTAGCTTGAACGAAGACGTCCAGTGGAAGCAGTGGGTGTTGTTCGCATAGCACTTGTGGTACCAGTAGAGGCCAGTTTCTGTATCCTCGTAAGAGGCATTAAGTTGGTGGTCTTGTTGGCAGACTGCCACCATACAAGATGACCGTAACTCAGAATAGACCTTTGCATAGCCGTATACATCCATAGTATAATTGTGAGTTTTGGACCCCGCTAGTTCACATTTCTCGGGCCAGGTGGCAAGAATCTTCAGCGCGTGTTCCAATAGCTCACTTAGGCTAGGAAGGAGTTTTCGCATGTCAATCAATACAACGTCATCCGCGTAGCCAATAGTCTTGAAACCACTGTCCCTGAGCTACAACAGCACCTCATTTAGTACAATGCCCCATAGTAGAGGTGAGATTACTCCACCTTGAGGGATCCCTCTAGAGGCATATGCTTCCATGTCTGTACCCTCTTGTTCTGTAATAATCTGTCTTTCCTCAAGAATTTCAAAAATCCAGTTGATAAGGGTATCCTGGATTCCTGGATGACCTCTCCAATTATGCATTTCAATGTTTCTTGTTTTAAAATTACTAATTTTTGAATTTGTTTTCTTTTTTCTTTTTCACAGATCGTTTGGTGTGGTAGTCCTCCACCATTGATGCCCGCAAATCAGGTTACAAAAACTACAAGGACCACTGGCAATGGCACCTCCAACATCGATATGCTGTAAATGTCCTTAATTTTACTCTATACTTACCATACCACCCGAGCACACTCAAAAACTAGCCCCATTTTTATCCTTAATTCATTTTGTTACTTATTTACTAAACTTTTTGGTTTACTAACAATTTTATTTGTATGCATGTGTGTATGTATGCCAAAAGGATATCCTTTTTGCGGTTAAACTAAGTATCTGGTTTTCAAAAACGTAACAGATGTAGTGCACTCCACCGAATCCTTGAAGTTTCCGACCGTCAACCGAGCTCATATGAAGGTGTGATGAGGTACAAGTCACATGGAACGCAATTAGGTAAATCAAGTTAATTCAGCGACTTGGAAGAGGTGGAACGTGACGGTTGAAGTGGAAAGAGGAAATTAAATAATTCTAAAATTTCCTCAGCTTATTTGCTAATTTGAGTGAAAATCCTGCGGTGAATATGGCAATCAGCCGACCCAGACTATGTCGGGGTAAATGATGATAAATGTGAGTTTCCTAATTACGTGTTTAGTTATCGGGAGAGATGGGAAACTAAAAGATTGCAGGATTAGAATCATTAATCTCCATTAGCCCAGTTATAGAACGTAGGAGATGGAATCTGTGCTCGTGCATTGTTTGAATGCTTGGCTTTAGTTGCTTCAGATGGACGGATTCATGCTCGTAACCATATCCAATTGGGCTTGCTTGAGCGGCGATGATAGTCCTCTTTGAGATGTTCATTGTTCGGTGAAGTTATAGATTTTAGATAACTTTGTCCTCAGTATGGAGCAGCGGTTGGTTTTGCATATGGAACGTTAATATTTATTTATTGTTTGACCTGGTCCCATGTAGTTGCTTTAAGCTGGCTTTAAGGTTCCAAGGTTTGTACTGTAAGTGCAGGATCGACATGACATTCCGTAAGAATTGTTAGGATACTCTCGATATATTGTGACAGTGGCAGTGGCTTCCTGTATCAATTCCTGGCATATCCTTGAATGTATCAGACACAACATATGTTTCAGAGTGGAATTCTTGGCTTCTCTTGATTCTCCTGCTGATGTAATGCCCTCCAGGCTTTGTGGCCACATTTCATTCAACGGCGAACTCTGTATGTCTCATCAACTGATCAGGTCCTGATCAGAGTGCTTGTCGATGTATTGGCCTCAGGAAGGTTCTACAAGGAGCTTAGATCTGCCTTCTTGGCTGAAATATCATCCAGTCTTTTAATGGACATTTTAACGAGTTTAGACCTTACCAATGCCGACTGTGTTTCTTTGTTAGCTTCTTGACATTCGATATAGAATATCTTGATCCACAGCTTGTTTTACTCCACCGACTTGGGCTTGAAAGCGTTTCAATCGTTCTTAGATTTGAAGAACTGATTTGCATGATTATATCCATTCTAAATCCGTCGGTATAGATAGCTCTTCCTTCATTCAGACTGAATCGGCATCCCGTTCCTATATGCTAAGAATTCTTAAGGCGAACCTTCAACTATTGTTAAATAGTGGCAGTCCGGATATAGTCCGTTTCCGTCCGGATATGTCAAGAGAAAGAAGGCACAGTATTGTTTCCCGTGCTATTACAGGTATTGATATCATCAATCTGTTACCTCCAGAGAGCCTGCCGTTGAATCCTTGGCAGACCGTTTTAACCAACTGATTGATATAGGGTACTCGGAAACCTCAATCAAAAAGTTGCATGGTTACTTGGTAAAGTAAACCGAGCAGCTACCTCTTAAAAAAGAGCGATGATTAATAACGTTCAGGAGCACTGTGAACTACTGCTCTAATCTACAGAGTACTTGACTTAAGGTCTTTCGTCCTGTACCTGAAGTGGATCTAGCGATACTTCATCCATCTCCAAGTGTTTGTGAACTAGTGCCTCACATTACTTGGAAAGTATACCCAGTTAACCTGATCCTCCCGAATGTCTGTAAGATTGGTATTTTTACTGCCTCTCAGCAGAAAGCGTATTGGCCAGATATCTCACTATCCTTGACTTGATTAACACTACTGTCACACTTGTGAAAAGGTTGCCTTTTCTTCGAATCATCTCCTGTTGTACTGCAATCTACATAAGTACGTACGTACGACCTTCTCTTTCTGAAAAGTGTTTCAAGTTGCTCACCGAACAAGACTTCACCCAAAGGATAGGACTGAACTAACCTTCTAGAAGCTTATTGCTCTCTTGGTACGAACCTTGACATGTGTAGATCGAAGCGAGTTACTTATGAAAGAATTGGTCGTTTTGATGTAATTTTTCATATCCACGATCAGATCCTTCCAGTTTCTGTACCCTTAGCTGATTTGATATTGTCGTCAGTACGACCTTGTGAACGTCTTTGAAAGCACTGTCATTATTCTTTTGAGGCACATTTCTGTGGGGCATTACTCCTATAGTTCAAACAGCAACAGTGCAACTGTTCAGTCTTCCATATCCTTCTTTAAAGATTTACAAGGATTAAATACACACTTTTCTTGAGACTGCTACGTTCCTTCGTCACAGATTTGCAGCTGTTAACACAACTGAAGGAATTCGGCCCACTTGGTCCCAAGACTTTTGTTTTTAGACCGTGTTTTGTGTTAGACCGGCCCTCGATAAAGATGCACTTAGACCAGAAAAGGTCCATTGGAACCATCCGCTCCTTTTTTTGAAATAGGCAATGTTAGCCGTGCAGACAGTATTCAGATCATTGAGATCGTTGAAGGAGAGCCTTTCTAATGTTGGCAAGTGCTGAGCATGTGCATAGATGACTAATGGTCTCATCTTCCTCCTCGCCTCTTCAACTTCTGCAGAAGTTATTGTAGGGGATATCCAGCTTTTTAGCATGCCTTCCTAAAGCACAGTGGGCGGTTAGGTTGTTAACTATCACGGAGAGGGTTCCTCTCGTTTGTTTTATGTCAGCGCAGTCTGGCAGTACTGGAATGGTCTAGCTGATGAGATCAATGGTTGGCCAGCCTTATTGCGTCGGCGTTGATCAGGTATTTAGCATACGACGTTGGCGCCTTGATGGCATTGACGTTTATGCTATTTACACCAGAGGAGCCTCTTCTATCCAATGCGTCAGCTTCGTAATTTCCCGATACAGTGACCTGGTACCCAGCAAAGGGTGAGGTTGTACTGACCAGCTTTCTCGTTAAGAGATACGCGGCAGCCTTTCACTGCCTTGGATATCGTAGTGCTGGATGCGAGAGATTTGATAGCTGCTTGACTGTCGATGTAGATGACAGTATCCGATTATGATATTGCATTACCCGTCAGCAATTCAGCTTTCAGCGTAGTCCTAAGCAATTTTCCACTTGCCTTCTTCATTTCTTTCAAGTCTTGGCGCAACCTTTTCTACTTCGTGTTACCTATTATTTTGAACTACTACTATCAGTTTTCAAGACATGATATCTTGAATACTTCTCTGGTTGAAAATCTATCCATGAAAAAAGCGTTCCACCCGTCTGAAGTCGTATTTCAAACCTAACACACGTCGAACTCGGTGTGCCTGCGTTTGTTTACAAAATAGAAAACACTTTCAAAAATTTTCGAAAACTTTTAGGAATATCGCGTTTCAAAGTGCATATGTACATCTGTATATACAACATTCGCTCAGTTTGTCAAACGAATATAGACACTTCAGCATGTCTATCCTTTTGTTACTTAATTTTCATTTTAATTTCTCTCACAACTCCCAGTCCTCACTGTATTTCATTTGCATATCCTTAATGTTGTACACAGACATTGCCAATATACTTATTTTACTTTCGAATGTAATTTATTTAATTTATACCAAACTGCACTTTTATTTCAGCTTCTAACAAAACACAGCACACGACTTCTTGATTTTTATTCCCCTTTTGTACATTTTGTAAAGAATTCAAACAAAACTATAAGAAAATTTGTAAATAAAATAAAACATTTAATATATTTAAGAATGAGATATGTTGACGGTTTTATATTAGAATGTTTCCAGTGTTAAATGTCATTCAGAGTTTTTATAATATACATAAAATAAAATAAATATATATTTAACTAAATATTTCATCAAAACTTAATTAAAGGTATATTAGTAAAAATATTGTAGTTGCTTTTACACGACATAGTTTTTTATAAATAAATACATACAGATATGTAGATAATTTATTTCGGTATCGATTCTGTTTGGTTAGTAACCTCCCTCACTCTACAGAGCCCCAAGAGAGATGAGGTTACCATTTACTTTTTGGTTTTTTTTTTAAAAATATTATTTCTAACTCAGTTTTAGTTAAATTTATTAAGTGATATAGAATAAATCGTAGTTGTTGTATAAAATGGAAAAACACAGTAATAATATTTTTGTATTTCATTAATGTTACTTATAAACAACAGAAAAATAAAAATATTTATAAATGTAATTGTTGACACTAAAAACAAAAGAAAAACATAATATTTGTAATAAAATTTTAGCATTAGTGCAATCCAAAACACAAAACAAAATTTAATAAACAAACTTCCTAGATTTAAAATTAAAAAACTAAAATTAAGTTAAACGAACAAACGAATTGTAAATGTAGACAAAAATATAAATAAACAAATATATTTACTAAATATTCTCCTAAGATAAATTGTTAAGAAATATTTAAAAAACAAACTTTAAGTACATATGGATAAAACAAAAGAAAAAAAAATTGTATAATACAGGGCGTAGCTAAACAAAAATATATTATAATGTAATATTCAGTCACTACATACATAATTAGAGAAACTAAAACTAGAAATACTAACATTGTAGTCTGCTGGTCAGTGGACATCCGTTTGTTAGGTATTTCCAAAGAGGCTAACAATTTTAAGGACCATTGCCTTTTTGATTTAAAACAAATAAATTGTTAAACAGGCAGAAAGTGAGAGACCTACTGTCACTGGTAGCTCATCAATTTTTGCGAACTAATTCAGAGTGGTTTTATGAAACGCCGGAGGTTTGGCAAGTCGTGAACTTCTTTTGGTTTCAAGTCGATTATAAAATGAATAGCAGTTATAAATTTATGTTTTGTTTTTGTTTGTTTTTGAAATGATTGAATGAATAAAGGGAAATTGTTTCTAACCAAGACTATGTTTTTATTGAGAAGTGATGATGGAACGGAGCCCTAGGCTTGTTGACAGAGATCTACACTGAAGCCAAACACTAGTGATCCTGTCAAAAATATCCAGTGTAGGGAAACTTTAGACAAGCCATGGAATTAAAGGTAAGTGTAAGGCATTAGTAAATCAAAGGTAGGGATAGGTATAGGTTACTACGAACTATGAGATTGCTGCAGTCTCACTCAAATCTCAAAGAATCCATTGTGTTCAGGAATAGGGACACTCACTGGTCATTGTCTTGTGAGGAAGCATGATATGAGATTGGAATTGCCGAACACAAACAGTTGTGGATATTGTGGTGACTTACATGTTCCGAATGATATTCCTCGTCTACTCTGTGAGTGCCAAGCCATTACTCGGAGAAGACTTAAGTACTGTGGAAGATATTTCTTAAGTAATTTAGAGGTATATTTTGGTTTTGTAGGGAACTAAATTATGTGGATAACGTAGTGCAAGTGGCTGGTAGTGAAGATGTGCCTAGTGCTTTATGATGAACTCATAACCCTACACACAAGGCCCTAACCGCACCCTGACTGTCGCTATAAACACTGATACTCCAAACGCGGGTTGTATTTATAACTATATTGAAGTTCAGTGGTGACTATCTCCACGAAGACACCAGCATCAGACTGGAGATTCTACTAAAGCCCAATGGAGGATCAGAATCAGACCTAAGCTAGGCCAGTCTTGGACGTAGGGAAAGTCGACTCTAAATTAGAAAAGCAACCAAAGTTTCGGTGTTATTGCTTCATTCATGGAACTGGAGTCGTAAGATAAGTGTCGCACAAGGGCATCAAAACTTCAGTAAGTAAAGGCATTCTGTCTATGACGATAGATTGCTTTAACAGCTCAGACAAAGCATTTAGAGCAGAACTCGGCTTATACTCCTAAATGATGTAGTGAAGTCTCCACCAAACAACTGAAAAGAAGAGAAGGTTTTATCATAACCATATCGATCCAAAGGACATTTTTCATTGAGCAGCTCTATCTTGACAAAAGCAACCTTACACTCCCAGAAAACTTAGAGTGTTTTGGATATCTTTCACTTGACTTGCTTTACCCAATTAAGGTGTCTATCCAGAATCACTTGCAGATATTTCGATTCATCGGAGACCTGGATGGAGGTGGCTGCGTCAATCTTGTAAAGAGAACATCCTAAGTTTTTATAGGATTGACCGAGGCCCCATTCATCGACCACATAAGCCTGTCTATAAGCCTGACCCAATCAAAAGTATGGCAGCATCATCTTTTTAGGCCTGAGCGTAGACGTTTAAATTATTGAGAGTATGGAACAGAGAGTCAACTACCATCCATCATACCACTGAAGATAGAACGCCGCCTTGCAAGCAGCCCTTGTTAACAAGGGCTTGCCATAACATGGTGAGTTCTCTCATCTACTTCTCATTTACTTCGTAATGTCTACCAGAGTCGAGTGAGATTTTGAAACGTAATCTCATACGATTTTTAAATCTGGTATCCATATTGCATTTCAAACAGAGAGTGTATCCACACTGTAGACCTGTTCACATGAATCTCGACAAGTTTCTCCAAGATTTTCAAGATAGACTTAAGGTCTTCAACTCTTCGCGAGGGAGTAATCCTCCAATTTGTGGTACAAAAGCCACTGTTAACATATGTGAATGCATAGAAATATATTCTAGTGCTAGACACGGAGTAAAGAATCTCTTTAAAGTTGGCACCAACTGACTTATCCTCAGAGAGGAGTGCCAGGTGATTTAAAGCTGTCAACGGATTCTACAGCATATCCGACAGTCTCATCTGTTTGCACGGCATATATATATATAAGTTGGCACCAACTGACTTATCCTCAGAGAGGAGTGCCAGGTGATTTAAAGCTGTCAACGGATTCTACAGCATATCCGATAGTCTCATCTCATCATATCCGATAGTCTCATCTGTTTGCACGGCATATTCAGTATACCAGCTATGCCATGTTTTGCTACTCTGATCAAGCTTAACCTGCACAGGCCCAGAAAGAGAGTTTCCAGCTGAAGGGTGTAAGTTTTGGCTTTCGTTTTAGTGTAGGTACTGTCAGACTTCCAATTTGATTGGCTTGCCTCTTTTGAGAACTTTAACCAACCTACTAGTTTCACCTAGAGTCTCAAAACTTTCTGGAAACAACTTTTCGACAGGGGACTTGACTCTATTTGCTGGATCGAGAAAAGTTCTAGTTTCCATCTAGATTTGTTTGATTTGGGGTTTTCTGGGTTCATTTGTGAGTCTCTGCAGTTCTGAGTTTCACCAGCGAACTGGTGATCTGCAAAAGATCTTCATAACTGGGCCTGTTAGTTCTAATCGTCTGCTGATGATACTACTCAGTCAATGGAATTTTTATGGTGAACTAATGGACAAGATATCATAATGGAACTAGTTCAAGCACTAGATGGAATCTACAACCAAACGTTGAACTTATTCGCACCAAACCACTCCACTTAGAGATAAGTACAGGACAGTCTAGATTATCTAGATTATCAAGTGCAAACCAACATTCTCTAAAGATGACTCACCACTTTTATCGGTCTTGAACGGTTACGGAACGACCATTCATCTATACACTAAGTGTTGTTCCCCTTCTTCAGTTCAGTTGATGTCTGGCCGCATTTTCTTGTTCCCAGGATCAATAAGTAGGCATCGAAACGATTTACCGTCAAAGGACACCATTTATCTGAGTGCTTGCAATACAAAGTGAGCAGAAACAGTTCCTATCAAATAGTATCCGTACTTGGATAATATTTATTCAAACCCCCTCACCATTTGAATATTGATAAAGTTGGTGTCTCAAATATAATTTGGTTGCCGAAGTTTGTATTGATTCAAGAAATACGATTTCGTGCTGTAAGTTTCGAGGAATCGAACTTAAAAGTAATATCCAATTCCAGGAACTCGATCCGAACAAGAACTGATTGCACAAGTTCTATTAAAATACTCACACAAACCGAAAAGATGTGATTTACTATTATTGAAAGTTCAATATTGGAGGTTAGCAAATTCTTCGGGGGATAACGTACAGTATTTGCGAAGAAATACTAAATATTTGGAGTAGATACTCGAAGACAAACGAAGAGTTTACCAGAAATTGAATTTTACTCGGAAGATAAAGTTATTTAATATTTACAAGATACAACTCAGAGGAGGGGTACAATTCGAAGTAGAATTTAATGGGAATTATGTTGTACGCTTTTGTTTGAGTTACCTGTGGTCTTTTGCTTAGAAAAGTTATTAAATAACGCAATAACTAATGTTCAATTTAATTTGGTAAATTTTTCTGCAAGTCCTCTGTGAGGAAGGGTCTTAAATATGACAGCTCTGTGCTTAAACCACCCAACCTCGAAGGAACTGTGTTTTAGTTGCGGAAAACTAGAAACGATGGTTTTTGTCCTGCTATGTATATCGACACTAACGTCACTGTTTATACCCTAAATTTAGGCCTAAAATTTGGGCTGGAACGATGAAACTCTATATCATTGCGTTTAAGAACAAGAAGGTGTACAAGTGTCATCATAGCTTCACTATCTTACATGAAATGGAAAAATCTTATTAAGGCCAAATATTTAGACATTTAAACTATCTACATTTGACTCGAACATCCCATGTGGCCACGGTTACTTTTTGGAGTCGTTTTCATAAAAAATCCGATTTTGATGAATGATGCTGCATCATAGTTGAACTTTCTAGAGGGTGACCAGATAGCAATGATACTTCTTTCAATTGCGATGTTTCAATAGCTATCAAAGTTACCAATGACATTCAGCTGTCAAAATGTTCAATAAGGTTTGCCATTTTATCGTGCATCGCCTTACCGTTGTTGAACTTTCGAAATCACAGCTCGATTGTAAATACGCAACGTGACTTTCGTCGTGATCGGTCGTCGTCATGGCCTCATTGTGTAAGCAGTTCGTCGCACCGTGGAAAAGTCTGAAGCTGAGTACACTCTTTTGGACCTTAAGCGACCAACCAGACAGAGACTGGCCGCCGAAGCAGTCAGTACTGAAGAAGATCCATAATAGGCGATTAGGTGCCGCTCAGCGTAATTGGGCACCGCCAGTGAGTTAAGCCGGCTTATTTTGCGGATGCGGTTAGCCCTACACCCATAGAAGATGTTGCTGACACAAGAATCGAAGCCAGTCGACTATAGATGGTGTCATCTGAGTTCACTAATTGAGCGGATTTTCATGTAGGTAGCTAAGACCTCCTTGGAGCGTCAATTACATGTGATCCTGCAAGTGTGGATGGTGGCTTCCTTCTGCCAGAAGTCATTTGAAAAGAGGTCTACCGTCCTCATAAAGGCGCCTCGAAAGGCAACTCAAAGTGAAAACACAACTAAAGTAATTAAATTTGCTCAAATATGTATTTCATAAGTTTTAAGTATATAATGTATGTTTGTATGTATGCCAAGAGTCCACTTCAAGTTATAGTCACTGTCTAACTGTCTTCCGGTCCCAGATTGTTATGGAAAAAGATTCTGAATTCCCTGGTCTTCATATTCGTCAAACTACTCTGCAAGTCTGCCAGACTTGCAAATGGCAGAACCCTATCGAATGGATAGCCCATTGTTCGTTTATCCGGGAACAGTTTGTCCTTCAATCCACAGAACGAGGCAGCATCATCACAGGGATCGGGGCTATAACAAAGCGTGTCCATTAGTGAACTGTATCACTGCCACCATTCGCCACTTACACATTGTTGGTCTGAACAACTGCATCGTCGTGATAGTCCGAGATCATAACAAACAAATCAAACAATCGTCCATCTGGGGTCCCCTTTGGCAGGAGCATATGTTCTGGCCATCCACATCCACAGAATCGTGATTCGGCAATTTGATTTGGATCGGTCAAGCGCTGCTCTACGTCAACTCGTCGGAAGGTCTTTTCAAATGGAATCGTCACACTGGATGCCTCAGAGCGACGCTTTATGCGATTTTGTCCCGGTTTCACTGAAACAAAGTAGATGAGGCTTAGAAGTGCTTCCCCTGGATTTCTAAAAGAACTAACAGTTCACGACAAACTTATCCATTTCGATAGCTAGTTGACGTTTCTCGTCCAGGGACAACTCTGTCGCACGCTCATCAATCTTGGGAATGATGAAGATGCGACATGTCCCCTGGCGTTCAGCTGAACCCTTATTGGTCACGGTTATGGTATAGTCGAAGGGATCATGTTGCAAGTGGGTAAACCTGACAAACGAATTGGCATTTGGTCCTGCGAAATCCATTCCAGAGCCCAGGTCAATGTCACTCTTCTCCCAGTATGTCCTCAAAACATTCGGCTTAGCGTTCCTCACTCGAGCCTTCACTTGCACATTGTCAATCACAATCCCTTCGTAGTCAAGCTAAATGGAAAGTTGTTAGGATATGAAAATACCGAGACTGTAGGCATACCTGATCCTGGCTATATGGAGGCAGCATAGCTTTGTGCTTAATGCCCAAATTGTCAATGAACGTATGCCATCTGTAGAAGATTGGATCTCGCATTGCTGTCGAAACCCCTCCCATCACACTGAAACTTTCTAGGAATCTGGAATCGGGATCATGGATTGTGGCCAACATAAAGTGACCCAAGTTATGCAGGTCACCATAGAGACGGCGGTTTACCGACATTGCTGACGACTCGACTATGTTGAATAAAATGTCAATGCCGCGCACTTCGTCCAGCATAACTCGATTGCCATTGAACTAGAAAGAGTAGAGTAAATCATTTGAATGACAAGTTAGAAGGACATGTGCTCACATCAATCACATATCCCACATCGATGGCATCTTGAATTCGATTGATCCATCTCTCCAAATCGGCCACTTCAACACTAAGCTCAGTGCGATTGATATCCTGCAGGACCATGCCTGGCATTCGAGAGGCAAACGATCGATTCGTGGTACTGTTAATCAGTTTCGGGAAGTATCCTTCCACCATCGGTTGTCTCAAGTTACTCAGAGGCTTGGTGGCGCCCAAGAAATTGCAAAAACGATCGCCGTTGTAGCGGGCCAAGATCTGATGATGCATGTACCAGAACAGCTCTCCACGACGATCCTTGGCAACTATATCTCGAGGTCCATCAGCGGGATAGACCAAATGCCAGTGCCAGTGATGGAGATTGATTCCGACATCTTCGCGGAAATAGGCCATTCGCTGCTCCTCTTCACGGTCAGATGCTGTGTAGTTTAGCGGAGTCTCTAAGGGTGGCTGCAATCCAAATTGTATTTAATTCCAAGCCCTGTTCGTATTTCATAACTGACTCACCCTATTTCCAGGATTTGGTTGGAGGGTGGCATCGTTTCGGGCCTGGCGAAGGATTTTCGGTTCTATAAAGTTGTTTGGGAACTGCTCAACCAGCGGTGGTACTCGCACATGACCAGTATCCGATCGATGTTGAACAGCCACACCGTAGGCGTACTGGAACATGTACGGATTCACACGATCCCTGAAAAGCGAGAGGTGTTAGCCTAGTAGTCGGTGGTCTACCATGTTCGTGGACGTACTTGATGTAGACAGCTAGACTGATGAAAGTCTGCAGATCGTTGGCATCCATAAACATACGAATCAGGCGTGCTGCCATCTGCTTATGGGTTGGATTGAATATACAGAACATTCCCTTGCTACCGGACCTAGCTATGAAGTCCAGGTTCGGCTTCTCGATGTCCAGAATGGGTATCTAAAGAAAACCAGCGGTTCGCCAAATATTCTGAAACAAATCCTTCCAAGACAGGACTTACCCTAACTTCCACATCGTTGTTGTAACGATTCTGAACTTCAGGTCCAATGTCAGAGTAGTGTCCGGTAAAGAAACTGTCTGGCAATTCGAAAATGGCCTTTCCCTGGTCTCTTGGAGTGAAGGCGGGCTCTAAGGGCCTTTGGAAAAGGAGTTCTACTGATTTTGTTTCGTAGCTCATCGTGGCGTATTCTTTACTGAAAACTAAAAGCTTTACTTGGAAGAGAAAGAGTTTAAAGGTTCAAAAACTAGTTTGAAACTGATTTGGTAATGGATGGTGAGCAGTTTATATACAGTTTTCGGATACATTGCAGACCGCAAGAAGGGGTTAACGACTTCGTGAGTAGTGTATGTCGATACTATGTAGTAATCTTACCACAGCTTAGATATCGTCCGGCGAACTGAGCTCAGCTTAGTTGCATTAGTGCAATTCCTAACACCGCTTATGCAATTTCTAGATACTAGCTAGGGCAACGTACTTTTGACTGATAAGAAATTGCACACGTTTTTGTGGTTGCTACAACAATGTTTCTATGATTCGCTACTCTCTTGGGCAAACTATAGAATTTCACATCCGGTATGTACTTTAGGTGGTGCTAGAGTTTTGCCTAGCCCTGGAACTCCAATTTGATCTTTAGCAAAAGATGACACCATTCTCGAACGCTGTGGAGTCGAAAACTCGTGTGACTAGGACATCTGAGGCTCTGGGCACCTGTTATTGGCGTTACAAGATTATTTCCACAAGGGTTGACCAGTCTCTTGATAACAAATGTGTAAAAGGGTTTCCTACTTGACTGACGTACTCAGGAAGGGTAAGGATTCAACAACTTCCTAGACCAGTGTTTCACAAAGCCAAGTACTGAGTTGGTTCTACTTATAAGGATATCTTTATAAAAACGAACCAATTGCAGAAGTAATGAAAGGGATAAGTACTTAGATGGATAGAAAAGCGGCCCTGACAATAGATTCGGCATTATGAAATGCGGAGAAACTATGGAAGATCACCAGTGTGACAATCGATCTTGAGTTAGTTAACCTTTTGACGAACCATCAAGGTATTCCTTGAAAGGTTTATGATGAGAAAGAAGTCATCGAAGAAGCGAGTTTGAGAGTAATCGGCCAGCCACATGATATGTATTTTCTTGAGACATCCCAAGTCAGTAATATACTTTCCAATACTTTCCAATACTTTGTTTCCCCACAAAAAAAAGTCCAAAGGGGTCAAATCGCAGTTTTTGCAAATATTTTCACATAAGGTACCTCGCGGAGTGAGAATCAAAAAGTAGCAACAATTGATAAAACGATTTGGGAATTTGGTGCGCAAAAGCTCGATTGTGGCATGGGCTGCGTGGCATGGCATGCCATCCTGCATGAACCAGAGGTCGTCCAAATTCATGTCTTCAATTTCAGTATAAAAAAAAGTCGGTTAACGCCCACCTCCGCTCCTCAGGCTAGTGCGTCAAATGTTGAGCAGTTGAGATTGATGACGGGTTGATGTTTGTGAATTGAATTGAGTCTCAGTCACATTCTCGCCCGTGTGCACCGTACGACGACGGGGAGCATGAGTGTTGTCCACTAGCATACCAGTCTCACGAACTTTATGGACAAACTTGCGTACAGAAGCCGCGGTGGGTGCTCCATTTAGGCCAAAACTTATTTTCAAATAACGCACTGTTTGGGCTACACAGCACTCACTTTGGAAATAAGTTTTCAATATTTCCCAACGTTGTTCAACCGTAAAGTGACGCATTTCGAGAAATAGCTGTCAGTGTCAAAACAACCTATGATTTAAACCGAAACCACTAGATGGCACACCCTTTCAATGCAACTGCATCTCTAGACTATCAGTGCATCAAATAGATTCCCAGGAGAGCCTACCTACATATATACTTACTTAACTAACACGACACCGAGGCCTTCTTCTCCCTTCGATCCCAGACACTCTACTTCCAGTTGTCTAGTTCAAGAGCTCTAGCAGCTACGATGGCTTGATCTTTTAAACAGAGGTGCAGTCTTCTTTGTTGTCTTGAACCTGGAGGAATGATTCGAAATTTCCCTTTGCTGGAGTATTATTGTTCATCAACTCTCTCTTCTTCTCCATACACTCTAAAAGTACTCAAAATCTGTTCTACTTTCCTGATTTCTGTCCTCGACTCGGCTCCATATAGTTGAACTGATAGAATCAATGTTTTGTGGAACATGTATCTCACATTCTAATTTAGCAGTTTTGAACCTACATGTTCCGCCAAACTGAAGTACCAGAGTCTTCCTAGGATAGGTCTAGGAGTGGAGCTTATATTTACTTCGAGGTCGGTAAACTCCTTAATCACTTCGACATTTTGTTTTAGGTGCTGGACGGATCTTTCTTTAGGTGTTAACAACATGTACTTGGTTTTCCTCTCATTTATTTCTGAACCAACTTCCTTCGCCTGTTCTATACTTACATTCCGCTGGGAGCGACGGATGATGTCAAAAGAAAGCCTGCGTTGACCCGAAAAAACCTGAAACTTTGCCCATTTATGCATAGTATGGCCTGGTCTTAGATATTCCCAAATCCACAGGACCCTTGTTATAATACCTTCAATTTGCAAAGTCCACATACGTTTTTCAACTCCAACTAGAAGACCTGGACCATCCAACAAAGCACGCACATACTCAAGAGACATGTCCATCCGCGCCCCCATCACTGTGATGCACTAACATTGTTTGCCATTTCCAGTTTAGCAAAGTGCATGTTCAAAAACAAATACAAACAAATCCATTTACCACAATGTGTAACAAGAGGGCATCACCACAGGAACAATAAAAACACTATCAGCTACGATGAGTCTATTTGTCCTCCCTGCACGCAAATAAAAACAGTAAAACGTTACTTTATCCCTTTCAGTGTGAAATATTCTTTCGCATTTTTCATCCTCGTTCTCGGGATTTTCCTTTTTTCAAAATTAAAGAACTAAAAAGGACACACCACCACCCCAACCGCCACCTGCCAAGTAAACAACACAAAAAAGGACCACACACCCGTCCACTCGTACCGTCCATTCGCCAAACAAAAACAGCAGTACCATGTAGCAAGGATACTCTTCGTTTCATCATAGAAATTTCAAAGACAATAGCACGAGGTGGATATACTTTGGAAATATAGCAAACAAGTTTGCGCTGTATATTCGTACTCGAGGAGGACGTCATTATTTCTTCGGCATCCTTGATTGAATGTAAACAATGGTGAGTGGGTGTGGATCTAGGGGCAACCTTCAAGGACGAAGTGAAGCAAAGCAAAAGCGTGCATACTAGGCAACTGAGGTAACAAACCGTAAGTGCCGTTTCTATTTTCGAATAATAATGGACGCCTTGTGTTTGTATGGGTGCGCGCATGGAAATAGTGAGCTACGTCAAGCTGACACTAATTAATTAAATGTGTCAGCGAGGTGGTAGTGATTTTGTTTTTAACAAAACCCAACACGGAACAGGTGCACGATTCATTACATCACTCCTCGCCCCGACGACTGATTAATTTGCCAGAGAGATACATTTGTATCTTTGTGCGGGTATTTCGTTGCTATTTCTGTTTTTCTGATTCGCGCAATGGAACAGAGAAAAGGTTTCGTTGATTGTGTGCGGGGGCGTTGAAGGCACATGATGGCTCCATTGTACGTGCGCGTGTTTTCGTTTTAATTTAGATTATTTGATTCACTGTTCTGATACTGTTGCAATGGGCTACACGAAGCCATGGGTGGAGGCACACCAGCCCCAACGTATTTATCCTCCTAGATTGGGTATCAAATTGTAGCACAAAAAAAAGAGAAAAATTTCACAGACATCGTCTAGACATGTCTCTGCTCCCATGCATGTCGGGGGCTTTCAAGGCTTAACAAGGATAATGAATGCATTACCTTCGGAACAATGAGTTGTTGGGAATGTTTTTTTCGAATTAAGAAAAGGGGTCCTGAATGGCTTTTAGAGAATTTTTCAGACTATTTGGGATGCAATTTAGGGCACGTGTAACTACCACGTCATAGCTGGAAAGGACGAGGGTGATCCTAGTAAATAAATTGGCACCACATACAAAGATGTACGTACACCTTCACTGCCAGCAAGAAAAAATGCACACTTTGATGGAACACAGATCCAATCTTAGGAAGATTGCTGGAGAGAGTTTCTATATTTGCTTTAGACACAAGTATTGGCAACCATACAGGATTCTTCTTGGGGAGTACAAGGCTTGGGTGAACTATTGTCAATCCATAATCCATTGAAACCACAAAGAACTCACCCAGACTGAGTAAGATACTGTCTAAGGAGCACTTCAGCTCGTCCCCCAGAAAGTTCTTGGAGCTTCTGATCCAAACACACTTTCCTGGATGTAACAACGAGATTTTCTTATGCCAGTTTCTCAAGGCCGCACAATCCGCATCCTGCGATGATATTGAGACAACAATTGTAAACATTAATACCTCCTGGGCTATTAACAGCTTCTCTCCGTACAAATCGAATAGTTTTGAGAGTTTTCTTCTGTTCATGCCGAAAAAAACATTAGACCAGGTTACTCCATGGCTAGTATCTATTCAATGAAGCTCCATTCTTCTTCCTCTTAGCTGGAGACATGTTCGTATTATGCTTATTCCGAAAGATGGGAACTATGGGCATGAGTCTGCAAAGGACTATCACCTTATCCCCTTTCCTATCGACGACATTGGAACGTAGCTTAGCCACCCACATACGATATCCTCTAGCACAAACCCTTTTATCCGAATCTCAGCATACGACAGAGATGAGCACAAGGTAGGTTCGTGTGCGGATGATGTGGTAATTCAGGTATCAAGGATATTTCCTTCATTAAACGGTGAGATTGTGGAAGGTGCATTCGACAAGATTGTTACTCTTGGTTCTTGATCCAAATCTTAACAGGAAACTCAATATTGACCAGCGGGTAAAGGAAGTCTTCTATGGGCTTCTATGATTGCAGCAAAACCTTCGTTTAATGGTGAGGACTTTGTCCGAAGATGGTCTTATAAATGGACACAGCAGTGTTGCGTCCTATGCATCGTTAGTCTGGTGGCCTGCATAGATGCCAGGTCACAACGATGTGAAGAAGATGAGCAAACGGATGAACGAACTAGCGACGCGGCGATCCTCCTCGGATGAGATATTTGCCGAAGCGGTGAAATGTTCCGCTGGGAGCCATTAAGGGTAAAATTTTCGAGGACTATCTATTAAAAGATGATAGTGGATGAGAGATAGTGCAGAACCGTGTCATATTTAGGAAGCTTTGGCCCAAATACTAGAGGAATTGAATACAGGAACTATTGAATGACCGATATTGTTAGTGTTCTGGCAATTAGTACTAGCCATCGAGCTCCATGCGGCAAGAATAGACACTCTGTGTAGGTAGACCCAGACATTGTCTATCTTTAGCCAGTTCCCACATTCATTAATGTGTCTTCTCTTTTATTTTGAAGCAGTAATAAGCCACCAAACACAATAAGGGCATCTGCACGGAGATTCCTCGGAAAAATTCTCAATTCTTGTGCAAATTTTGAATAACTTTGAACCTTGAATCAACATTCAACTCCTCGGCATCCTGAAGGACACATGTTCCAAGAAAAGTGTATTAGTTGGGAAGGCAATGGCAATGTCATTAGATATTAGATATGAGGTCAGATGCCTATCCGCCCTTAAGGTAGGATACACTGGAACCATAGGAGGTTCATGTTGCTATCACACGGGCCGGTCGCTTCCATTGCTCCTCGAACCATTTCGATTTATGGACGAATCTACTCGAAGAAGTAGTCCCTCAGAATTTACTTTCTTGATGAAGATGATGTAGGGCAGCTGCAGAAAAGGAGAAGTGGTGATTCTTCCTCTTCTTTATCTACACAGCCACGACAGAAGCCTTGACCGAAATTCCAAGCCAAATTACATATCAGTAGTTGGACAAAAGTACCTATCCGTGGACTGCTAATAAGTAGCAGACTCATTGTCCTTGGTCCCGCTAACTGCTACATCAATGTCGTCCTCTTGAGCTATAACTTTGAATCTTTCCTTTTATAAGATGAGGAGCAATTCATTCACAGTGAGAAGCCACATTTGTGGTGACAAATCGTCTCCTTGTGGTATGCGGCACTGATCTGTTCTTCTTGATTGATCACCCTTTTGACTAGCATCTGGTTTATCTAGAGATTCAGTATACTAGTATTGATCCCCAGTTTCCGGAGAGCATTCACTTTGGCCTCTGGTTCTTCTATATACAGGACAGTTGTTATCATGTATCCTTCACCTCCTGTAAACCTTTGTTTGTATGAGAAAAGTGTGCATCGTTAACTCATTAATCAAGTACTCATTGCAACAAAATTTTAGTCTGAACTGGGCTGTCGGAGATGCTGAAACTGCTCTCTTTCACCTGCCACCAATAGATTCAATTTTGTGGACTGTGTGAACGTAAATGACTGCATGGTTTAAAAGGAAATACATTTTACCGAACTTTGGTCAAAGAATATTTAAGTGGTGGACCCATTAAAGGTCAGATAATAGCTCTGTTCCCGTACTCTCCCAAAACAATGAATTTTCACGGAATTCTACAGAAATTCTCGTTCCACGAATTCGAGTACACAAAAGTTTCGTAAAGAGAGTACCTACTCCCGAGAGAGTAAGAAGGTTCCCCATGCTAGTGCAAGACATTTCTTTGAACTGATTTATGAATTCTGTCAAATCTGTCAAATGCCTGTACGTATTTTTTTATTGATTGTGTATTTGACGTTTGAAAAGCCGGCAAGTTTCGTGGAGTTCTCGTTCGTTTACTCTCTTTCTGAGAAAATTTTACCCCCCCTCCGATAAATTTAAAAATCTCCAAATTTTGATACAGAAAGTACGCGAACAGACCTAATGACAATCAATAGTGGTGTGGACCACCTCCTGCATGACCGCAAGATAAGTGAAAGACGTCAAATGTCAAAACCAGCCCGAAGGATTGAAGTATCTGTTGAAGAAATGTTCCTCAAAAACTTTTTCGTTTCTGGCATTCGAAACAGGAACCATTTCAAAGAGAAAGAAAATATCTTTTCAATTATTCCAAACAAGAAAAATATCTAAAAGCCTCCGAATAACCCGTGGAGTGCGTACATAAATAAATTCCCAAAGTATATACTAATCCTCAACTTTCTAATATTGGACTTTGGAAAATGCGTGCATCGCCTCGGGACGTACACACACAAAACGAGTACAACCGCAGGACAAATGCCACAAAAATTACCAAAACGAAGAAATCTCTCTCAAATGAATTCCAAACCAACATCCTTGCGTTGTCCTTGTACCTACTTCCATTTTCCTATTCACTGGAATGAGGAAGACTGGGACTCAAACTTTGGATACCTTTGCACGGATTTGATTAGTCTTTTCTCGAAGCTAATTGAATTGGTACCCGCGGGGTGTGATGTTTTATTTTCTCAAAAATTTCGTTTGCCAATCAAAGAAGGACCAAATCCAACAATTTGCCACACCAGCCAGTGATGTGCCACAAAAGAGAATTCGTGGTGAATTTTGGGGATTTCTGGGAAAATGCCTTCCGTGCAAAGAGTTGAAACGTTTATATGAAGGAATCCTGGAATATGGAATTTGCTCCTGGTGGAAACTATTTAAGGAATCACAATTATTTTTGGTTAACTCTTGTGTAACACATACTTTAAGACTGTTTAAAGTTTTTGCTCTTGACGCACTTGGCGGTGACCTTTCGAAAATGTTCTCTTACGTGGTGTTGAACGTTTTTGTTTGGATTTTGTTTTGTACAAAGGTCGAGAGATACATCACTTGACATTCTTGCGAAACTCACAAATAGAGACGTATCCTGTCAAAATCATAACAAAGTTTTTTTTCTTTGTAGGAAGACAATGGTACGTTCCTTGGCCTTAAAGTTAGCTTCTAGGTCGTGGGTGTCCCACTCTAGGTATTGGTATGTATGTGGCTAATTCCTTGTAAACTGTGGGTTTTAGCTCGTCGTATCGTTTTACAATGTTATGGCGATACCAATTGACGAATGGATTTGCCTGATGATGATGGAGAACAGGTCCTTTACTTCCGTGAAGAAGTGACTGACGAGGACTCGATATACTCAGAGCAGAAGGCGGACAGGTTTCTGTTTCTATTGCTTTCGCATCTCTGGAGCTTCTTCATTATTCGTTGTGAGGTATCATCAGGCATTGTAGATGATTAAGAGGTTGAGAGGAGTCTTGAAAAAGAAAGAAGTCCTGGTAACCAGCATAAGGTCGCCACATTGGCTATAGATATCCCAAGAGAGTCGCCTAACTATCTGTACATAGAGTAGATATGTAATATATGATGTTTTAAGGTCTGTCCTTAGGGCTTCATAATAATTACTAGCTCCCATCAAGAGAAGATGGATGCGTGTCCAAAGAATGTTGAACTCTCATTCACTCAGTATAACTAAACTGTTTTTCAATAAGGACATAACAATTTTGTGATTCAATACAAACGCATCCTTAAACTTATTTTTTAATCAGTTAATGCCAGCACATCAATTAGGATTCATATTTTTTTCTTAATGATCAATTTTTGGAAAGCAGCATACCCACATGTATTTTAAGAGGCTTCATTTCATCCAAGCAAAATGGTGGAGAGTGTGAATTTCACACCGGACGGAACCGAAATGATCGCCATGTTAAGGTGAATGGAGTTCCTAATCGTACCATGTTGGAAGACTACTTTTGACCAGAATTGGTTGAACCTGACAACAGTGACATGTGGTCCCAACACATGTGGTGACACATCCCGCACAGCTGGTCAAACAACTGATCCTTTGAAGGGAAAGTTTGAAAATATATATGGCCACCTCAGTCATGCTATTTTATGGGTTTCGTTAAGTCGTTGGTTTATGCCAGCAAGCCAATAACGTTAAAGGATCTCAGGAACAGTATCGAAAGTAAAATTACCAATGTTCCTGCTGATATGTGTGGAAAAATGGTGAAAAACTGGCTCCAAAGAATCGATCACTGGAAATGTGCTTACGGTGAAGATATGAAGAAGATCAATTTATATCCTCAAATTGTACCCAATGTACACTACATCTGAAATAAATTTCAACCCAAAATCTCTCTTATTCTGTATTTCAGTTAGGTATAAAATTGTTATGTCCTTATTGAAAAACTGAAAACCCCTTTACCATTCAAGGCACAACTAGACTCTCATCAAACACTTAATTGCTCCTAATGAATACCCCTACAGTAACTAACAAGATTTTCGTCGAATACGTCTATCTCAACTCATACCTGTACTGCATCACCTGCTGTCATCAATGTTGTCTGCGATTCAAGGACAATCACCAGTCTGTGTCTCATCAATGTCACCATCTCTATCAATTTACATTGTTAATTAACGCTTCCAGGGACTTTGTAAATTTTCCATCAATAGACCCACTGCTCCTGATAGTGATAGATGAATCTGCATATCATCAAGTGTTCGGTCTTGTTTTTCCAGCCCAAGGACTTTGCATTCCCCTTTTTCAGTACATCCCCCCAAAAAAAATCCCGCACTGACGAAGCAGACACATAAACCAGCTTTAATGGTGCTCAAGTGCCATTAAGACCACCCAAATGGAAATTTCCATTATCCCATTCGGGAATATCTTTTTTTTGGTAAATAACGATACATTTTTACGGAAGAAGAAGTAGAAAAAAAAGGAAGAACACTGGCTTCACTAAAGGTTACGCCAGAAGCAGGCAGACGACATTAATCCAAATCCAATGAAGTACCCTATTCGCTTCACTTTCGCTGGCCTTTTTTCCTTCCACTCTCTCTCTGTCTCTCGTTCATCTCATCCGAAGGGCAAATCCAACCAACAACGATACACCTTTCAGTGCCTTTTCCCAAAGCCACTGAATATTTCAACAATCATTCATCATCTGCCATTATCCCCAGGGGCAAACTGCTCCCACCTCCGCCCAAACCAAAGGAAAAAAAAAAGTCAATACAAACCCTCCAAACACCTCGCGAATATGACAACCTGAAGGATTTGAAGAGGATGACGAGGACCTGTCGTCGTAGTGTAATTCAACAATTTATAAGCGTAACCGAGACAGAGGTTTACTGACAGAATAACAGGAATCCTTTCACTCCATTTGTTATGGTTAGCTTTGCCCTTTTCGATGTATCTCTCCCACTTTGCGGAGACTCCACTTGACCGTCTTCTGTGCTGTGCACGGCATGAAAAGTTCTTCACGCGATGAACCTTCATTTAAGGATATTACAGGCATTTTGGGGGGAAAAAAAAGAGTATTCCAGGTGAATGGGGTTCGTTTGGGGGAATTAAAATTGGCCATTGTCAAGTTGCAATTTGTCAGAGGATGCCGGTGATAATGGTGATGTTGTGTAGGACTGGTGCCAGGGGAATTACGTGCTGGCTTCAGCCTGCGAGCTAGGGATAATGAACTTTAATTGTGTGGACAGTATCTGCTGTTTGTGGCACTCGAAATGGGGGAAGATTTGCGTGGGCGAATTAGAATAATAAGCTGTTGTAAATACTCAGGGGCTGGACGGTGTTTTGACTTGAATTATGGAGGAACAAGGACACCGGGGAATGGATTCGAATATATCAAAACTGCGGTGGAACATTTGTTCCCCTTCTTTGGTGTTTGGTGAGACATTTACAGAATTGGGTAATCAGTTTGTTTTCCATTGAAAAGGATTAATGTGAAGGTATAGTGTGGTCATGACGTAAAAGACGAAGAGAGAAGTGGCATTGTAAGATTGAGAGCTTCCAGGAAATATTGAAGAACGAAATGAAAAGACGTTGTGCTTTGGGTCCTCTGAAGGTCCCCAGATGTGTCCCCAGCCCAACAGTTCTATCTGTTGAGACAGCCCTGCAAGAGATGGTTTCAAGGATCGAAAACCATCACTCACTCCACCATAAAGAATTCAAACTAGCGTCCTTCCTGAATGTAGAGAGAGCTTGGTTGAATGAATGCTAAAGAAGAGACATATCAACTTGGAACTGTGCAACTGCCAAGTTCATGTAGTGGGCTCTAGAGACACCCCTCAAGGTGTGGCCCTTTGCCCTCTACTGAGTGTACTGATTTCGAATGGAATCTTTAAGTATTTGGAATGGAGTCTAGTCGTTCCATATGCGGATGATGCTGACATAATGGCACCCTCAATCTTTACACAAATGGGTGGAAAAATGCGGATTCAAACTTAGCTCCGAGGAAGCAGTGGTGGTCTTCTTGAATCTCAAGAGATCGATCCTTTGAGAGTCAACGTCACATCCCTTCAAGTCGAGATACTTGAACTAAATCCTTATTAGAAACGATAAGGGAGGCATCCATATCCTTCTATTCTTTGTCAAGATTTGGGAGCCCAAACACTGTAATCTTGTACAAAGCACTTGTCAATTGTCAATTGTCCATTCTCTAGACAGTGACCATGGTGCAAAGATTACCAAATGTATAGGAAGTAGCAGCGCCTTTAGAATTGCATTAACTGCAGCCCTTAAAACCATACTAGGAATGATTCGATTGGACCTGCACCTGAGGGAGACAACTGTAAAGAGTGTCCTATGCTTAAAACAACCCAATTAGCATCGCCTTATAACGAGATGGGCACACTTGGGTACTGAAACAGATCATACATCACCAACCCACGACCTTAAAACCATATTTCCCTCAGGAGAGGATGGGATAAACAGAAGAGCCATTTTCACAGACCGGTCAGGTATTCTAAGTTCGCAGAAGTCGCACGAGAATTGTCCACAAACCTAGACTCCAGGAAACATATACATGGAGAATCAAGCCACTATGAATGCCACGGCGTGACACTGCTTTGGATTCAAGGACTAGCCGCATTCAGTGAAATGAACGAGTGGACAATTTAGCAAGAAATGGGTTTCAACAATGGTCGTTACCTCTGGTCTATCGCCCTAGCTCTAGTTAGCTAATGCGAGATGGAACCAACTCTCAGCTTGTCTGGACAAAATATGGCAATGCTTGTATACTTGTGCGAGACTCATCCTACGACCCTAGTTCTATGGACATGCTGTCTGATACACTAATGGAACTTCGACTGCTGTCTAAATTTAGAGCCGAATTTCTCTGCGCCCAAGACAGCATTAAGTCAGACTCTGAGACTGGACTGTTTTGGAATTTCCGCAGGTGGCTCCAAAACTACTCAATGCTCAGGTGCTAGTGGCTTCGCGAAGATCGACAAGACTTGTCTACGCTATTCGTTAGGCAAACATTGGTCTGCCTTTCAAGGAGAGTTCTGTATATGTTATCCATATGACTGCCGACTATATGTAAAGAATAGGTGCCAAGGCCTTGCTCAGGGCTGTAACTTGTTCCAGAATAGTTTGAAAATGCAAAAACTTCTTGAATTCTGTTGCAAGGCTGAGCTCTTGTCTGAGTCTCAGGTCGCACTGGGATTGCGGGAAATGAGATCTCCAAAGAAATTGCTAAGCAAGGCTCAGAGGATGATTTCTTAGGAGGACCTGCATGGGATCTTCCCGCGTCCTCAGTCAGCGGGTCCATTTACGATTGGGTTTTTTACAAACACAATTGTTTGTGACGCGGCTCTCTAGACAGCAGGCAATCTTAACGTGTCCTCTTAGCAGAAATGACGATAGGCGACTTATTGACGGCCTTACAGGACACTTTTGTTTTAGTCAGGCACCTTAGTGTGCTAGGCTCTGTCCCGATTATTTCCTGCATTACTGTCTTGCCTTTGCTCGGATCAGGTGACAAATTTCCCCTCCTGGTGTGTTGAGTTCTGATACTGAAAGGTCCTCATCGCTGAAGTACATTCTCCGGTTTCTCCGAAAGTCGAATGAGTTCCAGTGAAATGAGAACTAGTAGATTCCCTTTTCTGGTAGTACAAGGGACCCCAGTTACATTTGAGTGCTCCAGTGATCCGAATCCTAACCGTTAGACACTTTCACCACTCTAAATAAAACATTACCATCAGGACGCAGGAAGCACTTTATGCAATTGGACAAGGCGCTTCAAATATGTCTCTCTAAAATAGTTTCATCCTGAAAAACGGACTCCGAAACTACATTTTCCCGGAATTTTTGAATGATATCAACAGAAATTCCATTTGCCTCGACAGCCACTTCCAAGAGAAAACATTCAAGACGCCCGTTCAAGAGCTATGTCAGTGCATGCATAGCTCCTCCAAAAAATTACCAACAATAATGTTTGCTCCTTCACCGAGCACAACCTCCTTTCTCCACAGCTCAGCGCCCAAGTGCACTCATCCATAAAATTTTACAGACGCAAAAAGTCCTTACGATGAGCGGAAAAAAGCAGTTTTTCACGCTCTATACGTGTATGCAAGCCTGAGAAGTCCTCCAACAATGATTTAAACGAAAAGCCATTCAATTTGGTATTTGTTGGTCCTTAATTCTTCGCTGGCACTTAGCGCGCATAAAATTTCTGCTACAGCTTCCCTATTCCGTTTCTGCATTCTTGCAAGGATGTTCATGCGATATGAGAACTGATATAATGCAATTTTCTCCTTTTTAAGGACATTTTCGCATTTAGTAATATTTTGGATTCAGCACAGCAACATTTTTTTGTTTTATTTCTGTGCAGAGCTTAGAGAGTGTATCCCGTTTTAATGATGAAATTAATTACAACTCTGCTGGGGTGTTTACGACAGTGTCGTCCTTGACAATACCTAAATAATTTAAAGGGGACTCTTTAAGGGCTTCTGCTGGCACGACACGGGTAAACACTGAAAAGAACACATAAACTGGATGGATATACACAATCCTAGACGACTGTAACTGTAAGGGTGTGCAGATTTCCACGAACAAACAAATCACAAGGATTCAAAAAAGGATCTTTGTATGTGTGTGTGTGTGTGCGCGTATTCTCGTAAAGTGAACACGTGCGTGAAATTATGTTCTTTTTCGATTTATTATTGTTATAACATCAAATTATTTTCGTGAAGTCAAAGAGGATACAGTAAGAAGGAAAAAAAAAAACAACGCAAACTTCATAAAGGACGAACAGGAAAGAATACAAATCATCTGAGGAGTTATGCGGTACCCTATAGCATAAATCATGTTGAGGACATTTAAGGCGCTGTCAGTTATCCTGGTAGTGAAGAACGGTCCTTAAAGACATGGATCTCGGATAAGATCTTCTTAGCTTTTTCCACTAATCTTATGAGAATGACATGACCTCGACGATCCATACCTTTCTGTCTAGCACTCCTGTCATGTGATAGAAATCGGTATTCCTTTGTGAGGGAGTTAGCAGAGCTGTTGCTTAGATTTCCTGTTGACAATATGTTTCGAATGCTTTCTGATCTTGACCTGCTTCCCCGCCATCGATAGTGTCTTCGAGATGTTAATATATTCCCTACCTACCGTAGGCAGCACGCAGCTACTATCCTTTTTAACGAAGCTCTTCTTTCTTCTACTGATCAGGGGGTCAGCTCTATAAGTCAGTATACTCTCCATAAGGAAGGACGATGAAGTAGAGGAAGATCTTCCCTTAAGTGGCGCACATAAGTGGAAGAGGACTTCAACCAACTTATAGTACGCAACTGGAGGCAGTTAGCTTGTTGGTCGAAGCCCAGATCCAAATAAAAGGTAAGAACTCCGCGAATATGAAGTTTTTCAATGATTGGATGGAGAGCTGTATAAATGATGAGAGCATCAACCACGCTTCCATACCTTTATGGATGGATCAAAAATGCACGAATCCACTGCCTCGGAGGGACTATCAATTGGTCCATACTCGACGACCACGCCAAGTAAGGACTTATCCACTCTGAACGACAACAATCACAAAGACGTCTGCGTAGACAGCCAAGCCAATCCTTTAAAACCATCACTTCCATCACAAACCACAATCAATTCAAAGCTGGTCAACACGTGTAAATTGGAGCTCAAGCTACAGAATCAAGCTCTGCTGGATGCCCAGACACATGGGATTTCATGGGAACGAAATGGCCGATGAGCTAGCAAGAATAGCTCGGAATCAAGTAACCTACCAACATATTACTTGATCTTAACGCTGTTTCGAAAATTACTTCGAACTTTTACAGTATAACCAACTTTGGACTCAGTATGCAAACAGAAAAGGACTAGGGAACTCCTATTACTCAATAGATACAGCTGGCTGTCCTTGGTATTCTCACAGACCACAACTCATTGACGACTTACCTTCGAAGAATAGGTATCAGCTCCACAGACCTATGTAGAGACTGTGGCGTCGCAGGGGGCAAAGGAAGGCACAACACATTTCCTCTGCGAATGCCTCAGGCTCAATAGAACTGCTGTCTAGGCCTTTCACTGATTTTTGATTGGAGTTGTGAAAACCCGTCAGTTTTTTGATGATTCTACTCGTTTAGATGCTTTTGATTCAGCGCTAGACTTTATTGCTCGTTAGTCAAACATGCTTCTGTTTTCCAAGCAAGGGCAGGGTATCGTAGTGGCTAGGGACTTTGTTGTAAAGAATAAATGGTCACAAGGCTGTAATTTTTAACTCTAATTTGGGTCCCAGATGGGATGATTTCTGAAGGCATAAACCTATGTTTGGACTATTCATGTCCTCGGTCAGAATCCCCATTGAATCTAAATCCTGTCAAACGTTTGTAAGAAATCAGGGGCAGTTTTACTGCCTCTCATCAAGGAAGAGTGTTGACGTTCTTATGAGACATTTTTCTGGCTTGGATCGTACCCTTTTGGGAGCAGCGGGCGCCGTGGCTCAGTGGTTAGTGCATTGGCCTATGGAGTTTGGGGGTCATGGTTCGAATTCCAGTCGGAACATTTAATCAGCCAGGCCACACTTAGTCCAGATAAGGTCCATTGTGGTACCATGGATGGATTTGAAATTTACTTGTTACTACACTTTTACTTCTCTCTGCCCCTGCTTATGCTTTTGATCCATCCTTATAGAAGGATGTAGCCACAAGTCTTGCTCCCAATCGTGAATAAAAGTTATTTTCAAACAAATGTTGTAGAAGTATATACGATGTCAGTAGGAATACAAATTTGTTTGAATAGGTGAGTGTCCTGTCCTAAGACTACACCACTGAGAAGTAGTCTTCAGAGGAGTAGCTACACAAGTTGACAATTGCTTGCTATAGGCGCTTAAAGGCGGCAAGTGAAACTGCATATTGAAATCCACTGTCTGAGTGGCTCTTAGTGTTCCATTGATACAAATCCAAGCCAACCTTTGTATCCGACTGAGCTGAGTTAGGTAACAGGTCTTCTCCAAAGCCGTCCACCAAACGATCATGTTAGTATAGAACGGATCACGGATGCATAGAGCCAATATGTAATACGTACCTGTAGACCCTATTTAGTCATTCCCCATCGCTTTCTTTCAGCAGGACAGGGAGGTCCTAAATGCAGAATTTCATATTTCCTAGTGAAGGAAGCAAGTTCTGTTTTTCGAGGGCTTAGAGATAGCATTTTGCAAAAGGTCTCTGAGTGTGCCGTTCTTGAAACAGCTACAGCAACGTCATTCGTATAACCAGTTATATAGCAGGCTATATTTTCCAGGACTAGGAGCACATCTTCAGGAATAAGAGAATGCGCCCTGCCTTGAAGAGTGAAGAGGAGTTAGGATCCTACGCCTCGCACAGCTTTCAGGTGACTACCCTGCTTATTATCGGTTGGACGATAATTGGTGACCCAACTCTGAGGTTCACATGTATCCGCGTAAAAGACTTGAAGGAAATTCTATAGGAAAAATGAGAATCCATAAGCAATTCGAAAGAGGAGAAGTCCAGGAGCCATAAAAAGAACGAAAGACCTTGAAGAGATTCTTTTTATGTCTTCTACATTGGAGTCTCTAAGTTTTACGTTGGGCCTGTCTTAGATTGGCTTTGCAATTTAGGTTGTAGCTGGTTTTATGGTTTAAGGGTCTCTTTACACAGAGTTTAAGTTGAAGACTCACCGCGGAGGTTGGGTTTGCCCCCAGGTTTGCTGGTAGTGCAGGAGATAGTCATTGTGTACTTAGAGCACTAGTTCATTCCCCAACGAGAGTGTCTAGCTTATGAATCCTATTGGGGAGGTCAGGAAATCTGCTCCGAACCGAAATATCTGACTAGAATTTAATCGGTGACGTATAAGTAACCTTTTTTTTCCACACATACATTTTTGGTTCAAGGACTTGATGGCCTCTCTTCTCATTTTTTCACATTTTTTCAAGCCGATATTTTCAAGTATTGTTGTGGATTGATCAAATGTGCCTCACACATCACGTCAAACAATTCACAAGAAAGGACGACTTTTCCCATTAAATAGGGTAACTCTCGACCTATTCCAGGAACTGTGTCACGCTTCCGTATGTCTCATCACAGATGTATTTATATTTCCATCGACGCTTGATATTACACAAATTTAACAACACATCATGCACCAACGTATGAGTAGAGTAACTAAAAAAAACATAAAATAAAACAACGTTCCTTCATTTTCCCGATACAGGATACATTTGTATGTAGGTGTGTGTGAAATAATGCGAAAAGACTCGCCCGGCACATGGCGCAGGCATTGATTGAAAAAAAGGAAACAAAAAACACGCTGCGTATCCCTTGGATCTCCATGCTCTCTCGGTGTGTGCGTACGCAATGGCTTCTAGGATAGGTAGGTGAATATTTATTTTTGGTTTTTGACATCAGCATGAAAAATTGTTTTCATAGGTTATTTTTGTAATTTGGCAGGTAATAAAATGTTGTATTATAATCTGATTTAATAGGCAATCCGTATGCGCTGTAATACGGTAAGGAGGACATGTTACCTGAACGGAGTGGGTATTCTTAATCCGATTATTGAAGCAGTTTCGATCGGCATTGAGAGAGGAGAAGTAATTGTTTATTTAAGTACAGTAAGTAAAGTGAACAATAAAACATTTTACACAAGTGTGGATATTTATGTGCATATTTATAGCGAAGGATGTAAAAACAGAACAATAAGGACGACGATCGTATGTCTGAACCTCTGGGAATATTAAAAAGAAGAAGAAGTCGGAGGCACAGTCAAAATTATTTCAATATTGCTATAACTGTTTGCATGAGTTTATTGACATTTAATTGAAACGTCATGGTGAAGAATTTTGTTCCTTACGATTCCAAATGTTCTGAACTTATATTCACAGTATTATGCAGGGTGACCAGATAAGAACGACAGGAAAAACAATTTAAGTAAAACACCAACAGTGGCGCGATTATTGATTGATTCTGGGTTTACTTTAAAGCTACATTTATGCCATCAAATAGTACATTTTGTCCTTGCTGACAGGGCTTCAAGCGGTTGGTCCAATTTGAATGCCTCGGTCCAATGGCGTCTCGATTGTTGGCCTTGAACTCGTCCAAAGTGATTGGCTTGTGATCGTAGACTTAGGACTTGACGTTCACCCAGAGAAAATAATCAAGTGGTGTCAAGTGGCAGAATCCCGACAACCAATTGATAAATGCTCGCCATGAGATCATTCAGTCTCCAAATTTCTCCTTCACAACTTGCTTCGCTTGGATGGCACGTAGCGCAGCCGTCTTGTTGAAACCACGGCTCGGTTCGCACGAATCTCTGTCTGTTTGGTGGGTTAAGGTCCGATGGGGTGTACTCAGACTCAAACTTTTCCACAGTGCGACGAATTCCCTGCACACTGAAGCCATGACGACAACCGATTTCACGACGAAACTAACGTTGCGTATTTACAACTGACCAGAAGTTTCGATAATATTTTTTTAATTATTTCCGCACATTTAGCAAGTGTAAAATATTAGACAATAAAATGGCAAACTTTGTTTAATATTTTGACAGCTAGATATTATTGATGACTTTAATACCTGCTGAAACAAGATAATAGGAAAAGGTATCATTGCTATCTGGTCACCCTATAGAAAGCTACTGTTATGTGATGTGGAAGCAAAATGTAAAGAAAAACTGTTGCTGTTGCTGTTGCTGTTGCTGTTGCTGTTGTTGTTGCTGTTGCTGTTGCTGTTGCTGTTGCTGTTGCTGTTGCTGTCGCTGTCGCTGTTGCTGTTGCTGTTGTTGTTGCTGTTGCTGTTGCTGTTGCTGTTGCTGTTGCTGTTGCTGTTGCTGTTGCTGTTGCTGTTGCTGTTGCTGTTGCTGTTGCTGTTGCTGTTGCTGTTGCTGTTGCTGTTGCTGTTGCTGTTGCTGTTGCTGTTGCTGTTGCTGTTGCTGTTGCTGTTGCTGTTGCTGTTGCTGTTGCTGTTGCTGTTGCTGTTGCTGTTGCTGTTGCTGTTGCTGTTGCTGTTGCTGTTGCTGTTGCTGTTGCTGTTGCTGTTGCTGTTGCTGTTGCTGTTGTTGTTGCTGTTGCTGTTGCTGTTGCTGTTGCTGTTACTGTTACTGTTACTGTTGCTGTTACTGTTGCTGTTGCTGTTACTGTTACTGTTACTGTTGCTGTTGCTGTTGCTGTTGCTGTTGCTGTTGCTGTTACTGTTGCTGTTGCTGTTGCTGTTACTGTTACTGTTGCTGTTGCTGTTGCTGTTGCTGTTGCTGTTGCTGTTGCTGTTGTTGTTGCTGTTGCTGTTGCTGTTACTGTTACTGTTACTGTTGCTGTTGCTGTTACTGTTGCTGTTGCTGTTGCTGTTACTGTTACTGTTGCTGTTGCTGTTGCTGTTGCTGTTGCTGTTGCTGTTGCTGTTTTGGTGTTACAGACCATCTTTTCAAACTCTTTCTACACATACACCCTTTCAGCTATAATTTCAAGAAGTTCGGTCATTTTTCGGTTCTGTCATCCTTGAACCCTGTTAGGGGGAAGTGGACTATGACGCTCTTGCAATAGCTCGCCACACCCAGTTTCATTTTTTCTACAATAAATCTCAGACTCAAACTTATTTCCTCAATATTTTGTTTAAATAGTAAACAAGGAAACAAGGCAACAGATAGAAGAAAAAAAATCCTTTTCTCTGGTTTATTCCCTTTTGACACTGACTGTTTATCAAAAGCTCTTCCGAGAATCCTCCTGTTATCCCACAACACAACCCAGGGAAAGAGAGAGAGACAGCGACACAAAAAAGTAAACCAAGCATTTAATCCATCACATTCGCCGCTCGGACCCACTTCAGTTCAGTGCGCCTGATGAATCCACAACACAACTTGAATCCCCAGCAGACCTTCAAATAGAATCCCAAAGCACAAGGAACTACTTTAATTTCAAAATGAACGTTAAAAAAGGAATTGTTGCAAAAAAGGGAATAACTGGGCAGAAGACACCGTTGTTTGGACAGCGTCCACCCTCCATCTTCACTGGGGGATGAACTTTTACTTTCGCTGGGGGGATGGTCTGGAAAGTGACCCTTCGCAGGATGGATGGACGAGAAGACGAGAAGACGAGAAAAAAAATAAAAATTGCGAGAATGAAGCATAAAAAGGAAACACCAAGTGATAAACAGGATCCTATTCATACATGAAAGGACATTCTATTTTAAAGATAATAATTTGTGATCTTTTTTTTTTTTTTTTCGTTTTATCCACTTTATGCGGACACAAATGGATGGGACGAATGTTTTTCCGGCCTCTAATACTTTTCAATTTCAAACAAAATGGTTGGCTTCCTGTTAATTTGAAAGCATTCTTCTTCCTTTTTTTTTTTTTGATTTGTTAACAATTTTTTCCTTCTTGACGCTGTATAGAGCCACGCGACGAGGAGAAGTAATTAATGATGGTTGAGTGGTTTGTTGGACCACAATTGTGTTTCTCTGTCCGGGACTTGAGTTTTTGTTATACCGAATGATGACTGAATGACATGATGTAACGAGATGGTTATGGCTGGACGATGATTGGGGGTTGAGTGGAACATTTTGGACATGTTTGGAGTTTGTGTTCCTTTTTCGCAAACACCACCCACACCCGTGATACTTGTAAACCCAATGTAACAAATGAATAGAATGACTTTGTGGGACGTGCACATAGCCGGGTTCAGTAAAAGTTATTTTATTGTTACTTTACCTACCATTGCTGGGCCATGTGGACCAGGGGATACTTTTTATTTCCTTCCAGCAGGAGGTACCTACCTTTTTATCATGATAATAAAAAGCTTTAATGGGCGAGTCGGATTTTTTGTTGTCTCTTTTAACTGTGATTTGGGATTGTTTTATAGACGGATGTCCTTATTGACCAATGAGGGAATTTAATTGGTCGGAGGCAGCTTTAAAGTCGTAGTTGAATTTTAATGGAGATTTTTAGTGTCCTGGAAAATTCATGAGCGTGGTGCGGAAATGCATTCATCGTTCTGTTGAATAATTTTCAAAAAGGTACTCTTTGATTGGATTTGCCTAGGACTTCAAGGAGTATGTGGTTCTATAATAGATAGTGGGTTGACTGGGCACACTCGTGACACTTAGATTATAGCTGCGACTGACAAGCTAGTAAAATCTGTAAAAAATAAGTGAGTACTCGATATATCTTCAAGCAGGGAGTCGAACATGATGAATTTAGTGGCTGTATTCGTATTGCTCTTGGTTATCATATTCCCACGTATATTTCCTCATAAATCCAGTCTTCTTTAGGGAATTGCTTTAAGCAAAGGTCTTGAAATACCAAAAGAATAAATCTTCTTGAATGGCTGATCTCATGACAGGAATGCCTTCTTTTTCGACGGAAAACGACGTGGTCTTGACAGCCTTGACTCATTCAATGTCCTCCATTCACTCGCTTCATGTCTGGATTGCATTTCTTTCACATAAAACAATGAATATTACCGCTAAATACATGTTTTTCGCAAAGTCAATGAATGAATGAAATTTTGAATGAAATTCAGATCTTTCATCATCAATTTGACAGAGACACGCTTGAAGGCGAAATCTTAACCAAAACGTCTTGAATGAATCCATTAGCCATGATCAAGTGCCCTGCGGTTTTCGCTCAACATTCACTGATTTGATTGATGTGACTCGACGGAGTCACGACCACTTTCGAAGCGTTTGTGCCATTCATGAACGTTTTGTTGTCCAAAACACTTCTCCAACATTTCTAATGTCTTTTTGGACGGAACGTTAATGACAGGTCTGTCAACCTTAACAAAAACAAACACTAGAAGCAGATGACTGAAAGCGCCACACGGTGGCAACTTTATAGCCATAGTTATACCTATGTATGTTAAAATGGTTTGGGAAGATGTTTAGATCATTGAACTCCTTTAGCCAATTCTTGTCAGAAGTTCTTGCACTCAATGTACAGAAACCTATCGGATTGATGACAATCAAGTCAAGAAATGTCACAATGCAACAAATGTCAAATTTTATAAAGAATTTCTGGATGCAGGGATGTTAAAAGAAAACCACTTCGGAGTGGAATTGTTAGGATTAAAGTCAACTATGTCAGCATAGTTATAAACAAGGCTGACTGCGTTATATCTCCTAAACTTTGACCTCTTTTTGGCGGAATCTGCAGGAACTGATAGGTTTGATAGGTATTTCGGTGATTTGTTCAAAATATGGCAATGGTAGCGATGACATGATTTTCTTCTTTGTCGATTGTTTGATTGTCTATCGAGCAAGATAACATGTCACTATATCCAAACTTTAAAGTAAAAATATATTCAAATTTGAAATCGTACATCAGACCCGTAGGGATTCCTTTCTTAGATCAAAAATTTACTAAAAGTTCTATTGCATAGAAATTCGAAATTTAACTAAATGTCAATGACAGAGCTTTTTGGACAAACTGACACTTATTCTGTTCAGCTCTAGATGTCAAGCATGTCAGACTGGCTTGGAAACAAAATCCCATCCATGGCCATATTTCTCTTGCTACTAAACGAACGATTTAACCTATAAAAAGAGCACCAAAAACGTTAAATCGCAAGAACGAGGTGACCATTCGATCAGACGCTAGATTTGCGAATATATATGTATCTTCCTTTTCAATAGATTAATTATTTGAATAGCTGTGTGGCAACTACATATTACTGATGTCAAGCTCTTGCCGACATGACAAGATAGCAAGATTCAAGAATCGAGTTCTATTGACCGGAACATGACTGTCATTTCATTTCGTAGACGAAAATGATGGTCCAATGGAGTCTCTTGAAGCGCATGTTGGTTTGAGATTGATCACTGAGGATGACTTTCGATGAAATTCTGAATTTTTTTCAAACGTTTGCAGAGCAGAATCGGACAAGTTTTCGGGCTTTGATTGATCATGGTTCAGTTCTTGAGTTTTTTATGCAAAATTCGCCACAGTGTGGACTACGAGATTCCCTGTGAACGAAGTACCATCGACAGATTTTGCTCGTTTTTGGTCCTTCGATCGGATCTCACGGGCACAGGAACATTTAATATTGAATATGTTGATTCAAATTCACATACAACTTTGCAATAGCACGCACAGCCTGTCTGGAAGGACGACTATTAAGACCAAAAATAATTGGACTAAACGCTCTTAAAGTTCCGACCACTGATTCGTCATTTTTAGTGATTTTAAAACGTTTTACGTTCATTAACTTCACCATAATGAAAGGATAAACCTTGACTGATGTTCTGGTATCAACAGGTCATAACAATAGTTTAAGACCACGCTTATACTAAACCACAAAATTGCTATGCCGCTATTGGAAGCCTTTATCTAAAGCAATCATTGTTCGTGAATCTGAGGTTAAAGATCTTGGTGTCCTGTTGGAGTCCACATTGTCCTTATTAAAACAAATTCAATACTGGCTTTTGTTTAAGGGACATGTGCTAAATTCTCTAAGTCAGTCTACATATCGAGTAGTTCCATGCCTAGTTTGGAAAGAGTGCAAACATCATATTTATTAGAATTGCTGGAAGACCACTGAGATGGACTCTCGATACTATCCCTTCTTATGCATCTAGATGTGCACTGATAGGATTAGATTCCTTGGAGTAAACGCCTAATGTCCAGTCGTATACTTCGTCCAATTCTCCTTAAAGAAACTCGATTCTCTGCGTCTGAACAAGTACTTCGTAATCGCAATCTCTAAACAAATGATGGTCCTGGTCAAGAGTGAATGTCCCTGTTCGAGAAAGTCAATGCCGACGGGACGCGTCCTGGCAGTATACATGTACCCAACCTAACCTTAATTGCACATTGCGTACCTATACCGCTCTTTATCATTAAAATCAAATTTCAAACCCTTGCTCCTATCAACGAAGTGACAACTAATCCATTAATTTGTTTGTGTGGTGTCACTCTAATTGTACGGAACTATGTACATGTCCCCACCGCAGTGCCATTCAGAAGTTTTTCGAAAACCATTTGTGGTGTTTCCATGTAGAAAAAGAATATCCCTAAGCCCATAAGGTGCAACCGCACCACCAATTAGTGTCACCACAATTGATTACTAATCCTTTTAAATCCACTCGACTAATCCGACCAATTAAATTGCCCTACGAACTATATAATTCAATTAACAAGCCAACAGCACGCACATCTAAAACTGCCAATATTTTGCACCGATTTCCTGCCATCAGATCCCAAATTTTCTGGTTTTTCTGTTGGCCACCTATTGAACGAAAAATTGATGCCAACACCAATCTCAACCCTCAAAGCAAAACTCGGCACACCGTCAGTGTGGCTCCTAAAAAATTAAATGGATTCTGTATCCGCATCCTGCTGGCCGACGTGTGTTTGCAAGTCGTTTAGGCCATGCTCAAATGGGTGCGTAAACTAAGTGAAAATCCTGTTGAATAATTACTGCAAAACTATCGACGTGTGTATCTGTGTATCCGTTTTATCAAGGTATCCGTATTGTTTATCTAATTGACAGCCAGTGGGCGGTGGTTTGGCCAGTGCTAACGTTGTGGCTTGTCAATTGGTCATGTTCGTTTGCTGGACTTGAGGTGAATTTAATTTGTAAGGACTTTCTGGCAATTTGTTCAATTTAGTGTCCTATTGCCCAACCGATGGTGAGGGTTGTTGGGTTGGGCTGAGACGAAAAGGTCACAAATGGAAATTGTTCAACCATAAAGCTGTCAGATAATGGAGTTATCAGTGTAAATTAGTTAATTGGGTTTGGGTTGGACTAATGAGATAAATTGTTTCAATTGAAACTTTTTACAAATGCGGTTTGGATTACTATTTGTTTTTTATTTACACATATGCACGATGCGGATCATGGAAAGTAGTGATTTTAATGAGGAAAAAGAGGTAAAACCTGACAGAAACCAGAAATGTTTTGCTCAGGGTGACCAGATGGGAATGATGGGAAAAAACTTTTAACTCAAACAACAGCAGGTGAGATACAAAATTGATTCTGGCTTAATTTTGAAGCCACATTCATGCCATGGTGTATGGAATAGCATGCCATTCAAATGGCCGCCTTGGTACTTCAAGCCTTTGGTCCAATTTTTGATGACTCGTCGTTATTCCGGCCAAGGCGCCTCGAATATTGGCCTTGAGCTCATCCAAAGTTCTTGGCTTGTTAGCGTAGAGTAAGAACTTGACGTAGCTGCAGAGAAAATAACCGAGTGGTGTCAAGTCCCAAAGGTATGGTGCATGCACCAAATCATCAACCAAGTATGGGTGGATTAAGCCATGCCCGATGACTGGACTATCAGCTCTATATGCCCCATTTTCAAGAGAGGCGATCCTATGTCTTGCAAGAACTATTGAGGCATATCCCTGCCAAATGTCGCGTATAAGATCCTATCCAAGGTACTGTGTGAATGTCTGAAACCTTTCTGCAACACACTAATCGGCACATACCAGTGTTGTTTTCGGCCCGGTAGATCGACGATCGACGAAGGCAAATCCTGGAAAAGACCAACAAATTTCAAGTCGAGACCCACCACTTCTTCATCAACTTTAAAGCCGCGCTACAAGACGATGCCTGAATTCAGGATCCCGGAAAAACTGATCCAGCTGTGCCCTTGACGCTGGAAAACACGCGGTGCAATGTGCAATTTGGGAACAGCTCCTCTGAACTATTCCAAACTTGCACCGGATGTTGGCAAGGCGATGCACTGTCGTGTGACTTCTTCAATCTAGTGCTGGAACAGATAGTGCGTATCTGATAGTATCTTCAATAAATCTGTCCAGCTGCTAGGATACGGAGACGACATCGACGTCATCGTCATCCCAGCGCGCCGTTATAGAAGCTTTCACTGCAATTGAAGAAGAGGCGAAACAAGTTGGCCTTGAAGTGAATGAGGACAAATCCATGTACCAGTTGTCAACAAACAAAGAAGCATCGGTCCACCACCTAGGACAAAACGTCACTGTTGGCAATATTAACTTTGAGGTAGCTAAGGAGTTTACCTACTTCGGAGTAAATATCAACTCCACGAACGACACCCTAGTGGAGATTCGGCAAAGACTTACCCTAGGAAACCGCTGCTACTTCGGTTTGTCAAAACAAATGGGTTCAAAACTCGCGGTGGCCAATGGATGTTCATTCGCCGTGAGATGACCCAGTCGACAAATTTCTGCTTCACAACTTAGAGCGTTGCGTCCCTTCTATGATATATAGCCCCGTCTTGTTGGAACCGCAGCTCGGATAAATTGATTCTTTCGATCTCCACCCACAGAAAGTTGGTTAACATCACTCTTTACCTGAGACCACTGACGGTAATGATGCCCCCTTCCTCATATCGAACGATATAAAGGCCCATGATGCCGCCATGCCATAAACCGTACCAAACAGTCAATCTTTGCGGATGCATTGATGCTTGGTCGAACCCTTGTGGATTGTGTTCGGTCCACAATCTGGGAAAATCTGTTTGTTGACATAGCCCCTGAGTCGAAAATGGGCCTCGTTCGAGAAGATAATTTTTTGGCCAAAATTCGGATCTCCGGCCAACATTTCCAGTGCTCAGTTGGAGAGCTCACGACGTTGTCTATGGTCGCTCATTTTCGATTCTTGAATCAGCACAATCCTATATGGATGTAGGTCCAAATCCAACCGCAAAATAAGCCTGGTTGACTCTCTGGCGATGAACAATTCATCTTCTGATCAGCGCCTAATCGACATTAATGGGCCTTCTTCAATACTGACTGCTACGGTGGCTATGGTGTCTTCATTTCACAAAAATCTCTATCTGCTTGGTGATTTAAGGTCCAAAAGAGTGTACTAATGCCGAAATCTTTCCAAGGTGCGACGAAGTTCCTGCACACTAAAGCCATGATGACGACCAACCTCACGATGAAATTCACGTTGCATATTTACAACTGACCCGGACTTTCGATAAATTTTTTTAATAGTTTTCGCACCTTGGGTGAGCTTGAAATAATACAAGATAAAATGGCAAGTTCTACTGAATATTTTGACAGCTAAATGTCATTGGTAACTTTGACAGGTGCTGAGACTTAATAACTGAAAATAGTATCACTGCTATCTGGTCACCCTTTAGCTCTTCAAGGATCTATGAAAAAGTAATGAAGATGAGCACTGCTAAGTGTTGCTGTTCTACTGTCCGTATTTTGTTAAAAAAAAAAAAAGCACGTAATAATGCACCATCTTGTCTAAGGTCTCTGTAAAGCCATTGCAGACTTTAATGGAACAACGAACGTTCTCCATCGCCATTCTGCACCATCGGACGAATTTGTCAGGATTTTCAAAACGGTAACAGACAGAGGATAAGAGTACATGACCACCCATTACAAACATTGCATTTCATTACCAATAACTTGGTCCCTTTAGCCGATATAATTAAACGATTGACCCGCTGAATGTTCCTTGAAAACGGAAAATTAATTGCTTTGCCACGAGCCACATTTGACCGACTTCAATCGATGACTCCCCTGCTGTTTGTGATTAGTTCCTTACAAAAGCCTTTTATTAGATTTTTAGTTTGATTAGGAACGATGTCATTGTCAAAGGAATTGTCCCCAAGAAGTATCTCGAAATCAATTGAAGTGTCTGACTTACTTCTATTTTACTGCCGGGGCGTAAAAACTTTCCAAGGAGGATAGCGGAGGACAGGAGAACAACTCCATGTTCCATGCCAAGGGCAGATCATTCATAAAATGGAATTCAAATACGTTGCTCCAATAAATTTTAATTACTGCAATAAAATTGTCGACACACCCGACAGGCTAAACAAGGAAGAGAAAGAGATCTAATTTCACTAAAGGAAATTAGCTGTGTCCTTACTGGGTTCAGTTCTTCGAGGGACGTTTCCATTTTGTAATGTTGTATTGATCAATCATTTCTGGAAGCTGGGACGAGAATCCTTTGCAAGGGATTTACTTACTCACCTACATGGCGCTGATTGAAGGAAAAAGCAATGTCCTTGAACACAATGAATGATTCACTTCTTTGGTCGCCAACAATGGAGGGTAAACAATGGTAAGACTTTTAAAAGGATTTCGATTCGGATTTCGGATTCGGTGGCGGGATGCGAATGACACAGAAAATGAAATCAAATCCTTAAAACTTTTTCTTATGCTTTGCAGAATCCCTTCGTCTTCTGTGCTTGTTTCTTCGTCCCGCAAAAGTTATTTGTGTGTTCGAATGCGAGCGTCTAGACGTTGGAAAGGATTTAGTCCTAAGTCATCTCTCAACTATGGAAGTTGTACAGACACAAGGTCGCCAGGCAAAGATCAAACAATTCTTGGATTGGGCTGGTGTTGTGGATAGTTTCTCACAAGAAATGGACGAAAATAATGTTGTCCATTACATTAGTGCGATCAAATGGGAATTAAAATATCCTTATGCTGGATTACAGTGGAAAAAGATATCCATCTCTCCATGCTAATGGGTTTGCTATGAGATTGTGTTTCAAGATACAATCTTCTCAGATTTGATTTCGATAAATTTTCATGGCCATCAGTCAGTTCCTTTGATTGGAACATTTTTAGTTTCTGAAAATTGGATTTGGTGATGTGGAAGGAACTCAAATACGTGGCAAGAAGACCCTTTTAAAGCCATTTTTACACACAGTGAGGGACAACAGTTCTAAGCCATTCGCTAGTTCCATATTGACATGCATCTTCCTGCTGCGATTTTCGAATATTACGCGTCAGACTTGATACAAGACTGAGGGATACAAGGACAGTTAATTTTATAGATGAGGCTCACGCGAACAGAAAGATCTGGTTGCAAACGCTGGATATTCGAATCTGTGCAAGAAAAGTAGAGGGAACCTCAGGAATAATGCACGGAGGTTTAATCAAAAAGGTATTAAGACCCATACAAGTCTACAGAGATGAAAAGGATCGACAACAAGGGACAATACTGTTTCAAAAAATAACTCCTTTAGGTATGTAAAGACCGAAGAGGATTCTAATCGAATTGCTTTTCAGAAATCCCCTTTTTTGTATGAATATCCTTGTCTGCATGGATGACACTGCGATCTAAAGGATTTATTGTTTCATTAGGGCGTGATTGGTCCAAGAGGCGGAGAGCCTCCCTAAAGGAAAGCAAACCGCAGACCTTTTCGTTTTTCCTGACGATCATTATTCTCTTATGGAAATTACGCCTATTTAGCGTAAGTAATGCTGTGCATCTGATCATCTTCTGAGCAAAATTTACTTTTCGTATTCCAGCACAGAGTCTCAGGTCGCAGGACAGCATTCAACAGATACAGAGTCTGGTAAATTGGACGACAGTGCTTTGAGTACTGGATGACTCTCTGTTATATATCCTATGCCTTGTTCTTAATGCCTTTACAAGGGTTTAGCCCAGTTCTGATGTCAATAGCATGGACACATTCCGATAGATATTGATACTTTGGGTCCAAAAACACCAGGTTCAACTCTAGATTCCATGTTCGATTAGTTTGTAAACCAGATCGAATCACTAGGTTTCACTGCCGGAACACCATTCAACCAGTTTGCATAGTCCAATACATCTCTCAAGTAGCCCAGCGAAACAGTACTCCCTGACCATGATGTCGGAGATAATGCAAAATATGTCCCTTTTTGAAATTTAGTCGAGAATTCAGGTTTATCACAAGACCACCTACTTTCGACTGGTAGTTTCGGCCTGCGCATCTAATTCTGTAAGCCAAACGATAGCTTCAATAGCTGCCTGAAGTACAGAGATTCCCAGTTCCCTGAAGCTCCTTACGTTTAGTTATCATTGCCTGTACGTGATAATGGGCCTCATCATCATTCTATCCAAGGTCTATCGTTAAGGCATCTACTGACCCACATGACTCTAATGATGAGGAAGTTAATATGAGAATTTCAGGTAAATTATTTCTCAAGGATGACACCAAGTCTTTGACCTCCTTGATGGTGATAGATCCTAGATTGAACAGTCTTCTTCAAAAGGTAAAAGGTACTAGAAAGGTTCTGCAAGGGTTGACGGATAGCCATTCTTCGCTGGACAATTCTAAAAAGTGAGGAAAAGGACCTCACATCACGCTAGAAATGGTCGTGTTGTGTTTACCACTAACAAATAATCAATGGCAATGTAGCTCTGTAAATCGACTAGAAGATTGTAAATGACTAGTCTAGGGAAAAGGACTCCTTCTTGCGACCACAGTCACTGACACTTCTCCAGAAATATTATTCAATCATCGATACCTCTGCTACTATTTGCCTTTGATATGGGATTGCCTTTGATACGGAATGCACAAAGAGCTATTTCCTTGGAACAAAGAGTTCCTTCTATCTTCTCCACATGAAGCGTATCTTCAAAGAAAACTGGTCTTTCCGATTACCATTTCAACAAAGGAACACGCATTGAATTTGAAATTTGACGTTTGCCGCAATGCAACGAAGCAAATATGCAAATTGAAGTCAAAGTTTCTTAAAAAAGCAATTGTTTCACACATGAATATTCATTTTTATAAATTGCTGACTCAAAACGGAACGAAACTATTCGAATAAAATCAATAATTCACTCCAATTTGCTTTCCGACCAATCAGAAGCATTGTACGAGATAACTTGTAATTTGGTCATCTTAACGAACACACCCCACACCCAGTGATACCAACCTCTGACAACAAAAAGGATTGCCTTCAGTGCTAGGCGAGAACCAAGAGTTGCCACCAAGAGATTCGTGTTCCTGTTTTAAGTGTAAAACGTTAAAGATTTAGGAAAGAAGTATCGAACTATTTGCAAAACGCCTCCCAAAAGCAACATATGTGTTTCTCCCACATATTATGGTAATACGCCCACAACAGGTGCGACCGAACCGCACAACAACGATCAAATTTATCGCCAATCTCATAAGATATGAAGGAAGCGAATTTAGCGCCCACTTTGAAAAATTAGTCTGCTGCATTATTAAGTCGATTCCAATAATCACTTCCACACAACTTAATCCATCAAAATCACTCAAAGAACAATAAACTGTCACTGAACCCTCGTTCTGTGCCCAGATGTGCTCCCCCGCAATCCACCGACAACGACAATCGACTAATGCACACCCAAGTGAGCCTGCAATAAAATATTAACGCTGCCGAAACGACCATAAAATGGTTATCAAGTGTTAACCGTCTTATGCCGTATTGTATTTGCTGCAACATAGGCCCGCCTTGAAGCCTGAGATACCGCCGAAGATACAAGCCGAATAGCGAGGAAAGGAAAATGTATCTCAATAATGACAGTAAAAGAAATCATAAAATTCCCATTGCCCGCCCCGAAAATGTCGCCTGGCCTTGATTTGAAAAAAATTCAAAATTATTTATCGTAGGGTCGCATAAGGATATCCAATTTCGGGCGTAATTCGTTCTCAATAACCGTAAAACGGACTTTTATTGCTGTACGGAGCTTCTGCCAATAGTAGCACCCGTACTAGTACCTGGAAATGTATCTATACTACTATGCGGAGGATTAAAATGGATTTTCTCGAAAAGGAGATAATTTTCGAGTTTGGGTTTTATTTTTGAAACTCCTGTCAAGGATTAACAGGATTAAAGCATTCACTGTGTGCCTTGTTCCTTTTTTCATTTAAAATCCTCCTCTTTTATGTTCCTGATTGGAATGGAAGCGCACGCCAGAAGGTACAATGAACAGGGACTAATTGAGTCTTTCAACTCTGAAATTCCGAGAATGCATGCCACTCACTTGACCCTAGTGCCGAGCTGAAATTGAGTAGCAAAGAGGAGTTTCTTGCCTGATAGCAGCTGCTCAATCATTGAAAATTAAATGGAACATGAAAAAGGAGGAGGTTCCCTCCTTTCGCAGAGAGAGAAGGGTGTGCCTTTTGGAATTTATGGCGTATCTGTGCTTGTAAGAGTTTGAAAAATAGTGCAACTTGAATAAATTCCTTAAAGAAAATATTTATGCTCTTTGCACCATCGGCAATGTACCCATCTGCTGGTGTTACTTGAGAGCTCAACTTCAGGTACAATGAGGGTATCTGTTGCGAATACACTAATCGGACACTAGTTCGAATAGTACGCTTAGTAGCGAAAATGATTCTCTACAACCTTAACCTCTCTAATCCCACTGAAGAGCACTCGCCTTTGCGGTGATGTTTAAATGACATATAGACAAAGATCCGCTGTCTTATTAACTAGAGCTGGAGCAAGGATTCTGGAGACACCTATTCGTACCGAATAATATCCATCTTCATGAACAGAATGCATTTCGCATGCTACCTAGCCTAAGGAGGTCATTAGGGCTGAACTAGCCCTAAATTAATTATTCCGAACATCCTCACAGTTACCACGCTTAGACCTTTGTTTTGTGGACAGAACGCTTTAAAAAGAGTTTACCAAGTCTGTCAAAACTCCTGCTAAACCCAGATACATGGCTATACATGGCTCTTTTTTTCATACATATTTTGGTTGAAAAATTTTTTGTTTCCAATCTCTATTTTGAGGCTGCAATTCAGCTAGTTTTCGCTTTAGATCCACAGAGCCAAAACAGCAAGCTTGAGAGGTGTGACTGGGAGATTTGACGACATGGTGGGCCTATAGTCTTGTGGGCTATACATGGCTCTTTTTTTCATACATTTTTTGGTTGAAAAATTTTCTGTTTCCAATCTCTATTTTGAGGCTGCAATTAAGCTTTTTTGTGCTTTCGATGCACAGGGCAAAAACAGCAAGTTCGAGAGGTGTGACTGGGAGATTTGACGATATGGTGGGCCTATAGTCTTGTGGGCTATACATGGCTTTTTTTTTTCATACATTTTTTGGTTAAGAAATTTTCTGTTTCCAATATCCATTTTGAGGCTGCAATTAAGCTAGTTTGCGTTTTGGATGGACAGAGCCAAAACAGCACGCTCGAGAAAAGTGGTTGAAGGATTAAACGATATGGTGGGCCTATAGTCTTGTGGGCTATACATGGCTCTTTTTTTCATACATTTTTTGGTTGAAAAATTTTCTGTTTCCAATCTCTATTTTGAGGCTGCAATTAAGCTTTTTTGTGCTTTCGATGCACAGGGCAAAAACAGCAAGTTCGAGAGGTGTGACTGGGAGATTTGACGATATGGTGGGCCTATAGTCTTGTGGGCTATACATGGCTTTTTTTTTTCATACATTTTTTGGTTAAGAAATTTTCTGTTTCCAATATCCATTTTGAGGCTGCAATTAAGCTAGTTTGCGTTTTGGATGGACAGAGCCAAAACAGCACGCTCGAGAAAAGTGGTTGAAGGATTAAACGATATGGTGGGCCTATAGTCTTGTGGGCTATACATGGCTCTTTTTTTCATACATTTTTTGGTTGAAAAATTTTCTGTTTCCAATCTCTATTTTGAGGCTGCAATTCAGCTAGTTTGCGCTTTAGATCCACAGAGCCAAAACAGCAAGCTCGAGAGGTGTGACTGGGAGATTTGACGACATGGTGGGCCTATAGTCTTGTGGGCTATACATGGCTCTTTTTTTCATACATTTTTTGGTTGAAAAATTTTCTGTTTCCAATCTCTATTTTGAGGCTGCAATTAAGCTTTTTTGTGCTTTCGATGCACAGGGCCAAAACAGCAAGTTCGAGAGGTGTGACTGGGAGATTTGACGATATGGTGGGCCTATAGTCTTGTGGGCTATACATGGCTCTTTTTTTTCATACATTTTTTGGTTAAGAAATTTTCTGTTTCCAATATCCATTTTGAGGCTGCAATTAAGCTAGTTTGCGTTTTGGATGGACAGAGCCAAAACAGCACGCTCGAGAAAAGTGGTTGAAGGATTAAACGATATGGTGGGCCTATAGTCTTGTGGGCTATACATGGCTCTTTTTTTTCATACATTTTTTGGTTGAAAAATTTTCTGTTTCCAATCTCTATTTTGAGGCTGCAATTCAGCTAGTTTGCGCTTTAGATCCACAGAGCCAAAACAGCAAGCTCGAGAGGTGTGACTGGGAGATTTGACGACATGGTGGGCCTATAGTCTTGTGGGCTATACATGGCTCTTTTTTTCATACATTTTTTGGTTGAAAAATTTTCTGTTTCCAATCTCTATTTTGAGGCTGCAATTAAGCTAGCCTGCGCTTTGGATGGACAGAGCCAAAATAGCACGCTCGAGAGGTGTGACTGGGAGATTTGACGATATGGTGGGCCTATAGTCTTGTGGGCTATACTTGGCTCTTTTTTTCATACATTTTTTGGTTGAAAAATGTTCTGTTTCCAATCTCTATTTTGAGGCTGCAATTCAGCTAGCCTGCGCTTTGGATGGACAGAGCCAAAACAGCACGCTCGAGAGGTGTGACTGGGAGATTTGACGATATGGTGGGCCTATAGTCTTGTGGGCTATACTTGGCTCTTTTTTTCATACATTTTTTGGTTGAAAAATGTTCTGTTTCCAATCTCTATTTTGAGGCTGCAATTCAGCTAGTTTGCGCTTTAGATCCACAGAGCCAAATTAGCAAGCTCGAGAGGTGTGACTGGGAGATTTGACGACATGGTGGGCCTATAGTCTTGTGGGCACAGCAAGCTCGAGAGGTGTGACTGGGAGATTTGACGACATGGTGGGCCTATAGTCTTGTGGGCTATACATGGCTCTTTTTTTCATACATTTTTTGGTTGAAAAGTTTTCTGTTTCCAATCTCTATTTTGAGGCTGCAATTCAGCTAGTTTGCGCTTTAGATCCACAGAGCCAAAACAGCAAGCTTGAGAGGTGTGACTGGGAGATTTGACGACATGGTGGGCCTATAGTCTTGTGGGCTATACATGGCTCTTTTTTTCATACATTTTTTGGTTGAAAAATTTTCTGTTTCCAATCTCCATTTTGAGGCTGCAATTAAGCTAGCCTGCGCTTTGGATGGACAGAGCCAAAACAGCACGCTCGAGAGGTGTGACTGGAGGATTTGACGACATGGTGGGCCTATAGTTTTGTGGGCTATACATGGCTCTTTTTTTCATACATTTTTTGGTTGAAAAATTTTCTGTTTCCAATCTCCATTTTGAGGCTGCAATTAAGCTAGCCTGCGCTTTGGATGGACAGAGCCCATGTCGTCAAATCCTCCAGTCACACCTCTCGAGCTTGCTGTTTTGGCTCTGTGCATCCAAAGCGCAGGCTAGCTTAATTGCAGCCTCAAAATAAAGATTGGAAACAGAAAATTTTTCAACCAAAAAATGTATGAAAAAAAGAGCCATGTATAGCCCACAAGACTATAGGCCCACCATGTCGTCAAATCTCCCAGTCACACCTCTCGAGCTTGCTGTGCCCACAAGACTATAGGCCCACCATGTCGTCAAATCTCCCAGTCACACCTCTCGAGCTTGCTGTTTTGGCTCTGTGGATCTAAAGCGCAAACTAGCTGAATTGCAGCCTCAAAATAGAGATTGGGAACAGAAAATTTTTCAACCAAAAAATGTGTGAAAAAGGGGCCCTGTATAGCCCACAAGACTATCGGCCCACCACATCGTTAAGTCCTTCAATCACACCTCTCGAGCTTGTTATTTTGGCTCTATGCATCCATAGCACAAACTAGCTAAAGTGCAGCCTCAAAATAGAGATTGGAAACAGAAAATTTTTCAACCAAAAATGTGTGAAAAAAGGGCCATGTATAGCCCACAAAACTTTATACCCACCATATCGTTAAATCCTTCAATCACACCTCTCGAGCTTGCTATTTTAGCTCTGTGCATCCATAGCACAAACTAGCTAAAGTGCAGCCTCAAAATAGAGATTGGAAACAGAAAATTTTTCAACCAAAATATGTGTGAAAAAAGGGCCATGTATAGCCCACAAAACTATAGGCCCACCATATCGTTAAATCCTTCAATCACACCTCCCGAGCTTGCTATTTTGGCCCTGTGCATCCAAATTCCAAACTAATTTAGTTGCAGCCTCAAAATAGATTTGGAAACAGAAAATTTTTCAACCGAAAATTGTGTGAGAAATAGGGCCATGTATAGCCCACAAAACTAGAGGCCCACCATATCGTTAAATCCTTCAACAGCATTTCTCGAGCTAGCTGTTTTGACTCTGTGCATCCAAACTAGCTTAATTGCAGCCTCAAAATAGAGATTGGAAACAGAAAATTTTTCAACCAAAAAATGTATGAAAAAAAGGGCCATGTATAGCCCACAAAACTAGAGGCCCACCATATCGTTAAATCCTTCAACAGCATTTCTCGAGCCAGCTGTTTTGACTCTGTGCATCCAAAGGACAAACTAGCTTAATTGCAGCCTCAAAATAGAGACTGGAAACAGAAAATTTTTCAACCAAAAAATGTATGAAAAAAGGGCCACGTATAGAACACAAAACTAGAGGCCCACCATATCGTTAAATCCTTCAACAGCATTTCTCGAGCTAGCTGTTTTGACTCTGTGCATCCAAAGGACAAATTAGCTTAATTGCAGCCTCAAAATAGAGATTGGAAACAGAAAATTTTTCAACCCAAAATTGTATGAAAAAAAGGGCCATGTATAGCCCACAAAACTAGAGGCCCACCATATCGTTAAATCCTTCAACAGCATTTCTCGAGCTTGCTATTTTGGCTCTGTGCATCCAAAGCACAAACTAGCTTAATTGCAGCCTCAAAATAGAGATTGGAAACAGAAAATTTTTCAACCCAAAATTGTATGAAAAAAAGGGCCATGTATAGCCCACAAAACTAGAGGCCCACCATATCGTTAAATCCTTCAACAGCATTTCTCGAGCTTGCTGTTTTGACTCTGTGCATCCAAAGGACAAACTAGCTTAACTGCAGCCTCAAAATAGAGATTGGAAACAGAACATTTTTCAACCAAAAATTGTGTGAAAAATAGGGCCATGTATAGCCCACAAAACTAGAGGCCCACCATATCGTTAAATCCTTCAACAGCATTTCTCGAGCTTGCTATTTTGGCTCTGTGCATCCATAGCACAAACTAGCTTAATTGCAGCCTCAAAATAGAGATTGGAAACAGAAAATTTTTCAACCCAAAATTGTATGAAAAAAAGGGCCATGTATAGCCCACAAAACTAGAGGCCCACCATATCGTTAAATCCTTCAACAGCATTTCTCGAGCTTGCTATTTTGGCTCTGTGCATCCAAAGCACAAACTAGCTTAATTGCAGCCTCAAAATAGAGATTGGAAACAGAAAATTTTTCAACCCAAAATTGTATGAAAAAAAGGGCCATGTATAGCCCACAAAACTAGAGGCCCACCATATCGTTAAATCCTTCAACAGCATTTCTCGAGCTTGCTGTTTTGACTCTGTGCATCCAAAGGACAAACTAGCTTAACTGCAGCCTCAAAATAGAGATTGGAAACAGAAAATTTTTCAACCAAAAATTGTGTGAAAAATAGGGCCATGTATAGCCCACAAAACTAGAGGCCCACCATATCGTTAAATCCTTCAACAGCATTTCTCGAGCTTGCTATTTTGGCTCTGTGCATCCAAAGCGCGATCTAGCTTAATTGCTGCCTCAAAATAGAGATTGGAAACAGAAAATTTTTCAACCCAAAATTGTATGAAAAAAAGGGCCATGTATAGCCCACAAAACTAGAGGCCCACCATATCGTTAAATCCTTCAACAGCATTTCTCGAGCCAGCTGTTTTGACTCTGTGCATCCAAAGGACAAACTAGCTTAATTGCAGCCTCAAAATAGAGACTGGAAACAGAAAATTTTTCAACCAAAAAATGTATGAAAAAAGGGCCACGTATAGAACACAAAACTAGAGGCCCACCATATCGTTAAATCCTTCAACAGCATTTCTCGAGCTAGCTGTTTTGACTCTGTGCATCCAAAGGACAAACTAGCTTAATTGCAGCCTCAAAATAGAGATTGGAAACAGAAAATTTTTCAACCCAAAATTGTATGAAAAAAAGGGCCATGTATAGCCCACAAAACTAGAGGCCCACCATATCGTTAAATCCTTCAACAGCATTTCTCGAGCTTGCTATTTTGGCTCTGTGCATCCATAGCACAAACTAGCTTAATTGCAGCCTCAAAATAGAGATTGGAAACAGAAAATTTTTCAACCCAAAATTGTATGAAAAAAAGGGCCATGTATAGCCCACAAAACTAGAGGCCCACCATATCGTTAAATCCTTCAACAGCATTTCTCGAGCTTGCTATTTTGGCTCTGTGCATCCAAAGCACAAACTAGCTTAATTGCAGCCTCAAAATAGAGATTGGAAACAGAAAATTTTTCAACCCAAAATTGTATGAAAAAAAGGGCCATGTATAGCCCACAAAACTAGAGGCCCACCATATCGTTAAATCCTTCAACAGCATTTCTCGAGCTTGCTGTTTTGACTCTGTGCATCCAAAGGACAAACTAGCTTAACTGCAGCCTCAAAATAGAGATTGGAAACAGAAAATTTTTCAACCAAAAATTGTGTGAAAAATAGGGCCATGTATAGCCCACAAAACTAGAGGCCCACCATATCGTTAAATCCTTCAACAGCATTTCTCGAGCTTGCTATTTTGGCTCTGTGCATCCAAAGCGCGATCTAGCTTAATTGCTGCCTCAAAATAGAGATTGGAAACAGAAAATTTTTCAACCAAAAATTGTATGAAAAAAAGAGCCATGTATAGCCCACAGAACTAGAGGCCCACCATCTCGTCAAATCCTCCAGTCTCACCTCTCGAGCTTGCTGTTTTGGCGCTGTGCATCCAAAGCGCAAACTATCTTAGTTGCAGTCTCAAAATAGAGATTGGAAACAGAAATTTTTTCAACCAAAAAATGTATGAAAAAAAGAGCCATGTATAGCCCACAGAACTAGAGGCCCGCCATCTCGTCAAATCCTCCAGTCACACCTCTCGAGCATGCTATTTTGGCCTTGTGTATCCAAAGCACAAACTAGCTTAATTGCAGCCTCAAAATAGAGATTGGAAACAGAACATTTTTCAACCAAAAAATTTATGAAAAAAAGAACCATGTATAGCCCATAGAACTAGAGGCCCACCATCTCGTCAAATCCTCCAATCACACCTCTCGAGCTTGCTGTTTTGGCTCTATGCATCCAAAGCACAAATTAGCTTAATTGCAGCCTCAAAATGCTGATTGGAAACAGAAAATTTTTCAACCAAAAAATGTATTAAAAATTGAGTCGATACATTGTCCTTCATACATTCATTGGGTCCTTAAACTTAGATATAATGACGCGTATTAGTATCATTACTCAAGTAAATGTACTCTTCAACAGTATACTGGAAGCACCCACATAAGACTGCGAAACTGACTACATTAAACGTTCACACCCGAAATTACGAGTTCTAGACAATGTCCGTAACCTGAGGTTCCCTGGAGTTCACATGACATTCATGTGAGTGCGGCATATGGATGTTGTTGACCTTCAACAAACAAAACAGAAAGTATATAAATAAATAGCAGACCTTCACTACATCACAACAAACATCCGAATTAAATATTAAATATCTGAATATTTCAAAAACAGCAAATATTTATGCCACGCTTACTGAACACATGGCTCTAATGAACTTAGAACGAATGGTGAAGCGTAAGCAAATGATGTACGTAAGCCATCAAATGAATTATCCCCACACTAGGTTTGACCTTGGTCCTTCCTTAAATTGAAATCCTTCCCCAATGGATAAATGGGTTCCCTACTGACACAGTGACAATATCAAAGATAAAACCAAATGCTTCGTCATCATAAGACTGAAACGTTTTTCCCATTGGTACACACAACAGTATAGACTCCATACATACATGTGCACATACATGCTTGTTAATTCATGTATATACGTAAGGATATTTCAGAACTCTTATGGTGCTACTCATTGCCCAGATTATGCAGTGCTTTGTCTGTGGGCCATAGTTGGTCGGAAGGTGTTAAAAAAAGGGCTCCGTGAGAATCGGTGAAATCAGATGACAAAGTAAAGCATTTTCAACACAAAACTAAATATATTCTCAAGGCATGTATACCTTGACAAATATATTCTGACCAAAATAAACGAGCACCCCACCTATAGGCCAGGTATTGGTTTCCTGAGAGACTTCCAACTCGAGGTATAAATCAGGCTCGACATTACTATGACTGAGGTCTGTCAATTTTGTCTGTCTATCTGTCTATTACTACTGTTCATGTTTAGGTTAGTTTGGTTATATACTAACAGATTCCGTAGCAAAATTTTCTCAAAGTTATTACCTGAAATCGAAAAAAACGTTATTAAGGCATAGTCACCGCAGATGACCAGCCCACTTCCAAGAGTGTTTTAAAAATGTAAAAAAACTCCCTGATAGCACCAGTACAATGTTGTCAATATAATTTCATGAAAATGTAGGATGCCACAGTCATTTTTTAAAAAAAAGTTGTCCTTTCAGTGTTGTCTAGGTATGGGACCTGGCTCGGTGGCGTATACGTAACCGAATTTCTCATACATCTCTCGATTGAAAAATTTTCTATTTTTCTCATTCATAACGAGGCACCAGTTAAGTCCGGTTGTGTCAAAGACGCACAGAAACAGAATACCCGACTTGAATTGTGCTACGAGAAGGCAGATTCAGGATGTCAGTATCTGGCTCGGTGGCCTCTCCGTAACCCTATTTCTCATAGATTTCTCGGTTCCAAAATTTTCCGTTTTTCTTACACATAACGCGGCACCAGTGAAGCTTGTTTGTACCTAGGATGCACAGAAACAGAATACCTGGCTTAAATTGTGCTACGAGAAGGCAGATTCAGGATGTCAGTATCTGTCTCAGTGGCGTATGCGTAACCCTATTTCTCATGGATTTTTCGATTCGTGCCCTTTGCTTTGCAGTTCAACCGACTAACCACTTAAGCCACGACGCCCACTTTATTAGGCCTTTACGTATATGAAGAGCAAGACTTGAATTTCAATGTTCATAGAAGATTCGCTATTTGCAGATTTTGAATGAAAATCAAGGAATATATCTCTCTTTTACAAGTGGCAGTCTATGCCATCAAGGAAGTAATCATTTCTATATTTTGAAGTATACCCGCAGTTTGGAGGTATGTATATCGTGAAGCTTTGCTCTCATACGAGTTCTGGATAATTCGGAGGATTGAATCTTTCTTCTCGGACACAGTTTTGCATCATTAAAAAAGGTCCTGCGATTGCATATACCTTGGCCTAGTGCTACAATCAATAAAATTATTATTTTAAGAACAAGGATCTTACGTCGTTTTACAAACCGAAAATCTCAACTGAGCATACCAAAAAAAATTTTAATATTGAAATCAATATTTCAGGCCATACTGACTTAAGGTTGACTTACACGGTTTTACTTGCACCAAAACGCATGTTAAAAGGTAGAGATATGTACAAAGTACAAAGTCCTGAAATTGATGCTTAGATAGCCATGACATTACTCATCAACATGATCCTTACAAAACAGATACCAACAAAAACTGTTCATGAAAGGTTCCTTTTCCATTAACTGAAACTGCAGTCACCAGAAAATGTCGAAAGACTGGGCACCTGTTTCGACACGTTTTCTTCCGCAGCTATATCAAGAGGAATGAATATGTGTGTTCACTCAGTTGCAGGAGGTTTTGAAGGCAGTTCTGAACCAGTTCAGACACAACGTCGAAGGACATGAAAGCCTTTTGAACCCCCTTGGCTATCTTTCTTCTGATAAACTCACTGAAGATTCATAACATAAATCGAAAATTCTGAGCTCTTAGCCCTTGGAGATTTTGAGTGATGTGTCAAATGAAAGATTTAAGGATACTGCCGCTGAAAGTAGCAAACGAAATTTTGTTCATGAATCTTCATGTATTCCACTAGGTTGATGGTTTTGTTCTTTATTATTGAGATAATGATGGTAACAGATCCAAAAGCCTTTCAGTAATTTAATTTAAATTAGGTTTCCAATTTCTGTGGTCCAGAGTTACCCCGCAATATTCCCAATAGTGCACCATTTAATCTTAGCATGCAAAGGTATAAGCTTCTTCTTTTGGCGAATGGTACAAAGATGGCTGCTTCTGTCGGGGTAACTTTGAGTCCTACTAATTGACACCAATTTTATCTAGAACATAATCCAATACTATTAAATTGTCCATTACCCAGAGTCTTAAGGCAAAAATCAGAAACTATTTAGATCGTTTAAAAATGTACCTCCGGTAAACCATAGAAAGTAGATATAACTCCACGTTTAGAACTGTCTTTAGTAGTTTTATTGGCAGCATGGCAGTTCACCGATGAACTAGTTCCAAAAAGCTCTAGTAAACTAAGTAAACTAGTTCAAAATGTTATATTACTTCAGTAGTTCTGCAAGCTCATATAGTATGTATCCTCTGCATTGAATTAGTTCAATGAGAACACAACTGAACTAAATTGAGTGTTTTTTTGTGGCGTTTTTGGATATTGCGGAGATCTGAGAGGATTGCTTTGTTTTAACCCATAATACAGTACTACGTACATCGAATTTTCTGAACCCTGAACTAAATTGAACTAAAAGAACTAGTTCAGCAAGCAGATTTGAACTAAACTGAGCGTTCTCGAACTGAACTAAAATGTACAAGCCTGTGGGTTAATGACTTTTGCATTTAATAGATTGAAAATTGATTGATCTAGTATCAAAAGCTCAGGAATTGTCCAGAGAGCCAAACGTGGCTAACGAGATGACGAAGACTGTTCTTTTCCTGATCGATATACGCACCGATGGTCAGTTTAGGCTAGTGTACTTGATGTATAGATCGGTAATTTGTTCCATTGCCTTTAAGAACTCTGAAGCGATAGGCCTCACCAAGTCTCTCCTTCAATTTATATTTGTTCACGGAAGTAGTGCGGACTGGTAGTATAGTTCAACATCAGACACCTTACAGTGGGGTAAGATGTGACACTCCATACCCTCTTCTGTATGTTATGCCCTTACAGAGGCACTACTGAAACATTTAAGTTAATAAAACTAATAAAGTGGTGATCAGTACTCATTTCTCTAGAATTATCCGTAACAAGTTTGTATGATCCTGACAGAAGGTTCTCGACCGAAAGCCCTTTGATTTGATGGTTCCTGACTTTCTCCTATAAGGTATTGAAACCCTTGTTTTGATTAAAACTCCTCATGTGACAAAATAAGAAACATACATGTGTGATCTCTGCAGTGATCTCTGAAATGGAACATAGGAGAACGGGCTTATACCTACCTTCGTAGAACAATTTTTGTTTCATTTCCTTTGACAAGCCCCTTCCTAAAAATCAGAAGGGCTTTGACATAATTGCTAATATTGACATCGGAAGCATCCTTCGTTTCATAACAAGCTCCACTTGATCGAATTCATACTTTATCGCTATCAGATTGGCCCAAGTCTAGCACTGTCTGTACCTAAGTGCAAAGAGTCAGTAATATGAAAAGTACCAATCGAAGGACATTCATACAGACAGACATGAGCAACAACAAATGCTATTTTCAACCTTAAACGCCCTTGATGCAAACGACTAACAAATACACCCCTGAGCATTCATGAGCATGAGCAACGCAAATGACATACTTCATGCACGGCTTAGAGCGCCTCTTGTTACCCATTCGTCCTGTTACACATGTATACACCTATTACACCCGATACATGTCTTTAGACCTGATTAACTACGTCTACATTCTTGGAATTTTATTATAATTCCCATTGGAATATAACATGGCTCCGTCCTGTTACGCGAGCAACTCAAACGCCGGTGTGGGAGCAAATTGAGAAATCCTGAAATGTCAAACAGCAAATTATAGCACGTGGAATACGGGTTATTGAATGGCTGATGCGTGTGATGTGCGCCTGATGTAACCCCACTGAAAATCTAATTAAATCCGACACAAATATTTGACCCAATAACAACGCACTCATGTGCAAACAATCTCCCCATGTTTGGGGTGAATTTAATTGACAAATATTGTTCCCTTAGCAGTGATATGCGCGTACACATCATTTATGGCACTTTCATGTCTCTGCAAACTGTTCTATAGCGAGCCGGGTACCCATAACTTGGTTCGAATCGAGGCATTTTTCACGCTTACGTAATAAGTCACCTGATGTGTGCTCAGCCGTGCAATAAGGTGACAGATGAGGTATAAGATTCTTTTTTATACCCGAATGCCGAGGCCTTATTTGTATAATCAGTCTGCCTTTAAGGATTGGCATACCTACTTTAATTGTGAAAGGGACATGCACGCGCGAGTTCAATTTCCAATAACCTTCAGATGATTGTCAGATCTGACAGTATTGTTAGGTCTACAAATGTGCTGTCAACTGTTGCACATGAGATGGCAGTGAGATGACAAAGCAAACTATTACGCAACGTAAATTGTCAGTTTAGAGGGTTGTTAGGTTTTGTTCGAATTTATGCAGTTCGAGGTAATAATTTGACAGTGTTCTTACTACATTGGCTCTTCAAAAATTGACAGTTCACGCGTTCAAAGTTGAGGCGAAAATAGTACCAGCACGAGCACAGGTAGCAAATTTACTGCCAGATGTCATAAGCATCGCACATCTCACAATTTCCACAGAGTCTGCAAATCTCCGAAGCGTCTGACAGAACTGGCGGACTGATTTTTTTTTGACATTTACTGACGAGGGGAAAGCGGATAGGTGACATGTTCTGTTCCGGCAATCTGGATTTCTACATTTTATAAGTTTCCTGGATTTTTTGACGTTTATAAATGTCAGTCGCTGTCACTCGACAAAGGGGTGAACAATTTTCAAAAACTGAAAAACAAGAAAAACGAAGGTAAACCAATTTAATTTTTGTAAAAGGCATTCGATTTTGTATAACATGAATTCCTTGTTGAACAGCGAACCAATTTCACTGTCGGTGACAACTGATACGTCAAAGAAAAATCTGCGGAAGTGTTCAGACAAACACGAAACAGTAAAAAAGAATTCATTCCTTCAGTATGTGTGAATAGGGTCAACAGTTCACACTATTGACAGATACCTGATACATGCATTCGTTGTCAGAAAGCTTTTCTTACAATATTGACAGATGGAAATTGGTAGTTTACACAATCGTCAGAGCTTTGACTAAAATTTTGTATAGACATGACAATATTGTCAGATCTGACAATCGTCTAACCATAGCTTAGGTACCCTTTATTATACAAGATGACACACAAGGGTGTACTCACCCTATCGGAGGATCTTTCAGTTTTTGCAAATGGTGCCTTAAGTCATCGGAATTTTGACACTTGTGAAGTAGACAGAAGCAGAATATACCTTAATGGAACATTTGTGAGCCATTAACTGATCAAATATGGCGGAGAAGACTGGTTCAACATGGAATAGAACCACATTCCTGTCCTCGGAGCAGCAGAGGCGCTCATCTTGAGGCATACTTCACTGCCATTTTGGAAAAAGTGAAATGTCACATTCATTGCCTGTGCCTTGGAAAGCGAACCAAAGCCACCTGGTAGTCAATATTGCTATGGCCATTGCTATAGCGTCTCTATTAGTAAGAAGCTGGGCAATGGCAATGACAGAGGCAATAAATTGCCACAAATATTTCCTGTGCAGGGGTTTCTATTTTTTTTAATAGAAAAATATGTATATACATATAGTTCTTCAAATTATACCCCTCCGAGTTTTAAAAAAGTAGCTACACGACATCCATTCATATTTTACTGTCAGGAAACATCCAAAGGATTTCATTCCAAAGACAAATAGCTCCGCACTGCACATGTGATCCTTAATTTAACACCAGTCTTGCCGATACAAATTGGTTTCCCTCTATCCCTTGCATACAACACTATAGCACCATACGCAAGCCACATATCACAACGCACACCAGCAATTAAAGTTACATATTCAAAGCCTAATTACAAAAGACCTCACCCATTATCCCTGCCGGAGCTGAGTTCCAAAACAAACTAAAAAGAAGTCCCTTAAAATGGATCTCTCCCGATGTGGAGAGCTATCTCTTCGCTTCGCTGTCAAATTCGATTTACATACATTGAATCTTGCCCTGGCTGCCTTGAAATTTATTGCTTCTTAACCTTGTCAGGGAGCGACGGCGCTCCCCGAACAGGGATGTACAATTTGCGAAATAAAATACGAAAAGCGTCGTAGGGAGTGAGAAGATTTTTAATTGAAACCCTACTTGGGAAGCAATTTAAATCATTGTCGGTGAGTGTACCGGGAGGCGAGGAGGGCTAAGAAGGCAGTGGGTTGATTAAAATTGAATTAAACGATTAAAATTCAGTAAAATTAATGGAAACCGCTGTTCAAAAACAAAAAATTGTTTTTTTTTTCTCCTGTACATGGTGTGTATGGATTTGGGTTTTAACAAATTTAATTCACGGATCTGTGGAGGAAAAATAAATTAATTAACTTTCAGATGAAGCACCGACAAGGCCGTACGAAATCTATCAAAATAATTGAGGTTGGTTTTGACATGACACGTCTACCTACAAAGCACTGCTGGTGTTGCTGACATTTGATGAAACCATGTTGGGAGTCTAAAAATACACAAACAATATTAATTTGGAATAGCGGTGTAGTGAATGACTAGAAATTTTTTGCACAAAGTTATATTGATTTCATTTGGAATGAATGGCCAAACTTGTTTCACTATTCTGAGACAGTAAACGTCAAATCAATCTGTCAAATATTTTGGAAAATATGGTTTCAATTATAAGGCTATATCGCCTCATATCTCCTCTCCCTTAGGGTTTTGCATCAAATGGACACAATTTAACAAAAAACTTAACCAAGAAACTCAAATCACATGATTTAGACTTCTGTGCACTCAGGTGCCCGCTATTTAGGATTTGGGAAGAAATGGGGTGTACCTGGGTCAGGCATGGCAAAGTCTCTTGTCGCAATGTCGTCTCATGCCTCCTCTTCCATAAGTTTTTGAATTAAAAAACTATCCATTTGTATTGTAAATGTCTGTCCATGTATTCTTTTTGAATAGTTTTACTCGAAAAGTTCCCGATAACTTAAAAATCGCTTTGAAAACTAAATAATTTATGGAAGTGTGAGGTCTTAACACCTACTTAACCCAAACTCCTTCCTAATAGTTTCTGCGGCAATTCAAACTTTAGTTCTTTTGATAAGTGGCCCTGACTTAGTCTAATGAAAATAAAAATGAAAAAGAAGTAAGCCCTGAAGACACTTAAAGTCATTATCACGGAGTACTCCTTGCAGCATGAACTACCACTCCGAGGATGCTGGAAGTTCGAGTTACTATATTCAATTCCATGCAGGAATTGCAGCCAGTTTTTGTGTGTGTTTCGATTGTTCTTGAGAGTACTTTCATAATTAAGTCCTTGAAAATCTATTTGGAAATCCCGTGCGTCCTTATGGGAGCAGTGCGGCGCAAAGGGTTACTTAGTAGGTTCGGTGCATGCAATATGTGGCGCGGAATAACTAATTAAGAGCACTTTACCGGGTAATCACATTAATTCTCAGGCGTATGCAAAGCTTTGGCGCTTTTTAAACGGCCACCACCGTTCACTTAGATCCTTTTGTTCATGGTTTATCGTGTGCTTCTTTCAAAAACTTTCAAACTCAATTAACCAATTCGGTTGCAGTGGTATTCTCTGGCTAAAAGAGAAATCTACAAATTCCAACACTAGTGGAGTTTTATTTTTATATATCATGGACGTATCGGGTGTTGTGGAGAGCCTTTGAAGGATTCTTTAGTTACAATTGCTACCAGTTGCTCCAGTTGCTACTTGTACTCAGGGATGGAATAAGAACAGTCAGAGACTCACTGATTAGACCGTGTAAACTCGCAAACAGCAGAACCCAAAGGCGTAATGCCTGCCAAGTAGTAGAAATCACCGAGCAAAATCTTTCTAGCGCTCGAAACAATTTCAAAACGTTGTCTGGATCAAGACCACATCCTAAAACTATAGAGAGTCATTCAAGTTGTGCACACATAAATCCAAAAGATTGGAAACCAACTTGTCCTTCAACATACCTCTTGTAAACCTTGGTATCCACGTACAACAGTATTGACAAGAAAGTACTGTCAGCGGGCCAACATACATATTGCAAAGATAAATTAGTGGAGACGACCTTACAGTCTAAAGGACTATACAGAGAGGGGGAACGTCAGTACACCAGCGTTACCAGATTTTCTATCAATTCGGAAGGTCGGCAGCTAGCTGCATAAGATGATCTATAAGCAGAGCTACTTCGCAAGGAAGTGTTCTATCTCCTCTTCATGGTGGCTAACCCTTTCGCCAGTCATTGTTCGAAGCCATGGAAAATCCTGGATTGCTCGAAAATCAAGGACGGTTTTGGTGGAAGTATTTTCTATGACAGTTTTAATCTTAAACTTCCTTTCCATCATTCAATTATGGCGAGCACGATGAATGACTGAGAGGATATAACCACAAACTCTATGAGCTACACCAAGATGTGGAAATTGGCTCAGGAAGACCGAAACTACGTTTTAAGGATCAAGCTATCGCGGATCACAGAACGCTTGATCTGGACAGCTATAAGAAGCGTGCCCGTGTTCGAAGAGAGTTGAAGGCTACCGTATCCCAGTCAGAAACTCTTCATGGGTCGGGAGCCCACTAAGTAAGTAAGTAAGTAAGTAGCACTGTCTGACTGTCAATATAGACGGTGACAATTCAATCGGGAATTCGTTCCATCGCAAGTAGTTACGCAGCTCTGAGCACATCTAGAAGTTCTAAAGCCATCTGCAGATCTATGTATATCACGTGACCGCTTATACGATTTTAAAACTAATTCAGTCAATATTGTTAGACGCTCTAAGCCTGACTTACATGTAAGAAGTAAGCCATAAAACCTTACAAAATGCATTTGCAAACCATATGTACCAAGAGTCCGACCAATTGGGCCTATAATCCTTGTTCACCCTTTAACCTGCCCCTGTATTATGAATTTTTATTAAGCCAACGTGTTCACTTACATATGCACATGCTGAGGTGGGAACATAAAGGATTCACATTTTACAAGGACTTCACCCTCACGTACACCTCCATGCATTCACTCAATTTACCTGCACTAGCTTTGCTTTTACAAAACCAACCCTTCCGCTTTAGAACGAACCTCCTTGAACACACTCCAGCAATGGAACAGATACTGCTAGCCGAGTTAAATTCTGGTGCAGGAAACTTTTCAAATTTGTAAAGTTTCATCAAACGCTTCAATGACAGAGCATAGTCAAACTACCCAGCCTCTGTCATGTGGAGATAAGTTGATCGTTTGTCTTTTCAGCGGTTTGGATCTTGAAGCGAGGAAGCTCCAGTGGGATAAATGAGCAAAAGGAATGTATTCTGGCTTACAACTGCTAATGACTCTCCGCCTTTGTGGGCAAAAACTCTTAAAACTCAGAGGAAGAATTTTCATTAGTGAGTTCGTTGCCGTTTCGTTGGAATTGAAAAATGATGTTCAATGCATACACCAAACCTTCTGGGTTTCGAAAGATTTTTGAACAACTTCTGATGGCAAATGAAACTTTTGAAGAAATGCCTTTCAGGTATGACTTGCACGTGTCTGATGGGTTTGAACTTTGTAAATCTCTGTAGAATACTCGAAGGATGGGTAGGATGCGTTTCACATAGAAAGTGAACCTTCCCAAAACAATCACTAGATATTCAGTGATCCTATTAGGCTACTCCACTAAATACTTCATTGCGTTTCATATGTGTTGGCCGCGTGCATCCACAAGACTCGCAGAGGCCCTAAACTGGCACAATACAAATGCCCCCGTCATTTAGAAAGTGGGATGGCATGGGCCATCTGTAGCACTATAGAGAGTAGTAGCTTGGAAAGGAGAACATCATTTGTAAGACAGTTGATAGGCTCAGCCTACACAACATCACGCCTGGGAACGGACCTAGTGTTATTGAGTTTGCAGCGAGGCGAAATGGCTCTATACCAACCACACCACAGTGTCCTCATCTCGATATGCACAAAGGGACATGACGATCTCCTGATCATGAAAAGATGGCTTTATTTTGAAAGTACACTCACGCTATGATGTGTGGAATAGCACATCATCAAGCGGTCGGTCGGTCCAATTCTTGATGACTCGGTCCAATATGTGCGGCGTTGTTCCATGAAAAACGTTTCAAATGTTGACCTCGAGCTCATTCAAAGTGGTTGGCTTGTTAGTGTAGACACAGGACTTGACGTAGGCTCAGAGAAAGTAATCGAGTGGCGTCAAGTTCATGATCGCGGCGGCCAATTGATAAACTCTCGCGAGGGGTGACCCAATCGCCAAATTTCTACCTCAAAACTTCAAACGTTGCGTCGCTTATATGACATGTAGCGCCATATTTTTGGAACCACAGCTCGGATATATCAATGTTGTCGGGCTCTGACCACAAAAGGTCAGTTAACACTTCGACCATTGACGGTAATGGTGTCTCCTTCCTCAGAAGGAAAGAAATAAGGTCCAATGATGACGCTATGCCATAGACTACACCAAACAGTCAATCTTTGAGAATATGACTTTTTAGCCGAAATCCGGATTTCCGGCCAACATTTCCAGCGAACTTAGGGCGTTATCTATCTTATATGGATGTAGGCCCAAATCCAACCGCAAAATAAGCCGCGTTGACTCTCTGGCGATGACCAAATCAGCTGGTCGGCGCTGAATCGACATTTCTGGGTATTCTTCGCTACTGTCCACTACTGCGGCTATGTTTTCTTTATTTCGCACCAATTTCTATCTGGTTAGTGGCTCAAGATCCAAAAGAGTGTATTCACGTTTCAACCTTTTCCACGATGCGACGACTGAAGTCACGATTGTGATTGACCTCAAAACGAAATTCGCGTTGCGTGTTTCGAATGTCGATAATTTTTTTTATATTTTCCGCATATTTGGTAGCCATGAAATGATGCATAATAGAATGGCAAATTTTCCTAAATACTTTGACAGATGAATGTCATTAATAGCTTTGACAGCTGCTGACACATCCCAATTGAAAAAAGTATCATTGCTATCTGGTCACCCTTTATTTCTGAATATAAAATCAAATTAATACCGAAAACGAGGCGGAATGACAGCATTGACCTTCGAAATTCAGACATCACAAGTATTGACAGATTTATTAGTTTACCACACGCTTAGGTGCCGGACATCAAATTGAAATTTCATTTGGAATTACCAAATGGAAATTACATTACGATGCGTCTAATTGCATATGTTCCAAGTGGTTAGAGTTACGATTCGTACAAAGGGTGATACTTACGACAGGTGGTTCGGTTAATATTGTATTTAGATGCAAATGAAATCAATCAGACCCAACCTCGATACAGAATATCATACATTTTTGAAACAAAGTGCTGTGATTGAACCACATCGATTTGAGTAGGGTAAGTAGTCTTCCAACGTCATGACCTCCCATCATGACGTGCTGTACGAAATTTAGTAGAAAGTTTGTCATAATAAGGACCATTGTCTGTACATGAAGTTAGTCAATTTATACGAATTAATGTCGATTCATATAGATGTCCCTAAAAAAATACATATTACTGGTATCCAGCCTGATCAAAAGAGAGCTTAAATCGTTGCAAATTCATTGCATTGCAAATCTGATATTCACTATAAAAGGCTTTGAACGCATTTTCCCCTCCCTTTCCAGTCCTCCTAACAACTATAAATTTAATCACTGGCATCCCACTCTTTATGGTAATTGCATCCATGTGCACCAGTCTCCATCCACGGATAGCAATATTAAATCCAATTAAACAGAGTCAATCATATAAACTCACAGCACTCTAATGCATTGGATACCGAATTAAATTCAACACTATCAGCCATTAATGGTATTATCGCTCAATCGTAAATGAGCTCCGCGAGAATGATTCACGCTCATTAATTTAATTAGTAGCGGACAGTACACGAAGTTTGCTGTTAAGACACCAACATCATTAAGATGTCCATCATTTCCTGACTTATATCTGGCAAATTTAAATCCATTAACTTAAACCACACCCTAGCTGGCCACCGGCCATCGGCCAGTCACGGCGCGATATATACAATTTTGTCGAAAACGATAAACTCCCCTTAGCGTGCTGGCCCATAAAGCACTGCACCACTGGTTCCGAAGTAATTACCGAACTGCGGTCTGTGGATTTTTATGTTCATGGCGTAATAGCAGAACGGTTCGGAATTGTTGGCCATTTTCTGCAGCACCCCCAAAAGATAATGAGCTGTGTCCGTAGCTCAACCTCAGTCCCAGCCACCTCTATAGCTCGTCGTCGTGTAGTCGTGAACATCAGGGAACACATCTTTCGCATGGTAATGTGATGAGATGTTAACATGCAGGGTCATTACGCGTTAACTTTACGGCACCCAGCACGCTTCTGGGAACGGGGTGTAATGTGCAGACAGACACCCTTGGCATTGCTTTCGATTAAAAGAAAATTGTATTCGCCCTACCAGTGCGTGTTGGAGGGGCGGAACGGGGGCGGAACGGGACGGAAAAAGAATAGGATCTTTTGAAAATTTGTCTAAAAGAAGAAGAACTCGCAATTTCCGGCTCTGCACAGTGGGTAAGTGTAGAGCGTTAAGGCTTCAGCTTATCGCTGACACAATAAAAAATCATCCAGCGTTTAGCGGATAAAATGGGCTTATGTTGCGATACGCACTGGGTGCGCTGTGACGTGGAGTGATGGATACGAAGGTGATGCTATGGGAAACTGTTTCTTATTTTGAAACTTTTTCCAGCTGTCAAGGAAGACAGATTACTGAGGGGAGATTACAGGACCTTTCTGTTGATAAAATAAAGCGGTTTAAGGATTTGCAAGTGTTTTTAGGAAATTAGCATTGGCGCAGTTTGAATTTTCCGATTCTAGGCATGGAATTGTTTGTAACCCTTTTCATCTATAATACTTTGGGAATAATTTATATGTGTCATGTCTTTGTTGCCAACATTATTTCCATGCAATAAGACATTAAAGGACATCGTAGCAAACCAAAGAGCAGCCTTAAAGAATATTCCATTAAGCTTGCAGTAATATCACTTGGCCTGTGCAGATATTAAATTAATACTTAACCTCACAATGCTAAAACTGTCAATCGGTGACTTGACAGGTCGCAGGACTGTTGGACTGGATTTTCTTGACGTTTGGAAATGTCAATCGTTGTGATGCCACAAAAGGGTGGAAACAAAATTTAAAAACTGAGAAATTCATTATTAAACAATAGAAATACGACAATAAACCAATACCTTTGCTGTAAAAAGCATTCATTTTGTTGTAAAAAGAATTTATTATCAAAAAAACTAACCAAGTGTTAAGATAGGACTATCAAACTAAACATCCAAATATCAAAAAATTCAGTCCGTCAGCTCTGTGTGAACAGGCTTTCATACACTCAAAACTAACCAATTTTGGGGTAAGACTATGAATGAAGCAATGGTATGCCTCCACCGCAAAATAAATCCAGGATTTAGCGAAACAACATAAAGATTTACGTAAGTTGTCTCCACCGAGATTTTGGATTTATATTGACATCCGGTGTCAAAACGGTGTAATATTTTTATAATTCTCAAAATTTGATGGAATTAGTTTTGCTGTCTAAAGACGATAGAATTCTCAAATTTCTTATAAAAAATGAAATGAAACTGAATTGACCAGTGTATTTGGAATTCATCTGACGTTTTCTTTTTTGGTTCCTTTGTTAGTACACGAAAGTGACGGACAAAAATGAAGGGCTGTTCGATTCGCGTCGCATGAGAACCTAATTAAAATTTAGCTGGGATTTATGAACATCAAATTGAATGGCAAAATAGTAGAGATTTAGTGAAGATTTAGGTGAATACAGTTTTAGTGAAGGCATAGCATAATATTAAGAATGTGTACATATACAGATACTGCTATGTGTATCCTAATGGCTCTTGAAACATACACGGATCTAAAGTTCTGTAAGACAAATGCAATTTGTTGCTCCTTAGCCTTGTTTTATGGTATCACTTAACGTCCTCTCCAAAATAACACAAAGTGCGTATACAGAACCATCAAAAATGTTGAGCCAATCTTAGTCTTGGTTGGGTTAAGTTTAAAGTGGCTGACAGCTATTGCCAGCACACTTGGACCAAAAATAGGTCCGACAAGATACCACCTGAATCATATAATCCTCCTACCCACTAGTGAAACCAATTTGGGGTTCTCATGAAAAATAGTGCACTCGATACTAACAGGATCATCAAGATCATTGAAAAAGAAACGCAGAAGAAAGAAGAAAGGATTTCCAGCTGCTTGGCAATCTGGAAAGATGCGAATATTTGTAGTGCATATCACGGTGTTTTGAGTCAAGATAAGTATTGGTACAATTCCACCTAAAACACGCTGCTCTCTGTCAGAAAAAATATCTCCACCTACCAGGTTGTTAGTTCTTCAATTATAGGTCTAAGCGAAAAGGTCTACAACTTACAGGCTACAAAGCCGGAGACTCCTTGAAAAGTTTAGGGGTTGCCTTAAACAGCACTTCCAACAATTTAATTAGGTATCCTCTGCTTATGGTAGGAAACAATCAGAGCAAGAAAAATCCAAGGTACGCGGGATCTCGGAATCACCAAGCTCTTCTAGTTTCTCGAAGACGTATTCACATAGAAAAGTATTCTTGCAGAGGATAAAACGGAGGAGCTGCAAAGAGGCTTGATCCATACATTCGTGACAGAAGTGGTTGGAAAAAATTCTAAGGGGTGCCTGGCTTACGCTTAATCAGCCTTCAATAGTCCAATCAAGGTATCTAAGGGTGGTCTGTTGATGAGTTGTTATTGGTGATTCGAATGCTTGTATACCTCTCAGTGCACAGTGTATACACTGGGAATACACTCCCTAAGTCTGGTATTCTACAAGACATCCTTACTCCAAGAGAAACTACAAATAGTCCAACTCTCAGACTCTCGCCTATCAGTTAGGAGCACTCGTGCGTATGTGGAACATATTTCACATTAATGTTCAGGAACAGAGGTACTTGGTCTGTGACTTCTATTTTTACATATTCACAGTTGAGGTGGAAGGCGTGCCCTTGAGACTTCCTCAGTCTAAATCCTAACTTCATTTCAAGCTCTTTTTGCTACCAAAATTCTTCTAATACTGTCGCCTCTAGGATAGGGCAGTAGTGGTAGTAGTTGGAGTAGTTAGTCGATTGGATTTGATATAACATCACCTTCTTTGGTGATTCTTACATTCCTTTTCCTTACACATTCCTCCGTCGCAAGTTGCAGAGGAGTCAGTTACAGCAGGACCTCCATGGTTTCAATTGGACAAGTTCTCTTGACCTTTGGAACACAGAAGCATGTCAGTCTGCCAAATGGTTACCAGATTGATTCTATTCGCCTATGCATTTGCTCTATATATAATTATTGGTCTCACAGTAGCAATAAATCTGAGGGTAGTGAGACTACAGCCCCGGGATTAGTCCGCTGGACTCCAGTAAATCATTAGAACTGGCTTAACACTTCTTTAAATGACTCTAGACATTTCCACTACAGAAATATTCGCAACATCTTTATCTGATTTCAGGGATCAGTGAGGTACCATTCCATTGGATAGATCCAGGTACAACAGTGCTAGGCTTCTGAGATCCAAATTCATCCTTGCGACAGAGCCTTTACAGGATAGCAGACATTGGCACCCGCCTTCTCTCCTGGGGATGTCTGTGTATATTACATTACAATGGTAGGGTTATGCCTCTTAAATAAACCTTAGACATCTATCTACGAGCTTTGGCTTGAATAATATATTCTGTCTGTCCTTTGGCAGCACATTAGCAGTATTACATTGTCTGAACCAATTACTTAGAAAAATCATTTGAAAAATTAACTAAGCAGCACCAACTGCAGCATTGCAAATGCCAACTTCATGGAAGTCCGGATGAGTGGATCTAATGAATAATAAATCCTGTTTGTTACTAAATACGATATTGTGTTCCAGATTAAACGTTACACGAGCGTTTCGAATGCCATTTGACAAGATTATTGTAAAATATTTAGAATTCCCTCCTCGTTTAATCTATAAATACTTTCAGTATTGTTGTGTATTGATTGGAACGACATTTGTTTACTACCAATTCGTCCTGACAGAAAAGTTTCGGTTATTGCTGAAAATTACATTCAAATGCGATTCGAACTGAACAATGTGTGTGCGTGGGATATGCCGAAACGAATTGGACATTGTTTCGATTGCAGGGGTTAAGGGGGCAGCGACCGGAATATGGCCTACACAGGGAATTTTAAATTGGTGGTAATTCGATTTCTATAAACAGGCTCCATGCTCGTAATGTAAGCATAAATTGGAAATTGGTGGTAAACCTGAGTAATTGCAAGTGGTAGGATGTTTTAGGAGAGAGACCTTAAAATAGATAAATCAGTGGTCGGGTTTTTTGAATTGGAATACCCAAGTTAATGCGGAAAATGTGGCCCAACAACACTCACCCGATGTGTGGTTTATGACCATTTGGGCTCACTTTACCGCATTTTCAAAGGTTTTAACGTGAAATTCAAGTGATAAGTCCCATAGCTTCTAAAGTCCGTGGCTTTCTTCTCACAGACCAGTGACTTCAAAAAACTCAAAGAAAAATGTCAAATCGAGCATTTTTGCCGGCCGTTGTAAATCCTTAAAACGAGAGATTAGGCGACGTGGAAACACATCAAAATGTCCATTGCTAAGCGGGCTGTGTCTGTGGTTGCACCGTGCTGTTGGAACCACATGTCCTCCAGTCCCAAGTCATCAATTTGCCATCAATAGTGACAATAAACGTGTTATCCGCGACGTCCAGCTACAGCGTCGAAATTTCCGTCAAAAAAAGGAGAATGAGGGCTTTCGGGATCTCTTCCGTCACCTGTTGTTCCAGTTTTCTCGAGGCGAGCAATTAAACGCCTCAGTGTTTGACCAGTTGGCATGAAATCTGCGCCAAAATCACTGACATGTGTGGTATTCCGCGGTATGGTAATCCGCGATTTTAAGTATAGCATTCCGTGGGTTATTGCCTCTCGCATTCGATATCTGTTTAAGCCATTTGCAAAAGTTAGAAAGGGTGCCCAGATACCAGTGATACTTTCTCCAATTGTTATGTTTCAGCAGCTGTCAAAGCTACCAATGACATCCAGCTGTCGAAATATTCAGTTTGATTTGCCATTCTTTGCCAGGGTTTCCATGAAGAAATGTCACACATTACTGAACAAAAATACCATGACAGGTTAACACGGCTCATATGTCATCTGTCAAAAAATCAATAAACGCAAAGGCACCTCTGATCACCCTTTACTATGGTACCGGCGAATCGAGCGACGATGAAACAGTCTACCTGATGAACGTATAATTCAACAAATGAGTTATTTATGCTTACAATATGTCAGATAAGGTAATTGCACCTTAATTATGGGACATAAATGAATTGAACGTATGTATATGTTGACCATAATTGAGTCCCAACCATCGACCTTTCAAGGTACAAACTGCTGGAAAAATAAAGTCCATACTCTTGAACATTATATCCTTTAAACGGATGAGCAGCTAGATGACATGATATTGATTTATGTCCTTCCCATGAATATGCCAGTTATATGTAGTTACTCAGTTCGCTTCACAGTGTCATCGGTTAAATTTACAGTCACAAGCCAATGCGATTTATGTCCTTTTTTCTTATTGCAGCCATAATTCATAGATATGTCGGGTAGCTTCCGAGTGCTCCCTCTTTTCCCAGTTTCATTTCGACTTATGCTAAATTGACATAAACTTAAGGAATTTCATTCCACATACATACATTTATATAAAACGTATCTGTGTTTGAATAGAACAGAGTATTGATGTCCTACATAATCTCGCACCACGCACATATGTGCGATGATTGGTTCGTTTGCGCCCGCTGTCGAGGATTAGTGTCAGTTCCAGGAGCAACGAAAAAAAAAAACCAAATTTATGGCCACTAAAACGCTCAAATTATCTGTCTCAATGAAAAGTTAAATTACTCTCTCGTCGAGTAAGGACGACTAAGGATGGCTTAGGGTGTAACTGGTGTAATTCGGTTTTACAACTTTAATTTTATTAAGTGTGTGCAATGAAGGGAGGGAGTCTTGCACACCCTCCTACTGGGTGTGGAATTTTTTTTAGATCTTCTTGGAAGGATGTACAGTTTCATTGTTCACAGGATTTTAGCATAATAAACTATAAACATTTTTATACCCGTACACTGCAAGAAGTACTCTTTCTTATTTAATTTCAACATTTTTTTGGCTTCAGAGTACAAAGTTGGTGAATTGAAATTTATTAATGTATGAGGCATACATTTAAGTAGAATTAAAAGCAACTTATACTCCTTGATGTGCAGTCCTGTGCAGTGCAAGGTTATGCAGGTACAATCAGGTCAATAAAGGTCCACCGTGATGCCATGGATCGCACTATTAACCAACCGCAGCTTTTAATAGAGCAAAGGAGGTTCCTCCATCTTGTACTCTCAACCTCTACAAAATTCCTGTGAAAAGAGGACCATCTTCTTGGCATGTTGGTCTATCAGATAATGTCCATTGAGAATACAGAGAACGTGGTTGATCTGTCATTCCTTTTATAGAACAAACTCCACAACGTTTCTGATCAAGCCTAAGTAAGATCTGTTTTTAAATATTCTAAATAGAGAGATACTCACACCTTCAAAATTATCCAGCCTTAGAAAGAGTTTACAAGAATTGAGAAGCATACCCATGTTTCGCTCAGTTAAGGAAACTCATCAGCCAGCCCTGCATAAAACCTCTCACTTTATAGCAGATTGAGCCTAAGGATAGCGAGTAACTAGGTGGCAAAGGTGACTGTGTGAAAAGAAGGCCCTCTTGTTAATATGTACATTGAATGACATGAGGTTGAAACCCTTAACTCTTACCTAGTCGCTTTCCTAACGCGTTAAAGTAGATTGGCTTTCCAGTTTAATTTCCTGTCTAAAATAGCCAATACGAATTTTACACTACTTACCATCAAAACAGGTTATATTTCCTCATACAAAGCATAAGTTCTATTTTTAAGGTCCGCAGTTTGAGACTCATCTACTGCACCAAAGGAAAGCACAAAAGAGGCAATAGGACAACACCCTAGAGAGTTCTGGCCGATGCGATGCCCAGCTGCATACTGATAATCCGAAACAATTGATTGATCGGTAGTCTGCGCTACAGGCTTACAAGTTCATCTAAAATAGCTGCAGAATTGACACTGTTAATGGCCCAGTAACGCGACTATCCTAACTTCCTTTATAGGCAGGAATTTTAAAATGATCCGCCATAACAACTCTGGTCCTTTGGTTTTATAATACGCATGCTGGGATGCAAAGATAGAAAATGTATTAATGCTCTGGCATAGGTGGATATCACTTAGATTTTCTAGTGATTCTATAGAAAAGGCGCAAACACTTTTAAGGCTTTTTTATGGTCTTTTACATTCTCTAGCCTTCCATAAAATGTTGAACCCATTGTCATTTTGTTCTGATGTTCTGATAGTTCTATACCTCATTTCAAACTAAGGAAAGTCTGAAGCATCTCTAGTCATCTTGCCGTCATGTCTACATTGAGTGTTCGTCTCAATTTGTAAAGTTTCTCCTTGAGACTGCATGAGGTTGTGACATTATAAACTAGCCGGCACTGCTAACATTCCTGCTTGCTAGATTTGCCAATCCTTCAGACAGAAATCCTTCCATGTACTTTTCTTCTGCTGATCAATATGGTCTCCAAATGCAGATCGGGAGTAAAACTTCACAAAACCTAGCTCTGCATGCCTGTGTATTGGCTGCAGTAGCACTATGGTTCACATGGTTCTTGAAGATACATATATTGAATGGCACGGCTCAAGATCTGGCTCAAGATTTTCTTCACACTTTTGCAGATTCCAATCGGCAAGGAGCTTCGACAGAAGGTTGTAGTAAGTGTTCTTAAAGCTCTGACCACTGACGAAGAACTTCAGTGGTAACTTTTAATGATTTCCAAATGGTGCTCGTTTATGAACCTCACCATGATGAAAACATAGGCCTTGGGTAATGGTCTAGTATCGACAAATCGTAAAAAAAAGTTTAAAGGTTCATATGTATTAAAGTACATAATTGTTATGTCCTTATTGAAAAATGATTTAGTACGTAGAAGAAGGCCTTCTTTTGGTTTAAGTGGAGGGTTATACCAAACCACCTATTCTATAAATATGAACAAGTTTACCTTTTTTAATTCCCCTAAACCAAACGGGATTACATTTTTAAAACAACCAACTGACATTTAAATATAAACTTCGCCTAATTAATCATAAGCGGTCACTTCAGTTTAGATTTAGATACATAGCCATCCCCGGTGGACATTGTATTAAATACTTTCTCAAGGAACAAATTTTCAATTTACATACATCCAGCCCGATCCCATTAGAAGTCCCAAGGAGAAAACTTCTCAACCCACCCATCCAGATCGATACTTTGAAATATGAAACTCGCTTTATGCGCCTTACCCACACACCTAATCTTAAAAGTTAACGAGACTTTAATATCCAGGATTCTACATTTTGTCCCACAGTGCATTACATTTACTCAAAAAAGGATAAAAACATAATTACACAGGCAAGTCGCTGCAAGAACAACAAGAGCGTAGGTTCGGGCAGACCAGGAAGGAACAACAGTATCGACAAGAACAACAATAACAATCCACTTGTGCTTTTATGAAATTGAAAAAGTTTTCTCCATCAGCAGCTTAAGCTGGTGAATAAGTTTGTGCTGCCTTCGGTGCCAAAATTTAATCGGCAAAAATCCAAAATGACGATGAATAACCACAAGGAACCCCAGTCTATGGTGTTGGTGGTGTCCAGGGGGGTAGCTATGGATTCATAAATATATTCCTGATGACAGTTCATTGTGCTCGTTCGAACTGTATCCATGGGTAATGAAAGCACAAGAAAGGATGCAGACAATCAGATTGGTTTGTCTAGGATGGATTATGTTTCCCATTTAGACTGTATGACTGGTATTTTGACAGTAAATTATGAATTCATTTGGTTCCTGCAACTGGGTACATTTGCGTCAAGAAATTTTGGTACTTCTGGATGTTGGCGTTAAGTAGAACTCAACTTCAGAGATCCTTCGAAATCGGATTCGTAAAACCCAACCCAAATCGAGCCTGTAAAGGTTTTTCAATAGAGTTATAACAATTTTGTATTCCAATACAAACGTACCCTTAAACTTTTTTTATGAACTGTCAATGTCAAAATGTCAGTCAAGGTTCACACTTTTTATTTTAGGGAAGTTGACAAAGAAGTTTTCTCAACGTTGTCTGCTGTACTGTGTGAACGCTTAAAACCTTTTGTCAACAATCTGATCTGGTCCGTATCAGTGTGGTTTTGGGCCATCAACGACCAAATTTTTAAAGTCTTGCAAGAAAACCAGGAATTTCGAATAGGTAGTCATCACCTGTTTATTTATTTTAGAGTAGCCTATGACAGCATCTATAGAGACCATGTCAAGTCAAGACCCCACAGACCCGTTTGATGTCAAAAAAGGATGTCATGCGATTTCTTTAACATCGTTCTTCACACAGTTGTACAGAACTCACACGCCAACGTCAGAAGGACAATCTTTCAAAAGTCCACGCAACTGCTGATAATATTGACATAAGTAAGTATATAGATCGGACCAGCGCTGAGATCAAATGGAGATTAACAATTGCCAATCGATGGTTCTTTGGTTCAAGAAGACATTTGTGTAGCAAAGCCATCTCTCAATCAACGAAAGTAACTCTGTACAAAAATCATTCCAGTCCTGCTCTATGGCGCAGAGGCATGGACTTTGTCAGAAATCTATGAAGTTGCTCTCGGTTGTTTTGATAGAAAAAATACTGGCATGTTAGTTGAGGCCCGTGTCCACCCTGGATTGTAGGGCCACTTTAAGAGCACTTACTCTAATCTTCGATCGTAATTATCATTTGACCTGACAGGCACATCAGTCGACTCCACGCTGTTCACAGGAATTGGGAATCCCTTAGTCCACATTGTGATCAAATTAAGTCAAGAATTGAAATCTCTTAAACTGAGCCTAAAATAATCGCCATGTTACGGACAATGGGGTTCTCTACCGCGCCATTTTGGAAGTTCATTTTTGGCCAGAATTGGATGGACTTGACATCAGTGATATGTGGTTTCAACAAGATAGTGCCGCATCCCACACAGCTGGCCAAACAATTCATCTATGAAGGGGAAGGTTCCGTAATCTCGTAATTTCGAAAAATGATCCAATCGAATGGATCAGATGTGTCAACTGTTTTGTGTTTTATGTGAATACAAAATAGTTATGTCTTTGAACTTTTTAATCAAAAAATAAGACATTGAGTAGGAGACATCCAATTTGGACGGAAGTTGATCTAAGTAAACTGTGTTTCATTTTGCCACAACTATATCGAATCTACTCTGGTTCCACATAGAAGAATCCAGCGTTTACACATCACTAGTCAAAGAGGATTCTACCAAACTTTTTTCGTAGTCGGCAACCAAAAGTCGTGAGCAAATTCCTAACCCCAATGAGTGGTTGCACTTCCTAAGCCACAGAGCATTCCCTAACTTATCCTGTTTCTAATTTGCTTAATGTGTTCCGAGTACGTTCAAGTTTAGAGGTATTCATGACAGTTTTCGGCTTGGCATTGGTTTAAAGGAAAACTTTTATAAAAACTTAATCTACATGTGTGACGGGTGTTAACCATCAACAGTACAGGCGCATTGCCTGACTCAAACTTTCACTATATGAGATCTAGCGAGACTAACTTTTTAAGTCACAGCAACTTCTCTCGCAAAATTAAAACACAAAAACTTACACACCCCGAGTTATTTATATTTACAGCATAAAAGAAAAAGTTTCATGCACTGTGTGAACCATTTACACACAGCGCACAACGTATGCAAAGTTTTGACCTTAATCCATAGCCCCTGGGATTGGACGGGGTAACACCCCACCACAACGGGCGAGCAGAACCATCAGCATACGCAACAGGACGAATATTACCGGCAAAGGAAGCAAGGAAAGGAAGTTGGTGGTTTCTAATTACGCCAATGCAATGCCCATCACTACACTCTGTTGTTTGAGGTTTAGGTGGTGAGCTGATTATAGCAGCACACAACAGCCCACCCACACAAGACTCCTTTCTTGGTTGCTTCCACCCAAGGCGGAGATACACACAATAGTCCTGGCAAGAGTTAAGAATAACTCTACCAGGCACCGACCAAGGCGACTACGCGTGTTTCATTTATGAATTTTAATTACAAGTCCTTTAATTATTAACAAACAAAGGGGAAAAAATAAAGAAATTGCATTATGTGGAGCTGGATCCTGCCGCGGCATGGTCAAGGGGACACCATGGGTCATGAGTATTTTAGTCAGGTTTTACGCGGCCAACTTGCTGCCATTTGCAGTAATTATCCTGCGAAAATTAATGGTGAACGCGATGAGAAATTACTCTCGAACGTGTGAGGTTAAAACTGAATTTTGAACGCACACCGAACGGATGGCGGCTATTGCGGCCTTGAGTGGTTATGCATATGAGATGGGCGTGTTCAGCGAAAGAGAAACACTTTTCGATTCCAGATATTACGTTTCGTTTTGCGATTTATTACATTCGTGTTGCTAATCTCTGGATTGTACGTTGTGTGCATAATTTAGAATCCTCCCTGGTTGTGGGCAACTGTATGTGCGCTCTGTGGTCATGGAAATTTGTTAATATTTCAATTTGAAGTGCAGCTGCTGCAGAATGAGTTCGTGATTTGTCACACGGTATATAGAAATTTTACAAACTACTGTACATTGTCTGATACCGAAGGTAAGGCATATGTATTCAACGAGGAAGACATCCTCCTGCCTCCCAGCTTTGGCTTGGCTACCAAAAAGACGAAGAACAAAAAAGCCGCCGGCTATTATGGTCTACTAGCCGAGCTTCTCAAACTTGGTGGAGATATTTTGGTAGGGTGGATGCACCTGATCATCAATCAGATATGAGTGAATGAAGCTGTGGTAGATGATTGACCAAAGAGCTCTATATGACGCGAACTATCAAGTCATATCTCGGCTTAATGTCGCAAATATGATCCTTGCCTTTCTGCAATGCACTAATCGGTGGCTTTCGGCCCGAAAGATCGACAATCAAACAAATTTACGACAAATCCTTAAGACACCAACGAGTTTCAAATCGAGACTCATCATCGCTTGATCGACTTCAAAACCGCATATGACAGCATTCAGAGTCCTGAGCTCTCCTGAGCTCTCCAAGCCGCATATGACAGTATTCAGAAACCTGAGCTCTCCAAGGCGATCACCGAATTCAATATCACGGCAATACTGATCCACCTGTGCCGCTTGACGGTGGAGAACCTGGGGTGGAATGTCCAATTTGGGAACAGTTCTCCTGAACTCTTCCAAACATCCATCGGACTTCAGCAAGAAGATACTCTGACGTGTGTTTTCATCAATCTTATGCGGAGACAGACAGTGCGCTGAGCAATTGTAAACACGGAGGGCACTATCTAACAAATCTGACCAGCTGCTGGTATAAGCAGTCGACAATAGCTTCGCAGTGGTTAAAGAGTTTACCTACTTTGGAATGACACATCCACAAATGATACCTTTGTGGAGATTAGACGAAATGCATGCTCTACAAATCATTGGTCCTGATAATTCTACTATATGAAGCCGAGTGCTGGACAATAAGGAGGAAAGTAGAGCAGATTTTGCGCACTTTCGAACGAAAAATTGAAGAGAAGATACAACCACGAACTCTTTGAGTTGTATCAAGGCGTGGATGTAGTCCGTAAAGCCAAAACAAATTTCCAATTTTCGTAAATACTACAACTGCCACGACTTACTTACTTACTTAGGTGGAGCTACAGTTCGAACCTGGGCCTCAACCAACAAGCCCGGTCCTCAGCTAATTGTCTCCGATGTCCCTCTGAGTTTGATTCAAAGCATTGGTGTCCATTTGCTCTACATGGCCTAGCCATCTCAACCTCCTCCTTACAAGCCTGTCAACGCAAATGGGAGCGAAAATTTTACGAAGAATCTCTTCATCCACTTTAGACCCACTCCACGCTTCAGCGCCATAAAGCAGGACTGGAATGATCAAGATCTTATATAGAGTCTCTTTAGTTCTTCGGAATAGGGCTCTATCACGACAATAAGCGATATTTAGAAGGATTCCGAGAAGTAAATAGGATTCACAGCACTGTCTCACACTCGAACCACAAGTCAGATCCCGCATCATGGACACGTTCGGACCATGACGAACTCACAATGAGTTCATTTGGGCTCTCTTCAACTACCACGAGTTGGAAAATTGTCATAAAAACAATATTACAGTTGCCAGTAACTGTGTAAGTAATACCGTTGTCAACCCCATAAAATAATATAGTTCACACTCCTGCATTCATGATAACTCCCCCACAGGTCCCCGAAGGGCGGAAATTCGACACAAATGGGGGTGGAAAATGTGATTCCCCAGCACAAAAGAGATTTGGCTCGCACAGTGCTGACTATTGCTATTACTGCTGCTTCCTGGCTCATCGGGCATGAGTTGTACAACAGGCCACAAGCGGTGTTGGGTGGCGTTCCATCCGACCTTTGTTCATGCATAAAATTTCCATACCTTAGGCCACCGGTGCACGCGAGAAACGTTGCAATTACTAATATCTGTGCGAGCAGAATGTGCAGCCATACATATGCATAAGACGATGGGTGCTTGGATAACTTGGGGAGTGGGCTCCTGTTGTTCCACTTAGTGGCGATGTCCTTGTTTCGTTGGGAGGTTTACTGGGGTTACTATGTGCAGCACAATGATTTTGGTTTCACATATTTCAATGAAATTATACACTCATGGCTCATAAGAATGATGGTGGAGTAGGGCAGTGTGGCCAAGTGCGGGAATTTTGTTTGACAGCTGTAAACATATCCTGTGGACCGTGGACATTGTTCATGTATGCAGAGTACGGATCTGTTGATGTAACCAAACAAATTTGTAAGAGTTTTCCGGGAGTATTTCATTAAAATAATTAAATTTGTGAAAGACATGATGGCGGTGTCAATATTAGTTGTTTTTTAACTCTTTTCCAGGGATGTTAGTTTATTTTTATTTCGTTTGTTGTTCGAGCAAATCTAATGTCAAATGGTGTAGTAGGATGGGATAATCTTGGCCAAGGCCAAATGACTCTACTTCCACGTATTGCATTTCTGATAAATATTTGGCCATCTACAGGGATGGCTATAAGAATTCATGAGTTGGTAACTTTCAGTTGGATTACATTGCGGGCAAATGAAGAAGGGAACCAAGGCAAGTGGTAGTGGTGGATTTATTCGTCCAATTAGCTCCTTCGCAGCATTAAAGTCACCAAGCGTGGATAGGATAATAGCAGACCTATTACAGAAGAGGCATAAAAATGATTACCACAGACTAGGGGCTGTACATATGATATATTAGCGAAGAAAGGTGAAGATTTCAATCCATGGATGGATGTTTTACTACTGGAGACCCTCACCAAAGTGCAAGTCTGATGTGCATATACTTACATGGAATTGATGTCCTCTTCAAACTAACTCGAAATCACTTGTGATAGAGGGAGTGAACAGATCCATTGGATATTGCAGATTCCCTGTATGATGGGAATGTGAAGCTATAGAAGGAAGTGTCATGACGAATACATATCACAATGCCGCTTTCAAAAATCTTTTTCAGTAAGGACATAACAATTTTGAACTCAAATAAAACACAGAGTAATTTTGAAATCGGACTGAAATTTATATAAAGTACAGTACACATGTTGGATATAAGTACGAAATTATATTTTAGTCATAGAATCGTCGTACGAGTACGTTTGCAGCGATTCAGTCTTTGGACCCTATTTTCCACCACTTTTCCATCCATTTCGCATTCGATATTGTTCCTGGAACCCTTTAAACAGAAATCCAATGGAGTTAACTCGCAAGAGAGACGTGGCCATTCGACTGGACCATGTCTCGATATTACATGATTACCGAACTTCTCCTTTCAATAGATCAGTTGATTGACTAGCACCATCGTGTTGGAACCACACATCACGTATGTCATGTCCATGAAACTCAAATTTTTACCGACGGAAAAATAAGGTCCAATCCGGAGCTCCGGAATGAAATCCACACCACAAGATCACTTTTTGTGGATGCAATGGACGCTCTAGAAGCACATGTGGTCCAGTCATGCATATTTTGTTTATTTTGCATCAAACCGAGCGCATGAGGGCTGAAGATGATTTTTTTATGAAATTCAAAATTTCCTCAAAGTTTTGCAGAGCCCAGTACAAGAAGTTTCGGCGCTTCAAGTGATCAAGGGGTTTCAGTTAGTAAGTTTGTAAGTAAGTTTGATCTTGTAAGGGTGAAGGCCAAGATTCTTATGGAAAATTTGGCACAATGTGGACAGATTCCTGTGAACTACGTGGATTTGACTTACTTGGCTTATTTTGAACTGAAACACTTACGGTTGTAATATTTTTGGTACTTCACCCGATCCGTTGTCTCACTGGCACAGGAACATTCAACAGTGAATATGTTAACTCGAATTTATCCACCATAGTACGCATACCCTGTCTGGTGAGACGATTATTACGATCAAAAATTGGAGTAACCGTCCTTAATCCTGTGACAACCGACTCAGAATTTTGGTAGCCATTTTGCTCGTTTGTGAACTTCACTACGATAAAAATGTAAATTTTACTTCACGTTTTAATATTGACAGATAGTACAAGAAAGTTTAGAGATATATTTGTACAAAATTGTTATGTCGCTATTGAAAAACCCATAATAGTGTCCTGTCAGTATGTCACATATGGCATAGGACAGGAGTCAATGCGGCAGTATATTCAGGTCGCTCCTACCGTGCTGATGTAGAGGTCTAGAGGTCTTGTAAGTCCTTCTATACGCCGCAGAGTAGGAGGAAAGTAAAGTGCGGACTCACATTCATACTTCAACTATTTTCCGCCATAAAGACTCCCAAAACTATATTGAAAAGCAAATAAATTTGCAAATACATTGTCCCTAACTCCAGGATTACGGATGCTACAATGGCTTTAAGTAAAAAGTTTCACTGCATAAAAGGACACCGAAATGGAGACCTTCAGTAACTTTTAACAAAGTACATTGCTTAAGCAAATGACAAAGGAAAATAAAAGAGCTTCGTTAAAACTATTTTAATTAAATTCTCCTCCTGAATAGATATAGATTTCTGATTGTTTATTAGTAGAAGTAGCATGACCCCTCGGTCCATTGCTCGTTCAGGACAGGAGTCAAGTTACCTGTAAAATTATTCATTTCTCGTCCTTTGCTTCCAGTGCTACTATCGTGGACATAGAATGTGACAGTTTTGACTTATTATTCCTGAGGGAATATTATAATTGTATTACTTTCAGTGGATATCTACGTATCTGTCAGTGAGATACAGAATCAGTTAATTAAAAAGTTTACTTTAAAATATCCGAAGGACATTGGAGTGCATAGCTAATTATCAAATTTATTTCTAAATAATTGATTTGACGCATCGAATCGCCTAAATACAACAAACATCTCAGTTTGACCTCGGGGCCTCATGCTAATATTTGCAAAATTAGTTCAGCGGAAAGTGTTTGCTTGTTTGTTGTGCTTTTGTTTGCATTGATACCAATGTTTGGGTGTTTACCTTTGTGGAATTATCATTGACCTAATTAGGCAATGCATTCATGGTAAACATTAGAAATATCAGTAAAAAGTAGTAACCACGACCGAAATGCCAAATATATGTAGGTGACTTAAGAACCGAATTTTGCAGTTAATAGAGAGAGTTAAACTTTAAGAAGGGAACTCACAACCATTTCCAATCTCAGTTTCAAGACGAAACATACAAACTGTTCAACGACTTTAAGGACGCTGGTGGCAGCAATTGTCACTTGGAGATCTACAAGAGGATAACTGGACGAGGAATCCTGATAAAACTGATCCATCTTTGACGCGATTGACGTAGTACGCTGGAAAGACGCGGTTTGTAGTGCTGTTCGGAAGTTGCATCAGATTTCGACAAGAAGATACTCTGTTCTACTACTATTGATCGGGTTTATTCAATACGTTTCTTGCCCAACTGCTGGTATACGCAGAAGACTTTGACTTAATGGGGAACTCCCAGCGAGGTATTGGTTTGATGGTCAACTTTCCGTCGACTAACAAGTAAAGACCTATCCACCGCTTAGAGAAACTCTTCAGCTGTGTTTACGGTAAAGCGAATTCGTGTCGCTCGACCCGATGGCTTTTCGCACGGCTACATCGCTACCAGCGAAATCGCAAGCGATGAAGTGTTTGTGACAGCGCTGTTGCGCCTAGCTTTATTAGTGTTTTGACAGTTGCTCTCGTCGCTTGAAGTCTCGTGTAAACGTTCAATTCGAGTTTCGCCAAATCGCTAGGCCATGAACACCTCCACATGTACCTGTGTAATTGGCCGCTTGTGTCGAATCGCATCGTGTTACTCGACGTAAATTTACTTGACCGTGAGCACAGCCTTACTATTGACAGTTGTCTATGTCTAGGAGTAACTTTGATCCTTCGAGTGACATCTTAGGGGGTCTTGGCAATTCTACTATATCAGAAGAACTAAGTAGATCTTAGCCAAACTTTTTCGAATTCAAATTTCACGTGGAAGGCTATAAATGAAGTCTAGAAGGCCAAATCACATTGACTACATCGGACTAGAAACGACCCAGCGAAGAAAATATTTGAATCCAAACCTCCGGTTCTCGATGACAAGGAATGCTGAACTTTCACTATAAATTTCAAGCTATCGCGGAAAACTGTACATTTAGTGCGGTGAACTGGCAACAGAACACATGAAATCGAAGTTCTAAAATCATTTTCATGATGAATCTTCCATTAAATAGCTGCCACTCCGTGATACCTGTCAAGTAAATGTATTTAGGATTTTCGTGAGATCTACGGAAAGAGAGATAATTGCAGATTGGACTACGCCATACAATGTCTGAAGTATAAACTAAATATTTCAAAATAGACTCTGTTCACATAGGACTGACATTTTTGACACTTGCGTGTTTAGATTGACAGCCCTGTCTGAGCATTTCCGCCAACTTTTTTTGACTTATTAGTTGTTGGTGCCAATGCAATTGAATCGTTTTTCTTTCTTCAAAAATAAAACTAATGCATTCCACAGCAATTAAATTGGTTTACTTTCCTAGTTCTACTGTGTGCTACGTGACTTTTTTAATTTTGCAAATTGTTCACCTTTTTATTGAGTGCCATGTCCAATCCAACATGTCCAACTGTCAAAAAAAATCCAGGAAATTGCAATAAATCCGAAAATCCCATAAAATGTCACCTCTCTGCTTCTTCTCCCATCCCCAGTAAAGGTAAGAAAAAGTCCAATCCGTCGGTCTTGTTTAAACAGAGTCATAGTCTTCTGACAGTTTCGCTTAAAAATCATAGCTGTTGCACATTCAAATGGATTTAGTATATATTTACTTCAAATTACTGGATAATTTGTTTAAATTCTCTTCCTAACCTTTTCTAAATATTAATGGAACACGATGTTACATAAGCTGGCTTAAGGTAGATTAAGATTGCTCCTTGTAGTCATTTTGGTAAATTTTCGTTGGAACCAAACATTTTCTATGTTTTTCGTTTAAAAATAAAAATGATGACTACAGACCCTCCGCACTTGCTACCATGGCCCTACAGACATTCACTGATTTTGTGATTCGAATAAAAGCCATTTTCGGAGTTCATTGCCTTGCACACATTGCCGTGAGAAAAACGATGCTGCAACCTGCAGCTCTCTAATTCGGAGAAGTATAGTATACATACATATGTATACACCATTACAAACGAATCTTGGTTTCACTCAATGTCCTGCAACATGCCTTTTACTCAAAAAAGTTGATTCAACTTCTACACAATTACACCGACGATGCGGTGAAAGAAAAATTCAGTACTCAGGCGTATACGTAACTTTCTTTTAAACAATTTTTACGTAGTCACCGAATTAACACAATTAAGTACAGCTGGTCAGAAATTAAGTATCTTTTGGATTACGATTTTGTTCTCTCAGAAAAGAAGAAGGAGTGGAGACGTGGGAAACAATTTAAGGTTTAACGGGAAAGACATCAAAAATGAGTCCACCGTGTGCAGTTCTTGTGAGTTATCACAATTTTATGACCACAAACCGAAGAAATTCTGAACGATCTTCGCTTAGGAAATGGTTGGATTTTGATGTTTCTTAAGATTTCAACAAAATACGACACGAAAGCTGGAAGTAAATGGAATATTATTTCATTGAAATAACTTCCTCGGCTAGTTTGGCAGTAGGCCATCCTGTCAATCCAATTTTTCAATATATTTTCGATGGTTTCGGTCAATACTTCACGTCGTGGCTCAGTAGTTAGTGCGTCGGACTACGAAGCAAAGGGTTCAAACCTAAAAGCTTTTTCACGGCCCCATCTCTGGGAAAAAAATGTCTCGGACATTCATCAGGCCTAAGCTACACTTGGAAACTTAAAACTTTGTTATCACCACAAACAAGGTTGTGTCCTGTAATTTCGAATGTTAAGTGCAAACTCCTAAGCGAAAGGATAAGTAAAACTTATATTGATCAAGGGTGTCCGGCATGGCAGTTCGATGGCAGTTTTACTTGGAACAGAACTGAACGGAACTGAACAATTAGATTTCATAAATTTGATTACCTTTACCTAGACGAGGTGAACGGAAAAAGGACCACATACATATGTCTAGATGTAAGTCCCCTTTGATTTTTTCCTTCTCACACATAACGAGGCATCAGCTAAGCTCGTTTGTGCCTAGGACGTACAGAAACAGAATATCTGACTCAAATTGGGCCACGGGATGGTACGTTCAAGATGTCAGTCTCCCGTTCTGTGGCGTATGCGTAACTTTATTTTTCATACGTTTTTCGATTCAAAAAATTATATTTTTCTCGCACATAACGGAGCCATCAGTTAGTAGGTTCAGGATGCCACTATCTGGTAAGAAAACAGTCCTCTCGAATAGGAAGTAAGATACAGTATTACACGTTTTACTAGGATTTACTAGGATATGTCGTGTAGTCTGTCAATAGTACTCGTATGATGTGGAGTGACACTATCCCTTATTTTTCAACTATGAACTTCCAAATCATGCATTCGGTTGTATGCATTGGAAGAAATAATTTTGTTATTAAACATACACAAGACAATGAATTCTGTGAAATCGTGAAAACGTCAAATCTGGCAGTGTACCTTGTGAACCAAGCAAGAGTCAACGAGTTTACCCTTCCAATCAAAGTCAAAAGGTTATTGGATTCTCGAACCATTTTCGAAATGGGTACAGGGTTTGACAAGAAATTACAGGAACTTCAAATACGAATACGGCAACCATTCTACCAATTTTTGACAATTGGGAATCTATCGAATGTCAGTTCAAAAACAGAGGTATCCTTGCAGTACAGTGCTGTCGTGAGAACACCACTACAACCCACTCCATCCTAACACCCTGACCGGAGCGAATCCTGAACCCAAGAAAAGTTGACTTCAGTAAGTTCACTACTGCCAGTACTATCAAGCTACAGCAAGTCTCTTTTTTTGTACTTATAACCCGATATGGAGTGGTTCCCGAACCAGGAAATGTTTTAGACCTGGGTACGTGGACGGATCACAACTCAACATAAAATTGTTCTGCAATCACGGCCCACTGCACCAAGCTGTACTGTGGAGTTGTGATACCTTGTGGAAATGTAAATAGAAGTGACGGCAGAGCTCATAAGGTTTTCATCAAACATTTGTAGAATGTACTTCCCTATAGTCAAAGGAGTTGACTTATAAGGATGCAGGGCCCATTTGTAAGCAAATCACGATTTCTACGACCAAACTACTTGCGCTATCTGGAAAATAAGATTGACTAAGTAGCGAAGCGAACCGGTGCCATATTGTAGTATCGATCCAGGATCCAGCCTTCCCATAAGGTAAATTGTGGTCCATCTAGTGCTTTCTTTAGTTCAAATGTTATTTTGACATTGGCAGCTCTTTCCCGCTCAAAATCTTGAGTCGCTTTATGCTTGAACAATGTTTGGCAAATATGGAAACTTATTTCCAAAGTGATTATTTGAAAAGAACTTTTGGCCTAAATGAAGCAAAAAGTTCGTGCGACTGGAATGCTAGTGGACAACACTTATGGTCCCCGTCATCGACGAGAATGTGGCTGCTGTAACCAAGAGTGTGAGACTCAATTCACAAAAATCAACTCGCCATCGATCTCAACAGATCAACATTTCACGCACTAGCCTAAGGAGAATTCTGCACAAAGATCTCGGATTATTCGCTTACAAGGTCCAATTGACTTAGCAATTGAAGGCGCACTACCATCCGCTTCATTATTGCTTCGCAGTTTGGGCCTTAGAGCAGCTTGTACGATTTTGGGCGAAAAATCATCTTTTCTGGCGAGGCGCTCTTTCATCTCGGCGGCTGTGCTAACAAACAAAATTGCCACATCTGGGGCTCGGAAAACCTGCACATTATTGTCGAGAAGCCGACGCACCCACAGAGAGTGACAGTTTGATGCGGATTGTGGAGTGGTGGCAAGTGGTTGTAACACACTCCTTCTGCTAAATTGTCGTATCATGGCGCACTAAATTTCCCATAAGATTACGAGTGTGTACCCCGTAGATTCGAACAATGAAACTTAACAGAAGGTAACCCCAACTTGGCATGAACCGCTGTAGTCTTATTCCTCAAAAACCAAACCAAAAATAAATTATTCCGATTACATAATTGATTCAGCGAGAGTGGAGAATAAATGCCTGGCCTCTGTGCAAATATAATAATCTAAGGCCATTCGTTGAGTCCCTCTCAACACGCTTCGTGCCAAGGGACCCAACATTTTGCAGCACATTCAGCGTCAGTCAAGTGAGCGATTTATCAAATTTGATGGAATATTTACTGCCTTACCAACAGATTATCAAAAGGATGTCGTCTTGGCAAGGCAGCGACGATATTTTTTCAGTACTCTTGGTAATGTGCCAAAGTGTATTGTGTGTTTCATTTTTTATTTTTTTACTGCACTGATACTCTGTGGGGAATATTCGTTTTTGTTTGTTCCCGTCGAAGGATTAATGATCTGTGTTAGTACTAAGAGCATCTTGAAATTTTATGGTCATCACTCGATGTCGCTGTTGTTCGTCTGACCAACATCCAACCTTATAGGACGTTTATTGATATCCCGCCATTAGGATATTTATTACGCAATTAATATCGAAATTGTGTTCATTTCTCACGTTGAACAACGTTGCAGGAAAACGTTGTAGAAAATGTCTCGAGAGTACAGTACGGTTAAATGTTAAAGTCTTGACACTCGGTGGCCTGTAATAGCCTGTTACTTATGAGTTGCAGTAAATTCTGTGCAAGGACGAGGGTTTTGTGATTGCGTTGTTGCACGCGATAAGGAAATAAGTGCTCCCACCGAACTATGCAGTTAATGGATGTCGGATTTGCAACCAGTAATTTTTACAAGCGCTGTTGGCATTATTGGAGATTTTTTGAAAATAAAGTGGACAAAGGCATACTCTGCGGGAGACACCATGACTTCCTCACCGATTTTCATTCATGAGATGGAAGATGGGTTCTTGCTTCTTTGGGCCAAGAAACTTGCCGTCAAGAAAAGTTTTTTTTGAATTTTTAGGGATGGAATGGTTGTTTCGTGGAATCAGCTTTCACTTCAAAATGTCTGTTCGCCAATTTCCATGAAAGTCTACGAAAATTAACAAAATCCTGTTTGAGTACGCAAAAGTTTCGTACTTTTTCGTAAAAAAAACAGCGCTCACGAGAAAGTTAAAAACATCCTCATGCTACGAATTTTAGTGCGAGAAGTTTCTTTGCACTGACGTATGAAATCTGTCAAACCTGACAGATACAAAATCTTGTGTTCTATGTGTATTTCTATACATTTGCATTTGACGTTTAAAAAGAAGGCTTTCGCGTTCGTTTACTTTTTGAGAGAATTTTACTCCAACTTTGACAGATTTCATAAATTTGTCTAAGAAATTTCTTGGACGGGGAAGTTCACACTGCTTACTCTCTCGTGAAGCCTCTCTTTCGTGATAAACAACGAAATGTTTGCGTACAGGAACAGGAGTTGATAATTTTTCGTAGAGTTTTGGACAGTATGAAAACAGAACTTATGTCAAAACTGCCAAACATCAAATTGTGAGCTTTTCCTTTGACATTTTGATTGGGCTAACTTATTGGCTACATTTTGTACCTTAGTGTTCAAGATATTTAAATTTTAAGAGGACTGAAGCATATCGATAGTCCTGATGAATGCAGCTTAGTTTGAATTGTAAAATTTGTTTATTTAATATTGGTTTCCAGCGTGTTTCTGACGTTCATCGAAGAAATACTGAAGAATTTCTGTCAACATTGTCCCCCAATTCTTGGCCCCTTTTCAGTGATATAAAGTTGTCGTTCTATAGCGATGAGTAGTCGTGCCTTATATGTACATAATAGCAGTCAGTGAGCTCTACTGGATAGCCAAAGTTGATGATCACAATTTGTCCGTCGAATGATAGTGACATCTAAATAGCTGTGACACAAAAACGATCGCGAATATGTGATGGTCACGGTAAGTGCATCACGTTAACATCATTTGACAAGGTCTTGGGCTTTACGATTAGGAGTATTTGTACTCATCCGCTCTTCATGTTCTAACCATCTTAGAGGATAGTTGGGAAATGTTTTCACTAGGTAGATGTCGGTGTACTCCTTCAAAGCTTATCAACGCAAATGGGACCGAAAATTTTACGAAGCATTTTTCTCTCAAAGGGCTGGAAATATCACACTGTCTTCTCAGCTTGTGTGTCCCTTCTTCTTGATATCATATACTTGGTTTAGCCTTATTTAATGCAAGATCTATCTTAAAGCTTCGACTTCAATACTAGCGAATGCTCCTATCAGTGAAGGTCTGCTGTGTTCTACCAATGTCATCGGCATGTCGTTGCACAGACTTTTAAAAGATTGTGCCTCCTGTGTTGACTTGTGAGTTTCCCACAATCCTTTTAGGCACGATATTGAAAAAAATCGCATGACAACGCGTCAGTCTAAGTCCTCATTTGACATCAAATACCTCGATGAGTTCGTTACCAACCTAAGGGGAGCAGTGAGCGTTCACCATCGTCACCCTGCACAAGCGAACGAGTTTGCTATCAAAGCTAGACTTGATTCTGAATAGCTTCTCGCTGTAGATGCTATCATAAGACGCCTTGTATTCGATGAAAAGGGTCTGGGTATCGACTTGGACTTCTTTCAAAAATCTATTAAGGTGCGAAAATTTGATTATATGCCGCCTGGAAAACTTTAAAAAGGTGGTGGATATGGAGTTGGCCTTCTTTGCGTTTTTTTCCAGAATCTGTCGAAATGAGAAAATTTAATAGACTGTTGACTTCCCTTGGCGTAAACCATGCATATTAAGGGCCGATTAGAGTTTTGAGGGCATTTTCACAGTATGACAAACTAATACCTCTGAAACTGGCGTGATGAAAGGAATCTCCTTTCTTGCGGATCGGATCTTGATGAGATTTTTTTTATCAAGCATACCTCGACTGTTGACTTCCGTTGGCCTACACTACACTCATAAGGTCTGATCAGAGTGTTGACGAAGGGTTTTAGGCGTTTAAACAGTATGGCAGTCTAGATTAGATTATAGATGTGAGGTGCGAGCATGTAACCATATCACTGCTGCCACAGATGGGCCTTTTGTGCTTTCCTCCATAAAAAATTAGAGTTCTCCGATGATACCAGAGTTCGTGATGAATCCAAGTAGATCTTTGAGTGAACTAGCAGATATATCTTCTCCATCAAGGTAGAACTTATCCAAGTGACGATGACATGTTCTGATCAGACAGTGACGCAAAATATAATCTTACTTACTTAGGAGGCGCTACAGTTCCGGGTGAACCTGGGCCTCAACCAACAAGCCTCTCCAGTTAACCCGGTCCTTAGCTTACTGCCTTCAGCTGCGCACTCCAAGTCGGTTGAGGTCCCCTTCTACTTGTGCGCACCATCTAAGACGAGATCTTCCTTTACTGCGTTGTCCCTCCGGGTTTGATTCGAAGACTCTACGGCCCGAAGCATTGGTGTCGATTCGCTGATGCGCATTTTTTTGACTCGGTCGCTGTACAGCTCGTATATTTCGTTATTGAATCTCCTCCTCCAAGGCCCGTCAACGCAAATGGGACCGAAAATTAGACGAAGAATCTTTCTCTCGAAGCGACTGAGGATCTCTTCGTCCGCTTTAAACAGAGTACATGCTTCAGCGCCTTAAAGCAGGACTGGGATGATCAGGGTCTTATAAAGAATCTCCTTAGTTCTTCGGGATAGGGTTCTGCTACTCAATTGCCTTCTTAGCCCAAAGAAACAGCGATTTGCAAGAGTTATGATCAAAATATGATCTGCTGCTGCGTATTCCACTGGCTGGAATAACCTGAAGTTAAGTTAAGTTAAGTCCTGTATCCCCTTGTGAGTCCTAGGGCCTCGACAATGCCTACGCGCCATCGTGTGCGGTTTCTGGAAATATGTCTCAGTTTTCCCCAACTCTTTCCCAGTTGCCGTGCTTAATTCTCAACTGTTCTGCGCCACGTACTCCTAGAACCGCCGCGTATCCTGCCATCCTGAGTAAAAGAGTTCCATTGCATCGCGTGGTTAGCTATGGACCTGTCACCCTTTCGGAGAGCATGTCCAATCCACTGCCACTTTCGTCGTCGTATTGTTGTGCCTATAGGTTCATGGCCCGTTCTCTGATAGAGAGATAGAGAAGATATAACGTAGGCACCTATTGACGAACATTTGCAGCTTCCTCGTGATGGTGGCGGTCACCCTCCAGGTACCACATCCATATAGCAGCACGGATTCAACATTGTAACGGAACAATCGTAGCTTGGTGGTTAAGCTAATCGCATTGCTACGCCAAACTGTGGATAGCATTCCAAACGCAGATTTTGCTTTGCCCATTTTGGCTAGCTACATCCAGTTCGGTTCCGCCATCAGTTGAGACAATACTCCCGAGTTATTGAAAACTCTCAACTCTCTCAACCGTTTGTCCAGCAATGCATACATTAGCTGAGGAGCTCGGTCCTAGGCTGATCACTTTTGTTTTCGCCGAGTTAATTTTCAGCCCAACGACGTCTGCCCCTCTCTCCACGTTTGTTGTCATTTGGTGAAGGTCCATAATTCTATGTAACAGCAGGCATACGTCGTCAGCGTAGTCGAGGTGTTTGAGTTCAGATGTAAGAGTCCATCGAATTCCTCCGTTTCCTGTTGATAAGGCCGCATTTAGCACGTCGCTAATATTGGTGAAAGTATGCAGCCTTGCCGAACCCCTTTTTGGACTTCGAATTCCTCTGACAGCCTTCCTCTGTACAATACGTGACATGTGGACCTATTAATTTATCAGGAATGCCTCTCCTGCGCAAGGAACGCCAAATAAATTCCCGATTGACACTACCAAACGCCTTTTCACAATCGATGAACAACAGGTGAAGTGGCGATCGATATTCAACACACTGCTCGATAATGATCCGCTGGGTGTTGATCTGGTCTACACAAGAGGATCCAGAGCGGGAACCTACTTGTTGGCATCCTGGAGGTCGATGATGATGACTTGAATGTTTGCAATCTCATTTCCTACATGTCTTCGCGTGTCCTGGCACCAAATGAGATGAACTATCTTTGTGCTGGCTAGTGTCATGAGTACTTGAAGGCAATCCAGTCATCTCCAGCTGCTTTGGAACGTTAAATATGGACAGGCAAAGGATGAAATAATAACAAAACCCTGTTTTTTTTCAGGAAAATTTAATAATTTATTTTAATATAATATATTTTATTCATTTCATATTCAACATAAAGCTATTCAATACAATATAATTTTTTTGTTCTTTTTCTTTTTCCTTTTTCAATAATGTATATATTTATATATGTATAATGTATATGAATGTATAGATTTCTTCAATATCAGTAATAGTCCCTCGCCGTAAGGACGAAGGACAATAAAACAATAAACAGTACTTTATGTTCACAATGGAAATATGTTTTGTCATGCTTGTTGCTAGCTTTATCTTTTTTGTTTTATTTTCATTTAGAAATATCATTTAAAATATTTGTTTAAAGTCATTTGTTCACTGTAATTGTTGTTCTAGAATAGAAAAATTCGTAAAAATAACAACAAAAAACAAATGTTCGTTAAACACTTCTTGTTTTTTTTTTTAATAGAAAAATGGTTGGTGATCTGGTTGGATTTGTTGTCGTCGCGCGGTCAAAAGTGTATCGTAATTGATTTGAACATTTAAATATACTTTTTTGTTTTTATTTACAGAATACATAAGTTCAGTTGGTTTGTTTATTTAATAGTTAATTGGTACCAGTATTGTTTTTTTTTTTTTTTTGGTTTTTTAATTACCTAAGTACATATATTCTCAATAGGATTTTAATTGTTACTAAATGTGTTTATATGTAACTTTGTTTTTTTTTTCAATACTCAATTTAACAATATTTTTTACTTGTTTTTAATGTTCTACAATAATTTTGTGTTAGATTTATTTTTATTTAATTTTCTATAGAAACTTGTTTTTTTTTTAATATCATTGCTACTTGTTAACACAAAAACATCAACTGGGTCAAGTGCTAGAATTATATTTTGTTGCGTAAAATTTGCGCATTGTGAGTTGTTGTGATATTTCATTTGTTCATTGCATAGAAATCGTTGAATATAAAATAAATATTTTGTGTGTGTACGAGAATCGCAAGCGAAAAAAATAGTGCTAAAGTGAAATTCGAAAGTACGGGATTAGGAAACGAAAAGTTATATGTTTTGTAGAAATGCTAGATGGGTTTAAAGGCTAGGATCAGGAATAGATCGAATTGATTGGATCTGAATTATGTATCCGGACACAAATTTCAGAATGTAGAGGAGAGAGTTAAAGTGCGGTGAAGAAACGAGAGGTGACAATACCATAGAAGTGAGCTGTACAAGTAGAGATTACACAAATTTTTTTCCAAAAACTAAGGCACCAATGGAATCGGATAAATCCTTTCTGTAGACTGAAGCAAATCTAATTCATGTTCATTGTAGTTGAACAAGAAGCACCATCCGAAACGGCACCTATACCTTCAACTGCATAGGAAGTCGCTTATAACGACTTCACTTTGTACGACCAATCGGTTGCAACGTCCACTTTCCTTTCCTTGGTTGGTTTCATTATATTTTTGTCCATTATTCCGTCAGATATAACGTTGTCGGATATGACAACCGACGGTAATAACGACCTTATTTCCTTGGTCCCTTCACAGACGTTATAAGCGACTTTCACTGTACATAGTGGAAGCAACTTTTGTTGTTTCAACTTTACGCCTTGCATTTTGGAGATTCTAGCGTACGCAAATGACCTGAAAAGAAGTTACAAAGCTGCGTTAAATATATCAATCCTCAGCCGAGGATGAGATTTATCTCAGAATTCATTTACCATCGGAAACATGTAACCACTTGCCCCTGATCTCATCACAACCTTTGGCTCACTGTCCGCCAGCACGTTTCGTAGGACAAGAACATGTACTACTGTGATCAAAAAATTAGGTAAAATTAAAATTTTAAAATACGCGGTCTCTTCGACAATTTAAGGTTGGTAGTACTGTCCCTGACATCTGTGTCAAATTTCATGTCAAAATCTACATGAAATGAAATTTCTGATGCGGAAACGTTAAGAATGTTGCAAAAGCCCTTCGGTGACTTGGCTATGTCACAAAAAAAAGGTTTACAAGTGGTACAAACAATTCAAAGAAGGGAGAGAAAGCGTTGAAGACAAAGATCGTCCTGAAGAGCCGTCAATTGGCAATTAGAGACCTCGCTGATACTATTAACATTTTATTTGGATCAATTTAGACCTTTTTGAATGATGAATGGAAAAAGTCAACTCTCGTTCTGTTGGCACCATCTCATACTGCATTTGTCCTGATTTAGCACCGTGTGACTGCTGAATATTTATTAAACTCAAGATACCGATCCAGGGACAACGTTTCGACACGATTGAGGATATAAAAACCTAAGTTTTTTGCAAATCGGATGATTTAGACTTTGGGCAACTCAGTTGCTCGCTATTTAGCATTTGGAAGCAAGTCGGGTATACCTCGACCGAGAATGGAGAAAACTGCGGATCCAACGAAAATGCAATGTCCTTACATATCTCCTCTTCCTAAGTTTGTTGGGTCAAACGGGCGAAACTGAGTAAAAGATTAGAAACAAAAGAACTGAAATCGGATGATAAAGAATTTGGGAAACTCAGTTGCCCTCTATTTAGCATTTGGAAGGAAGTGGGGTATACCTCGACCAACAACGGAGAAAGCTCCGGATCCAATGAAAATACAACGTCCTTACATATCTCCCCTTCCTCAGTTTTTTTGGTCAAACGGGCGAAACTGAACAAAAGATTAGAAGCAAAAGAACACAAATCGGATGATAAAGACTTTGGGAAACTCAGTTGCCCGCTATTTAGCATTTCGAAGGAAGTGGGTTATACCTCGATCAATAATGGGGGCAACTGTGGATCTAGAAGATTAAATAAAGATCTTGAAAGTTATAAACAATTTCACCTTATGTTCTGATCACAGTAGCGTACACAAAATGTTATGAAACACTAACTCATCTACAAAACAAGTAGCTTTTCGTCAATCCCGTAGATTTTCTTAAACTAAACGCATAAAATAAATACATGGACAAAAATATTTGCCTACAAATAGGTGTAAAAATTCTTAAAAAATAAATTAATCACAAAGCATTACATATAAGAAAATTAGCACAAAACAAAATTATGGTTACATCTTTGGCACCTGTGTACTGTATAATACGAATATATCTTTTTTCTTTTCCATTTTTACGTCTAATATTCCTAAAGATAAACAAATCTAAAATTCGTATGATGGTAAACTTCTAATCTGGAATAAACTCTAGCCGATATGTCTTCTAATTTTAACTTCATTTAAAGTAGTCCTTTAGCTTATAGAGAGCAATGTTGTGTTTATAAAATAAATTCATATTCATGCGAATTGACAATTAGAACCGAATTACATTTTTGTTTTTCTCTGATGATTATTCAAATATTTATGTAAGTGAAACAAATATGTGTTTTCTTTTATATTCCAAAAAACTTTATCAAACTTCTTTTTTTGTTTTTATTTATTTATTTGTGTCAAGAAAACCTCTAGTCAAAAATTTGGAAGCCCCCTTCTTTAAAAATAAAAATCACTACAAAAATATTAGAGATTCTAATATTGGTTCAAAAAGGCTTCCTTAGTATCAACACTTTTTTTTTGTTTTTGTACAACCATGCTATCTTTTCTCGTTTTTTTTTTTTTAATTCTAAAGTATTAGTTGAGTCTATCTTTTTAATTGAATTTCCAATGAGGTGGAATGGAATACAGATACATTTGAATTCATGCTTTGTTCGGTTGCATGCAGTTTGGAGTCTCGCTCATTCAAAAGAATCAAGAAACTGAAAGAAAGCTTTGGACACCCTTATGGCTAGCACACACTTGTGTGTGATAGATGAGATGAAGGGACGATAAGCAACTTCGTTGCATGTGGATTGACTTCTGAAGAGCACTTCCCATGTGAGACTGTTGTAGACTTACATGGAACTGGATGGAGATGATGACGATGGAGAATTCCCGCTGCTCCATGAAGGTCTGTAACGATGTCACCACCGAGACCATTGATGTCAAAAAAGGATTTAGACAAGGTGACGCGCTGTCATGTGATTTTTTTCAACACCGGTACTTGAAAGAATTGTGCGAAACTCACACGCCAACACCAGAGCCACAATCTGGCAAAAAAAGTGGAACTACTAGCGTACGCCATCGATTGATATTATTGGCCGAACTCAGTTCACTAGTTTTTTAAGAAAAGCTGCAAAAATGGATTTAGCGGCAAAACGAAGTATATGCTGTCAACGTGAAGGTAATCACAATATCGACGAATTGGACAGAAAGCCGCAATCGACAGCTACAACTTTGAGGTAGTAAGAGACTTTATCTACCTCGACTCTGCTATAACTTAACATAACATAACTCTTGCCAATCGATGTTTCTTTGGGCTAAGAAGGCAATTGAATAGCAGAGCCCTATCCCCAAGAACTAAGGAGACTCTTTATAAGACCCTGATCATCACATTGTCTAAAGTGCATGAAGAAATCCTCAGTCGATTCGAGAGAAAGATTCTTCGTCTAATTTTCGGTCGCGTTTGCGTTGACGGGCTTTGGAGGAAGAGATTTAACAAAGAAACATACGAACTGTACAGCGAAACTGTACAGAAAAATGCGAAAAATGTTTGAGATGACTAGGACATGTAGAGCGAATAGACACCAATGCTCCGGCCTGCAGAGTCTTCAATAATAACTCAGTTAGGGACACCAAACTAGATATGCATACACAGACTATGTAAATTCAGGAATTATACATTGTAGCCAGAGTCAAACCGTCTAAAAAATCTTGCTAAGTTCTAGTTTTAAAGTCGAATAGAGGAAACCGACTCGGATTAGATGTTGCAGACAACCAATAATGCATAAAAATGAAAAAGATAATCGGAGGCAATACAGAGCCTTGGAGAACACCAGCATTTATTTGGTGGGATACAGACTTTATGGTTTGAGTACGACTTGAATTAAGTGGCCAGATTTATTCATAATTTCACCATTCGTTGCGATATTCATTCTCCCAATCGCTAGTCTTTTGGCACAAATGTAATCTACAAAGAAAAAATCACTGAAACACTTTGAGTATGATCTTATGTTCGAATATTGGCGGCGGCTCTGAGGTCATGCACCTCTATATCATTTGAAAAATACGTTCTTTGTGAAATCGGCAGTAGTGTGTAGTGGACAACGTGACTATTACAAGTATAATCAGAAGTACTTGCTGCACAAAATATCCATTTACGTTTTAAAGCATATAATACTCGCTCAAGAGTTGAGGCGAAATGACTAACCACTTCAGAATCAACCAACCGACGTCACCTTTAATATCGCAGATGGCAAAGGACATTAGATAAGGATACCAGTCTCGCTGTGTCTCTGAATAGAAGGCACCACAGTTTGTTTTAGGATCTCCACCTGATATGACTGAGTACTCTGTTCAAAATTTGGATAGATTCCTTGGAGATATTCGAGATATGTTCTGCTGAACAAATTGGAATCCTCTCATCAAACAGATCCTAACCGTATGCTTGCGTCAATCAACTATTTGATCAATGAAATCTCTAAAAAATCATCTCCTACCATAAAGTACTTCTTTTTCGAAGATGATGCTATCAAAATGAGGTACGCAGTTCCAATCCCATCCGCCGTACCTAATGTGCCATTCCTAAATCCTTTGGTTAATCGGTCTTTGATAATAAGAACCGATAGTTCCAAAGCCTTTGAAGAGCATCATCAGATATTAAGGAACGACGGACATGTGTTTCTCATTGCATAACCCCAAGAGACAAAAAGGTCCAGAAGAGGACAAAATTATCAAGAATTTACCTACAAGTCTGTGACTACAACAAAAATGTACACATAGTCCTGGAAGTGGTTCCAACTTCTTTGGAAAAAAAACAAACTGAAAACCTCATACGACGAACGGTGTCCTACTGAGAATCAATAACTGACTGCAATTGAACGATTTAAACTTAAATGTGATGCCTAACGTGTTACACCAAGATGTGACTTGCTTGTAACATTGCTTTCCCAACGATCCACAAACTACAGAAGAGTTGGAAAGACCGGAAATGGAATGAACGTCGACTAGGCAGTGGCCAGTAAGGACAGCATTGGATGACAGTAGCTTAAAATGCTAGGTATCCCGCAAAAGTAGTAGCTCGGAATAAGTAGAGTGGGACAATGGATTACGTGAAACAATGGATTTAATATCCACAGTACCAGTCCAACTCCATTTACGATTTAAAGCATATAATACTGAAAGGAATGTTTAATTGAGAGTAAATTCATCCCCATGCATGATTTCCGGCGACTGAAGAATGACAGACTGCAGCACCAAACTTAGACTCTGTGCTTTGGGTGAGAAAAAATTAAATCAACCAAAAGAAATCAAGTATTTTATGTGCAGAAAAACACCATAGAGTTTGTGTTATGCCTTCAAATACGAATACATATACCCAAAACTTATAGCTTAGAACTACATAATACTGCATCAGAGAGACGCAAAAGACAGAAAAGGGTCCACTCCACCTCAATTAACAACTACTATCGATCTATATTTTTGTTTTTTTGTTTTCTAAGTAATTCCTATCAAAAAGTTTGAGTTTAAAACACTCTCAGACTAGATGTAAATACGACAAGTTAAAATGTGTGTTATTGGTGTTATTGTATATAATTACTTTTATCTTAAACATTTACTGAAGGTAGACAGATAAAGTACTGTTCAGGAAAAATAAGTGCTGTAGTTTGGTTCCTCGGAGTTCGACACGAAAAAAAAAATTAACAATAATAATACATATTATGAAACTTAAGGAATGTTGTATACTACAGGAATGGGGTATAAAATCCTACCGTGCAGCAAAACGGTCTCATTGATCCACCTTTTTTGTTTTTTAATTGAGTTTGTTGCTTGACACCAGTCAGCAGCTTTCCTTAGATCTGAACATTGTTATTGGGTGTCGCTGATAGGGCCATTTTTGATAGTGTGGCCAAGGAACGTTTGGGGAATGTGTTGCCATCAGGTTCGTAAAATAGTTTTCTGAAGCTGTATTGAAAGAAATTGCATTTTCAAGCCTCTGTGTGGATGTAATGGCCTCATTTGAAATACTTACAACTTTCTTATTCCAGATTCGGATGACTTTTTCCATGGTGCATCGTCTGGTTCATAGGGAAGTGGTCCTTGTACTGGAGCATCATAACCCGGTGGTCTGTCAAACATAACAAACAGAAAAAAAAAAAAACAATCAATTTACACTCTTAAGAGCTAATAAGTAATAAAATTTTCTTACGATTCACTGTGATCTTCCTCGGGCTTGTTCTCATCTTCTTTGATTTTCTCACTCTCGACTGGTTTCAGAGCCTTTAACTCCTCATTGAGATTATCAATCGTTGTAAGAAGCTCATCGCGTTCATTGATTAATTCTTTTAGTTCTGATGTTGTGTAGCGCGGTCGATTGGGATCATTGTCGTCCTGCGACTTGACCAGATCTTCATTTTCTTTTTCGGCAATACCCAAACGTTTACGAAGATGCATTATGTCTCGATGTTGATCTTGTAATTGAGCCAAGAAATCGGCACGTTCTTCGCAAAGTGTTTTCACTTGAACCTGAAGTAGTTTGTGGCGACGTCTTGTTTCACGTCCAGAGTTCTTTAAGCGGTCCATTTGGATATTCAACTGGAAAATGTAAGAATATAAGTCTCATGCCAACTAAAGTAGTTAATGAACATCACAAACACATAAAAGTCAAAATCCTACATCCATGGTCAAGTGTCTGAAGCAGCAAACCGAAAACAAAGTAAATTTCTATGCTACCAGCTTCCCTTTTTGTCTTTCTTTTCAAGTGAATGCCGAGCATCCTTTGAATATGAATCTTTGTTGTTTTTTTCACAATAATCGTGTGCATTCCCATGTATCATCTTCAACACAGTCTGCTCTCCGACGCATTGTTTGATATTGTTATTGTTTCTATTTTTTCCACCCTATGCTCAACAATACGATAACGTGTGTAGTATCACTGGCGACCTTCTACAGGTTGATGATTGGTGTCTATAGAAGTGTAAAACTTGTGCTTGACAAGGTTCTTTCTAATGAAGGGATTTTTTGTTTTTCTTATCGTGCAGTGTTCGAATTTGGGCAATTACATTCGTTGGAGTCACTTGACTTAAATTTGTCATTCTTTTTCATGCAAAAACCCGGTGGATTCTTCTCCTTTTATGACAAAAGAATATTTCCCTCGAGCGATAGAGCTCTTAGGGACGACTCTTTAGTTATTTGTAAGAGGGCTTTGCTTGTAATTGGCTCTTTAAATCGTTATTAGCCCTCTCAGTCTTAGATTTTTTCCCATGTAGCCCTTACAATGGGGAATATGTTCCCATTTATGGTTGTGTCAAGTCCTGGTTTCACTTTGTAATTTGAAATAATAGTCTGACATTGGCGGCATGGTATTATGACGCCAATCCAACCGATGCAGTCAAGAAAACGATTGTATTAGTCCACCAAAGCCAATTATGTGAAGAAGTCAATATTATTGTACTCTTCCCCAATATGGACAACAGCTACGTAGCGTGAATCGGTAAGTAGAAGCATGAACTAAGCACACAGAATTATTGCGCCTTTAGAACTGTATCAATGGATGCAATAGGCATTATCTCGGGGTGAACATCGAAGCAAAGAAGTCTGTGGTACCACGCGAAAACGAACACTAGGACATCTAAAGGGTGAAGGGCATATAAACGGATACCCAGCGTTGATGAATAGTCCAACAGAAATGACGGGGAACTAAACTCTTACCTAGCGCGATGGGGCCATGGTTTTTTCCGGGAGTATCTCCACAAATACAGGCAAGCGGATGATTCATTCTCTCAACACTATGAAGGAGCATTTGCTGATGGAACGCCAAAACTACACAAAGGGTGGAAACACATTTATGTTGCTGGCAAGAGAAGGCTGGGAGACTGCGAAGAAAATTGCCCAGCAACAGCGTACAAAGAAACGAAGAATCTGTTACCTCTGTAAACTAAGAGAGAAGAAACGAAATGTTAAGCCTGCCTCTGCGATGAAATGGTTTCACTGGCCGTGCACAGGACAGAGCAGTAGGAGACGTTCTTTAGCACGTAGACATACAAAAACACGGAGTGGGGCATAACCTGTAGCACGACTTTTGCTATTAAATTTTTGATCCCTGAACATAGTTTTAGTATAGCAACTTACCTCGAGAAAAAAGGGGCAAAATTAAATGAACACCGAGATTGCTTTTTGAATATACAAACGGAAGACAACTAAGTCATGGAGCATAAAGTCAAAACAGGTACACCCAGCATATCATTGCGCCATGCTTGGGAGTGAAAAAAAAACACCAAGAATCCTGAGAAACGGCGGTCATAAATGCGAGAGCGAACGAAAAGTGTCAAATCTGTCAACCGATTCGAAAACATAACAAGTCGGAGAATCATGAACCTAATCAGAGAAACGGCAGTACTAATCGCTTGTCCCTGTTTATTGGAAACAAAGATCTACACCACGAGACATTAAGTGTTTTCTTGTTTACTCACCTCCACTTCTCTATCGATTTGAGAACGTTTTTGACCAAACATTCGCTTGCACGAATGGAGTACATATTGCATACATTCATAGGAATGTGGGGTTTAGTTTGGACAAAGCTTGTAGCAACACGAAATTTACTTCACCTATGCGTGCGCGATACCTATATTTCTCCGACACACCTAGTCGCATAATGAAAAATGTGTTTCACACAAATCTACCAATCAGTTTGTATCGTACAAATGCTGCAACCTACTACGGACTACCATTTCAAGTGTTCACTTACATTCTCAATATCCGAGTATTTCTCCTGCAACTCGCGGTCTCTCTTTTTCAGCTCATCCCGCTGCTTGTATATTTGCTCCTTGAGGCGCTGCAGCACTTGCGTATCAGACAAGGCAGTGGATAGCTCATTATTTGTGACTGATATAAAGCTCTCGGTTAGGCTGGCTCCCAAACCCGATGATTGCGCCGAAGCCGATTGAAGATCTTGCGTTTGTTTCACCAAACGCTTATTCTCATCCTGCAGAGTGCTTACCAACTCGACCAACTCACCAGTTTCAGCACGCCATTGCTCTTCTATGACTTCAATTTCCTACAACAAAACGCAAACACACACAAATCAGTCATTAAAATCTGATTTTCATTTTCATAAAGAAAAGTATGTCAGTTACCTTTTCAAATCTCTTCCGAAACTCCGCCTTTTCCAGCTTCTCACTCTCTAATTGTGCAATTTTATCGGTCAACTCTTGTATAGTGGCATTCTCGCGCTCATTCTTTGTCGCCAATGCCTCCAACAGCTCCAGAGTGTTGATTATTTTCGGCATTAGCCCGGTAACAGCTTCTGGACCAAATTGATCGATTATTTTCTCATATTCCTTGCCGATGTCAGAGGCCAAATCATAGACATCAACGACGCCAATGTCGTCGACTGCATCCAAAACCATTTCGCCCATTTCATTGAGATGAAATCCTGGCATCAGAGTTTGTTTCCACCGAGTCGAAAGAATTTTGGTGAAGTTTTTCTTTTCAATTTCACTTCGAGAGGATTTTTCTTTTCTTTTTTTTTTTGTGTACAATAGTTTTTTTTTTTTGTCCTCTCCTCCTGCTGTTTTAAGTGTTCCCTTTCCACGGGAGGTGCTTGTTACGTATTTTTCGCAGTCAAGTGCTTGGAGATTTTGGTGGAATTGAACGGAATATGTTAGTTAAGTGTTTAGTGGAATTTTATGAGCATTTTTCGCGTCTTAAAAGAAGGTAATTGCTTGGAAAAAGCGCTTTGAAATAAACTATGATGTTATTCCGGACCGCAGAAACGAATTGTTGAGAAAATTTCTTTTTGACAGATTACGACAGACAGATGACTAATGAAGGAAACAGTGTTGCCATCATAGAAAGTTGGTGAAAAACAAGGATTTCTATGGTGGTGTCATTTGGGAGGAAGAAGAGATGCTGTGCGTTTTTTCAGGTTTCCTCTGGAAGACGTAGTCTAAATAGCCGCTAATGTAGGGTATGTTGTTTTACCCATGGTGAACGATGTCAAAGAGCGTGACCTCAAGCGTAGTCCTCGGTTTAAACACAAATATGCCGAACTTGTTTTTTGTTGGATCAACAGATCGGTACTAAAGCAACTCCAGATTGCTATTTCATAAAACAACAAAATACGTCTGCGTACTCCACTACGGATTTCCACAACCATTTCAATGCAATAATTCCAGCCTCTACTGTGCGTGCATAGACCGAATTTGACAGGCAAGCTTAACTTTTTTGACCGCTGTCACTTGTCAACAAACGAAAATTTTTCTTCGGGTCTCGGTGTCACGTTTTCATCGCGTATATTCACAATTTCCTTAAAATAACCATCCAATTAGAACAATCTACTCGGAATACCTGCTTTAAAGCGTTTTCCTTCAAATATTTGTTGAGAAAAAACAAAATAAAACCTAATTTTTAAGCGCAAAGTGAGTGCTTGTTTACCGTCGCGGGGTGTGCCAGTCGCATTTGCTTTTCCGCGTACCTTCTCATGCAACTGTCAGCATATTTACGATTTTCCAATAAATCCTGACCCCGAATTCATTTGTATAGTTTTACAAGGTACCAGTGAAGTGGGAAAAGTGTTTAAAACTCCAGAAGTATGTTGAAAATTGAGAAAAACCTGGACAGCAAGAGCTCTTCCATAATGGGGCCAATGGATTCGCTGACTTTCGTCAAGGTAAGTTCTCACCGTTTGCCCCCTGCCATACCCGCTTTTGCGAGAAATGTCTTTTGTTTATGATTACCTTCACCGAGTTTGTGTTCCGAGCAGCAAGAAACACCAAGAGCGATGGTAATGTACACACTTTCAGACTATGGTGTCGTTGTCCCTAAAATAAACTTTGCTGCAATTCCAATTGTCTTAACCAGATCTTGCAACGTAGTACACATAGCTGCAGTAGCTGGTAAGAACAAAGAAAAGCAGTAGCTTTGTAGCTTTCAGTAATCGCATCACGACTACGGAACTCATATCTAGATGGTCAGCTTAGGAGCGAGCAATTAATTATTACTTAGTCTGTTCGTGCGAATCCGAATCCGAATCAGATGCGCAATTTATTGTTATACGCAGGCCCTCAGCAAGTGAATGTGATTTCGTATAATCGTTGTATTTGCCCACTTTCAGTGTTGTCCCATTTGGAGAGTATCAACATAAAGATCGGTTTGTGACGCGCATTCTAGTTGGCACTGTGTAGGGGGTCAGTGGTGGTGGTGCTGCTGCTTGTGATAGTCTAACAGGTTAATTGTTTATTAGACCGCAGCTTGACGTTAGCGATTGTTGAAGTAGAAAATAATTTACTGACAAACAACGAGTATTGTGGTCTGTGTTATCAGGCCTTGAAAAGTTGGTTATCAAATGTAAAATGTTGAACTTAGACTCGTGTGTTGATTGATTCTGATTTTGCTAGAAGCTCAACGTTAACAAAACAAATAAAACAATGAAGTTTATGAAGGGGGTGTGGTGGGATATTATTATGGTAACGCGAACTGTATGATGTAGTTAGTGGAACTCCCTGCGTCTCCTATAGAATGATAATACGGAGTATAAAACGAAGAAATCAAGGCCGAAGGGCTTTAAACCCATTAGCCACTCACCTAATTACTTACGAAACACCCGACACGTGTTGCGAAACTGTAGTCTAGCATTCTCATCGATGCAGATGAGTTAGCACTTTTTAAAACAATAAACAGTTTTGTTCTTCGAGTCATTAGTCTGTTTTACCTCCTCTGATATACAAGAACTTCTTAAATATTTCATTACGGACAACATGTTTCACTAAGCAGACTCGCCACTTGGACTGAGACATAAGAAAATACAAATATTTGGTGCGATAGATCTGTACGGGACAAGAAGCGCTGAATGTCCTTCGCATCAAGGGGTGGGCGACAACTAGAATCCAGGCAAAGAGATTACGACAGCTTTGATTTCCTTTACTTCTTCTGCGCAGGCAATCTTGTACAGTCCATGGGATTTAGGGTCTAGCTTCTCACAACCATTCGTGTTGTGTTATTTGAAAGCTTTTTCATGGCAGTTGTTCGATCGGATGTTTGTCAAACGTTCGTGAGAAGTAGGGCCTTGAAAGAACTTGTATGTGCTGCATGAGGATTGAATCACGAACCTCTCCCTCCGTAGTTCAAGTAAACAACTAAACACTTGAGCCAGTGGATCCACGTATTCTCCTCCATTTTGCGTTACAAATGTACTGACTTACCTGGCGCTTCTCAAATGCTCTCTCCAAAGGTGGGTGTCACTTTAAAAACTTCCAAATTTTCTGAGGAATTTTTTGAGCATGTTGTCTGAAATCTGACTGGGTCATGAATTTATTCCAGTATTTTCCAATGTCCTGTCAAGATCCCGGCTTTCGTTTGAGATATTGCAATTCCGATGGGCCAGTTGCCAGAACTGTACCAATACCCGTCTGGTTTCTATATTAGTAGTTCTTGTAGCTCCCTAGATATGACACAATTACGCAGTCCCTGCCGTCTGCGCAAAGATTCTGCCCTTAAGGACCCCCATAGGAGCATTAACCGTCGCAGCAAGGGGCCGTCCGAGGCAGATCTCCGCTTTGCTAATTCATCCGCTTGCTCATTTCCATTGATGTTGCGCAGTGGCCTAAAAGCACAGCTGGCCCAGATGCAGCTGCGTATGACTAAACTTTACTACTATGACTCTCGATTGCCATGTAATCTACACGAGACAGTGTATTCGTTTCGGTTTCTCTAGGTTTAATCAAATGCTGGTTTCCGCGTCTCTGTTATGTTATGTTCTAAGGAACACTCACCTTGCTAAGAGGACATCAGATGAACTCTATCAACAGTTTTCTCGGAACCTAAACAGATGAAAAGAAAAGGTGGAGAGGAGATCTACATGCGTTAAATGGGATTGACATAGAATGATCACTAAAGTATTTATGTAGTCAATGCAGGAGTATCCCGAGAGAAAATCCTGCTTCTTCGGCAGAGTGCCCCAACAGGTGTTAGCGCCGTTCTTGATGTTCAAGATGACATATCACTGCCAAGCCATCGATTTGTGAAATTCTGTATGATGTGTGCTGCAGGTTTGTACATCAGAGGCTACTTATACATGTACCAACCATTGAGAGGCAGGAAACTTAAGAAGTTTACATATTCTACTCTCGTTGAACCAGACCAAGGAACGGATACAGGAGGAAATGATCAAGGGAATGTGTTGCATAATGCGCGTATCTTTGGGATCTGCACGCACACTGGAAACACCTCATAATAAAACTATCACGAATCGTTTATATGCAGTTGCCCGAACAGAGATGGGTTTGCAGATATTTTAATCAACGGACATGCTCACGTTCCATAGTTGATTTATGGCCTGTTTCAAACCTTCCACGTTTTGGTCACCTTAAACTGTTGGTTCGTAGATTTCTCATGGATAATGCCAGACTCTTCAGTTTGTGCGTGAGGTCGAATCTAGGAGAACATCCAAGACTATAACTCACATGAAAACTCCATAAACTGGGCGAGTAACTTTTCTCAATTTTACGAGAATGTGAATAATAAGGAAATGCACATCACTGGGTCCCAAGCATCGTGACTATAAACTTAACGTCTGAGCCCACTTATTGTGAAGAACCTCCGCAGATACTATAAAAAACCAAGATGAACAAAAAGATTAATAGCGTGACAACGCTTTTTTTCTTGTTTTGTGACTCAACCACGAATAACTTTATCTCCCAAAGTTGATTACTCATCGTTAATAATCTTTTACTCAAACCAAACTGGAATGACTAACAGTGTGACATGTTTAGATGGCAATTTATGCAAAGCACTTCTGGATATTGTCGTTAGCAAACAATTCGATTTAAATGTCAAATAAAACAACAATTAGCATTTTAAACACAAAAACTAGGATTTGATGTACAATTAACTTACTATTTTGTACAGAACAGTAATTATTTTTTTTAATTTTTCATTGTAAGAGAGAATCGTATAGTTTGGGATGGATTAGATCATGAATGTCTGTTAAGGGCTTGAGTACACCTCTGTAAAGCAACTGTACGTTAGCTCCGCGGCATTCCTTACCATTGGGAGATCGGACTAAAGCTGTCACACATTTCTACCTTTTTTGCGCTATTTTAAGGGCTGAATAGCAAACACTGCGGACAGTAGTTGCAACCTACCAGAGGAATACCAGATTGAATTTTTTTTTTATCGGGTTAGGAGTGGCATTACTAGATCACTCAAACGCAACTGGTGCATTGGATCTGCCACCTAATCCAAGCAAAAGGAAGACAATATCAAGGTAAATGGTATGGAGTATCGTCACCCTCTCCATAGGCGTTGCAGAAAGAGGTGAATCCTAGCCGAGCATACTAAAACACTCAGCGTAAGGAAAGTGTCCTATTAGAACGCCAATAAGTGTGCTGAGAGATAGCAAGAATGCCGTAGACGTTCAGAAGCTTACTTTTAATGTGCCTGCATGAAGAGCCATGCCACACACCCTTGACTAGTTTTTAAGACATCCGCATTGAGCCCAATCCTCGAAATTCTGACTGAAACCAGTCCTGAACGCAGGAAAAGTCGACTCTAAATTTGCACAGTAGCTGAAGTTCTGATATCATGGCATCAAACAGCATATGTGCCTTCAACTGCTTGAGCATCTTTGCGCAGTACGAACGAAGCCTTCTCCTCTTCTTTGGGCTCTAAGTCAAGCCAGTCGGAGTAGAACGAAATATGACGCAGCTATGATCGTAGGTCTCATGTGGATGTCTCTGTGGTGATCGCGATGAACCTAGATCCTAGATCCTAGATCGTTCTCGCAAAGCGACGATTGCACTCCAATGGCGTAATTCCAGTTCCAGGTCCTGCTATAATTCCAATTCCAGATCGATCTAGTGCCAGAAAGCTCATTGTTTTCCTTTTGCCTGGCACTCCGGCAGTGGAGGGTCAGCCTGCCAACACACAGATGGATGTAGATGCAGGGTCAGTCATTTTTTCTGTCTGGTTTCCGAACCGGAGGTCCTAGATGTGACAATAGCTGGCCGTCAGACTGCGATGAAGGCAATACCACAGGAATGTATCACCTTTTTCATCGACAGCCAGGCGGCAATAAAATACAAGCTTATGAAGTGCGGTCGTGAAGAACTCAAGAACATTGGAGCACAGCACAAGTTTGCCCTCTGCTGGGTCCGTGGACACGAAGGAATAGCAGGAAATGAGTGGACAACGGGTTCTAAATCTACATCACAACAGGTAGCCAACTCGGTGCACATCCCACCTTGTGCACTGAAGTGAGAGGCAGGCATCAAAGGCAGATAGACAGAGGCCAATAGTATATGGTCCTCCTTAGACACCTTTGTGACTACAAGACTCTTGTGGCCCTGTTTTGACAAGAGAAGGATAACAAAACCTTTTCTACCCTGAAAGGTGCACTAAGACTCACAGATGAAGATATACATATGTAGGGGATGTGGAGACGAAGAAGCCAATGATCTTCTGTGATTTTGGAGAATTATTCAATAGATCAATTAGTGACATCCTGAACATCCTGTCCTATGGATATCACAATGGGTCTGTACTGACCTAAGTGTGGCGTTTCGTAGATTGTGAAATTGTAAAGAGTGGGCGTGAAATTCTATCAGATAAAGGTAAAATCACAAAAAAGTAAACGAGCACGAACGTTACGAAACGTCAGGTATCTGACAGATTTGACAGATTTCATAAATAAGTGCAAAGAAATTTCCTGCACTAAAATGCGTATCCTCTCGTTAGCACTCTCTTATACGAAAAAATACGAAACGTTTGCAAACTTGAACAAGATTTCGTGATTTTTCGTGAAAATTTTTTGTTTTGAGAGTGTACGCGAACAGAACTTTTAACTCTATTCTCTGTGAACATTCTTACTTCTTGGAATTGTGTTGACAGTAGGAAGCAGTTAGGAGGGGACTCTTGTTGTCATTTGCATTATTGAATTTGGCCCAATAGGTGAATAGAAAGTGGATAAGTTCTAAGTATCTGACAGTCAACGGTCAGACCACCGTCTGTCAAATGCTTCCGAAAGACCATTTGTGTATAGCCACGCGTCATTCAATTCGGATCGCTAAATTTTTCAATCAGAACTGAAACGTGATATACAGATAGTGTATCGCTGAAGATTACCGAGAAATGCTTATGTACATATTTATGAAAAAAAAAAACAGAAAAAGTAAACAAAGGCCTCTCTCAGCTGTGATTGTTAACTACTACGTAACGTCAATAGATGTCAAAAGTTTCTCTTAAGCCCTCTAATCTCACTAAACAGTTACTACAGACTCTTAGACTCTTCGGGAGCGCATTTTATCCGTTATCTCCAATTGAATTTGAACACATTCAGATAAATCACCTTGGCCTCCCAGTTGCATTCTTTACTTCGACGGGAAAAGCTCTCGATTTTGTTTGGTTTTTTTTTGTTTTTTTTGTTTTTTGTTTTTTATTCTATTTTTTAAGTGCCGTACCACGTCAATGAAAAAGCTATACAATCGAGAGCATGGTCCAAAACGCGTCTAAATCTAAATTTTAGTTTCTTGACATCGCGTCAATTGACGCATCGTCTGAGTGACTAATAAGTGAGAGAGTCTGCTTTATCACAAATCAATTTACAATCGATTCCCCATTCCAAATCACCGGCATTTTAGCGACAACTAAAGATATTAAGTTGAATGCAGAGGTGGACGCACCGAGCTTGTGCAGATCGACAGTAAGGAAGTTGACACGCCTCCGCAATGGCGTTCCTTACGCCAATATCAGAGGTAGACGAAAAATTTGCATTTAAAATTGTGTTTTATATTTATTGTTGTGAAATGTGAAAAGAAAAAGAAAAGAATATTTAAATTAATACAACGACTGTTGACCCAGTGTTGTCGTCTCGCCACCTTTGTTTGGAAGTAATGCGCAAAAGAAGCTTTTCTCTGCACTTTCCGGTTGTTTGTTTGTTTTCTCTCTCTTTACGCGAATTGCGGAGCGTTTCGCAAGTATGTGGGCACAGTTCTAGCTGATAGTGACGGAGAACTGCTTTGCGTGTGCTGTTATTCATAAATTAAATGTTTTATATGTATGTATGCGCCGAGTATTCATGCAATATTATCAGCTGGTGGTTTCACTTTTAAAATTTTTGTTTTTTTCAAACCAGATTTGTTTATATCACAAAATTGTAAGCGATTCAAGGAATGCGAACATGATTGCGTGGTTGCGATTCCTTAATATTGCTAATCCCAGACAAACCCCGACAATGCCTCAATAAATAAAAATAAATTTCTTTAAAACTTGATCTACAGTGGCCATGCCTTAGTGAAATCACATAACATTTGCAATCCGTTAGAGGCCGCGACTCAAGTTCAAAGTTGCAGGGAACGAATTCCGATGTATCCTGCTGCCCTTATGCGCATAAGTCTGTGCATGCACATATCACGGGGAATACCCGTCTTGCATTCTTCGTAATCTATAAGATTAGAATTTCAAACTCCATTTGTATGGTCATTCTTATCTATTCTGATGGTTACTCACGAGCTATTTTAGGTCTTAACTCAACTGTAATAGCAATAACTTGAAGCGACAGTTCCAGACTGGACCCAGTGCCTAGCTTTTCTGACCATTTGTGTTGAAACTACTTTGAAACACTCAATATCCCTGAGTAGTCCGATGCGTTTTTGTACAAAATGTACTGTAATACCAGGATATGTACCCCCACATTGCTAAGCAAACTTCAACTTCCTTGACGTAACTAACTCCCTTAACGGCCTCCCGTTAAAGAGTCTTTGCCTGAGACGCGACAGCCTTCCACTACCTTTGATCCCGGACACGCTGTTTCTGGTTGTCCAGGCAAAGCGCTCTGGCATCAGCGATAGCTTGATCCGTAAAAGGAAGGTTCAGTCTTTCTTATTGTCTTGAACCTGGAGGTTGTAATTCGAACATCCTCTTTGCTGGAGCGGTATTGCATTCATATTCAAACCAGTGTAGTCTACGTGTTTTAGCTTTTTGTACTACATTCACGTCTTGGTACAACTCATAGAGTGCGTGGTTGTATCTCAAAATCTGCTTTGCTTTCCGGCTTATAGTCTAGCACTCGGCTCCATATAGTAGAATTGTCAGGATCAGGCGGTGTACTGATCCTTCTTTATTTGTTGACAACAGATACTTGGTTTTGACCTCATTTACTTCAAGACCATCTCGTTTTGCCTGTTCATTAATTGTCGTGGAAGCTTTTATAGCGACGCGCGGGAAGTGATTGATGATGTCGATGTCGTCTGCGAATCCCAGCAGCTGGACATATTTATTGAAGATATCTGTCCCAACATAAGCCTAAGAAATTACACGCTAGAGCATCTCCTTGCCGAAAGCCGGTGGATGTGTTTTCCAGCGTCACGCGGCATAGCTGGATCTGTTTTGGTGTCATCCCAGATCCGACCATCGCCTTATAGAAGTGAATACGATGAATCCAGTCATATGTGGCTTTAAAGTTGGCAAAAAGATGGTGACTCTCGACTTGAAATTCGTTGGGCTGTTCGCAGTTTCTTCTCGGGGTGGATATTCGAGCTCTGAATTTGCCTGCAACAAGCACGTGGTCAATTTGGTTGGCGGTTGGACAAAGAGCCAGGATCTTGGAAACCTATGGCTACTTATCACCGTATTATGCAATCAGTTATCAGTCTGTTGTCGTAGCGTACAACCTGTGTTTTCCAAATAAGCCGCCGAAAGTGTTTTCCTTACCGATTGACGTAACCAGGTACGAATTGGTAGTTCTCCTCCTAGTTGCCTAAATGAATCAGAAAACCCCCAAATGCTAATATCCGGAAAGCACTTTCAAGCTAGTATGTACATTTGTACGTACATACAAGAACTTTCTGTATATAGCACGCACACGTTTTTGAAGGTTCCATTCCATTATTCATTATGTATTTCCCTTCTATTTCATTCCAGGACGAAGCAATGAGACCGGATCTCGTCAGCGATACAGACTTTAAATCCATACCAATCATTCAAACAGTATCCGAAGATCCATATGAGTCCTCAGATAACAATCCTCGTCGTTCATTCCTTCTTATGGATGAAAATGAAAATCTTCACGTTGGGACTGCCGAAATGTTTTGCAAGAAACTTCGTTGCTCAGACAATGATAAGATCAAAGTTGTTTCAATATTTGGTAATACCGGCGATGGTAAATCCCATACCATGAACAATGCATTTTTTCGTGGCGAAGAAGTATTCAAGACATCATCTGAACAAAATTCCTGCACCATTGGTGTGTACGCTGCCATGCAACATCAACTTGGTGTACTCTGTTTGGATACGGAAGGACTTTTAGGTACCACAGCGAAAAATAATCGTCGAATGCGGATGTTACTAAAGGTTTGATAGAGATAAAGAGAAGAAAATTGATGAATTCTTTCCCAGTATAGCTATTCATTTAATTTTTATTTACAGATTTTGGCCATATCGGATATTGTTATTTATCGAACTCGTTCGGAACGTCTGCATAGTGATATGTTTGATTTTTTGGGAACAGCTTCGAAAGCGTTTTGCTCGCATTTTGCTCAAGCTCTACAATCACTAGCCATTCCGGGAACAGCTCAGGCGTTAGGACCAGCGGTTATTGTTTTTCAAGAGACACGACACACAAAACCATTAGATAGCTGTAAGTATACGAAGAAGATATTTTATACGCATATGTAGCACATGTGTACGTCGTACGTCGTAGTCGTATCTGCTCTAAACGTACTCTTCATACAAGTTTGGATAAATGGGAGTGTTATGCATAAATAGACTGCAAAATGCCTCATCAATTCAAACTCTGCTAACAGTCACTGACGATCTACTCTCAGGCCAATATCAGACCCCCGTCTGTTGCGGATATTCAATAGAAAATCTCGCCGACTAATAAGAATATGGTCAATTTGGTGGGAAGCTCTTTAATGATCTTGACTCCGAGACATGCTTGCATAGGTTTCTACCTTTTCCATAAATACACCCTTGGTTGTAACTGACTGATTTACATACCTTGTCTTTCAGTAACATTGAGTGATCGTGACTCTTGACCTGAATCCAACCGTCACTATTTTTTTCGACAAAATGCTTCCAGGATGTAAGGCTTCTAAGTGAAAAGAAAAAAAGTAATCCTACCCCAATCTCATGAACACTTTCGACAAACTGTGTTCTTTAACCCGCTTAGCCCCAAAATTTTAAAATGCTTTCGCCATAAACTCAATTTGTAATTCTATGAATCTGGTATTACTAAGCTGTTCCTTATCAGAGGCGCGGTTGCAGTCCAGAAATCATCTTTGTATGGAGCACGATAGCTAAAAGTTATGATCAGTCCTCGAGAAACCTGCCGGAAAGAAATGCGGACGCGTTCTGCTAGTCAAGCACCGCATTGCACTGTAATGTTTGTTAATGTAAATTTGGAGGCACCAGGATCAGTGTCATGCCTACTTTGCCAGTCTATAGTGTAAAAGCTACAGCTGTACGCTGTGGCACAGTGGCTAGTACGTTTACTACTGAAATGGAGGTTCGAAGTTCGAGCCTCAGACTATAAGAGAAAAGATTTGCAAGCTTCCACCTCTCGCGCGGGTCTAACAAACATCCGAGAGGCATGAACAAGAAGGCTCCTTCGATTCGTCTGAAGCATACAACAAGCACAACCCGATTGGTTATGATCCTATGAATCGTCGCAATTTATTTGTTCTTAAAGATACCTTCATGGTTTTATCAGTTTAATTTGTTTTGTTTTGTTTTCTGTTAACGATTAGCCAACTAATATTGATGCTGTTATCTGTTTTCATTCATTTTTTATATTCAAATCCTAACTAATTGAATTTTTAGCTATGGAAAATATTTGTCTATTTTCAGCTCTGGAAGAAAGTGCTGAGGATAAGCTTCGTGGAGGATTTGCTCGTCAAAACATTGAAACCAATGCTTTTAGTTCTTTACGATATGTTGGCATTAAGACTCCGGATGACCGATCAACAGATTTTTCTAAAATTATTGCCGCTATACAAATGGAAATAGAAAACACTGCCGTACGATCGCCTCGACAACCGGGTGTAGTCTTTAAAGCCATGAAGGCTCTTAATTTAAAATTTTCTGGCGAGATTGTCGAGAAGACAATCAATCCATTTCCAGAACAGTATTTCACATGCACTGTGCATTGTGAATCGTGTAACAGACGTTGCCAACGATCAATGGGTCATGTGATCGATGGTGAGAATCATCAGAATACGCTGCCGTGCAACTATCAGCATCAGTTTGAAAATAAGGTTTTACTGTGTCAGCAGTGTTATACAAACGGAAGAGAGGTCAGTGTTTTACCTGTTGAGCTTCTGTGTTTAACCTGTTTTTCAATGAATATTTTCTGTTTTATTGCAGGTGATTGTTACTATGGGCACGCAGGGGCAAAACGAGAACTCTTTCCTGGGTTTCGCCAAGTACGCATGGAAGGGCTCAATAATCGAGTGTCCAAACTGTGGAGAGATTTATCGGGAACGAAAGTATTGGTATGGAAATAAACCACCAGAGGCTATTGCTGTGCGGTATGTTTAGCGACTCAATTCGCATACACTTTGTAGTACAAGTATGGCTTCTATTTAAGATCGGAAATTGTTCATGTCTGGAAGGGAGGTAATGTGCCAGCCAAGGGACCTGTACATTCAGCACAAATGGTACTCGATGGAGTTTCATATATAACCGAGGCCATTAGTAGCATAGGCTCACAACCGACAAAGGCTATAAGCGATTGGCTTGCCGATTCAGTTGCACCTAGCTATTGGAAACCGAACACAGAGATCACAGTGAGTTAAAACTTTATCAAACTCTACCAGAACCAGAACACAATGAGACAAGAAAAATAATGTGTTTCGTTCCTTTAATTTACAGCATTGCCACCAATGTAAGAAAAACTTTGAAAAGACTGGACTTCGCAAGCACCATTGTCGTGGATGCGGCGAAGGTTTCTGCAATTCATGCAGTCAACACAAAATGCCAGTACCGGCACGTGGATGGGTACAACCAGTACGAGTATGCAACGATTGCCGGGAAGAGCTTGTCAAAAATCAAAACTCAGCACCAGGTAATTACTTATTTGCTATTCGATGTGTGTATTGATCTCTCATCGCAGAAATTCTCATCTAAAAAATTCAGAAAATCCAACCGATAACTTATGTTATACTACTAATAATACAGGGCCACCCAATGAAGATGGAGACATATTAGTGAGAAAGTATAGTGAAACCATCTACAATACGATAAGTAGTGTGACATCTGTTTTGGAATACCCCAAGGGTAAGTAAATCATGTCAATGCCTACAAATTAAACCTTTTCATTGAACTATTCTTGCAGATTTAATAAAGGATACCGCACGCCCTGCCTATTGGGTACCTGATTCAGAATCACCAAAGTGTTTCATCTGTGAAATTCCATTTGGCACCGCTGAAGAACTGGAAAGTGCCAAAGCTCAGGGCTCACTCGATACGGGACGTACACCCAAACATATTGGCGATTGTCGGCGACATCATTGCAGAGCGTGTGGCCAGGCAATTTGCGCTAATTGTTCGACAACACGTCGACCGGTACCCGAACGAGGATGGACCTCCGATGTTCGGGTCTGTAATGCATGTTCATGTGTGGGAAAATCAAAGTTTGACTAGAAATTAGGGCAGCATTTATCCTGTTAATGAGATGATTGATGATTGTTTGTTTAAACGTTTTGTTCGTTATAGTTTTGTGTTTATCCAGTTGATATTGTGAATACTATTCTATTGCTATGTTTTCGTTTCACTATTTTTAAGGACAGACACTTTTTTGAGCGAAAATAGTATGCTGAAATGTGATATTGAATACAAAACAAAACAAAAAGAAGAAAGAAAGAAAAATAACCCATAACCCATTGGACTTGATTCAAATGACAAAACAAAGCAAATTAGAAAAAACAAAACACAAATTAAATATTTAGGTGAATGCGAAGATGAAATTAAGTTATTAAATAAATAAAACTACGTATGCCGTATGTGCAAATTTTCTAAATACAATTTATTTTTAATTTTTTATAAACTACTTGAACCTGGCAATAAAAGCAATCCTATTACAGTCATGTTGGTTTATTTTATTATCATTGGGATGTATGCGAAGTATTTCAGTAAGGTTATGAGAAAGAACGACGTGGAAAGGTTACTAGGTTTCCTTTCCAACTCCAAGTTTCCAGAGAAAGCTAGACAAATGATGAGGGCAATAAGCCTGCCTGCATATGTATCTTCACGGACGAAGGCACTAGCTCAGGAATGAAACTCCCCAACCACACAAGTGTGAACCAAGCAGTAAAAAATTTGGTATCACCGAGCCCTGCAGGAATACAAGGACATATCAAATTACCACTTCCGTTACAAACAATTCAAAACTGGTCAAGAAATATAAAGAGGAACACGAATCCCTTTGCTCAAGACACAGCATCACGCTATGCTGGATTCCGGGGCACAGGCTTCCAAGGATAAGCTTGTACAACAGGCTCGGAATCAAACGATCTACCAACAGATCACTCGGGTCAACCCCTTATTAGCCCCTTTTTTCAAAAATCTCCTCGGACTTCCAAAACATGGCTAATGCTAGGTGGTTTCCACTTTCCTCGTACCCCTTTTCGGGATTACTGTCTGCCCAATACATCAGTAAAAGGATGTCCACTCAAAGTCTACAACCCAATAATGACCCACGTCATAAGAATGAGCATCAATAGTACAGACTTATGCAGACGTTGCTGGAAAACACAGAGGTAGAGGAAGGCACAACGCACTTCCTCTACGAATGCCCAAGTCTCAGCAGAACTAGATAATTAACTCTCGGAAAACTATCTTTCAACGAATTAGCTAACACGCCACCTACCATGAACTAATTCTTAATCTCCACTTTCAGGTATCCCACACTGGGGAACACAATGGATCTGTCGAGATTCGAGTGTAACGATACTCCTTTGACGCACTCATCCCTTCAGCTTGTCTACCTCATTCATTCATGCATTTAAAAGTAAAAAAAATAGAAAGAAAAATTTCGCAGAATATCCCCAAAATAGCCAAAATAGCAAGCTCAAGAAATGCTGTTGAAGGATTTAACGATATGGTGGGCCTCTCGTTTTGTGGGCTATACGTGTCCCTTTTTTTCATACATTTTTTGGTTGAAAAATTTTCAGTTTCCAATCTCTATTTTGAGGCTGCAATTAAGCTAGTTTGTCCTTTGGATGCACAGAGCCAAAATAGCCGGCTCGAGAAATGCTGTTGAAGGATTTAACGATTTGGTGGGCCTCTAGTTTTGTGGGCTATACATGGCCCTTTTTTCACACATTTTTTGGTTGAAAAAATTTCAGTTTCCAATCTCTATTTTGAGGCTGCAATTAAGCTAGTTTGTCCTTTGGATGCACAGAGATAAAAAAACAAGTTCGAGAAATGCTGTTGAAGGATTTAACGATTTGGTGGGCCTCTAGTTTTGTGGGCTATAAATGGCCCTATTTTTCATACATTTTTTGGTTGTAAAATTTTCAGTTTCCAATCTCTATTCTGAGGCTGCAATTAAGCTAGTTTGTCCTTTGCATGCACAGAGTCAAAACAGCTAGCTCGAGAAATGCTGTTGAAGGATTTAACGATATGGTGGGCCTCTAGTTTTGTGGGCTATACATGGCCCTATTTTTCACACAATTTTGGGTTGAAAAATTTTCTGTTTCCAATCTCTATTCTGAGGCTGCAATTAAGCTAGTTTGTGCTATGGATGCACAGAGCCAAAATAGCAAGCTCGAGAAATGCTGTTGAAGGATTTAACGATATGGTGGGCCTCTAGTTTTGTGGGCTATACATGGCCCTATTTTTCACACAATTTTTGGTTGAAAAAATTTCAGTTTCCAATCTCTATTTTGAGGCTGCAATTAAGTTAGTTTGTCCTTTGGATGCACAGAGATAAAAAAACAAGTTCGAGAAATGCTGTTGAAGGATTTAACGATTTGGTGGGCCTCTAGTTTTGTGGGCTATACATGGCCCTATTTTTCACACAATTTTTGGTTGAAAAAATTTCAGTTTCCAATCTCTATTTTGAGGCTGCAATTAAGTTAGTTTGTCCTTTGGATGCACAGAGATAAAAAAACAAGTTCGAGAAATGCTGTTGAAGGATTTAACGATTTGGTGGGCCTCTAGTTTTGTGGGCTATAAATGGCCCTATTTTTCATACATTTTTTGGTTGTAAAATTTTCAGTTTCCAATCTCTATTCTGAGGCTGCAATTAAGCTAGTTTGTGCTATGGATGCACAGAGCCAAAATAGCAAGCTCGAGAAATGCTGTTGAAGGATTTAACGATTTGGTGGGCCTCTAGTTTTGTGGGCTATAAATGGCCCTATTTTTCATACATTTTTTGGTTGTAAAATTTTCAGTTTCCAATCTCTATTCTGAGGCTGCAATTAAGCTAGTTTGTGCTATGGATGCACAGAGCCAAAATAGCCGGCTCGAGAAGTACTGTTGAAGGATTTAACGATATGGTGGGCCTCTAGTTTTGTGGGCTATACATGGCCCTATTTTTCACACAATTTTGGGTTGAAAAATTTTCTGTTTCCAATCTCTATTCTGAGGCTGCAATTAAGCTAGTTTGTGCTATGGATGCACAGAGCCAAAATAGCAAGCTCGAGAAATGCTGTTGAAGGATTTAACGATATGGTGGGCCTCTAGTTTTGTGGGCTATACATGGCCCTATTTTTCACACAATTTTGGGTTGAAAAATTTTCTGTTTCCAATCTCTATTCTGTGGCTGCAATTAAGCTAGTTTGTGCTATGGATGCACAGAGCCAAAATAGCAAGCTCGAGAAATGCTGTTGAAGGATTTAACGATTTGGTGGGCCTCTAGTTTTGTGGGCTATAAATGGCCCTATTTTTCATACATTTTTTGGTTGTAAAATTTTCAGTTTCCAATCTCTATTTTGAGGCTGCAATTAAGCTAGTTTGTGCTATGGATGCACAGAGCCAAAATAGCAAGCTCGAGAAATGCTGTTGAAGGATTTAACGATATGGTGGGCCTCTAGTTTTCTGGGCTATACATGGCCCTATTTTTCACACAATTTTGGGTTGAAAAATTTTCTGTTTCCAATCTCTATTCTGAGGCTGCAATTAAGTTAGTTTGTCCTTTGGATGCACAGAGATAAAAAAACAAGTTCGAGAAATGCTGTTGAAGGATTTAACGATTTGGTGGGCCTCTAGTTTTGTGGGCTATAAATGGCCCTATTTTTCATACATTTTTTGGTTGTAAAATTTTCAGTTTCCAATGTCTATTTTGAGGCTGCAATTAAGCTAGTTTGTCCTTTGGATGCACAGAGTCAAAACAGCTAGCTCGAGAAATGCTGTTGAAGGATTTAACGATATGGTGGGCCTCTAGTTTTGTGGGCTATACATGGCCCTATTTTTCACACAATTTTGGGTTGAAAAATTTCCTGTTTCCAATCTCTATTCTGAGGCTGCAATTAAGCTAGTTTGTGCTATGGATGCACAGAGCCAAAATAGCAAGCTCGAGAAATGCTGTTGAAGGATTTAACGATATGGTGGGCCTCTAGTTTTGTGGGCTATACATGGCCCTATTTTTCACACAATTTTGGGTTGAAAAATTTTCTGTTTCCAATCTCTATTCTGAGGCTGCAATTAAGCTAGTTTGTGCTATGGATGCACAGAGCCAAAATAGCAAGCTCGAGAAATGCTGTTGAAGGATTTAACGATATGGTGGGCCTCTAGTTTTGTGGGCTATACATGGCCCTATTTTTCACACAATTTTTGGTTGAAAAAATTTCAGTTTCCAATCTCTATTTTGAGGCTGCAATTAAGTTAGTTTGTCCTTTGGATGCACAGAGATAAAAAAACAAGTTCGAGAAATGCTGTTGAAGGATTTAACGATTTGGTGGGCCTCTAGTTTTGTGGGCTATAAATGGCCCTATTTTTCATACATTTTTTGGTTGTAAAATTTTCAGTTTCCAATGTCTATTTTGAGGCTGCAATTAAGCTAGTTTGTCCTTTGGATGCACAGAGTCAAAACAGCTAGCTCGAGAAATGCTGTTGAAGGATTTAACGATATGGTGGGCCTCTAGTTTTGTGGGCTATACATGGCCCTATTTTTCACACAATTTTGGGTTGAAAAATTTTCTGTTTCCAATCTCTATTCTGAGGCTGCAATTAAGCTAGTTTGTGCTATGGATGCACAGAGCCAAAATAGCAAGCTCGAGAAATGCTGTTGAAGGATTTAACGATATGGTGGGCCTCTAGTTTTGTGGGCTATACATGGCCCTTTTTTTCATACAATTTTGGGTTGAAAAATTTTCTGTTTCCAATCTCTATTTTGAGGCTGCAATTAAGCTAGTTTGTGCTATGGATGCACAGAGCCAAAATAGCAAGCTCGAGAAATGCTGTTGAAGGATTTAACGATATGGTGGGCCTCTAGTTTTGTGGGCTATACATGGCCCTATTTTTCACACAATTTTTGGTAGAAAAAATTTCAGTTTCCAATCTCTATTTTGAGGCTGCAATTAAGTTAGTTTGTCCTTTGGATGCACAGAGATAAAAAAACAAGTTCGAGAAATGCTGTTGAAGGATTTAACGATTTGGTGGGCCTCTAGTTTTGTGGGCTATACATGGCCCTATTTTTCACACAATTTTTGGTTGAAAAAATTTCAGTTTCCAATCTCTATTTTGAGGCTGCAATTAAGTTAGTTTGTCCTTTGGATGCACAGAGATAAAAAAACAAGTTCGAGAAATGCTGTTGAAGGATTTAACGATTTGGTGGGCCTCTAGTTTTGTGGGCTATAAATGGCCCTATTTTTCATACATTTTTTGGTTGTAAAATTTTCAGTTTCCAATCTCTATTCTGAGGCTGCAATTAAGCTAGTTTGTGCTATGGATGCACAGAGCCAAAATAGCAAGCTCGAGAAATGCTGTTGAAGGATTTAACGATTTGGTGGGCCTCTAGTTTTGTGGGCTATAAATGGCCCTATTTTTCATACATTTTTTGGTTGTAAAATTTTCAGTTTCCAATCTCTATTCTGAGGCTGCAATTAAGCTAGTTTGTGCTATGGATGCACAGAGCCAAAATAGCCGGCTCGAGAAATACTGTTGAAGGATTTAACGATATGGTGGGCCTCTAGTTTTGTGGGCTATACATGGCCCTATTTTTCACACAATTTTGGGTTGAAAAATTTTCTGTTTCCAATCTCTATTCTGAGGCTGCAATTAAGCTAGTTTGTGCTATGGATGCACAGAGCCAAAATAGCAAGCTCGAGAAATGCTGTTGAAGGATTTAACGATATGGTGGGCCTCTAGTTTTGTGGGCTATACATGGCCCTATTTTTCACACAATTTTGGGTTGAAAAATTTTCTGTTTCCAATCTCTATTCTGTGGCTGCAATTAAGCTAGTTTGTGCTATGGATGCACAGAGCCAAAATAGCAAGCTCGAGAAATGCTGTTGAAGGATTTAACGATATGGTGGGCCTATAGTTTTGTGGGCTATACATGGCCCTATTTTTCACACAATTTTGGGTTGAAAAATTTTCTGTTTCCAATCTCTATTTTGAGGCTGCAACTAAGCTAGTTTGTCCTTTGGATGCACAGAGTCAAAAGAGCGAGCTCGAGAAATACTGTTGAAGGATTTAACGATATGGTGGGCCTCAAGTTTTGTGGGCTATACATGGCCCTATTTTTCACACAATTTTGGGTTGAAAAATTTTCTGTTTCCAATCTCTATTCTGAGGCTGCAATTAAGCTAGTTTGTGCTATGGATGCACAGAGCCAAAATAACAAGCTCGAGAAATGCTGTTGAAGGATTTAACGATATGGTGGGCCTATAGTTTTGTGGGCTATACATGGCCCTATTTTTCACACAATTTTGGGTTGAAAAATTTTCTGTTTCCAATCTCTATTTTGAGGCTGCATTTAAGCCAGTTTGTCCTTTGGATGCACAGAGTCAAAAGAGCGAGCTCGAGAAATACTGTTGAAGGATTTAACGATATGGTGGGCCTCTAGTTTTGTGGGCTATACATGGCCCTATTTTTCACACAATTTTGGGTTGAAACATTTTCTGTTTCCAATCCCTATTTTGAGGCTGCAGTTAAGCTAGTTTGTCCTTTGGATGCACAGAGTCAAAACAGCTAGCACGAGAAAAAATGTTGAAGGATTTAACGATATGGTGGGCCTCTAGTTTTGTGGGCTATACATGGCCATTTTTTAATACATTTTTTGGTTGAAAAATTTTCTGTTTCCAATCTCTATTCTGAGGCTGCAATTAAGCTAGTTTGTGCTATGGATGCACAGAGCCAAAATAGCAAGCTCGAGAAATGCTGTTGAAGGATTTAACGATTTGGTGGGCCTCTAGTTTTGTGGGCTATAAATGGCCCTATTTTTCATACATTTTTTGGTTGTAAAATTTTCAGTTTCCAATCTCTATTTTGAGGCTGCAATTAAGCTAGTTTGTGCTATGGATGCACAGAGCCAAAATAGCAAGCTCGAGAAATGCTGTTGAAGGATTTAACGATATGGTGGGCCTCTAGTTTTCTGGGCTATACATGGCCCTATTTTTCACACAATTTTGGGTTGAAAAATTTTCTGTTTCCAATCTCTATTCTGAGGCTGCAATTAAGTTAGTTTGTCCTTTGGATGCACAGAGATAAAAAAACAAGTTCGAGAAATGCTGTTGAAGGATTTAACGATTTGGTGGGCCTCTAGTTTTGTGGGCTATAAATGGCCCTATTTTTCATACATTTTTTGGTTGTAAAATTTTCAGTTTCCAATGTCTATTTTGAGGCTGCAATTAAGCTAGTTTGTCCTTTGGATGCACAGAGTCAAAACAGCTAGCTCGAGAAATGCTGTTGAAGGATTTAACGATATGGTGGGCCTCTAGTTTTGTGGGCTATACATGGCCCTATTTTTCACACAATTTTGGGTTGAAAAATTTTCTGTTTCCAATCTCTATTCTGAGGCTGCAATTAAGCTAGTTTGTGCTATGGATGCACAGAGCCAAAATAGCAAGCTCGAGAAATGCTGTTGAAGGATTTAACGATATGGTGGGCCTCTAGTTTTGTGGGCTATACATGACCCTATTTTTCACACAATTTTGGGTTGAAAAATTTTCTGTTTCCAATCTCTATTCTGAGGCTGCAATTAAGCTAGTTTGTGCTATGGATGCACAGAGCCAAAATAGCAAGCTCGAGAAATGCTGTTGAAGGATTTAACGATATGGTGGGCCTCTAGTTTTGTGGGCTATACATGGCCCTATTTTTCACACAATTTTTGGTTGAAAAAATTTCAGTTTCCAATCTCTATTTTGAGGCTGCAATTAAGTTAGTTTGTCCTTTGGATGCACAGAGATAAAAAAACAAGTTCGAGAAATGCTGTTGAAGGATTTAACGATTTGGTGGGCCTCTAGTTTTGTGGGCTATAAATGGCCCTATTTTTCATACATTTTTTGGTTGTAAAATTTTCAGTTTCCAATGTCTATTTTGAGGCTGCAATTAAGCTAGTTTGTCCTTTGGATGCACAGAGTCAAAACAGCTAGCTCGAGAAATGCTGTTGAAGGATTTAACGATATGGTGGGCCTCTAGTTTTGTGGGCTATACATGGCCCTTTTTTTCATACATTTCTTGGTTGAAAAATTTTTTGTTTCTAACCCCTATTTTCAGGCTGCACTTAAGCTAGTTTGTGCTATGGATGCACAGAGACAAAAAAACAAGTTCGAGAAATGCTGTTGAAGGATTTAACGATATGGTGGGCCTCTAGTTTTGTGGGCTATACATGGCCCTATTTTTCACACAATTTTGGGTTGAAAAATTTTCTGTTTCCAATCTCTATTCTGAGGCTGCAATTAAGCTAGTTTGTGCTATGGATGCACAGAGCCAAAATAGCAAGCTCGAGAAATGCTGTTGAAGGATTTAACGATATGGTGGGCCTCTAGTTTTGTGGGCTATACATGGCCCTATTTTTCACACAATTTTGGGTTGAAAAATTTTCTGTTTCCAATCTCTATTCTGAGGCTGCAATTAAGCTAGTTTGTGCTATGGATGCACAGAGCCAAAATAGCAAGCTCGAGAAATGCTGTTGAAGGATTTAACGATATGGTGGGCCTCTAGTTTTGTGGGCTATACATGGCCCTTTTTTTCATACAATTTAGGGTTGAAAAATTTTCTGTTTCCAATCTCTATTCTGAGGCTGCAATTAAGCTAGTTTGTGCTATGGATGCACAGAGCCAAAATAGCAAGCTCGAGAAATGCTGTTGAAGGATTTAACGATATGGTGGGCCTCTAGTTTTGTGGGCTATACATATCCCTTTTTTTCATACAATTTAGGGTTGAAAAATTTTCTGTTTCCAATCTCTATTCTGAGGCTGCAATTAAGTTAGTTTGTCCTTTGGATGCACAGAGATAAAAAAACAAGTTCGAGAAATGCTGTTGAAGGATTTAACGATTTGGTGGGCCTCTAGTTTTGTGGGCTATAAATGGCCCTATTTTTCATACATTTTTTGGTTGTAAAATTTTCAGTTTCCAATGTCTATTTTGAGGCTGCAATTAAGCTAGTTTGTCCTTTGGATGCACAGAGTCAAAACAGCTAGCTCGAGAAATGCTGTTGAAGGATTTAACGATATGGTGGGCCTCTAGTTTTGTGGGCTATACATGGCCCTATTTTTCACACAATTTTGGGTTGAAAAATTTTCTGTTTCCAATCTCTATTCTGAGGCTGCAATTAAGCTAGTTTGTGCTATGGATGCACAGAGCCAAAATAGCAAGCTCGAGAAATGCTGTTGAAGGATTTAACGATATGGTGGGCCTCTAGTTTTGTGGGCTATACATGGCCCTATTTTTCACACAATTTTTGGTTGAAAAAATTTCAGTTTCCAATCTCTATTTTGAGGCTGCAATTAAGTTAGTTTGTCCTTTGGATGCACAGAGATAAAAAAACAAGTTCGAGAAATGCTGTTGAAGGATTTAACGATTTGGTGGGCCTCTAGTTTTGTGGGCTATACATGGCCCTATTTTTCACACAATTTTTGGTTGAAAAAATTTCAGTTTCCAATCTCTATTCTGAGGCTGCAATTAAGCTAGTTTGTGCTATGGATGCACAGAGCCAAAATAGCAAGCTCGAGAAATGCTGTTGAAGGATTTAACGATATGGTGGGCCTCTAGTTTTGTGGGCTATACATGGCCCTATTTTTCACACAATTTTGGGTTGAAAAATTTTCTGTTTCCAATCTCTATTTTGAGGCTGCAATTAAGCTAGTTTGTCCTTTATATGCACAGAGCCAAAATAGCCAGCTCGAGAAACGCTGTTGAAGGATTTAACGATATGGTGGGCCTCTAGTTTTGTGGACTATACATGGCCCTTTTTTTCATACATTTTTTGGTTGAAAAATTTTGTGTTTCCAATCTCTATTCTGAGGCTGCAATTAAGCTAGTTTGTCCTTTGGATGCACAGAGTCAAAAGAGCCAGCTCGAGAAATACTATTGAAGGATTTAACGATATGGTGGGCCTCTAGTTTTGTGGGCTATACATGGCCCTATTTTTCACACAATTTTGGGTTGAAAAATTTTGTGTTTCCAATCTCTATTTTGAGGCTGCAATTAAGCTAGTTTGTCCTTTATATGCACAGAGCCAAAATAGCCAGCTCGAGAAACGCTGTTGAAGGATTTAACGATATGGTGGGCCTCTAGTTTTGTGGGCTATACATGGCCCTTTTTTTCATACATTTTTTGGTTGAAAAATTTTGTGTTTCCAATCTCTATTTTGAGGCTGCAATTAAGCTAGTTTGTCCTTTATATGCACAGAGCCAAAATAGCCAGCTCGAGAAACGCTGTTGAAGGATTTAACGATATGGTGGGCCTCTAGTTTTGTGGGCTATACATGGCCCTTTTTTTCATACAATTTTGGGTTGAAAAATTTTCTGTTTCCAATCTCTATTTTGAGGCTGCAATTAAGCTAGTTTGTCCTTTGGATGCACAGAGTCAAAACAGCTAGCTCGAGAAATGCTGTTGAAGGATTTAACGATATGGTGGGCCTCTAGTTTTGTGGGCTATACATGGCCCTATTTTTCACACAATTTTGGGTTGAAAAATTTTGTGTTTCCAATCTCTATTTTGAGGCTGCAATTAAGCTAGTTTGTCCTTTATATGCACAGAGCCAAAATAGCCAGCTCGAGAAACGCTGTTGAAGGATTTAACGATATGGTGGGCCTCTAGTTTTGTGGGCTATACATGGCCCTTTTTTTCATACATTTTTTGGTTGAAAAATTTTGTGTTTCCAATCTCTATTTTGAGGCTGCAATTAAGCTAGTTTGTCCTTTATATGCACAGAGCCAAAATAGCCAGCTCGAGAAACGCTGTTGAAGGATTTAACGATATGGTGGGCCTCTAGTTTTGTGGGCTATACATGGCCCTTTTTTTCATACAATTTTGGGTTGAAAAATTTTCTGTTTCCAATCTCTATTTTGAGGCTGCAATTAAGCTAGTTTGTCCTTTGGATGCACAGAGTCAAAACAGCTAGCTCGAGAAATGCTGTTGAAGGATTTAACGATATGGTGGGCCTCTAGTTTTGTGGGCTATACATGGCCCTTTTTTCATACAATTTTGGGTTGAAAAATTTTCTGTTTCCAATCTCTATTTTGAGGCTGCAATTAAGCTAGTTTGTCCTTTGGATGCGCAGAGTCAAAACAGCTAGCTCGAGAAATGCTGTTGAGGGATTTAACGATATGGTGGGCCTCTAGTTTTGTGGGCTATACATGGCCCTATTTTTCACACAATTTTGGGTTGAAAAATTTTCTGTTTCCAATCTCTATTTTGAGGCTGCAATTAAGCTAGTTTGTCCTTTGGATGCACAGAGTCAAAACAGCTAGCTCGAGAAATGCTGTTGAAGGATTTAACGATATGGTGGGCCTCTAGTTTTGTGGGCTATACGTGGCCCTTTTTTCATACATTTTTTCGTTGAAATATTTTCTGTTTCCAATCTCTATTTTGAGGCTGCAATTAAGCAAGTTTGTGCTATGGATGCACAGAGTCAAAACAGCTAGCTCGAGAAATGCTGTTGAAGGATTTAACGATATGGTGGGCCTCTAGTTTTGTGGGCTATACATGGCCCTTTTTTCATACAATTTTGGGTTGAAAAATTTTCTGTTTCCAATCTCTATTTTGAGGCTGCAATTAAGCTAGTTTGTCCTTTGGATGCGCAGAGTCAAAACAGCTAGCTCGAGAAATGCTGTTGAAGGATTTAACGATATGGTGGGCCTCTAGTTTTGTGGGCTATACATGGCCCTATTTTTCACACAATTTTGGGTTGAAAAATTTTCTGTTTCCAATCTCTATTTTGAGGCTGCAATTAAGCTAGTTTGTCCTTTGGATGCGCAGAGTCAAAACAGCTAGCTCGAGAAATGCTGTTGAAGGATTTAACGATATGGTGGGCCTCTAGTTTTGTGGGCTACATGGCCCTTTTTTTCATACAATTTTGGGTTGAAAAATTTTCTGTTTCCAATCTCTATTTTGAGGCTGCAATTAAGCTAGTTTGTCCTTTGGATGCACAGAGTCAAAACAGTTAGCTCGAGAAATGCTGTTGAAGGATTTAACGAAATGGTGGGCCTCTAGTTTTGTGGGCCTCTAGTTTTGTGGGCTATACATGGCCCTTTTTTTCATACAATTTTGGGTTGAAAATTTTTCTGTTTCCAATCTCTATTTTGAGGCTGCAATTCAGCTAGTTTGCGCTTTGGATGCACAGAGCCAAAACAGCCAGCTTGAGAAATGCTGTTAAAAGACTTAACGATATGGTGGGCCTCTAGTTTTGTGGGCTATACATGGCCTTTTTTTTCATACATTTTTTGGTTGAAAAATTTTCTGTTTCCAATCTCTATTTTGAGGCTGCAATTAAGCTAGTTTGTCCTTTGGATGCACAGAGTCAAAAGAGCCAGTTCGAGAAATACTGTTGAAGGATTTAACGATATGGTGGGCCTCTAGTTTTGTGGGCTATACATGGCCCTTTTTTTCATACAATTTTGGGTTGAAAAATTTTCTGTTTCCAATCTCTATTTTGAGGCTGCAATTAAGCTAGTTTGTCCTTTGGGTGTACAGAGCCAAAATAGCCAGCTTGAGAAGTGCTGTTGAAGGATTTAACGATATGGTGGGCCTCTAGTTTTGTGGGCTATACATGGCCCTTTTTTTCATACAATTTTGGGTTGAAAAATTTTCTGTTTCCAATCTCTATTTTGAGGCTGCAATTAAGCTAGTTTGTCCTTTGGATGCACAGAGTCAAAACAGCTGGCTCGAGAAATGCTGTTGAAGGATTTAACGATATGGTGGGCCTCTAGTTTTGTGGGCTATACATGGCCCTATTTTTCACACAATTTTGGGTTGAAAAATTTTCTGTTTCCAATCTCTATTTTGAGGCTGCAGTTAAGCTAGTTTGTCCTTTGGATGCACAGAGCCAAAAAAAACAAGTTCGAGATATGCTGTTGATGGACTTAACGATATGGTGGGCCTATAGTTGTGTGGGCTATACATTGCCCTTTTTCAGACATTTTTTGGTTAAAAAATGTTCTGTCTCCTATCTTTATTTTGAGGCTGCAATTAAGCTAGTTTGTGCTATGGATGCACAGAGCCAAAATAGCAAGCTCGAGAAATGCTGTTGAAGGATTTAACGATATGGTGGGCCTCTAGTTTTGTGGGCTATACATGGCCCTTTTTCAGACATTTTTTGGTTAAAAAATTTTCTGTTTCCAATCTCTATTTTGAGGCTGCAATTAAGCTAGTTTGTCCTTTATATGCACAGAGCCAAAATAGCTAGCTCGAGAAATGCTGTTGAAGGATTTAACGATATGGTGGGCCTCTAGTTTTGTGGGCTATACATGGCCATTTTTTCATACATTTTTTGGTTGAAAAATTTTCTGTTTCCAATCTCTATTTTGAGGCTGCAATTAAGCTAGTTTGTCCTTTGGATGCACAGAGTCAAAACAGCTGGCTCGAGAAATGCTGTTGAAGGATTTAACGATATGGTGGGCCTCTAGTTTTGAGGGCTATACATGGCCCTTTTTTTCATACAATTTTGGGTTAAAAAATTTTCTGTTTCCAATCTCTATTTTGAGGCTGCAATTAAGCTAGTTTGTCCTTTATATGCACAGAGCCAAAATAGCTAGCTCGAGAAATGCTGTTGAAGGATTTAACGATATGGTGGGCCTCTAGTTTTGTGGGCTATACATGGCCATTTTTTCATACATTTTTTGGTTGAAAAATTTTCTGTTTCCAATCTCTATTTTGAGGCTGCAATTAAGCTAGTTTGTGCTATGGATGCACAGAGCCAAAATAGCAAGCTCGAGAAATGCTGTTGAAGGATTTAACGATATGGTGGGCCTCTAGTTTTGTGGGCTATACATGGCCCTATTTTTCACACAATTTTGGGTTGAAAAATTTTCTGTTTCCAATCTCTATTTTGAGGCTGCAGTTAAGCTAGTTTGTCCTTTGGATGCACAGAGCCAAAAAAAACAAGTTCGAGATATGCTGTTGATGGACTTAACGATATGGTGGGCCTATAGTTTTGTGGGCTATACATTGCCCTTTTTCAGACATTTTTTGGTTAAAAAATGTTCTGTCTCCTATCTTTATTTTGAGGCTGCAATTAAGCTAGTTTGTGCTATGGATGCACAGAGCCAAAATAGCAAGCTCGAGAAATGCTGTTGAAGGATTTAACGATATGGTGGGCCTCTAGTTTTGTGGGCTATACATGGCCCTTTTTCAGACATTTTTTGGTTAAAATATGTTCTGTCTCCTATCTTTATTTTGAGGCTGCAATTAAGCTAGTTTGTCCTTTGGGTGTACAGAGCCAAAATAGCCAGCTTGAGAAGTGCTGTTGAAGGATTTAACGATATGGTGGGCCTCTAGTTTTGTGGGCTATACATGGCCCTTTTTTTCATACAATTTTGGGTTGAAAAATTTTCTGTTTCCAATCTCTATTTTGAGGCTGCAATTAAGCTAGTTTGTCCTTTGGATGCACAGAGTCAAAACAGCTAGCTCGAGAAATGCTGTTGAAGGATTTAACGATATGGTGGGCCTCTAGTTTTGTGGGCTATACATGGCCCTATTTTTCACACAATTTTCGGTTGAAAAATTTTCTGTTTCCAATCTCTATTTTGAGGCTGCAGTTAATCTAGTTTGTCCTTTGGGTGTACAGAGCCAAAATAGCCAGCTTGAGAAATTCTGTTGAAGGATTTAACGATATGGTGGGCCTCTAGTTTTGTGGGCTATACATGGCCCTATTTTTCACACAATTTTTGGTTGAAAAATTTTCTGTTTCCAATCTCTATTTTGAGGCTGCAGTTAAGCTAGTTTGTCCTTTGGATGCACAGAGTCAAAACAGCTAGCTCGAGAAATGCTGTTGAAGGATTTAACGATATGGTGGGCCTCTAGTTTTGTGGGCTATACATGGCCCATTTTTTCATACAATTTTGGGTTGAAAAATTTTCTGTTTCCAATCTCTATTTTGAGGCTGCAATTAAGCTAGTTTGTGCTATGGATGCACAGAGTCAAAACAGCTAGCTTGAGAAATGCTGTTGAAGGATTTAACGATATGGTGGGCCTCTAGTTTTGTGGGCTATACATGGCCCTATTTTTCACACAATTTTGGGTTGAAAAATTTTCTATTTCTAATCTCTATTTTCAGGCTGCACTTAAGCTAGTTTGTGCTATGGATGCACAGAGTCAAAACAGCTAGCTCGAGAAATGCTGTTGAAGGATTTAACGATATGGTGGGCCTCTAGTTTTGTGGGCTATACATGGCCCTTTTTTTCATACAATTTTGGGTTGAATAATTTTCTGTCTCCAATCTCTATTTTGAGGCTGCAATTAAGCTAGTTTGTCCTTTGGATGCACAGAGTCAAAACAGCTAGCTCGAGAAATGCTGTTGAAGGATTTAACGATATGGTGGGCCTCTAGTTTTGTGGGCTATACATGGCCTTTTTTTTTCATACATTTTTTGGTTGAAAAATTTTCTGTTTCCAATCTCTATTTTGAGGCTGCAATTAAGCTAGTTTGTGCTATGGATGCACAGAGCCAAAATAGCAAGCTCGAGAAATGCTGTTGAAGGATTTAACGATATGGTGGGCCTCTAGTTTTGTGGGCTATACATGGCCCTTTTTTTCATACAATTTTGGGTTGAAAAATTTTCTGTTTCTAATCTCTATTTTCAGGCTGCACTTAAGCTAGTTTGTCCTTTGGATGCACAGAGTCAAAACAGCTAGCTCGAGAAATGCTGTTGAAGGATTTAACGATATGGTGGGCCTCTAGTTTTGTTTGCTATACATGGCGCTATTTTTCACACAATTTTGGGTTGAAAAATTTTCTGTTTCCAATCTCTATTTTGAGGCTGCAATTAAGCTAGTTTGTGCTATGGATGCACAGAGCCAAAATAGCAAGCTCGAGAAATGCTGTTGAAGGATTTAACGATATGGTGGGCCTCTAGTTTTGTGGGCTATACATGGCCCTTTTTTTCATACAATTTTGGGTTGAAAAATTTTCTGTTTCCAATCTCTATTTTGAGGCTGCAATTAAGCTAGTTTGTCCTTTATATGCACAGAGCCAAAATAGCAAGCTCGAGAAATGTTGTTGAAGGATTTAACGATATGGTGGGCCTCTAGTTTTGTGGGCTATACATGGCCCTTTTTTTCATACATTTTTTGGTTGAAAAATTTTCTGTTTCCAATCTCTATTTTGAGGCTGCAATTAAGCTAGTTTGTCCTTTATATGCACAGAGCCAAAATAGCAAGCTCGAGAAATGCTGTTGAAGGATTTAACGATATGGTGGGCCTCTAGTTTTGTGGGCTATACATGGCCCTTTTTTTCATACATTTTTTGGTTGAAAAATTTTCTGTTTCCAATCTCTATTTTGAGGCTGCAATTAAGCTAGTTTGTCCTTTATATGCACAGAGTCAAAAGAGCCAGCTCGAGAAATACTATTGAAGGATTTAACGATATGGTGGGCCTCTGGATTTGTGGGCTATACATGGCGCTATTTTTCACACAATTTTGGGTTGAAAAATTTTCTGTTTCCAATCTCTATTTTCAGGCTGCACTTAAGCTAGTTTGTGCTATAGATGCACAGAGCCAAAATAGCAAGCTCGAGAAATGCTGTTGAAGGATTTAACGATATGGTGGGCCTCTAGTTTTGTGGGCTATACATGGCCCTTTTATTCATACAATTTTGGGTTGAAAAATTTTCTGTTTCCAATCTCTATTTTGAGGCTGCAATTAAGCTAGTTTGTCCTTTGGATGCACAGAGTCAAAACAGCTAGCTCGAGAAATGCTGTTGAAGGATTTAACGATATGGTGGGCCTCTAGTTTTGTGGGCTATACATGGCCCTTTCTTTCATACAATTTTGGGTTGAAAAATTTTCTGTTTCCAATCTCTATTTTGAGGCTGCAATTAAGCTAGTTTGTGCTATGGATGCACAGAGCCAAAATAGCAAGCTCGAGAAATGCTGTTGAAGGATTTAACGATATGGTGGGCCTCTAGTTTTGTTGGCTATACATGGCCCTATTTTTCACACAATTTTGGGTTGAAAAATTTTCTGTTTCCAATCTCTATTTTGAGGGTGCAGTTAAGCTAGTTTGTCCTTTGGATGCACAGAGTCAAAACAGCTAGCTCGAGAAATGCTGTTGAAGGATTTAACGATATGGTGGGCCTCTAGTTTTGTGGGCTATACATGGCCGTTTTATTCATACAATTTTGGGTTGAAAAATTTTCTGTTTCCAATCTCTATTTTGAGGCTGCAATTAAGCTAGTTTGTGCTATGGATGCACAGAGCCAAAATAGCAAGCTCGAGAAATGCTGTTGAAGGATTTAACGATATGGTGGGCCTCTATTTTTGTGGGCTATACATGGCCCTATTTTTCACACAATTTTTGGTTGAAAAATTTTCTGTTTCCAATCTCTATTTTGAGGGTGCAGTTAAGCTAGTTTGTCCTTTGGATGCACAGAGTCAAAACAGCTAGCTCGAGAAATGCTGTTGAAGGATTTAACGATATGGTGGGCCTCTAGTTTTGTGGGCTATACATGGCCCTTTTATTCATACAATTTTGGGTTGAAAAATTTTCTGTCTCCAATCTCTATTTTGAGGCTGCAATTAAGCTAGTTTGTCCTTTGGATGCACAGAGTCAAAACAGCTAGCTCGAGAAATGCTGTTGAAGGATTTAACGATATGGTGGGCCTCTAGTTTTGTGGGCTATACATGGCCCTTTTTTTCATACAATTTTGGGTTGAACAGTTTTCTGTCTCCAATCTCTATTTTGAGGCTGCAATTAAGCTAGTTTGTCCTTTGGATGCACAGAGTCAAAACAGCTAGCTCGAGAAATGCTGTTGAAGGATTTAACGATATGGTGGGCCTCTAGTTTTGTGGGCTATACATGGCCCTTTTTTTCATACAATTTTGGGTTGAAAAATTTTCTGTTTCCAATCTCTATTTTGAGGCTGCAATTAAGCTAGTTTGTCCTTTGGATGCACAGAGTCAAAACAGCTAGCTCGAGAAATGCTGTTGAAGGATTTAACGATATGGTGGGCCTCTAGTTTTGTTTGCTATACATGGCCTTTTTTTTCATACATTTTTTGGTTGAAAAATTTTCTGTTTCCAATCTCTATTTTGAGGCTGCAATTAAGCTAGTTTGTCCTTTATATGCACAGAGCCAAAATAGCAAGCTCGAGAAATGCTGTTGAAGGATTTAACGATATGGTGGGCCTCTAGTTTTGTGGGCTATACATGGCCCTTTTTTTCATACATTTTTTGGTTGAAAAATTTTCTGTTTCCAATCTCTATTTTGAGGCTGCAATTAAGCTAGTTTGTCCTTTATATGCACAGAGTCAAAAGAGCCAGCTCGAGAAATACTATTGAAGGATTTAACGATATGGTGGGCGTCTGGATTTGTGGGCTATACATGGCGCTATTTTTCACACAATTTTGGGTTGAAAAATTTTCTGTTTCCAATCTCTATTTTCAGGCTGCACTTAAGCTAGTTTGTGCTATGGATGCACAGAGCCAAAATAGCAAGCTCGAGAAATGCTGTTGAAGGATTTAACGATATGGTGGGCCTCTAGTTTTGTGGGCTATACATGGCCCTTTTTTTCATACAATTTTGGGTTGAAAAATTTTCTGTCTCCAATCTCTATTTTGAGGCTGCAATTAAGCTAGTTTGTCCTTTGGATGCACAGAGTCAAAACAGCTAGCTCGAGAAATGCTGTTGAAGGATTTAACGATATGGTGGGCCTCTATTTTTGTGGGCTATACATGGCCCTATTTTTCACACAATTTTTGGTTGAAAAATTTTCTGTTTCCAATCTCTATTTTGAGGGTGCAGTTAAGCTAGTTTGTCCTTTGGATGCACAGAGTCAAAACAGCTAGCTCGAGAAATGCTGTTGAAGGATTTAACGATATGGTGGGCCTCTAGTTTTGTGGGCTATATATGGCCCTTTTATTCATACAATTTTGGGTTGAAAAATTTTCTGTTTCCAATCTCTATTTTGAGGCTGCAATTAAGCTAGTTTGTGCTATGGATGCACAGAGCCAAAAGAGCCAGCTCGAGAAATACTATTGAAGGATTTAACGATATGGTGGGCCTCTGGTTTTGTGGGCTATACATGGCGCTATTTTTCACACAATTTTGGGTTGAAAAATTTTCTGTTTCCAATCTCTATTTTCAGGCTGCACTTAAGCTAGTTTGTGCTATGGATGCACAGAGCCAAAATAGCAAGCTCGAGAAATGCTGTTGAAGGATTTAACGATATGGTGGGCCTCTAGTTTTGTGGGCTATACATGGCCCTTTTTTTCATACAATTTTGGGTTGAAAAATTTTCTGTTTCCAATCTCTATTTTGAGGCTGCAATTAAGCTAGTTTGTGCTATGGATGCACAGAGCCAAAATAGCAAGCTCGAGAAATGCTGTTGAAGGATTTAACGATATGGTGGGCCTCTAGTTTTGTGGGCTATACATGGCCTTTTTTTTTCATACATTTTTTGGTTGAAAAATTTTCTGTTTCCAATCTCTATTTTGAGGCTGCAATTAAGCTAGTTTGTGCTATGGATGCACAGAGTCAAAACAGCTAGCTCGAGAAATGCTGTTGAAGGATTTAACGATATGGTGGGCCTCTAGTTTTGTTTGCTATACATGGCCTTTTTTTTTCATACATTTTTTGCTTGAAAAATTTTCTGTTTCCAATCTCTATTTTGAGGCTGCAATTAAGCTAGTTTGTCCTTTGGATGCACAGAGTCAAAAGAGCCAGCTCGAGAAATACTATTGAAGGATTTAACGATATGGTGGGCCTCTAGTTTTGTGGGCTATACATGGCCTTTTTTTTTCATACATTTTTTGGTTGAAAAATTTTCTGTTTCCAATCTCTATTTTGAGGCTGCAATTAAGCTAGTTTGTCCTTTATATGCACAGAGCCAAAATAGCCAGCTCGAGAAATGCTGTTGAAGGATTTAACGATATGGTGGGCCTCTAGTTTTGTGGGCTATACATGGCCCTTTTTTTCATACAATTTTGGGTTGAAAAATTTTCTGTTTCCAATCTCTATTTTCAGGCTGCACTTAAGCTAGTTTGTGCTATGGATGCACAGAGCCAAAATAGCAAGCTCGAGAAATGCTGTTGAAGGATTTAACGATATGGTGGGCCTCTAGTTTTGTGGGCTATACATGGCCCTTTTTTTCATACAATTTTGGGTTGAAAAATTTTCTGTTTCCAATCTCTATTTTGAGGCTGCAATTAAGCTAGTTTGTGCTATGGATGCACAGAGCCAAAATAGCAAGCTCGAGAAATGCTGTTGAAGGATTTAACGATATGGTGGGCCTCTAGTTTTGTGGGCTATACATGGCCTTTTTTTTTCATACATTTTTTGGTTGAAAAATTTTCTGTTTCCAATCTCTATTTTGAGGCTGCAATTAAGCTAGTTTGTGCTATGGATGCACAGAGTCAAAACAGCTAGCTCGAGAAATGCTGTTGAAGGATTTAACGATATGGTGGGCCTCTAGTTTTGTTTGCTATACATGGCCTTTTTTTTTCATACATTTTTTGCTTGAAAAATTTTCTGTTTCCAATCTCTATTTTGAGGCTGCAATTAAGCTAGTTTGTCCTTTGGATGCACAGAGTCAAAAGAGCCAGCTCGAGAAATACTATTGAAGGATTTAACGATATGGTGGGCCTCTAGTTTTGTGGGCTATACATGGCCTTTTTTTTTCATACATTTTTTGGTTGAAAAATTTTCTGTTTCCAATCTCTATTTTGAGGCTGCAATTAAGCTAGTTTGTGCTATGGATGCACAGAGCCAAAATAGCAAGCTCGAGAAATGCTGTTGAAGGATTTAACGATATGGTGGGCCTCTAGTTTTGTGGGCTATACATGGCCCTTTTTTTCATACAATTTTGGGTTGAAAAATTTTCTGTTTCTAATCTCTATTTTCAGGCTGCACTTAAGCTAGTTTGTGCTATGGATGCACAGAGTCAAAAGAGCCAGCTCGAGAAATACTATTGAAGGATTTAACGATATGGTGGGCCTCTAGTTTTGTGGGCTATACATGGCCCTTTTTTTCATACAATTTTGGGTTGAAAAATTTTCTGTTTCCAATCTCTATTTTGAGGCTGCAATTAAGCTAGTTTGTCCTTTAGATGCACAGAGTCAAAACAGCTAGCTCGAGAAATGCTGTTGAAGGATTTAACGATATGGTGGGCCTCTAGTTTTCTGGGCTATACATGGCCCTTTTTTTCATACATTTTTTGGTTGAAAAATTTTCTGTTTCCAATCTCTATTTTGAGGCTGCACTTAAGCTAGTTTGTGCTATGGATGCACAGAGCCAAAATAGCAAGCTCGAGAAATGCTGTTGAAGGATTTAGCGATATGGTGGGCCCCTAGTTTTGTGGGCTATACATGGCCCTTTTTTCATACAATTTTGGGTTGAAAAATTTTCTGTTTCCAATCTCTATTTTGAGGCTGCAATTAAGCTAGTTTGTCCTTTGGATGCACAGAGTCAAAACAGCTAGCTCGAGAAATGCTGTTGAAGGATTTAACGATATGGTGGGCCTCTAGTTTTGTGGGCTATACATGGCCCTTTTTTTCATACAATTTTGGGTTGAAAAATTTTCTGTTTCCAATCTCTATTTTGAGGCTGCAATTAAGCTAGTTTGTGCTATGGATGCACAGAGCCAAAATAGCAAGCTCGAGAAATGCTGTTGAAGGATTTAACGATATGGTGGGCCTCTAGTTTTGTGGGCTATACATGGCCCTTTTTTTCATACAATTTTGGGTTGAAAAATTTTCTGTTTCCAATCTCTATTTTGAGGCTGCAATTAAGCTAGTTTGTGCTATGGATGCACAGAGCCAAAATAGCAAGCTCGAGAAATGCTGTTGAAGGATTTAACGATATGGTGGGCCTCTAGTTTTGTGGGCTATACATGGCCCTTTTTTTCATACAATTTTGGGTTGAAAAATTTTCTGTTTCCAATCTCTATTTTGAGGCTGCAATTAAGCTAGTTTGTCCTTTGGATGCACAGAGTCAAAACAGCAAGCTCGAGAAATGCTGTTGAAGGATTTAACGATATGGTGGGATACTAGTTTTGTGGGCTATACATGGCGCTATTTTTCACACAATTTTGGGTTGAAAAATTTTCTGTTTCCAATCTCTATTTTGAGGCTGCAATTAAGCTAGTTTGTCCTTTGGATGCACAGAGTCAAAAGAGCCAGCTCGAGAAATACTATTGAAGGATTTAACGATATGGTGGGCCTCTGGTTTTGTGGGCTATACATGGCGCTATTTTTCACACAATTTTGGGTTGAAAAATTTTCTGTTTCCAATCTCTATTTTCAGGCTGCACTTAAGCTAGTTTGTGCTATGGATGCACAGAGTCAAAACAGCTAGCTCGAGAAATGCTGTTGAAGGATTTAACGATATGGTGGGCCTCTAGTTTTGTGGGCTATACATGGCCCTTTTTTTCATACAATTTTGGGTTGAAAAATTTTCTGTTTCCAATCTCTATTTTGAGGCTGCAATTAAGCTAGTTTGTGCTATGGATGCACAGAGCCAAAATAGCAAACTCGAGAAATGCTGTTGAAGGATTTAACGATATGGTGGGCCTCTAGTTTTGTGGGCTATACATGGCCTTTTTTTTCATACATTTTTTGGTTGAAAAATTTTCTGTTTCCAATCTCTATTTTGAGGCTGCAATTAAGCTAGTTTGTCCTTTGGATGCACAGAGCCGAAATAGCCAGCTCGAGAAATGCTGTTGAAGGATTTAACGATTTGGTGGGCCTCTAGTTTTGTGGGCTATACATGGCGCTATTTTTCACACAATTTTGGGTTGAAAAATTTTCTGTTTCCAATCTCTATTTTGAGGCTGCAATTAAGCTAGTTTGTCCTTTGGATGCACAGAGTCAAAAGAGCCAGCTCGAGAAATACTATTGAAGGATTTAACGATATGGTGGGCCTCTGGTTTTGTGGGCTATACATGGCGCTATTTTTCACACAATTTTGGGTTGAAAAATTTTCTGTTTCCAATCTCTATTTTCAGGCTGCACTTAAGCTAGTTTGTGCTATGGATGCACAGAGTCAAAACAGCTAGCTCGAGAAATGCTGTTGAAGGATTTAACGATATGGTGGGCCTCTAGTTTTGTGGGCTATACATGGCAATTTTTTCATACAATTTTGGGTTGAAAAATTTTCTGTTTCCAATCTCTATTTTGAGGCTGCAATTAAGCTAGTTTGTGCTATGGATGCACAGAGCCAAAATAGCAAGCTCGAGAAATGCTGTTGAAGGATTTAATGATATGGTGGGCCTCTAGTTTTGTGGGCTATACATGGCCCTTTTTTTCATACAATTTTGGGTTGAAAAATTTTCTGTTTCCAATCTCTATTTTGAGGCTGCAATTAAGCTAGTTTGTCCTTTGGATGCACAGAGTCAAAACAGCTAGCTCGAGAAATGCTGTTGAAGGATTTAACGATATGGTTGGCCTCTAGTTTTGTGGGCTATACATGGCCCTTTTTTTCATTCAATTTTGGGTTGAAAAATTTTCTGTTTCCAATCTCTATTTTGAGGCTGCAATTAAGCTAGTTTGTCCTTTGGATGCACAGAGTCAAAACAGCTAGCTCGAGAAATGCTGTTGAAGGATTTAACGATATGGTGGGCCTCTAGTTTTGTGGGCTATACATGGCCCTTTTTTTCATACAATTTTGGGTTGAAAAATTTTCTGTTTCCTATCTCTATTTTGAGGCTGCAATTAAGCTAGTTTGTGCTATGGATGCACAGAGCCAAAATAGCAAGCTCGAGAAATGCTGTTGAAGGATTTAACGATATGGTGGGCCTCTAGTTTTGTGGGCTATACATGGCCTTTTTTTTCATACATTTTTTGGTTGAAAAATTTTCTGTTTCCAATCTCTATTTTGAGGCTGCAATTAAGCTAGTTTGTCCTTTGGATGCACAGAGCCGAAATAGCCAGCTCGAGAAATGCTGTTGAAGGATTTAACGATTTGGTGGGCCTCTAGTTTTGTGGGCTATACATGGCCCTTTTTTTCATACAATTTTGGGTTGAAAATTTTTCTGTTTCCAATCTCTATTTTGAGGCTGCAATTAAGCTAGTTTGTCCTTTGGATGCACAGAGCCGAAATAGCCAGCTCGAGAAATGCTGTTGAAGGATTTAACGATATGGTGGGCCTCTAGTTTTGTGGGCTATACATGGCGCTATTTTTCACACAATTTTGGGTTGAAAAATTTTCTGTTTCCAATCTCTATTTTGAGGCTGCAATTAAGCTAGTTTGTCCTTTGGATGCACAGAGTCAAAAGAGCCAGCTCGAGAAATACTATTGAAGGATTTAACGATATGGTGGGCCTCTGGTTTTGTGGGCTATACATGGCGCTATTTTTCACACAATTTTGGGTTGAAAAATTTTCTGTTTCCAATCTCTATTTTCAGGCTGCACTTAAGCTAGTTTGTGCTATGGATGCACAGAGTCAAAACAGCTAGCTCGAGAAATGCTGTTGAAGGATTTAACGATATGGTGGGCCTCTAGTTTTGTGGGCTATACATGGCCCTTTTTTTCATACAATTTTGGGTTGAAAAATTTTCTGTTTCCAATCTCTATTTTGAGGCTGCAATTAAGCTAGTTTGTGCTATGGATGCACAGAGCCAAAATAGCAAGCTCGAGAAATGCTGTTGAAGGATTTAATGATATGGTGGGCCTCTAGTTTTGTGGGCTATACATGGCCCTTTTTCTCATACAATTTTGGGTTGAAAAATTTTCTGTTTCCAATCTCTATTTTGAGGCTGCAATTAAGCTAGTTTGTCCTTTGGATGCACAGAGTCAAAACAGCTAGCTCGAGAAATGCTGTTGAAGGATTTAACGATATGGTTGGCCTCTAGTTTTGTGGGCTATACATGGCCCTTTTTTTCATTCAATTTTGGGTTGAAAAATTTTCTGTTTCCAATCTCTATTTTGAGGCTGCAATTAAGCTAGTTTGTCCTTTGGATGCACAGAGTCAAAACAGCTAGCTCGAGAAATGCTGTTGAAGGATTTAACGATATGGTGGGCCTCAAGTTTTGTGGGCTATACATGGCCCTTTTTTTCATACAATTTTGGGTTGAAAAATTTTCTGTTTCCTATCTCTATTTTGAGGCTGCAATTAAGCTAGTTTGTGCTATGGATGCACAGAGCCAAAATAGCAAGCTCGAGAAATGCTGTTGAAGGATTTAACGATATGGTGGGCCTCTAGTTTTGTGGGCTATACATGGCCTTTTTTTTCATACATTTTTTGGTTGAAAAATTTTCTGTTTCCAATCTCTATTTTGAGGCTGCAATTAAGCTAGTTTGTCCTTTGGATGCACAGAGTCAAAACAGCTAGCTCGAGAAATGCTGTTGAAGGATTTAACGATATGGTGGGCCTCTAGTTTTGTGGGCTATATATACATGGCCCTTTTTTTCATACAATTTTGGGTTGAAAAATTTTCTGTTTCCAATCTCTATTTTGAGGCTGCAATTAAGCTAGTTTGTCCTTTGGATGCACAGAGCCGAAATAGCCAGCTCGAGAAATGCTGTTGAAGGATTTAACGATATGGTTGGCCTCTAGTTTTGTGGGCTATACATGGCCCTTTTTTTCATACAATTTTGGGTTGAAAATTTTTCTGTTTCCAATCTCTATTTTGAGGCTGCAATTAAGCTAGTTTGTCCTTTGGATGCACAGAGCCGAAATAGCCAGCTCGAGAAATGCTGTTGAAAGATTTAACGATATGGTGGGCCTCTATTTTTGTGGGTTATACATGGCCCTATTTTTCATACAATTTTTGGTTGAAAAATTTTCTGTTTCCAATCTCTATTTTGAGGCTGCAATTAAGCTAGTTTGTGCTATGGATGCACAGAGCCAAAATAGCAAGCTCGAGAAATGCTGTTGAAGGATTTAACGATATGGTTGGCCTCTAGTTTTGTGGGCTATACATGGCCCTTTTTTTCATACAATTTTGGGTTGAAAAATTTTCTGTTTCCAATCTCTATTTTGAGGCTGCAATTAAGCTAGTTTGTCCTTTGGATGCACAGAGCCGAAATAGCCAGCTCGAGAAATGCTGTTGAAGGATTTAACGATTTGGTGGGCCTCTAGTTTTGTGGGCTATACATGGCCCTTTTTTTCATACAATTTTGGGTTGAAAATTTTTCTGTTTCCAATCTCTATTTTGAGGCTGCAATTAAGCTAGTTTGTCCTTTGGATGCACAGAGCCGAAATAGCCAGCTCGAGAAATGCTGTTGAAAGATTTAACGATATGGTGGGCCTCTATTTTTGTGGGTTATACATGGCCCTATTTTTCATACAATTTTTGGTTGAAAAATTTTCTGTTTCCAATCTCTATTTTGAGGGTGCAGTTAAGCTAGTTTGTCCTTTGGATGCACAGAGTCAAAACAGCTAGCTCGAGAAATGCTGTCGAAGGTTTTAACGATATGGTGGGCCTCTAGTTTTGTGGGCTATACATGGCCCTTTTTTTCATACAATTTTGGGTTGAAAAATTTTCTGTTTCCAATCTCTATTTTGAGGCTGCAATTAAGCTAGTTTGTCCTTTGGATGCACAGAGCCGAAATAGCCAGCTCGAGAAATGCTGTTGAAGGATTTAACGATTTGGTGGGCCTCTAGTTTTGTGGGCTATACATGGCCCTTTTTTTCATACAATTTTGGGTTGAAAATTTTTCTGTTTCCAATCTCTATTTTGAGGCTGCAATTAAGCTAGTTTGTCCTTTGGATGCACAGAGCCGAAATAGCCAGCTCGAGAAATGCTGTTGAAGGATTTAACGATTTGGTGGGCCTCTAGTTTTGTGGGCTATACATGGCCCTTTTTTTCATACAATTTTGGGTTGAAAATTTTTCTGTTTCCAATCTCTATTTTGAGGCTGCAATTAAGCTAGTTTGTCCTTTGGATGCACAGAGCCGAAATAGCCAGCTCGAGAAATGCTGTTGAAGGATTTAACGATATGGTGGGCCTCTAGTTTTGTGGGCTATACATGGCGCTATTTTTCACACAATTTTGGGTTGAAAAATTTTCTGTTTCCAATCTCTATTTTGAGGCTGCAATTAAGCTAGTTTGTCCTTTGGATGCACAGAGTCAAAAGAGCCAGCTCGAGAAATACTATTGAAGGATTTAACGATATGGTGGGCCTCTGGTTTTGTGGGCTATACATGGCGCTATTTTTCACACAATTTTGGGTTGAAAAATTTTCTGTTTCCAATCTCTATTTTCAGGCTGCACTTAAGCTAGTTTGTGCTATGGATGCACAGAGTCAAAACAGCTAGCTCGAGAAATGCTGTTGAAGGATTTAACGATATGGTGGGCCTCTAGTTTTGTGGGCTATACATGGCCCTTTTTTTCATACAATTTTGGGTTGAAAAATTTTCTGTTTCCAATCTCTATTTTGAGGCTGCAATTAAGCTAGTTTGTGCTATGGATGCACAGAGCCAAAATAGCAAGCTCGAGAAATGCTGTTGAAGGATTTAATGATATGGTGGGCCTCTAGTTTTGTGGGCTATACATGGCCCTTTTTTTCATACAATTTTGGGTTGAAAAATTTTCTGTTTCCAATCTCTATTTTGAGGCTGCAATTAAGCTAGTTTGTCCTTTGGATGCACAGAGTCAAAACAGCTAGCTCGAGAAATGCTGTTGAAGGATTTAACGATATGGTTGGCCTCTAGTTTTGTGGGCTATACATGGCCCTTTTTTTCATTCAATTTTGGGTTGAAAAATTTTCTGTTTCCAATCTCTATTTTGAGGTTGCAATTAAGCTAGTTTGTCCTTTGGATGCACAGAGTCAAAACAGCTAGCTCGAGAAATGCTGTTGAAGGATTTAACGATATGGTGGGCCTCTAGTTTTGTGGGCTATACATGGCCCTTTTTTTCATACAATTTTGGGTTGAAAAATTTTCTGTTTCCTATCTCTATTTTGAGGCTGCAATTAAGCTAGTTTGTGCTATGGATGCACAGAGCCAAAATAGCAAGCTCGAGAAATGCTGTTGAAGGATTTAACGATATGGTTGGCCTCTAGTTTTGTGGGCTATATATACATGGCCCTTTTTTTCATACAATTTTGGGTTGAAAAATTTTCTGTTTCCAATCTCTATTTTGAGGCTGCAATTAAGCTAGTTTGTCCTTTGGAAGCACAGAGCCAAAATAGCAAGCTCGAGAAATGCTGTTGAAGGATTTAACGATATGGTGGGCCTCTAGTTTTCTGGGCTATACATGGCCCTTTTTTTCATACAGTTTTGGGTTGAAAAATTTTCTGTTTCCAATCTCTATTTTGAGGCTGCAATTAAGCTAGTTTGTCCTTTGGATGCACAAAGTCAAAACAGCTAGCTCGAGAAATGCTGTTGAAGGATTTAACGATATGGTGGGCCTCTAGTTTTGTGGGCTATACATGGCCCTTTTATTCATACATTTTTTGGTTGTAAAATTTTCAGTTTCCAATCTCTATTTTGAGGCTGCAATTAAGTTAGTTTGTCCTTTGGATGCACAGAGCCAAAATAGCCAGCTCGAGAAACGCTGTTGAAGGATTTAACGATATGGTGGGCCTCTAGTTTTGTGGGCTATACATGGCCCTTTTTTCATACAATTTTGGGTTGAAAAATTTCCTGTTTCCAATCTCTATTTTGAGGCTGCAATTAAGCTAGTTTGTCCTTTGCATGCACAGAGCCAAAATAGCCAGCTCGAGAAATGCTGTTGAAGGATTTAACGATTTGGTGGGCCTCTAGTTTTGTGGGCTATACATGGCCCTTTTTTTCATACATTTTTTGGTTGGTTAAGTGCCGTACCACGTCAATGAAAAAGCTATACAATCGAGAGCATAGTCGAAAACGCGTCTAAATCTAAATTTTAATTTCTTGATCGTCTGAGTGACTAATAAGTGAGATAATCTGCTTTATCACAAATCAATTTACAATCGATTACCCATTCCAAATCACCGGCATTTTAGCGACAACTAAAGATATTAACTTAATATTAAGTTGAATGCAGAGGTGGACGCACCGAGCTTGTGCAGATCGACAGTAAGGAACTTGACGCGCCTCCGCAATGGCGTTCCTTACGCCAATATCAGAGGTAGACGAAAAATTTGCAATTAAAATTGTGTTTTATATTTATTGTTGTGAATTGTGAAAAGAAAAAAAGAAAAATATTTAAATTAATACAACGACTGTTGACCCAGTGTTGTCGTCTCGCCATCTTTGTTTGGAAATAATGCGCAAAAGAAGCGTTTTCTCTCTCTTTACGCGAATTGCGGAGCGTTTCGCAAGTATGTGGGCACAGTTCTAGCTGATAGTGACGGAGAACTGCTTTGCGTGTGCAATATTATCAGCTATTGGTTTCACTTTTAAAATTTTTGTTTTTTTCAAACCAGATTTGTTTATATCACAAAATTGTAAGCGATTCAAGGAATGCGAACATGATTGCGTGGTTGCGATTCCTTGATATTGCTTATCCCAGACAAACCCCGACAATGCCTCAATAAATAAAAATTAATTTCTTTAAAACTTGATCTACAGTGGCCATGCCTTAGTGAAATCACATAACATTTGCAATCCGTTAGATGCCGCGACTCAAGTTGCAGGGAACGAATTTCGGTGTATCCTGTTACCCTTATGCGCATAAGTCTGTGCATGCACATATCACGGGGAATACCCGTCTTGCATTCTTCGTAATCTATAAGAATAGAATTTCAAACTCCATTTGTATGGTCATTCTTATCTATTCTGATGGTTACTCACGAGCTATTTTAGGTCTAAACTCAACTGTAATAGCTATAACTTGAAGCGACAGTTCCAGACTGGACCCAGTGCCTAGCTTTTCTGACCATTTGTGTTGAACCTACTTTGAAACACTCAATATCCCTGAGTAGTCCGATGCGTTTTTGTACAAAATGTACTGTAATACCAGGATATGTACCCCCACATTGCTAAGCAAACTTCAACTTCCTTGACGTAAAGAGTCTTTGCCTGAGACGCGGCAGCCTTCCACTATCTTTGATCCCGGACACGCTGTTTCTGGTTGTCCAGGCAAAGCGCCCTGGCATCAGCGATAGTTTGATCCGTAAAAGGAAGGTTCAGTCTTTCTTATTGTCTTGAACCTGGAGGTTGTAATTCGAACATCCTCTTTGCTGGAGCGGTATTGCATTCATATTCAAACCAGTGTAGTCTACGTGTTTTGGCTTTTTGTACTACATTCACGTCTTGGTACAACTCATAGAGTGCGTGGTTGTATCTCCTTTTTTCTCTCGAAAGCACTAGCACTCGGCTCCATATAGTAGAATTGTCAGGATCAGACGGTGTACTTCTTTGTTTGTTGACAACAGATACTTGGTTTTGACTTCATTTACTTCAAAACCATCTCGTGTCGCCTGTTTATCAATTGTCGTGGAAGCTTTTACAACGACGCGCTGGAAGCGACCGATAATGTCGATGTCGTCTGCGTATCCCAGCAGCTGGACATACATATTTATTGAAGATAATGCCGTCCGTGTTTACACTTGCGCTGCACACTATCTGTCCCAACATAAGATTAAAGAAATTACACGCTAGAGCATTTTCTTGCCAAAAGCCGGTGGATGTGTTTTCCATCTTCACGCGGCATAGCTGGATCTGTTTTGATGTCAACCCAGATCCGATCATCGCCTTATAGAACTGAATACGATGAACCCGGTCATATGTGGCTTTAAAGTTGGTAAAAGATGGTGACTCTCGATTTGAAATTCGTTGGTCTTTTCCAGGATTTGCCTTAGTGTGAAAATTTGATCGATCTTCTGGTTCGGAAACCACACTTGTACGTGCCGATTGGTGTATTGCAGACAGGTTTCAGACGTTCGCACAGTTCGTTGCAGAGGATCAATCGTACATATATGCTATACAAAGCAGGGTTATGCCTCTATAGTTTTTGCAAGACATTGCCATTCAAGATCGCCTTACCAAAACATCATCACTATGTTTGAAAAGCTCCGTTGGTAGGGCATCAAACCCGGTGGCTCATAGATAGCTGAGCCAACCTATGACTAGGTTTCCTTCACTGTTTCAAAGAGCCTACCGTTCCCGATTTAAACCCAGCCGCCAGCTGCTTGGCTCTCCTTAAAAATCATTCGAAAAACAAGAGCTCTTTGTAGACTCTCGGTACTCCAGACGTGCTAAGTCTTCCAACGTTGAATTTCTTTTCCTGGGCTGTTCGCAGTTTCTTCTCTGGGTGGATATTCGAGCTCTGAATTTGCCTGCAACAAGCACGTGGTCAATTTGGTTGGCGGTTGGACAAAGAGCCAGGATGCTGTATCTTGGAAACCTATGGCTACTTATCACCGTATTATGCAATCAGTTATCAGTACAACCTGTGTTTTCCAAATAAGCCGCCGAAAGTGTTTTCCTTACCGATTGACGTAACCAGGTACGAATTGGTAATTCTCCTCCTAGTTGCCTAAATAAATCAGAAAACCCCCAAATGCTGATATCCGGAAAGCACTTTCATGCTAGTATGTACATTTGTACGTACATACAAGAACTTTCTGTATATAGCACGCACACGTTTTTGAAGGTTCCATTCCATTATTCATTATGTATTTCCCTTCTATTTGATTCCAGGACGAAGCAATGAGACCGGATCTCGTCAGCGATACAGACTTTAAATCCATACCAATCATTCAAACAGTATCCGAAGATCCATATGAGTCCTCAGATAACAATCCTCGTCGTTCATTCCTTCTTATGGATGAAAATGAAAATCTTCACGTTGGGACTGCCGAAATGTTTTGCAAGAAACTTCGTTGCTCAGACAATGATAAGATCAAAGTTGTTTCAATATTTGGTAATACCGGCGATGGTAAATCCCATACCATGAACAATGCATTTTTTCGTGGCGAAGAAGTATTCAAGACATCATCTGAACAAAATTCCTGCACCATTGGTGTGTACGCTGCCATGCAACATCAACTTGGTGTACTCTGTTTGGATACGGAAGGACTTTTAGGTACCACAGCGAAAAATAATCGTCGAATGCGGATGTTACTAAAGGTTTGATAGAGATAAAGAGAAGAAAATTGATGAATTCTTTCCCAGTATAGCTATTCATTTCATTTTTATTTACAGATTTTGGCCATATCGGATATTGTTATTTATCGAACTCGTTCGGAACGTCTGCATAGTGATATGTTTGATTTTTTGGGAACAGCTTCGAAAGCGTTTTGCTCGCATTTTGCTCAAGCTCTACAATCACTAGCCATTCCGGGAACAGCTCAGGCGTTAGGACCAGCGGTTATTGTTTTTCAAGAGACACGACACACAAAACCATTAGATAGCTGTAAGTATACGAAAAAGATATTTAATACGCATATGTAGCACATGTGTACGTCGTACGTCGTAGTCGTATCTGCTCTAAACGTACTCTTCATACAAGTTTGGATAAATGGGAGTGTTATGCATAAATAGACTGCAAAATGCCCCATCAATTCAAACTCTGCTAACAGTCACTGACGATCTACTCTCAGGCCAATATCAGACCCCCTTTTGGATGTAAGGCTTCTAAGTGAAAAGAAAAAAAGTAATCCTACCCCAATCTCATGAACACTTTCGACAAACTGTGTTCTTTAACCCGCTTAGCCCCAAAATTTTAAAATGCTTTCGCCATAAACTCAATTTGTAATTCTATGAATCTGGTATTACTAAGCTGTTCCTTATCAGAGGCGCGGTTGCAGTCCAGAAATCATCTTTGTATGGAGCACGATAGCTAAAAGTTATGATCAGTCCTCGAGAAACCTGCCGGAAAGAAATGCGGACGCGTTCTGCTAGTCAAGCACCGCATTGCATTGTAATGTTTGTTAATGTAAATTTGGAGGCACCAGGATCAGTGCTATGCCTACTTTGCCAGTCTATAGTGTAAAAGCTACAGCTGTACGCTGTGGCACAGTGGCTAGTACGTTTACTACTGAAATGGAGGTTCGAAGTTCGTGCCTCAGACTATAAGAGAAAAGATTTGCAAGCTTCCACCTCTCGCGCGGGTCTAACAAACATCCGAGAGGCATGAACAAGTAGGCTCCTTCGATTCGTGTGAAGCACAACCCGATTGGTTAGGATCCATTTTTTGCATGAACAAGTAGGCTCCTTCGATTCGTGTGAAGCACAACCCGATTGGTTAGGATCCCATTGATCGTCGCAATTGTTTTGTTCTTAAATATGCCACCATGGTTTAATCAGTTTATTTTGTTTTCTTTTGTTCTCTGTTAACGATTAGCCAACTAATATTGATTTACTTGCACCTATACCTATAGGGCAAGTATTGTATTCGTGCAAAATTTGGAACTCGCGGTTTTAATCAAACTTGACATTACCATAATGGAGAAGTCCAAAAAAGTAGGTCCGCCAATGCCGTCTGTCTGTCGGTCTGTCTGTCTGTGCACGAAGCTACAGCCTAAACGAGTGGGTGGATTTAGATCAAACTTCATATATAGGGTCTGTGTGATAATCCCTAGAGGCGAAATCGGAATTTTCATTCTAACCTCAAAATTAAGGGTAGTTTACTTAAGGCCGATTTCAGTTAAAAGAGATTTTCTCGAAAATGGCTTTAACGATTTTGATTAAACTTCATATTTCAATTAGTCTAGTTAATTGTAATCAGATGATGTATCGTGTTTCTTACCAAAATTGGCAACAATGGTACTTTACTTATAGCCAATTTGACCAAAAGTCGATTTGTGGGAAAACGGCTCCAATGATTTAGTTCAAATTTAATATTCGGACTAGCACAAAGTAATGCAACACGATGGCGTACCACGTTTTGGTCTAAGTATGATACAACGGTACATAGTACAACGGTACAAAAACGCCTTCAACGATTTTTATTAAATTTTATATTAGAGCAAGCCTTTTTAAACTCCATAAGATGGCATACTCGTTTTTTGTCAAAATTACTTAAAATTCCACTTCCCTTACAGCCAACCTAACAAAAACACGATTTTCATATCATATTAATAGGCAAACATGAATTTTATCAAAACTTCTTCCCACTGAACCGATTTTCAAAATTATATACCATTGCAAAAGATTTTCCTAGAACACAGCTGTTGTCATGGAAACGTTTTGTTTTCCTTACGATACAGTTTTGATTGGTGCGCATGTGCTACTGGATTTGTCCGAATTTCATTTTCATTGGTTAAAAGACAGAGAGAGAGAAAGAAAATATTGTTACTTTTTTAGGGACTTACTTTGGGTTTCCGCATATTCACCGGAGTTCAAAGGCAATGAATTTATGAGTGAAACTGAAGGAAAATAACATATTTAGTAACGACGTTGCTTGATTTTCAACAGCTTTATCAAATCCTGCAGATGATATATAACGTTTTTGGCCAATCTGCTTACAACGATGGTTTACTTATAGTCAACTTACATATGCTTTTCTACTTATGTATATAATCGTTTATTTATTTTTACCTCAAATACACACAAGAATTTGAGATATAGGTGCAAGTTTGTACGGCCCAGTCTTGCAATTTATTTATATTCAAATCCTAACTAATTGAATTTTTAACTATGGAAAATATTTGTCTATTTTCAGCTCTGGAAGAAAGTGCTGAGGATAAGCTTCGTGGAGGATTTGCTCGTCAAAACATTGAAACCAATGCTTTTAGTTCTTTACGATATGTTGGCATTAAGACTCCGGATGACCGATCAACAGATTTTTCTAAAATTATTGCCGCTATACAAATGGAAATAGAAAACACTGCCGTGCGATCGCCTCGACAACCGGGTGTATTCTTTAAAGCCATGAAGGCTCTTAATTTAAAATTTTCTGGCGAGATTGTCGAGAAGACAATCAATCCATTTCCAGAACAGTATTTCACATGCACTGTGCATTGTGAATCGTGTAACAGACGTTGCCAACGATCAATGGGTCATGTGATCGATGGTGAGAATCATCAGAATACGCTGCCGTGCAACTATCAGCATCAGTTTGAAAATAAGGTTTTACTGTGTCAGCAGTGTTATACAAACGGAAGAGAGGTCAGTGTTTTACCTGTTGAGCTTCTGTGTTTAACCTGTTTTTCAATGAATATTTTCTATTTTATTGCAGGTGATTGTTACTATGGGCACGCAGGGGCAAAACGAGAACTCTTTCCTGGGTTTCGCCAAGTACGCATGGAAGGGCTCAATAATCGAGTGTCCAAACTGTGGAGAGATTTATCGGGAACGAAAGTATTGGTATGGAAATAAACCACCAGAGGCTATTGCTGTGCGGTATGTTTAGCGACTCAATTCGCATAAACTTTGTAGTACAAGTATGGCTTCTATTTAAGATCGGAAATTGTTCATGTCTGGAAGGGAGGTAATGTGCCAGCCAAGGGACCTGTACATTCAGCACAAATGGTACTCGATGGAGTTTCATATATAACCGAGGCCATTAGTAGCATAGGCTCACAACCGACAAAGGCTATAAGCGATTGGCTTGCCGATTCAGTTGCACCTAGCTATTGGAAACCGAACACAGAGATCACAGTGAGTTAAAACTTTATCAAACTCTACCAGAACCAGAACACAATGAGACAAGAAAAATAATGTGTTTCGTTCCTTTAATTTACAGCATTGCCACCAATGTAAGAAAAACTTTGAAAAGACTGGACTTCGCAAGCACCATTGTCGTGGATGCGGCGAAGGTTTCTGCAATTCATGCAGTCAACACAAAATGCCAGTACCGGCACGTGGATGGGTACAACCAGTACGAGTATGCAACGATTGCCGGGAAGAGCTTGTCAAAAATCAAAACTCAGCACCAGGTAATTACTTATTTGCTATTCGATGTGTGTATTGATCTCTCATCGCAGAAATTCTCATCTAAAAAATTCAGAAAATCCAACCGATAACTTATGTTATACTACTAATAATACAGGGCCACCCAATGAAGATGGAGACATATTAGTGAGAAAGTATAGTGAAACCATCTACAATACGATAAGTAGTGTGACATCTGTTTTGGAATACCCCAAGGGTAAGTAAATCATGTCAATGCCTACAAATTAAACCTTTTCACTGAACTATTCTTGCAGATTTAATAAAGGATACCGCACGCCCTGCCTATTGGGTACCTGATTCAGAATCACCAAAGTGTTTCATCTGTGAAATTCCATTTGGCACCGCTGAAGAACTGGAAAGTGCCAAAGCTCAGGGCTCACTCGATACGGGACGTACACCCAAACATATTGGCGATTGTCGGCGACATCATTGCAGAGCGTGTGGCCAGGCAATTTGCGCTAATTGTTCGACAACACGTCGACCGGTACCCGAACGAGGATGGACCTCCGATGTTCGGGTCTGTAATGCATGTTCATGTGTGGGAAAATCAAAGTTTGACTAGAAATTAGGGCAGCATTTATCCTGTTAATGAGATGATTGATGATTGTTTGTTTAAACGTTTTGTTCGTTATAGTTTTGTGTTTATCCAGTTGATATTGTGAATACTATTCTATTGCTATGTTTTCGTTTCACTATTTTTAAGGACAGACACTTTTTTGAGCGAAAATAGTATGCTGAAATGTGATATTGAATACAAAACAAAACAAAAAGAAGAAAGAAAGAAAAATAACCCATAACCCATTGGACTTGATTCAAATGACAAAACAAAGCAAATTAGAAAAAACAAAACACAAATTAAATATTTAGGTGAATGCGAAGATGAAATTAAGTTATTAAATAAATAAAACTACGTATGCCGTATGTGCAAATTTTCTAAATACAATTTATTTTTAATTTTTTATAAACTACTTGAACCTGGCAATAAAAGCAATCCTATTACAGTCATGTTGGTTTATTTTATTATCATTGGGATGTATGCGAAGTATTTCAGTAAGGTTATGAGAAAGAACGACGTGGAAAGGTTACTAGGTTTCCTTTCCAACTCCAAGTTTCCAGAGAAAGCTAGACAAATGATGAGGGCAATAAGCCTGCCTGCATATGTATCTTCACGGACGAAGGCACTGGCTCAGGAATATATTTAGAAGGGAACCACCAATTACTCGCACCATGAAACTCCCCAACCACACAAGTGTGAACCAAGCAGAAAAATATGGTATCACCGAGCCCTGCAGGAATACAAGGACATATCAAATTACCACTTCAGTTACAAACAATTCAAAACTGGACAAAAAATATAAAGAGGAACACGAATCCCTTTGCTCAAGACACAGCATCACGCTATGCTGGATTCCGGGGCACAGGCTTCCAAGGATAAGCTTGTACAACAGGCTCGGAATCAAACGATCTACCAACAGATCACTCGGGTCAACCCCTTATTAGCCCCTTTTTTCAAAAATCTATTCGGACTTCCAAAACATGGCTAATGCTAGGTGGTTTCCACTTTCCTCGTACCCCTTTTCGGGATTACTGTCTGCCCAATACATCAGTAAAATGATGTCCACTCAAAGTCTACAACCCAATAATGACCCACGTCATAAGAATGAGCATTAATAGTACAGACTTATGCAGACGTTGCTGGAAAACACAGAGGTAGAGGAAGGCACAACGCACTTCCTCTACGAATGCCCAGCCTCAGCAGAACTAGATAATTAACTCTCGGAAAACTATCTTTCAACGAATTAGCTAACACGCCACCTACCATGAACTAATTCTTATTCTCCACTTTCAGGTATCCCACACTGGGGAACACAATGGATCTGTCGAGATTCGAGTGTAACGATACTCCTTTGACGCACTCATCCCTTCAGCTTGTCTACCTCATTAATTCATGCATTTAAAAGTAAAAAAAATGGAAAGAAAAATTTCGCAGAATATCCCCAAAATAGCCAAAATAGCAAGCTCAAGAAATGCTGTTGAAGGATTTAACGATATTTTTTCCATTTTTTCATACATTTTTTGGTTGACAAATTTTCAGTTTCCAGTCTCTATTTTGAGGCTGCAGTTAAGCTAGTTTGTCCTTTGGATGCACAGAGTCAAAACAGCTAGCTCGAGAAATGCTGTTGAAGGATTTAACGATATGGTGGGCCTCTAGTTTTCTGGGCTATACATGGCCCTTTTTTTCATACAATTTTGGGTTGAAAAATTTTCTGTTTCCAATCTCTATTTTGAGGATGCAATTAAGCTAGTTTGTCCTTTGGATGCACAGAGTCAAAACAGCTAGCTCGAGAAATGCTGTTGAAGAATTTAACGATATGGTGGGCCTCTAGTTTTCTGGGCTATACATGGCCCTTTGATTCATACAATTTTGGGTTGAAAAATTTTCTGTTTCCAATCTCTATTTTGAGGCTGCAATTAAGCTAGTTTGTGCTATGGATGCACAGAGCCAAAATAGCCAGCTTGAGAAATTCTGTTGAAGGATTTAACGATATGGTGGGCCTCTAGTTTTCTGGGCTATACATGGCCCTTTTTTTCATACAATTTTGGGTTGAAAAATTTTCTGTTTCCAATCTCTATTTTGAGGCTGCAATTAAGCTAGTTTGTGCTATGGATGCACAGAGCCAAAATAGCAAGCTCGAGAAATGCTGTTGAAGGATTTAACGATATGGTGGGCCTCTCGTTTTGTGGGCTATACGTGGCCCTTTTTTTCATACATTTTTTGGTTGAAAAATTTTCTGTTTCCAATCTCTATTCTGAGGCTGCAATTAAGTTAGTTTGTCCTTTGGATGCACAGAGATAAAAAAACAAGTTCGAGAAATGCTGTTGAAGGATTTAACGATTTGGTGGGCCTCTAGTTTTGTGGGCTATAAATGGCCCTATTTTTCATACATTTTTTGGTTGTAAAATTTTCAGTTTCCAATGTCTATTTTGAGGCTGCAATTAAGCTAGTTTGTCCTTTGGATGCACAGAGTCAAAACAGCTAGCTCGAGAAATGCTGTTGAAGGATTTAACGATTTGGTGGGCCTCTAGTTTTGTGGGCTATAAATGGCCCTATTTTTCATACATTTTTTGGTTGTAAAATTTTCTGTTTCCAATCTCTATTTTGAGGCTGCAATTAAGCTAGTTTGTCCTTTGGATGCACAGAGTCAAAACAGCTAGCTCGAGAAATGCTGTTGAAGGATTTAACGATATGGTGGGCCTCTAGTTTTGTGGGCTATACGTGGCCCTTTTTTCATACATTTTTTGGTTGAAAAATTTTCTGTTTCCAATCTCTATTCTGAGGCTGCAATTAAGCTAGTTTGTCCTTTGGATGCACAGAGTCAAAACAGCTAGCTCGAGAAATGCTGTTGAAGGATTTAACGATATGGTGGGCCTCTAGTTTTGTGGGCTATACATGGCCCTATTTTTCACACAATTTTGGGTTGAAAAATTTTCTGTTTCCAATCTCTATTCTGAGGCTGCAATTAAGCTAGTTTGTGCTATGGATGCACAGAGCCAAAATAGCAAGCTCGAGAAATGCTGTTGAAGGATTTAACGATATGGTGGGCCTATAGTTTTGTGGGCTATACATGGCCCTATTTTTCACACAATTTTGGGTTGAAAAATTTTCTGTTTCCAATCTCTATTTTGAGGCTGCAGTTAAGCTAGTTTGTCCTTTGGATGCACAGAGTCAAAAGAGCCAGCTCGAGAAATACTATTGAAGGATTTAACGATATGGTGGGCCTCTAGTTTTGTGGGCTATACATGGCCCTATTTTTCACACAATTTTGGGTTGAAAAATTTTCTGTTTCCAATCTCTATTCTGAGGCTGCAATTAAGTTAGTTTGTCCTTTGGATGCACAGAGATAAAAAAACAAGTTCGAGAAATGCTGTTGAAGGATTTAACGATTTGGTGGGCCTCTAGTTTTGTGGGCTATAAATGGCCCTATTTTTCATACATTTTTTGGTTGTAAAATTTTCAGTTTCCAATGTCTATTTTGAGGCTGCAATTAAGCTAGTTTGTCCTTTGGATGCACAGAGTCAAAACAGCTAGCTCGAGAAATGCTGTTGAAGGATTTAACGATTTGGTGGGCCTCTAGTTTTGTGGGCTATAAATGGCCCTATTTTTCATACATTTTTTGGTTGTAAAATTTTCTGTTTCCAATCTCTATTTTGAGGCTGCAATTAAGCTAGTTTGTCCTTTGGATGCACAGAGTCAAAACAGCTAGCTCGAGAAATGCTGTTGAAGGATTTAACGATATGGTGGGCCTCTAGTTTTGTGGGCTATACGTGGCCCTTTTTTCATACATTTTTTGGTTGAAAAATTTTCTGTTTCCAATCTCTATTTTGAGGCTGCAATTAAGCTAGTTTGTCCTTTGGATGCGCAGAGTCAAAACAGCTAGCTCGAGAAATGCTGTTGAAGGATTTAAATATATGGTGGGCCTCTAGTTTTGTGCATGGCCTTTTTTTTTCATACATTTTTTGGTTGAAAAATTTTCTGTTTCCAATCTCTATTTTGAGGCTGCAATTAAGCTAGTTTGTCCTTTGGATGCACAGAGTCAAAACAGCTAGCTCGAGAAATGCTGTTGAAGGATTTAACGATATGGTGGGCCTCTAGTTTTGTGGGCTACATGGCCCTTTTTTTCATACAATTTTGGGTTGAAAAATTTTCTGTTTCCAATCTCTATTTTGAGGCTGCAATTAAGCTAGTTTGTCCTTTGGATGCGCAGAGTCAAAACAGCTAGCTCGAGAAATACTATTGAAGGATTTAACGATATGGTGGGCCTCTAGTTTTGTGGGCTATACATGGCCCTATTTTTCACACAATTTTGGGTTGAAAAATTGTCTGTTTCCAATCTCTATTTTGAGGCTGCAGTTAAGCTAGTTTGTCCTTTGGATGCACAGAGTCAAAACAGCTAGCTCAAGAAATGCTGTTGAAGGATTTAACGATATGGTGGGCCTCTAGTTTTGTGGGCTATACATGGCCCTTTTTTTCATACAATTTTGGGTTGAAAAATTTTCTGTTTCCAATCTCTATTTTGCGGCTGCAATTAAGCTAGTTTGTCCTTTGGATGCACAGAGTCAAAAGAGCCAGCTCGAGAAATACTATTGAAGGATTTAACGATATGGTGGGCCTCTAGTTTTGTGGGCTATACATGGCCCTATTTTTCACACAATTTTGGGTTGAAAAATTGTCTGTTTCCAATCTCTATTTTGAGGCTGCAGTTAAGCTAGTTTGTCCTTTGGATGCACAGAGTCAAAACAGCTAGCTCGAGAATTGCTGTTGAAGGATTTAACGATATGGTGGGCCTCTAGTTTTGTGGGCTATACATGGCCCTTTTTTTCATACAATTTTGGGTTGAAAAATTTTCTGTTTCCAATCTCTATTTTGAGGCTGCAGTTAAGCTAGTTTGTCCTTTGGATGCACAGAGTCAAAACAGCTAGCTCGAGAAATGCTGTTGAAGGATTTAACGATATGGTGGGCCTCTAGTTTTGTGGGCTATACATGGCCCTTTTTTTCATACAATTTTGGGTTGAAAAATTTTCTGTTTCCAATCTCTATTTTGAGGCTGCAATTAAGCTAGTTTGTCCTTTGGATGCACAGAGTCAAAAGAGCCAGCTCGAGAAATACTATTGAAGGATTTAACGATATGGTGGGCCTCTAGTTTTGTGGGCTATACATGGCCCTATTTTTCACACAATTTTGGGTTGAAAAATTTTCTGTTTCCAATCTCTATTTTGAGGCTGCAGTTAAGCTAGTTTTTCCATTGGATGCACAGAGTCAAAACAGCTAGCTCGAGAAATGCTGTTGAAGGATTTAACGATATGGTGGGCCTCTAGTTTTGTGGGCTATACATGGCCCTTTTTTTCATACAATTTTGGGTTGAAAAATTTTCTGTTTCCAATCTCTATTTTCAGGCTGCAGTTAAGCTAGTTTGTCCTTTGGATGCACAGAGTCAAAACAGCTAGCTCGAGAAATGCTGTTGAAGGATTTAACGATATGGTGGGCCTCTAGTTTTGTGGGCTATACATGGCCCTTTTTTTCATACAATTTTGGGTTGAAAAATTTTCTGTTTCCAATCTCTATTTTGAGGCTGCAGTTAAGCTAGTTTGTCCTTTGGATGCACAGAGTCAAAACAGCTAGCTCGAGAAATGCTGTTGAAGGATTTAACGATATGGTGGGCCTCTAGTTTTGTGGGCTATACATGGCCCTTTTTCAGACATTTTTTGGTTAAAAAATGTTCTGTCTCCTATCTTTATTTTGAGGCTGCAATTAAGCTAGTTTGTCCTTTGGATGCACAGAGCCAAAAAAAACAAGTTCGAGATATGCTGTTGATGGACTTAACGATATGGTGGGCCTCTAGTTTTGTGGGCTATACATGGCCCTTTTTTTCATACAATTTTGGGTTGAAAAATTTTCTGTTTCCAATCTCTATTTTGAGGCTGCAGTTAAGCTAGTTTGTCCTTTGGATGCACAGAGTCAAAACAGCTAGCTCGAGAAATGCTGTTGAAGGATTTAACGATATGGTGGGCCTCTAGTTTTGTGGGCTATACATGGCCCTTTTTTTCATACAATTTTGGGTTGAAAAATTTTCTGTTTCCAATCTCTATTTTGAGGCTGCAGTTAAGCTAGTTTGTCCTTTGGATGCACAGAGTCAAAACAGCTAGCTGGAGAAATGCTGTTGAAGGATTTAACGATATGGTGGGCCTCTAGTTTTGTGGGCTATACATGGCCCTTTTTTTCATACAGTTTTGGGTTGAAAAATTTTCTGTTTCCAATCTCTATTTTGAGGCTGCAATTAAGCTAGTTTGTCCTTTGGATGCACAGAGTCAAAAGAGCCAGCTCGAGAAATACTATTGAAGGATTTAACGATATGGTGGGCCTCTAGTTTTGTGGGCTATACATGGCCCTATTTTTCACACAATTTTGGGTTGAAAAATTTTCTGTTTCCAATCTCTATTTTGAGGCTGCAGTTAAGCTAGTTTGTCCTTTGGATGCACAGAGTCAAAACAGCTAGCTCGAGAAATGCTGTTGAAGGATTTAACGATATGGTGGGCCTCTAGTTTTGTGGGCTATACATGGCCCTTTTTTTCATACAATTTTGGTTTGAAAAATTTTCTGTTTCCAATCTCTATTTTGAGGCTGCAGTTAAGCTAGTTTGTCCTTTGGATGCACAGAGTCAAAACAGCTAGCTCGAGAAATGCTGTTGAAGGATTTAACGATATGGTGGGCCTCTAGTTTTGTGGGCTATACATGGCCCTTTTTCAGACATTTTTTGGTTGAAAAATTTTTAGTTTGCAATCTCTAATTTGAGGCTGCAATTAAGCTAGTTTGTCCTTTGGAAGCACAGAGCCAAAATAGCAAGCTCGAGAAATGCTGTTGAAGGATTTAACGATATGGTGGGCCTCTAGTTTTGTGGGCTATACATGGCCCTTTTTTTCATACAATTTTGGGTTGAAAAATTTTCTGTTTCCAATCTCTATTTTGAGGCTGCAATTAAGCTAGTTTGTCCTTTGGATGCACAGAGTCAAAACAGCTGGCTCGAGAAATGCTGTTGAAGGATTTAACGATATGGTGGGCCTCTAGTTTTGTGGGCTATACATGGCCCTTTTTTTCATACAATTTTGGGTTGAAAAATTTTCTGTTTCCAATCTCTATTTTGAGGCTGCAGTTAAGCTAGTTTGTCCTTTGGATGCACAGAGTCAAAACAGCTAGCTCGAGAAATGCTGTTGAAGGATTTAAAGATATGGTGGGCCTCTAGTTTTGTGGGCTATATATACATGGCCCTTTTTTTCATACAATTTTGGGTTGAAAAATTTTCTGTTTCCAATCTCTATTTTGAGGCTGCAATTAAGCTAGTTTGTCCTTTGGATGCACAGAGTCAAAAGAGCCAGCTCGAGAAATACTATTGAAGGATTTAACGATATGGTGGGCCTCTAGTTTTGTGGGCTATACATGGCCCTATTTTTCACACAATTTTGGGTTGAAAAATTTTCTGTTTCCAATCTCTATTTTGAGGCTGCAGTTAAGCTAGTTTGTCCTTTGGATGCACAGAGTCAAAACAGCTAGCTCGAGAAATGCTGTTGAAGGATTTAACGATATGGTGGGCCTCTAGTTTTGTGGGCTATACATGGCCCTTTTTTTCATACAATTTTGGGTTGAAAAATTTTCTGTTTCCAATCTCTATTTTGAGGCTGCAATTAAGCTAGTTTGTGCTATGGATGCACAGAGCCAAAATAGCAAGCTCGAGAAATGCTGTTGAAGGATTTAACGATATGGTGGGCCTCTAGTTTTGTGGGCTATATATACATGGCCCTTTTTTTCATACAATTTTGGGTTGAAAAATTTTCTGTTTCCAATCTCTATTTTGAGGCTGCAATTAAGCTAGTTTGTCCTTTGGAAGCACAGAGCCAAAATAGCAAGCTCGAGAAATGCTGTTGAAGGATTTAACGATATGGTGGGCCTCTAGTTTTGTGGGCTATATATACATGGCCCTTTTTTTCATACAATTTTGGGTTGAAAAATTTTCTGTTTCCAATCTCTATTTTGAGGCTGCAATTAAGCTAGTTTGTGCTTTGGAAGCACAGAGCCAAAATAGCAAGCTCGAGAAATGCTGTTGAAGGATTTAACGATATGGTGGGCCTCTAGTTTTGTGGGCTATACATGGCCCTTTTTTTCATACAATTTTGGGTTGAAAAATTTTCTGTTTCCAATCTCTATTTTGAGGCTGCAATTAAGCTAGTTTGTGCTATGGATGCACAGAGCCAAAATAGCAAGCTCGAGAAATGCTGTTGAAGGATTTAACGATATGGTGGGCCTCTAGTTTTGTGGGCTATACATGGCCCTTTTTTTCATACAATTTTGGGTTGAAAAATTTTCTGTTTCCAATCTCTATTTTGAGGCTGCAATTAAGCTAGTTTGTCCTTTGGATGCACAGAGTCAAAACAGCTGGCTCGAGAAATGCTGTTGAAGGATTTAACGATATGGTGGGCCTCTAGTTTTGTGGGCTATACATGGCCCTTTTTTTCATACAATTTTGGGTTGAAAAATTTTCTGTTTCCAATCTCTATTTTGAGGCTGCAGTTAAGCTAGTTTGTCCTTTGGATGCACAGAGTCAAAACAGCTAGCTCGAGAAATGCTGTTGAAGGATTTAACGATATGGTGGGCCTCTAGTTTTGTGGGCTATATATACATGGCCCTTTTTTTCATACAATTTTGGGTTGAAAAATTTTCTGTTTCCAATCTCTATTTTGAGGCTGCAATTAAGCTAGTTTGTCCTTTGGATGCACAGAGTCAAAAGAGCCAGCTCGAGAAATACTATTGAAGGATTTAACGATATGGTGGGCCTCTAGTTTTGTGGGCTATACATGGCCCTATTTTTCACACAATTTTGGGTTGAAAAATTTTCTGTTTCCAATCTCTATTTTGAGGCTGCAGTTAAGCTAGTTTGTCCTTTGGATGCACAGAGTCAAAACAGCTAGCTCGAGAAATGCTGTTGAAGGATTTAACGATATGGTGGGCCTCTAGTTTTGTGGGCTATACATGGCCCTTTTTTTCATACAATTTTGGGTTGAAAAATTTTCTGTTTCCAATCTCTATTTTGAGGCTGCAATTAAGCTAGTTTGTGCTATGGATGCACAGAGCCAAAATAGCAAGCTCGAGAAATGCTGTTGAAGGATTTAACGATATGGTGGGCCTCTAGTTTTGTGGGCTATATATACATGGCCCTTTTTTTCATACAATTTTGGGTTGAAAAATTTTCTGTTTCCAATCTCTATTTTGAGGCTGCAATTAAGCTAGTTTGTCCTTTGGAAGCACAGAGCCAAAATAGCAAGCTCGAGAAATGCTGTTGAAGGATTTAACGATATGGTGGGCCTCTAGTTTTGTGGGCTATATATACATGGCCCTTTTTTTCATACAATTTTGGGTTGAAAAATTTTCTGTTTCCAATCTCTATTTTGAGGCTGCAATTAAGCTAGTTTGTGCTTTGGAAGCACAGAGCCAAAATAGCAAGCTCGAGAAATGCTGTTGAAGGATTTAACGATATGGTGGGCCTCTAGTTTTGTGGGCTATACATGGCCCTTTTTTTCATACAATTTTGGGTTGAAAAATTTTCTGTTTCCAATCTCTATTTTGAGGCTGCAATTAAGCTAGTTTGTGCTATGGATGCACAGAGCCAAAATAGCAAGCTCGAGAAATGCTGTTGAAGGATTTAACGATATGGTGGGCCTCTAGTTTTCTGGGCTATACATGGCCCTTTTTTTCATACAGTTTTGGGTTGAAAAATTTTCTGTTTCCAATCTCTATTTTGAGGCTGCAATTAAGCTAGTTTGTCCTTTGGATGCACAAAGTCAAAACAGCTAGCTCGAGAAATGCTGTTGAAGGATTTAACGATATGGTGGGCCTCTAGTTTTCTGGGCTATACATGGCCCTTTTTTTCATACATTTTTTGGTTGTAAAATTTTCAGTTTCCAATCTCTATTTTGAGGCTGCAATTAAGTTAGTTTGTCCTTTGGATGCACAGAGCCAAAATAGCCAGCTCGAGAAACGCTGTTGAAGGATTTAACGATATGGTGGGCCTCTAGTTTTGTGGGCTATACATGGCCCTTTTTTCATACAATTTTGGGTTGAAAAATTTCCTGTTTCCAATCTCTATTTTGAGGCTGCAATTAAGCTAGTTTGTCCTTTGCATGCACAGAGCCAAAATAGCCAGCTCGAGAAATGCTGTTGAAGGATTTAACGATTTGGTGGGCCTCCTGTTTTGTGGGCTATACATGGCCCTTTTTTTCATACATTTTTTGGTTGGTTAAGTGCCGTACCACGTCAATGAAAAAGCTATACAATCGAGAGCATAGTCGAAAACGCGTCTAAATCTAAATTTTAATTTCTTGATCGTCTGAGTGACTAATAAGTGAGATAATCTGCTTTATCACAAATCAATTTACAATCGATTACCCATTCCAAATCACCGGCATTTTAGCGACAACTAAAGATATTAACTTAATATTAAGTTGAATGCAGAGGTGGACGCACCGAGCTTGTGCAGATCGACAGTAAGGAACTTGACGCGCCTCCGCAATGGCGTTCCTTACGCCAATATCAGAGGTAGACGAAAAATTTGCATTTAAAATTGTGTTTTATATTTATTGTTGTGAAATGTGAAAAGAAAAAGAAAAGAATATTTAAATTAATACAACGACTGTTGACCCAGTGTTGTCGTCTCGCCATCTTTGTTTGGAAATAATGCGCAAAAGAAGCGTTTTCTCTCTCTTTACGCGAATTGCGGAGCGTTTCGCAAGTATGTGGGCACAGTTCTAGCTGATAGTGACGGAGAACTGCTTTGCGTGTGCAATATTATCAGCTATTGGTTTCACTTTTAAAATTTTTGTTTTTTTCAAACCAGATTTGTTTATATCACAAAATTGTAAGCGATTCAAGGAATGCGAACATGATTGCGTGGTTGCGATTCCTTGATATTGCTTATCCCAGACAAACCCCGACAATGCCTCAATAAATAAAAATTAATTTCTTTAAAACTTGATCTACAGTGGCCATGCCTTAGTGAAATCACATAACATTTGCAATCCGTTAGATGCCGCGACTCAAGTTGCAGGGAACGAATTTCGGTGTATCCTGTTACCCTTATGCGCATAAGTCTGTGCATGCACATATCACGGGGAATACCCGTCTTGCATTCTTCGTAATCTATAAGAATAGAATTTCAAACTCCATTTGTATGGTCATTCTTATCTATTCTGATGGTTACTCACGAGCTATTTTAGGTCTAAACTCAACTGTAATAGCTATAACTTGAAGCGACAGTTCCAGACTGGACCCAGTGCCTAGCTTTTCTGACCATTTGTGTTGAACCTACTTTGAAACACTCAATATCCCTGAGTAGTCCGATGCGTTTTTGTACAAAATGTACTGTAATACCAGGATATGTACCCCCACATTGCTAAGCAAACTTCAACTTCCTTGACGTAAAGAGTCTTTGCCTGAGACGCGGCAGCCTTCCACTATCTTTGATCCCGGACACGCTGTTTCTGGTTGTCCAGGCAAAGCGCCCTGGCATCAGCGATAGTTTGATCCGTAAAAGGAAGGTTCAGTCTTTCTTATTGTCTTGAACCTGGAGGTTGTAATTCGAACATCCTCTTTGCTGGAGCGGTATTGCATTCATATTCAAACCAGTGTAGTCTACGTGTTTTGGCTTTTTGTACTACATTCACGTCTTGGTACAACTCATAGAGTGCGTGGTTGTATCTCCTTTTTTCTCTCGAAAGCACTAGCACTCGGCTCCATATAGTAGAATTGTCAGGATCAGACGGTGTACTTCTTTGTTTGTTGACAACAGATACTTGGTTTTGACTTCATTTACTTCAAAACCATCTCGTGTCGCCTGTTTATCAATTGTCGTGGAAGCTTTTACAACGACGCGCTGGAAGCGACCGATAATGTCGATGTCGTCTGCGTATCCCAGCAGCTGGACATACATATTTATTGAAGATAATGCCGTCCGTGTTTACACTTGCGCTGCACACTATCTGTCCCAACATAAGATTAAAGAAATTACACGCTAGAGCATTTTCTTGCCAAAAGCCGGTGGATGTGTTTTCCATCTTCACGCGGCATAGCTGGATCTGTTTTGATGTCAACCCAGATCCGATCATCGCCTTATAGAACTGAATACGATGAACCCGGTCATATGTGGCTTTAAAGTTGGTAAAAGATGGTGACTCTCGATTTGAAATTCGTTGGTCTTTTCCAGGATTTGCCTTAGTGTGAAAATTTGATCGATCTTCTGGTTCGGAAACCACACTTGTACGTGCCGATTGGTGTATTGCAGACAGGTTTCAGACGTTCGCACAGTTCGTTGCAGAGGATCAATCGTACATATATGCTATACAAAGCAGGGTTATGCCTCTATAGTTTTTGCAAGACATTGCCATTCAAGATCGCCTTACCAAAACATCATCACTATGTTTGAAAAGCTCCGTTGGTAGGGCATCAAACCCGGTGGCTCATAGATAGCTGAGCCAACCTATGACTAGGTTTCCTTCACTGTTTCAAAGAGCCTACCGTTCCCGATTTAAACCCAGCCGCCAGCTGCTTGGCTCTCCTTAAAAATCATTCGAAAAACAAGAGCTCTTTGTAGACTCTCGGTACTCCAGACGTGCTAAGTCTTCCAACGTTGAATTTCTTTTCCTGGGCTGTTCGCAGTTTCTTCTCTGGGTGGATATTCGAGCTCTGAATTTGCCTGCAACAAGCACGTGGTCAATTTGGTTGGCGGTTGGACAAAGAGCCAGGATGCTGTATCTTGGAAACCTATGGCTACTTATCACCGTATTATGCAATCAGTTATCAGTACAACCTGTGTTTTCCAAATAAGCCGCCGAAAGTGTTTTCCTTACCGATTGACGTAACCAGGTACGAATTGGTAGTTCTCCTCCTAGTTGCCTAAATAAATCAGAAAACCCCCAAATGCTGATATCCGGAAAGCACTTTCATGCTAGTATGTACATTTGTACGTACATACAAGAACTTTCTGTATATAGCACGCACACGTTTTTGAAGGTTCCATTCCATTATTCATTATGTATTTCCCTTCTATTTGATTCCAGGACGAAGCAATGAGACCGGATCTCGTCAGCGATACAGACTTTAAAGCCATACCAATCATTCAAACAGTATCCGAAGATCCATATGAGTCCTCAGATAACAATCCTCGTCGTTCATTCCTTCTTATGGATGAAAATGAAAATCTTCACGTTGGGACTGCCGAAATGTTTTGCAAGAAACTTCGTTGCTCAGACAATGATAAGATCAAAGTTGTTTCAATATTTGGTAATACCGGCGATGGTAAATCCCATACCATGAACAATGCATTTTTTCGTGGCGAAGAAGTATTCAAGACATCATCTGAACAAAATTCCTGCACCATTGGTGTGTACGCTGCCATGCAACATCAACTTGGTGTACTCTGTTTGGATACGGAAGGACTTTTAGGTACCACAGCGAAAAATAATCGTCGAATGCGGATGTTACTAAAGGTTTGATAGAGATAAAGAGAAGAAAATTGATGAATTCTTTCCCAGTATAGCTATTCATTTCATTTTTATTTACAGATTTTGGCCATATCGGATATTGTTATTTATCGAACTCGTTCGGAACGTCTGCATAGTGATATGTTTGATTTTTTGGGAACAGCTTCGAAAGCGTTTTGCTCGCATTTTGCTCAAGCTCTACAATCACTAGCCATTCCGGGAACAGCTCAGGCGTTAGGACCAGCGGTTATTGTTTTTCAAGAGACACGACACACAAAACCATTAGATAGCTGTAAGTATACGAAGAAGATATTTTATACGCATATGTAGCACATGTGTACGTCGTACGTCGTAGTCGTATCTGCTCTAAACGTACTCTTCATACAAGTTTGGATAAATGGGAGTGTTATGCATAAATAGACTGCAAAATGCCTCATCAATTCAAACTCTGCTAACAGTCACTGACGATCTACTCTCAGGCCAATATCAGACCCCCTTTTGGATGTAAGGCTTCTAAGTGAAAAGAAAAAAAGTAATCCTACCCCAATCTCATGAACACTTTCGACAAACTGTGTTCTTTAACCCGCTTAGCCCCAAAATTTTAAAATGCTTTCGCCATAAACTCAATTTGTAATTCTATGAATCTGGTATTACTAAGCTGTTCCTTATCAGAGGCGCGGTTGCAGTCCAGAAATCATCTTTGTATGGAGCACGATAGCTAAAAGTTATGATCAGTCCTCGAGAAACCTGCCGGAAAGAAATGCGGACGCGTTCTGCTAGTCAAGCACCGCATTGCATTGTAATGTTTGTTAATGTAAATTTGGAGGCACCAGGATCAGTGCTATGCCTACTTTGCCAGTCTATAGTGTAAAAGCTACAGCTGTACGCTGTGGCACAGTGGCTAGTACGTTTACTACTGAAATGGAGGTTCGAAGTTCGAGCCTCAGACTATAAGAGAAAAGATTTGCAAGCTTCCACCTCTCGCGCGGGTCTAACAAACATCCGAGAGGCATGAACAAGAAGGCTCCTTCGATTCGTCTGAAGCATACAACAAGCACAACCCGATTGGTTATGATCCCATGAATCGTCGCAATTTATTTGTTCTTAAAGATACCTTCATGGTTTTATCAGTTTAATTTGTTTTGTTTTGTTTTCTGTTAACGATTAGCCAACTAATATTGATGCTGTTATCTGTTTTCATTCATTTTTTATATTCAAATCCTAACTAATTGAATTTTTAGCTATGGAAAATATTTGTCTATTTTCAGCTCTGGAAGAAAGTGCTGAGGATAAGCTTCGTGGAGGATTTGCTCGTCAAAACATTGAAACCAATGCTTTTAGTTCTTTACGATATGTTGGCATTAAGACTCCGGATGACCGATCAACAGATTTTTCTAAAATTATTGCCGCTATACAAATGGAAATAGAAAACACTGCCGTGCGATCGCCTCGACAACCGGGTGTATTCTTTAAAGCCATGAAGGCTCTTAATTTAAAATTTTCTGGCGAGATTGTCGAGAAGACAATCAATCCATTTCCAGAACAGTATTTCACATGCACTGTGCATTGTGAATCGTGTAACAGACGTTGCCAACGATCAATGGGTCATGTGATCGATGGTGAGAATCATCAGAATACGCTGCCGTGCAACTATCAGCATCAGTTTGAAAATAAGGTTTTACTGTGTCAGCAGTGTTATACAAACGGAAGAGAGGTCAGTGTTTTACCTGTTGAGCTTCTGTGTTTAACCTGTTTTTCAATGAATATTTTCTATTTTATTGCAGGTGATTGTTACTATGGGCACGCAGGGGCAAAACGAGAACTCTTTCCTGGGTTTCGCCAAGTACGCATGGAAGGGCTCAATAATCGAGTGTCCAAACTGTGGAGAGATTTATCGGGAACGAAAGTATTGGTATGGAAATAAACCACCAGAGGCTATTGCTGTGCGGTATGTTTAGCGACTCAATTCGCATAAACTTTGTAGTACAAGTATGGCTTCTATTTAAGATCGGAAATTGTTCATGTCTGGAAGGGAGGTAATGTGCCAGCCAAGGGACCTGTACATTCAGCACAAATGGTACTCGATGGAGTTTCATATATAACCGAGGCCATTAGTAGCATAGGCTCACAACCGACAAAGGCTATAAGCGATTGGCTTGCCGATTCAGTTGCACCTAGCTATTGGAAACCGAACACAGAGATCACAGTGAGTTAAAACTTTATCAAACTCTACCAGAACCAGAACACAATGAGACAAGAAAAATAATGTGTTTCGTTCCTTTAATTTACAGCATTGCCACCAATGTAAGAAAAACTTTGAAAAGACTGGACTTCGCAAGCACCATTGTCGTGGATGCGGCGAAGGTTTCTGCAATTCATGCAGTCAACACAAAATGCCAGTACCGGCACGTGGATGGGTACAACCAGTACGAGTATGCAACGATTGCCGGGAAGAGCTTGTCAAAAATCAAAACTCAGCACCAGGTAATTACTTATTTGCTATTCGATGTGTGTATTGATCTCTCATCGCAGAAATTCTCATCTAAAAAATTCAGAAAATCCAACCGATAACTTATGTTATACTACTAATAATACAGGGCCACCCAATGAAGATGGAGACATATTAGTGAGAAAGTATAGTGAAACCATCTACAATACGATAAGTAGTGTGACATCTGTTTTGGAATACCCCAAGGGTAAGTAAATCATGTCAATGCCTACAAATTAAACCTTTTCACTGAACTATTCTTGCAGATTTAATAAAGGATACCGCACGCCCTGCCTATTGGGTACCTGATTCAGAATCACCAAAGTGTTTCATCTGTGAAATTCCATTTGGCACCGCTGAAGAACTGGAAAGTGCCAAAGCTCAGGGCTCACTCGATACGGGACGTACACCCAAACATATTGGCGATTGTCGGCGACATCATTGCAGAGCGTGTGGCCAGGCAATTTGCGCTAATTGTTCGACAACACGTCGACCGGTACCCGAACGAGGATGGACCTCCGATGTTCGGGTCTGTAATGCATGTTCATGTGTGGGAAAATCAAAGTTTGACTAGAAATTAGGGCAGCATTTATCCTGTTAATGAGATGATTGATGATTGTTTGTTTAAACGTTTTGTTCGTTATAGTTTTGTGTTTATCCAGTTGATATTGTGAATACTATTCTATTGCTATGTTTTCGTTTCACTATTTTTAAGGACAGACACTTTTTTGAGCGAAAATAGTATGCTGAAATGTGATATTGAATACAAAACAAAACAAAAAGAAGAAAGAAAGAAAAATAACCCATAACCCATAACCCATTGGACTTGATTCAAATGACAAAACAAAGCAAATTAGAAAAAACAAAACACAAATTAAATATTTAGGTGAATGCGAAGATGAAATTAAGTTATTAAATAAATAAAACTACGTATGCCGTATGTGCAAATTTTCTAAATACAATTTATTTTTAATTTTTTATAAACTACTTGAACCTGGCAATAAAAGCAATCCTATTACAGTCATGTTGGTTTATTTTATTATCATTGGGATGTTTGCGAAGTATTTCAGTAAGGTTATGAGAAAGAACGACGTGGAAAGGTTACTAGGTTTCCTTTCCAACTCCAAGTTTCCAGAGAAAGCTAGACAAATGATGAGGGCAATAAGCCTGCCTGTATATGTATCTTCACGGACGAAGGCACTGGCTCAGGAATATATTTAGAAGGGAACCACCAATTACTCGCACCATGAAACTCCCCAACCACACAAGTGTGAACCAAGCAGAAAAATATGGTATCACCGAGCCCTGCAGGAATACAAGGACATATCAAATTACCACTTCAGTTGCAAACAATTCAAAACTGGTCAAAAAATATAAAGAGGAACACGAATCCCTTTGCTCAAGACACAGCATCACGCTATGCTGGATTCCGGGGCACAGGCTTCCAAGGATAAGCTTGTACAACAGGCTCGGAATCAAACGATCTACCAACAGATCACTCGGGTCAACCCCTTATTAGCCCCTTTTTTCAAAAATCTCCTCGGACTTCCAAAACATGGCTAATGCTAGGTGGTTTCCACTTTCCTCGTACCCCTTTTCGGGACTACTGTCTGCCCAATACATCAGTAAAAGGATGTCCACTCAAAGTCTACAACCCAATAATGACCCACGTCATAAGAATGAGCATTAATAGTACAGACTTATGCAGACGTTGCTGGAAAACACAGAGGTAGAGGAAGGCACAACGCACTTCCTCTACGAATGCCCAAGCCTCAGCAGAACTAGATAATTAACTCTCGGAAAACTATCTTTCAACGAATTAGCTAACACGCCACCTACCATGAACTAATTCTTATTCTCCACTTTCAGGTATCCCACACTGGGGAACACAATGGATCTGTCGAGATTCGAGTGTAACGATACTCCTTTGACGCACTCATCCCTTCAGCTTGTCTACCTCATTCATTCATGCATTTAAAAGTAAAAAAAATAGAAAGAAAAATTTCGCAGAATATCCCCAAAATAGCCAAAATAGCAAGCTCAAGAAATGCTGTTGAAGGATTTAACGATATTTTTTCCATTTTTTCATACATTTTTTGGTTGACAAATTTTCAGTTTCCAGTCTCTATTTCGAGGCTGCAATTAAGCTAGTTTGTCCTTTGGATGCACAGAGTCAAAACAGCTAGCTCGAGAAATGCTGTTGAAGGATTTAACGATATGGTGGGCCTCTAGTTTTCTGGGCTATACATGGCCCTTTTTTTCATACAATTTTGGGTTGAAAAATTTTCTGTTTCCAATCTCTATTTTGAGGCTGCAATTAAACTAGTTTGTCCTTTGGATGCACAGATCCAAAATAGCAAGCTCGAGAAAAGCTGTTGAAGGATTTATCGATATGGTGGGCCTCTAGTTTTGTGGGTCTTTTTTTCATACGGTTTTTGGTTGAAATGTCTTACAGATAATCACTGATTTCTATCTTCGTCATATCACTTGGATTATTAAGGAGGAATGGTAATAGGTGGAGCTTTCTAATGCGGGTGAGAGCTGTCACTCCCAAAAAGACCCAGCCTTGTGACGTGCTTGCCCATAAATCAGTCTCCAGTTAAGAATCCTATTGAAATGCCTTTGTGCGTATTGAGAGAGATTCCTAGCAACGTCCTTGGTTTTTAAGTCCTCAGTATGGAAGTGAATGGACTCATCTTCTGAAGGTGCGCCCTCTTCCATGATTGATCTGGAGGGGATGCTGACAAAACAAATTCTTACCGAAGTTAGAAAAGGGAGTGATGTAGTCGGAATTTTCTGAAGAGATTTTGACTTTGTTCAATATGGAGGCGTGGCCAAAATCTTTTCTACGGTAGCCTCGAGACGGCTGCAACAAAATGCCCAATCCCATCTATGCATGGGCTCTCACTGTGAGTTGAACAAGGCTCAGATAATCGCGGTTAATGGCATTATCCAAGGCCTTTCACTAGACAACTACCCGGTAAGTAAGTATCGGTCTTAAGACCGACATGTAGAACCTGTGTGTTATTCCGAGCTATAGATCACATCCATTTCTAATAGTTTTTTGCAGAAGAAAGCACTGCGGCTTTGACTCTCTCTAGAATGTTAAGTTTCCACCTTAGTTTCCCATTCAGGATAATACCCAGATATTTTGCTTTATCAGAAGCAGGTTTGACTATCGGAATTTTATATTTCCTTGAGAAGGGTACTAGTACCAGTTTTGAGTGGGTTTACACTCAAACCACACCGAACCTCCCATTTAGTTTGTTTATTTAGCGCGTTTTGCAAAGGCTCTTTCAGACTATTTAGGTGCCTTCCCGAGACAGCCAAGGCAATCTTCTCTGTATAATAAGGAGGTGGCAACATAACGATGAAATGGAAAATTGGGACACTCATCCTTATAGTAAAAAAGGAATCATCGAAGGAGTGACACAAGAATGTACTTTCTGCACTCCCAAGAACATTTGACATTGCAGGAGAAATTCACGGATCCTGTGGTACTCTGCCACGATCCCCTAGCATCCATAATAAAAGCCAAATACTTCATTCAGCGAAATACTTTTATTTTTCTCAAAAATAAATTCGAAAATGATGAGTACATAAGGTTTACACTTGGTTTGTGACTTGATATATATATTTTTTTGTTTAAATTGCATCACATACAATAGATACCTACGAGTACAATGTTGCTGTTACTAAAATAACTTATTTAATTCTACGAAAATTCCTCGCTTTTTGTTTTTACTTGGTTTTTTTTTCTTTTTTTGTTAAAAGACGTGCTTATATGTATTTTAAAAAGACCACACATTAAAAAAATATATACTGTACGCTGAAAATTGCACACAATCTTGAATAAAGCAAACAAAATATACTAACTACTAGTTCCTAACATACTTTATACGTATTAACTACGTTCATCACTTTATGTCGACTACTAAACGTACTCTTGTATATCACAATATTATCCGAAATGGCTTTAAGAGGCTCAGCAAAGACATTGGCTTCGTTTTTATCGAAGATTTCCGAATCTCCACCGTTTCCACTGTTAGTACTTGCGCTGCCATCGCTTGTGTCTATATTTGCTGAGGCTGATTGAGTCTCGGCGATGGCCTTAAATATGGCTATTATGTAGTCATCATCGGCTTTCATTATGTTAAGGAGGTCAGCGGTATATTGGAGAAATAGACGTTGTGCCATTGTTGATAGTACATTGTCTATAGAAGGAAATCTAATAAGTAGTAGTCACTTTCAGTTCAACACTTACCCATTCCAAGATCCTCTTTAGGCAAACTTAAGACAATTTTCGCTGCATGATCTCTGACATCGAAATCATCGTCCATGAGCAGCGCTAACATTAGGCTAATAAACTCTTTAACAAACTTTAGTTTCTTCTTCTCAAGAGCTGTGGGAAAATGCACGGCAATATGTGATAGAATTTTCGATACTTTCAGTCTATAAACAAAAACAACCATAAATTGGAATGTACTTTACACAAAGAAACCGCCTCACCCACCTTAAACAGTCCGGATTCCATGGCTGTGATATTTCAATCAAATATTCTAAGCACATTTGTGATGTTTTAAACTCAACACCTTTCTTTAGCACCAATCTCTCGACACACAGTGTTAAGGGACTTTTAACATCTCCCGGGTGTTTCTTTGACTCCTTTATCAATTGGGTTAAAGTAAAATCGAAATTATCCAATTGGCTTAAAGCTGCATACGCCTTCATTGCACACTCCGGATAGAACTTAGCCTTTTGTGTGACTTCTTTTAATGTGGAATGAAGTTGTTTGCTAGCTTTTAATTCGGCTTGCAACTGATCGAGCATGTCATCTGGTAGCACCCTCATAAATGCAATTTCCTCATCGGTTAGTTCGAATTCCTCTAATTCTTCGGTAAAGGAACGTTTCTTATTTAATACTAAAATAATGATATTGAGGCAAGTCTCTGCCTGTTCGAGGTAGACGCTTTCGTGTGTGATAGGAGGGGAGAGTAAAAAATCGGATAAGGCTCCAAATGGTAGAGTCAGTCGTAGCATATGCAAATTGTAGATGTATAATGATTTACGAAAGACCGGATAGTAAAAGGAAAGCTCACGTGCATACAAATGTTTCTGCTGGGAGAAGTGCAGTAGATTCTGTATGGTTTCTTGTGGGAGGATTAGATTTCTAGTGCTATAAGAAAATATCCATTTTGTTATGTGCATCTGCAGCTATTGCTTAAGAAGTTCTACTTACCCACTCAAAATTACAATGAAAATATCCAGCATTACTTTTAGGATCACGGCATTGTCAATTTTGGATTTTAAGTGAAAAGTTACCAAAGTAGAACACACATCTCCAATTAGTTCTGTATCCTGAACCTTATGCGCTTTCATTAGAAATAGAATCTACGCAAAAAATGTGGTAAGACACATGCCAATGACAACTTCCGTTCACCTTACCTGGAGCAAATGTCCATGTAGGACGTTCAAGTTGATAGTTTTTGGATCATCCGCTGAAATCTACATACAAATTGATGAGAATGTGATAGCCTGGGATTGGGGGACTTACCAAAACCTCTGCGCATTTCCTTAAGATAGCAACTGGCAGCGAGTCCACTGATATTAAAGCGACAATCGATTTCGCTGCCAAATATCGTGTTTGCATTTCAGGACATCCTGAGCAATTGGAAATGTATGGAATGAATTCAGAGAGCTGAAAGTAACGAAATGTTTAGCCTGCGACAAAATTAAAATTCATGCTTATGTATGTACTTTGAGATTGGATTCTGTTCCCTCCAACGCGGAGGGATACAGACGACTTAGCATCAGCAATAACGGATGTAACTTGTTAGCCTTCTCGTGTCGCAAAATTAACGCACTAGCCTTCCTCAATTCGTCCAAAAAGAAATCATACAGCTTGGGATAGCGCAAAAAGAATATCCTTCCCGTCATTTTATTCCGAATACTTAGATTATCTGAATCTTTAGTTCTTTGAACTCCGAAAATGCGAGTAATCAACGCCGAGAACAGCAGAGTAGCTGAGTTTTTTTCAGACCAAGTTGACGCCTCATACCCACGTATAGCGCACATTACTCCATCGCTGGCAAACTCCCCAATGGCTTCGTTCAGATCCGTGCACCGGAATAGAGCCCGTAATATATTAAGCGCATGACTTCTAGCCTCCGTGCTCCGGTCTGTGTTATCACAAAGCTGCATTAATTGTTGCATACAAAAATAAAGTGATTTTGTAGTGCCAACTTGCAATTCAGCGGTAATCAATGCTTGCACCATAAAGGGTACACCTGCACTTCGACGAGTTGCACATATTTTCTCGTTTATCTGCTCATCCTTCGAAATAATCGTGAGTAACTCTCGTAACCATGTCATTGGTAGGATGTTTAGATCGTGACTTTCAACCCGCCATAGTCTTGCGCAGAGTTTCGAGAAACCAACGTAGGCTTGTTCAAAAGCACCCCGATGCTTCGTCTCGGAGAGAAGTAATTTAAAATGCTCACCAATCTCGAGGATTTGCTCCTTCGTCACTAGGAAATTCTCCGTAACTTTACTGTATTGAATCGGTGATCGGAGAACGACTTCTCCAAGTATTAGAGAAACTTCTTTCACAGTCCGCCATGCACAAAGAAGCACCATTTGCGGTGTGGTCTTCAAACTCTCTTGATTTAGTTTTGTTTTCGAAGAGAGTACCTTGCGGGGAGTACTACTTTGATCGCCAGTTCCTCGTAAGTGTTCTGGAAGCTCACTGAAATCGTTGGGTAAGTGGCCTTCAGGAGAAGAATTGTTCACAATCGGACCAACAACTGTTGTTAACTCCTTGCAAATTACTATCACTTCGGCAACAAGTATCCTCCAGGCAATATCCTTTGAAAATCCTTGAAAATCCAATCGCTTAAGCAGATGTTTTATTGCAAAGAGCACTCCATACAACGGATTGTACTTTGCTGCTAGTAAAATCGAATCTTTACCCAAACGCAATCCGTCTCGGAGAATATTCAGCGACCAGCGCAAAGCCGCGTAATATACAGGACAATAGCTGGTCACCTCAAATGGCCCAAAAGCATCGTGGCTGCCCTTGTTACAGAAGAATTCCAAGCGGTATGCACCCGTCACGGAATCTGTGGGCCGAACACTCACTAATAACTTCTTTATTTCATCCACTGAGTCGGTCTCGCATACTCGGTAACCTTTCTTATCTTCGATGAGCTTGAGAATCGACACCGCCAATTCCTTATTGGCCTCATACGAGTCGCCTATTGCTTCTGTAAGCGTTTGGACGGTATTTTTAGGCAAGAAGTCATCCAAATTGAGATCACAATTCACCAGGATACGTACACAGATCTCCAGCAGTTGCAACGATATCGAACGACGACTGAAATTCGCACCTTGAAACAGATTATCCACTAAAATCTTTATGAAATCCATTAGGAATTGAATATAGATCGGTTTCTCTGCGCTGGACGTATCCTTCAGTACCTTGACCAAGTTTAGTTCACAGCGGATCAGCGCCTTGCCCAGCAGTGAAAGTGTTTTCTGTCTGGTCGATGGACTCTGACAATTTGAATTGTACTCCAGGAAGAGTAGGATATGTTCACATTCGAGGTCGGTAAGAAGCTCTGTAGTTTTGTGCGTTTCAACAAGCAGCCTTAGGGCCATAATGCGTGTGTCATCACAATTGGAAAGAATAGAGAGTAAAAGGTTTTTCGAAAAATTCTTAAGTATATCATTAAAGTTGTCCATTTTGATGCCGCTCTTACGAACCGCCCAGAGAGCTGAGAGCTTTGTGCTAATCGGAATTCCATTTGTGTGCTCGATAATGTGCTGGACAATCCGTGGCTCGCACTTGACTGCCTTTACAATAAGGATTTCTATATCCGGAAGTCTTGAATCATTCTTTGCTGCAATATCCAACAAATAAGATATCCACAGGTCTCTCCATGCCTCGAATTCAATCTCTTTGTGACTGGAAGCCATTAGGCCTTCAAACAAATTATTCACAATAAAATCTCGACCAAGATTCTCGGCAAACAACGAACTGAATAAACCTTTACAGTTTTTTATAATGTCCTCACTGCCCAGGATGGTCACCGCCTGCAGCAAAACCACACATTTCATCGACAATGACAGCCTCTCCGAGTTACAAGCATCAAATATCTTCTGAAGAAGATACCCGAAAGAGATTTTCTTACTCAGCGCAATCACATTTCTGAGCAGATCTTTGCAGAGGTGGCGCACACTATCCATGTGATGTTCCAAGTAACAAAATGCAAAAATCAGTAGCTTCCTCAAAATCAACTTGGTATCTTCACTCATTTCACTGTTTCGCAGATCGAAATTGAGAAGGATCTTTGATATTTGATAGAGAGAACGTGCAGCACAGAGTAAGATGTTGGGAACTGTTGAGTTAGCATTCGCCATGTCATCTATTTTCGTGCAAATATCTCGAATATCTTTTGAGAGTTGTGTAAAGTCATGGTAATCGAAAGTGTTGACAATTCCAACACATAGCGCTATCTCATTGGAATGTTTGGCCAGCTTCACCTCGTGTATGAAACCCTCGTATGTGGCGGATATTTTCGCTATATATGCCATCAGGATGCCGGAGTTTGTGCGTGGATCCATTGGAATTTCATCGTCGTTTATGATTTGTTTGCATACGGTGTTGAGATTTTTCAGTTGTTCCGTGTGATTCTGTTTCAAGTGATCGGGAAACTCTTGCGTGCACGACAGAATAAGTCTGATGGAATTATGAACGTAAAGGTAGTATTCGTTCCTTACGGACGGAGAGCTAAGGACACTGTAACGAAAGAAGAAAAGTTACGACAATTATTCACAGAATGTTCAGAATTTACTCTGAAAATAAACAAAATAAAGTGCATAGGCGAGCTTTCCGATTGTCTTACAGAGAAACCTAGTCGTAATTAGGTAAGAAGCCGTTTTCTGATGTCGTGTCATGGAACCTATGCCAAACACCATTTATTACCGATTTTAGCACTTAAGTTGGTTGGTTGGTTGTTGACCGGCCCTCGGTGGGGATGACCAGAAAAAGATCCACTGTGCTGCCGATGTGTAATGTAACTCTTTTCTTTAAAAGAGGTAATCATAGCCGTGCAGGCGGTGCTGAAATTGTTTAGATCGTTGAACAGGTATTCGCCTAATGTAGCTTTTCTAAAGTTGGCGGGTGCCGGGCAAGTGCATAGGAAGTGACTAATGGTCTGCTCTTTCTCTTCGTCTCTACAGCTTCTGAAGTCGTAGAAAGGAATGTCCAATCGTATAGCTGTGTACGATGAGAGTATTAAGTATCTTGGAGAAGGTTCCTCTCTTATGTTTTAGGAGTCTGGTAGACCTATTTAGCCTTGCAGTATTGAATTGTTGTCATCAACGATTGCCCTAACTTACCGCGTCGGCCTTGTGAATGCTCATCTCGATGTCGGTCACATGAATTCTATATAAATTAGAGGAGCTTCGTCTAGCCAGTACAGTGACCTTGTACCCAGCAAAGAGCGAGGTTGTCTGTATAACTATTTCGTTGAGAGACACACAGATGCAAGGGATTTGATGACAAGCCTGCTGTAGGCTGCAGTTTTACAAAAAAAAATATCAACCAAAGCCTAACACATCAGCTTGGCGTTTGGTTCAGGAACTTCCTGGCAAAGAACCCAACACATGTCCAGTCAGGACATACCGCGGTTCAAAGTTTATATGAATGATAAAATCTATGTAGATAAAATCTTATGTCCACTCACCTCAATTCAGTTAAATATCGCTGCACAGAATTACAAAGAAATGGGAATACCAGTTGTATCTTTAGCTCCAGCGCCTTAAGACCGCAACCGAAGTTCTCAAAGCAGCCCGCTACTGATGTGATAGTTAAATTCCATTTTGAACTCTCAGTTGACGCCTTTGCATCATCCAACAGTCGACACAGTGTGTCTGCAAGTGACTCAACTATAGTGGTCTCCTCAATGCCCCCGGTTTCCAGGCGAGCTGCTGTTATTAACAACCTTGTGAAATTCAACCATAAAAACACACATAACAACGCAAAAAACAGGTAAGCACAAAAAATCAATAACAATTGCTATCCGATTAAGAAATGGAACTCACTTTGATATTTGATTTCTAACAGGATGCTTGAGCGGCGTATAGAAATACAAATCTGTAAGGAAGTGCAGGACACCAGCATCGCTTCCGATGTTTTTGAAAATCTGCATAAATATAAAACAAAGAAAAAATTGACCACCGAAGGCAAGGATATTTTTTTCAATAAATCACATTGCCTACATTTTTCACCACCGCCACTTGATCCGGAATACTGGTCGAGTTCTTCAGCTGCAAACAGTAGCTCTCTTCACCTACAACAAGAACATAATTAGTAAACAAATTTTGTTATTAAAAGCAATAACAAATCAACTTGTTTCATAGTGTTTTGGCAAAGTCACAAGAGACGTCCGCATTTCAGCATTTTTCTTCGTATTTTCACCGGTTTTCACTGAGGATACACGCAGATTTAGGGAGTTCATTGTTATTCGGATTTTATTGGGTTAATTTGGATTAATTGAATTAACAGCTAGAAGGTTTTTTGATTTTGATTAAAGAAAATTGTTACAAATACTACTAGCGCCTGGATTCCTTTGTGTGAAAGAACGATAAAAGGAAAAAAGAAGCAAACTGCAAAGGGAGGTCACCACAACCGCCGTGTGAAGGAATTCTTTTTCGTTTTTTTTTGACATATCATAGAGAAATGTCATTTTTGTGAGCACGTTGTATTGTTGACAATTCTGCGTCAGCTGATGAAAAGAGACGGCTGGCGGGAGAAAGAGAAAGGAAGCACTTTGTAAACAAGTGGATGCCGGCTCCAACAGTGGATCACAGGCGATTCTATGCAAAAAAGTGAGGAAGTTTTTGAAAATGTTCGTCTTGTTCATAGGTTCAGAGGATCAAGTCGTAGGAAATCGCTGATCTCATTCCCAGAGATTACAGCCAGCAAGACCTTTACTGCTTCACCTATTCTTCACAATGTAGTCATATGTTAAAGGTCTCTTCTTGGAAAAATGTAGGTAAACTTGTGTCTCGTGGTGCCGGGACTCCACGAAGACACCAACGCAGCATTGAGTTTTGGAGCCATCTGTGAAAATTTGATTAACATTCTCATACGTTGAAGCAGTGAAAGGCTTCGGCCTATTATGATACCTAAGTCGGGGAAAAAGTGTCGCACAAGACCATCAAACTTGATAGCGCACAGTACCAAAACCCTCACGCCTAAGACGATAGATTGCTTTCTGACTGCAGTCCATGGTTTAAGTGTTGGAAGATGTACAATCAAGCAGAGCACGTGGATCTGAAGTAGCGCCAGGCTTACTAGGAAAAGTTTCCATGCAGTCTAGACAGGTTGACACAACTGAAAAACGTAGAACATAGCTGCTTGGATGCAAAGAACATTTTCTCTAATACTGCCAGCAAACTGAGAGCACCGAAACATCAAAGATCTGGATAGTGATTGAGACGGGACCGTCGTTTCCCTCATTTTGCGGGAAGGTTGGCATTGTTGCCCCACATATTTAGCAAGGATTATGGCAGTCTTTTGTCATTCGAACCCGTTTTTGAGGAGTCGATGTTGACCTCTCAAAAGGTTTCGATTCATCCCGTCGCAAAGTCTAGGTCCATCTGTACGCGACCTGATAAGCGTTTGTTGAGGACACCAGAAGGTTGATTATACATTTCTAAGGAAAAGTAGCACATCAGCTCGTTTTACTACTCCCGGCCTGTAGACCTTGATTTCTGTTTGGAACAAGTCGTGTCGTTGACTTATTAAGAGCTCCGTGGAGTCAGAGGAGTCCGTGAAGCATATAAGCAGTCAAGTTGCGATAAAAGCCTTGGAATCGCCAATAATTCTATCCAAATTGGTGGAACAATGTCGTGAAATCGCTGTCAGGTGCAATTCTATTCTAATATTCCAGTCAATCTCAAAGCGAACGAACTAGCTACGAAATTGGCGCAACAGGTCGATGGGACCCAGGGCCTAGCTTCTCACAAGCATTCGTGTTGTGCGTGTTATATTCTTTACACGAATGGAAGGGGCCTACTGTTTAATGCCGTGTCCGAAGGGCAATTTGTTATTTGAGAAGCTTTCTCAGGACAGTTGTACTCTCGGATGTTTGTCAGGCACTCGCAAGAGGGGGGCTATGAAAAACTTTTAGGTGTTCCGACTGGAATTCGAACCTCGAACCCCTCGCTCCATAGTGCAACGCACTAACCACGGAACTACGGCGCCCACAGCACCTATTAAAACCCCGCACCCGTCAGCACCTATTAAATCGATAAAATTCCAATTAGATACCGCAGTACATATTCCTCTTCGGAGACGAGGAAACCATGACACATCTTCTGTTTTCCTATCGGGTTTGAGAAGGAAAACCTTAGGCGAGTACTTCTTCCCAGATCTCAAGGATCTACTCAGACCAGACTTGAGCAAAATAAAAGACTTCATAACTGGTTTAATGGCTAAACGGCGAACCATAAGTCTTCGGCATGGCTTCGCATGAAGAGTTTCCATGTAGGTCTTCGGTTTTTCGCACAGTGGTATCACAATGGACCTTCTTCTGGTCTAAGTGTGTCTTTACTGGGCGGTGACAACCACCCAACACCCAACTCATCTAAAAAATACATTAAATTTCACTTTTCCCTTGGAAAGGATTACAAGGAAACCAAAAAATCTAGGTTTTCGTATTTATTGCGCTTGAAGGTATGTACAGCAAACTAAATTTAACAGTTTCTTATGCATAACTATTACTAAACATTGTTTTTACATATACAGATACTTATAATAGACGAAATTAAAGGTATTTAGCAAGCTGCCTTTGAACAGGGTGTCCGAAAAACCACAGATGAAGTTCGCTGTTAAATAACTTGTAACTCGCTGCTTCTTCTCAAGCATTCCCTGGGCACTAATCCAATTGTTTCCATTTCTTTCAAAGTATTCCCTTCTCCAGAATCCATGAGGATGACTTATGCATTAGTGCAAGACCTTGGCCATAGAAGACTTTGTAGCTTCGAACACCCTGCGCAAACAAAAATCAGAAACAAAAATTACAACACACTTCAACTCCTAAAGGATACCCTTATGCATAAAACTATATTGACAACACATCAGGTACATAGTATAAGAGTTTAGAATAAGAACAAAAATCCGCGTTTTATAAATTCTCCAGGCAAGATAAGGGTAAAATAATTTAAACAAATAAGTATATATGAATCTATTTTACACTAAAGTTGACAGCTCATGCTGTGATGTACTCGTTACATTGCTCATGTCTAGGGTTTGTGGTAAGCCGGGGCTAACAGAACCGCTTGCCTCGCGACCACCTATAGGAACACATCCATTCGATAGCACTTTTGGCGTAGGTGGGGTGGCAGTGGACGGACGTATGGAGTATCCGGCCGCGCAAGAATGATTGAAACTTCCATGTGAATGATTCGGCGAGAGCGGTGTCACAGAAGTCGGATGTATGGGAGCATTCGAATGGCTCGTCGAATTTAGATTGATGTGATTGGAGTTCGATTGATTTAAAAACTGTACCGGCGGTGTTATAGCACTCAGGGCGGACATATTTAACGAATGATTGCGCACACAAATGGTTTTCTCCTTTTGCCAGACGAATACATTGTGTACCATTGCTCCGCCGCAGAAGACTATCCCGATCCCGATTAGGACGCTTGTGATTATTGCTGGTGTTGAGTGGAATTGCGTAAACGTGTAGAGGATTATACCTGGAATTGAAATCAAAGAGTGTTCTATAATAGGTGTAGAAATAACATTGGGATTATTGCTTAGAAGAATCAAGAAAGGTAAGGTGGACATTTTGGTGTTGTAAACTTATTCTTCTCTATCCCAACTCATGAAGAGTGGTTGCCTAACACACTGCAGTTTTCCATCCTAGTCGACTTGGAGCATTCTGTTTCCACATTCCCAGAGCATCGTTTTAGGCTCTAAAACGGTTCAGTCTTTCCTGTACTTTCAAATCCACACATTATGGCTTAGTAAGTCTCATTAGATTACGTCTTGCTGATCAAAAGTGGAGAACAATGTCTGCGAGTTACCTCGCACGGATGCCTTGTCTTAAACGCATTGGCAACACTATAATGATTATTTGAAGAGAGTTTTAGAGTTTCGTTCTCAATAGTTCTGCGTCGTGTAGATCTCTAGCGTTTGTTTCCAATAATCTCACTTTCTACACAATTTCATTACCCTGTCTCAGTTGGGAGATGCCGTACCAAAGTTTTCCCTCGATCCTTGCTTGCTGTTTAGCCGCATAATTTTTTTTTCTGTACTCTTACGACCTGGTAAATGGTACCTTTGTCTGGTTCAATCTGTTGCTCTTAGGAGCTGAAAATCTACCAATACAGTCTCTTAATTGCCGCCAGAATGTCTAGCAATATCCTGTCTGAAATTCTTAGGTCAATTGTATAGATGCCGTAATGCTCTGTTCGGAAAATCTCCTGAAACTTTTCCAAAGATTCAGAATATTTTATTCTGGGCCCACACACACCTATCCCTGTGCCTGAGTAAGTTTTGGATCCATCTGTTGTTCACCATGTCTCACAGGGGCAATACAGAAGAGGGATCAATTTGAATAGACTTTGGTCTCCTTAGCAGTCCTTGCTAATTCCTATAAGGTATTTAATCAACAGTTCTTGCAGTACCTACATGCGTACCTACCCCACGTACCTACTGCCTGTTATATTGGCTCTAACTATCATTGCCTGTCTGTCTTACTATCAATAGATCTGTTCGCGTACTTTCTGCACCAAGATTCGTCGATCTGTGTATAGTAGATGGATCGATCGTGTAAGCCTGGACCTAAACAGCCTTACACCACAATTAGAGGATGTAGACAACTCATGGGATTTGAAATACTAGACCGCCAGTCTAAGAGACAAGCGATTAGCTACGATATATCTTTAGGATTTTCTGGCCAAACCGTATCTTTAACGAACAACTTTATCAGAGAACGGGCCATGAACCTATAGGCACAACCACACGACGACGAAAGTGGCAATGGATTGGACATACTCTCCGAAAGTGTGACAGGTGCGTAGCTAACCAACCACGCAATGCAATGAAACCCGCTAACTCAGGATTCCAGGATACGCGGCGGTTTTAGAAGTACGTGGCGCAGAACAGTTGAGAAGGAACCACAGCAACTGGGAAAGACTTTAAGAGTGCTGTGGGCACATTTCCAGAAATCGCACACGATAGCGCATAGGCATTGTAGAGGCCATTGGACCCACAATGGGGTACAGGACATAAGAAAGAGGTCAAATTAATTTTCCCACATTTTAAACGTCAAATCCAAGTACCTATATACAAATACACAAACAACAGCGATTTGACAGATTTGTCAGATTTCATAAAGCAATTTCTTGCACTAAAATTCGTAGGGAAGTAACTCCCTACTTACTCTCTCGTGATCACTTCTTTTACGAAAAACTACGAAATGTGTCTGTACTCGAAAAGAGTTTCGTAAAAAATCGTAAAAAGTCGCTGTTTTGGGACAGTTCACGAACAGACCTACACTTGTTTGGCTTCATTCCCATATTTTACCAGAGATGTTCTTGGACATCAAAAGTGCTCTGTCAGCTTTAGTTGCTACAGCCTCTGTATGTTTCTTCCAGAGATACTTAGAAACTTGACTTATTTTTCGACTCTATTTCCTCTCTCATATACATACATAAGTGGATGTACATGGTGCAGCTGCCTTTTCTTAGATATAGGTACCACTGTCTGGTTTTTTTTAAACACCAGCGAGACACTCATTCTTCTTTGTAGAGTGTGCCCTCAAATTTCACTCTTGCAATGATATGATGCATATGATATCTATGCCGTCCGGACATTCTTGACAGTTGATGACAGCACCTGTCCCTTTTCTGACAGAAGGCAGGCTCTACAATAATGGTGACAGACCTCCTCCTTGTGGGGAGCCTGTGAGATACTTCTGTCCCATTTCACGTCTGATTTACTTGGACCCCTTAGAAAGCATTGCTTCCGTTGAATAAGAGAATTTAGGAGACTGTCGTCCTGGATCGATTCAAGAATCTTTCTTAAAGCTAAACTCTGCTACGGGTATAGTATGTATGTATGTATGTATGTATGTATATGTGGATGTTTCAAAGCTTACCTGTTAGAAAAATGGGTATGGATATGAAGAATCCACCAACTGCACAGACTCGGCTGACACTAGATTTCTGCAAGTACTTGTTGCTTCTGTAACAAAATCTTGGTGAGTTTCAAACATATAGCTGATTCTTAGAGTTATGCCACAGAATAGTTACCGGCCACTTGCTGCAGATCCTCGAATCAACTTAACCGCAAATAAGAACTGAATGGCACATACGAGTAGGCAGCACAAGTTGAGCGACAACGACAAGGCGCACAAAGCCAGCGTAACATCGTACACTATGATGTAATCTTCGGACGTAGCTGGTCCTAGTGATTGTAGCGGGAGCTCCCTTCCCCCGGGTGATATTTTCAGCAAGAAAATAAGCGAGAGCAGGGCTAGCAAAAGTGAAACTGAAAAATAGAACAAGAAATGCAATACCGATTCCCAGGACTAAAGTATAGCGCTACCATACCTAAACAGAGAAGACCCAAACTTGTGAGGGCTTCACGAACACCCGGACCCTGTTTGGAGTGGTATCCTAGATTGAAGTTATTACAATTGCTGTAGGGATTGTTGCAACCGTTTGTAGCCAATAAATTAAGGTTATTGCTAATACTAGTCGGTGTTGTTGGGGCAATATTCAATAAAGTTGTTAATCTTGGTCCTCCATTGGCGATGCCCTTCGATGGTATTGTCGATGATGATAGAGTGGATATGTTTAGCGGTTGCGGAGGCCTTGGATGAAGGCCTCTGGCGTGTGGACGAGGTTGCCCTGGTGGTTGTATAGGTGGCATATGCTTCAACATTTGTTTGATTATATGATTACTTTTCTGGGTTTGTTTCTTTCTCTTAAAATGAATTGTAAAATCATTCTTATCGAAGAACGCAGATTGTAAGCCAATATTTGTTTCATATTTAATTTAAATATTTACTTGGATATCATCACATCTGTAAAGGTAATTGAAAATTAAAAGTTAAGTTAGAACAAGAATTAGGTTTCTGTGATCTCCCCTTAAACCCTTCAGTCTGCTACATTCATTACACCTACTACTTCTGTATTAAAAGGATGTCCAAGGTTCCATGTTTCCGAACAAAAAACTGAGTAAACCTTGGAAAATAAAAGCCTAGAACTCGAACTAGTTGGGTATAATATGCCTCTCTGATTTCAAGCGGGACCTGTTGTATGACTAGGTTACTCTACGGAGATCTAAGCTAACAATTGGGGTCAACCTGAGCAAAGTATGTCCAAGCATTTAAGACTAAGAATTTGATCAGTCTCGAATGAGCTGTTTATGAGATAAACTAGCGCTCCTGTGGATGGACCTCTGTTTTTTACAGGCTTAGGCGATTTGGGAAGGCTGGCGATCATGGCATTATAACTATGAGTTTGGAACGAATCAAGCGAAAGTCAGTGTGGACATCCCAATATACCCCACATGCCCTCGCACATCTTTACACAGAGTGATGAGCTATTTCAGAAGCAATTAAAACAGCTCTACCCAAAGCCTGCTCAATCAGTACATAAGAACCCAGGTAAGTTTTCGTGGTACAGTTCTGAAAGCAGGAACTTTTTCAATCCACCTTTGTTCTCAGAACTCTGGCTACCGTTGCGTTGAACGATGTTGTGTTTATGGTCCGCATATGTTCTTGGTAGACTTGATTAAGCCCTACAAGAACACATCGTAAACTTATGTCAGACCCTCCCTCTCACCCAATCAGAGATCATTGAGGGATCTTTTGAGAATAAGGCGATTCTGTTCTTTCCTCTGGGATACCACTTCTTGGACTAAGTGTGTCCCTCGCCCAATGGGAGTAGACACCCAACCGAACTCAAACTTTTGTAGAATTTATGATCAGATCAACTAACTTCTTACACAAGCCCAACTTTGCATCATCAAAATACGTATGGATTAGGAAATTCGGATTCGCTGGTTGTTCTTCGGAGCAATTGGAAAGTGATCTCGATTTTAGTAAGAAAACCATCTTCAACGAAGCAGTGATAGTCTTATCAAATGGCTTTGGAAACAAACCTCCACTTAGGTAACGACGTGAATGTGAGATCCTAATCACAGCTAATAATGGGTGGAACTTGGTTTGACCAAGATATAACAAAGCCAAAACCAATAAACTTCTCATTCAGTGGCCATAAACAATGACAATGTATGGGGTCTCAGAACTGGGGTATCAGAACTGAAACCAACTCCAAATCATATTGGGTACACAAGAACCTACGCACATGATGTCAGAAGAAATCCGCCACAGATCTTGTCCTTAGACTTTATATGGCAATCTGTTTCTTTCATTTTAAACAAGGCCAGGCGATAATGGTGAACTAAGAAAGGTATCCAAGCAATGGGTTGCGACCTAATGGGATAATTGGGGCTTTTCAACAAAATGGGCGTAACCGTGCACTAAACAACGTGAAACATTGAACTACAGATCGGTTGGTTGCACAAAATTGTGTGACATAACCTTTAGATCTCTTTTTATGGAACCAACTTATGTAATAGGGTGACCGTATAGGGTGACCAGATACCAATGATCCTGTATCCAAGTGTTATATTTCAGCAGCTGTCAAAGTTACCAATGACATCCAGCTGTCAAAATATTGAGTAAGGTTTCGCATTCCATCATGCATCGTTTCACGGTTGCCGAACGTGCGCAAGTTATTAAAAAATATCGAAATTCCGGCTCAGTTGTCAATACGCAACGTTGACCTCTTGAAATCATGGCTTCAGTGTGGAGGCAATTCATCGCACTGAATACAGTCTTCTGTACCTTAATCCACAAACCAAACAGAGATTGGTGTAAAATGAAGAAAACAGCCGCCGTAGCGGCAGTGTCGAAGAAGACCCAGAAATATCGATCAGCTGATCGATCGATCAGAGAGTCAACCGGGCTTACTTTGCAGTTGAATTTGGGCCTACCTACATCGTGCTGACGATGCTGAAAAAAATTGAAGCCGGACGACCATAGACAATGCGCCGTGAGTTCGCAAATTGAGCGCTGGAAATGTTGGCCGGAGATCCGAATTTTGGCCAAAAAATCTTCTCGGACGAGGCCTATTTTTGGTTTAGCAGTTATGTCAACAAGCAGAATTACCGTTATACAGTCCACAAGTATTTGACTAAGGATCAATGCATCCACAAAGATTGACTGTTTGGTGCGGTTTATGGCATCGCGGCATCATCGCCAATGGTCTCAGGTATAGAGCAATGTTAACCGACTTTCTGTGACAACATCGATATATCCGAACTGTCGTCCCAACAAGATGGCGCTACATCCTCGCGACTGGATCATCTCATGGCGAGGGTTCATCATGGCCACCGCGATAATGCGTCTTGATACCACTCGATCATTTTCTCTGGGGCTACTTTAAGTCCTTAGTCTATACTAACAAGTCAACCACTTAGGCCAATATTTGAGACGCTATTGCCGGAATAAAGCCGCACATATTGGACTGAGTTATCAAAAATTGGACCAACCGCTTGAAGCACTGCCTGTAAAGCCATTGCGGCCTTTTAAATGACGTGCTATTCCACACATAATGGTATGAATGTAGCTTCAAAATAAAGCCAGAATCAATTTTGTATCTCACACTGTCGTTCTTTTATTTAAATTTTTGTTCCTATCGTTCTTATCTGGTCACCCTGTACATATTACTGGAGAAGTAGATTGCATGGATCGCAACTGTAGCCAAAATACAACAAACTAAGAATTTGTATCTAAATTATCTGCCCATGTACAAACATACATATGTACATATATGTATCTATACGAACGTTATTTTAAAATTTACTTCCCCTACACAACACTTGTATTCCTTCATCCCTTAATAATTCTTCGCTGATTTCATAAGAGTGTGTGGCATCCCGCAATCCTATTCAAGAATCTTTTCTGGTCGATTAGATACATACATGTGCATATGTGCAATTGCATTAGATTGTTGTATTACCAAATAAACTGCAACTTTTCAATTTCAATTTTTGCATACAACCCGCAAAACTTGTATCGGTTAAGTGCCTAGAACACGATTAGACATTCTATCCTCTGAAGTACGAGTATCTACCTCATAACCAGTTTGCCATCGTTGGATTCACTCTCATTTCCTCAATTTCCGTTACATTCTTGTGCGAGCGGCTCACCCCTCTCTGAATTCCTCATTCTAATTGTATTCGTATGCGCAGCACCTGCCCTTGCTTCCTATTGCACGAGTCATTTCCTTGAAAACACCTGCTCTATAAAAATATGATGAAGCGCCTCTTGCATAGACCAACAATGTTTATATTCCCAGATTAGGTAAATAAAATAAATAAATTGGGTTGGACCACAACGATAGACAGCTACATGTTGCCATTCGAACGAGCTCAAATGAAACCAGAAATCAAGTTACATATGTATCTCCACAAACCAATCGTAAACTTTGAGGAATTCTCTTTGAGGAACTGGTTATGCTTAAAGCATCTGAATTGATGAGCATTCCTAAACTTTTCAGAACCACCACACCAGTGTGTACCCCCAGTGAACTGCTGAAACATCGGCGGTTGCGTCTGACTTACCGTGCATAAGTTCCATTGAAAATATCTTTTTATCTCCTTTCATTTTAATTCGCTATTAATCTTGGAATTTCTTTCGAAGATGAAAACTCTTGAAGCTAAGTTTTAGTCACTTCTGCCTCGGGTGCTTAGCAAAACCGCGCACAACATTTCGTGAGACAGTACTTCGCACACCCATTGCCCCTGCTAATTAGATGTAGATACTATGTATTTCAGAAAGAAGAAAAAAAAATCGCGATATTCATACGTTGGGCGACGACATTTGAGATTTTTCTTTTTTTTTCTTTCGATTCACCTTTCGTTTAGCACCGATACAGCACTTTACACATTTAAATTGGTTTCGGCTAACACAGGCTCTAGTTAGCAAAGTTTAATTAGTACAGAGTGGCTAGCAACTTGTAGGTTCATTCATTAGAATGTTCTTCGTACAGTTGATGAGAGATACATTTATCTGTGAGATACATTTTTTTTCTTTTCTTTTTTTCTACGCTTGAACAAACAGATGAAATACCGACGCAATTTACCACGGCGGAACCAAACACAGCACTGAACTGGAATTGGAATTGGAATCCACTATCTCAGCCCAACACCGAACTGAAGACCAAAGAACGGCGAAAGCCGCAAACAAGAAAATCCTGTATTGGTGTGGTATGCATGGCTTCACTTGGCGGTTTTACTTTCGATGTGTTTGCTGTATGTATATATGTTTTATGTGGTGTGTGCGCGCGCTGTTTTATCGTAAAACGATATTTCTTATAAGAATTTCCACACTGCTTAGGTTGGATTAATTATTTTCGAATTTTAACCGAAATCGTTTGCGTTGTCTGGTTTTGGCTAATTTGAATATGATGTGAAAAAATGCGTCAAAATGATGGCCAGTGGCTAGTTAGAGATTCGTTAAGATTTACATTGCTTATCTGTGGTTATTGGAGATTTATTGACGCGTTTGCATAGAGTTGATTGCAATGGTAGGAGTTATTATCTTACCTAAGTAGGTTAATCAATTTCGAGCATTGAATCAGTACAATCCAATGCAGTAGTGGTCAAAGAAACAGAGTTGGATATTCAATATCATGTCAGTTCAGCATGTGATTCCGGGAAATCCATGTATCCACTTCCATTTCGTATTTGTAGTATATGGTTGGCTGGTTGATTTGGACTGGCCACTCGGTTATGACTTAGACCAGAGGAAGGTCCATTGCACTGTAAGGTGGGTGGATTACCCTCTTATTCTGGAAACCAACTGCTCCTTTGTATAGGGGCCCTGAGAACGTTAAGATCTTTGAACAGATATTCACCTAGGTTAGCCTTCCTCATGTTGGCATTTCCATAGAAGGTGGCTTATGGTATCCTTTTCCTCTTCGTCGGTATAGCTTGTGCAGAAGTCGTTGAAAGAAATGTCCAACCTTTGAGCATATCTTCCTCTAGCACTGTTTGGTGAACGTTTTAACTATCTTGGAGAAGGTTTAGGAGTCTGATGGACCTGGTTTCGTTTAGGGTCGGCCAGAGCAGTTGATGCCATCGATGACAGGTCTCCCTTACCGCGTAGGCCTTGATAAGGCATTGAGCATAAGCCGTCACGTCGGTGGCATCATGTTGGTCACGTTCGTGTTCGCTTGCTCTCCCAAATTAACGAATTTTCAAGAAAATCTACGAAAAATCACAAAATCCTGTTCGAGTACAAAAGTTTCGTAGTTTTTCGTAGAAGAGAGCGCTCACGAGAGAGTAAAAAATTTCCCATGCTACAAATTTTAGTGCAGGAAATTTCTTGCACTGATTTATGAAATCTGTCAAAAATATGGCGATCAGGCGTTGTTGACGACGAATATGTTACTCGAGAAATGCAAAGATGAACACTTATAATCTGTTCACCCTGTAGTAGCAAAGAGAATGAATGGAGAAAAAGGAGAAACAGTCTTAGATCATTTGTACATCGGCTTTCTCCAGCTTTTTGTCTTACATATCGTATATAGGGAAATCTACCACAACAGAACGAGTTGACAAAATGGCATGCCTCCAAGACCTTGGTCTCATCAGTCCATTGTAGAGGTTTTGTTTTGATCAAAGTAGATCCTTCAATTCTGTGTCTGTATGTACGCGTAACTGCAGCTTTAAAGGCTAGACCTGGGCTAGACGGACTAGCTTCACACCATACCTGGGTTGCTGAAACATGTTTATATATTTTTAAATGATGGTGACAGATTGCTTTCAGAGAGGCTCAAAGTGTTTGAAACTGGCTTGGACCAGTGACGGGACACTTAGCAGAAATAAGACGGCTTCAGTGCCCTTAAGATGTAATCTGCACATCTCAGGTGAATGTGAATATCGGTTCTCTTGATATGGATTTTGGGAGAACATTAATCTTTGGAGATGGCCTATGATGCAGATTCCGATTGAGGGACTTACCTTTTTGTTATTAGATGCGACTTGGAGGATAGGTTTAAATGGACGATTGAGATTAATTGTTTTATGTATGATGTCCGAATTACAGCCTACTGGTAAAAAAAGCTGCAAGAGTCTTCATAGGCTCGACAAAGTTTGTGGTTTCGCTTTGATACATACATACGTCGCTGCATATGTGGATGATGCTGGAAGGCACATTCTTCGTATTATTAGACTAACAGAAATAATTCAAAATTTCTAAGGAAAAAAGTAAGTTTCCTGAATGCGAAAACCCAAATTTTATGCATGACGGAGCACCATTTCATAAAGCCAAAAGTATAACACTATGTTTGGGGGAAAAAAGTCAAGGTTTCGGATTTACCAGGTGATGGGTCCGATATCAATCTTATAAGGAACGTTTGGGAGCTCCTAAAAAGGAGTTCATAGAAAAAATCATTTTTGAGTGAAATCAAAATTCGCACCTCCATGGCAATCAATTATGTGGAAGCAAGTGTAAGGGCACTTATCACTGCTTAAAGGTGCACATACAAAATAATGAAAAAATACTGTACTGTACTCCAATGGTTCTTCATGGCATCCATGTTTGTACAGAAATCTAGCCCATAGGTCCACATACATGACTATATCTACAATTGGACTCAGGATATAGTTTCTCTCAAGCATTTGCGTTTTCCATACCATATTCTGCTATGCCCGTAGAGCCATTTCGAATTGAAGGAGATTTTTCATCAGTTTTACTCCCAACTGTTTGGCAAAGACTCGCAATGGGTAAAGCTATGCTAAACTGTCTGATGTTGTCTGGGATTTGAACTTTGAACTTTCAACTCAGTAAGACGCACTAACCATTGAACCACAACGCCCTACACCTCGAAAATCGGAACATTTTGTACTCAAAGAAAATATCATAACGAACCATCATCCCCTTTTGATGAGTGTCGGGACGGGTAGCATGACATGAAATTCTCCGATTCCCTACAAATCGGAGAACATTTCGCTCTGATCAAATGCCATGATAGAGCTGTCTATGTGCATTGTTCTCGAGATGTCTAAAGAGGCACAAAGCCATTTATTTTTGTACAGACTTGTCAATGGTGCCTATAAGGTGATCAATCCAATGCTCTCATCGCTCCTTTCCCAAATGCAGCAATCATTCCTAAATTACATTCCGAAAACCATTCTGACGCAAGCAGCGCATCGCGGACTAGCACCATGCAACTAGCAGTCATAATGCGTCATTTATTTGAAATTTGAAAAGCAGTCTTACTTGATAGGATCCGTTTGGATACCACGTCGTAATAGGTAACAAATTTTAGCCGCAACAGGTCTCTGGGACCCTGGACCTAGCTTCTCACAGCCATTCGTGTTGTACGTGTTATACTCTTTACATGAATGGAAGGGTCTTTCGTTTAATGCCGTCTCAGAAGGGAAATCTGTTGTTTGAGAAGCTTTCTCATGACAAGTTGTACCCTCGGATGTTTGTCAGCAGATTCTCGCGAAAAGTGAAGAAACTTTAAAATTTTTTGCGTAGGACTCGACCTTTGAACATCTTGCTCTGTAGTCACTGCGCCCACAACGTTTCTAGTCAACGAAATCCTCCGATTTCATACGAAGGGGAAGAAATTCCATTCCAATTCGACACCTGTCCAGGACGGAATTTTGTGTACCCGCTGGATTTTGAGAACCCCGTGCGCGCTTTGTCTACAAAAATAAACCAATTGACTTAAATATTTGTTTTTTTTTTTCTGTTTATTTGTCTTTATTTTATTTGAAAATAAACGAAATTTATTTTGTATCAAGTTCGCAGATGAATGCTTACACCACACTCATCTCATTTCTTACATTTTTTTGTTTGTTTTTTTTTTTATATTTTACCTGGAATGACATTCAATTGTAGGTTTATATATGTATATTACATTAGAGAAAAAGGTTTTTTCCATAATTCATCCATTTACAAAACAAAAGAAGCAACATAGTTACATAGGTTTATGATTTTTCTTAGTTCTTTTTATTTCTATTTAAGAGGAATAGCTATTCGTATTAAAATAAGTTTCACATCAATCTTGAATCGTATCGTATTGCAAATTACAAATAAACACATCGTATGCATGTGTAGATCTGTGTAAAATGGATATGTAAAAAAGAAAAGAAAAGGAAAGAAGGAAAGAAAGAAAAAGTCCCGCTTAGGTCGATTGTTTTTCTTTTATTACTTGTTTTGTGTCGACAATTGAGCTAACAAAACTAATCATTTACCATACAACATATTCACCGAAATCAACGCACAACAGAAAAGAAAATAATTATAATAAAACCCTTCTAAAGAATGTATGTATATGTATGTATGTGTCTGGTGCTTTGTGCAACAAATTTAGTTTTAGTTTTAGTTTTTATTAATTTTGATTGTTGCAATCGTCAGCCTGAAATATCAAACCAAAAACATATTATGTGAGCCTTATGTTTGTATAACCCTCGTATCGCGGCGCATTTTTCATCAAATGGTATGTAGATGCAACAAAAAATACTTTATTTAATATTTGTATAAAATATGACCAATGCAACAAAATGTAAAATCAAATAAAAATGTAACGTTATAAACTCCAAACGGTTTATATTTAATGACGTTAACTTAAGGATAATTGATTTATCGCAAGAAGCCGTTCAACTGCCGCATTTATATCACCGAACGTTGCGATGAGTGCTGCAAATAGAGAAAATAATAAAAAACAAAAGGTTAGTCTTACGGAAAACGTTTGTTTTATATTGGAATGTTTAGCCTGAACTTAGTTTGAGAAGCTATCAGTGAGCAGTAATAAAAGTGTGTTTCGCTTAAATGTACTTGGAGCCAATAATTGCTGCACAAATGTGACAAAAAGTAGTTAAACTTTATTTGCACAAGTACGTCTGCTTTTTTCTATCATAAATCGTTTATTTTACATCCTAAATAGTTTAGAGAGATCAGACAAAGGCTTTAGTGCTTGAGACCAAGGTTGTAGCGCCACCTAAGTAAGTAAACTTTGTAGACTTGGCCTGTTCCACTCTCCGTCATATTCAGAGATATTCTTTGCTGTACTAGAACCCCAGCATTTCTGGGGCCATATCAGAGAATTCTACTGCTCTATTCAGCGATTCTTAGACCAAGCTTATCATATGCGTCGGTTATCTGTTTGATTAAGGTCCACAACACAACCGACCTTCCATCATGAGAGTTTCGTCGATGGCTGTGCTTATGCCCAATCAAATTTGCGTCGCGAGACGCCATGCGATTTGCTGCTAGCAATCCATTACATGCGTACATATGGAGGTGTTAATGGTGTAGCGACTTGGCCTACTTAATCGCTGGTGGAGATTTCCTGTGAAAAGCCATCGGTATGCGTGACGCCAATACACTTGGGCATCAACACAGTCTAGGTTGATTGGTTGGTTTAGAGCGACCCTCGATAAGGATGTACTGAGACCAAAGAAGGTCTATTGTGCTGCTGTTGTGTAAGGTGGGTGGATCAATATCTAACGATGGTGGGCATGTGCCCAGGAGATGACTGATGGTGACCTCTTCCTTTTCGATCTGCATTAACCGCCAGCCAATCAGCTGGTTGATGAATGGGATTGTTTCGGTTTGAAAAATGCTGCAATAGTGTGGGAGGTTGAAAGAGAGATCACGTTAACTTTATTCGGTTCTGTTGCGTGTCGAAATTATGCAGCCTCTATCGAAATTGTGTTCGGTGGGCAGGTGGTCTGTGACCCTTGGAAGATGCATCAATAGTATGCTGATATGTCCTGTGGGTTGCTCCTCCCATTGCTTAAAACTTCTCAGCCTGTTTTCGCAGCCAGTTTGTAATGATGTCTATTGGGAGTAAGTGCAGTAAGGTTTGCAGCACGACAGTGGGGCACGTTCTCAGTGCACCGGCAATGCGGAGACAAGCGACTTGTTCCAGTATGGTTAAATTGGAATGTGTCTCTAGAGCGGGCCACCAAACCAGTGCTCCAAACACAGTCTATAAACTGACAAAAGCTGGACATGACATCGTAAATCACAGAAAAGCAGAAAAGAAGTAAAACCTAGCTTTTACCTTAAACAGTGGATGAAATAGCTTCGGAAGGGGAGCATAAGCTCGAAGTTCCAGGTCGTACATAGTTTGGGATGCTACTGGTCGACTGTGAGACTCCGTAAACTGGGGAATAGTTGAAGCTAGTAGCGCTTAAGCTTAGTAATTTGAAGGGAGTGGGCCTGACTGCGTAACTCGAGAAAGAGATACTACGCGTCCATTCAATAGCAATGTCTTACCCGAGAAATGCTGACCAGGAACACCAAACGCAGTGCAAAATGATGACTTGACCGTCAAATCGTGAAAGATTTTGAATGTTCGAAAAAAAAAGTTCCGGGCAAATGCCGAGCCTCGGAATCGATCAGTAGTCCTGAGATGCTATAAAGTGTCAACACAATTCCCTTCAAGTTTGGCAACTTTTGGCAATGTCTGGACTCAGAAGTCGGAGGATAGCGTGGGACAAATGGCCCTTTTAAATCCAACTTCGCAGGGGACATAACCCACAGTGGTGCAACTAGATACGCAGCGGTTTGAAACACTTGCTTTTTCTGATGAACAGGTGGCTGGGCGAGCGATAGAAAAGGAGTTCGCTCTCAGACGAGGAACATGAAATGACAGTCACGGTGGAGGAACAAAAGCTGCATGTGGAAGATGGGACATTAGCCCCTTACGAGCAATAGCTCGATGACTTCTTCCGGAAGTTTGAAGATTGCCCAGGTGAACGTCCATCGGACTGTAGCGAAATCTGCTGTTATAGCACGGATATTCACCACTAAGGAGCCTTGAATCCTGAGAGGAGTAGTCAAACGACTGGCATTTCAGAATGCGAAGCTAATTTATGATACACGTGTGCTTAATCCAAGGGCTTGCGTTCTTATTAACAAACAATTTAACTTTGTTTCACTTTCAAAATATGATGCGGAGACTTGGTACTTCCGCAGGTATCTCTGGAGTTTGAAGGAGTGTACCTCACCATAATCATCGCTTCGGTGTATTGCGCTGGGGCAGTCCCACAATAATAATATTAACAGGGTCGCTCTAAACTTAACGAGGATTTAAGGAAACTGAGCATAACGTACAGTACACCTTCTCAAGAAATGTGATGGACTAAGCTACATAAGAAACAACCTGGAAGGCTATTTTCTTTCAAAAACAGATCCGCCTGCGCTTGATAGCCTGCAGATACACATGTGCATCAAAGCTGTTTTATGAAAGAAAGTACTCTCGCACAATAGATGTGTTAAGATTGAGGTGCTATTGAACCTCATTGCTATCTGCAAAACCTCTTGTTAACATCTAGACTACTCAAGACCGCATTACAAACCGCAATGTCGTTGTTTTACTCTGAGAATCAATAGAGAGAGAGAAACGACTTCTGGTAAAGAACATTCCATCAGCTCTGGTGATCCCAATTAGAACGATTTAGCTTAGCTCACCCTAATAACAAATTGAACCGAAAGGCTACGATAACCTACATTAAATAAAAAATGAGTTTACCTTGCAAATTTGCATCTCTGTTGACAAATCCCATTGCAGTAAGCTGTTCCAGCTGAGATGAGTATCTTTCCTCTGGTGATTGATTTGTATTAGCACCACTGGACATCCCATTTAACATTCTCGACATAAAATCATTGAACAATTGTGGACTAGCAGTCGCACTGGGTGCATTAGTTCCACTGGTTGGTTGTGTTGTGGGGGTATTAGTCGCAGTTGTATTTGGCGTATTTGCCCCTGGTGGTGGAGGTGGAATTCCCATTGAACCAACTACACCTGGTGCTGCCGCACGCAATTGCTCCATTCCTTGCTGAATTTGCAAAATTGCATTTAGTGCTTGAGGATTTGTCATCATTGACATAACATCGGGATTTTGCATTTGCTGTAAGAATTGTGGCATCATGGTTCGCATTTGTTCTTGCAATTGCGGATTATTAGCTAGCATTGGGCTTGTATTTAGAATGCGTGCCGCCATATCAGGATCGGAAGACATAGCCTCCATCATGTTACGCGTGTATGGTGCGTTAAGCAAACTTTGCATCATTTGAGGATTCTCGCTCATTTGCTGCATTAAACTCTGCATAGCTGGGGTATTTAAGACGCCGGCCGCTGGTAGACCACCACCAACACCAGTACCACCTCCTGTGGTTTGTCCAGAGCTTTGGTTATTTGCTGAAGTTCCACCCCATGGATTGGGTAAGGGTTCACGATTCTCAGTACCTTGTTGTGGGTTTTCTCCTGGAATTTCAATTAAAAAAAAAAGAATTCTTAAGTATTTGAAAAACAATACAAGTTGATGATGTTATGTACTCGTAAGTGAATCACATCGCATTGAAAGCTATCTCCATGTGACCTGTGGTTCGATTGAACGCGAGTGAAATGAATACTTTTTATATCAAGTATACGAGTGGATCTATACTACGGCGGAATTCAGCTGATTTTTTTTTTGTTATAGCGAACGAAATATGATATTCGAGAGAGCATTGTTTACTAAAATACCTATGTATGGTCGTAAAGGAAGCAAAAAACATGCTGTTTTCTCTAGATGCTCTAGAATTTTCGTTTGAAATAAACACGACAACGCAGATCACGTTAATATTAGTCACGGAATCGCAAGAAACGTAAAAAACTGCTCGGTAAGGGTGTATGTGAGCAGAATAGCTACGAAAGGAAGATGAAAGTAGAGGGCAAGATAGGATCCACTGCAGTAACAATAGGCATATTCAAAGAACCAATAAATTACTATGCGCCAAGCAATGTAATGTTGCAAGTTGTTGCATTAGCAAGACCGATAAAGTAAGTTGAAAAAGAGGTGACTCAGTGCGAAGTGAAATGAAGAGTATATGGCATTACCTTGAGCAGCACGTTACCAACTGCGGCTAGCTATGTTGTCAAACTCTCTTAACGACATTGTTTCGAATAATTTGAGTCCCCTTTTCAGTAATTGAATGGAGGATTACGTTAAGGAAAACCACGACAGGTTGTGGACACAATTTTGTATCAAAGGAAGCCCAAAAGTATAACAATTCCTGTACGCATCAACCAATGAACAGAAAATATTTAAGCCTACTTCAAACATTGCTACGTCATAGTTTAAGCATTCATGTGTTGCTTAAGGGCGTTGCACACATACAACAGAGTAACTTAATTCTGCTTTTCAGCACTCACCAGCTATGCACTACGAAACACAAAAGACGCAAAGCTGATGTGGCTTCATGAACAGATCATTTCACAGAGTTTGAAAAAAACGATTCAATATCTAGTATTCACTAACAACTGGGTATCCATTACAAAGCAACATGTAAAGTGGTTGGAATAGGTTCATAGATAACCAAACAGTTCTGAACGTTCAACAAGAAATCCCTTGGAAGAGACTAAACAGGATATGAGGATAGAACAGCCATATTTCTGTTCAAAAAAAGTTATAATGTAATCACGAAACACTGTATATGCAATATTTATAAGCAAAATTCGTTTTTTGTTTGCCAAACTTTCTGGGTTTTATGTTATTTATGGACGCCATGATCTTAATTCAACAAAATGTTACGAAATTTATACCAACTCACATCCACCGATTGACAAAATGTCCCTCGGGTCCATTCCTGTTCAAACAAACATTGCTGGCGGTTATAATAATGTGTCTTGGAGTCAACTTATCGACTTTTAAAGCGTCCACATGAGCTTCAACCATTTGCAACTCCTATTAGCACTGGGGTAATGGATAGAAAACTAATAAACAAAATTTTATGTGACTTAGAGCGTCTATCGCTATCAGTTTTATTTGCTTCGATATTTTATATGACCTCCTTGTTTTTAGTATTGTGCTGCTTCTTTTTTTTTAACTGTTGGTACTTAAAATCTTCTAGAGTCTTCTCGATATGTGTAAGGTCCTGAACCTCAAGCTTCGTCAAGTTAAATCACTGGCCCCTTCCAGCTCAGATTAACGTCGATTAAATCCACGCAATGTTTACGGATCGATTTTTAATGGTTTCAGCTCCCTGACCTAGTTCCCAACAACCGATTTCTCCGATTTTACTAACTCCTAACACTTGCCTTTATGTGGAAAACCCTAACTTTGGCGTCTGTGGAAGCTTTTGTTGAAATATTCATTCGCCCGTAGTCTAGAGATAGCCCACTGCATAACATAGAGTATATGCCATTAACTACCTAAAATTGTTTCGGTTTCCCATCTAAAGACAGGATTGTGCATTACCTAGTCGAACTGGTTTGGAAATAAGCCATGAAACGATGTAGCTCATCATAAGCATAGAACCTGAGGGGCATAGGTAACCAGTCATTAACAAAAGCGATGTTCGAAATTAGAAAGAGTCAGCGAAAAAGTCAGGTCGAGCCAGAAGTATGTATTCCCACAAACAAACTATACGAGGGACACTGAGACGTGTACATCAAAACTCGACATCCATACGTTACAAAGCAATCTTCTTTGATTTTATCATCCTACAAGCTTGTAAATAGTCTTAAAAGGAACTCCCTGCAATAGGTTTTCAGATCATATTCAGGTTTCTCTTGACAGTCAGAGCTCATTAACATAGAGATCGAGTTTATTTCTCGATAAATGTCTTGCAGAGTACGTTAACAGTCAACTCGCTCTCGCTGTGTATACATCGTGGTGTAGAGGAAATTGAGCTCGCAGATCAACTAGCAAGAGACGACAAATGACGAAGTCGTAACGTACATAACACCATCAAGGCAAGGCAATAGACTAAGATGATATAACCAATCGAATTCAGAATTCAAAGTAGATAAGTCAGTGAGAAGATTAACCCTGTCTAGTGGCTGTATTCCGAAGAAGCAAGCAAACAAAATTTTTTTCGATCGAATTGAGCGTTTGCCTGTAAACGTGGATCGAAAGATTAAGTTCGACAGATAGACAAAAAAGAGATGAAGAAGGCAAAGAAATATCTCCGTGCACTGGATCTTCCTATTCAATTCTAATTCGACCCTCATCCCACTTACAGCAAAACCATGGATTGAAACGCGATCCTTTTTCCTAACATCTACATGTTCAAGGAGCAAGGGTATAGCGTTCGACTGGAAAGTGATATACGTCACATGTGAGGTAAACCCTTTTTGAAAACCTGGGCCCTTATCACCTACGACGACAATCGTTTGACGATATCGTTTTGTGGTAGTTTCGCTTCATGTTGCAATAAGATTTACTATCGTCATCGTCATCAACGAATCGACTTTTGCTTCAAGCAGTCTCAAAAACTCCCAACTACTATCTTGGAGAAAACTTCAAAAGACAGCGTTCATTGCTGTCGACGACGACCGTCTTAAAAGTTACGCAGTGCGAGCCCTGAATGATAAATCACTCATAAACAAGCCTTTATAACATATTGTCACGTCACCTACCTACCGACACACCTACTCCTAAGTGAACAGATTTACACGTCATCGACATTTGATTGTCATGGACGGGACAAAACGAAGCCAGAAATACAATTCAACGCGGTCCTCCTCAAAGGCATAGATGCATTCCCTTCCACACACAAGATGTGCTGTACAATTGCGTACAAAATACATAGAATATCTTTAGCCAGTTACTTCCTATAGAGTTATTGCTTTCAAAACAATGTGAAGAGGTCTGCAAAAGGGGCCATGAACAAGGCGAATTGCCTTAAATTAATTCCAAGCACGAAGGAATTTCACTGCAAACAAAGCTGCCCCGGTCCGCCTCTTGTAGTGCTCTGAAAAGCGTATGCTTTGCTGCAACGCTTTGCATAAAAAGGAGTAAAATTTGTCTCGTTTATTCGATTTTTTTATGTAACTAGAGTAGATGCCTTAGTTACTCTATTGTTGTCAAAAACCTGTGTTTACTCCAATCATTAGCAAACATTTTACTGCCGAAAGAACGCACGATCATCGCACACCTAACTTAAGCCTACAAATGAGTTGAACATGGTTGTCTTTTGCCTGGCAGCTCATTCTCCTTCGACAAATGATGAAAGTTCGGTTTACTAAATACCTGATTACTGAATTACTTCAGCTGATGACGCAGCTATACGTGTATGATGAATCAGTCACAGAATTTATGAGAAACAAAGCGAATCATTCGGTTTCTTACCAATAATGTGGGAATGGTGCCAAAAGCAGCTTCTGCATATGTGCACTCAGCAATGTCTTACAATCAACATATCCTTGTTGTTGGATCCACAGAGTACACGAAAATGTACCAACATTACGTTCGCACATGTGCGCTTCACATTTCATTAGAAAAAAATGTAAATTCTATGGAACAGTGCATCTTGTAGATCGATGCAGAAATTTCTATACTTTACATAGCAGCCACATGTGAAAATCTTTCGTTCGTCGATTCCAAGAAATATTCCTCAACGTTCCGTCGCCAATTTATCGAACACACAGTGCACTGCATCAAAAGTGGAATCACCGATAAGCTATGGAATCTCGATGATAACGCGTAAAAATTAAGGGAGCGCACCATAGAGGAATAAGTCGTACAAATTTCACAAGATTTCCTAGAATACAAGAGCAATATCACAGCAGGAAACGCGCAGGATGTTTACCGAAAAAGACTATGTTGCACAACACGACACCTACATCGTCAAGGAGACCGAAAAATCGATCGCAGTCACTACAGAAAAATTGAAATGTCCCGCATTGAACGTACGATGCCTGTCCTTTATAGTAAGACTCCTTGCGAGTTCCAATTAGAATCAGTTGACGCATGTACAGGGAAAAACAAATATATTTCCAATAAGCTAGTGCTTACCTGCAGAATTCTCAACTAGACCCGAGAATGGATTCCTGGTGAATGATTCATTAGCCGCATTCAACATCGGCTCTTGGATATCGCGATAGATCCTCTGCAACGCGTTATACCCGCCCGGAACGCTTTCCAAATTCGACATTGCTCGATCGTGCGACCTCATCAGCTCCTGCAACATCGAGGGGTTACGTGCCAACTCCATTGTTTGACGCAACAGCTCGGGATTATTCAACATATGTGATATTTCCGGATTTCTCTGCATTAGATCTTGCATCTGAGGATTCGACGATAACAGCGCGCGCATAGTCTCCGGATTGTTCATCATTTGCTGTACCATAGGATTGTCCAATAGTGTGCGCAACAAATCAGAATTATTCAACAGTTCGCTTTGCATGCGTGCCTGCAAGTCCATAAAAGTATTCGATCCGGCACCCAACGCATTCATGCCAGCCAACCCGCCCAATTGATTTAGACCAAACGGTGTCTGACGCACATCGGCCTGTGGACGAGGTTCGGCAGTCTCCTGCTGCCTACTCGGTGTCTTAACAACCAAATGCACACTCAGGCCGTCCTTAATATTGTGCGTCTTCAAGGTGTCAGTGTCTTTCATGATTTTACCAGCAAAAATCAAAACCAATTGTTCAGGTTCGGCATCGAACTTCTTGCCAACCAAAATTTTAAACTGTAAACGAAATTAAAATCAATACACCTTCCTTATTGAATTTCACAAGTTCGGATAAAATTAAAAAAGAAAATCAAGAAAACGTTCCCATGTCAAGAAACTGCACAATCGTGTCCATTCGTTTCGGATATGGAGAATCAACGCAGAAACACCGAGAACTTACCTCTTTGATCTCGGCATCTTCATCGACTTCAATTTGCTGCTTGTCCTTTGGTGTTTTCACAGTCACTGTAATTTTTTGTTTATCACCTCCTTCTGCCATCGTGCAAGCAATTAGAAAAGATATTTCAATTAAATCTCAACAAATAACTTTCACGGAGCAGAAAAATAAAATTAGAGAAAAAACTAATTCGTCACTTCGAATAATAATTTTTAACGAAGACAGTGCTGCCTTTAATTTTAACGAAAGATTTTAAGTGCTAATGTATTAGCAGACGAATGGGTAGCATTTTACTGAATGAGCGTGTTCGAATACAAAATTTTATGAATAAAACGATTGCTTTGTTGATTTTTACTTCAAGTGCCACGTCACAAAAACACATACACCCATAGTTGAGTAATCAAAAACGTACACGTAAGCAGCAAAATTTTGAGAAAAGGTAATAATTAATTGGTTTCTTAATTAATTGAGGAATCCTCTTGAAGGGGGAGGAACGGTATGGGTTAAACTTTCAATTGGAAGTTACGGGCTTGGACTTCAAATTGTCATTTTTAGTCTGAACTGACAGTTATGTACCAAAAGCATTTCTGACATGTGTAGGCCGTAAAATTTATTCAATTCTTGAAAAAGACCCTCTCGACGGAAAGAAATCAGTTGGAATCTGAATATTGAAGATCGTTGGTCTTGGGCCCGAAATGGGTTCATCAGCCTTGAGTTATCCACTGAATATGAACAGTAATCGGCAAATCCATCCTGATCTTGAAGTAGAAAGTGCGAATCTGGGGGAAGTCAGTGGGAAATATTGCACTGCAGGAGAAAATGAACCGCGTCTGCATACCAACATCATTGGAAGCTGATGGCATATGAAGGAACCATTAAGAGTCGAGGAATCCTCGCAGCTGCCTTGCTTTTTAATATAAGCTTCACTTCTTACACAAGAGCTTGGTAATATGAATGAATCTGCGATTGAAACATGCACAGACGGTTCAAGATAACATTTCGTATGTATTCGGATCATTGTAGTGGATTTCAGGCAAAGATTACAGGCTTACCAGAAGCCACAACCTGGCTTTGAAATACCGCAGTACACTTCAAAGCTATAGCTCTATTTTTAGTGAAGCAGGGACTAAAGCCCTTCAGTCCCAATAATGCGATTCAAGTTATTTACCTAAAGCCACGGAGATTCCTGGCAGATGGAGCATATCCTTGTGCAGGGTTCCAGTCATGATGCTGCCAATCATTAAGCTGACGATCTGCTGTTTAAAGAATATACAATCAGTAACATTCCCAAGTACTCCACCCGATGCCAATGTCAGGCACGGAGTAGAACAATATTGGTGATTAGATTTGGCGAATCCTGTTTGAAACCCAGTAACAGCTCATTTTCATAATTATGAAGGCATAGTGGTGGATTAAGGGCACCCTTTACCAGTTTCTGTAGAAGCTATAGGGACAAGGAAGAGGAAGAAACCAACCTCTTGCGATTTACGAGATTTAACCATTGAAACCGAATGTCAATCGCATTCGAAGGCTGCTGTATATCAGCATGCGTATTCCTAGACATAGGAAATACCGACAAACTTGCATAAATTACGAGATGAAGACTATTCGCAGAAAAGTTCAGAAAAGTCCCACCAAACATCATTCGAATTCGTGGTACATCCGAACCAAAATGTGGGTGCGGGAGAAAGTTCAGCCAGCTATCGCTTAATCGAATGCAAGAACGTCCAACGTTGATCCTGAAATTTCCGGATCCAGATCTAGTTCACTGTGAAGAAGTACTCACCCTTGATTGACTCTGTTCATTTCCAGCAGCCATCTATGCCTCTATATTGCTTTGTTCAGCTTAAGGAGGACGCAGACGTTGAGAAGGTAATAAGCATAACCATTTGGAACGGGAGCAATTACTTGTGAGCTCAAACTTCAGCTCCTAGACGATCAGTCAGTGACACCAGAGGAGATTGATCCACAGGAACCAAACCAAGCGAACAATGCAACTTAAGTAAATATTACCTCCAGCTTTTTATTATTTAAATGTTTCTTCAAAAATACGTACGAATTTCTCGTACAAATCGCTTGCTATATCCTAGCTTCTGAGTACGAATCAGCAAAAATAGGTTATTTGTGCTTCAGGGCTTACCAGGACAGAACGTGCCCCTATGTATCCAGCACATGTGTACACGGTTAGATGAGACCATTTTCCCTTTCTTTCTTTGAACGCTGTCATGTTCAGTTTGACGTTTAACTTTTGATTACGCACGTGCTGTGGAAAAAGTAAATACAATAATTGAAATGCAGTCCCAGCGATTTTTTATCGGAAGTTTACCGGCGGGCACAACCGAAAAGCAAATTAGTAAAGCATTTCAGGAATATGGCGAGGTGACACGTATCGAACTGAAGGAAAAGGAGAATCTTGTCGATCCTGGCAGTGTCAAAGTGCTGGCATTCATCACACTGAATCTCTTCGACGGAGATGTGGACTATTGTAAGGGCATAGCCTAGGAATCATTAAAAGACTTACATTTATTCAAAATTCAGGTTTAAGGCAATTGAATGGGAAGCAAATAAATGGACAATATGTCAGAGTGTCAGTGGCCAAGGAGAGTTTCATGGAGCGCCTTAAACGGGAACGAGAAGAGAATACGAAGTCGTCGCCAAAGACAGCTGGCAGTGGGTATACGGCACAGGAGCAACAAGTTGAGGCTCCAAATAAAAGCAAGAAGTTCTTTGACGAAGTCGAGAAAGATGAGCCTGTGGCGGTGCCAATGAATATATTCGAGAATGAAGAAGATTCCACACTTATCACAAAGAAGAGAGCGGCGAACTCAATGCGGAATGGAAAGGTAGGTTCAGGTGGACATCGGTAAAGCAATCCAACCTTGTCGTGCTTATCATTTCATTGGTGACACTCGTGTAGGGAGTTCTACAGCCCTGTTTAACTCTGGAAGTTGTCAAAACTCTGGAGTCCCAGTCTGCGACAGATCTGTTGTGTCAAGGATGATGTTATTCTTAAAAATCCCCACCACCTCTCTTTTGAAGAGTAGTGTGTCCTTACTAGCAGAGTTTTCCAATCACATTGACGAGCGCAATTAAAAAAAAAAAAACCTTGAAAGGGAGATACTTTTTCGTAACCAATGTGGTGCCGAGCTCAAAAGATTCATTCTTTACCAAGCAAAACCGACATTCAACCAATTAGCCTGGAGCTTAGTTTACAGTCGTGAGTTTTTTGTTCAGCGGATGTCCTGCTGGACTACGTTCATTACACATAAGGCAAAGTTTTCTACTTTTGCGTTGCCTCTCTGGGTCGGATTTGAAAACTCTGTGGGACGGCGTTGGTATCCAGTCTAAGACATGGCATGTGACTGATGAATTCGTGACATTTTTTAAAATGGATATCTTCTTACCTGAAGGACCGTTTCTATAGTGTTCGCTTCAGATCCGTCTTATCGGCTCCTTTCTTAGCCTGGAGTTCTACACGGCAGTTATCTTGGACCTCTTTTCTTCATTTTGACTATAAGCGATGTTGATAGGGTTATAAGGTTGATGATGCCAAGCCATTTAAAACCATCTCTTCAAATTCAGGACTACTGTCTCTTTCAACAAGACTTGACAGTTTTTCTCACTGGTGCCCCAAAAATTGCTTAGAGCCCAATATCCCTTCCGCCTTTAATATTTTAATTACGATGCCCTCGTCTGTTCTGTCTTCCGACCCTCCGCACCTTATACGGCTCCAATGAACCTATCTCGCATATGCTGCGTAAGATTAACTCAAACTCCACCCAGTTCAGTTTTAACCGCAGCATTCCCAGCCTCAAATTCGATCTCCTTCACTTCTCTTCCTAGCTTTAAGCAATAGTTGTTTAATCTTAGCTTTAAGTTAGTCGTAAGTCTTAGCTGCCTTTGAGTTGCTTATGTGTCCTTCGCCAGCATCTCTGTTTTAAGATCAAACAAATAAAGTATCCTTTAGTCTGTCTGCGAAGTCAATGAGGTCAACAGATATGCCTTGCCTGCTTGCTCCCTTGACGCATTGTCCAAAGTTTATACATAGCGCAGATCTCAATAGTATTACGTTCCCATCTGTACTAGGATTTTGATGTTGGGTTTAGGTCTCTATTGCTACGGATTGAGTTGTAGCCGAAGTTATCGAAAGCGCCTCTTTAAAACGCAGTCATTCCCATTCCCCTACAATTTAAGTGATATCTACTGACCGTCTTATGAACTCGGTGTCACTGCTGGGATTTCATTATGGTTTCGCAGGATTTCCTTCCCATTAATTGGAACTTTTTCTGTACTTTCTTGATCTGTCTACTGTCGCCATTCTTTACTAAGTAAACTCGTCTATTTTCAGATTGTAATTGAAGGCACCAACAACACCCCTATTCACATCATAGGAAAGCAAAAGGATGTGAAGCGACTAAGCGAGAAGTCATTCGATTCGGACAAGAAGCGCAAGGAGTCAATCAACAAAAAGAAGAACCAATATCAGCTTCAGAAGTCACAGATACAAAAATCCCTATCCTCTGTCGTAAGAAATCAAACAAACTTTTCAAAACTTTAAACAGCTAAACCACCTTAAACTTCTTAGGATACATCAGGAACGAAGAAAATAATTTTCGATGACGGCGACAAGGACAACGAGGGCAGCTCTACAAAAGCGAAACTCTTTCAAGAGGACTCTGATCAGGAAGACGGTTCATATGCAGATGATTTCGCCTTAAAAGCGGAATACGAAGGATCACATGGTGCTGAGTTAATGAGACTAAAATCGAAAATGAATTTAGATCCTCGATTCAAAATCGACCACAAGTTTGTGGAGAAAAACAACGACGAACCTGCCAAGAACGAGAACAGTGAGCGCGATTGGCAGTACGGCATCTTAGAGCAAGTAGTTGGGAGTAAACTATCCAACGTGTCCCAACCAAAAGGCCATGAGAAGAAGAAATTAAAGATGTTACGCTACGACCCGTCCAAAGCAAATCAAGATGAATTTTTAGTTAAGCGCTCTGAAGCTCAAACCGTGGTGAATCCTGTCGAAGACGATAACATTGCCGTGGCAGAGAAAAACGAAGTCTCCAAGGAAGTGTTCTATATGATCAGTGATAATCTGTCGAATTCCCTTAAGACTCGAGGTGATGGCTTTAGCCTGCTCAGTATGTTTGGCAAAGCTAACGATGAAGAGGGTAAAAGTACAGACCAGCAGGCGAAGGAGAAGATTCTTATTAGCAAAAATGACAATAGCGCAGCATTGAATCCGTTTACGTATGATTCTTCTGATTCTGAGAACGAACACGACGATGTTCCACGGAAAACTAGTGACGAAGAGAAAAAAGGTGGCAGTAAGACTCAAGCGAAATTGTTCGTTGAGTCGTTTTTCATTCCTCGGAACGACATCCGATTAAAAGGTACTGCAAGGTCGTTTCTATTTAGAATTTGGTCATTTATGGGTTTTTTTTTCTTTTTCCAGAGGGGAAAGCCTTTTTCCGGTCCAATCAGAGAGCTGAAAAGAGTGAAAACTACGATCAGATCAAGGACAAGCTGAAAACTATAATAAATACGAAAATCAATAAAACTAAACGACAATCGAAAGGCATAATCAAGAAGAGATCGATTCGGGGTAGATAGGCTTAGAGAATTGTACAAATGTTATGTTTTGTTGTAAAAATAGAAATGTACGTAGGTTTGTAACTTACACCAAAGAGTTTTATTGACGGAAAAGATAGGATTTCAAATGTTTAAGGTCGTTTCAGCGGATTTCAGAGTCTAATTTAGGCCAACACTCGGATCACCAGGGGATCCATTGTAAGCCCTTGTCGTGGGCAAGGTTGCTTGCTAACTTTGTGGTCGCTACATGAACTGTATGAACTATACCCTTAAGTTATAAATTCCAGAATGGTTGATGGTGGCTTTCCTGACAGGTCGCCCAGGCCTCCGAATTGGTATTCACCGAGGGCTGCTTTTCTAGTTCTGCATAGGCTTGGACACTCGCAAATGAATTGAAAAGTATGTACATTCTACTGCAGCCTCGGCAGAGGTCATCCGTTTTTACTCGCATTTGACTACGGTGGGCTGCCATGAGGTTGTGCCCAGTAATTATCTCCGTGAAGAGTGCTAAGTGGGGTCTGTTAAGTGCCAGGATTTGTTTGGTTTTGGCGATATCATATTTTGGTTTCTGGAGACACGACAAGGTGTCAGTGCGTTCCATATCTTGTTAGTTAGTTTCAAGAAGGTTTCCTCTATATTGGGTTTAACAGGAGCTAAGGACAGTAGAACACAGGCATTGACCATTGCCACGTCCTGTTCAGGCCCCTTTTTTGCTATTTCATCGCCCAGTTAGTTCCCTTGAATGCCGCTGTGTACTAGAACCCCAACGAGTGCGACGTCATGGTTTGCCGTGAGTGCTGTGAGTTCTTGACGACAACGTTTAACCTGTGGATGAAATAGGCTTTATCGCGGCTTGACTGTCAATATAGATGTAGTTTCGTGGGGATTTCTCGCCCCACTTCTGCTGTTGCTAGTACTTCCGCTTGGCACATACTGCTGTGGTTCGGAAGTCTCATAGAGCGGTCTTTCGCGTGCACCTAAGAGTATAAATGAGCTTTTCATACAGCATTGAATAGTAGGACGTGGAACCAGGAGGATAGGTGAGTCTATCCTCTAAGACAGTCCATGCGTGGTGAAGAGCCACATCCTGCTCGAGGTGTCCTAGCTGAAAACGAAATATGCCTGATCTGAAGAGGAAAACTTGAAAAAACTCGAAATCACCTTTGTACTAAGAATGCCACCACATAATTGTGTCTCTGAATACCTTAGGACCTTCAGTTTCAATTTAATTCCTCATACAAGGGGTTAGTGCCCCTCTTACTCGTGGGACTCAAAATTTGAAAACAAATGCAAAATCTAACCGAAAAGGTAGTGTATGGAATGATCGGGCGCTTTATGCTTCTTGGTGTTTTGGATGAGGAAAGTAGGGGCCACCTTCTTCTGCAATCTAGATAGTTACCTATCTAGTCCTTACTACGTCGTCAAACAAAAACGATCGAAGAAATGTGACGATCACGCTGATGGTCGGTCACCTCAGAGAGAGCAAATGGGATGATCGCGGTCGTCAATAATCAACTATCACCACTACTCCAGAACACAGCACACTATGCCTTCGTTTTAGAGAACACCTATGAACATATACTTAAAAATAAGTTCATTTCGACAGCAAGCCACATTGTTCTCCATCCTAACACTACTTATTGCAATACTACATCCTTTAAGCGCACTTTAGACGATCAACTGGGTCATCAACACGAAACGTACACACTCCAACCAAGTTGGCAACCATCTAGTACACCCATTTCACTTCACAGAAATTAGGCACTTCCTGATCATGACACATTAATGTTGCTACCGACCTTCAAATGGGTTGAAAACTTTATTGATATTACTCTAGCCGTTCGATTATCCTTGAATAAAGTTGCCAACCTCTCTATAAACCTTATAGCCAACCTGATCGTCTGTAGGGCGCTAGTACGCATCGACTGACGAAAACGTTTTCCAAGTGTCTAATGTCCACTCTTCTCGTACTGAATGTCTACAATGCTTTATTGACCTTCGTTATCGATGGAAACGATGGATTCATTAAACAATAAATGATTTTAAATTAGTTTTACTATAGAGATTACAAAACGAAAAATCTTTCAATTGCGCAAATCACCTTAAATTGCGAATTTATTGCGATAACTCCATTCTGACGAACTTCGTTACAATTTCGAAAAGATTATTGTCATTACTTTATGGCATATTTCTGCCTCAAAATGATTGTAATTACTGAGAAATTAATTTCTTACTGCTGGGACATGTGACAATATTACCAAATAATTTAATCGAGCACGTGGGGTGCTTACCAAAACTTTGGTAATAGAAAAGAAGCTATAAAAACACAGGATGTCCTGGTTATTTGGAGAGACCTTCGGTTTTTTTTCGGTTTCAAATCTGTAAAAACTTTTCAGACTGAGGATGGACTTTGGAGAGAAGATATAGAATCATATAGAGAATCGAAGAGTATGTTGGTTCACCCATTATTTATGACTGGTCCTTGCTAGATTTTTCTAATAAGCCTTAGCAAGACCAAGGTACAGACAAGCGGATGAAGAGATCCTCAGTCACTTCGAGAGAAAGATTCTTCGTCTAATTTTCGTTCCCGTTTCCGTTGCCGTTGACGGAAGATTCAATGACGAACTATACGAGCTGTACAGCGACATGGACCTAGTCAGAAAAATGCGCATCAGTCGTTTAAGATGACTAGGATATGTAGAGCGAATGGACACAAATGCTCCGGCTCGTAGAGTCTTCGACTCAAACTTGGAGGGACAACAAAGTAGAGGAAGACCTCGCCTTAGGTGGCGCGCACAAGTAGAAGCGGACCTCAACCGACTTGGAGTGCGCAGCTGGCGGCAGTCAGCTAAGGACCGGTCTAACTGGAGAGGCTTGTTGGTTGAGGCCCAGGTTCACACCGGACTATAGCGCCACCTAAGTAAGTAAGCAAGTAAGACCAAGACACACAAGCTGCTTAGCTGCTTTCGAAATTATAGCCTTCCATCATAGGACCGAGCTCATCAACTCATGTATGAATTGCTGGACAAACGGTTGAGAGAATAGAGAGATTCCAATACCTTGGGAGTATTGTCTCAACTGATGGCGGAACCGAACTGGATGTAGCCAGCTGAATAGGCAAAGCAAAATCTGCGTTCGGGATGCTATCCACAGTTTGGAGTAGAAATGCGATCAGCTTAACCACCAAGCTACGACTGTTCCGTTCCAACGTTGAATCCGTGCTGGTATATGGATGTAGTACCTGGAGCACCCTCCACTATCACGAGGAAGCTGCAAACGTTCGTCAACAGGTGCCTATATATATTTAGGATTTTCTGGCCAAACCGTATCTCTAACGAATAACTCTATCAGAGAACGGGTCATGCACCTATAGGCACAACAATACCAATGGATTGATGGTACTCTCCGAAAGGTTGACAGGTCCATAACTAACCACGCGATGCAATGGAACTCGCTTACTCAGGATGGCAGGATACGCGGCGGTTCTAGGAGTACGTGGCGCAGAACAGTTGAGAAGAAGGCACGGCAACTGGGAACGAGTTGGGGAGAACTGAGACATATTTCCAGAAATCGCACACAATGTCGCGTAGGCATTGTTGAGGCCCTAGGACCCACAAGGGGATACAGGACTTAAGTAAGTAAGTAAGTATCATAATGTTGTGCGAATTGTTGATGTTGGGTGTCCTTTATTATTCGGTTAGGTTCGTGGATAGGCGAGTGGAAGTATCCACATCGCCACACTCAAGTCTATACAAACCCATTGCCATTGAGATGTCGCTTAAGTAGGTACTTACTTAAGAGGCTCCCGATTCGTAAAGAGTCTCTGGCAGCCTACCACTCTCTTCGCTCCCGAGCACACTACTTCCAGTTGTCCAGATCAAGCTCTTTGACATCCATGATTGATCTTTAAAAGGAAGATTCGTTCTCGAACCTGGGGCTACGATGCAAAGATCCTCTTTATGCGACCGATAATATCGGTGTCGTTTGCGTATCCCAGTAGTTAACACCTGCCCTGCGCACTATTTTTTCCAGCGCAAGAAGAAAGAAATCACACGATAGCACATCTCCTTGCCGAAATCCGCTGAATGTGTGGAGTAGTTCAGATATGTATGTCCCATGCTCATTGGTTGACTCTAGTTCTACAAACATGGTTCCTATAGCTACCGAGCCATCCAGCAGAGTTAATGTAGTTCAAGATGTCATTGACAATTCTGGACAATTCTTCAAGGTCAGAGATGTCCTCTGAGAAATGTAAATCTTAGGTGGATAACACCTGGACAGTGACAGAGAAAGTGGGTGAACTTAGTTATACCCTTGTTTATCGCTAAGGGGACTTTGCCTCTGGGAAGTCCAGATCAGATAATTCTGGAGCTGTCCAAGAGCTCCGATTATCGGATTCAAGAATTGACACCTGATGGCATTATGGATATTCTTTAGATCGACGGGTTTCAAAAGGTCTTACAAAATACTTGACCATCAGGTAAGTTATCAAGAATAGTTTTCCCTTACATATTCTCTAAGCTAAGTGATGTTGCAATATACTGATAAAAGTTTATTAGCCCCTTGTACACCGATCTGCTTCACTTTATCTTCCAGAACTTCTCAAGAATTATCAATCGTTCAAGACGGATACTTTTTAAAATTTTTTTGTTTGTTACGCTCTTGAACACTGCGACTAAAGAAAATTAACTATGCCATAGGATACCTTTCCCGAAGAAGGCGGAGAACTACGCCTGCGGAGGAGTCTTTGGAAGAACTAAGGGCTTTGAGACAAATACTTCTTCTAATAGCATACAGAGTCACATTTCCACATACCCACATGGCATGTGTTGTACGATTTCGTCCTAGATGTAGGCGGTAGATGATATTATAATTTTTTGGCCAGTAAGGTTCATGGGATCCAGGACCTAGGTTCTCACAACCTCGATCGATCGATCCAAGAACCTGTCGCTGCGTAGTCCAACGCTCTAACCACTTGAGCTACGGGGCCCACCATCTTTAGCCTATTGTCTTTCGGCGAAAAGTTGGGACAGCTCCTCAAGTCTAAGTCTGAGACCTTGGTCATTTTAGTGGGACAGCAACTTGTTATTTTTACTTGTCTTGTCGGAATCCAGGGATTTAGACATAATTTAAGAAACGAAGGATATCAGTTCGGACAAGGTCGGATTAAAAAGTTCATAAACACATGATCCATGGGGAGGTGTGCCTGGTAAGAGCTGTAGCTGGCGAAACCTTCCTTATGTTCGATGTAAGTATGTACCTTGGAGAACAGACCCCCAAATTCTTGCCATATGCTCTCATAGGACTAGTCGCTCTCTTAAATTCTTTATCGAGAATCATTTGTATACACTTTTGTACCGTTGAGAGTCACTAACCGAAAGATAGACGAGAGGACTTGCGCTCCTGAAAGCATTATTTTACTGAAGAGACCGTCACAAGACTGCTCCTGATGTAGATATTATTCTGTGGCTATCGAGCATGATCTTGGTCTGTCAGGTGTCATACAAGACCAACCCAAATTATTCTAATGATCCTTTTGCAGAAATGCTGCTATAATATAGTGTTTTGGTTATAGACCAAGTTATTTCATTCCGGAGCTGTTTGAAAGTTCAATAAAAGAAAGGTCACTGCTTCGAGTTTGCTGTCCAGAGTTCGCTTCCTTAAGAGAAAACAGATCTGTAGGGTGATCCTATAGTTTTAGATTAACACGAAACTTAGATTTTGATCGTTGTCCAACAGTGGTTGTCCAGATGGCATTGGAGGTCGCTTGGGATTGTGTCCTGTTGAGGTTTTTTACAAGGTTCTTGCCTACTTCACTTTAAGGAAAGACATCCAGAATTGTAAATATTTCCAGAACTAGCTTTCGGTTCATCGGTATCTATTGAGCTCAATGGGTTTAAAGTGGCTACCTTTACCAGAAGATCATAGAAGTGGTGGAAATGCTTGAAGCTTTGACGTTTTTTACATGATGACTCTCTAACTATACCTAATAAGGGCTTAAATTAAGGAGATATACTGTCCACGTTCCAGGTTCGAACTGTGGTGATTCTGTAGGTTACTGTTCACTACACCGTTTCTGCGTAATTTAAACTTGGTGCGACACCCAAATGAGTACATTTCAAGCTTTTCAAGACTAAGACCTTCGACGACAAATGGAAAGTGCTCGATTGAGCTTCAAAAGAACACCAATGTACTTTATTTCTCCCAAGAATGGTGGATGGCTTCACTATGAATAGAAGGACAATTGTAAAGATTCATCTTTATTTTCTTGATGAAAGGTACAATTGTTGTCTTCTTTGAGTTTACTGGTACACAAGCTCCTTGGAGCTTTCAAACAACCCGCTGCCAAGTATCATCAGCGTATCCAATCGGATTGAATCTACCTTGGGAGACTCTCAGGTTATAAGTGAAGAACATTTCAATACCGCTAATGCTCTACCATGTAACATATACTTCTCACTGATGGGAGGTTCATATCACTAAGAACGTACTGAAGCTGTTGGGTAGTCTGTATTGACACTGGTTCAAGTGTGGCCTTATACCTAAGGGGTAAACTGAATGGATTCATGGGAGGGATCTTCAATGGCGATATCTTTTCTCTGTCGATGGAAGCTTAAATTTTGGATACTCAGATATACATATATAGTCGCATGATCGCGATGGCCAATTACTACTTGAGCCAGTTCCTAAATTTATCTCTTACTGCTTCGAGCGTTGCATCGCAGCACCAAACATGCATTGACGCCTAGTCGAACACTTGTGGACGGCAATTCTTCTTGTTGACTTAACCGCTGAGCCAAAAATGGGCCTTGTCCGATGAACGATAGAATGGCAAACTTTATTAAATATTTTGACAGCTGAATGTCAAAAAAATGTGGAAAAAGATCATTGCTAACCTGGTCACCCTTTAGTAGTAAATACTGGTATAAGTATTACCACGTATGGTACAGTTTTTATGTACATTTGCATCGCAAAGTGTCTGGTAATAACGACTCATTTACCCAATTTAAATGCCTGTAATTTAAAATTCCAATGACCACGATACTAAAATGAGAAGTAAAGTCCCCCAAGCCGATTTGCGATAAGTTCCCCATGGGAAGCAGACTCGTATCGCTTCAATCAGCAGTACAACATCATCTACTGGCTCAAGCGAACGCTGTTCCACAATCTTATAGAACGAAAACAATAATAATAAATAGTTCAGTTGATAGTAAGACACCGATATCACCAATCTAAACATAATTGCCTTAATTGCTGATACAATAAATTTATTCAGTTTATAGTCAGTTAGTTTTCAGGCTTCATCATGCGTGGAGGCATGCTACGTGCTTTGCTAATTAGCTCGGCAATAGTGTTTCAGATTTCGTCATGTTACGTGGTAATTGAAAAACCTGCAGAAAAATTGGAAAACGAATGTAATTTATCTGCGGATTTGGTAAATGAAATTCGTGGATACGAGGATGTAGTTTCGCGAATTATCGACGGAATCCTTAATGGAAAGTTCAAGGGTGAAGTTCACAAAAGGTACGAGTACATCCAAAAGACCGGCGATTACTTGTGAAACTAATCTATGCTTTTGAACATCCATGTAGCTTGGAAACTTTCACGGATAAGTTTGGATCAAGGATGGCAGGAACGGATACATTGGAAAAGTCAATAGACTACATGGTGGATCTGCTAAAGAATGAGGGACTGGAAAATGTTCACACTGAAGATGCTAAGATACCGCATTGGATTAGGTAACTATAGTAGACCTAGTAGTGTTTTAAGATGTTGTAACTTCGAGTGATTATCTCGGTGATCTATCTTCTGAAATCGAATAGTTCTAGTCAGTGATTACAGAAATCATGTTCAGAATATTTCGGTTCTTAAGTAGATTGGGTGTATCTATGCAAATAAGTTCACGTCGCAGAACAATCTGATTGTATTGAAGGGGACTCCCCAGTTCATGATCGACAGAAAGAGCATCTGGTTTTTTAGTTTAAACAATGTAATAGTAAATAACAACAAATTGACTCATTTAAGCCTTGTCTGTCGTATTTTTGTACCTTAAGTCCATTGTTTGCGCTCGCATGTCGGATTCCGGAGAACAACAAGTACGATTCACAGAACGGTGTAGCAAACTATGAAAAGGAAAAAGATCCTCAACAAAATCACACTCGAAACATGGTATCTAAAGACTTTTGGACTGTCTAGTCTAGTCTCTAGATTCTACATATTTTTATACAAATTTTCAAAGCATTAGGTTGTCAGCATATCGATTACTACGTCGAGATCACTCCTTTAGCGGAACTCGTGTTTCAGTAATGAAGACATGCAAGGTCTTGAGTTCTTGGTTTTGGAGAAAGTCGGGCAGTTATAAAGCTATGGATCATGTTTGCAGATGCGGCAATGAGTGTTGAAGGGGCTAACTAGTCTAGCTCCATGGTTGCCGACGGTCCTGTGACGCATGAAGATTGTTCTTTAGTCGCGATAATCACAAGGAAAGACTGCGTAGGGCTTTATGATTCCAAGCTTGGTACCAGCAGTCTTGTAACTCTGCATTCTTTCAGTACTGCTCGTGTTTTCTGGCACTTTTTACGACACATTAAGTCATCATCATAGCACAGATATCTTTAGTCCTCGAAACGTTTCTTCTTCGTCTTTAGCTTCTCCTTAGGCGTAATTCTATGTAGGTGCAGCTAGCACTCGAATCACCAATGTATTCACTGCGAACGTCTGGATAACCTAAAAATGAAGATGGAAATTGGTTTAAAGCTTTGGGATAACTAAGCGGCTTCTCTTTTAGGATGGCTTTCCTGACAGCTCGCCGAAGGTCGTTTTACTAGCTTCGGCTTGGGTGTTCGCATAGAAAATGGGATGTGCTTTCTTCGTTGTCCGTGTCGTCGCAGTCCATTTGTGTTCTTCTTCGGTTGGCTGGCAGTAGAATTTGTTTGGCTTTGCCTTGTTTTGTTCAGAATATTCTGGAGACACGCTCGATCTCTCATCACGCGGAATGCTTGCTCTATATTGGAAGGGCTAGAGGCGATAGAACAGAGGTCACGATCATTGCCAGGTCTTATCCGGAAACCTGTCTTGCTAAATTGCTCGACTGTTTTTTTTCCTGAATGCCGCAGTGTCCTGGTACCTAGAACTAATGGCTTGAGATGACTTCTATAGCGGCTTGATCGTCGCTGATCATCTTTCTTGAGTGCAGTTTTGTGGCTAATTCTCGTGCCGGTTAAGACCGATGCTGATACTGCACTAACTCCGAGCTGATTGCTGCTTGACGAATGGCATTGACTTCGGCTTGAAACGCTCCAATAGTTTGGGAGGTTAAAGGAGAGGTAGGCACCGACTCCATACTCGGTTTGGATTCGTGGTACATTTCTATTTAGTATCGAGAAGTGGGCAAATGGTAGGTGACCTGTGACAAATGACTATGTCTCGATAGTATTCTGGCGTATTCAGTGTGTTGCTCGTTTGTTGGAGCTTCTCAGCTTGCTTGTTGAGCAGGCACCCAGTTCTTTTGCCGACGAGATGAATGAATCTTTTCTGTACATGCTAACTTGTGTATCCTAGTCAGTGCCTTGAGGTACATGACCTTATCTGCTACAGCCCATCAGTCAAGACAGAATGGCTTCCGTTGACTGTGTACATTCAGTGGATTATGACGTGCTTGAGCCTCCATTTCTTATTAAAGATTTTGCGACACGTATAACCTTTCTGGCAGAGTTGAAGTCGTCGAGCAAGATTTTGATATCCCAATTAGCCCCTGAGCTCATCGAACTCTTACTTGATAGGGTCTTCAGTTTCTTCGGTAGAGGTGCCTCCAAACAAAGCAGATATTATAAATTGTAGCCTTGGTGCGGTTCACAGCCAGGCACTCGCTGTTGTTTGAGGTCAACGGCGCCACATCCGATGGAGTTTAGGCTCATTCCATGACATGACCATCAGCACTAAATCAAGAAGTATTGTCTTGGTTGACGTTCCTGAATCGAAGGAGAAGATGACTGGTTACACAGCTGCATCACCAGGAAAACACCGACAGAGTCAAACGTGCAAGTGTTCTTGTGGATGAAGGTACCTCAAATCGACCCAGGAACGCATAAATCTATCTGTCTCTCGATCTATTTTACAAATGTAAAGTGCTGTTTGATTCCATGGAACGACGCCATCATTCCATCTACACATTATTATTGTATTTTTGAAACTGCAATTCAGACACTTTTGAATTAAACTTGTCGGTCCATTGACCGCTGTAAGATTGCCAAAGGCCAATTCTACTGCAATTTGTATTCAAAATCATGCACGCATTGCCTGGACTATAAATAGTTCACCTGAATTGATATTAACTTTGCATTTTCTGCATTGGAATGGTGAATCTATATTTCTTTTGCAATGGTTATTCCCAATTTGAAAAAAAAATTGAAGTAATGAATTTCAGAGGAAATAAAGTATGTTTCTCCATTCCTTTCAGGGGATTTGAAAGCGCCTCTCTGATTCTGCCCAGGAAGGCGAAGATAGATCTTCTAGGATTGGGAACAAGTGTAGGCACACCCCGAGGTGGAATCATTGGAGATGTCGTAGCAGTACGAACCTTTGACGAGTTGCGTGCATTGCCAGATGAAAAGGTTTAACTAAACATATACAACCGGCTTCCGGATACTAATTATAATTTTTTTTTAAGGTTAAAGGAAAAATTGTTGTATTCGCTCCAGAATGGGAGCGATACGGATTAACCGCAGCTTATAGACGATCTGGTGCAACGGAAGCTTCAAAAAAGGGCGCCATTGCTGCACTCATACGTTCAGCAACACCCTACTCCATTGCGACACCGCATACGGGTGCACAGTCCTATGAACAGGGTGTTCGAAAAATTCCTGCAGCTTGTATTACAATTGAAGATGCCGAAATGATATTGAGAATGTATCGTCAAGGTAAGTGCGGAAACTTTATTAAACGTACAAGGTTGGCATCCAAAATTATCCGAAAAAGTTTGTTTTTTGAAAAAAACCCAATCTTTCCTGGCAAATATCCGATTATTGAGGCATAAAGTCTTCAGATACCCCTTAAAATTATCCGCAGATCCCTTCAGTTCGTGCGAAAAGTATGTACAAACCGATGTAGATGTAATCACTCCCACTTTTTTGGGGCGTTTTCAAGTGAAAAGTGAATGAAGCTGTGGACAATGTATGAGAATTGTAGTATAGGCAAGTAAAATAGTGAAGTTATGACAAAGTGGGCATGGCAGAGGGCGGATTCAAAAAATTTCAACACTATCCTACTTTTTTTGAAGACCCCCGCTGTCAAGCCTGCCATAACTAACAATGGTGCACGTTACAGAATGATAACTACCCAAATTTTTGGTATCCAAATCAAAATAACTTTTGCGCCACCTTGTACACAATATTTCAAAAGACTGCTAAAATTTATTAACTCCTTATCAACAGCCGAATAATTATCCAAAATTTGAATAACATTTTAGGAGAACACATTCAAATCCGCCTCGAGATGGAGGACTACAGCCTGGAGCCAGTTGTATCTCGTAACACTGTATCTGAATTACTAGGCACAACCTCTCCAAACAAGTAAGAGCAAGCCTTACTTTTTCCTTGTGGTACCACCTTTCATTTATTTCTCTACTTATCCCATAGATCTGTTGTCATCTTATCTGGTCATTTGGACAGCTGGGATGTGGGTGTCGGAGCTATGGACGATGGTGGCGGTGCTTTTATTTCATGGAAAGCGCTTAAGTTCCTCAAAGACTTAGGTTTCAGACCGAAACGGACAATTCGTTCAGTACTGTGGACCGCTGAAGAGTACGGTCTTATTGGAGCTCAGGAATATTCCAAGGCTCACAAAGCCAATGAAATAGAAGAGTTTAACTTCTTTATTGAGTCCGATACGGGTACATTCGATCCGGTGGGATTAGATTTCTCTGGAAACAAAGAAGCGGAGTGCATTTTCAGAGAAGTATTGAGGTATTGCTTGAGGTTTTGAGATTTCTATTGAAAATGGTTTGATTTAAAAAAAAAATTCTTTTAATAGCTTAATGGCTCCATTGAATGCCACACAGTTTGCTACTCCAGCTGATGGAGGACCTGATATTTCAGTTTGGTTGAATCGTGGATTTCCTGGTGCGTCGTTACTGAATAAAAACGAGAGGTACTTCTGGTAAGTAGCATCATTGAAACTTGTGTAATGCAGCGTTCAGCTATAAAGTAAGTAAGTAAGTATATTCTATTCCATAGGATTTCTGATTTTGGGTACTGAGAACCAGGGTTATTATGGTTTTATAGAAATTGTCAGGCTGACTCTACCCCATGAATCTTACGAAAGGTATAAGTTTCATAACATTAGTTGCCTTCTTCTCGTCTGAAAGCAGCTATCTCCTGGGTCTCCCTGTCGTGCCGTGTTATACTTTGAATGTCCAAAAAAGTCCATACTCTAGACTTCAGTTATAGATGAACTCCTAGAACGACTAGCAATTGTTGCTTCCAGTAAGCAACGTAAGAGTTAACGACCTCACTTCATTCCTTGCTTCGAGGGAGTCCAGGACTAATATCCTGATCATCGCCAAATATTCTTGTACTCTGTTCCAGGAAAAGAAATGCAAACTCAGACAGGTCTGACGTACAAACATCCTCATTAATTTGTCCGAAAAAGATAAGTATCTTCGAGTAGTCCTTGACAAAATTCTTACTTGGAACTCTCATCTGAATGAGATCAACAACAAGGCAACCATACCAAATCCTTTAATTCAAAACATGGGGACTAAGTCCTTAGATGATGTATTGGTCATACAAACTACTATCAAACAAATGATTCTTCAGGTATGATGGTCGGAAACTCTACAAACTAAAACGATGAACAATGAAAATGTGCCCAAAAGTAGCTCAAGAAGCAATGCTTACATAGTTCCAAGCTTTCTAGAGACTATGAGGGATGCTGTCAGGCTGCACGCTCTAACTTTTCAGATAGAGAGGCAGGATTACAGGGCCTTAGATCTTAGACCGTAGGATCTAAACTTGACTGTTTCAATCTCCTTGAACGAATGGCTTCTATCTGCAAGGTCGTAACCTTTATTTCATGAAAGACTTCAAAGGTAACAATTGGGCTGAATGCCTTCCGTCAATTCTGAGACCTGTCTTGGGCTGCCACACAATAGAATGCACTCAAAAAAAAAAAACAAGGGAAGATCGACAGAAAAGCTGACTACACCAAACCCCTTTCACCAACCCCTGCCATTGTTAAGGACTTGTTAAAGGTCATTTAGTCCACTTGACCAGTTAGAAGGGACACAGCTAGGGAACTAGCTTTACTTTACTTTTTTTGTATTCCTTTGAATTAATGCTAAACTCCAAATATCCTTTTTTTTTATTTCTAGGTTCCATCACACTGAAGGTGACACTATGCTCTTAGAAGACCCCGATAGTTTGGACCGGTGCGTGGCTTTGTTCGCAGCCACGGCATATATCATAGCAGATCTAAGCGTTGACATACCCAAAAATGTCCAATAAACTTATTTGTATTCAATGTTGGTTATAATATATAAATAATTCTGTCAGATGAATGTGTATAGTATGATTAAAGAACTACAAATCTTTGAAACCTGTCGAGTTATTTATGCAACGTAAACCTAGTTTAGCACGGGCACTCATCGAAGGGACAGCGCCATCTTGATTGAAATTGTTGTTATTATTCGAAATGGGGCTGAAATGAGAGTTTCAAAAGGGGTGTACCGGCATCAAGCTTCGAAAAAGTCCCTGGAAATGCAATATCATCTCATATCTCCTCTTCCTTAGCGTTTTGGGACAAGTGAGCGAAACTAAACAAAAAAAATTGACCATAAGACCCAGTCGCATGTTTTAGACTTTAGTGCAGTCAGTTGACGGCTATTTGGCATTTGAAAAGAAATGGGTCAAGTGTGGCTCTTTTGGCAATTTTTAATGAGTCTGACAATGTTCTAAACGTCTGCCTATAGTCGAACTATGATACAAAAGAACTTGGACTTGTACTTATCTTACAGCACTGACAGATCTGGCAATATTGTAAGATCTTACAATCGTCTGAGCATAGCTCAAGCCTCACTTAACCCGGATACTACGATATAATGATTAGTATAATTTACAAGCAACTGACAAGTAACATTGTTGCGTAAGTACAAAAGCAATTCAGTCTACTGACTGAAATGTAACTTTATTCTGTTTAAGAGTTCACGGGGTTAGTTTCGAAAGTATGTTATTAATACTCTTTACAAGCTAGTCATTAGGGCTTGTTTGGTCCCGGCTGTGTGGAATACATGCATCAAGTGGGCTTCCCCTAGAATGATACATATTTTTCAGTAAAACAAAGTGCAAAGATACTTACAGAATCCGGAATTCATTACAGTCGAAGTGATGACAGGAAAAGTCGTTCGAAGTGATAGTGATCCCGTGTTCTGAAAGGGTGGAGAGATGTTTGTTTAATTTTTGACAGCAAATATTTGACCTTAAGAGCGATATGTCTTGCGGTCGTTTCGATTGATCGCTGGAAACATTCGGTGACTCCGCTTTGACACTTGCCCTTTATACTGTCTGCCCAGCAGTGAATAAAAAAAATCACACGACAGAGCATTTCCTTGCAAAAATCCGCACAATGTCTGGAAAAGGTCGGAAGTGAAACGGGGCATAATCAGTCTTGGAAATGTGGTGCAACAGCTTAAGCCATTCACAGAGTACAATGGACAGGATCTTATACGTAATATTGTGCAACGATAAGGGTTGATGCTCCAGTCGTCCGACATGAATTCGTAGTTCCAAACTTTACGACAGATCTGATGCACACTCCTAATGAAAACATCGCTTCCATTTTAAAAAGTCCCGACGTAAAGTCATCGGGACAAGAGCCTTTTTTTTTTCTCTAGCTCCTGTCAATCTCTTTCAAACTTGGAGGTAGAACTATTTCATTAATTTTTTTTTGGAAAGGTTGGAATCCGACCTTAGAAATAGAGAACACCGACCATTAACCTACTTTCCCCTTCAAATCCTCACAGTACCGCCGCCTGTCAGTTGACCATCATCATACCACGATTTTTTATTCGTTGGTGCTTCATAGTCTGGTGCTTACCTGAAACCACTGGCGTTCGTGGCAGATGATGGCATTGTGGAGATTATCCTGTTCAAACAATTTCTCTGAATTCTGAACACACCAAAGCGGAGTCCTTTCTACCCTTTCTGGCCTCACGTTGTTGACGAGTTCTTGATAAAATTAAAGGAAAATGGCTTTCCCTGGCACCAGGCAAGTGAAAGGTTCAATCTCGCATGACAACTACTGAACGACTGAGCTGCCAGTAAAGGACTGCAAGTTAACCTGTTGAAATGGAGATAGTGCTTTTTACTTACATGAGACTAATACCTACCTTAAACCCTCCAAGATTAGTAGAACTCTCGAAGTTCGCGATTTCTGGGGATAATTCTGGATTCAAAACTAAACTAGAATGGCAACATCCCTGAACAGACCAGGAAAGCAAGCGTAGCTTTTAAATAAAGTAATTCGCGGGGTTTTAACCAGACTGGTATATGGTTCACTAGCATGGTGAAATAATACAAAGGACGACTTGTATCGGTATCATGGGGTCACGTCGCACTGTAGCAGTCTGACGCCCAAAACTGCTGTAAGATTCAACAAAACATGATCATGGTTATCGAACCCTAATGAACACTGTAACTGATCACATGAACCCGTTGTTTGTATTTTAAAGGGGATTTGCTATACGAATCCCGGACAGAACCTACTGGAAGCTCCATAGAACCGACAGTAAAAATGAACCGACCCTCTACACGAATGATTCCAAGATGGACAATGGCACAGGGGCTGCAAAATTGCTTCTTTAGAATAAATCACAATTGTAGTGGGTTTCAAGCAAATATAGACAGCCAAGCGGCTATTAAGGCTCTGTGCTCTACCTGCAGGTCATTCCTGAAAAATATATTTGGTGGGTGTTAGCACATATGGATATCTGCAGAAACAAAAGGTCTGATGAACTTGCAAGCAAAGGGTCGACGCTGCATGTATCGCAGCATAAAGCCACTGATTGATTCAATAGACGATGATCTAGATATACAGGGTCATTTATTTCGTGGTTTGAAGTTGGTAGCGCTGGCATTTGACACCTGCCAATGGACCGCTTAGCAATCGAACAACGCGTTAAAATTATTGAAACTTACTACAAAAGTGGTGATTCAAACGTATCCACTTTTCGCGTACCACGTCATAATCGACCGACTACGCAAACAATCGGTACCGGCGTTCGCAGCAGTTGAACTGATTTTTTTTGGCCTGCTATTGAAGATCATGGCTTGGACGATATATGGTTCCAACAAGACGGGGCAACAAGCCACACAACACGACCAATTATGGCTTTATTGCGTGAGAAGTTTCCTGGTCGAGTAATTTCACGTTTCGGCAACGTCAATTGGCCAACAAGATCATGTGATTTGACACTGTTAGAGTTTTTCCTGTGGGGCTACGCAAAAGACCGTGCTTACGCGAATAATCCCCGAACTCTAGATGCATTAAGAACCAACATTACTCAAGTTATGGCCGAGATACCACCCGAAACGCAACGAATTTTTTCGAGGCGGCCATGTGCATACATGTACATACTTATGTGCCACGGTTAAGGCCCTATGACAAGAAGAGATCACACACAGCACAGCGCCTCCGCAAGTTGGTTGGTTTAGAAAGAGCCAATTCTAGCCGTGCAGGCGGTGTTCAGATCATTGAGATCGGTGAAGATGTATTTATCTAGTGTGGCCTTTCTGATGTTGGAAAATGCAGGGTATGTGCATAGAAGGTGACAGATGGTCTTCTCTTCTTCCTCATCCCTACAGCTTCTGCAAAAGCCTTTGTAGGGGATGCGCAGTCTTTGAGCGTATCTTCCTAAAGCACAGTGCCCGGTTAAAGTATTAACTATCATAGAGAGGGCTCCTCTCGTGTGTTTTAGGAGACCCGTGGTCCTATTTTCTCTCAAGATACCAGTCTGGCAGTGTTGCAATAGGCAAGCTGTTGCCAACGATAATTGGCCACCCTTACTGCGTTGGCGTTGATCAGGTACTTAGCATACGACATAGGCGCCTCGATGTCGGTGACGTATATGCTATCTAAACCAGAGGAACCTCTTCTAGCTTCAGCTTCGCAATTTCCCGAAATATCACAGTGACCTGGTACCCAGCAAAGGGTGCTTGACTGTCGATGTATATGACAATATCCGATGCTGATATTGCATTAGCCGTCAGCCAGTCAGCTGCTTGACGGATGCCATAGATTTCGGCTTGAAAGACGCTGCAATTGTTTGGGAGGTTGAAGGAGAGGTGGATGCCTAAGTCCTCTGAGAAGACTCCGGCTCCCACTTCACAAGTTTAAAACAGAAGTTACAGGGACTAGAAAGAAATCGACTGTCCTGCGAAATGAGAACCTTCTGTAGTTACCTCTTCGCTGACTTGGAGGATGCTTGTAATACTGACGTGATGGAGCTCCTGCGATTCAAAACTATACAGCGGTTCTCTTTTCATTGTTTCGAGGGCTAAATAATAACCAGGCATGAATGTGGGCGTAAGCCACCCATAAAGCTAAACCTAAACCCATCTTCAAGCCCTAAGAAAACAGTGAACCTTGAAATACAGTGAAGAGCCCTTGCAGTGTAGCGAGGCTTTGGCGGTTTTTATGAAGAAGCTTTCTGATGTTGTGTTTCAAAAAAGTGCTGTGAAACCCTCTATTTCTTCAATTTTATTGTTCAAAAGTAAGTGACATGAGTTTTTCTGAAAACTTCGTTCAATTTCTGAACGTGAATTGCAAAATGTAGCCGTGGCTTGTAAGACTGTTCCATTTTCCCAACAACGTAGGTAGTTTGTAAAACTTTCTTTACTTCCTCGACGAAAATCGAAATTGCCCGATACTGCTGCAAACCAATTCAAATTCCTTTTTTTTTGCGGAATTCTCTAAAAACATATCGTTGCCTTGTGTTGCAATTAAACAAAGAAAATAGTAAGACATTGCATAAGACAACCAACATCTAGGTAACCCTTCTAATTGCCAGCTAATAACATACTTAACACACGTCTAATTATTATCTTTTAGCAAATCGTACCACACTATGTACACTAAGTAAACATCGTGTAACATTCGAAATAGAATACATCCAACACCTGAAAAACCTAACCAAAAGCACAAAACTACAATTATTTTGGCTAGCATTAGGGGTACACTCTCTCTCTACGAGTTACGAATATCTCAACTCGGATGAAGTATGTATAAATAAAAATCTATTTTCAGCCCGATACCAGAGGAAAACACAAAACACAAAATAATACAAAAAAAAAAAACAAATTTCTTATAGATTAACCAACACAGCTGTAGAAATTGAATCGAATGCAGTTTGTATTTGAGATTTCGATCTGTGCGCCATCTCAGCAGTACACAGTATCATCAGTATAACCTCAGCTGATCCCATTCTCTACTGCCATTAATAACTTCATCCCTAAACACACTATCCGGCCTCTCGTATCTCGTCGTCGACCATGCCATCCTACTACATACACGATTCGTTTCGAGATGGAACAACGACCGTAGAACCATTTCCATTTCGTCTTCATCTGCACTCATCTGTTCTTTTGCGGAGTGATCGTTCTAAAAATACTCCTCCTACTAACAACAGTGGCGGGCTCGATGGAGTACCCAATACTAACAAAGAATTTCTCGGTTTTTTTTTTTTTTTTTGTTTTTTTTCTTTTTTTTTTTTCTTCCAATCCGTCTCCGTCCGTCCGTCACGATAGCTAACCCAGTTTACTATTTTACTAACGATGATAGTAAGCCCAGGGGCGAAGTCCCCATCCACTGAGAGTATCTGCATACATTCATATGTGTGTTCTATTAAATTTAAAAAAAAAAAAATAATAATAATAAAATAAAAGTAGCTACAACTAGCTATAGATACAATATATGTAGTGTATGCGAGTAGTATGAGGAGCATTCTTCTCTTCTGAGAGCACACAGCGATTACAATAGTACTACATGCAGGGTAAAGTAATAATACGGCTAGCTACGGACAAACGACAACGACTACGACTACGACGACGATCAACGATCAACGATCGACGATGAGTACTACGACGGCCGACCGAACCGAACGTGTAGTCCCGTCCGCAGTAGTCTACTCGCATGGTGCGCTCAATTTTACAAAAAACCGACGCTCTGGAAAATTTCTCGTAGTAGTATATTTATAAACACCATACACCACTATTGAATTGTAGGGGGTTATTTTTGGGATACTTTGATGGTATGGGGATAGATATGAGCTAACGATCGTAACCAAGCGGGCCGACACCGCCACCGCCACCGCCACTGCCACAGCCGCTGGCTGCTTTACTACACTGCGTCTTCAAAAATAAAATTTTGTTTGAGTAGTGTATAACTGGCATTCGTCCGAGTACTTAGCGCCGTAGCGAGCTACTTCAAATTTTTCACAACAAATTTTTTTCAAATTTTAATTTTTTTTTCCTACATTTGCATTTTGGTTTTTTTCATTTTTTTTACTTTGTTAGTTTGTTGTTTTATTTGAAAAAAAAAAAAACATTTGGTTTTTGGTTTTCCTGCTATGATATAGAAGTGAAAAAAGAAAATAGTGTTACAGTTGCACATCAGTATCCGAAAATCCGAAAATATCTACAACATACTATCTGGTTGGTGCCGTCCGTCGGTGCTCTGGTTGCCTGTTGTAGGAATAAGATACTCTCGTATACTCGTATTATTTGCTTAGCCAGCAAGCGGTTGATGTAATTGAATTTGCAGAAATAGTTTCAATGATATTTTACTCGCATTCTGCCGGAGGTTAAAGGTTAACTTTTTCTGTTTTTTGTTTTTTAAATATTAATAGCCTTAATTTGGCGGGGGGGCTTACATATATACACTTGGACGTTCTCTGATCGCACTTTCTACTGATCGTAGAAAATCGTATTTATTTATTCAATGGTAAGGAATTTTTGATATTATACTCTCGTACTGTTTGAAAAAATGAAAAATAAAAAATCGAATAGAGAATGTTACTCTCAATGAACTAAAGGTTAAATAATCAGCAACTGTTTGTTACCTACGCGGTACGTGGTAATGGAATACAATTATTTAAAATTTTCTTTAAATAGGGCTACTGAAACACTGTGGCCGTTGGCAACCACATTATCCGTATTAACTTGACACGAGAGTTGAACCTTTTGATATGAATAGATTTGTTTTACATTTTAACTGCAGACGCGCCTGCCGCGTACCAGTTTATCACTTATTTGACAAAATTGTTTTTTTATTTTCTTTAGTTTTAGCTTTGAAACGTGTTGTAGTAGTTTTTTAAATTGATTTGCTGTTGAGTTTGTTTTTAACATAAAATTGTAGCGTGTAACCGGGTTTTTTTATTCATCAAACCTATCACGACTGTGTATCACACGATTAAATGGACGAATTTTTGGTTTTTTTGAAACACAAAGACCTTGATGCATGCGAAATTATTTTTCAAAACACACTAATGTGCGTGGGTTGCGGCTATAAAATAGCTGCGCGAAACTTTTTCGCGGATACTTGAGACGCGAGTTACATATTTGTATGGTGACCTCCACCAGTAAACATGTATAGCAACAACCTTAAGTCGTTGCTCCATTTAGATCAGCATAATTGTACCTACATATCATATTAAGTTCATTAACATAAAAGCATTTCCATTTGCATGAAATGCACTTTCCTAAAATTTAATGCATTTGATATTTGATACCTACTTATTAATTCTCGAATAAATAATAATAAAAGTCAGTCAGCGATAGACACTAAACGGAATCACTTGAGTTTTTATTTAATTGGCGCAGTCGGTAGGATTTTTTTTTTTTTTTTTTTTTTTTTTTGTTGTTTTTGAAAGAAAAAGAAAAAAAAACGAACCACATTGAACATTAAAGAACTACAAATCAGTCTTTAATGAAAACAATTAATTAGAAAAAGTGCAGTGATTATTACGTACTATAAATCAGTCGTAACAAAGACATAAAATAAAAATAGAATTCAAGTGATTGTTGCGGACTAAAAATCAGTCGCAGCACACAGAAAAGAAAGATATAAGTGCCGTTAATAGTGATATCCGAAGACACCAACATTTCGCGACAAATACTCCACGATTCCAGAAGAAATTTACAAGCGGAAGAGGAAGAAACCGAAATGGCAGCTGACCCAAATACCATACTGGCCACAATGGCGCAAATTCTCGCTAGACTAGAGGCCAATACTCAACAACCTGATAGCCGAGCCCTAGTTCTAATGAGAGAGATTTCATACATAAAAGAATTCTCTGGAAATAGAGAAGAGCTAACGCAGTTCATAAATGTGGTGGACAACCACATTAGCCTAACACCGGAGGACAGAAGACCCACTACATGGACAGCAATAGCACAATGCAAGGTGACTGGAAGAGCAAAGGAGCTACTGCTGACTAATGCAATAACAACGTGGGATGAAGCGAGGAACCTGCTTGGATTGACGTTTAGACCAATAATCGACCAGGGAGAAATCACAAGGAAAATAAATAATTTAAGGGTAAGTTCAGTTTTAGATTTAAACAATAAAATTGAGTTCTTATTAACCGATATTCATACAATAATAATGTATGAAAATAAGCAGCATAGTCTAAAATCGCTATTGTATAATTTGGTAGTTAATAAGATTAGGGAACTAGCAAGAGGGAACTTAGCTAGAGAAATTAGGGATGAATATGATTTACATAAAATAAAAATGATATTGTATTCATATGTAGGGTTTGATGAAGGTAACTTAATAACGGAACGAAGTAGTAATCGGGCATATACTAGTTACAAATATAAAGAAAGAAGAGATGTACCTAGTAACCAACTACGACAAAATACGTCCTTCAATAATTCTGAACAGGTCCATGACGATAGACAATACAATTACTACAATAACCCACGACAGACCAACCAACTACGACGAAATCCAAATCTTATTAGTTCTGGACAAGAAAGGCAAAACAATAATCTTAATAACCCTGGACAGCGACGAAATACTTATGTCAATAACTCGGGACAATTACAATTCAATCGAGAAAGGCAACAAATTAATTATAATAACTCTGCAACCAACCAGCAGCAACGAGGTACTGATAGCTATAGTAACTCCAGGCAATTACACTATAGGCAAAATAACGAGAAAATGGATATCGATAACATTAACATTCCAGAAGAAGCCCATTCAATAGAAGCTCCGGTTTTTCTGAATCCAGCCTCACTGGTAGAAAGACACAAATAGCATTTACGATTGGAAATCAAAAACATATATGCCTAATAGATACAGGATCTACTATGACAATCGTTAACACAAGTAGAATAGATTGTAGTACATACAATATTCTTAACGAAGTAACGATAAAACTTTCGACAGTAAATAATCAGACTGCCGAAAGATTAAAGATCTATCAAGTCCCAGTGCCTAAAGAATTTGGATATAGATCTAATGTATTTATCCAAGCATACGGCAAGTCATTGGGGGAAAAATCATACAGTCTTTTATTAGGTATGGACGTCATAGGTAATATGGTAGAAAGCATAAACATAAAAAAAAGAGAAGTGTTGTTACAAAATAAAACCATAATTCCAATGATTTTTGAAGTTGAACCGTATATAGAATGTTACGAATTAGGGGGAAACGATGAAGTAGAGTTAGACCATTTAAAAACTTTTGAAAAACAGAAAATTCAAGAACTGTTGCAAAAATATGAAAGCCTCCTATACAAAGATGGAGATGAACTCACAAATTCTGACAGCACAGTGCATAAAATAATTCTAACCACGGATCAACAAATAAATGCCAGACTGTACCGTCTTCCTCAAAAACATGAAGAAGAAGTCAGGAAACAAATTAACGATATGGAAAGGCAGGGCATAGTTCGAAAATCAAATAGTCGATATGCCTCACCAATAGTAGTTGTGGCCAAGAAACCTGATAGCGAAGGAAAAACTAAGTATAGAGTATGTGTTGATTATAGAGCACTTAATGATATAACTGTGGATGATAAATACCCACTACCAAATATCGAGAGTATTCTTGATAAGTTAGGAAGGTCACAGTATTTCTCTACCCTTGATTTAGCCAAGGGATATCATCAAATAAAGGTACATCCTGAAGATATACATAAGACTGCATTTGTTACGCCAAATGGTCTTTATGAATATACCAGAATGCCTTTCGGACTGAAAAATGCCCCAGCGACGTTTCAACGTCTAATGAATGATATTCTCAGAGAGTACATAGGACAAATTTGTACAGTATATCTTGACGATATACTAATCTTTTCCACTTCCTTAGAAGAACATATATCATCATTAAATAAAATATTTCAAAGATTAGCAGATCATAATCTAAAAATACAACTAAATAAATGCTCTTTTCTTAAGAACAACACGGAATACCTAGGTCACATACTAACTTCGGAAGGAATGAAACCAAATCCGAATAAAGTAGAAGTAATTCAGAAATATTCTTTACCTTTGACAATAACTCAATTGAAAGGATTTCTAGGTAGCACTGGTTATTATAGAAAATTTATTAGGGATTACGCTAGAATAGCATACCCGATGGTAAAATACTTAAAAAAGAATATGAAAATCAATAGCAATGACCCTGAATATATTCAAGCCTTTGAAAGATTAAAAGAAACTCTGGTTAAGCATCCAATACTTAAATTTCCAAACTTTAATAAACAATTTTCACTTTTCACTGATGCAAGTAATTTTGCTTTGGGAGCTGTACTTACTCAAGAAGGACAACCAGTATGTTATGCTTCTCGAACTTTAAATGACCATGAGAAAGATTACTCAGTAACCGATAAAGAATTCTTAGCAGTAGTTTGGGCTACCTCATATTTTAGACCATATCTTTGGGGACAAAAATTCAAAATAATCACTGATCATATGCCCATAAAATATTTAACAAAAAAATATAATGGAAAAGAATTCAGTCAACGAGTTCAAAGAGGACTTCTTAAATTACAAGAATTCGAGTTTGACATTGAGTATATAAAAGGCAAGGAGAATAAAATTGCAGATTTCCTAAGCAGAATTCCAAACGAAATAAACGAAACCTCGGAAACTGCACACTCAGTAGATGAACAATTGTTAGATCATATACCAATAAAAGAGGGAATTATAAATACATATCAGACTCAGTTAATACTAACTTACTCAGTTCAAAATGAAATAAAAACACTGCATGGTAAAAGAATTATTCAGGTTGACATGACAAAAGATGACAAATACTGGAGGGATCTATTCAATAGAACAATTATAGCAGGGAAGATCGGTATTTATTCTGAAGTAGAAGATAGGGAATATAATAAAGTGCAGAAAGTATTAATCGAAATGTATGGACATAATAAAGAAGTTATATTTTATAAGCTTACACAGAGAGCAAGAGATTTAGAAAAAGCTGAAGATGTTCATAGACAAATATCTCTTTATCACACCGAAGAAAGTAACCACTCAGGAGTAGTAGAAACATACTATCAATTAAAATACAAAATATATTTTCCAAAACTGATAACAGAAATATCAAGGGTAATAGGAAATTGCCAGACTTGTCAGGAAGGGAAATATGACAGAAAACCAATAAGGCCTAAATTCAAGCTGACCGAAACTCCGAACAAAGGAAATGAAATATTACACATGGATATCTATCATTTTAATAAATTAATATATTTGACATTTATAGACAAATTTACTAAAAAAGCTTACGGATATAGTTTGACAAGTAAAAATTGGACAAGTAAGTTAGAATGCATAGATGAACAATTGACAAAATTCGGAAAACCAAGAAAAATAGTTTGTGACAATGAATTCAATTCAGAAAACATAAAAGAACACTTCAGGAAGGAAGGAATAGAAATGCATATGACAAAGGCCAACTCTCATACAGGTAATTCAGATATAGAGAGATTTCACTCAACGTTACTTGAAATTTTACTAACCATAAAAGACACAGACATTTCAACCAATAGGAAAATATATAAGGCTATTCAAATATACAACAATAGATTTCATTCGACATTAGGCATGACTCCAAATCAGGCTGAGAACGCAAAGCCGGTAAACTTAAAGAACAAACTAGAAGAGAAAAAGAAAAAAATAATAAATAAAAGAAATATTCCAAGGGAAAATTATGTAGAAAAACGTAGTGAAGGTTATATAAGAAATTACAAACACCTAAGACATAAGAATGAAACATATTACAGAAAACATAATCTAAGAAATGTACACGCCTCAAATACTAAAAGACCAAATCAATTTGCAGATAATCTATTGGCCGACGGTCATAATGGCAATACTAACGATAACGACAGCGGAAGCAACTCTTATAATAACACCAATACAAACAGGTAAAGGCTACACCACTCTGAACCTAGGGCCAGTCCAAGTAATAAATAATAGCCAGACAATCTTGCATATAATCGACACTAAGGAAATACTTTCAACAATTGCATTAATTGAACTAAATTTACAAACTCTACAGTTAACAAATAATTCGGAAATACAGAACGAAATATTTAACATCAAAGCAAAACTTCATGCAATTATACCACTCAGAAGACAGAAAAGAGGACTTCTAAACTTTATAGGAACAACACAAAAATGGTTGTTTGGGACAATGGACGACAATGACAGACAAGACATCCTCGAACATATGAAAGTTGTAGATACTAATAATCATGCAGCAATAACAAATCTTAATCAACAAATTAAAATTAATGGGCAGTTCATGGATTCATTAAATAAATTTAAAAAAACAATAGAAACAGATAGGGAAACATTATCGTATACCTACCAAAGTATCGCATCTAACCAAAAAGACATTGTAAGGAAACAATTGATTACCGAGCAACTACTAAAATTGCAAATATTAGAAAGTAAAATAGATAGCATACTAGACAATATAGCTTCTGCTAAGCAAGGCATACTACATCCAAGTATATTGACCGGGATGGAATTAAAAATAGCACATATAGACTTTTATAAACTTGAATATGCTAGAATAGGGCTTTTGAGATTCGACCAAGATAGAGTTATCATAGCTGTAAAATTACCGAAAGACTACATTACGACCCAACTTAAAATGATTATACCCATTCCAAATGACAAGAAAAAAGAAATAGACATCGAAGCGTTTCAACTTATAGAAATAAATAACCTACAATATGAATACAATATTAATAATATTTATTTAAAAGAACTAAATCTAAGCCATTCATGTATAACACAAAATGCATGTACTTATCGCTATAACGCAGTAAAAAGAATAACTAAGATTGATGATAATACCATTATATGCATAAACTTAGAAAAGGAATATGTAATTAATCAATGCGACGATAGACAATTAAACCTTACTGGAAACTTTATAATAAATATCAACAATTGCTCTATTAACATACTAAATGTAACTATTGTAAATTACCAATTAGAATTTATTCAAAAATTTCATTATGAAGATGAAGAAAAAATTAACATAACGGAAAAATTAAACTTTAAAGAAATTGAATCAATACAGCAAATTGAAAACTTAAAACATATTGAAGAATTGAATTACCATAGAATAATTAATTATGCTAGTAACATAACAATGTTCGTAATACTCATAGTAATAATAACTGTAATTATTTGCATAGCTAAGACAAATCGTGAACTAAAAATAAAAATTAATAATGTTACCAAGTCAGAACCAAAAATTCAAAAAATTGAGATTCCAACGATTCAGGAGAATCTTAAAACAAAGGGTGGAGAAGTTACATATTTGTATGGTGACCTCCACCAGTAAACATGTATAGCAACAACCTTAAGTCGTTGCTCCATTTAGATCAGCATAATTGTACCTACATATCATATTAAGTTCATTAACATAAAAGCATTTCCATTTGCATGAAATGCACTTTCCTAAAATTTAATGCATTTGATATTTGATACCTACTTATTAATTCTCGAATAAATAATAATAAAAGTCAGTCAGCGATAGACACTAAACGGAATCACTTGAGTTTTTATTTAATTCGCGCACAGCGGTTCGTAACATTCATGTTTGACTGTAGATGTGTAGGTCAGTACCGAATTTCGTCTCAAACTCGGAAATGAGATGCCACTCCCATCAGCCGGCTAGTCAGACATATATTCTTCGAGTATAATAACTTTATTCGTGGAATGTATGTGAATAGGGTCCGATCACATCGCAGCACGTAAACACCGATATGTGTTAGTGGAGACATCAACCCAATTCGTATGACTCAACCACGCCAACACCCAGTAATCCCTGAGGTGAATTTCTTCCGTCGTGGTATACATATGTACATACATATACAAATGAATCAAAATTCTTATAGATCGACAGTTGTTTCAAATTTAACGCGAATGTCGATGAGTCGATTCTAGAAAGATACGTAGGCAGTGTGTCCTTCTTTCTGGTTACGCCAATGGGTGCCCAAATCTTCTAAAAATTCTAGTAACCCTAACTACTAGGATGCACGGTTCGCAAAACCTGAAAAATCAATGCTAGGAATACATAACACACTTCTAACACTCTCCCCACGGGACTACCTATAGGTACTATCTCGCAAGGATAGTAACACTTTTGGGCTCTGTTCTACTCTTTATCGTTTTCTATTCTCTCGATTCGCTCAATTCTGGTCACATACTCAAATGCACTTACTTCGTGTCAGTTTTCTTCCACCGACTGGATTCTATCCTTAATGAGCGCAAATTCTATCAATAGACCAAAAAATAGCGCCGTGGCTCAGTGGTTAGTGCGTTAGACTAAGGAATAAGGGGTTCGAGGTTCGAATCCCACCTAAAGTTTTTCACGGTCCCACCTCTCGCGAGCGTCTGGCAAACATTCGAGAATACAACTGTCCTGAGAAAGCTTCTCTAATAAAAAATTTCCCTTTGGACACGGCATTAAACAGTAGGCCCCTTTCAATCGTGTGAAGAATATAACACGCACAACACGAATGGTTGTGAGAAGCTAGGCCCTGGGTCCCATCGACCTGTTGCGCCAAGTATTTATTTTTTTAGACCAAAATATCGAAAGCCACCATTCCAGTTGAACATACATATGTAAGTATGTTTCTCTTTAGATACTGCTCCATAGTTGCCATGTTCTTTTGTTCCCATAGTGTTGACCTTACTCCTTTGGACAATACTGCCGTTTTGAGTAAAAGGCCCAAGCGCCGACATTAAAAATTGAGTTAACGACATATTTGGAATCGTTAAGCAGTGCCTAGTTATTGTGTGAAGATCAAAAGCCAGATTTACGTCTGCAAATGATTCGAAATCACGACTGTAAATGGGCATATCTTCAATGCTTAGCATAGCTGTCATAGCTGTCACTTCTAAGTGACATCCATCTATGTCAAAACTGCTAAATTGGAGATCCGTCCTGTGTACGTACGACGACAGAATAGGATTCTATTCTGGCCACACATAATGTATATGAATATTTCCGAGTTCACCAAGAATTGAAGGGGTTAGTTCAGTCTATTGCGCCTGACATTTGATTGGTAGCTTAGATATGATCTTGCCTTACGACTGGTGATCAGAACTGATTCAATTGTGTGCTCCTCTAAATCCAATCCTACTATATCTAACTGATTCTATTTGACGAACATCTTTAGCAATCATCCCAATCATATAACTTTTGTTGTTGAAAGCGTTCGCCATACCAACGCTATACATTATGTTCCACAGACTGGGAGATAACATTGACTCTTGTGGAACGCCTGACGTGATTTATTCGTGTTTGAAATGTGTATCACTTTCATACCGTAACTTCTTACTCCTAAAGTAGCTCCCTACAAACCCAAGGGTATAGTTTGATTTATACATCATTTCTCATGTACAGCTCGTATAGTACGTCGTTAAATGTCCTTCTCCAAAGCCCGTCAACGCAAACGGGACCGAAAATTATACGAAGAATCTATCTCTCTTTATCCGCTTTAGACAGAGTCCACTCTCAGCGCCATAAAGCAGGACTGAGATGATCAGGGTCTAAGATAGAGTCTCCTTAGTTCTTCGGGATAGGGCTCTTCTACTCAATTGCCTTCTTTACTCAAATCCCTTTTTATATCCTTATCCTAATGTATTCCAAAATAAAGATTATCATCGATGGGGACTGAAGCAGTGCCCCCACTTTTTGTTCATGAAGCTTCTGCAAAAGTCACGATGCTCGCAAGCATATTAAGTGATCTCGATGTCGAGATTACAACTGGCAGAGTAAATATATCCAAATGTTGTCTATATTGAGGACGATTTGGTATGCCATTTGGTATTTCAATGTTGAAACCAATTTGATCAGATTAACCCGATAATCTTTGAGGTGTCAAAATGTCAAACATATTCATTATCCTCTTTACAATTGATAGTGCAGGGCAATTGCCTAAAAAAATGGACTATCTTCCTGGTCTCCACAGAAATCTTTGGTGGATACCCTTAATTTACTTTCATGTCTGTCTATTCAGGCAGTGTTCTCTGATAGAAGAGACAATTTGATTTCTATCAACTGAGATTAATCTATTTACTTAGGTCCGGCCAGATGTGCGTAGACGAGAGTCTTTGTCGCTTCAATGTTCAGATGACATTTGATCACGACGATATGGACAGATAAAACTTCGAATTCCTTAACATGTCCTTCACTTTTCTGTACCCGTCAATGTCCTTATGACCTGGGGCTCTGCAAAAGAAGTTTTCTCATCTGTTTATTATGACTACAATGGTCCGAAACGTGGAGCAGTGCTCTTGAAACCAACGCTGTAGAAGTTTCCATCCCAGGCTTGGTAGATTACTGAGATTTGTATAGTAACCAGCGTGGATGTCAGTCAAGTCCTTGTAAAGTGATTTTAAGTCGATTGACAGCCCTTCTCTGTCAATTGTTTGCCAAGGAACTTACGTCAATGACCATTAAGATACTCATGTCGCATAGCCCTGACTGCGGATACATAGTTCCAGTCAGTTATAAGATAGAACCCTCTTCTACAGGACACGGATGAGGGGTCGAAAGATTTGAAAACTGAAGCTGTCCTCGTGTAGTCGGTAGAAAGTTGAGTACCTGGTAGCAAGGCGAGGAGTACACTCTATCGAGTCAATGCCCTACATGAAGCGCTTCGACCTTAGAGAGGATCTAACTTACATAGGCGCGAGAGCTAACCGAACTGCTGAAGCTGGTTCATGCCAAATATTAGAGGACCCAGACCGCTGATATGGAATCTGCTTGACAATACTCATATACACAACCCCTATGTGGGCATCGGCAACATCGATAGATTCGTACATGAGAAGTATAAGCTCTGTGCATAGAGGTGTATCTCTGAGAGTATGCTGCCCATACAGAGAGGTATCGGGGTATGGAATAAAAGTGATGCCTATCGAGTAGAAGACCTAAGTTGCAAGAACTAAGACCCATTAGAGCAGCTACTGAAATAGAATATCAAAGGCGATAGAACGCATTCGTAAACGGTCGATAGACATACAAGAGAAGACATAGAAAAGTGGACCAGGAGAAAACATCCAAATCCTAACGTGATAGGAAACTTCCTTTAAAAGTACGACAAAGCAGATAACCCATTCTGTCGTAACTGTGAAGGGAAAGTCCAAAAGGCTTTTCACGTGCTACTGATGTGCAGAACTCCGGCTAGAAATACCTTAGAACAAGAGACAGGCAATGAAATAACCGCAAGAAGACTAATATCCACAATGTTATTGCGAGCATCAAACACCACGATCCCAAAAAGAAGAAAATTCTGGATCACTGGAGATCACGTCAAAACCTTCCCCTGCAAAGGATTGCCTTGGACGGCCGAGCATGGCAGGACCATGGAGTTTGGTATAACATGTGCAGGGCATGGGGACCCAAGTATCTATAAAGGATTTCACCCCTCCAATGGATAAAAAAGTCAGTTATAGGCTTCTTTGTTGATTGATAGGCAGTTGATTGTTTAAGCAAGTGCTCCTTATGAGAGAATATCGTATTAATAGAGGTTCCTAGGTGATACTTAATGTGAAATTTTTATCATGACTAGATGCCTTAATTTTCTGCCTCACGAACAATAGCCTGGCGAAGTAATCCACTGACACAGAATTCATTTTGTTTCATTGGCGAGCCTAAACTCCTTAAAAGCTTCGAGCCTCAAAAATCTATTACTCATCGTGCGCCACAGTTTGTGATCTCAAAACTTGTCCCTGCCGAACGCTATCCATCTTTAAAGCGATAGTAAATTGTGTGCAGTAGAATTCGATGATATCTCGTGAAAGTGTGGCAAACATCAGGGAGTACATTTAGTGGTAACCATGCAGAACTACTTCTCTACTTTTATTTGGTTAGATACCTTCAAGTGTATGGCACTTTTCGCAGCTGTTTCACATAGATGTAGGTCTAGGGAACATAGGGCAGGTATGGTATGTGGTGCCAGCAGACTAGGCACTGGGGCCCCCACTTTTTTGCCAACAATTTTGCTGCATGTATAGAAGGCTATGGCTGCTTTCATTATCCTTTCTGTCGTGTTTTCTTTCCAAGTCAGCTTGCTGAGATTTGGAGAGGTGTACCGTTGATTCGCAGGTTTGTGAGGAGGATCACCTCTGTCCTTAGGGGGCTACCGTTTAGTCCACATTCTACCGCCCACTTATGTAGGGTGTTGAGAGCGGATTGGAGTAGTTGGGTGATGGTGACCCCACTTTGATCCCACCTTGTTCTGTCTACGACCAGTATCCACAGTAGAGGGGATAAGACCCCACCTTGAAGGGTGCCTCTAGAGGCTAGTTCCGAGTTGATGTGTCTCGTCTTGAACATGCATTCAACTCAGTCTGAGATTACTGGGTCTATGTTTTGTTGGTCCAGTGCTAGTCTTATCGATTCGGATTTCAAATTGTTAAGGGCCCATTCTATGTCTAGGAAGGCCGTTAGCGTGAAAGCAAACACATATCAACAAATTTGTTCTCGGTCCACCGCATTACTGAAAGTTCCTTCCCTTCCTGGAAAGAATATATGCCGCCAAACTCTAAGGATAGTAAGAAGCCAAGTCCTTAGCCCTGTAAACTATCAGCTAATAACATCCTTTATAACGAAAATTTTCATTTCTTTTTTATTCTTTTCAGGAAACCAAAACACCAACAACTAGTCAACACCAACGGGCGCCGAGAACACCCGAGAGCTATTTCAATGTGCCCGAGTCAATTGCCCTCTTGAACATAGTCAAATCGGAAAGGATTCAAAGTGCCTTTCAATCCAACAGAAAGAATCATGCCAGTGTCTGGGAGATGGTAGCTGAAATCTTAAACCGCTTCAGTACACGTAAACGTTCCGCCAAACAGTGTTGCAACAGATACGAGAATCTAAAGAAAATCTATACTCAGCTGAAAAAGAATCCCGAGAAGCATGTCCGTCGTAACTGGCCCTACATGTACCTGTTCAAAGAGATCGAAGACCAAAGAGGTGAAACCTGGGGAGCCAATGGCAAACGTTTACAAATGGGAGCCAAGGAGGAAATGTCCTACTACCACAGAAGAAGAGCTGCTGCGCTAAACTTACTGATGGCCAAGGATACTGCCCAGCAAAATGGCGGGGAGGAACACTCAAATGGAAAAGTTGAACGATATATGGCGAATAGTTTTGTGGAAGCGCAACTTAATGATTACGAGGACGGCGGCGATAGGGAAGATTCGTTCAGAGGTGACTTCATGAGGAATAGTCATATGGATCAAGAAATGAGAACCAAAAAAGGATCTCCAATCGAGTCAGCGGCTGTAAAGTAAGGATTTAACTTCAGCCAACAAGATGGTTTGGATAATTTTTTTGGTCATTTTTAGGCATGAACCAATATCGGACAGCGACTTTAATCCAGATGACATAACCCTTGTCCAGTGCGAGTACAATGGGTAAGTGGATTACTATCAAAATATATGCATGTTGTCCCTAATCTCCGTCCTCCGACCTGCCTTTTGGTTGAACGGCGATTACAGAGCTTTAGATACCCAAGGCTTAGGCTATTCTATGTTCATTTCCATCTCTTAGCACTCGATCGGCAGGCTCTCATCCACTATTTCCCGTCACCCACTATAGTATTACCCAGTTTTTCATGCTTTAAGTCGTATGCACCAGTTCTCGACCAGTCCATCAGATGACACACGAATTGACCACGGCTTAACCGGCTTTTTTTCTTAGCTTAATACAAGCAATACCAACGTAAACAATCTAAGCTTCAAAACCTAAGATTTAGGGAGAACCGGGAAAGGTTAAGACACAGAGAGACAGGTCTAGGAAGGGAAAGAGTGGTACTGAAGTTAGTTGCGGACAGATATTCTGAGATGGAAGTTGATAGAGTTTTCTCTCTTATGAGCTAAACGCAGCTTTCGATACTTCGCTGCGTTCTAGCCATACTTAGTGCGATGAGAACTGATACGCTGCGAGGATTGGTACTAAAGGAAACCGATTCAAAAAGTGCGGAACATTCAGTGCGACCTGTACTTGACTGACGAAGGAAGAGTAAATCGGTGATTTTGCGAAGAATTTCGAGGACCTAAGGACGGTATTCGCGAAGGGCGAACTGTGAAAACCTCAATACGACGCACATGGTCCAGGGGGAACCAAACCTGGCTATCTTATTTAAGAATGGCTGGAACGTAGGTGATTGTAGTGATTCGTTAACGGAGGGATTCGAACCAGTTCCCAATCGGAGGTAATACCTAAATTCTGTGAGGTGGAGATTGAGGCGAGGAAGTTGTTTATGCGGGGTTGTGAAGCAGTCATAGATCCTGACGTTTAGTCGAGTTAATTTTTCTGTCACCCGATAGAGAATATATTATCTTGAAGATGTGAGAATCAGTGGGAGTAGAAATAAATCCGTACATCTCCTTGTTGTCGGCGGACACTACAAATAGAAGTTTCCTAACAATGCAGCCAATATTGTTGGTGATGGGCACAGCCAAGGTGACTGCCTTGAGGCATTATTGGTATAATCAGCGATATTCCTGTAAAGATTTTAGCTCCAGTAGCCCAGCGACTTAAAGCATAGGTAAAACACTTCCTTGGAACACGCTGCAAGTATCCGCTAGTCAGATAGATTTTTGCAGTTCTGACTCTACATCTGGGTGCATAGCGATTTGGTTTTTCTTGTATGAGTGGGGTACTGGAGCTTTAAATAGCCTCATGTACACCTCTTACATATGTATGTACATTAAATGCTTTTGCCTACTAGCTGAAATCAAATTCATGTATAATGTCTAGGATTGTTTGAGCTAAGAAGAAGAACGTGACTTCAAAAGGCGAGCTAAAGACTTTCAGCGTCATCCCAGGAGGGCCGAAACATGTCACACTGAGATTGCCTAACACGTACATTACAAAAAGGTTCAGGGCCAAAAAAATGGAGACTAGCCATCGGATCCATCAAGTTCGCCAGCAACTTCATTGACAGACATTTTAAAATGATTTGAAGACAGTTCCAAACCAGATTAGATTCAAAGTACATGAACATGAGAACATGAGAACTTTTGGAGTTGCTTGGCTATCTGATAAAGTATTGAAGGATTCGGCAACTCTTATACTCTTTGACAACGCAGTAGGGATTGTGTCTTTCCAGCTTGAAGTCAGTGCTGCAGATTACCGGTGAACATAGCAACGAAATCCTTTCAAGGATCGTCGTACAACTAACTACTTTAGGTTGGGTCAGGTTTAAAGTGGCTGCTAGCTATGGCCTACTTGTGAACCCAATTGGAGCTTCTATTAAAGCGTAGTAAACTCCTAATATGGGTGCTAATAGGGTCACCAAAATCATTGAAGAAAAAGGCTCCTAAATGAAGTTTTCTTGTTTGAGCTATAGCAGGTCAGGTGCAGAGAAGGTGAAGAATAGATTCCTCTTCCTCTTTGCAAAAATCGTTTGAATGCCTTCAAGTCTATTAGACAATGTCCAGTGATATTAAAGTGCTGGTATCCAGTCTGCTAAGAGGGATACAAATTTTAGAACGTTTCAAATCCAGCTTAGGCCAAATCTGTTTTGCTGCTGGATACGTTATGCCACTTGTCCATCTGATATTTGATCTATCGAGAGCATCCCACGTATCTTTAGCTGATAACATAGGAATCGTAGTTCCATGTCTACCTAGTTAATTGTTTGTAGAATTCACTGGATATACCTATTGCCTCAGGACCTAACAAAGTGGAACATTAAACTGCCCTCCCATCTCTAAAAGACAAGAATGGCAGTCTGGAACAACTTTCAAATTATTAGGGAGGGATTCCAAGGATTTGATAGCTACATGGCTATCTGAAGATAGGACTTCTGTAATTACCATTAATCCCGCCTGTAACATGCTACCGAGCTTAGGAAGACAGAAGAAGGCACTGGGATTAAGTCTATCAAAGAAAATCACTCCACCTATCTATTCCGTCATTAGTTGAGCCGTTCGTTGGTATAAAAGTGGAACAACTTATCTTCCAGGAACACCTCTTCCTCTCAGAATATCTTAGAAGGAATGGTTAGTCAAAGCTTAACTTCGGAATAGTCTAGTCTATGGATTAGAATGGAAACATGACCCAAATCTTTATTGGAGCGAGATATTTCTTGGAGACGAATAGCTACATCAGCAGCCATTTGACTATCAAAAATGTCAAGGGATGTCAGTTGAAAAAAAAATTCCAATCCTGCAGAGGGTGTCGTAAAAAGCCAACAAGCTGATAGTTTAACTGAGCTTAGACGATTTCGATTTGTGGCTTTATCTACGGCAGTCTACCAGACAACTACCTCGTACGTATGTAGGTATAGGTCTTATGAGTTATAACCAAAATGTAGAGCCAATAAATTATACGAAGTTCCAAGTCCCATTTGTTGTCAACATCATTTTTGGAAGGTGGACTCTTTCTCTTTATTAGGTTTCCAGCTGAACTGGATAAGACCGAGATAAGACCCAAATATATTGCTACACCGGCTACCCTGCCTTTTTATCACTTTTCAGTACCTGGAGATGGTAATCCGGTTTTTCCCATAGTGGTATCAGAATCGACCTTCTTCTGGTCTAAGTGTATCCCTGCTGAGCGGGGACAACCACCTAACCCAACTTAACCAATCCATCTTGCTTCACTAGAGCAAAGTTAGTTTATACCATTTAGTGACAGCGGGTCGTTTTGTGGGGGCTCAGAGGCAAACCACACTGTACTGGTCATTTGGTTAGCAATGCCAACGTCATCCAGATTTAGATCCAAATAAGTTGGTTTTTTTCTTCTTAAATAAGAAAAAAAGCTTTAGGACGTTTAGCACCTCAGTCTTCATAAGTAAGTTGTTGTCCTTGTGGTTGCAACTTTTCATAAACCACGATTTCTGTCATTAACCAGACGTTTTCCTAGCTGCTCTCACACCTATAACAAGTGAATTGTAGGTGTACCTAGTTCCTCCTTGTACACTCAAGTTCCAGTACAGTTTTTTAAAGGCTATCGAACTAAAAAGCATTGTCCGATTTATAATCTAGGAGAGAGCATTCTGCATAATCAGACTATTATGCTTGTCTCAAGATCAGTGTTTTCTAAAATCTGTTGTTAGCTCAGAACCCCCAGAACCCATTTAATACTCCACCCACCTGTATATATCTCTCTGCCTTATCACCCACAACTTAATTTGTTTGTTCTTTCATTACAGAAGTCATAATTTTTATCCTCACAACATAGACCCCACATTACTCCACCCAGATGTCATTGTTGACACTGACAACATCTCAGAGAGTTCCAGCAGATCGGCTAAGAGCAAACGAAAGGCATCAACCTCTACAGACGGCGATAGCACCAACTACGAGCTAATAGAGTACTTAAAGCGCAGGGAGCGCCGCGATGAAGAAATGTTCAAACGGATGGAGGAGCGAGAAAAAAGACTTTTAAATCTGTTGGAACGAACAGTGATCGCTATTGAATGCTTAGCAGGAACTAGAAATAGATTTGAGTGACTGATTTAGAAACTAGATTTATACAATATTTAGGTGTAGAAACGACGTGCCATAATAAGATTAATTCTCGAAACAAAAAGGAAATTAGATCGAATAGTAACAATAGGCTATGTTGTGCCCAACTTTTTACCAAAACCAAAAGAAACTCAAAGTCAATAAAGTTAAGATTTTTATTTAATACTGAAACTCGTGTATTTGAATCCACTTTTGTTATAGTCATGGCTTTAGTCGCAGAAAGCGGTAGAGCCCGCTCGTGTAATACGAAGAAGACTGCAATCAGAAAAGAAATTTCGATGCAAATGGACCGATCACCGATCAATCTACATGCCTAACGCCGGACAGGATCCAATAAACTCAGACAACTTGCTGAAGGTACCAAGTCTGCAAGACTGAACTTCCCTGAGGAATCAGAGGCATCTAGCCTTCGCCCGCTAAGCGGGAGGAGCTATGTGACGATATTGCATTTGAAGTGTATCGAGATGATGTTTGTGCCTGACCTCTGTACACCCAATTTCTTGCCAAATGCCCAGTGGCAAGGAACTGAGTGTACCAAAGTCTATGTCATTCCAATTACTATTTCTGGTTAAGTTTTTTGTCAGATGTCATCCGTTTGAACCAAAACGCTGTTGGAGAGGAGATATGTGATGATATTGCATTTGAAGTGGAGCGAGAGGTTCTTTCATTCTTGACCTCTGTACACCCAACTTCTTGCTAAATGCCCAGTAGCAAGGAACTGAGTGCACCAAAGTCTAAGTCATTCCAATTACTATTTTTGGTTAAGTTTTTTGGCAGATGTCATCCGTTTGAACCAAAACGCTGTTGGAGAGGAGATATGTGATGATATTGCATTTGAAGTGGAGCGAGAGGTTTTTTCACTCCCGACCTCTGTACACCCAACTTCTTGCCAAATGCCCAGTAGCAAGGAACTGAGTGCACCAAAGTCTAAGTCATACCAATAACTATTTTTGGTTAAGTTTTTAGCCAGATTTCATCCAGTCGACCCAAAACGCAGCAGGAGAGGAGATATGTGATGATATTGCATTTGAAGTGGATCGAGAGGTTTTTTCACTCCCGACCTCTGTACACCCAACTTCTTGCCAAACGCATATTAGCCAGGAACTGAGTGCGGCAAAGTCTAAATCATACCAATAACTACTTTTGGTTAAGTTTTTTGCCAGATTTCATCCATTCGACCCAAAACGCAGCAGGAGAGGAGATATGTGATGATATTGCATTTGAAGTGGATCGAGAGGTTTTTTCACTCCCGACCTCTGTACACCCAACTTCTTCCCAAATGCCCAGTGGCAAGGAAGTGAGAGCACCAAAGTCTAAGTCATACCAATAACTATTTTTGGTTAAGTTTTTTGCCAGATTTCATCCACTCGACCCAAAACGCAGCAGGAGAGGATATATGTGATGATATTGCATTTGAAGTGGATCGAGAGGTTTTTTCACTCCCGACCTCTGTATACCCAGCTTCTTGGCAAATGCATATTAGCAAGGAACTGAGTGCGGCAAAGTCTAAATCATACCAATAACTATTTTTGGTTAAGTTTTTTGCCAGATTTCATCCATTCGACCCAAAACGCTGTAGGAGAGGAGATATGTGATGATATTGCATTTGAAGTGGATCGAGACGTTTTTTCAGTCCCGACCTCTGTACACCCAACTTCTTCCCAAATGCCCAGTGGCAAGGAACTGAGTGCACCAAAGTCTAAATCATTCCAATAACTGTTTTTGGTTAAGTTTTTTGTCAGATTTCATCCATTTGACCCAAAACGCAGCAGGAGGGGAGATATGTGATGATATTGCATTTGAAGTGGATCGAGAAGTTTTTTCACTCCCGACCTCTGTACACCCAACTTCTTGCCAAATGCCCAGTGGCAAGGAAATGAGTGCACCAAAGTCTAAATCATACCAATAACTTTTTTTGGTTAAGCTTTTTGTCAGATTTCATCCATTTGACCCAAAACGCAGCAGGAGAGGAGATATGTGATGATATTGCATTTGACGTGGATGGAGAGGATTTTTCAGTCCCGACCTCTGTACACCCAACGTCTTCCCAAATGCCCAGTAGCAGGCAACTGATTGCACCAAAGTCTAAATCATACCAATAACTATTTTTGGTTAAGTTTTTAGCCAGATTTCATCCAGTCGACCCAAAACGCAGCAGGAGAGGAGATATGTGATGATATTGCATTTGAAGTGGATCGAGAGGTTTTTTCACTCCCGACCTCTGTACACCCAACTTCTTGCCAAATGCCCAGTGGCAAGGAACTGAGTGCACCAAAGTCTAAATCATTCCAATAACTATTTTTGGTTAAGTTTTTTGCCAGATTTCATCCATTTGACCCAAAACGCTGTAGGAGAGGAGATATGTGATGATATTGCATTTGAAATGGATCGAGAGGTTTTTTCACTCCCGACTTCTGTACACCCAACTTCTTGCCAAACGCATATTAGCCAGGAACTGAGTGCGGCAAAGTCTAAATCATACCAATAACTATTTTTGGTTAAGTTTTTTGCCAGATTTCATCCATTCGACCCAAAACGCTGTAGGAGAGGAGATATGTGATGATATTGCATTTGAAGTGGATCGAGACGTTTTTTCAGTCCCGACCTCTGTACACCCAACTTCTTCCCAAATGCCCAGTGGCAAGGAACTGAGTGCACCAAAGTCTAAATCATTCCAATTACTATTTTTGGTTAAGTTTTTTGTCAAATTGCATCCATTCGACCCAAAACGCCGTAGGAGAGGAGATATGTGATGATATTGCATTTGAAGTGGAGCGAGAGGTTTTTTCACTCCCGACCTCTGTACACCCAACTTCTTGCCAAATGCCCAGTGGCAAGGAACTGAGTGCACCAAAGTCTAAATCATTCCAATAACTATTTTTGGTTAAGTTTTTTGCCAGATTTCATCCACTCGACCCAAAACGCAGCAGGAGAGGAGATATGTGATGATATTGCATTTGAAGTGGATCGAGAGGTTTTTTCACTCCCGACCTCTGTATACCCAGCTTCTTGGCAAATGCATATTAGCAAGGAACTGAGTGCGGCAAAGTCTAAATCATACCAATAACTGTTTTTGGTTAAGTTTTTTGTCAGATTTCATCCATTTGACCCAAAACGCAGCAGGAGGGGAGATATGTGATGATATTGCATTTGAAGTGGATCGAGAAGTTTTTTCACTCCCGACCTCTGTACACCCAACTTCTTGCCAAATGCCCAGTGGCAAGGAAATGAGTGCACCAAAGTCTAAATCATACCAATAACTTTTTTTGGTTAAGCTTTTTGTCAGATTTCATCCATTTGACCCAAAACGCAGCAGGAGAGGAGATATGTGATGATATTGCATTTGACGTGGATGGAGAGGATTTTTCAGTCCCGACCTCTGTACACCCAACGTCTTCCCAAATGCCCAGTAGCAGGCAACTGATTGCACCAAAGTCTAAATCATACCAATAACTATTTTTGGTTAAGTTTTTAGCCAGATTTCATCCAGTCGACCCAAAACGCAGCAGGAGAGGAGATATGTGATGATATTGCATTTGAAGTGGATCGAGAGGTTTTTTCACTCCCGACCTCTGTACACCCAACTTCTTGCCAAACGCATATTAGCCAGGAACTGAGTGCGGCAAAGTCTAAATCATACCAATAACTACTTTTGGTTAAGTTTTTTGCCAGATTTCATCCATTCGACCCAAAACGCAGCAGGAGAGGAGATATGTGATGATATTGCATTTGAAGTGGATCGAGAGGTTTTTTCACTCCCGACCTCTGTACACCCAACTTCTTCCCAAATGCCCAGTGGCAAGGAAGTGAGAGCACCAAAGTCTAAGTCATACCAATAACTATTTTTGGTTAAGTTTTTTGCCAGATTTCATCCACTCGACCCAAAACGCAGCAGGAGAGGAGATATGTGATGATATTGCATTTGAAGTGGATCGAGAGGTTTTTTCACTCCCGACCTCTGTATACCCAGCTTCTTGGCAAATGCATATTAGCAAGGAACTGAGTGCGGCAAAGTCTAAATCATACCAATAACTGTTTTTGGTTAAGTTTTTTGTCAGATTTCATCCATTTGACCCAAAACGCAGCAGGAGGGGAGATATGTGATGATATTGCATTTGAAGTGGATCGAGAAGTTTTTTCACTCCCGACCTCTGTACACCCAACTTCTTGCCAAATGCCCAGTGGCAAGGAAATGAGTGCACCAAAGTCTAAATCATACCAATAACTTTTTTTGGTTAAGCTTTTTGTCAGATTTCATCCATTTGACCCAAAACGCAGCAGGAGAGGAGATATGTGATGATATTGCATTTGACGTGGATGGAGAGGATTTTTCAGTCCCGACCTCTGTACACCCAACGTCTTCCCAAATGCCCAGTAGCAGGCAACTGATTGCACCAAAGTCTAAATCATACCAATAACTATTTTTGGTTAAGTTTTTAGCCAGATTTCATCCAGTCGACCCAAAACGCAGCAGGAGAGGAGATATGTGATGATATTGCATTTGAAGTGGATCGAGAGGTTTTTTCACTCCCGACCTCTGTACACCCAACTTCTTGCCAAATGCCCAGTGGCAAGGAACTGAGTGCACCAAAGTCTAAATCATTCCAATAACTATTTTTGGTTAAGTTTTTTGCCAGATTTCATCCATTTGACCCAAAACGCTGTAGGAGAGGAGATATGTGATGATATTGCATTTGAAATGGATCGAGAGGTTTTTTCACTCCCGACTTCTGTACACCCAACTTCTTGCCAAACGCATATTAGCCAGGAACTGAGTGCGGCAAAGTCTAAATCATACCAATAACTATTTTTGGTTAAGTTTTTTGCCAGATTTCATCCATTCGACCCAAAACGCTGTAGGAGAGGAGATATGTGATGATATTGCATTTGAAGTGGATCGAGACGTTTTTTCAGTCCCGACCTCTGTACACCCAACTTCTTCCCAAATGCCCAGTGGCAAGGAACTGAGTGCACCAAAGTCTAAATCATTCCAATTACTATTTTTGGTTAAGTTTTTTGTCAAATTGCATCCATTCGACCCAAAACGCCGTAGGAGAGGAGATATGTGATGATATTGCATTTGAAGTGGAGCGAGAGGTTTTTTCACTCCCGACCTCTGTACACCCAACTTCTTGCCAAATGCCCAGTGGCAAGGAACTGAGTGCACCAAAGTCTAAATCATTCCAATAACTATTTTTGGTTAAGTTTTTTGCCAGATTTCATCCATTCGACCCAAAACGCTGTAGGAGAGGAGATATGTGATGATATTAGATTTGAAGTGGATCGAGACGTTTTTTCAGTCCCGACCTCTGTACACCCAACTTCTTCCCAAATGCCCAGTGGCAAGGAACTGAGTGCACCAAAGTCTAAATCATTCCAATTACTATTTTTGGTTAAGTTTTTTGTCAAATTGCATCCATTCGACCCAAAACGCCGTAGGAGAGGAGATATGTGATGATATTGCATTTGAAGTGGATCGAGAGGTTTTTTCACTCCCGACCTCTGTACACCCAACTTCTTGCCAAACGCATATTAGCCAGGAACTGAGTGCGGCAAAGTCTAAATCATACCAATAACTATTTTTGGTTAAGTTTTTTGCCAGATTTCATCCATTTGACCCAAAACGCTGTAGGAGGGAGGTATGTGATGATATTGCATTTGAAGTGGATCGAGAGATGGAATTTGACGATGCTCTCCATGACCTTAGAGAGTCTGAGGTTGGAGCTACGAGTCATTAAGGATCGGAAGCTCTCTAGTCTGTCATAAATATAAAAAAAAACGATTTTTTTCTCAATAATTAATTTTTATTAAACATATTTTGAAATAGACTTTATTTATAAAATGCAAAATATTAACAAAAAAAATTGAATAATTTGTAAAAGTGTATAATAGGGCTGAAATTGTAAGACGCAATTCAGTGGGCTTTCATTAGTTATTTCATATGTATATAAATTATTAGTTTGCGCACGCCGCCCATGCTCACTGTGACTAGTCGAACTCCTCTTCTGCGGTGCGCATGCGCTGAAATTGCTTAAGGTTTTCCTCTTGACTTAAAATGTAATATATTTCTTTCACGTTTTTTTTTTTTATATTTTGTATTCTTTTTTTTTTTAATTTCTATCTACCTCATAAATAAATGTAAACTTAACTTAATTTGTGTGGTGTTACGTAAAACGGAATTTCAAAAACAGAATTGTAAAATTCTTTTAAAAAACAATTAAAAATGAAAAGTTTAGTAAAGGATATGGCTTGTGGGACAGGAGTCCCTTGAGTAATCTGGAAATATTTGTATCTGTCTGTTAGTTAGTATATTTTTTTTTTTGGTTTTTTTAATTTTTTTTATGTTTAAGTTTACAAGTTTAACCATAATTTGTTGTTGCTTATATAATAACTCCCGCATAGAAGTATGTACACATAAAACGGAAGGGCAAATACTTTAAAATTTAATATATGTATATATGTATATATATGTATGTATATTTTTTTTGTATATATCATGAATTTGTAAACTGAATTTATTAAATGTTTATAAGAATGAGTCATAAATATTAATGTTGTATTAAAATGTACACTTGATGGAAACAATAGAATTGTATAAATAACTTTTAAAATTTTACATGTAACAATGCAATTGGAGGAACGATCGGAGCTATTTCAATCGTCCCACGAGGGGAACTGCGTTTCATCGACAAACATACTGAAGCCTGGCTTTGTACTTGACGTGGTTTGTTTGCTCTTGGTTTGTTCAGAAGACGATGTAGTTTTCGCTGGTTTCGCTGGCGGTCCTGGCGGTTTGGGTGGTGCTTTTTTCACTCGGAGATTTGTGTTTTTGTCGCCGCCGTTTGTGGTCCTTTGGGATGTACTATTCCAGGCGGTGTTGCGTTCGGTGTTGCCGTAGTTCCATATTACGTCAGGTGAACTGTAGTTTTGCTCGTAGGTCTGTTGATCCCAGACAGCTTTTTGATCGGAATTGTTGTCCTGAAAATGGGAAATAATATCGTTCTCCGTGAAAATTTTCATTTAATCAGCAGTGCAGCCTAGGAGTGGGAACGTAGCGAACTGGAACACATGTTGTAACTCGTCGTATTTTGAATGAAAGTAGAGAGGTGTTATAGAAAAATGACATTTGGGACAGAAGGTTGAATGTAAGGTTGAAAAAGGGAATCGAACCTGTCCCCAATAAAAATATTTGAAGCTACAAGAGGGCTTGTAGTATTTGTAAAAAGTGTAAGCTGCGGATGGAAATATACACCCAACGGTCAGTAGAGGATACAGCTACCGGGAAGGACTTGTCTTGAAAGTGCATAAATTGTATGTAGCGGATTCGCACTCAACATCAAACCAACAAGGCATCAGTATAGAAGATGTTCCGTAGATCCAGACAAGAAAAAGAACTAGGAATTGCGAATTGCTAGAGATAGAGAATCTAATCAGCTCGGGCGAGGAACTTGAATCCAATAAATCGATAACTAAAGGCAAGGCAGTGACTGTATTAGTTCCGGAAACCGCATAATAAATTCGCAGGCCATCAATCCTTCGACCAATTCTACAAACATAAAAGAACCAAGGTTTCTATGATTTGTTCTTCAGCTTCATGTTCTTCAACATCCGGCGAGGAGAGAGGAAACTAAATTGACAACCTAGCGACCAACATGGGAACAAAACCTTGGTAATCGACACAAGGGACTTGACGCTTGAATTCATCATTCAAAGAAAGAAGGCCAATTGAACCTCTTAAAGATCGTATAATCTGGAATAAAGAGGACATCCCATCGCACTAATTCAAAAACAATCTGACGTTGACAAGAAAAATGAAATGTCTACCATGCACCGTAGTCCAAAAACATTTTGACATTAAAAACGTCAACTTGACATTTAGAGTGAACAGCAGATCTTGACAAGTTATGCTGGATTCTTGGACTCATTCGAACTTCGAAAATAAAATGGTTTGGCTGGACTCAGTGGGAATAGGAAGGTATACTCTATTTAGGCCGTTTTTCAAGAACTCATCAGAAATTCAAGGAGACAGTTCTGGAAAACCTTTATAACCATAACAACGGGAAGGTCCCCTAAAAAGCATCCTGACACACGTGTCACCGACTTACATAGCACTCTGGAAGCACTCATGGACACCCACTTTCCAAATTTCCTAGATTAAACTATGAATCTATCGAAGCACTAATTCTGGCACGTATATATTCAAGGCTATTAAAAATTTCCTCACTAAAACTGTGTTTGAACCGAAGTCTGAAGTAATTGTGGGCAACCGTGAGACTACTAAGCCACCGGAACTCACACACCCTAAAAATAGGAACCTCAGACACATCGATCGAAGGTCCTAATGACCAACATTACAATCCTTAAAATGTACAGAAATACTTACATAAGCTTCATCGACTCTCAGCTCAATTTCCTCGGAAGAGTTCTCTAACGTACTATGGTTGATGCCATAGTAAAAATATACAATCAAGCCTAAGGACATCCATGTTGTAAATCTAACTAATGTTAATATACTTAATTTAAATATTAAGTATATGTTCACTGTTATAGCAATCGCGGGAATGTACGGAAGTCCGGGTGTAAGAAATGCAAGGGCATACCTGTAACGAAACACAACTTGTTAACTAGAATCCATTCTCCATTCGGAGAGCGTTTAACAAACCTGTTTTGTGGTTGCCTGGATATAGTAAGTAATATCACAAAAATACCTATAATTAATATCGAAAAGACGAATCCGGCAAATTTTCCTGACCATCCTATCGCAGCGAATAGGTCCAAGAAGAATATCAATATATACATAACACCGACCAGCTTAGTCACAAACATTCCTAAAAAGAATCGTAAAATGTTTCAGGACTCCAACTTCAGGTACTCTAGGTGTAACCTACCACTCTCGGAAGTTGCTGGTCCAGGATTAACCCATGGAAACAGACCCGGACACATGTAGGAGAATTCCTGTAACTTTCTCCCCAATAGACCAACACCAAGAGTGTCGAATGCTGTAGCGTTACCAGTTGGTCCAGTTGGAGCACCATGAACACTGCCGTAGAATTTATTTTCAGATCGATCGGATACTAAGAACTGATCATCTCTTCCCATATAGCCATCGGGACTGTCATCTATGAACGAATCATCTGAGTCCGGTGATCCTCGAGTTATACGTTTGATCGTTAGATTATTTGTAGCCTTTTCCACCGTTGGATCCGGGGTACTTGGTGGCATTGGTGTTCTTAGTTGAGCTGGCAATAGTTCCACCAGTGATGTACTATAGGGTTGGTATCTTAGTACAAGCACACATGTCGACACCAGCGTGTATGCCAACAATGTTCCAATCGACATCATTTCGACCAGAATCTCAAGACGTATTGTTAAGGCTACCATGGCTGCGGCCAAGCCGCTTCCAAGTGTTGCCAGACCAGGTACACTTGTGCGTTCCCACAGTTGTGATAATTGCCTTTTAAAAAAATGTATCTTGTTACTTCGATTCTTGAGAATGCAATTATTTGAAATACTTACTTGAATATAAGACCATCTTGTGCCATTGCATAGATTACTCTGGGCATTGGAAACATTGACCCAAACATGGCTACTGAAAGGCCGGCCGTTGCACCAACCGCAACGATGGCTCTACACTTTGGAGCTCCAACGTACGACCACATTTGTACTAATGCCGCTCCAGTATTTATTTGATCATAAGGTACTGTGGGAAAAAAACACAAAATTTCAAAATTTGTAAAGACAGTCACTGTAGTCTTTTTGGATTTTGGAAAATTCAGACATTCTTTGTATCCCGAATAACTAAGACCTTCCTTACTGGAGAAACTGTAAGATCCGCTTTGTCATGCTTTGTGATCGGGATAAAAGAAAGCTTTAAGTCTTCGGCTAAGTTCAGGCTAGATCGAGGCCGCCAATAGAAAGAGAAACGACTTCTAAACCAATTAGGCTGCCAAACCTCAATAGGAAGGATGAAGCATCTTAAAAAGGAGAAGTTTAATCGAGCTTAGGTTTAACATGACCCAATACGTAGCGAAATAGCAGTTCAGGATCTCTTCCCTGAAAATTTAAAAGAATTTTAAGAAGGTAAGGACACATCTCCATCGATAGTCCCGATCCTGAAAAACGAGTGGTTTTGACGTACGTCCTCGACGTTTACATCCGATGAAGAGCAGGTGATTTCTAAACACAGGGTTTTTCGGACTTAAAACCAACAGGCTGAGTTGGTCAAAGCATCTGGAGATGACTTTCTAGAGAGCATACATTATCTGTTAAATTTGGTCAAATGTGTGTATCCTGATGAAAAGTGACCCCTGAATTGCCCCAATTACAAAGGTATTACTCTCTTGAACATCGCATAGAAGGTCTTATCTGTCATACTGTGTAAACGACTGAAGCTCTTCGTCAACACTCTGATCTGTTTCAGAGTAGGAAAGTCTAAAACCGATCAAATTTTCGCACTTCGACAGATCCTCGAAAAAACTTAAGGAATCCAAATCGATACCCACCGTCTTTTCATCGATTTCCAGGTGGCATATGACAGCATCTATAGAGAAGAGTTATGCAGAGCCATGTCTAGCTTTGACTTTCCTGCCAAACTCTTTCGCCTATGCAGGATGATGGTAGAGAATGCTCGTTGCTTCATCAAGTTCGTAACGAACTCATTCAGAACTTTGATATCCTAAAAACCAAGGAGATTCTGTATAAGACCCTGACCATTAACGCTGTAGCTTGGGCTCGATCTACAGCGGATAAAAGGATCCTCGGTTAGTTCGAGAAAAAATCCTTCAGAAAATGTTTGGTCCTGTTTCCGTTGACGGGTTTTGGAGTAAGAGATTCAACGACTAATTATAGGAGCTGTACAGCGACATCGACCTAGCTTGCGCATAACAGCAGGAGGTCCAACGCAGTAGAGGAAGACCTTGCTTTAGGTGGGGCGCACAAGTAGAAGGTGACGTCAATTGACTTGCGGAACTGGAGGCAATGTCGAAACGTCAGTCAAGATTTACCATTTTTATGAAAGCAAAGCTTACGAACGAACAACGTTTGTAAATCTTAAAAAAACCTCAACCGAAGTTCTGAATCCCAATGGTAGAGCACTTACTTCATACTTTAGTCGTAAGGATCGTTCTCTGCGTTCTATAGTGAATGCTTCTGTTCAAAATGAGCCAAATCAGTTGATTTCACGTCGATCGCAGAAGTTGTTCTACACCCTAGCAAGATCACATAAACTCTGAACTGAAGCCTATTGATCATTTAAAGCACCGCAACTTCTCCGACTGGGCTCTACAAAAGTGTAAAAAAAATCACCACCGTTCACCATTCCATCCACAAAAAGTGATAGAGAGTGGTGGGGATTCTCTATGAAAATGATAATTTTACGATCAATGGAGTTCGCGCCATGATGGAAGACTATTTCTGCACAGAATTGGATGAACTTGACAACAGTGAAATGTAGTTTCAATAAAATGGAGCCACATATGGCAACTGATCATACAATTTATCTATTAATGAAGTTGGGGAACAATATCGAACGCGAAATGGGCGACGTTCCGGCAGATCTGAGTGGAAGAGTGCTGAAAAATTGGGTCCAAAGAATTGATCTCTGTGCAAGCGTGCCCTCGGTAGTCATATGAACGAGATCCAATTTTAGAATTAAATTTAACATGTATACAATAATATGAATAAATTTCAGCCCGATATTTCAATCATTCTGTGTTTTATTTTAATTAAGAATTGTTATGTCGTTATTGAAAAATTCTTTAGAAGAGAGTGAGCAGGAGATGATGTTCACTTTCATCATCATAGATGGATGGTTAGATCAAAGACCCTGATAATATGTTCGGCACCATTAAGATGACTGTCATGATAGAACCTTTAGGCTGGATTTACTAACCTTAGGCATCATCATGACTGAGGGTTACCAGGAAAAAACCTAAGGCATTCAAATAGAACTAGACCTTTGGTTTGACTTACTACTAGATTCTAACCTAGAGCTAGGTTTACTGGTCTTTAAGTCTTCATATTTCACAATTTTCTAGGGGATTCATGATGTATAAACTCGCTCGGAAGGTTCTTAGTTAAGACAAGCTTAAAGACAAAATTCAAGAGACTCGATTTGCGCAATTCCACTCATCGGTTCTATGGTATACTTCAGTAATACATTCTATTTTGAGATGACTTTTATAAGTTTTAAATGGTCTACATTTCAAGGGCTATGGAGTTCTTTCTATTATAAGATAAAAGGAGAAGCATCGCTTACTAAGTTCAATAGAATTTGTTTCGAACTACTTGCCACAAAGTCCTCTATAAGCCACTAGCATCTCAAGTATGCCCCGGTGGTATTATATTAACCAAGGAACGTCAACTAACCATTTGGCAGATTCTTCACTTCACATAATAAGTCTATTCGCGTTTTTTCTGCACCAAAATTCGTAGATCATGAAATTTCAAGGAGAAATTTCTCTCGCACAGAAAAGTAAAATCACAAAAAAGTAAAAGAACGTGAACGCTGCGAAATTTGCCCACTTTTTAAACGTCGTATCCAAATGTATACATATACACGAACAGCAAAAAAGTTCGTACATGTATCTGACAGATTTGACAGATTTCATAAATCAGTGCAAAGAAATTTCCTGCACTAAAATTCGTAGCATGGGGAAATTTCTTACTCCTTCGTGAGCGCCCTCTTCTACGAAAAACTACGAAACTTTTGCGTAACCGAACAGGATTTGGTGACTTTTCATAGATTTTCGTGAGAATTCGTTGTTTTGGGAGAGTGCACGATGTTTTGGAAGACCTAATGTTATTTTAATATTTAAAATCACTTACCAACTAAAGTTAATATCAGGCTGCTGGTGACATATGCGAATAAAACGATTAACAATGAAACAACTATTGCTTTTGGAATGCTTTTTTGTGGATTATGTGCTTCTTCTCCAGTTGTTGCTATTATATCGAATCCAATAAATGCATAAAAGCATGTTGCAGCTCCGGAAAAGACCTAAAAACAAATGTATACTCATAAACCCATACAATAAAGCTAAATATAGTCCAATAAGCTTACGCCACTCCACCCGTATGGCAAGAATCCTTGATGCTCAGTCCAAGTACTTGTATCTACATAGAATAGGCCTGCTGTCATAACAAACACCCAGCAAGCCAAATTTAGAATATTGAGCGAATTGTTAAATAAAACCGATTTGCTGGCACCCATTGCAAGCACACACGTCATCAGAAGTGTAATACCGAATGCAATGAAATCTGGCGGTTTACCTGAAAACACAAAATTTTAACCAAAAATTCATTAAAAAAAACAGTGAAAAACTTACCAAAAATTGTGCCAACATGTTCTGCGATAGTCTGCCCTATGAGGCCACCCGTCAACGAATCGAAACTAGAACTTAATGCACATGCACAGGCACTCGTACCTTAAAAATGACCAACATTTTAGAAAACAAATCGTTAAAGGTGTGCTGTACGAAAGACTGAAGGACTCACCAATTAAATACTCGAGTATCATATTCCAACCAATAACAAATGCAACAAATTCCCCAACAGCAACATAGGAATACATATATGCAGATCCTGAAGTATTTGGCACTCGGACTCCGAACTCAGCATAGCAAGCACCTTTCAAAAAAACCAAAAAAAGGACATTTTCTTATCCCATTTGTATGGGGTATGCGTTTGAAGATTTTACCTGAAAATATACTCGCTACTGCTGCTATAATGAAACTTAGTATAACACCTGGTCCAGCAATATTTTTTGCCACCATTCCTGCTACTAAGTACATTCCAGTTCCGCAGCAAGACCCTACCCCCAATGAAGTTAAGTCCAAAGTCGTTAGGCATTTCTGTAATCAAAAATTCTTTTTAGTCGTTTGTTGGTTTGTAGGAGATTGGCAAGGATAACTTACTGTAAGTTTCGGCTTTGTATTTCGAGTACTGTCGTTGGGCACGTTTCTAAGATCTTTGGTGCGAACTAACTTGGAAAAAAGTGCAACTCCAGAAGAAACTCCAGCCGGCAATGGAAATGGGAACTTCATCTAAGGAGTTAGCAAACAAATGTATTTATTAGGAAGTATGCATGACTGTAGACTGAAAGAAAGCTTCAAACAGGGGAAACATTTAGGAGCCTAACTCTTGCTATGGGAAATCGTATTACAGAAAGTCAAACAATGTAGCAGTTTCGAACTCCGCAGACATATTTTTTTGGAAGGAGGCGAAGTACGACATGGTCATTCCCCTTCTATTGAAAGCTTGAAAACGGAGCTAGTAACTAGCATAGTGTTGCTTTCCATCATACATAGCTCTTTCAAAACACAACCCCTTTTGATCTTGGCGGTGTTTCTTGACAATTTTTGGACTCATTCCGGTTCCTGGAATCTATCTATGAGTCAGTTGTTCAGAGGAGACCCCTAAACTGTCTCAGCTGCTGTGTAATATTTAGTCGACTTTGCTTACGATTGGCTTCGGTCAAACTCTAAGCCTGGACAGGTCTGTAGTTACCTTTTCAAGACCTATGGTGATGTTTTCATGACGACCAACAAACTGCAACTCACTACTGCACCTTCATCCTTTCACCAGTTCTATCCGTTTTACACTGAGAGTTATGTATACCATCCTACTATTGTAAAGAATTAGTAAATAGGTCAGAGAACCAACGCTGCACCTAGTTCCAAAATAGTTCGAGCGAGATTCGAAGAACGCACTGAGTTTGATCACAATAGAGAACTCTCTGAACTCTCTGACTCCTCTCTGGGTCCCAGGTTACACTGGGATCCCTTAGAATAATATACCCGAAGGGATGGCTAGATAGGGCTCAGGACGTTCAATCTTTCAGTCCCATTTATAGTTTTACGGGACACAAGCAGGCTATAAAAAATCACCAACTTACTTGTTATCTTAAAGAAGACTGTAAGAAATGTGAACGTGCCAGGCTTAAGAGACTCTATTATCTGAGATTCTTGTAGAGGGGGGCGTTACGATTTTGATAATTTTTTACTAAGAGCGACCAGGAAGAAGACCGTGTCTCAACATCACCTATCGACTTCAAAAGGAATCATTCTTAGTGAGAGAAGCGACGAATTATTAGAAATAAAAGGCCAGTTTTGTAAATGTAAGCGAGAAGTCCCTCACCAAAGCCCAAAGAGAGACCAGTGGTAGCATTGTCAGCAAGCCTTAAGGCACGTTCATAGATGAAAAGTAAGATCGAAGAAATGCTGAGATGTTATGGGAGGAGAGAGGTTCTCAATCTTCATGAAAGTGTTAAGAGGACTAAGATTCAACACAGAATAATACTCGGCAAACTACGTTTGAATTGTGTTCCTCCAACCCAAAAATATTCGCATCCACTTCTGAAGGATTTCATTGAACAGGACGATCTCATCTTCGAAAATGGACCTCAACCAACAGGAGCTAGGTGGGCAGAGATCGTGCTGACTAAGGAGGCTTGTTAGTTGTCAAGTAACTATCGATAGTTTGTCAGATTCCCTACCATTGGAAAGCACTTTTCTACTTGGTGGTGTGAAGTTTAACTTTCCCCTAAATATGGAAGGGTTACAGATTTAAATGAAATCCTCTTTTTTTTTTTAAATCAGACTCAGAAATAAATTGGATATCTACCTCACTTATTTATCATCTCGCATAGGGTACACAATGTAGGATATCCGGTTGATATTGAATCGATGTACGAAAACATTTCCAACTTTTCATTTCCTTAATATGTTACATGGTGCCTACCGGAAAAGCCTCATGCTTGTGAGTTTCGCATGACATCCTCGAAGTCGTATGTACATCTTTTTACTGGTAACACGATTCCGATACTATTCATACAATATATGTACATATGTATGTACATAATAAACTGCTCCAAGCTTTAAAAGACCCTAAGAACTTGAAAGGGGAGAATAGATTTAGGGAGTGGTAGGTACGTCACAAAATATAACCACATCGTTCCAGATACAGATGATGTGTACAGTTCGTCTTGTCTTGTAGAGTACACACTATCTGTTCTGGTTTGAAGGCCAATCAACTCCAAAAGTCAAGAACCGCCATAAAACCATAAAATGTTTCCGATTTTCCAGTTTCAATGCCCTAATCCGCTGTTTCGATGACCAAATTGGTTACGAAACAGGGAAATCCACGAAAAATCTTCGTGGATCAGACTACACGCCAATTAACTCAAGTAAAACCGCAAATAGGGGTCATAAATTCATAAAAAAGTCAAAATATTTTATGGTTTTACGACGGTTCTTGACTTTTGGAGTTAGTCTACGTCACGACACGACTCCGAGTCCGATTTTCTGGGTGATGATGATATCACAATCTAGTTCTTTCTCCAAAGAACCCCCACTCTTCCTACAAACGTGCCTAACTAAAAAGCTGTCGTTTTCCTTTTGCTGAGATCTTAAGCTAAAAGGCAGAGCCTTAAGGTTGCTTCGAGGATTCTAACTCTCTTAAACATGAAGCGGTTAGTCAGAAGCGAGTGCTGTACAGTTTTAGAATTCGTACGAGTAGAATATGATAGAAATAGTAACCCTAAACCACAAGCTCTAGTTCAACATAAAGAGGTAAACATTTTCCTGCGTAATTTCTTGAGAAAAAAGTTCAAACATTTGTCCTCAAAATAGCCTGAAATATTGGGATAGATCCCTTAGTTGGGTTGGGTTAGATTGGGTGGTTTTCCCCGTTCAGCAAAGATGCACTTAGACCAAAAGAATGTCTATTGTGAAGCAATTATGGGGAAAAAAACCTGCTTGCCAGCAACGGATATCTTCATAGAAACTCTCCACGTGGGATAGGAGACAGGCCAACCGGCTTCGTTGTGAACCCATGCCGAAGACGTATGGTTTAGACATTAAACCAGTTTGACCCGGTAACGAAGCTTTTTATTCTGCCTAAGTCTAGCCTCCCTGAATAGTTGAGATCTGTAAAGAAATACTCGTCTAAGGTTTCCTTTTCTCAGAACCGATAGGCCTTCCTTGTCTTTTAAGATTCTACAGAAATAATTGAAGGGAACACCAAGCCTGTTGGCATGTCTGCCTACCACACAGTCCTTCGTGAGGGTACTAACTATCTTTCTTAGGATTGTCCTATTGACAGAATAAAGTCTACTGGTTCTCCTACAATCCAGCTCTGGTAAGATTTGTTTAGACGAGAGTCATGTGCTGATATAGTTCCACTTACTGTTTGCGGTATCTAATTGGGATTCTATCGATTTAATATGTACTGACGGCTCCCTTCTATTATTAAGGCTGCACCCTACCTACCATTTTTCAATTGCCTGGAATATTCCTTCGGTCTAAACCCAGCACAGGGATCTCGTTGAGAGTTGCTTTACCTTGAACCAAATTGTTTGCTTGACTATCCAAATATGTAAAAAAAACAATAGCGCTCCAGCACTCTATCGAGTAAATCGAAAGCCAGGTCGTGTCTATAAAAATGTATATGTAGATCCCTTTATCCAACGAAAAATGCTTATCTTTAAGCCCTTTCTTTAGGTTCGGGAATAACAAGTAATGCTAACTCTGTAAATCCTCAAGTGCCTTGAAGAAATTCGATCATTTTCATCTGACATGGTGCTCCATTTAATCAAAACAATAATATAACTCGTCTGCCTTCCTATCTATGTAATAAAAGCTTGTGGTCATCTTATTTTATGCACAGAAATAGACACGTACATAAGTGTGTCAATATTAAGCTTTTAAATACTCGCGGTAAACACTGACCCGGATGTACCATGAAATTTAAAACCATCTTCACCATAATTTACATTCTTTATACGTACATATGCATGAAAGGATAATTACGATATGTACTATCTATGTAGCAATATATGTATGTATTTTACCATCATCCCCTACTGATGACGTCAGTTGGTAGTCGACTCGAACAGACTTAAGCCACAAGTCCTTCTATTAAACTAAAAGACAAGCTCACTAACTTTACCAGAAATAAGTGACTTTTTACTTGATATCGCTTTCACTAAATATTTCACATAGGTATACATATATATTCGATAAATTAAGAGTAAGAGAAGACTTACAAGGCCACCAAACCAAAACAAATACGAGAAGGAAGTCCATGTCTCCCAGTGAATTCATCAATAAATCAGAACTCATCTCCAATTTGTGCAATGTTTTCCGAAAAAAATGGTTTTTTTTTCCTCTCTAAACCCGTCCCATTAGACGAACTCAAAATGCATTTAAAGGCCCTGACTTCAACCAGCCTAATTGGATGACGACGAGGAAATAAAAATTGGTATTCAAAATTGTTCGAGTCAATGCATGTTGTACCTACTATGTACTCTCGACAAGTATTTAACCTTGATGCCTACATGCCCATTACTCAGTTATGTAACATACATAGATATGTAAGTATACACATACATACATATAAATAATTTTTTTCTGAAATCAAAGGATAAATTTTGGCCAAAAACCAAACCCAATTCAGTAAGTAACAGAAGAAAAGAATAAAACAAGTAAAAAAGGAAAATTTTTATCAACAGGTCTAGTAGTGTCCTCACCCTACCACGACTACAGTATAGTCGTGAAACAATGACTGAAAATGAGATATCAAGGACCTTAAGATTAATACGTGCAATCAAATTTAGCTGCGGATTTAATTACAGCATTTACCAGAATTAATGATTCATTTGTTTATTACCTTTAATAGTGTTTAATGGTCCTGCTTTAGCTTAATGGAGTGCTCTTCCCGTCGTCGTTTGTCGTCAATCTCTCTCTCTTATGAGCGATAATTGTGCACGTACTTCACAGATCCATCATTTTATTTTCGTAACAAGTAACAATCGTAATTGCATCTGGAAATATATATACGAAGCAATCGTTCAGAACGTACTTATACTAGCTAAGGTAAGGTAAAGGTACTCTCGAAACGTAGTAAGAAAAAAAACAACAAATTTAACAGGAAAAATTAGTCTTCCAATCAACACGTAGCTAACTAGCTAAAAGGACAAAAGCACTTTTTCTTTCGTTTTTCAATTTGGTTTTTTCATTTCGTTTTTTTTTTTTTCGTTTTTTCTTTTCTTTTTTTTTTTTTGATTTTAGTTTTACTTTAAGTGTACAGGGATTAGGTTTGAAATTTGTATCCTTAGGCAATGGATTTAAGCAATAGCACAACACTTATAGCGATTGGTTTGGTTAAATTGCAATAGAATTAGTAAAAATGATAACTTTTCACGAACAAGTAAGGTTTTCACAAGTATTCCAGCGCCATTTTCCCTATAATCAGGAGTTCAGAGCTATCCTTCCTTGAATGAAAACTTCAAACACTTTATCTACAGAGTTGGCGCATTGAAAAGGGGGTTTTTATTTTTACTATCTGTATCTGGCGAGAATGTCCTGGTGCTGGTCGTCGTTGTGGAAAGCTCTTTTTATATTCATTCAACTTTCTGTCAGTGGACTGAAATCTAGCAGGCATGAGGAGGCGGCAGCGGGTGTCCTATTGGGTGTTAAATGGCAAAGCAACCCACTCTTGTTGTTACATAGATACAATGGGTAAAGCTTCCTATGCAATGACCTTTTAAAAATCGTGAATGCAGGTATAACATCTCTGTGCCTCTGCTGCTATCTGCTGAATAGTTTATCGAGTCAATTATCATGGAGATGTTTTTTGCTGGCTTAAAAAAGAGTTGAATGTTGGTTCTTAACATAGACATTAGTATGTATGAAATCGTGTATCTTTTAATGGGTTTTAGCAGAGTAATTCTCAGGGACAGGGATGGATTTATCTGTGCAGTGTGTGTAATGGAGGGCGCACATTAAATCGAATGGAAGAATGGCTTTTCTTTTAGGTATATCTCAGCACTCTGGGCACAGATAGGACTCGTTTTTAGAGAGAGGGGCTCATGAAGCCCGAATACGTAATGAATTCTCTGTCTCAAGGTGTCATGAAGTCTTCTGTTTAAGGAATTCCAATGAACTGAAGAGGTTTGCTCATTTATCAAAAAGTGAAGAAAGCAACAAGGTCGTCGGTTGTTATGGTCTCTTCGTCGATTTTAAAGCCGCATGTGACAGGACTCGTCGTCTTGACACCCACAAGGCGATGGACGAATTTGGGATACCGGCAAAACTGTCGCGTGACTGTGAAAAACACGGTTTCTCCGAACTTTTCCAAACGTGCACCACATTTCGGCAAGGAGATGCGCTGTCCTGTGACTTGTACTGTGCTGGAACAGATAGTGCGCAAGACAGGTATAATCACGGAAGGCAGACGACATCGACATGATTGGTCGCACCCAGAGCGCCTGTTCACGAAAGAACAGACGAAAGGTGTTGGATTTAAAGTAAATGAGGACAAAACTAAGTACCTGTTGTCAACAAATAAAGAAGCATCCATCCATCCAACGGCTAAGACAAAACGATACTGTTGGCAACAGTAACTTCGAAGTGGTTAGGGATTTTACCACGAATGACATCTTGATGCAGATTAAGCTAAGACTTTGGAGAAACAAATAGGTTCGAAGTCCCTAACTCGAAAGAGGAACTGCCTCAGCCACATCGAGCGATTGAACAATAATGCAATCTCCGAATCACAGTCCCCAGGAAGACAGAACCAACACTTTAAGGATCGACCCGTCGCGGATGTCAGCTTGGTTTAGAAAACGAGAAACAACGCTGGTTTGAAGAGTGTAGAAGACTGGCATGTTCAGGCAGAAATTCTTTACAGATCAGGATGTCGTTGATGGCCAACTACTACTCATTCAATATAGTCCGGGAGCGACCTGGGGCTTACGGCTGAAGTGCAAGTCCCTTTCCGCCATCGCTTCGTGGTTTTTCTCTACTCCGCCGTCCTTCTGGGCTGGATTCGAAGACTCTCCGGGTCCGAACATTTTCGTCCAACTGCTCTACATTACCCAACTATCGTAGTCTATACGAGTGTATTCAACTCGCACAGTTTATGGTTGTATCTTCTATTCCACTTTCCGTCTTGCACGACGAGGCTAAAAATCGAACCAAGTTTCAGTTTTTCTCAACTACGTCCATGCCTTCATGGTTCTTCGAGAGAACGCCCTATAACGAAATTGCCTTTTAAGCCCAAAGAAGGAGCGATTGATAGCGAATCCTAAACTACCTCAAACTTATGTCTGTCGAGACTGATGTTCTGTCCGGGACGTCTGTGTTATATGGCCTTTTTTGTTGACACAATGTGTACATATTTGTCCTCATTATCTATCTCTCTACATATCTTATTCGCTTCCGTCTGAGATCATGCTTTGTCCTTCCAATAAAGTTGTTGTAATATCATCGGCATATGCAAGCAGTTTCACGAACTCTTGAAAGATTCTGCCACTGGTCTTGGCGTTGTAAGTAACCGCATGATAGCCAGTCAACTTGCCTAAACCCATTTTGACATCATAGGTTTCGGTGAGCAGCGTGCACTCTCCACCATCATCCTCTATAATCGGAGGAGTTTGCCGGAGATGCCATATTCAACATATACTGCTCTGCATTGCTTCCCTCTATAGATACTGTCAAAGACGGCCTTGAAAAAATGCTTTGGGTATTGATGAAAAAATTCTTCGGTTTTACCAAAAATATGAAAATGTGGTCGATGGCAAACTTACCCGGCTTAAAACCACCCGGATCCGGAAAAAACAGAATGTTTTTACCAAACACTCGTCGATAAATTTTACATTTTCACATCAAGCCTTCAATCGTCTTTATCTTCGGGTAGACCACAAGTTTCTTTCGTCGCTTCTGGGACTTTTGAACGTTGAAACATGTCCGAGAGCAAAACAATACATTTTTTGGAATGTCTCCTTTTTAATTACTCTTTTATTGTAATGTTATAACTTTAATAGAATATAATGATGGATACTTAGTACACTTAAACATTATTTTAGTGCACAAGAATAACAAAATCTAAAATAAAAAAAATTATAGTAAGATACACTCGATTCGTGAAATGGTTATTTCCTTAATAAAATGAACGCCTTATACAAAAATCAATAGGTAGCTGATATGAAACCAGAAACACCGAACTAACAGAAACATCAATCACTTAGGAAATTATTTAGATAGGTATTTTGTTATTTATATCATCCATCAGCACAAGATTTCTCTGGCTGAACGCGTGTACCATTATCGTATCTTCTAGAGCTTAAATACTTGTTTTTTACTGTTTCAGGATTAACAATTGTATAATGTTTATGCTGGACTATTCGATTACATACGATTGTTTATCTTTCATGATAGTGTTCTTATGCAGAACGTATAATAGCTTCGTAGGCAGCGAAAATCATCGCGGCCACCTCCACGGATCGAGACTTCAAGCTGAGAGTAGCATCTGGATTGCCAGGCTGTAACTTCAACTCGAGCAGTACCCAAATACTGTTCGTAAGCTTGAGTGATTGATATAGCATATCTTGGCCTTCAACATTTCGCTTGGCAATCGTAAAGATATTGTTTGCAGTCATTTTTGAGGCGATGGCATCGGTATTGCCGTTAACGCCCGACAAACTGTATTGAATTTCATTGGCAGCTGGAATTTCTTTCCATGTTGTAAGGAACACACGCTTGTCCAATTGACCATCTTCGGCGAACAAAACATTGCCGTGCACTAGGCAAGCAAAGTAAAAGATGTCGACGTTATTTTTGACTGCAACCTGCAAGTTGTTAAGTGGTTCCATGCGTTGAACGGGCCCAGTGGTCCCTAACGGAAGGCTAGCTTCGCAACTTTGAGTAGGAGCTAGGGGAGCGACTTGCAGAGGCGATGCAGGAACCAGACCAAAGCTGTTCTTGTTCAATTGTATGGCAAATGCGCTCATTGCTTGCATTGCGCGGTTAGTGAATGTAAGATCCATTGAAATTTGACCATTGCGGCGAGAGAATGTTCCCTGAATTTCCAATCCTTTGCCCTTTTCAGCTGGTAACCAAATGATTTTTGGGATTTGTACCATAGGAGAGATTCCGCCGGGTCCCAGGCCGAAAATGTCACCCAGGAGACCAGACGTTCCCCCAGCAACAGGCTCAGCCGGACCAGTTCCGAGCTGTTAAAGAAAATAAACTGAAGTGAATGATAAAAAAAAATGTCTGTGTGACTCACCAAAATGTCTAGGCCACCTCCCAGTAGATCAATGTTATTGGTTGCTGGTACTGCGGCTGGAGCAGCAGGTGCATTGATATCCATCGAAAGTAGATCACCAATGAGTGATTCCTGATTGGGAATGACAGTTGCCTCCGATGGTGCTTCGGGAGCCTCTGTGCCAGCAGTACGATTAGGAAGTGACTTACGAACACCAGCTCCACGACCCTCTACGAATGCTGTCGGTGGTTTATGGTAAACACTAGCCAATGAGCTTATGTGGCATATCAATTCATCGAGGAGAGTGGGTTCCAATAGATCGGTTTCTTCTGAAATTAATGGCTTGTCTGCCAAAACCACTTCTTTGGCAGCAGCCGGATCTGTTGAGAGCAAACGCCAATAAATGAAACCACGATCACGCAAATCGGGATTGTCAGAGTCTTGAGTGGCTAACGAGAGTACATGCTGAACCAACTCCTGGGTGTCAGAAGGCCTCTTCAAGAAAAGTTTTACGACGGCCGTCAGCAGTTGCAATTGCACTTGAGCATTTTCATCTGGGAAGCCTTCAAGGAAGCTGTCCAGTAGCTCATCAGCGTTGTCTATACGCTCGGCATATTCTCCAATAATCCAAACCATTGAAGCCCTAGCCTCCGGCTCGTCGAGAGTATCGAGATTTTCACACAGAGTGCTGATAATACTCTCGTACTTATTGGGATATTTTCTGAATATGTCTTTGATCACCACGATGGCCTCCTGCACGACGTAGTTAACCTTGGTTTGAATCAAGTCCAACAAAGTAGAAACACACCTTTCGGCCGATGGTTCGACCTGCAAAGAAATAAATTTCGAATATGATACACAAATGTATACACTTTCGTTGGCTTACCTTAATTGCACAGCGTCCAATAGCTCTGACCGCCTTTCGCACAAAATCAACATCCACCTCTGTTGCGTACTCCTTCAGTTCGCTCAAGACTTGAGCAATATTGCTTTGATTAGCCAAACGAATCATGATGTCCAATTTTTCCAACTTCACATAGATCGGGTCATTGTACTTGACGAAGAACACTTTCATCTCATGCTTGAGAATATCTGGCCTCTTCTGGACGATCAGATTGATATTACGAAGAGCCACATACTGCACTTCCGGCTCCGAAGAGAGCAAAGTCACCAATGGTGGCGCAAGTTTCTTTGTCAAAGTCGAACAGAAATCACTGTCGCTTGATAGCATTTCCAATAACTTCATCAGGACCTTGACTGCGCTCAAAACTACTGCAGCATTGGCGTGTGCCAAACGTGGGGTTATTCTCTCGCAAATTGATTGTGCTTCACGCTCATCCTTTGGACTGTAATTAGCTAGCGAATCCAAAATAAAAACTTGTCCCCACTCTGTGCATTCATTGAGTGCTGTCAGCAGTTTGTTGATAGTTACAGAATTCATCTCCACCAGTGGCTGTCCCGACTGACTTGATTCATTGATCTCACTCAGAGCTGCTACTGCATTGGCTACAACCATAGGATTCGAGTCGGACAATAGGTCTTTTAGTTGATCCAAGAATCCTTGATCTTCTACCTGCAACATTTCCATACGTATTAAGCATTGTTTCCACATGTAGAAGCCGCTTTAAAACTTACCATCGATGAAGATATGTCGTAGAGTTTAGCGACACAAACGGCTGCAGTTTTCCTCACATAAGGATCCTCATCTTTCAAACACTTTCTCAAAGGTTCACATAAGTATTCTGTAATTTTATCGACTCGGATGCAGCCCATTGTTCTAACGGCCAGAGCCCGTATCAGAGGGTTGGAATCCTCACAATCCTAAAAGAATTGAAATTTTAATTATACGCAGGACTAGAGAGTGTTACAGCAATTTGAGAAGAAAAAGATTTAAGCCGAAACAAACTGGATATATGTATGTAACTTCAACGCACTAAAGTATAAAAATAAACGAAAATGGAAATTGCTAACAAAAATGTTTGGATTTGGTTCGGTATCATGTCACAAAATGGGAGTTCTAGTTTGGTGAGTAATTAAACGAAATTTACATTCTTATGTCGTTGGACTACAACCGTAGTATGTATAGAAAGGGCCAACAAACACTTACACCTACATATGTTTATCTTATCTTATCAAAGCAGATCAATAAGTATCCAGAATACTAACCAGAGTTTGATTTTTTATAGTAATTGCTGTGCAATTATGGGAGAGATACCAACAGAAATCTTTCTGGACAGCGAATTGGGGAACAAACAGGAACACGATCATGAAAAGCTCTTATTCTCTGTGGGATCTAGACCATAAGAGTGAGCTAATACTCTCAAACGTGTCCTGGGTTGCCTCATCAGAAAACTTGTCAGACAGTGCTGATTGATCTACAAAGACCTGAGAATAGCTCCAAGAATGTGAAACATTTCACATTTACTTGAAAGCATCTTCAGCAAGGTCTGTCTTCAAAATACTCACAAACCTGTGCTAGTGGCTATAGTGGTTATAAAAGTTATCCGCATATTGTTTCCTAGCGTTTGATAGTCCATATTCTGTCTGACCGAGTCTTAAACAAAATGAAACGTGCCGATGTTGTAGTTACTTGAATATAGATAGTGGATGGGGGAGAAGATACAACTATGAGCTGTACACGTACTACTCAGAAGTTTTGAAACACACCAACGCTCTAGCGCGGAAGAGTCAGCTAATGCAGACGAAGAAAACAAAAACCTTCCCACGTTTCAACCAATGTGGACTGTAGTGCCAACTAAATAAGTACATAATGTACCCACACAGAATACCGGACTAAATATAGCTAAATCACTGAAAAAGAAAACGCAGTCCGCAGAATAAGTTTAATAAACAGAAACAGAATCTGAACAACACGTGTCTTAACTCCAATTTCCACCACTGCCTTGTAGACAAGCACCCCACCAGGCTAGGGCTTTTTACGAATAATTTTTGCAGAAGCTCCATGGATGAAGAAGAGGAGCAAACCATTCCCTACCTTCTTTGTTCCTGCTCATATCTCTCCCGTATCAGAAAGCTTCACCTTCCTTAATGATCTAAGTGATCTGACGAATATAGACATAAATAGTCTCCTACGCTTCATTAGACGTTCGAAATGGTTTTAACGAGTAGGTAGAGAGGCCTTTCTATCCGCGTGGTATCGTGTTATCGTATCAATGGCTCTTATATTGGCCTAAGTGTGCTGGTGTAACTCACTGGCAGCCACTTTAACCAAACCAAATAAAACTCCGATTTCAAAAGGGAAAACGATGTAAGGACCTCTAACTGTCAACAAAACCATTAACCATGTAGGGCGTATAAAACCAATGGACTCCAAAGCAAGCCAATACTATCTAGTACCAGTAGATTTGGTCATTGTAAATGCACACTAAAGAGAAGTTAGTTTCATGGTTATTGAAGCTCGAGTACCCACAAGTAAAATACCTTAACTAACCTTATGGATCTAGGCAGATTCATGGGCTTGGCGTAATAAAAAGCTAATTTAGGAAAGCACTCACAAATTCCATTCTTTTTCTTTCTGTGGCTCTTCTTTCAACCTTATTCTAGAAACTTATTGATCTGCACTTCTTCTGCTTGTATTGCGCAAAATATGACTAATTTAGGATGATTTCCTATTTTTATTTTTAGAATCAAACAACATTGACAGGTTTCTATTAATCGGTTTACCATCGTCCCTCGGAGATGAATTTTATAGGTCAACCTGTAGTGCCATTTAAGTGAAATATTAAGTATCTGTTCCTTGTGTTTCAAGCTATTCATGTTTCTCATCTATTGCGTTTTTGGAACCTCTCGTACGATCTTTGTTTGGTAATGAGAACATATCATATCACATACCAGAAACTCAGAATTCTTAAACTTTATACTTGGCATGCTTATGTACAAAACTTTGCTATTATGAGACTCTTAGCTGTAAACCATTTTATATTCTGTGTATGAATGTATATTGGTATTTACAAATTATTTAAGAATGCTTCGTTGGAGTAAGTTTGTCTGTTCGTTTCCAATCTAAAGTCTGGAGAAGGGCAAAAAGTGTTTAGCGTCTGCCTATTTTCGATTTGATAGAGAAATTCGTTTATACATTCGCCAGACCCTTAAAAACACTCCTAATCTTATTCGATATTATAAACCGTCACTTACATGGAAGACTAAAACCGTGCGACATAAGTACACATCGTTCATGCTCTGCGTCTCCTTATGACTCAAAATAATGAACAAAATATTTGCTATTTTTCCGAAAGAACGCAAATATTATGTATTCTTCAATATCACTTCGAAAACAGACAGAATTGGATTACAAACACATTTGTACTCCCTTTTTTATTTACATAAGTCTCCTCTTCCAAAAAAACATACTCTAAACGGTGCTAGAACTAATAATTTACCCGTACCCTCCCCCTCCTTCAAGTAATAGCTCATTGATTAAAAATGAAAATTTAAAAACAAATGTACTGTTATGATTCTTAGTGTGCTAACACATAGGTATTTGCATAAAACATAACAAAATAGAATAACCAAAACAAATGCATAACATTTCAAAACTGCAAACAAAAACAAATTAAATTAACATAAACCAACATAATTCAAACAAACATTACCTGAAGTAGTCGAGAAGAGGGCAAATCCTTAAATATATTTTTAGCATGAATTAAAGGAAAACATAAAAACTCATTCATTTTAATATAGTATATTCCTACGTTGTCTCATGTTTAATGTCTATTTTAAAATACCAATGAAAGGACATGAACACTTGGATTAAAATATGGTTTTTTGTTTTATTTTTTTGTTAAATGCGAAATATTTTTAAGTTGTTTGAAGAAAAGTTATAATAATGAGCGAATAATAAATAAACACAAAGAGAGTGATTCTTGGGTTAAAGCGTATAGCAATCTGAAGGCTGTCTATATGTATTACGTAGTTAGTCCTCGAATAAATTATACGCTCAACACTAGGGGAGCCAGCTGAAGCAAAGAGCGTCAAGCAGCCTGAAGATGCTGAGTGACCAACTGAGACACAGCTACTTGGAAGATAAAAACTCCTCACTACGACAGGGAAGAGGAACTTCAGGAGTTCCTCAAGAGTCAGTGTTAGGGCTGTATGGTATACTGAGAACGAGAAATACAAGCGGAGTCGATATCATAAGGTACGCTGAAGATATTGCAGGGATTATCGCAGCAAAGCCACTAGCATAAGTGTCCGGAAACGAAAGAGATGTTAAACTATGACTTTAAGCTGGAAAACAGCAAAATAGCAAACTGAACTATCTGCTAGCAGAGAATGGGAAATCCAATCAAATCAGGCGAACCAGTAAGTGCACTTTCAGTTCGAACGACCATCGATTTAGAGGGATAAAGTTCCGCTGACATGCTTGAGAATGAGTCGAAAGTCGGGCGAAATAGGAAGAATGGCAAAGCAGGTGGCGTAGTTACTGGACGTACTTTTAAGGTAGAACCCAGAATATTGAACTTGTTTTGATTATCAGCCAGAAACATCCTAGAAAGCGAAATAGTCGCCCAAGTAATACCGGCAATACAATAGCAATCATGATGATGAGCGATGTAATGAAGACATTGAAAGCATGATGTAGCAACTACTGCTAGAAGTGAGAAATGAGGAATCCCTGTCATATAAGGAAATGAAGTGAGTGAATGGGAAACCCACTCCTATAAAGGAATGTCTTCACGGCGGTGCTGCTAAGGTTTCTAAGTACGTAACCATCCATAACATGGGACCATGTAAATGTACTATGTACCATTTTTTTCCAGTGAATCAAAAATAAAACCATTATTATTCGCGTTATTGGTGAAATAAAACCGATATATCTCAAAATATCTGAAACCTGGACTGTACAACTCACATGGAAGCCAGGAATTGACACATTGGCTGCCAAGGCATTTTAGCAATTTGTGTCCCAGAAGGCCAAGATACTCTTTTATTTCCTAAGTGTTGCACGAAAATGTAAGGCTTGGCTCCAGGTAAGAATTAGATACGAAGGATGTGCAACCCAATGTGTTAAATACAAGAATATTGTTACAAACGAGGTCCGGTAACAAGGGCCATCAATTTTTGAGTAAAATTCATATACAAAATTGATAATATTACGCAAATAACACCCAACATATTGTAGTTCAATATGGTAACTCCACATACTTATGCAGGTACATTCAGTACATTCAAAACTCCACCTTTGCTGCATGGTTTATTTGCAAACCCTATTTGCAATATATGCAGCAATATAGAACGTAAACTATACTTGGGAGAACCGAAGACAACTTCGTGTTTAGAAGACTAACAAACTAACAAGCAATGTCTAGCTAGCTACATCAAGATCAGTTTCAAAACACCATTTTTAAGACTACCCTAGAACACCATTTATAAAGACTACCCTAGTCTCCTGCCTACAATTCGAAATGTTTCCACTTCTAAACAATAAATTTGATATGCAGTATATGAAACAACAAAAAACATAAAAAATAAACAACAATGGTTGAAAATAAAAACAAACAAATTGCCCTAAATATTGCTCAGAATAATTCTACATTCCGTCTCAAGCAACAAATCAATATAATACAAAACATTTTAGTTGCAAAATTGTATCTTAACTTGAATTCAAATCGATCATTTTAATTTCAGATAAAATTCTTAGAGGTAGTAATTGAAAAGAAAATAAATTAAGCAATAGTATTCCAAAGGTTTACTCACTTTAACGAATGTATTTACAGCCATAATAGCCATGTCGGGCTGCGACTTAGCGTAGTTCATCAAATACAGATAAACCAGTTTCTTCAATTCCAAATTATCGGTCTGCATACAGTTGACAACGTCTGGAAACAGCGCGGAGACATCTTTTCCAACAGTCATGCTGGCAATGACCTAAAAAAGAATTGTAAATCATTCATTCATAGGCAATAGTTCAGTTTTTAGTTCAAGATGACCAACCTTCTTTACGGCCTCCTTTTTCTTCTCCTTTTTGTCATTATTCAATTCGGACTTCAATTCGAAGATCTCACCCTTTTTGGTGGTTGTAAAGTACTTGGAGTCAGTCATTTTCTGAAAGAAATAATATTTTTGGTTGAACTTCTTGTTAAATGTGAGAATAAAAATGGAAATAAATGAACGGAAGAGGTACTACACCATTTTGCCGAAAATTAAGAAGGACATATGGAGCATATGTATGTACACAATCACTTTTAGAAATTTATGCCCCTGCGCACCAATCGTGGTCTGGCGTTAGTCAACGAGTTTCTAATTGAACATCATTCGAGAGAACTATTTCTAGTGTAACTTAACTCATTTCTCAAAAACTAAGTGATTTCCACTGTCACTTGAAGGTAAATTCTTAAATTCTTTCAAATCTGCCCCAGACCGCTTCACAAAAGCAAGAACATCGCTACCAAGTACTTAAGGAACACTTGGTGATTCCACTTGTTGATTACCGGGATCTGTATGCAGGAGAAAAGTTGATGTTCATTCATGCCGTACACCCTACTGTATGCATCAAGGAACTTCAAAGATTGATCAAAGATTGAAATAAATCTATGAAATCGTTGTATTCAGATCAAGCAAAATTTGGTCAGGAGAAAAGCTAAAGGCCGTGGAAAAGACCGAACTCAAGATCGACGCCTGAGTTTCGCTCGAACCCTTCACTTCAAAGGTACTATAAGGATCCAAGCGATTCTGTTTCCATCTATAACCGAAAGATTGACAAGATGTAAGTGCCGAGAGGGGACTCAAGAGGTGGTATTATTGTCAGTAATCACTTATGAGTTCAGATTCATAGCAAAAGGGACGAGAAAGAAGAGAGAGAAGTTCCCCTAATCTGTCTGAGCCTTTTATTTTCTATTCCGCCGCCCATTTCTGCTGAGAGTCGACTTCTTGTTAACGGACAAATAGGTTGTTGGTGCTTTTGAAAAACTAGGCATTCTTGATCCATACTCTCCTGTATCTCTCCAGGGGTCGACTTTAGTTTGACGAAAACGAACAGACGTCCAATTGGATTATCTTATGAGTATGAACGTCTTTCATCGAATTCAGCATGTCGTACATTAATGGTACATATCTAACCCTAAATGTTGCTCTAATATTGCGATCCTTAAGATTAGTGGGCGCCCTGTCTCAAGTGGTTAGTGCGTTGGACTACCGACCAAGGGCCAACGTAATATTTGTTTCATGGTCACCTCTCGCGAGCATCTGACAAAAAGAGAGTACAACTGTCATGAAAAAGCTTCAGAAATAACAAATTCTCATTCAGACCCGGCATTAAGTGCTACGCCCCTTCACTATCAGCTTGGATTTATTAAGGAAAATTACTGGCAGTTGGATAATAATTAGACAACCCTTAGAGGTTGATTCCATAAGAGGAGAGAGATCCACACTGTCTCTTACCACACTTTTACACTGTCTCAGACCAACGTTACTTCCTGGATAAAATGCAATGCCAGTCAAGAGGCAATCAAGTCCTTAGAAATGCCCTCTTTTACCTCAAAGGTCGTTTTAGACTGCTGTTAGTATTTTACGGAGATGATAGGACTATTTGACATTCACCTATGCTGAGCGACGACATCGTTAACAAGGGAACTATTCTAACTATTTTGCCGATAAGACAATCAATGGTATGTCCAACAGTAAAAAGAATTGAAGCAAGAAACCCACAATCTACAGACTGAGCAAAAGTAGAACACGGATTGATGAAGTACCGATGACGGAACTGGAGCAGGTGTAGGAACTACTATGAATCCATGGACACAAGCACCAGCACAAGAATACATAACCCTCTAGACGATTCCAATAAGAATTTCATGTTTGGGGGACTTTACCGAGGGCTGTACCTCTCCAAGGTGTTAACAGGGGGCACAATAGATCAATAGCTTGCAATGCAACATACCACCGGAAGTTTTTTTTTTTTTTTTTTTTTTCCGTGGGTTGGTGAGAATCTTCAAAAGACACTATGAGACACCGTATACTCATAGTAGTGTCAGATTTTTACTGACTAAACACACCCTTCCCTTTTATTATTTTTGTTTACTACAACTAAGTTTCCTTAACAAGTAGTTTAAGCTTCAATAATATTCGCGTGAGGCAGGTAGATTTTCAGCAAAATCACCTGCTAATGCCGTCATTATATGCGGTTGCTTCTTATTGCGCTAGATCGAACGGTTTCGTTCTTTGAAGTCGGCGCATAAGGTTTCTCACGTCCAATATTTGGAGTATAGCATGGTTACAGTGACTATGAAGGCGAAGATGGAGCTTCCTAGCGAAGTTTGTTATTTCGTCGTTCACAGTAGCGATCCCTAAGTCTCTTTGTATATCATTGTTTCTAATATACCAGGGAGCATTTACGATTCGTCTTATCACTTTATTTTGGAATGATTGAATAAATTCTCTATTGCTTCCTTTAGTACAACCCCAGAGTTGTATGCCGTATGTCCATATAGGCTTAAGCACTTGCTTGTATATAAGCAGTTTGTTATGTACACTTAGCTTGGAATATCTTCCAAGGAGCCAATACATTTCTCTAAAACGATTTTCAAGCTCATCGCGTTTTTTTTTAACGTGCGTTTTCCACTTGAGCTTCGCATCTAGTGTCATCCCTAGATATTTAGCTTCATTTGCATGTGGAATTTGTACCGAGTTTATAAAAACGGGTAGATTGTTTATTTTCTTGTATGTAAAGTTCACATGCGTCGATTTGGTCTCGTTAAGAACAATGCGCCATTGTTTTGTCCAGTCACAGATTTTGTCCAAAGCTTGTTGGAGTTTATCAGTTGCTGACTCAATTGAACTATCCGTTGCTAAAATTGCCGTATCGTCCGCGAACGTAGCTACTACGGTGCCTTCAGTTTGGGGTATGTCTCGAGTATACAGCAAAAATAAAATTGGACCAAGGACACTTCCTTGCGGAACTCCGGCTGCTATTTCCTTGAACTCGGAGTATTCAGTTCCGTGTTTAACACGAAATAGTCTATTTTCAAGGTAGGATTCTAAGATCTTATTTAGGTGTTCCGGCAGGACCTGTCTTAGTTTGTATTTCAGGCCATCGTGCCAAACCTTGTCAAAAGCCTGGGAGACGTCAAGAAAAGCGCTAGAGCAGATCTTTCGTCCTTCTAGGGCTTTTTCAATTTCATCGGTTATTCTGTAAACCTGGTCGATTGTGGAATGCTTGATTCTAAACCCGAATTGATGATCAGGTATGAGTCGTCTTTCTTCAATAACTGGTTGCATGCGTTTCAATAGGAGCCTTTCAAATACCTTCGATATTATTGGAAGGAGCGATATTGGTCTGTACGATTTTTTGTCATTAGGAGATTTTCCCGGTTTCGGAACCATTATCACTTCTGCTACCTTCCACGCATCTGGAACGTGTAGCAATCTAAGCGAAGCGTTTATTAAATGCAGCAGTTTCATTAGTGCTTTTTGTGGTAATTGCTTAAGGATTTGTCCGGTTATTAAATCAAAACCTGGGGCTTTGTTATTTTTCAGTTGTTTTATTTCTTTGTAAAGTTCGGTTAGTGACACTCTTTTTATTCTAAAGCTGTCAGATGTCATTGTCATACTTCTGTGATCCTCTATTAATATTGGACCTTCAAATGGTTTAAACGTTTCCTCCAGATGTTTGGCAAAAAGGTCGGCCTTTTCTTTGTCATCCTTTGCCCACTCGCCATTGTCTTTTCTGATTGGTGCTGATTGCATTTGTGGTTTTTTTACGCTTTTTATAGCTTTCCAGAGCGAATAGTTTGTACTCTTTTCGGCTGTTAAGCCTTCAAGATAAACAGTGGTCTCGCTATTTTTTAACTCTTGAATCTCTTTTTTAAGTTTATTACTTAAGTAATTTGAGTATGTCTTATGTTGGGGGGCACGGGTTTGTTGCCATACTTTACGTGCTCTTCTCTTTTCACGAATGAGCTCTTTTATATCGGGCGGATAGTTAACTTCGCTGCGTTTGACTACTCTTCTCCTTAATGGAGTATTTTTCCATGCGGCATACTGAATAGATTCAATAAATTTATCGAGTTCGTCTTCTATTTCGAGTGGTGTTTTTAGTGACACGTTTAAGATGATATTTTCTTCGCAATCATTTTTAAAGCCGTTCCAGTTGGTTTTGTTGTTAGTTAATCTAGGCACGCCTTCTACTTTCATTAGTTGGTCACTTATTGTTAAGATTACCGGTGAGTGATCTGAGGAGAGATCAAAACTTTCCGCTACTTTTGCAAAACTTGGAGATAGTCCCTTTGTTATGAAGAAGTCTATCAGGTCAGGTGTTTTTGCAGCATCGGAGGGCCAGTATGTCGGTTGCCCTGTCGAATAGAAGTCAACCCCGTATTGCATACCAACTTCGTATAGGAGTCTACCTTTTGGCGAGTTATATCTTGAACCCCAAAAGGTGTGTTTTGCATTAAAGTCACCACCAATAATGAAATTCGTTCCAAACGAGTTGAAGAGATCTGCGAAGTCGTTACTTTTAATTGTGCATCGTGGGGGACAATAAATGGGCGCGATGTTGTAGTATGAGTTCTTGTTTTTAACACGAACTGAAGTTGCTTGCATAATGTCAAGTTCAATCGTTGTATTCATGGAGTGCTTAATGCAGTCTTTGATGAATAGGGAGGATCCGCCTCTGGGTCTCCCAGATGGATGATAAGCGTGATACGCACGAAATCCTCTTATTTTTACCTTAGATTCTTTTGTCAAATGAGTTTCAGATATCAAGCATATGTCAATATTATCGTTTCGCAGGAATACCTCTAGTTCGGTGATTTTTTGTTGGAGGCCGTTTGCGTTCCATGTTAGAATTTTTAATAACCGTTTCATGATCATGTGGGAGTTCTTTTTGTTCGTGGTTTAAACTCGAGCTTGCTCAATTTGTCAAATATGGTCTTGTTAATCTTGGTTTGCTCCTCAAGTTTTGCGAGAATAATAGTGAAGACTTGCGAGATTGGGTCTACCGTAACACTAGGCGGTTTGTTTGCTTGTGATACGGTTTGAGCATATGATTGCACCCTTGGAGATTTTGGCTTTTCATTATTTTTTGTTAGAGGAACTTTGGTTTGGTCTCCTTTCGTTTTAGTTTTAGTGGGTTTAATTTCGTTCGTAACTTTTTCCTTAATAGTTACTCGTCTTTCTTTAATCAGCTGTGCGTTTTTGACTGAAGTATTCTTGAATGTATCGCGTCGTTTTTGGAGCTCCTTAGCTACTTCACAACCTCTATAGTTTGCTGGGTGGTTACCTTTGCAGTTTATGCACGTCGCCGGGGCTTGCCTATTAAGGTCACATCTTTCTGATAGGTGGTTACCAGCACATTTTACGCATTTTGGGTCTTTTTGGCAATATGCTTGGGTGTGATTGAAACCTTGGCAGCGTTTGCACTGGGGTATCGATCTTGTGTTCGTACGCATTGGTTCGATTTTAACTACGATATTTAAAATTGTTTTAATGTTGTAAATAACGTCTACATTTTCACTCCTATCGAAAGTGAGCATAAAGAGCGGGAGTCCATGCTTGGCCAAAATTTCCTGGCCTTGTTCCGTTTTCTGCTTTGTTTTTTTTAGTATATTAACTGCGTCGATAATTTTCAAACCTTTCGCTTTAAGATCTGTTATAACGTCGTCTTTAGTGCACGAAGGGTGGAGACCCCTTGCTATGACACGTAGTGGTCTTTCTGACTTATTTTCATAAGTGTACCATTGGATCTTTTCCGCGTTTAACTTCTTGGATATGGCTCGGTAGCCTTCGGGGTCAGCTACGTTAATTTTCCAAGCATTGTTTCGGAATGACGTTACCTTAAACTCCGACGTCACAGTTCCTTTGAGGAGGCGATGTAGTTCATTGTACACCGTAATCCCGACTACGTTTATTGCAGGCGGAGGACGTAATTTATCCTGAGCTTGTTTCTTCTTCGGCTCGTTTTCGTTGTTTTGTTTCCGTGGCTCGATTTCGGGTGAAGAACCGGCTCTTCGCTTTTTACTGGGTCTTTTCTTTTCTACCCAATTTGTTTCGCGTGCTAGCTCTTCTTCATCCGTGTGATAATTGGGACTAGCTGCATGAGACAGAGTATCTTCGCGTTCTTTGTGCGAAAGAGAATTCTTTAGAGCCTGGTTTTCTTCTTTTAGTGAATCTATCTCTCTCTTGAGTTCTTGGTAGAGAAGATCCATTTTGTTAAGCTTAGTACGGAGTTCATTGTTTTCCTCCTCAAAGCTTTTACAAATCGCTGAGTCCCTTTTTCCTTGCGCTTGCGCATCCGGCGGACTTCTTTTTCCGGAGACGGTCGGTCTTGATGGTGGAGACCGAGTTACCCTTGAATTTTTCACGAAGGGATTTATTAAATGCAATAATTGGCTCTCCCCAGAATCCGTAGAGCCTACCTCCGAAGAGGGTGGATTTTCCAGTGAACCTGGACTGCCACCTGGGGTACTATATCTATTTGTTTTACTCATTGCATATTATGTATACATCTTATCCCTGGTATACGAAGGGTGGATTTTAGTCGCCTCTTACGACAGGCATGCCTACCTCGGGTATATTCTGGCCCCTACCCGAAGGGGTAATACCACCGGAAGTGCAACTGAACTCTTTGACTCTTGTCTGGGTTCCAGGTTATACTGAGATTAAGGGAGATCACATCTTCGATGAGATGGCTCAGGTACCTGAACCTGCGGCATTCTTGCTGTCTCTCAACAGAAAAGTTTATACGACAATTTATTGGCATTCTTAAGTGACACTTCCTTTGCCAGACTTTTGTTCTTCCAGACTTAAGAGACACGATACTTTCACCATTTCCTTTGTTATTACCAGATCATGTAGCAGATCTTGGATCCCTATGTGGCGAGTGTTGACACTGTAAGCTCCTCAGCCTTCTCTGCCTTCTGCCAGAAATTTCAGTAAAATGGGTAAAACTGGATTTTGCATCCTGGTAGCACAATGGATCAGTTACATCCTAGTGCTTCCTAAAAAAATCTAATCTTTCCTGGACCGTTCCTATTTTACCACTCAGAACTCCTACTTGGCTTGAAGCAAGGGTGAAAAATCTCAATGCAAGTTTTTTTCAAGCAACAATATGAAAATATTACCCTCGACAGTAAACTTACGCGAAGCAGTCAATTTTACTTGATGCGATATAAATCGATTTTCCAAAATATGGATATTTTGTCTAAAAAGGTCACACAATCCGAATGATTCACCGATTTGCTATCGCCTATCAAGAGTTGAACGTATTTTTGTTTTTATTAATATTCGGACCGGTCGGCGAACCACTGTCAGGGAAAAGTAGATTAACTTATTTGATATTAACAAATTGTATATACATATGTGCAAGATGATAGGGAGTATGTGGCCGTATCCCACTCTGGTGTGGGCGTGCATATCGCATTAACCACGACAAACCGCAGCTCGGATTGTGTTCCAGTTGAGACTTAGTTCAAACCTTTTCTCTTTTTACACATGTGCATGTGAACAAAGTATAGATTTTCTAACTTTTAACGCTTTTTTCTAGGAACCCTGCCACAGGGGCGTTTTGCCAAACAACCATTAGGATGGTGGGTACACAGATAACATTCCAATTGGTAACATAGTTAGATCCTATATTGGATGCGAAAAAGTAAACTTCCAACACATTTATGTACATAAATCTGTCAAGTAATAGTTTAGAGTTCTATCGTTGTTATATTAAAAACTTACTTTTCACTCTAAATTGCACAAAAACACTTTGAATTACAGAGCTATTTTCCTTCTCGAGAAAAATTATGACAGCAAACCTCTCAAAAACCAATTTTTCATTAATCAACTGCAGTTCTGTTTCCTTGTATAATTGACTCGAACCAACGTGTACTACGTCTACGAACAGATCTGGGAAGAGCTACTCTAAAGAGATCTGTTTACTTTTCTAAAGAAGATGCTATAGATTCAATTGCTAAGACAGTCCTGGAATCTAAGTCGTTAAAGACCCAAATGTCTGACTTCCGGAAGCTTGCTGTTAAGCTATTCAGAGGCCGCCAGAGTACACAGTAATGACTCGTACTGAAGTTTGAGGACGATTTGGTTCCACAGTAGGCGAAAAAGTGTACTACAAGCAAAAGAAAACCAGAACTAATCAAAATATTGCACTATTAGATCTAAAATATTCCCAAAATCGTATTCTTTTCGCGTCAGTTCTCAAATTCTGCACTACACGTCCCATTGCATTGGCACTTTCCGTAAACCCAGAAAAGCTAAGTAAAACTTGATAAAACCGAGAAGAATCCCATTCTGATGGTCGTATCATACGTTTTCCATGAAATACGACACTTAAGCTGGCGTAAGCTCATCGAAGTCTACTATGCTTGGTCTTTCAGATTCAGAACCTGGATATCACATTTTTCCCTACTCATCTCTTTCCTTCTATTCTACCTTGTGGGCTGACTTTGAGTATTGAATTCCTATTTCCTGATCCAAGTTTTCCAGTATCTGTAAGAAAGTCATAAGTATTTACTTATTTTTCCAGAATACATCGAATCGATAATAGTTTACACTTGAATAACCGATTCAACCCACTGTCGACATTAAAGACTGAAAAAAAAAACATCTAAACAAACTAACCTAACGATGTCAACGATTTTCGAGACACCTCAGACGGTGCCGAAGACGTTTTGCTGACTTTTTTTTTGTGTATCATATCGAGAAAATTCCCTTCGAAGTTTATTATCTTTGATTGTAATGTTAAAAGTACCATTAAATCAGTGAAATTATAAACGATGTCAAAATATTTGGAAAACGATCCGCTGGAGCATGAAGAAAAATGGGGAATGCCATTGCGAGACCTCTATCGGTTAGCACTAACATTCTATAAACGTAAGCATCTGCAAGTTATTAAGTTGTTTTCCATATTAATTATTTATCAATTGCCTTGAAGAAAACACTGGCAAGGCCATTCATTTATCGTACGAGGACAATCTTAAATTAGTTGCGTTCACGAAACAAGCAACTAATGGTCCTTTCGATGAGAAATGTGCACCTGCATTGGGTATATTCGATGTTATTGGAAAGGATCGACGATTACACTGGCAACAGCTTGGCGATATGAGTAAAGCACAGGCAATGGAGGGTTTTATAAATCTATTAGACAGAATGTGTTCGTCATTTAAACCATATATCGAAGCGGTGAAGCAGGATAATGAAACAAAATTAAAATTAGAGCTGCAGAAGAACATCGAATCTCTGAAACAATTGGAGAAGGAAAAGGAGCTTCAGGAGAAGGAGCAGCAGTTGGAGGAAGAAAGGTGCAAGGAAGAAATACAACGGCGGCAATTGAAAGACGCCCTCAACCAGCAAACATATCAACAGTTTAAGGTATGTATGTTGAATTACTTGAGACGATAAGGGAGTTTTGTTTGATATACCTTGGAAATTGGATGTGCATACATTATGCTATCACTGAACTTGTTTGCTTTTTGTAAATGATCCCCCACTGTGCCGCAGTACCTCAGTGAACATTGTTCGCTTATTTTAGTCACCATTGACCTACAATTCCACAAGAAATGTGTTGCTTATGAGGGCTACTGCACGCTACAATGCATTCTTCAATCCAGCTTCTCTGGGAAATCTTAGAATGAGCAGCGCGGCGTACATATTTGTTATTTTAGACTAGCCTAGATAATTCATTCTTTGGAATCAAGTTTGTTTCTTTGCAGAATTTGCAAAAGACCTCATCTGTCACATCTAGTTTTCCCAGGTATTCCTTGAGTTAACCACAATGGACCTACTTATAGTTCTGGTGCTGGTGTTACACACTGACAACCCCTTCAACAAGTTCTGTAAAGATATACGGGCTTTGAATCGTTTTTATTTATATTTCTCAAGGAGTTTCTCATCTTGCCTTAGATCTTTGGTTCCACAGCAGCAAGCTTGCCTTAGGGAAGATCGTTTCATATGTATCTGCTATGCCTTTTGTGATTTCCTCTGCTACGTCTTGTAATAAGTGACCTGGAGCTCTTCTAATGTCGATCATCTGGACTTGGTTTGTTATAAAGAGTCCATTTGAGCGACAAAGGCTCCTTAATGCTAAACTTTATGATGCCACTTGGTTCATATGTTGATGTATGGTTGAATCATTCCATTTGCTGGCTTATTCAGCTCTAAACCCCCTTCTGATTCCAGTATCAATGGAAGTTTTTCTTTGGCAAAAGTTTGAAGATACAAGTCACACTCACCGCAAACAAGACTACCACCAACCCTACTCTACAGAATTTTAAACATTTTCTCACTTTCCCTCCCATCTCTGAAATTAGAGCTACGCTGTAAAACAGTTTCCCGGCAGTCCAGAGCAACAGGCAGTCTTAATCTGTCAGCTACAAAAAGAGCACTACCATCAGTACATGCAGCAACTCCATTTGCATTCCAATTCAAAACCAGCAAACCTCCTTCAAAATGTAGGCACAGAGGAGCCCGAATCACTGGACACCGGTTCAAAGCAGTCCTTGGCATCTGAACAGAGTTTTTACGAAAAGAACGATTCAGACAACGATGATTATGTGACGATTAATCCTGCCAAAATGTGGACCAGACCCGATATCAAGGCTTTCAAGAAGGAAGTTGCTGCTGGCCGGGGTGATGGTGTTATCAATGTGGGTCATGGCGATACTGTAACGGTAAGGTTTATCCTTTTATTGATTTGCTCACCTTGAAACAAGACATAACTACATTTTTAGGTTCGTGTTCCGACAAACTCAAATGGAAAATGTATCTTTTGGGAATTTGCTACCGACAACTACGACATAGGATTCGGAGTGTACTTTGAATGGAGTAAGCCGTTGACCAATGACGTTACAGTACACGTTAGCGAAAGCGACGATGATGAATTTAATGACGATGAAGATTTTATGGCATCAGAAGATCTCGAATGCGGTTCTGTTGCGAACGAAAGAAATGTTACTTCCTCCTATAAGGCGCCAATTTCTATAATTGTTCCAGTTTATCGTCGAGAGTGTTTCAACGAAGTATACGTTGGCTCACACGCCTATCCCGGCGATGGAGTTTATTTACTGAAGTTTGACAATACTTTTAGTATTTGGCGCTCGAAAATGCTTTACTACAGAGTATACTATGAACGCTAAGTTCTTGATTAAAGTGTTTATTTTATTTGTAAACTCGTTTTCCCACTAAAAATATATATTTATATGTTGTAACTCATTGAATGCGATCAAGCAGGATATTCATATACATAGGTTTTGAATATTCAAAACATTTTTGTTCAAATAATAAGTGTTTATATAAAAGGAACTATAAAAACAAAATAAATGTTATATACATACTTTACTTGAAGGCAAAATTGGTTTAGTTCTGCTCGGGAGAGCATTGCGTAGTCATTTCTATTTGGGTGGCGACAAGGACTGTGATTTGGTAGTCCGGTATGGAATGTACATTGTGTGCTCAAGGAGTAGTTCAAAAACTAGACACCTTAGATCCATAATATACGTTGAACAGGAGTTGCTATAATAAGGAGATGCAGCAAAGCCACCTAAGGCTACATATGACGGAATGTGCGAGTTCGTCATTGGGACATGGCTGAGGTTAAAGGTGCATCAGCCTTATACACGTTCCTACCGAAGTACCTATCAAAAATGACCTTTTTCATCTCTTGGTTGGTGACTACGAGACCTGTAAAGCGACTTGAATAGTTGTTCGACACGGTAGTCGAAAATCACAGTTTCCCGGAGGAACATTAGATAAAGGTGGCGCGTAATACGTTGAATTTCCTCAGAGGACAAATCACTGGACGTGGACACCTTTAGGGTGACAACTGACAAATATCATGTGTCGACTCGGACCATATTTTGGCCAACTTCAGTCACTGGGCTATCAAACGATAAGGAATCTCGGTCGGTCTAGGGATGAGATTTAAAAAATGTAAGATTGAGCGATTGAGTGGGAAACTCTTCACCACGCCACCTATTGCCACAAACGCTAATAATCAATGACTCAAGTGTCGGACCATCATCAAGAAGATAGTGGAAGCTGACGTCCCACTCGAAAATATGTGAAAAGTATGATGATGAGTGGGCGGGTAATCAATTTGTGGGCGTGTATGCAAATTATACGCTTTATGAACCAAATGAGGTAAGTTGTCTTGGTTTACTTTTAGGTTCTAAGGCTTGATGACTCGTTTACATCACATTCTTGAGAATATTTACGTCACATATGAGCCCGATGAGCCTCATTAAATTCCTTATTTGCTTGAACTTGAAACTAAACTTTGATTCCATCTAGAAAGTAGAGGAGGTGGAACACGCCTACTATCATCGGGGTTTACGTGAGCACCCTGTGTGTGACGAAACGTCAAAATAAACGTCATACGAGCTCGCCTCGAATGCGAATTTTACCAAGTTCTCGAAGCAAAAAGCATGATCTTATCTTGGAGGACTATATTCACTCGGTCTGTGAAATCCCATTATACTCGGTTAAATCAGGGAAAATGTAATTTTTCCGTCCTCGGCATCGAGACATCCTGTGATGACACTGGCATCGCTTTGGTTAAATCCGATGGACAAGTTCTGGCAAATGTAATCAACTCTCAGCAGGATATTCACTTGAGGTATAAAATATCTCCTTTTTTGCCATACAGTGGGAGTAAATGGTATTACCAACAATCAGATATGGAGGCATTATACCACCCAGAGCCCAAGAGCTGCATAGATCTAACATAGAGGACACGTACAAGAAATGTATTGAAACAGCCGGCGTAGATCCTTCGACTATTGATGCGATTGCAGTTACCACACGGCCAGGTATCTACTGCCCTATATTTCAAATATAATTTCAATTCCATTCTCTCACTATTGAAGGTCTGCCCATGAGCCTGATGATTGGTTTACGATATGCGAGGTATTTAGCTCGTAAGTTCTCTAAGCCGATCATACCAGTTCATCACATGGAAGCTCATGCCTTGGCCGTGCGAATGGACCAGAAAGTGGATTATCCGTTTCTTTGCCTTCTAGTAAGTGGAGGACACAGTCAACTGGTATTCGTTCAAAATGCAGTGGAATTCTACCTTCTCGGCGAAAGCCTGGACGATGCACCTGGAGAAGCTTTTGATAAAATCGCTAGAAGACTGCGTTTAAGTACTATTCCCAAATATGTAAAAATGAACGGAGGACAAGCAATAGAAACTGCTGCAAAAGAAGCAACTTGTCCTGAGAGATACGACTTCCCTCTGCCTCTTGCTCGATACAAAGACTGTAACTTCAGCTTCGCGGGTTTGAAAAACAACGCAATACGAACTATAAAAACCCAGGAGCTCGAAGAAAGTAGGTTCATGTCATTAGGTAATCTTAAGAACATATGTGAGTTTTTGTTTTCATTCTAGAAACGGCACCAGACGCTGTAATAATCCATTACAAGGATTTCTGTGCAGGTCTCTTAAAGGCTGTCACAAGACACATTTCAAACCGAACACAAAGAGCTCTAGAGTTTTGCACAAGACGAGGCTTGTTTGGTAATCACAAACCAACATTGGTCATCTCTGGTGGTGTGGCAAACAACGATTACATATTCGAGAACCTTACTAACTTGTCAAAGGCGTTCAACGCAGAAACGTTTCGTCCCGCGAAGCGCTATTGTTCAGACAATGGAGCCATGATCGCTTGGAATGGCATAGAAAGGTTGTTAGTGGATAAGAATTGTGCAATAAAAGATTTCGATAATTTGGATATCATTGGTAAGTGTACACTAGGTACAAGTTTAATTGACGAAGTTATCAACGAGGATATCAAATGTAAATGGGTAAAAACTCTGTAACAAGTAAAATATAGTATGTGTACATAGTTATAATTATCTAAACGTTTTTTTTAATGTAAATTGTCTGTCCATCGACTTGGAGGCATGAGTTGTTACTTTAGAAATGTAGGTTCAGATCAGAATGGGTGCTTTTACGAGAACTCAAACGAGCGTAGACCGGGAGATCGTTGCGATAACATGGATCTTTCCAAAGCTCTTTAAGGAGTATAGAATGTTCTGTCTAGTTACGAGCAGACTTCTTTGTAACTAGACAGAACAGATGGTTAAGAGGTGAAGTATGTTTTCATTCACCTCTTCATGTCTAGTGACCACATCCATTACGTAGCTGTGAAAGCGTATTTAGCGTATCTAAACCTACATTATGTGCCTAATGCTACTTAGGATGGATCCGTTTCTAGATATGGCCTTGGACTAGTACTCTTTCTGGTGAGCTCGACAGCCTTGCGATATATCAAAATCCTGATATATCAGTAAATATTGAGTCTGAGTGGGCGCCGTGGCTCATTGGTTAGTGCGTTGGACTACGGAGCAAGGGGTTCAAGATTCGAGTCCCAGTCGGAACACCTAACAGTTTTTCACGGCCCCACCTCTCGCGAGCGTCTGACAAAGAATACAACTGTCCTGAGAAAGCTAGGCCCTTTCCATTCGTGTAAAGAATATAACACATACAACACGAATAGGTGTGAGAAGCTAGGCCCTGGGTCCCATCCACCTGTTGCGCCAAGTATTGATTTATTTATTGAGTCTGAAGTGGAATTAAACATCACTGGAATACCACAGAAGCATACAGTCAATGAGAGTCTCAATATTCCGGAAAAAAAATTCTACCTCTATCGATTGAGTTACACAATACCATAGCTGAAATCAATCGACGCAATCGACAATTATCCTGTCGATTGCTGATCAACAATCACAATATGTGCCAATGTCTATACCCACGTTCGACCAAAATTGAACGTTGAACTCCTCCTTTATCTCCGTGAGAGGCAGAGGACCGTCGGGCTTTGAGGAGAAAGAGTACGATTCCAGGGGCTGGATTGAGTGAAGATGCTGCTATCCATCGCAGATATTGGATATCGCCATGATGGCCGAGAAAATAAATGAAATGCATAACATTTTGCTACGAGTTCATCAAACTTGGAAGACGTTCAGTCGTCGAATGAACTAAGAAATTGAAATTTAGAGAGGATTTGGGTAAAAGATTGGATAGTGGTGAGATTGGGACCCAAATTATCCAGAAAACTATAAAGCCCACGCATATGATTCCGTCTGGTAACTATAGTTCAATCGTCCGATGGAGACGATGTTACTTACTTACTTAACTTATCTGGCGCTACAGTTCGGGGTGAACCTGGACCTCAACCAAAAAGTCTCTCCAGTTAGCCCGGCCATTAGCATAGAGAAACTGTAAGAGAGAGCCCCTTTGAAGTTGGCTGTCTGTATAGTCTGGTCATAAGCCAACACCAACTCGGTTGAGGCCCTACAGTTCAGAGTGAACCTGGACCTTAACCAACAAGCCTCTCCAGTTAGCCCGGTCATTAGAGAGCGGTATAGAGAGAGTCCCTTTGTAGTTGGCTGTCTGTATAGTCTGCGGTCATTAGCCAACTCCAACGCGGTTCAGGCCCTACAGTTCGGAGTGAACTTGGACCTCAACCAACAAGCCTCTCCAGTTAGCCCGGTCATTAGCATAAAGAAACTTCAAGAGAGAGCCCCTTTGTAGTTGGCTGTCTGTATAGTCTGTGGTCATTAGCCATCTCCAACTCGGTTGAGACCCTCTTCTACTTGTGCGCGCCACCTAAGGCGGGGTCTTCCTCTAATCGAGACGATGTTAGTCCAATGAACGAAATGGAAATACATGAAATCCTTAAAATATACCCAACTTCCTTAGGAACATCAAAGAACTACAGCAAATGGCTGGTTAAGACCACATTCAATTTTTATTTACAATGTTTGGTATAAGACATTTGGAGACAAAATGGAAATAAACTCAAAATAGACGTTTGTTTTCATTCAGTAAAGTTATTATTAATATATTAACTTAAACATAATCCTAGACCAATCCGTTTTTGGATATCAAAATAACAGATAATTTGTTTTTCTTTGTTTTCTTTTAGATTTTTTACACCGACCGCGACACCCCCGTTCAGTCGCAACATAATGGAGAGGAGCCATGTGGGTATGAATATATTTAAAAGGTTCAGCAGTTAGGTTTGACTTCTTTTGATTCTTTCAAAGTGCAGCTCATGCAATAGCTTATTCTTATTATAATAGAATGGATTTTCATTTTCACTTAATTCCGGATTATAGGAGTATAGTTGGGTGTCATTTTGAGGCACAAGATTTCCATTGTGATGCGAGCTTGGATAATACATATCATTCGAACTGTGTGGTATATTTTCCAAGCCATTCATGTGGGAATTGGAGAAATCCTGCTGATGGAAGGGCTCCTCTAAATTGTTTATGTGAAGATTGTTGATACGTTTCGACAAAGGCGTGGACTCACAGTAATCATCTTCACGGCTTCGTTTTCTTGAACGGAGAGGGTTATTTGTTGTATTTTATTTTGAGGAATAGTGGACGAACCTTTTATCCATGAAACCAGTCATCATTTCAGTAGGTCAGTCTAAACTCGATGTCCCTAATAAATAAACTATTTTTTTATTGTTCCCACACAAGTGACAATTTTCGTGCGAAGGTAAACAAAATAGAAATGTCAGAGATTAAGCCTGTTTCACAATACGTACTACAGTGTGTACCGAAAAATAGTAGTTTTCTATTTTTTACACAGATTCGCTCTCGATTCGGTTCATTCCGCTATGCAGAAATGCTATGAAAAGAAATTGGAACATGAAAGTATACATCTAATGCTACGATGAGGGTCACGTATTGTATCTTCTTAGTTCCCTTCGATAAGCTCCTCCTAAAGGCCATGGACAAGTATACTTTTCTACGTTTAATCTCAGCTCTATTGCCGTTCGCAGAATTCATAGGAGTAGCCTAAGTAGATGAGTTTTTTGAGTACCTCAAAGTTAAAAATGCCAATTTTGCGTTTCGTACACAAATTTCCCCACGGAAAATCGGACATTTTCTACTTCACGAATTTCGGAGTAAATTCATAAAAAATGACAGAAAACTTACGCTGCGTCGCAGGTGGCCATTGTGCGACGTTTCGGAGTTCCGGAACGGATATCATGATGCAGATTCTATGTTTTTGTTCAAATCGATTTCCGATCGACCTAACCAAAGTCAGTTTGGTAGGAATTTTACTTTTGATTTTACTCCCGTAAGCGTATATCTAGTAGTTATCTGATACTTAATGAACCCGTTCCCGTGGTAACGAAAACGCGCAAATCTAGGTGTTATCGGTGGCAGAGAACTCAATTTTCGCTCACACATAATAGTAAATGGCAACTTCTCCCTTGGCTTTATCAAGCGTTGGTCTAAGAAGTTTTCTAATCCTTATGTCCCTAGATCCATTTACATAATTTTTGTTCGGCCTCTCCTTCAATATGTCAATCAAGTTTGGTTGCCTTATTACAGGACATACATCCGTGTAGAAGCTGTGCAGGTGCAGGTTTATTCGATTTGCTTTAAGGAAACTTCCCTGGACTACCCGAAACTTGCCACCGTTCTCAGGTTGACTGAAACTAATAAACTTACACCCTCTCACCGTTAAGTTGCCGACATATTCTTTGTTCATCAACTTTTAGTTGGTACCATTTACAGCTCCTCTCTACACCAGTGTATCTCGCTTAACACTAACCCGCGTAATCGCAGAACTATACAAATTTTTCCGAGTATACCCACCGAACAAATTACGCATACTAGGAGCCAATGTCTAGAATGCTACGGGAAGTCAACGATACGCAGCTCCTCTTTGACCTCTTTGATGCACAAACCTGTCCCTTAAGAAAGCCATTTGCTCCGTCTATACCCCCTGTCCTTAAACCAATTCATACGATAGCCTTGAAAAGTGCGAATGCCATCCGGGCTTTCCATGACTTGCATGTTCTCTAAGTAGAAATTATTTAACTGCCTAGTAGTAGCATTTTGACTTTCGTTATCAGGTTTCCAGGGCTCTGACGAACCTATGAATGTTCCCTATCGTTTAGGCGATATTATTATTTAGACGATCGTCCTAAAAGTAACGTGATGAGGGACCAGATCTCTTTCCTGGCCGTAAGACTACTGCAACTTGTACAGTGTCCGCTTTGTTAGCATCTTTTTGCCTGGGTTTGCTTGTGCGTATTCAGCATCAAACCAGCGCCAGTGGTTCTTGGAGGTGGAGAGTAGAATCAGTCACATTAGTCGCAACATTTCTAACAGCTTTTTGAGACTGCTGCCAACAGTTCTAGGAAAACTCGATGGAGAGTGGCTCTTGCGATTGCACCCTTTCGATTTTGCACTTTAAATTCCAGACATTGCCACAAGGTATCCATCTGAGTCGATGTTTGAACCTCAACGCTCAAGAACCTAATTATTTGCTTGGAATATTTTGTATTGAATACCCAGGAATACGATATGTAGGAGTGGAATCCTCTAAGGTTATAGTTCATAGCCACACTTTTGAAAGTCAGCCCAATTCTTCAAGTCGAGTGCCAAGTCAAATTTTGCAATTTGCGTTGAATAAAATAAATAAAAATATGAATTCGATAGAACTCTCTTTCAATGATGAAGAGGACGAAGTGGTACCCGTTGAAAATCCGGCAACTATTCGGAGAACCATTCGTGACCAATCAAATCCAATTGAGTTACCGAATTTTGTGTAAGCCTCTCCAGTTACCCCGGTCCTTAGCTAACTGCCTCCAGCTGCGAACCCCAAGTCGGTTGAGGTCCCCTTCTTCTTGTGCGCGCCACCTAAACTCTACGGGCCAGAGCATTGGTGCCCATTCGCTCTACATGTCGTAGCCATCTTAAACGACTGATGCGCATTTTTCTGACTAGGTCCATGTCGCTGTACAGTTCGTATAGTTCATCGTTGAATTTTTCCTCCAAAGCCCACCAACGCAAACGGGACCGAAAATTAGACGAAGAATCTTTCTCTCGAAGCAACTGAGGATCTCTTCATCCGCTTTAGACAGAGTCCATGCTTCAGCGCCATAAAGCAGAACTGGGATGATCAGGGTCTTATAAAGAGTCTCCTTAGTTCTTCGGGATAGGGCTCTGCTACTCAATTGCCTTCTTACCCCAAAGAAACAGCGATTGGCTAGAGTTATTCTTTGTCTTAATTCTGCTGAGGTGTTGTTTTCCGATGTTATAGCAGAGCTGAGGTAGACGAAGTCCCTTACTACCTCAGAGTTGTAGCTGTCGATTGTGATGCTCTGTCCAATTCGTCGATGTTGTGTGTCCCTTCTCGTTGATAGCATATACTTTTTTTTGCCCTCGTTTACCGCTAAACCCATTTTGGCTGCTTCCGTTTCAATACTAGTGAACGCTCCAGTGACAGCCCGCTGAGTTCTTCCAATAATGTCAATGCCATCGTCGTACGCTAGAAGTTGCACGGACTTTTGAAAGATTGTGCCTCTGGTGTTGGCTTGTGAGTTTCGCACAATTCTTTCAAGTACCGATGTTGGTGTCGCCTTGTCTACCCAAATAGTAACACAGAACGTTCATTTGTTTTGACATACTGACTTTCGGAAATGCTTGGTTTTGACTTGAAATTATTTACATCCGATCCGACAATCATACATAATACGAATTCCTTTTTTGGAATCGCAATCTAGATGAATTGACATCGAGGAAAATTCTTCCCTTACTGCCTGGCTAAATTATCACGGAGGGGTATCGTTGAAGGGGTAGGTTTTGTATGGTTTTCCTAAAGTAATTAGCAGTTTGTCTAACTCTTGAGGAAGTGCATTTCTTGCTCCTATTATGTCCTTTCGGAGGGCGTCATTAGGAAACTATGATGTATTGTGATTTGTTACATTCAATCATAAAACCATTAAGTGATTTCCGCAACACAGTATTCATGCACACATTCAATTAAATGCTGAGGCGCATTAAAAGAAATCACAAATTTCATTAGCATGAGATGCCCAACAAGAAAACCAGCATGCGCACTACTTCAAACTCCTTTGCACTCTATTTTCCGTCTTCCGCAAGATCTTGACTCTTCGACGATCAGCGAAAAATGAGGAAAATGCATGAAGGGAAACATTTTGAAAACGGAACCTACCTCTACCTCCACAGAGAAGTACATTTTTGAGACTTCCGCACGATGTGTACCCTCTGACGGTCGGAAAAAAATGTAAACATTTGTCTAAATTGAAACGTTTTGAGAAAACGTTGATTCTTCCGCCGTGATTTATCTTCTGAACTGGATTCACTGCGCATTTGCCTCAGTCCATCTCTTTTCAACCAATGTTAAATCTCCCTATCTCAGCCGACATGACGTTCATTCCAATGACAATGTAGCCAGGCAGTTACAGTTCGTCACAAAATTAAGTACACAATCTCTAGTATGATGTTCAATAAACAATAAACAAATTTCAACTGAATTTCGATAAAAAAAATTAAATGTTTTCTATTTCAGTAATTCATAATCTACAAATATGTATGAAAAAAAATTAAGCAAACAAAAGAAATTAAAAGCACAATTCAACAATTATTATAAATATTACAGAATATATGTACATATATCACAAAAGTAAGTACACAAAGAAGAAAAACAAAGAAAAATGTGATAAAAATGAAAAATATTATACACTATTTAAAAATTAGTACTTTGTTGGCTACCCTTTTGTCTTGATGACGGCAGACATCCTAGAAGGCATTGAATTTACCAGGTTTGAGGTAATGTCTGGGCCGATCTTTGACCACTGGAAGACACGTTTCGTGTCATTCTTTGTTAACTTAATGTTATGCTTTCTAATTTTTCGGTTCAGATGTTCCGATAAATTCTGAATAGCATTCGAATCAGGCGACTGGGGTGGTGTTCGCAGCTGTTTTCGAACATTGTATAGCAACCATTCCTTAACCAAGAGCGAAGTGTGCTTGGGGTCTTTATCTTGCTGGAAGATAAACGATCCCTCTAAACCTAATTTTTCGACACTCTGGTGTAGGTTGCTTTTCAGAATATCCAGATAAACAAATAGATCCATTATTTCATCAATGAATATCAAATTACCCACTCCAGAAGCTGCCATGGACCCCCGATCCACCGCCGTGCTTAACAGTATTAGCCACATTTTTCGGATCTAGCCCCTCGTTTGCTTTTTTCCAAACTTTGCCACCTCCATCTGAGCAGCTATGGATGTTAATTTTACTCTCGTCGGTAAAAATGTTGGTATTCCAAAAAGTGGAGTCACATTTCAGATGCTCGTCTTTTTAGGCGATTGACTCTGTTTATAAAGGGCTTTTTCCTCCTTGCTCCACCTTTATAACCAGCACTATTGAGGACACGGTGAATTGTCTGAAGGTTGCATTCTTTGCCTATCATTGGCAAATAGGGTCATGTTTTATTTTGCGCACTACTAGGCAAGTGTTTTGGGCTGTAAAAGTTCGAGGACGTCCACTTCGACCTTTGTTTTCCTGTTGTGCCTTTTATTTCATACTTTTTTTATTATTTTTTGTATTGTAAGGGACTTGTGTCCACAATTTTAGCAATTTCCCGAATGCTTTTTTGTTCATTGTGGTATTTTATAATTAAATGCTTTATATCCTGTGAAAGTTGCTTTCCGCGAGGTGCCAAATCGAAAATATTTCTTTTAAAACAACATTTTTTGAATAATTCCAATACTGAATTTCGAAGAAAAGTAATCTCGAGAAATTTGTGCTCAATGTTCGCAATTACTCTTTCTTACTCAGTACGCGATGCCTGTGTACTTATTTTTGTGATATGAATTCGCACCCCGCTGCAAGCTTTTGGAAAACTATTACATATTGCTTGGCTTACGGTAATTTTTTTTATATTCCCCAACGTATTTTTATGAAAAAATAGAAAAAGAAAAAAATAAAACCACTTTTAGAAGTAAATGCAATACTTTTTATGTAGCAAAAAATTATTTTGTTTTTGTTTTTTTTTTTTATTTCGTAATTACCTCGTGTGTAAGTGTAAACAAAACACTTTGGAAATATTAAAGAATTATTTTTTGTTTTGCTTTTAATCTGATATTAAAAATCATTTCCAGTAATAATAATGTATTTACTAAAACTAATACAGTATATATATAAAAGTAAATGATATTAAAAAAATGTTATTAGTTTCATAACAACTACTGCTGTTTCATGTGTGATTTTTCTTTTTCACTAATTTTATGTAGTCATACAATAAAAAATATATATTTTATGAATTTAGCGAATTTTTTCTCTTTTGTTTTCTTCATATTATTATTATTTTTGTTTTTTGTTTTGTTTTTCCTTGTTGTTTTCTTTTCTTTACTTTGTGGTTTCTCTTTTGTTTTGCTTGTTTTTTTGTTTTTTTAAATTAAAATATCTTCAAAATAGTTTATGTGTTTATGTTTTCGTGAAACCATATAAATAAATGTTAAAATTATAGGAATTTGCACTTCCTCTTCTTTGATGGTTCTGGTGGTTCTAACGCTGCAAGTATTGCTTCATCGAATACGTTCTTAAGTCCTTTCTGTAATGTAAACGAGGGGAAAACATGCATGGGTATGTAAAAATAAAGATTTTGCTTATGAGGAAACTTATTTGCTAAAATTCAATTCAAATGAAAAGGAAGGAACCTAATCGATGCAGTAAATGGCTATGTACAGGCAGGTGGTCACAACTTGCGTCACCACTTCAACTGTATAAAGGGGCTAATCTTGAATTTGATAATCTTTCGAAAATGTTATACCATATGTTCGACGATAGAACTTATTAAAGCAGTGAATACTCGTCGAAGAATTCCTTTATATTATTTTCTGCGTAAAGCATCAGATTGTGGCGTCTTTCAGTGACTCGTTCATAGCTGCTTTGTGCCCTTTTGAACACAATGTACACATCTTTCCATTAGAATGTCTGTTTCCTTTTGGAAAAATCAACCAAAAAACTTGTTAAATCAAGAGGTTGTAAGTTGTTTGTTGTTTCAGGGAGAGACGTACTTTCTTTTGCAGATGAGTTGATGCATCTTTTTTTTTATGAATAACTCGGTTGTCCGGCAATCGGCTTAGACATCACTACCTTAACCTCATGCAAGTCTGATGGGCGAAAGTTTTGTTTACTCCCCGAATTGCCCAAATTCGTTCCATTCTGCCTGACAACGAAATTTCGATCTTCGTCGCCGTTGTGCCATCTACAAAAGTAAAGCCAGAACCACACTTTTGTGGAGTGACGCTATTCGCTAATGCATTTCTTATGTCTAGAACCAAACTTGTCTTATGCGGTGTGTTCTGATAATATCCATTGCTTTTAGATTTGCGACACATGGTTGTCTGGCGCATCACGATACATGAGACAAGTGCCTGTGACCCGCCATAACACTCGAAAACGTTTGTGTGCATGCACGGTTGTTCATATTGAATATACCAAGTGTTTTGAAACATAGCCAACCGAATGAAACCAGTATGCATTCGCGTCGCGACACACCACATGAGATAAGTCCGCACAGTCAGCATCACGACGCACCACACCACACAAATGTGTTTCTGGCCTAACCTTTCCATAGCCGCAGCATCTCCTGTCATTGCACAACACGAAATCCTAGCTCGTTCTCTTAGTTGCGGGCAAGTGCTCATCGTTTCACGTCTACTCGTAGTCCCCGCGAGCCGTTCTGGTCGTTCTGTGCATTCTTTGTAGGACCAAGAGTTTCGTTACGTTGGAGGAGAAACGTAGCATATTGGAAACGAAGTCCAAGATAACTTTTCTCAGGGTATTCGCTGGTCCTCAGTTCCTGATACTGGCGACATATGATCCCTTGAGTTTTAGGGACACTCGATCGGAAAAGTGGTTTTGACAGCACAAACGGAACTATTGTGCGAAAAAATAGCTGCGATTGCCACCTTATGTTCTCCTTACCACGAGTGCTAGGTGTTAACAAGTTGTATGCACATACATATGTGTTCCAAACTAGACCATCAAGCACGCAATTTGTTCAGCTATAAACAATTTAAATAATTACGCAACCAATTTCACAATGATGGCCATAAAAACAACGTTCATGTGTATAAACTTCATGGGAATACTCGCACTGAAGATATAGTTCGAATTTTCTAGAAAGGGCTGTTGGAAAGCCACACCACCGCATGAAGTAAAAGTCGCAAAAAAAAAAATAAAATAAAATAACATTTGCATCACCTGCGTTAGTGCGGAACACTCAACGTATTTAACAGCCTTAAGTTCCTTTGCTAGCTTTTCACCTTGCTCCATAGATATTGGTTTCTGTTTATTCTTAGCAAGTTTCTCCAACGTACTGCTTTCATCGCGCAAATCAATTTGAGTTCCAACCAACAAAAACGGTGTCTTTTGGCAGTGATGCGTTATTTCCGGAACCCACTACAATAAATACCAAATTGTTTTACATATATAAAATATTTGAATAAGAATCATACCTTCTCCTTGACGTTTTCAAATGAACTGGGACTAACGACCGAGAAGCAAACCAAAAATACATCTGTCTGGGGATAAGATAGCGGTCGCAGACGATCGTAGTCCTCCTGGCCTAAGTATTTCGTTTAAACAGCATTAAATACGTGTTATATGTATTAATGGAATGGAAAGGATAATTACCTGCGGTATCAAAGAGTCCAAGGGTGTAGGGTTCTCCTCCAATCATTACTGTAACTGCATAGTTATCAAATACTGTAGGTACATACTCTGATGGAAACTTGTTAGTGGTGTAGGATATGAGAAGACATGTCTTTCCTACGGCACCATCACCAACAACTACACATTTAATTGTCTGCATGATACTCCTGCAAGAATAATAAACGAAAGTATATAATTTAAGCGGTAATTAAAATTTATGTTTTTGTGTCCCTTTTTGGCGGATGAATTCATTCTATTCTCTTTTTTTTCGACTCTATCTCCGCTTTGACAGCACGATTAGTCATAATTCGTTCCTGCATGCAAGTCACGCGTAACACAAATAATAGTCGGGGCATCGAGCTTTAATCGAAGTGCATAGCTGCTCTGGCCATTGTCTTGCCAACGTCAGAATCTATTGACGAAGGCAAATATGTGCAGTTGTAGACGAGAAATGGGCACAAAAGTTAATAAAACTCACTTTTGTGCGTTAAAATTATTTAACTTTTTACAATATACGGTGTACGGCATGTTTTATCAACCAATATTCACGATTTGTTCAAAAGTTTGGCTGTTCCGAGACCAACAACGAATTGGGTTACCTAATTTCCTTTTTCTAAAAGTAGGTGCAAACCAATATCGGTTTACGTACTATCTATCCGTATGTCTGTTATGGTATGCAGTTATTGTTCGGAAACGAGAAGTTTGGACGAGAAACAACACCTTCTCCTGTTGGCATTACGCAACATGGGAAGGGAAAAACGGTGTTGGATGCATGATGTCAACACGAAAAGAGAAAGATTTGGAGGAGACTATGAATTCTATGTAGATTTTCTCGAAATGTTCGTATTGCGCATTTTTCCAAACACATTTCGGGACTTCTTTGTAGTTTTGTACATCTGAAGCGCCCACCAGCTGTGATAAACATTAGTCTGGGACGGCTTATAGCAACCGAAACCCATACTACGCTTCGGTTAAGGACTGATTACTTGTTAACGACTGTGTAAATGTTCTTGAGATGACTGAACTGCGTAAGCAAAATAATATGAAATATGGAGCGTTGTGGGACTGTTTCGTGGCAAGACTTTGATGACTAGATTCCGAACTATAGTACCACGCTTTACCATTATGCAAGAGCAATTGTTGATTTCTGCAACTCCAGTAGCCTTGTGATAGGTTGCACCCCATTTGACTTCTAAGTCGTTTGAGAGTCCGATGACCATCAGCACTTCATTGTCGGCCAGACGAATCGAATGAAATCAGAAAAAAACTCGCATACCAACTACATCAGCACCAGACAAGAACAAGCTAGAGACCCTATAACTCAAATGAGTTCCGAATAGCGAGAGACTAACAAGTGGACTTGCATATATCAACACAATGGCTACAGAAGCAGAGAAAACCGAAACCAGGTGGGACACCAAACCAGTCGCAAATCCAGCCAGGATAGACGGCTATTTGCTTATATGAAACAAGGACCAGCTCAAGGTTGGAGGATCATTGGGTGAAATGCTGCCATAGGACACTGAAACACGTCAATTCGGACCACAAACCGCAGTAAATATCCGATCAATACAACAATCAAACACTGAAAAACAACAAGGAGGAAGGCCCTGAGGGCCTGACAATTGATTGCAGTGCAAAAAATGGATCGATATTTCCTGGAGATAAGGTATAACCAACCTCGATTTCTTGCCTAACCTGTGTAGTTTCTAAAATGGAGGAGGAAATTAAACTACTTGTGTCAATGCCAGTGAATGAATCTCTACAAATCCTGGACAAACCACTTCAAGACCCATTTCCAGTAAACCTGGGATGTAGTTGAAATCTTGTTGGGAACTAATCTACAACAATTGATGTGCTATTACCACTCAGAGCTCCGTATCATGTTCTTATCATCATGTAGTGCGGTTAGGTTAAGAGAAACGCGATGCTTGTGTACTAAACCTATGGTCACAACAGCATCTTTTGTATGTTTCCTCGGGCTCTGGTAGCCAATTCAATCGACTATACAACTACCAGAGTGAGTGTGACTACCAACAGTGTGAACCTAAATAGGTTAGAAATAATAATCACAATTCTCTGAAAATTTGCAGGTCTTGCCGACTTCCTGACTCAAGCAGTGACTTTCAGACAAAGGTCCTCGGTGTACGGAAAGCCTGCCATATACTTAAGCGAACAGCCACACCCGGTATGACCATGGCCATCCTCATAGACAGGCAGGCGACTATCAAAGCGATTGCGTCGGTCACTACATCCTCGAAACTTGAAGAAGAATGGAAAGATAACATTCCTCGTCATTGGCTTAGAATCAGCTTAGTCTGGATTCTGTTAACATAGAGGGAAATGTGCGAATGGAGGAACTAGCAAGGGGGAAATCTACCTCAAATGGATCCCTTGCTGAGGCGGTTAACGACCTTTGGGTAGAACTTTTGCGTATTATCCATTACACGCTTATAGTAGATGGCAGGAGGTGCGAAACTGTGCCATATCTAGCCAGATGTGGCCCAACTACTGCTGGAGCAGAACACGTGAACTATTGAATAGAAAACGGACGGATACAGCTAGAGTTCTGGGAATTAATACTGACTACCAAACGAAGGAGAACCAATTCTTCACTTCCTATGTAAATGCTCACCACTAGGTAGGGCCAGACAGCGTACAGTAGACAAACCCTTTGTCGACGAATTAACAGAGATAAAAGCGATCAGAATTTTGGATATTATCAGTTTCCCCAAGGTAACAGGGTGGTATTGGTATTAAAACAACGCTTTTCAAACCAAAGTTACTGCACAGCTTGCTGATACGATCACCTCTACCTATGCCAAATGCCATTAACATACGAAGCAAGAAAGCGATGTTTCTTTCGACGGAAATACTGAACCACTCGTCTATGACGTAATATAGTTGAAGGGGGATTCACATTTCCTGCAGCGCAACGATAAGAATTTCGCAGTGTAAACACAAATGCACCTCCAAGTGGATTCCATAAATTTGGGCAGGAATCGAAGAAAAAAAAAAAAAACCTTACTACGTTCCTTTAAAGCACAAACTTCTTCACTATATGGATGGAGTTCCCTGTCACCAATCGATTGCAAACTAATCACTGTTTCAACGCTCGACTTTTCAGCTTCAGAATTTATCACGCTTCACACCTTTAATTTATGGGACTTCGTCGCGTTTCATCCAAAACAAAACCACATTACATACATACACGTACGTACATATGTAGTTTTTTCTTTTATAGGCAACCCATTTACGGAATTGAATTTTTATCTCTGTTATCACGAGTTATCAAGCTTTATACGTAAGATTACCACGAATTCCCTTCAACAGTGGTTAGCCAAAACTTAAAACAAAGAGATACGACTACGTACGTCGACTTGCAATAGATGCAAGCTTTCTAAATCTATAGATAGCCAGCTACTACACTGGAAGTAGGTGACTATCGATTTTAATTTCATGACTTAAACAAACTAATGTTGCGTCTCACATACAATTTGCATAAAACTTCTCCCATCTACATGGCTTCCAGCAAACAAGGAACATGTATGCTTCTACGTCGTTCTCACCACAAAAACAGTCACCCATTACGTCTGCTAATTTATCCGTCCGCAGTTCAAAGTTAATAAAAAAAAAAAAACAAGTAAAAAAAATCAATCCCCAAGCTATGCACGTCAAATGTTCTAATTACCAATCGAATGATTTAATCTCCCGACCAGACACACTCGCAAAAAAGGTTTTCTCCTCGCCCATCAGCAGATACGTGACACTGCGTCGGGCGGCGAGAACCACCAAAAAAACCAACGTAAATACCACCCCGCCGCCGCCAGACACACAGAATCAACCAAAAACATACGTTTTACCGACTGCCCAAGTAATTAGCCAATATTTTCTCCGAAAAACACAAGCCAGAGGTGAAAATTTAAGCCAAAACGATTAACAATTACCAATAAAAAGTGCCAAACCGATTGATAAGAGTGGAGAGTGCGAAGAAAGAATTTCCTATGCCATGGAGTCCACAGACTGCCCCCCATCTTAACATTTATTTATTTCTTTTCGTCGATTTTGTCGCTCTGTTTGCGGATGTTGTTTTTCCGTGCGTTAATTGTGGGAAAATTAAGAGCAAGGAAGTATCATTTTCCGGCGATCGGGCTGTGGAAATTCCACAGACCACCGATCGGCCTTTCCTGATAGCGTTGTGCGTTTTATTCTACACCAAATAATAAAAATACTAGAAGCCATATTTTCTTCGTAATGGTTTTCTTTTTTTCTTAAATTTTTTTTTTTTTTTTGGTTTTTGTTTTTGGACGGGCCGCGCTGGGTGGGTTTCGATTAAAAAGAAATAAAGTGTCGCCTGGGTTATGGGTTATATTTATTATTTAGCGAACTATATTGGTAGTGGATACTCACGATTTTGGGGAATTAGACGAGAAATTAAAAGTTGAAAAACTTTTCTGGGTTGGGCTCAGGATTTGCAGAACGTACACTTGACAGAATTTAAATTGAGTTGAAATTCTGCCATATACGAGCGAGTTGGTTACTCATCAACTTTCTGCCAGAAATTTAGCTGCCACAAGAGAGAACTGGGTGTTAGCTGTTAGCCGGTAATGGGAGGGTTACATGGGCTCGAGACTCGAATGTACTAGATTATTGTTTTCATATGTTTTTTAAAAACTTTTTTTTTTAAATTTCACAATAAATCTGTACTTTTCGCTATTCCGTGCTGCTATATGGTTGTGTTGGCTGGAGGGTGACCGCCACTGTCACGAGGAAGTTGCAAACGTGCCAACGCTATATCTTAAGGATTTTCTGGTCAAATCGTATCTCTAACGAACAGTTTTATCAGAGAACGAGCCATGAACCTCTAGGCACAAGCATACGACGACGAAAGTGGCAGTGGATTGGTCCTACTCTCCGAGAGGGTGACAGGTCCATAGCTAATTACGCGATGCAATGGAAGCCGCTTACGAGGGATAGCAGGATACGTGGTGTTTGTAGGAGTACATGGCGCAGAAGAGTTGAGAAGGAGGCACGGCAGTTGGGAAAGAGTTGGGGCAAGCTGAGGCATCGTAGGCATTGTAGAGGCCGTAGGACCCAGAAGAGGACATAGGACATAAGGAAGGAAGGAATGAAATGACAATGAAATTCACGACCTGTGTTCCAAAGAATTAAAATCGCATTAATAAACAAAAACTGACCTAAGGCATCTCTTGAAAAATCAATTGCGCTGGAGAAGTATTTTACTCTTGAAGAATAGCCAACTTGAGGCCTCATCATGGACGACGACAGTCGTTAGACGATTTTGAAATACTTTTGCTTCACATTACATTAAAAATCGCATCTGTTTAAGCGATATCTTTTTGATGAATCAACATTTGCTTTAAGAAGCGCCAAAAACCTATCATCAACTATCGATGGACCGACTACAGACCACAGAGTTCGCTGCTGTCGTTTAGGCGATGATCGTCTTCAAAGGTTCGTGATCGGACCCTGTTTCAGGGCGACACTCTTGCGACGGTCAGTGGAGCAATCTACCGGTCAGCGGTGAAGGAAACCCTACAGAAGTGAGAAAGGGTTCGATTTAGAAGAGCTCTTAGCCTCCCCTTACGCCCACAGGTATCCGCCATCGAGAAGACCCTCCCGGCACACAAAAAATCAATTCTGATTCGTAGATGGTCCAAAATTTAAGAATGAATCTTCAGTTAGTCGATCGCTTCCTATCTGTCTACAGTAGTGCAATGAAAGTCGGTTAAGGTTCCCTTTAATTTGTGTTTTCAACCTAAGCTGGAGTATTCCTTCATTACGACGTACATCGGGAGTTGATTTAAAGAGACTATGAACCGATCCGCTGATGTCCATTAACCTTAGATGTCCAAACTTAAAAGCACTTCCATTACAACCAATTCAAATCTGATCAAGCAATGTAAATTACGCTATGCTGCATTCCGGGACATATGAGCTTCCAACAACAAGAAAGGGCGGATGAGCTAGCGAGAATGGCCTCAGAATCAAGTGAAGGAATCCCGACGGATCACTCTGTCCTGCCAATTTTTCCCCAGGATCTCTATGCACTTCCGTAACATGGCGAACGCTAGGTGGAGCACACTCCCGTCCTCCCGCGATTGAGACTACTTTGGGTCTAATCACTCAATAGACCAAGCTGATTCTCCTAATCGGTGTCCTCACACACCACAATCCAATCACGGCCCACCTCAGTAGAATGGGATTTAACACCTCAGAGCTTTGCAGAAGTTGCGGTGACACTGACTTGAAGGAAGACATAACGAACTTCCTCTTCGAATGCCAAAGTCTTACCAGAATCAGACACAAAACCTTCAGTAAAACATTCTTCGACCAACCCTACGACCTATGTAGCTAACACACCCCCTATAATACCAGAACAGGAACGCAATGAATTCATTGTGGTCCGAGTGAGACTGCACAACTCTTATGGTTTGCATTCACCCTTTTAACCCAACTAGCCCGGTCCTTAGCTAAAATACCTTCAGTTGCGCACTCCAAGTGGACTGACGTGCCCTTCTACTTGTGCGCACAATCTAAGGCAAGAAGACTCTAAACGCTGCAGCAGTTGTCTCCATCTACTCTATGTATAAGTCCTAGGCATTCTGAACGACTGATGCGCAATTTTTTGACAACGCAGAGTCGCTGTACAGCTCGTATTCGTTCCTCTACAGTTCTTCGTTTAATTTCCTCCTCCGAATCCCGTCAACACAAGCGAAACCAAACATTTTACGAAGGATTTTTCTCTCGAAGCGGTCGCGGATATCTTCATCCGCTTTAGATAGAGTTCAAGCTTAAGCGCCATAAGGAAGGATTTGGATGCTCAAGATCTTATATGGAGCGATTGGCAAGAGTTAGTCTTCGTATAATTTCTGCTGAGATGTCATTGTCAGAATTTACAGCAGAGTTGAGGTAGACGAAATCCCTTACTACCTCGAGGTTATAGCTTCTTTGCGGCTTCTGTTTCAATACTAGCGATGGCGCGCTGTATTCTGCCAATAATGTCAATATCGTCGGCATACGCTAGTAGTTGCGCAGACTTTTAAAAGTTTGTGGCTCCTATGTTGACTTGTGAGCTTCGCACAATCCTTTCAAGTACGACGTCACCTTGCCCAAGTCCTTTTTTCACATCAAAGGTCTCGTCGTAAGTTCGCTACCGACCTTGATTGAGCAGCAAGGGTTCTCTATCGGTATTCTACATAGGAGAACGAGTTTGGCAGGAATGTCAAACCTAGGCAACACCTAACACCGTAGATAACACCTAAAAGTTCTTTCACGGCTCACCTATCGCAAGCGTCTGACAAACATCCCAGAGTATGGCTGTCATGAACACCCTTCTTAAATCAAAAATTATCCCTCAGATGCACCAGGGCGCCTTTCACTTGTGTGAACAATATAATACGTTCAACAAGAAACTAGATCTGGTAGCCATCGGTCTTGTGGAATGATCCTGAATTCCATCCATTAGGCATGCATTCATATGACCAAATCGTAGAAATGAGTTGGTGTGCGAAGCTATTTACAGCTCGGATGATTACCCATCCGTTCAACCAATTGTTTCAGTCAACAGAAGTGGTATTTCCATATTCCCATCACTACAGATTGTGACCTAATTGAAAGGTTCCCGTCTTCAAATCTACACGTTTCTGTACCGGTCTTGTAGTCTTGACGTGTTTTACTTTTTACTTTTTCTGTGAATAGGCGCATTTGCAACGCAGTGTGGGATTGGACGAAAAAGCAGCATCCGGACTTAGCAAACCTCATCACAGCAAATTTACAATACTGCGTGTGGACAGGTATTTCAACTTGTCTGGTTGCCGATCGGAGGATGACGAAACAAACTCCGTCGTGAGTTATAAAATAATGAAGGCTTTATTTCAGACAGACACTTAACTATATACATATACGAAATACAAATGTTCCCAAGGCACACCCATTGTGCTGAAAATCATTTTTATAAGGCTTAAACCCACCCAGAGAGCTTCACAGTTCCTCGAAGAATGCCACCCTCGCTTTAGTTGATCCCGACTTCAGTTTCTTCAGTGTAGAATATTTGGTTTCGCCAGACTTAAGTTGTTCGGCGCTAATAATATCCAAAGGGCATTGATTCTCCTCGATCTTGAGTAATTCTATCTCTGAGCGTAGCGTTCGGAGTTGGCATTGCATGAGCTTTGACTTCTCCAAATATTCCAAACGGATTTCATTGGAAATCTGCTCCATCTCCTTCTCGGATATTAGGAATTCTTTCGAAATCGCCTCGCAGATCTCCGAAGGCATTGATTCCGTTTGGCTACAACCGGAATTAATTGACGGTTCCGAAGGGTATTGTACGTTGCGGTTAAGAAAACTCAGAAGCTTGGCATTTGCTTCACGCTCTGCCAATCTGGCAGATTTGAGTTCTCTTTTAAGTTTGTCCGCTTCGGCTGCTCTGCTTTCCTTTTCGAGTGTCAACTGCTGCACATAGTAGTCTATGTCGCGAATTTTCTTCTCAAGCTCGGCTTTCTCAGTTTCAGTCTTTAAATGACTTTCTCGAAGGCGGTCCATTTCGATCTTAAACCGGTTTGCTTTGCATTCGGTCAGTTGGACTTGTTCTTCGTTTATTCGATTTTTTTCAAAGTACAAATCTTTAGTCTCTTCCGAGAGGCGCTGTAAAGTAAAGAAATGTTCCATTTGTATGTGGGTTTTGGAATGGCTGTTAGGTGTCACTTACTAGAGCATCGCTGGCAGCTCTCATGTCCGCTCCCAATTGATCCAAACGCTTTTCCAATTCGATTCTATCCATTTCGGCTTTTTCTCGTAGGTTTTTCTCTCTTAAGAATTTGGTGCGTTCAATTTGTCGTCGTTGTTTCTCCTCCTTTGCTTGTGCTTTCATTTGTTGAATCTCCATTGTGTCCTGCTTACGTCTTCTCATGTACAGGTCATGATTACCCATACAGAGATCCAATATCTAAGAAAGAAAAGGGACTGTGCCAGTCGTTCATTGGAGGCTCTTGGCAATGGTTACTTACCAGTTTGTTAATGTGTAGATCTTGTGAAAGAAATACAAAATTAGATGCTTTTGTATCCACCAGCTTGATTGTAAATTTCTTATCATCGAAACTAACATTTCGTATCTCAGACCACTGGAACATGGTCTTCGGTGTTAATTTATTTAATTCGTCGTAAATGTTAAGACCCATTGCTGTAACGCCAAGCCATAGCTTCGTTTTGTTTTTATTCTGAAAGAGAAGAGCTTACGTTGTCACATACGTTTGTGAGGAATGAATGAAGACTCACCGTTATTGGGAAGTAATTTACTCCATACATGTCTAAGTCTTGTGCGATTTTTAAATACTCCATTTCAACTTCATCTCTAGTCATGGGCTCATGGTCCATATACCTGAAATAGATTAAATCAAATCGCTGAATTGATTGCGTATTGGAAACTGGAAACAAAGTCCTCTGGAAGTGGAAATAGGAAGTGATATAGTGACCCCAGGATTATACTTCTTGTTCGGGGAATGTTAGAAGAGCTTAGGTTCCTAGCAGAGCTCGTTTAATGTAGATCAGACAGGATATTGGATCAGTATTCAGACAGGGGTATGCTACATAAAAAGCGAACTTCCAGCAAATTCTTGCCGTTCATTCAAACGACCAGCGTTAATGGATTCTTCAAAAACTTTCCTACGTTGGTACAGCTATCTTCTATTTTGAGGCTGAGTTCGAGCATTCTCTGTTGTCTCCTTTTTTGACTGCAGCCAAAAACATTAGTTAACCCCAAGGGCTATCGGCTATTGAGCAGTTTGTTTGAAATTATGTGTTGGAAACGGAATTTCCCGATGAGATCCGATGGAGAAAGCCTACAAAGACTCCTTAATATCGAGAACAAGAGCCTTTGAGTGGTATAAACCGTTCAAAGAGGATCGTGAAGTAGTTCAAAACTTGCCTCGTATGAGACGGCCTGCAACGGCAGTTATTGAAGAAAATGGTCCACGAAAGTCGTCACTATAGTTTGAGAGAGCTTTCACAAGAACTATCCATCTCTTACGAGTCAGTTCGCTGCATTTTAGGTGATCCTTTGTACTTGAGACAGTTTGCTCCAAAGGAGCTGAGTATTCATCTCATAAATCCATCCTTGTGAGCAACTTCTTAAGCAAAAACTCTTCCAATATGATCAAGGAAGCACGATATTCCCCAAACATGATCGTGTGTGATTGTTCTTACCACTTTATAGGACTTGTTCCGAGTCGATGAGAAACATTGCTGAGAGAACTAAAGGCGACCTCGGAATATCCCTACAAAATGTGTAGATGGCTGGATGGAGCCTGTTTTAAAGGAGGCAAAACAATTTTTGATGATTAATTGATTTGTGTTGATTTTACTGACTCAGTTCCGCTCATATTTTGACTGAGTGTACTCGCATTTTACGAATCCTAGAGAATGATTCATGGATTAGGTTAGGTTAGGTTAAGGGGGTGACTGCAAAACCGTGAGGAGGAAACAGTGGGAGGGAGCTAAGGTGGTTGTAGCGGGTGTGCTAGCTAGTTCGTAGAGTTGGTCTAAAAATGTTTTCCCGAAGGTTTGGTGTCTGATTTTGCTGTGGCTTGGGCGTTTTCAGAGGAAGTGTGTCGTGTCTTCCTCCACATCATAGCCTCTGCATAGGTCTAAACCGTTGAAACTCATTCTACAGAGGTGGGTGGCCATTAGGTTGTGGCCGATTAGAAGGGTTAACTGAGTTCTATTGAAAGACAAAAGCTTTTTCGTTGGATTGCGCCCAATGATACATAGATTACTTCACAGGAGTCTAGTTTTTTCTTTGTTTTCTTCCTATTGGAGCATTTTGCATCCTGGCCCAGTTTGTCAATCGTTTGCAAACCATTCCCAAATCCAATGCTTACCATGTTTTAATCCGCTCTTCCCACATCTGAGGTGTCATCTGATATTGGTCGACTACCCGTCGGGGCAAAAGATCAATATCGGCCAGCATACCCTCCTTGTACGTCTCATAGTCATACGGTCCATACTGAACGTGTACAGCATAAGAAGCTAACAAGACGGACGCTTCAGGTGGGCAATAGATATCCATCGACAAAATGCTTTGTTTCACTTGCAGAAAGAACAAGTGCTGAGTTATTTCTTGCACAAGTTCCTCGCTCACATTCTCGGGAAAGTATTTCGCATAAAAGTTAAACACACAATTGCCACCGCTCAAGTTGATCTTCTGATCCTTGACCTTTTTGTCCATTTTAAGCCATGACACCTTACCCCGCACATCCTCATACTGTAGTCCAAAGTACCAGCTCTCCCTTAAGCCAATTGTTCGGCAAACCAGATCGAATAAATCCTGCCCGGTAGCCTTGTACTAAAATACACAAAATACAACGATTAACACAAAGGATTATTACATAAGTGTATATTTTCCTTTTGTTGCATGCTAGGTACCTCAAGATTGAACTCTAGCTCCGACTCAAAAGTGATTACTTTGACGGGAAACGATTTGACTTTTTTCGATCGAAACGGACTCATCTGGTTGGTTTTATGTGGATATCTTGACACATATTCTTTGATGCACTCAATTTTTGTAAATTTTAGTTATAAAATTTATAGAATTTAGCTCAGGCGATACGTTTAGCGAGATAGTTTTGCGGAAGGATCAGTCACTGTATTTTGTAAAAATAAACACACTAGGTATGGACATATCAATTAAGTGGATTGCTTCATATGCATGTTGCTAGACATTTGACATTGCATATATTGTAGTAGATTGTTGAAAATGTTTGCATAAATATGGCAGTGATCTACTAAATGTATTCGAGTTACAGTGTGTTACAGCAATATGAGGTATGCTTCGTCCTTCATAAAATGATTTATTGTAGTTAACACAGAGTTTAGAAGAATACAGAGTAGAGACTGAGCTTATTATAAAGCATTGGGGCTTCTGAAGTCAAGATTCGCTAGGTCGCTGTAGCCGAGTAAATAAGGTTTTTTCTCCTCCTCGTCCTGCATAAATCAGCTCCATTGTGTATGGTTTTTGGTAAGTAAGATCAGTTCTGTACAATTTGAGCACATTTGCCGGATTTCCTCCTCGTGTCGACTTTCAGAAAAGCCGAGAATGCACTTGAGCGAGAAGTTTACAGCACTCACCACATTAGCACCAAAGATCAGCCATCTGATTCAAGCAAAGGGAGGATAATATCAAAGGAAATGATCCGAAGTATAGTCGCCCTCTGCACAGGGTTCACAGATAGTGGTGTTCCATAAGCCTAGATGCTTGGCAAAAGGAAACTGTCACGTATGAACGCTAATAACTGTCTTTTCAGTGGAGGGACAGCAAGAATACCGCTGATTTCTTACATACGTTCGGGAGCATACGTTTAGACTGCCTGCATCTTCGAGAGCCGTGCCACATACAATTTTGATCGTAGGAAACCCAATAGTCCATAGAATCATCGACCCAGACAGCGCGAAGACCCAACACAGGTTCAGATCATGAGAAATCATCCTGTGAGCCATGATTAGCAATCACATCGGAGGTTTCATTTTCCACAATCCCTGTGTGACCTGGATGCTAGACAAGAGTCAAATGCTTTAGCCTTGCAACAGAATTTAAGGAGTTCTTGTACTCTCGATCTATTTTGGAACAAGTTATAGGGTTGCGGAGGGCCTTAAGCGCAGCCTGACGACCAAGACGTAGACCGATACTCTGAATCCGACGTTCAGATCTCGCTTTGAAAAAGATGTTTAGGCATGTTTGCCTAACTAAGTCCAACGTTATCGGTTTCCACGAAGACACTAGAACACCGGACGTTCAACTAGTTTTGGAAACATCCGTGAAGATTTGACTACAGCCCAGTCCAGGATCAGCCTCTGGTCGAAGCCAGTCCTGTGCGCGAGGAAACTATATATCCATGGGACCAGCGTCGTAGGATAAGTGTCGCACTAGGTCAGCGAAAGTCCAGTGCGGATGATACTAGGACGGTAGAGTGCTTTGATAGTACAGCCCATGATGATAGTACCAAGGGGAGGTAAATCAAGCAGAGGACCCAGTGCAAAGTCAGACGTACTTGGGTGCAACCGAGACACGACCGTTCTCTGTAGTTTCGTGCAGATACAACCCTAGTTCTCGTATAAGAGAACGGAAGTTCACCAAACGACTCTATATCTACGAACTTCTATTGAAATCTCTCCATCTGCTTTGAAACTGTGTATACAGCGCTGAAGCTCTACATAGCGATGGCCGTGTTCGGAATTGTTCCGGATATGTACTGAATTTCGGCAAAGAGATGCTCTGTCATGCGTTTTCTTCAGTTAAGAGTTGGAGCAGATAGTACGGGTAAGTCTTGGTGTTGGGATATGCAGACGACATTGATATCATCGTGAATTCTCTGAGAATCTTAAGAGAGGTGTTAATGATAATGAAAACGAAGGCAGCAGATATACGAGCCTCTTACGATAATATAGAGATCGGCCTGTATTGGTAGCACAAGTGCCATGAGAACAACATCTACTGCGGGACTAGAGCCTTTCCTCAATCTGCTTCCGCTGGACATTCTCGTTTAATCCTCGGCAGCAATGAGTGGCCTAAGAATAAGCCAGTCAGATAGTTGGAGACACAATGTAAAGGGCCATTCCATGATCCTGGAGAAATATCTAGGAAAGGTTCATACCAGGCACTTCGTACCTAGACTTCAATGGACCAGCTCGTTCCCTAGCAGGGAAGAATGTCTTCACATCCAACTGTGAAGATAGATGAAGGCGTAGGGTCAGGGATATTTTCTAAACTGCTGGGTATATCCAGATCAGTTCGCCTTTAAAACTATAGCAGTGTTTTCCAAGCGGAGATCTTAGCAGTGGCAATAGCTGCTCGTGAGACTGCGATGAAGGCGATACCACAGGTAGGTAACATCATTTTCATCGACAGCCAGGCGGCAATAAAAGCGATTACTTCTATTGAAATAAAATCCAAGCTTGTGAAGTGCTGTCGTGGCATGAGGTTACCCTCTGCTGGGTCCCTGGACACGAAGGAATACCAGGAAATGAGAAGGCAGACGAACTAGTTAGAAGTGGTTCAGAATCAGTATCACAACAGGTAGACACCTCGGTGTTCATCCAGCCTTACACACTGAAGTAGGAGGCAGGGATCATGGCTAGTAGAAACTCCAACTGTAGATATTCCTCCCTAGACACCTGTGTGATTACAAGAAGCTTATGGCGCTGCTTTGACGAGAAAAGAACTGACTGAGTGATGCAAAAGGATAGGAAATCCCTTTTTACATGAAAAAACTAAGACTCGCGGATGCAGATATATGTCGGGAATGTGAAGACGAGGAAACCAATGAGGATACAACCCACTTTCTCTGTCACTGCCCTGGGCTTATCCACTTTAGATTTTAATTTATCTGTGATCTTGAAGAACTATCCAATGTCATCTTGAACTTCATCAAATCAACTGGTGGTTCATATGAAACACATTTTTAAGACCAGGGTGATACCTATGGGTATCACAATGGGTCCGTACTAACCTAAGTGTGGCGATGTGATATTTTTCTACTCGACTCGACTACCCGAACCTAACCTAGGGCCCTAGGAGTCTTCAAATCCACGAATGCGCAGCTTGCTCTAGTACAATCAACAATGTCCATTCCGAACTAGTCCATTACCCACACAGCCATTCAACGAAACAGTTTCGTCAAGTCATATGTCGTAGTTCATTTGCCACAGTCTGTTTTTGATTTTTTTTTATTGTGTGTTGTCATTTCTTCAATTAAAAAGTGTTTGGTCCATAATTATTCAAAAATATGAGCTTAATAAACCACTCATTAATGTAAATTTTATGGTTTTCTTGCAATTCAATTAGGGACCTTTATGTTTATGTTAAACACCAGCACTGTTTTTGTGAAATAAAAATAATGTCAGCCAATTTGCAAGTGTCGTAAAGAAAAAGTGTTTTGTTTGTAATTTACTATGTTTTTCTCTTCGTAAATTAGTGATTCTTTTATTATTTTTTTTTGTTTTTTGTTACATCTTGCATGCAGAAAATCCCCCAAAGTAATTGCCTAACCATTATCCTTTCGTAAAAAACACAATTTTGAAACTGAAACCAAGTGATGTGAACCCTAGTGAAAAGCTAAAGGAAAAGTCTCCACGAATAAAGTTTCTCTACTTTCACCACTTTCTAAATTGAATCTCTTACGCCTATCCGAGCAAACGCACTTGTTTTTCCTCAACAAACCACGAGCCAGACTTGTTGGATATGTTAGTATTTGATTACATACACAAAAACATAAAAATATTTCAAAAAAAAAAAAAAAAAATAGAAATAAATATGTAAAACTATTTTTCATGTTTGTGTCCGAAGTACATACTTAATTTTTTATTGCTTATTGCTGGCATTATTCAGCACAACTTGTTTTATTTTTTTTCTGTTTCTGTTTCTGTTTTAAATCATCGAGTTCTCGGGATCGTAAGATTGTAAGATGCAATGAAGTGCGCCTTCGGTGAACTGCAGCAGAGAACTCATAACCGGTTCGCAGCAATACGGTTACAATTTCATGCATTTAACCTACATTTACCTAACCAATTGTTGAACTCTATGTACCCCTGTGCGAATAGAATGCAAATTTGCGTGCTAGCTGTGCAATGAATCTCTGAAAAGTAAAATTCTCCAGTTTTTACAGTCAAATTTACAATTAGGCAGTGGTGGCGATAGAACATCTTTGAACTGACACAGGTGGTTGGAAAGATTGGCGACTGGTAATGGGAAGCTGTAACCCCTCCCTGGGGTTCGTGAGAAAGTGAAATTTACACATTTTCCCGTCGTTTATATTAACAAAGGACTGAAACAGTGGCATTGACAGAACACATTGGCCAAAAGCAGAAACGAGAGAGAGATTGCGTAATTTCGAATGCATGGAACTACTAAGCGGTGCAGACAGTTGAAGCATTAAGTTATTTTGAAAACTGTGAAGCAAATGGGTATTTAATTTGCTGCCAACCACCGTGGAAAGACGACACTGCGCGTGCATTCTTGTAATTGCCGACGACTCCGACGACAGAGAGACGCTTTTCGAAATGACGTTGATTTAATTTCGAATTAGCGACTAAGCCGTTCGAGATTCCGTTCAATTAACTTGATTAAGTTAATTTGAATATTAAAAGCAAAGTCACGCAAAGTGTGAGGTAAAAGTCATCTTTTACGTTTGTAAATATTGCAAGTTTTGTTCTTGTCTGGAGTATAACTTTGAACTCAGGCTATTTTGAAGATTTAGGGACTTCTACATGGAGCCTAGGCATGGGATTTCGAGTTGCTCAATTGCACCGATAATCAGCTCAGTAATGGAGTTCCTACCTTTCGCGAAACCATTGAACTTTAGCATTTGTCTGTCAAGAAGAGGCCTGAAATTTCTCTTTTGGTTCGATCGGTGTTGCTGGCGTGGCGAAATACTGTTTCAATAGCGAATCAAGATAAAGAAGAAGCGACCAACGGTCTTACCTTCAAGTGTAGATCTTATGTCTTTCAGCTATAGCATCAACGATGCCTATGTTCTATCGCGTTTGGTTCTAACCAGAACTTCACTGTGTTCATTCTTGTAGAGTGAGCATTTCCTTGCAAGATTCGTGGAATCTATTGCTACTTTCACTTTTGCTTAGTCCAATACGTATAAAACTAAACTGGAGAGTTCTCTTACAAAACTGTGGTCAGAGTTTTTATAGAGTTGTGATACTGACGGTCACTTTCCAGCAAGGGTTAGGGTTGGGTTAGGTTAATGGATTAAGGACACAAGAGACATTGAGATCCATTGTGATGCCCTAGGGGTTACACCTTCCATACTATACAGATCTATGCCAATCTTTTGAAAACTTGTCAGAAAGTTCTTCTAAATCTTGGAAAATATGTCTCCTAAGAATTTTCTTTCTAATGCGACAGAGTGCTTGGCAATGGCAGAGGAAGTGTGGAGTATCCTCATGCACATCCTCGTTTCCACACAAGAGAGGACAAGACAATAACAGACTCATTTGTAAGATTCTCTCCTTCTCCTTCACCTTCTTCTAGTTGTAACACAGGAGTCGAGTCTGCTCCATCTCTCTTTGCTGCTACTAGTGGGTTGTTCCCACTTAAATTGTCTGTTTAGGATGTTTTTCGACTATAATCCGTGTTCGACGTTTTATTCGACTATAATCCGTAAAGCTTGCCCAATGTTCCACAGTTTCTAAACATCCCCTCTACTGGAACGAGTAGGTCTGCACTCAATGCAGCGCTGCTTTTGTGGCACCCTGCTGGTACATGGTTCGGCTGTCGGATCTACTTGTTGCTTGTGAAACCATATAAATATGACCGAATTGGACGCAGTTCTCATGAACTTCTTTAGAATTCTACTGAAATGTGCTTACAACAGCTGCATGGTTAGTAAATTTTTTAAATGCTCAAGGTACGAGCCAAGGGTGATCTAAATCTCAATTAATAAGCCTTTTCAATGCGACTGCTACTATTGCAGATCATAATCTCAGTGGTAGCCTTCGTAGCCGCAGTATGGGCTCAGGCAACGCAATCAACAATCATCCAAGGAAGGACGAAGAGATCAGTTCAATGGCATCGCGTCTAGTTCTAGGAAAGCTGTTGCAGCAGAGTGAACAACAGACGGATGTTTATAGAAATAACAGCCACACTTTCGGTTGAAAACAATAACTTGAATGCCTTCTTATGAGTTGAAATTGGATTCGGTCCCATTAGCGCTGGCTGACCTGCCTTGGAAGCGAAAATTCAACGACAAGTTATACGAGCGGACGCTACATAAGTCAGGTTTTCCTCTGTAGTTCCGTCCTTCCGTGGGGAATTGAAAAAAATTATGTCGCATGATCGAAAAATTGCACACATTGTACCACCGACAAAAGCCTTAGATATCAAAATGCATAGTTGGCTTGTGTGTTCCTACAAATGGCAGACAATTTAAAGAAGTTCTCTCTTTCGATCGGCAAACCTGGTCTGTTCAAACAATATGAAATGCATTTTCAGGTGCCAGCGGCCTGGAGATTTCAAGTTGACTATCGCACTGTGTGAGTACCACGAATAATTGATTCTCTACAGTTTCCACTTGCATATAAAAATGTAATCTTTCCTAGCACGAACACGAATTGTGTACTTATTCTCTACATGAATTGTTTCTGGCTTTGTGTTTTAGAGGAGTGAACTGTCGTTAGATTACTCTTTTTCCCTTACACCGCTAGATGTTTTAGCTGGGGTAAGTATCCGCTTCCGTCTGAAATACAAATCCTATATGTTTCGGTGAAAACCATTTAAAATCTTGCTACTGTTGTACTTTGCATTGATGCATGGACTTGCGTACATGATGTACTCTTTCTGTGGGAACGAATAGCTTGAATCTTCTACCATAGCCAAGCAAAAAATTGAACGTTCACAGTTCTTACTTTGTCACTTGTTGCGTGGACCATCCTACCGCCATCGTACACCTTTAGTTTATGTCTTGCTGTTCAATGATTGCTTCATTTAAACGCAAAAGTTTACTGCGCACAATCCGTCTTGAAACGATGCCTTTTGTTAAAAGTTGAGTTGTGGCTTGAGAGACTTACCACAATAATATTGTCTCATGTTCATTTATTGCATTCCAATCCGACAGGGGTTCATGACGTGATCATCAAATTTTGAAACCATATACCGCATTAAATTGTGAATTTCTTTAGCCCTTTACCGCGAAAGGGAAAGTATATGAATGCATCTGTTGCTGCAACTTGCATAACTTACAAACTGATTTATTTATTTTATGTGATGTTTAAGTATTAAAATGGCTTTTGTTTTGTTTTCTTTTAGATATAAACAATGAGTTTTTCTTCTTTTCCAACACATTATGCCACAAATATATCTACAAATCCCGTCGGTCAGTTCGCTGCTTCCAAGTTCGCACAAAACATATCTACTGGTACAGGGCAGGTGAGTGGATCATTTTATTTTGTGTTTTTTTGATACTTTTCCTGGTGTTTGTTTCTGGGATTTGAGTCGGGAATTATGCCTTTAAAGGATTCAAGTCTGATTTTGCGTATGAATTTCACCAAGAACGTGTGAATCGGAGGTATTTCTAGTAGACAGACAAACCTATCATGGAACATCTTGACTTACGCTTGACTTAGTAGTTAAATGGAGAATTATAAGTCAAAGTTTTAATTTAATTCTATTTTTTTTGTTCTTTAGATTATCTCAGCGCCTGACGGAAGCCTACATTATGTACGAAACGAGGGAAATACGTTCGCTGCCCCCGCTGTTCCTCCGCCAGGGACAGGAAATGAACAACATCAAACATTGCTTACAATTCCTATAACAGTACCTGGAGCCAAACCTGGTGATGCTCAACAAACAGTGCATATTCAAGTCCTTAATCCAAATCCTGTACCACAGGCGCCATCAAAATTTCAAATGGGACAAATGCAATTACCAGTACAAAATCAACAGCCCGGTGGAACGACAGTTCTAACTGTGGCATACAGCCCTCAAGACAATAAATTTGTAACAAATCATGCATTTCCTGATAGCATGACTGTGGTAGCAGCTTTACAACCTCAAGATTTACAGCTTTTGGCCCAAGCGCAGCTAGCTCAAATATCTGCAAATAAACAGATGCCTTTAGAACAACCTGCCCCTCATTTGAATGAACAATACAACACTAGGTGGGATTTTAAATTGAATTTTAACTTTGCTCTCAGTTTCTAAATAAGTTTCTTTGATATATTTTAGTGATGGAGTCGCAGTTAAGCAAGAACCAACAAACGATTGGGATACTATAACAGGCGGTGGCCAGAACAATGGAAGTTTTCAGCAAAACTGTGCTTCACAATCGTCTGTGCCGTTGAATTTACAACCATATTTAAAATTTAACTCAGTTCCAATAAAGGTAGTATAAGAAAGATATAAATACCAATCGCATTGTGTACTAAATGAGTTTTTACAGTATGAACCTGATATAACACTAGAAGTTGAGGAAAAACAAGAGGAACCAGTCAAAGCCAAACGAAAAAGAAAAGTTAAAAAGAAAACTCCAAAGGAAAAGACACCAAAACCTGGGCAGGTTCTTATTGCCACAGCAGCCGATGGAACTACGTTATTCTGTTGTCCGGAATGTCAAATGGCTTATCCAGAGAAGGAAAATCTTGAACAACACCTAACTGTGCATAAGATTGAAAGGAGGTAATTAAATTAGTTTTTCAATGCAGTTGCCCATTAAATAGTGTTAAAGAGTGTCCATTGAAAGGCAAGACATTTGTGTGTTCCTGTTTATTTTCCTGGAATTTGTTGCGAGCTCCACTATGTGTTGTTGATATTCTGTCGTGTTCTTGTTTTTTTAAGAAGCGTTCATCCGTTGTGTGGAAGTTAGATGTAATAAGGCGGGATTGTTGTCCTACCTTTTGTAGTTCATGTTATGTGGTGGTACTGCAACGTTTGATTGGTTCGAGGAGATTCTTAACTAGTCTGTTTCCAGGTAGTTCAGGCCTTTAATTGTGTACTACTTCGTCGTCATGATGCTCGTTGTCAATGTTCAGTGTGCAATTCGTAGCATCGTGGAAGAGTTTGAGCGTGGGTTCATTCTTTTGAACCTTAAGTCACCAAGTAGACAGAGATTGGTGCGAATTGAAGAAAACATAGCGACGAGGCCTATGTCGTTATTGGATCGAACACAATCCACAAGTGCTCGACCAAGCATCAATACATCCAGAAAGATTAAGTGTTTGGTGCGATTTATGGCATAGCGGCAACATCGGACCTTATTTCTTTCGAAATGAGGAAGGAGACACCGTTAGCGTCAATGGTCTCGGAGCGATATTAAACGAATTCCTATGGTCAAAGCTCGACAACATCCGAGCTGTGGCTCCAACAAATCGATGCTACATGCTCTACGAGAGCAATGTCAACCATCTTTCTGTGGCTAGAACTCGACAACATGGATATAGAGCTGTGGTTCCAACAAGTCGATGCTACATGCTCTACGAGAGCGATGTTAACCGATTTTCTGTGGCCAAAGCTCCACAACATCGATATATCCGAGCTGTGGTTCCAACAAGATGGTGCTACGAGAGCAATTTTAACCGACTTTCTGTAGCCAGAGCTTGACAACATTAATATATCCGAGCTGTGGTTTCACCAAGTCGATGCTACTTGCTCTACGAGAGGAATTTTCTGTGGCTAGAGCTCGACAAGATACAAGGGTCTAAGTTGTGAAGGAGAAATTTGGCGACTGTGTTATGGCAGGGCGAGCGTAGTATTGTTTTATCTCTTGTTAGAGCTCTTAGCTTCTAGTTTGTGTCCAAAATACTACGTTGTCTGCAAATATTGGCTGAGTTTACATACTTTCCGGCCTTCGATAGCAAGTCGATATTGATATACCTATGTGTTCCCTTTATTTTCAGATATATTTGTGACATCTGTGGTGCGGGTTTGAAACGAAAGGAACATTTGGAAAGGCATAAATCGGGCCACAATCCTGATCGGCCATATATATGCAGTGTTTGCCTGAAGGGTTTCAAAAGAAAGGAACATTTAAACTTGCACATCGTAATACACAGTGGTGAAAAGAATGAGGTATGCTTATGTTTCTAAAACTGTTCTTCCAATCCCATTTGTTGGTTAATTCATCACACCTTGCCTTGGAATCGCATCTTTTGATGAATAAATCGACAATAGTCACAAATAGTGAAACCAACAACATGAATGATATATTTTACGTTTTGTTTTGAAATAGATTTGTGGAGAGTGCGGAAAACGCTTCTACAGAAAGGACCATTTGAGGAAACATGCCAATTCGCATGCCGCCAAGAGATTAAAGGAGGAACTTAGTGCAAAGACGATAACTAGTGGTGGAGTGATCAATCAGAACAAGTCCACGCCCGAAATTATAACCGACAACTGTTCAATCTCAATAACACTAGATGTTAATATGTCGGATAAACAATCGGAAAACAATTCAATATCTTAATCGCATTAGTTTACAAAGAATGATTTTCTTCTTGTTTTATATGTAATAAAATTTGGGTTGGGGATCATTAATTGTAATTTAAGTTTGAAGAATAATATATTTATTTTTTTTTTTTTTTATTAGAAAGAATTTATACAGTAAAATGAAAAATCAAACATTAACTACAGCAACAAACAGAATAGTTTTACGCTACCTAAACATATGTTACTCTTAAAATTTGTTTTCTCCTGGAAATAAAACAATATTGTTATGATTCGGTTAAAGTATTGAACCTAGCCAGTGTGAGGAAAGGACCCTGAAGTAAAGAATATTTGATTTTTCTGTATGCCAGCAGTGCTTCCATTATAAACGTTTTGTTCTCTTGTTAATAAGTATTTGAATTTTACACACTACTTGGGTGTCTCTACTCAACTGGTCGCTTTAAACCGAGAAAATGCATTCCAAAAAGACTTGTTTGTTACTATCCTTACCTATATGCACATATTCCAATCCGTTGCGCGGGGAAAACAACTGAAAGGACAGTGTCCTTGTTGATATTTTGGCTTTGGTATACGATGTTGTATTGAAAAAAAAAAAAAACTAAAACTGTTGAAGTTGTGTAAAATTTATCAGAATTTAATTGAATTAAATTTATATTTTATTTTATTTTTGTTTGGAAATATCGCACATTCCTATTGTCGTATTGATAATCTCAACCGAAGGCAGAAAGGATAAATTTATGAAATAAATTAGATAGAAACATATCTCATTGAAAATGAATAAAAAATATTGTTAAGAGTGCCTGAGAATGTTTTAAGAAGTATGTATACACTATGGAAACACAGATTTTTACATCAAAAATAGTTAAAACAATATATTTTTGTACTAAAATAAACAAAAAAATAAAAAATAAAACAAAGAAATTGCTGTATAAACCAATAATATGTGAAAAATAAAATCGGATGACGCAAAATACAATAAGATTACAAGGCAATCTAATTTTCTAATTTTAGTGGTTTAACTACATATATCAACATAAGTATATATATAAATATATATATTTTAATATAACATGACAAATCGTTTTTATGTTTGCTCTTTTTTAATTTATACTGTTACTATAATAAAACAAGTTAAGTATTATTTTATTTATAGTTGTTTTAATAATAAAAGCAATATGAAACAAATTTTATAATTGTTCTTATATCAATCTCGGGATGTTAAGCCTGTTGGTGGTGTGCTTAAGAGCTTGAAGCATTTTCAATAAGGGATTTAGTTTCATTAAGCTTGATTCCTTCTATCCTCAATCGAAAGAAACGTCGGTTAGGTATGAGGGCTGCGGATTCTAAATAGAGGTAAGGGACAAAGTACTCTCATATGATTATCCATTCACCAATCGTGCTTTGATTTATAATTTTGGTGGGGGCGAAAGCCCCCATTTATTTCGGCTTAATACAAGCTAAACCTAAGACTTACGACTAACTTAAAACCAAGAAGAGAAGTGAAGGAGATCGGATTTGAGGCTGGGAGTGCTGCGGTTAAAATCGAACTGGGTGGAGTTTGAGTTAACCTTACGCAACATACGGGAGATAGGTTCATTGGAGCCGTATAAGGTGCGCTGGGTCGGAGATAGAACAGACGAGGACATCAAAGGTTACGTGGGTTGGTGTTGAAGAAGATTAAGTTGTAGAGAGATGCGCAATCCATGGAGCCTGAGAACAGTCGATGAACGAAAAGAATATCTGCAACGTCTATACGTTTCTCGAGGGAATTCAGATTAATGAGGTTGAGGCGGTCTCGATAGGGAGGGAAGATAAGTGGGTCGTTCCAAGAAAGACCACGAAGGGCAAAACGAAGTAAACGTCGTTGAATGTTCTCAATTCTTGCCACATGCACTTGACTGGCGTATTCACATCTAAATTGCATGTGAACTGCATTATGAAACTCACCCTTACTTCAATAAGGACGTTCTTAGTACTAACTGACCATGAAGGCCAGTGACTTGTGCAGTCACCACTTTAAGACAGTTTAATAGAAATATCAATATTATTGTGGACTTCGCTGCAATATAAGCTCACATAGGCTGAACGTACAAAGAATTTTTAATATCACAACTCTTTGTTGCTTTAGCGCAACTACTCTGCAGATTTGAACCTATGACATGGAAACCTGTTCATTTTACATTGAATCCCCAATCACGAAGGCCGCATTTGAAATGGACGAAAAATCTGCAGTGAACGCAAAAACCTTCAAAAATCCTTGATGGACTTCTAGATGGAAGTACTTAGTTCCTTCTAAATTTGGCCGGAAATAGACTAAAAAGTCTTACCAGTGTAATGCGTTGCCACTGGCTTTGAACAACGAACTTGTTTCACAAATTTTTTTTGCAACACTAAACTCTGACTAATGAATGCACTACCTGATAGCCTCCGGAGTAGAAGACATATCCTAGTGTTTTTCACTTCTTGAAATTTCTTTGAAAGATTTGCTGAAGTTATGAATCACCGTGCGACTACCGTATACAAACTAAATGATTGGTCCTAAGAAGGGCCAAAAGTTAATCTAATTAAAACAGTCATCATGCCATTCACCAAGAGGAGAATCTTTCACTTTCACACGGTATCATGGCGCATAAATTTGTTTTTCACTTAAGACAAAGCCTGGAACAGAATCACTGAAAAGGTGACAACAAAACCACGAATCTACTTGGACGTACATATGTAAATCCTTGATAAAATCACATTACTATCTTCAGCAATAGTATACACCTCGAATCGCAGTGTAATTCACTTAGTCAGTGCTTTTCTTCAAATGGTAGAGTGATGATTAAAAACTCACAAATCAGAGGCTTATGTGTACTACCGAGTTCTATGGCAACCCTAAAAGCTATAAAGCCTCTTAACTTGGAGCCTACACCAGCTGATAATCCTCATTGATTTGTCCTGAAACTCCAGCTAAATAAGGATTGAGTTCAATCAGTGACATACCTTCCAAGAAATACATCGATTTCACAAAGAAAAGAAAAAAACAAGAAAGAAGGAATTTCTACCCAGGGACACATGTCTCTCTTGAGGACACAAATACTGGATAAATGTCTCACCAGTGCTTGAGCCAGGTTCAATCAATAGTATTTCTTTCGATTTCACGTCCTCGGGAGAAGAAACAACTTCTTAATAGAATGGCACAACAGATCTCTATGGTTGTTAAGGCAATAACAATCCGTACGACTCCACATTACAAAACTGTCTACATTTTTTTTTTCAAGCCAGCTGAGGGACAGAACCCAGAAATAAAAACCTGGCTTTTTGATTTTGGATCCTTGCTCAGAACATAGAAAGACGATCTTCAATAACTGGCACAGAGCACTCAAATATTAGACCGATAGAGCATATTTTACCAAAATGGACAACTCAGATTGGGCTTTCTAGCTCCTCTACCCATTTTCATGAACTATTAACTCTGGTATTACTGGTATTTGTAGTTGGTTCTCAGCAGCATCGAACACCTATCATCTTCTATAAAAACAGCTCTTGTTGGTGCTAAATTGGAAACAAATTCTTGAGTAGGGATCATTTGCATTACAGACTACACTTTCAAAGTAAACTTTTTTTAAAATTCAAACTGCCAAGTGCCTTACTTTGAATATTTTTAAAAATGTAAGTAAGTACGAAAGGTAGACTTAAGTCGAAAGGGGGAGATATGGTTCTCTACCTATATGAATGGCGTCTTCTTTCATTCTTTAGGTAAATCCAAGACCTAACAATAAGCAACAAATATGTATCACTCACTTACTTATCACTCACTTGATATACGATGAACCTGAACCTCAACCAACAAGCCTCTCCAGCCAGCTCGATCTTTAGCCAGGTTCTTCCGATTTGCATACCACGTTGGGTAAGGTCTATTCCTACGCACCACCTTAGGCAAGGTCTTCCTCTACTAGCGACGAGTTTTCAGTCGAAGCATTGTTGTCCCTCTGTTCTACATGACACAGACATCTTAGTCGTTGAACTCTTTTGACTATGTTGATGTCACTATGCAACTAGCTCATGGTCACATTTCTTCTCTACTCTCTGTCTATACAGAAGGAACGAACCGAACCGATTTTCGTGTCATATTAACCGAGATGGTGCCATACCTTGGCACCATAGAGCCCTACTGGAATGGCCAGGGTTTTGTAGAGGATTACTTAAGATGTTCGAGAGAGGGCTGTACCCAACACAATTGCCCTCTAAGCAGAGGCATCGTTTCATTTCAAAACTAGTCTCATCGTTTGAAGTTATATCGGTTCCCAGGTAGACAAAGGACGCCGTGGCTCAGTGGTTAGTGCGTTGGACTATGGAACAAGGGATTTGAGGTTCGAATCCCAGTCGGAACACCTAAAAAGTTTTTCACGGCCCCACCTCTCGCGAGCATCTGACAAACATCCGAGAGTACAACTGTCCTGAGAAAGTTTCTCAAAATAACAAATTGCCCTCCGGATACGGCATTAAACAGTAGGCTCCTTCCATTCGTGTAAAGAATATAACACGCACAACACAAATGGTTGTGAGAAGCTAGGCCTTGGGTTCCATCGACCTGTTGCGCCAAGTATTTATTTTTTTTTAGGTAGACAAAGTCCCTAATTACCTCAAAGAAATATCTGTCGAGAGTGACGTTCTGTCCCAGATGTCGTTGTTGTCCGTCCTGTTTTGTTGGCAGCCATTTTAACCGCTTAACCCATCTTAGCTGCTTCCTGTTCAATCCTCAGAGAAGCACTATTGACGTGAAGATTTGTTAGTTGGACGGAATCACTATATGGGAATAATTATGCTATAGTTACGCCGAAATGAAGAACGTGTACCAATTGAACACCAAAAAGCAACCGACCCTACAGCAGTTACATGTCTTTTGCAATTTCAGCCTTCCATATAGTTGTTCCATGCACTGTTCCTAGCACTGTTCCATCACTGAATATGTGACATAAAAGATGAATTCAAGTGCGTAGATCTTAACTATCAGTTCAGTCGAACTGATCACAGAAATTTGAGTCAGCAAAACCCAAACATCGATTGATTTCGTTGTTCAGTCTTCAGAAAATGGCACATGTCTCGGGCATATACTGAACCCACACGGGAAAAGCAATATCGATTTAATATTTTCTAATTTGAATCCATCCAGTGAGTAATATTAAATATCCGCTGTTGATGTAAAAAATGGTAATTCCGCATTCAACAAACCTATAAAATTATTTTAATTAAAAGAAACAACCAGCAAACTCATGGAAGCACAGTCTGAGTCACTGAAACAAAATATTTCGTTTTTCCCGCTACCTTTGCGTCAATTTCTCTGCAATCCATGACTGCGATGAGAGCTACGAGTATCTCAGGCATTTGGTGGGAAGTCATACCGATATTCACATGAGTAAACAGCCTTGATATTCATTTGGGAAAGTCAGGCAACATGAAATTAGCAAAAACGTCGGCTTGTATTACCACAGACCATGAAAAAGAAGAATTAATAAACCACCACGCTCTCGTTTTTATTTTATTTTTTTTTTGGTTTCGTCTTCTTCTATTATTAATTAACTTATCTTGAGATATATGTACATATGTAAACGCAAAAAAAAAAATAATACAACTCAGGCTAGACCATGGTGCACACGATTGATGTTCTCGTCGTACTCTTATAGTTTTGACTACGAATAGATGGATTGTGGCATCGAGGGTTTCTGTTCTCCTTCATGCACTTCAAGTTCTCTATGTCAAAAGAAACTGAAGACAAAGTTCCCCCTCCCGTTTGCAGTACGATACGATTAAAGCCAGCAACTAATGCGTTTAATGAAGTACGCATATCCGCTGAAAAACCTCTTCACATTTAAAGTAGGTTGGTCTTAATCTGAACCCAAAATGGTTAACAAAACATAGCCCATGGAGAGACAATCGGACGGCGGCGGGCGGCGGGAATAAAAAAATTAAACGGATTTTCATTGATCGTGTTGCACTCCATATTATTTATAACGATTCACACTACGAGTATGCATTTTGAGAAAATGCTTCATTTCACCATTTCTCCACTCTGGGGGGAGAACACGGGTAGTGCTTATTACTGCGGTTGTAATTTAAATAAAATAAAATTGTAGGAAAGAAAAAAAAACCTACAAGAGAAACTATAATTTGTTTAAGCTGGGACTGAGTCTTATGTAATACCCTATTTTATCGTTTGGTGACGTTCAGGCTTGCCAATGAGACTTTAATGTTTATGAGCGCTTAAGCCTGGCTTCTACAGATTGATTGTTTAGAAACTAGGTACAGGAAGTGTTATCCCAGCACAACCATAGCTATAGAGAAAGCTTAGGACTCATTGCTTTGACGAGAAGTAATAAAATTGTCACCATTGTCAGTGAATTGAATACTTCATTCGAAAACACAGAACGATTCAGATATCGGGCCTCAGATACTCCGAAATACGAAATTCGATGTCGTTCATATGACCACCGAGCGAGGACGTTTGCAGCGATCGATTCCTTGGAGCCAAGCTTCCACAACTCTTCCACACATATCAGTGGGAACTTTGTCAGTTTCGTGTTTGGTATTGTTCCTTAGGTCCTCGAACCTTGTTGTCATAAAACACTGACTTAACGTTGCATGAGTGAGGTGGGCATTCGATCAGATCATTTCTCGAAATTAGATGATTAGCGGACCTCCCCTTTAATAGATCAATTGTTTGACCAGGTTTGTGACATGCGGCACCATCTTGTTGAAGCCATATGTCACTGATGTCAAGTCGATCTAATTCTGGGCAAAAATAGTTTACCAACATGGCAGGGTCGAGGGGTCCATTGATCGTAGATAATTTTATTAGACGAAAAAATATGACTCACGAAATGAGCTTCTTAGACCCAAGTTAGGTATTTTGTTGCTCATAGGTAGAAAAAAGTAAAATCAACAAATTTGGAATGGATCTAAAGTTTTTACGGGCAGATCAACACAAATGTCCATTCGTCCTTCAGAGGTACCTTCCTACCTCATCAACAAAACTCCTTACCTTTCCTACGACAGCACTTTAAGGCATCAAATATCAAGCCAATGATCACATAGTTCGATGTGCGATCACTTACTTAGTTAGGTGGCGTTACAGTTCGGGGTGAGCCTGGGCCTCAACCAATAAGTCTTTCCAGTTAGCTCGGTCCTTAGTTAAATGCCTCCAGTTGCGCACTCCAAGTCGCCTTTTACTTGTGCGCGTCACCTAAGGCGAGGTCGGCACTGCGGGCAGGACCATTGGTGTCCATTAGCTCTACATGTCGTAGACATGTGCCATTAAGTTCACATAATAAACTAAGGAGAAACGAATCAAACTTCTGTACCTGAAGAGAAGTAACATGACACGCCTATTATTTCAAGTTCGCAAGGTCAGTATCTAAGCTAAGCTTCCCATTCAGAGCAAAGAGATACTTCAGTCCAACTCCTTCTCTTACAATCCCAACCAAACAAACCAGGCTTTAAGGTTCGTTTTTAGGACCAGAATGGAGCCCCAAATATTTTCGTTGTAATTCAGTGCGTTCTTCAAACTTTTGCAGAGCCCAATCGGAGAAGTTTCAGGCTTTCAAATGAGCAAGAGGTTTCAGTTATTGAGTTTATTTGATCTTCTGAGGGTGTAAGCCAAGATTTTTTCATAAAATTGCAGGGTAAGTACACTTAAAGTAGCGAGCACCTACTCAGAATTTGGGTAGTAATTTCTAATAAGTTCCAAATGTTACTCGTTCATGAACATCACCATGATGAAAATATAAACCTTGGGTGATAAAAGAGTTTAAAGTTACATTTGCATTAAAGTACAAAATTGTTATGTCGCTATTGAAAAACCATGGCTGGTGCCCATTCGGTCTAATATGTAGCCTGTTTATCTCAAGAGACTGATGGGGAGATTTATGGATACGTCGATGTCGCTTTAGGTTTGTAAACATAATTCATCACTGAATATCTTGTTTTCATTAACTCAAACGTGACAGTTGTCTCAAAGAATTTCTGTATCGAAACGGTGGAGTCCATGCTTCGAAATTATTGTTGAAGTTGAAAGCACAACCAAGGTAGACAAAGTTCCTTACTGTCTCAAAGTTACATCTCTCGATTGTAATATTCTGTTTAGTACTCAAACTCATTTCGTTTCCATTTAAATACTAGGAAACGTACCGCTGACAGATAGGTGATTTTTACTGATTAGGTCTGCTTGCGTACTTTCTGCACCAAAATTGTGAAATTTCAAGGAGTGGGGGCAAAATTCTCTCAAAGAAGTCAGAGTAAAATCTCAAAAAGTAAACGAGAACGAAAGCTATAAAATTTGACCACTTTTTAGACGTCAAAAACAAATACACAAACAACAACAAAATTTCTTATAGCTATCTGACAGATTTGACAGATTTCATAAATCAGTGCAAAGAAATTTCTTGGCAAAATTTGTTGCTCTTTCGTGAGCGCTCCTTTTACGAAAAACTACGAAACTTTGGGGTACTCACGCAGGATTTCGTGAGAATTCGTTGTTTTGGGAGAGTACGCGATATAAAAGATCTGTTCACGAAATTTCACGAAAATCTACGAAAAGTCACCAAACCCTGTTCGAGTTCGCAAAAGTTTCGTAGTTTTTTGCAAAAGACAGTGCTCACGAGAAAGTGTAAGAAGTTTCTTTGCACTAATTCATGAAATCTGTCATTCATCTGTCATTGTTGTTCTTTGTATACATTTACGTTTGACGTTTAAGAGGTGGGCAAATTTCGTAGATTCCTTGTTCGTTTTTACCTCTTGCTGATAGAATTTTACCCCCACGCCTTGAAGTTTCCCAATCCACGAATTTTGTGTGCAGAAATGTACATAAACAGATCTAGAGTTGGCATAGGCTAGTAGTAGCACAGACTTGTCACATTGCCTATAACATTTTTGGACATCAAAAGTCTCGGTACGACTCGAACCTAGAGCTGTTTCTTTATAGCCTCTGTATATGACCAAACCTTAGTGAAGTCACCTCCAGCTGCTTTGAATATCTCAAAATCTTTCGAATTAAGCGGTCTTATTGGATTCAAGCCTGGACACTGCTATCCTCAATTTATTCTATTAAGGTCGACAGGTTATTTTGCTATCAACTTTGCGGTGTCGCTTTGTATGCCTCTTGTTTACCTGGGTGTGTATCGCGGCATTGTCTGTCAAACCAGGGGTTTCTTGGTCCTGGTCGGGTAAAACTTAGTACAAAAGTTGTGGAAGTGTTGATATTGGCCATTTATTCTTGAATCCAACCGCATCTGTACATGGTTTAGGACTAGGTCGGTCTCTTGTGATTTTAACTTTTTATGTTGTGTCTTCACATTACTTTTCTACTTTGACTGTAAAAGCAGGAATGAGGAAACTGGTCCCAATTTACAGAGCAAACACCGGAAAGAAGCATATCCACCTCATTAGTCCGATACCGGCAACTTTGCATCACGAGAAACTTCCCAGGTCCCCTTGTTGCTGTTGCTCGTGTTTCACCAGATCTACTCTATCAGATCTAACCTATTAGGTAGCTCATGTGCAAGTGCTCTGTCTTCACTGGGATTTTGGAGACTTTCACGTATTTAAGTAGGTAATACAGGGTAATTCAAGATTGTTTTCCCATTATTTTAAGGCCTGGGTATCGTGGGGATGTAGAGTTGTTAACTTTGAGGAAAATGTTTTGCTATTAGTGACACAAATCGATGCCGTGCTACCAGACTATCATCCACACCACACGGATGTTTTATGTTTCAGGTTTCATGCCGAAAACAACATTTTTACTTTGTTTACGAAGTCAATGAAGACCTGCAGGGTTTTATTGGGTGCAATGCACTTTCGCTTTCCACTATAAAATCCTCGCTCGCTGGAAGACAGTATTTGGTGATGAAATGTGATGAAATCGTTAAAAAAAGTCAAAGACTTCCTTTGGCAGAACAATCTGAACAAAACTGAAAGTATATTGGGGATCTTAACCGACTTGGACTTGGACTTGTACGTTTCTTACAATTTTGACTGTTTGTCTAAACGATCGCAGCAATGAAGCATCGATATGAAAAGTGTGTTGAGTTTTGATTAGGTTTAGAAATCCATGCAGGTCAGTTGAAACATTTTAGTACCAATTTGAACCAAATTAACAGACCATTCTAGGTATGCGGACGCTTTGACGCATCAACGCTAATCAAAGGTTTCACTTATACTGCTCGTACGAAGGTCACCGCACAGTGCGGCTCCGATTACATTTCCCAAATGCTGTATGCTCAACCGTCTCTAAGTGATTGATGACTTTTCAAACCAATCAATCCGACATCAACACATGCTAAATAATTTGTCCATTATTTCTCTATGCTACAAGCTATGTAATCGAATTAACATACCCTATGGGATGCGGTACAAAATAAAGAAGAAAAAAAAAATGATATCACATCTATCTAATACGAACGGATGAATTAAGTGAATCCCAACCACCTCCTACCTTAGGTTACACATTTTGCTGTATGTCTTGACTGCGGCAGAGCAGAGCAGCGCAGCTCAATCGTTCCACCATTTAAACCTTTAAAAAAGTTTACGTAATCTTACGCACACACTTTTCGATGCAAAAGGTGGGGATCTTGTATTTTACTTTCTTGTTGCAATAAAGAGAAAGTGAAAGTGTATTATCTCTCCACCAAAGATACATTGCGCCGATCAGCCAGTTGCACAGTTCGTTTGGATACTTCATAAAGACAATACAAGTGAGAAAACACTAGGACGCCGCCGTGGCATTGGGTGTTTGGAAGATAAAAAGATAAAAAGATAGAAAAAGAAAAAAATTGCAAACTTTACGAGTAAACAGATGCACAATGCAAATAGTATAAGTCATTGGTATCTGTTTGTAAACTGTTTCGTTTCTAGTAACTTAATCAACGGTGAGCTCTAAGTGAGTTCGGTCTGTGTTCGAGGTAGTTTTGTGTGTTCCTAGGACGACGACGTCTCTACATTCAGGAAGGAAGGCAAAAAGGAAGGACTAACAATGCCATCATTTGGTTGCATCATCCTTGTGGCGTCACTATCCCTAACAGTGGCCTTTCAGTTTCCAGACAATATCCAACGATCGGCAAGTGCGCCACCGCCAGCTACTCTTAAACCGAAACTAATTCGAACAGAACTACGCGTGGGTAGAAATTTAAATTTCGACGACACCGAGGTGATCAGTGTGCGGGGCAACAATGGTGAAATGACGCAGCTGTTGGTGAAGAAGAGGCCTAGGAATGCGGAAAGCATTGTTCAACCCATAAGTGATTCGATTAATAGGTACTTCAAACGTGCCGTAGATAATAACGACAGCTTAAAACTGTTCAATCTTCCATTTATGCTAAATGCGGCCTTAAGGTCTGTGGAAAAGAAGGAGCCACAGCCAAATGGTGATGAAAGCTATCGCGGGACAGCGCAGAATTTTTTCTACAACATTATGGGTAGCATCCCTGAGTCGATTGCAAAGTCAACCCTCGCAGTGTTCGAGAAGAAGGATGGATCTGAAAAGAAATCCAAACCGAGTGGATTGAGTCAGGTTTCCATTGCCCCCGAAGAGATTCCCGTCATCGAAGGAGTTCGTGTTCCGGACGACGAAGAGGATAAAATCAAGGTGTGGCGAAACGCCAGAGTGATTAAAAACGAGCTCGTCCCATACAAAAGTGGTTATCGACCCCCCAAAGCTCGCCCAATCCACTTGATCGATGTGGCAAGCGAGAACACCCTGACTCGTCGCACAGGACTAGGACCGTTTTTCGTTTCGGATAATATTGAAAACGTTCACACCGAATACAAACGGGCAAAGGGTCCCTTCTTCGCCGTCGACAACATCCGCAGCAATGAGCTGTACACCAGCCCACAAGACCATTCGTACGACAGTGCAAATCAGTTCAGAAACTTTGGCAACGACGATGTCATTTTCAAATCCCGCCAGCCAGTTCGAGAGTACTCCAATCCGGATATCGGAGTAAAAAAGGTCAACCTTTATGAGGATTACATGAACGCCTACAACCAGGATCTCAACCGACAGCGACAGTACTACGAAAGTGTTCCCCCAAAACAAGCGCAGTACTACAAACAAGAGATGCCAAAAAAGGTACAATACTACACAAATTTGAACAGCAACGGCTGGAGTGATGCAACACAACAGCAAGCTTATTCCAATGACAATGCCAATAGTTACGGATTTGTCTACGAAGATCCGTATCAATTCAACAACAGATGGGGAATAACCCAATAACACATATTTGCTCGTGTTCGTCCACAAAAGGTGAGCCGCATTTGTTTGTCTTATAATGGAAATAATAAAGTATTGTTTTGCAGACAAAAGTGCTGCATAAGTGGCACTGAATGGCCCTGCCCTGCCCTGCATGGAAAATGATTGCTGTTGGTGTTATACAAATACAAAGTAAAAATATGTGTAATTAGTTATAACCATAATGTTCTCTTATTTATTTATTTTAGTTCTTGTATCAATTTGTAAAAGCATCTATTTATGTTAGCCTAAGTTTGTATAGCTGTTGAATCAATACAATTTTTAGAATATTCGGTGCAAGTGTGATGAATGAAAACACCTTGGCTTTTAGAAAATAAACAAAAGTACCTACTTTTTAAATTTACTTGTCAAATTTGCATCATTTAATGCGAATCTGCTTAAGCTGTGTTCACACTTTTGTCAGATCTATAGTACAAAATGTCTAACAATCGCCAGACTGCCATCTGTCAATGAATTTGCAGGCATCTGCCAGTCGTGTGAATAGTCCTTGACAGATTGGATTTTGTTTGACTTACACTGGCGAGGGGTGAATCAGAGAGGTGACAGTACAGTAATCCGGATTTGACGTTTGAAAATGTCAATCGGTGCCGTACGACAAATAAAACAAAACTGAAAAACCGAGAAACTTACGAGCCAAAGAAATAGCAAAGTGTTGTTGAAAAAAGCATTTGTTGTTAAAAAACCAATCAGTTTCATTGGCGCCAACAACTAATACGCCAAAAAGAGTCTACGAAAGTCAAATGTCAAAGAAAATATCCTGTCCGCCGGTCCTGTATGAACAGGCACTTTCGTATCAATGTCAAACTCAGGCCATTGTCAGACTTTTGAGACAGATGTGAGAAGCTTAAAAATTTGTTTAAACATGGTTTGTCGTCTTCAGTGAAATGAAATGTCAACTGTCTCTCCAATTGCAGAGATCCAGGAACTTTCAAGATGATGTTATTATATTCCATGATACAGGTGATGATTACATTTTGTTCCCAAATCCTTGATTTGTCCTTAGGTGAGGCAGTAGTCTTTAGGACAGGTCCGACACTTCTTTTTGCCGGAATTCTTCTGTAGTCTGACACGCGACATGTGAGATGATAAAGTACAGTGGATTGCTTTAGGTCTTAGGGCTGTCTGTGACAAATGCCCTTAGACTAGTGTAGGATCATTAAAATACTAGAGAGACTTGCCTCAGAGTCAGTTGGAACTTCTGGAGCTCCTAATGAATTGATGACTATTTCTGAGGTTTGTATTATCTAAGTGAGGTGTAGTGGATTATCTCCAATTCCTCTGCGGAGTACATCCTTTTCGCAAAATCGAGACATTGTCCTGTGATGCTCATACCCAGTCCTTTTAGAGAGAGAATATCTGCACATATTTGCATCTGATTAGTTTTTTCTTTTAATCAAAGGTGCTCCCTGAAAACTTGACTTCACTGACTGCAGTTTATAGTCGTTGTTAGCCCTTGATCCATGTTAAAGGACTTTTATTTCGTTTAAGAGTGACACAGTTCTATTAGAAGCAACGTATTGTGCTTTTTTTTTTTATCTATTCGCCCAGTTAGTAAGGTAAACATTATCCAACAACCAAGACCACGTTTGTGAATGTCAACCCATTCGTGTCTATACTTATGGCATTGACAAGGCATGTGCACTTCTCGTTTCGACTGCTGATTGACTACAGTGTTTAAGGAGAGTCTTGGGGCATTTATGGGGCACCAGAGAATTGCTGCTGAATCCCATTCCCCCATAAGACATAGCTATTAACCATCGACCTGCTACTAAGGCGGGGGAAGTAAGGACTATAAAATCAGCATTAAGGCGCAAGTTATGTAGATCTGTTTAACGAAGTACATAATTTGCAGATACACAGCCCTAAGATAGCTGAGTTCCAAAAAATTCTCAAGTTGACACACTTCTACATCAAATCCTAAGACTTCACAGTGTGACAGTTACGTATGGGTGCCACGGGATTGTCAATGGTGATCACCACTGCGGCATACTGACAAACTTTTAAGTGACATTTAGTATCAGCAGGATTGTGCAATCTGCCAAAGTTCTGACAACGTTTGACAATGGATCTGAACTGACAAAATTGTAAGGAAAGATATTGTTAGACTATTGTTTGACAATTGCTGAACCAGTTACTTGACAATACACACAAATCGGTACAAATTCGAACTTTGCATATTAATTTGTCATTGCCAGTCCATTTGTACGAATCGCCAAGCCATTTGTAGACCTGTCAATATTTCTTGATCTGACATTCGTCTGAATATAGCTTCAATTCTTCAGAAATTCCTTAATTATCTCAACTCAACCCTGTGTTTATTTATCCTATTTATGATTCTAGGAATTATTGTTATTTCAATTCGGACAGACCTGTTAGCTACGCCCCTAAATATGTCAGAACCAGTGTAGGTCTGCTGGGGATCTTAATATCATTTGTTCTATAAAATTCTATAAAATTTTCTCTATACTTTGTCAATGTTATGAAAGTCAAACCTTTTGAACAGTTGTTCAATTAACCATACATTTTGGCTTATGTAAGATTCTAAAGGTTATGATCTGAAATTAGTTTGACAGATGGTACTGGATATTGCGTCGCACGTATTGTCATAGCTTTCTTGTGACATTCAGGTTGGGAAAGTTTGGATATGTCCACATACAACTTGTAAGTGTGAATACATAATGTTTTGCACATCTTTCGTCCATTTTTACACTAAGAGAAGAGAACAACATGAACGAAAATTTTATAATTTGTAGAAACTCCCTCTTGATGTGCTTTTAATTTGCCACTTAGTTACAAGACTTTACAGCTCTTAACATGATGGAGGTACCAGTTCAGTATAATAGCTTACATATGTTGTAATTGACACAATTAAAGTTATAAATTTATCTAAAGACCTAAGAATGTGAACTTCGTCTCTAAGCCAAGCCCAAGATCAGTTAAGTGGCGTTTGTCCTTAAAACTAAGGAATAATTCATATTTAGAAATGTATAGCCCTGCGGAGTTTCCTCTGCACTGTCTAGTTAAATAGATTGAAATGGTATCCTGCTGCTAGCGAGGGCAATCACTGGTTCAAGAAACGAAGATTCAAGAGGCGATATTGTAGAAAATGAAAAAAATACTTTAAAGGGAATAAAAGGAAAAAGTTTTGTACAATTGGCGGAACTACGGTCAGTGGAAATTTCATCATGCAAATTGGTCGAAAAGAGAATCGTTAGTGTGTCGATAAAGTTTAGACAGTAATGTTCTAAGTCTTTCAAGATTTAATATACCAAATCCTTGCTATGCTATGTGCTATGTATCTACCGTGTCAGGTCTTCTTACACTTTCGAGTCTTCTAAGTTCGTTCTGGATGCTCATTATGAAAGAGCAGGTTTCTGCCAAGTCATCCTTTGAGATAGTCATATTGCTTACTAGAAGCTCCAAGATTGGTAGATCTAGCCTCTACTAGTGGAAAATTGCATATTCCCTATTTTTTTCCCTCATCTGAATATTCTGAGCAGGAAGGCGAGCTATCGTGTCCCAATTTGTGAAGATACTTTCGATAGCCACCAGGGCTGGACAGGAATAGTTACATTCCCCTTGTGCTCTCTTTCTCCAGATCTCAATCACGAATATCAGCTTGTGGGTCCATTTCCGTTTTGCCGTGTTATCCCACCTGGTTTACACAACAATGCTGCAGAATTTACCCTTTCCTAGTTTCCTCTGCTGTTACCCTCCTACTATTGATAGACCTAATATCATGGCTTTATGTTTTGTATTCAATTTTGAGCCCGATTTGTGAAATTTATCTTGGATCAGAAGATCCATGAATGCATTAATCATTGATCCACCCATTTCGATCAATTTTGTTTGGTTTACCAGACTCGCCCAACAATAAACAAACCTACCTACCAGACTTTTAGAAACATAAACATTTACCCACAGTAGATGCGGCCATTTAAAGAGGAGATATCTACAGATATTTTCAGTGATCTATGCATCTAATAAATGCATGGATTTTATCAATTAATGGCCGTCGAGTGACTGATTAATGTGAGTGCAAGCTGTCTGACAACATTTTCTGAAAAGAGGTGCACGCTGACAAATGTTTTTTTTTTTGATTTGAAGAGTAAAACTATGCACTTTGTGGATATTAATAATAATTTTAAATACAGACGAATGCGGGAAAGAATATATGAAATTTTAAACTCTCTTGGAGGAAGTTTCAATGTTTACAAGTTCCCCTTTGAGATGAAAATGTTGGGTGAGATGCAATTTTATGTGGGACTACTGTTTAAACCATGTTTTCTGTCAAATGACACAAGTCATCGGGTCGGGAGTCGTCTCATTTATGTTTCAGGAATCAAGTTTAACAGGCGGAGGTCCTAGCAATGACACTAGCTGGCCATGAGATTGGTTGAAGGCAATACCAAAGGAAGGTATCGCCTTTTTTATAGACAAACAGGGAGCGATTACTGCTATCGCAATAAAATCCAAGTTTAAGGTTCTTGGAACACAACACAATGCTTCTGCTGGGTTCTTGGGCATAAAAATATACTAGGTAATGAGAAGGCTAACAAACTGGCCACAATAGGTTCGAAATCTACATCAGAGGAGGCCGATACCTGGCTGCTCATCCCTTCTCCTCCTCAGATGGTCCTCCTAGACACTTGTGTCACTGCAAGAACTTTATGGCCTTGTTTCGATAAAAGTAGGACCAAAAGAATGCCTTTCGACCCTGATAGGAGTAATCCCGGGGAACCCCACTATGCGGTAGCACATGAAAAAACAGAAAAAAACGGAAGAAGGCCTATGTAGTGGATGTGGAAATGAGCAAGTCAATGAGAATACAACCCACTTTCTCTGTCACTGTCCAGGTCTTACCCACCTAGGTTACGTCAGGTTAAGAGGATAACTGCAATACCATGAGAGCAGTTTAACTCGGATCTCAACTAAAGCATTGTGTTCCCCGGTGTGCGATATCTGAACAGAAATTTAAACGGGTTAGTCCATGTCGGGAGCTGCCCTCCTCAACCAATTCGTTTTCTTTATGAATTTTTGAATGGTTTTAGAGGGTATATTCACCAGTTCGTAGTGCTGGTCGAAAAATGATTTCCCGAAGGTTTGGTGTCTGATTTTGCTGAGACTTGGGCATTCGTAGAGGAAGTGTGTCGTTTCTTCCTCCATCTCAGTGTGCCGTAGTCTCTGCATAGGTCTGAGGCGTTGAAACCAATTCTACTGAGATTTAAACTTCTCAGCCGGCACTTCCTCCGTGACGAAATAAAATGAACCAATCAATGACTTCTTGAACTTCATTAAATCTACTCAATGCTTTGGTAGTTCATAGGACCCATATTCGAAGAACCTGGGTTAACCAATGGACAAGTGGACAAGGGACATTTCATCACTATGGGTATCACAATGGGTCTATAGTGTGTCATTGCAGATTCTTACACTCGCCTACCCAGTCCCTAACCAAACATCAATTTTAAAGAAAAGTCGAAGATTTCAACTCGTTTGTAGAATTCGTCCAACCGTTTGCAACCCAAAATGAAAATGACGGATAGAGACTGAGTTGGCTTAAGTTCTTCCACACATTTGTGATCAAGAAAATCCAAAATCTTTGAATAGGCCGTCCATTTACGTTGAAAAGAAGTGTAGTTGCCTAGGTTATGCAATCCAAACAAAAGAGCTGATTAGCGAACTTGCTTTCACCGAGGTGGTGCATGCAAATGGTGGGAAATAACGTCAAACAATGGTCAAATCCTCCTCTATGGTACCAAAACGAAACAATCAGCGATTAAGGATATTAATTGATGAATTGTCTTAATTGGTTTTCCCAAGTGAAGACGTTTACATAACAATTCATGGTCGGAGGGAGCTGACACAATTTATGTTCTCAAGCAATCTTCTACAAAAAATATTTGTTGAAGCAGGATTCCATTTGACAATTTAAATTAAAAGAAAATCTGTACATGACTTACATTAAATTTGTATCGAAACAACATTTTTTTTTTTAGTAAATACCTGAAATTACTGAAACTAATGACATTACCAACACGTGACGGTAATGAAGAATGAGTGGCTAATGATGCAACTTCGTTTTTTATTTAATAATATCACGTAACTGATAAATACCTTTGCGTTAAGTTACTAACCTAAACCTGCTAACCTGAGCTAAATATCCGTAATGGCTTTTTTCTGTATCGCAGCGTTTTGTGGTAAAAGCCGAGTTTGGTATGTGGCGTGTATTAATCTGAGATATGTTGTAGAAGAGATGATCGTATCTCGGGTCGAGTCGGCGGGGAGCATTTATAATAATCAATTTTGTCTGGCCGACCTGTTGAGTTAATTTCCTTTGGCAATTCAATAACATGTGGAGTAGGTTTCATAATGATAGGTATCACAGTGTTTTCTGGTTGATGCTGGGTCGTTAAGTAATGGATAAGAATCGACGTTTAATGGGCGGCTAATCAAATCTTGGGTGGGTTTGTTTCGTGGACTAATTATACGAAGTTCGCAGTTGGAGGCTTACCTTACTGAATTAGACGAAATAGGCTTCACAGCTGGATGCTGTGCGATTACGATGAAAATACTTGTAAATCGGATTGAAATTGCTTTGTATAAGGAAGTTCTTTGCTTCCTACTAACAATGTTATGATCTAAAACCAACGTTGACCGAGAATGAGAATAGTCCTAACCCAGACTCTTTAGCTGAGCCTTGCCTAGCTATTTCACTGGACATCCCATTCCCAGAGAGTTATTGCATTTTTTAACTAACCGACATCGAGGCGCCAAAGCCTTATGCTAAATACCTTACAAATGCAACACCGCTGACCAACTCGAAGCGAAAACAGGACCATCAGACTCCTAATAAACAAGAGAGGAACCCTCTTCAAGATAGTTAACACCCTAAGCGGTCACTGTGCTATAGAAACTTCTTTACAAACTGTCGAAGAGGAAGATCGGACCATTAGTCACGTCCTACGCACACGCCCTGCACTCTCCAACATCAAGGAAGCTACACTAGGCGAATACCTTTCCAACGATCTTAACAATCTTCTGCACTGCATTACAGTAAGAATAGCTCTTACATCCAAAGGAGTAAATGATTCTCAGAGTAAGGGGCTGATCCAAAATCCTAAGTTCATCCTCACCGTGGGCCGGTTTAAACCAACCAACCAACAGCATTGAGTAAGCACAGCTCGACTAACTAGAAGAATAGATAATCTGACTCCTTAACCTATCCTTTACAATATATCCGGTGGCTATTAGAAAACTCCTCAGAAAGGATAAGAAAGGCATCTATAGCCTTCTACACTTGCAAGAAGTGGGAGCCCAAGTTCATCATCATTCACTGGATCTACAGATCCATCATCAGACGGGTGACTTGAGACTCAAGGTAACAAGGGTAAGCATGTGTTGGAACTACCACTGCTATCAGAACTGCGTTGACTGTAACCTTCGAACCTAAATTGGCAAAAAGCAGCTGCAAAGAGTGGCCTACGTTTAAAGCAATCCAACCTTTGGAAAGATGACCACGAGATAGGAAACAGATTATGTATCACCATTTGACGACTCCGGGCTAAATGTTTAAATGATTTTCTCCTCAAGAGGGCAAACTGTCCAAGTGGTCCATAACAGACTGCTTGCTTCCAATTCATGGCATTGTATTCCAAACTGAAGAACTTGCAATCGCAGAAGCGCCACGAGAACTATCTACGAAACTGAAGTCAAGAAATATATACATACATCGATAGTTAAGCCGCTTTGAAGCTCATCTCTTGCAGAGTCTTCAAATAGAAACTTGTGAAACTATGTCGTAAAGAACTCTCAGCACTTACAGCAAACTACAACGTTACATTTCTTGGACATTCAGGGAAGCGAAGGGATGTACGATTTAGGAAGAAAGGGATGCAAATAGAATCTGACAGTGGTGGTTTCCTATGTTCTACCGCCCCTAGATCTTGTTAAATTTAATACAGAGCAAGCTGAAAGGAGATATGTCTCCAGAAAACTCTGAGGACAAACATGACAATCCCAAGCTTAAGCAAATTTTAGAATTAAATATGATGACACAAACTAGCGCTCCTCACGGGAACTATTACCGACCACAGCATCCTGGGGAACAGCGAAGAAAATGTTATAACCTTTGCTGAGACTGTGGCAACATGGATGCAGTAGTGAACTCACTTCCTATGCGATTACTTAAGCCTGTGGGTGAAGTAGAAAAGAGCCCTAGGCGAATACCACCTAGAAAGTTTGGGCCATTAACCAATTCAAGAAGGCCACTTAGCTATTAGCTGTGGTCATCAAAACCAAGAAAGTCATCAAAAGTACCAATGGGAGCAGCAATAGGAGGTTCTTTAAATTTTATATCCAAAGTCAAGCATAGTCAGGCATAGTCTTTACCTACACTGCTCTTATCCACAACCCAAAGTCTCATCTAACCGCTTGTTAAGTCTTACATGCGTGGTTATAACTAGTAATCTGCATGAGCTTTTTGTAATCGGACACGTCCGTCAGTTCAAGACGTCTGCAAAGTATACTATTCTGGTTTTAAGCAGAATGCGGACCTTCTTGACCCATTCTGTGCTTAGGATGAGTTTTGAATAATAATTTACGCAAGAACCAGCATTTTCAACATCCATGTTTCCCTTACCCAGTGCTTTCTGAGTTTGACAAGCTGCGCTCATGCATCAAAAACTATTCGACCGAAACTAGTGTGGTTGTCTAGTTCATTCCCTAACAAAACACTGACGCGAAACGCTGATAACATCAGACCACATAAAACAGGCAAGCAAGCTCACCTTCGTCTTATCTGACAAGTTGACAGCATCAATTTCTTAATCCACCACTTGGCCACTACCGACCACTGGCCACTATAAATTATACCGACCAAGCGAACGAACTGCACGCACCATGCAGAAAGAGTGGAAAGATCATAAATAATAATCTCAACAAAGCATAACATCGAAAACGGTCTGGACAAAGTAACACTTGCTTGGCAGTAGTGAAAACGTGCAGCTTGGAGTGAACGCACCCAAATCATGGTAATTCAGATCAGACTTAATCATTCTCTCTTCGCCGCAACATGAGGCTCATTGCGACATATTTTCAAAATCGCTGCGAACTTGTGAAAGGTCTTGAAATGAATCCAGTCCTGTGGAGGATCTTGCGTCAACATTTTTCACAAATTCAATTTTTTTTAAGAAAAACGCCCCCTAGAAATGGGCGTGGATACATACGACGTATGAAGTATATAAAACTTTTCCATTTCAAGTGCAATAATGAAGTTTTCAATAGGTGATCGTGGGTACAGTTGAACCGCTTCTTATGAGCCCTGACATTAGATTTTCTCCATCTAGCTCCAAATTTAAGAGCCAAAGACTGGTAAGAATGAACGAACGGATCCTTGTATTACCAACTATGAATCAAGCTCCATGTATCCTTGGGATAGGCTATAAAAATTACCCATTCGGATAGTAATACCGTTGAGCTGAACTCACTAAGTGCCTGTTCAGGCGGAAATGACGTAGACCCGTAAAATGAAATAAATGATAAACGATACAACAAAGCATACAATGCCAACAATACCATATTTGACATTTGTCCGGTCTATTTAGAACAAACGTACACATTCCAGTGAGAAGCCAGAAATTCCAATGCAGTCATTTTGAGTTCATTTGGTGCGTTGTTAGCAAACATGACCGCCACTTTGCCATCGCGCCGGATAAGAATGGTCAACAAATCAACAACAATCGACCATTCAATGTGTGTCTATTGGTATAACCTACTTACGGCGACTAAAGTATGCTAGTAGCATACTTTCTTCGATGAATACAAAACACTTTCCTATCATCGCGTGATGTAGATGGACTCGACTTGTGTGCGTGAGTGACTTAATTCATAAATTTTCTGTTTTGTTCTTCTCTAATTAATTCATTGGTTCGGGGATTATTTTCAGTTCTTCCTCTTCGACTTCGTCTTCGCAAGTTATTCTTTGTTGACTGCTGGTGCCGAAGTGACACTGTTTTTATTTTTTTCCAACGGTGAAGTAATTTTCATTTACATAGGAATTGTATTCACTTGTCAACTTTTAATGGAGATATTTGACAGTTTAGTTAGACAAGCCGGTAGCTTAAACTGGATGGTAGTACTGTTCACCATCTTGTGACAGAATGGGACACATAGACGTCATAACGAACTGTCAAAAAGAGTCTTACTATTTAACGGTTTTAAAGTTTATTTGAGTATAAATGGCAATCAAAGATGTCATTTCTCAGTTGTAGATACACCTCGTGAACTGCAAGCTTGCTTGCAATTCAGTTTAAACGGAATGCAAAGCCGTCTACCACCAGAGATACTTTAACTTGGTGTGGCGCTATGAAATTTGTTACGTTTGTGGTAACAAACTTTGCATGTGAAAAGAAAATGAAAACGATTTCATTTTTCCATCAGTTGTACAACTTGGTTCATAGTCTCTAGTCATGTGTATATGGAGAGACATACATTTTCCATTTCGATGGCGGTTTTGATGGTGAATCTGGTAGAGACATCATGTTGCAAATGACAAGCTGGATTTTATACCACCGAGTTGTGTGGGCAACTTGAGTGATGTATCGTACAATGACAGCCAGCATTGCGTAGCAAGGGACAATGATTTTGTTTGGGTTGCTGGAGTTTAGTGACATTATATCTAATAAATCAATTTGACAAGTAATCGCCAAAATGACATTGAAGCAGGAGTTACATAGTAAGGACAGGATGGAAAGTCAGTCTGACATAATGTCTTCCAAACTTAGAACGATACGTAAGGTTGCAGATGCTGTTCAGAACTTGATTAGTATCTTTGGCAGATGGCTTGAGGTGATACTTGTCAGATTTGTAGGGTAACTCAGAACTGAGTCTTTGAGTTTCCTGATAGAAACTTAGTGTAACTCAGATATTGATCGGACCACTGCTTTGCTTCTTTATATAAACGGAGCTGCCACCATGGAAATCTTGTAAAGAAGGGGCTTCCAACATTGCAATCTTTGATTGGTTGTATCTAGACAAAACAGGGCAAAGGAGACATGTGGAATTGTGGATCGTGTTTTGGTTGGTAATAACATGAAACAGACGCTCTGCAGAAAGAGGAATTCTGTCTCGTTATAGTTTTGATCTCAACGCTGAAGGATATAAGAATGAAGGATATATCATATCTAGAGACTGTCCAGTGTCCAGTTTGAGAACGAAAACTAAATATAAACAGATAGACTCAGTCAGTGCTAGTTGCTAAGAGGCACCATTGCTCGTACTTTTTATCTCGAATAAAGCGTTTTCAGTTTTCTTCCAGTATGAGATGGTTTTGTCAAGACATGGGGATCTATAGGGCTATAATAAAATGGTTCCTAACGAAGGGCCTTTTTAGACTGCAAGTGAGCTGTTCTCAGTTAGTTTTATCTGCACTGATTTTTGATTTGCAGAAAACTCTGGTCTAGGTAAGAACGGGGTGGCCACATGTATGGCCAACACTCGGATCACTGGAAGACAAACACAAAGGTTGGTTATTAGCTAAAAGGCCTTTCTGTAGCACCGCGAAGATGCTTTAAATTTCAGGATGGTTGATGGTGACTTTCCTGACAGGTCGCCCAGGCCTTCGAATTGATATTCACCAAGGGCCGCCGCCTTTCCAGTTCTACATAGTCTTGGGCAGTCACATAGGAAGTGGAAAGTACACTCTACTCATCGCACTTAGCAGTTTCTATTCGCATTCTATTTGGTTTTGGCGACATCATACTTTGTCCAGAGTTTTCTATAGACACAACAGTCTCGCGAAGGCTCTCTCTATGTTGTGTTTAACAAGAGCTAGGGGCGGTAGAACACAGGTGTCGACCATTGTCAGGTCCTGTACGGACCCCTTTCTTGCTAATTCGTCCGCTAGTTCATTTCCTTGAATGCCGCTGTGTTCTGGCACCCAAAGGAGTGGGTTTGCCGTGAGTGCTGTTTGTCCAGTTTTTATTTGGCGACTGTGGATGAGATATTCTTTATGGCGGCTTGGCTGTCGATATTGATGTCGATCCTCTTTCTGAACTGTAATTTCATGGATATTTTTCGTGCTGCCTCTGCTTTTGATAGTATTTCCGTTTGGAACACACTGCTGAGATTTAGAAGTCTCAGAGACCGTGTAATTTCGCAGAGGATACTTCTTTATCAGTTCTGAGCTGTCTGTGAAACTCAAGACACTATTCGGGTTTGTGGCCCGCCGTTAGTTAAATCGTCTCTTGGGTGGAAGATTGTCTCAACGGCTGGTAGTACAATGGATCAGATGCATCTAATTGTTCCAGCCGGGCGTTTCCTAAGCCGACCCGATATGAACCTCTGATACGTTGAACAAATTTTCTTTCCTTTTTAAGCTTCTTTTTTTCAAAAGCCAATAAGCTTGTGGGCTTTATAGTTCTCACCAATGCTCTGTTCACAGTCTCTGTTAACCCGCAGGAAGTTAAGGTTTTATCTTCTAAAAGAAGGGAATTATTTAGCTCCTCTAAATAAACCTCTGTGTTTGAAGTCGAAACTGTCAAAACCTAGCTCAGGCTCATCTAAGTGAGGTTTCAACTGTCGTAATGAATCGATCTTTGTCAAGAGGTTGCAGGCAGAGGACAAACTTAGTAGACCCATGAACCACAACTTTAAATCACATGCCATGGATTCCACTATCTGACATGCCAGTCTTTAGATCAAATGTGCAGTTCGTATCTGGGACATTAGGGTCTTGGTTAAGGCTAGAAGATATTGTCTCGTTCTCATTAAAACCCCTGTCCCACCATGCGGAGGTGGACCCACATGGACTTCTTTGTTTCTACTTTACAAGCATTTCAATGATTAATTCTTAAATAATTCGATTTTCCATGATTCATGGACATGCATCTCTACCATAAGAGTTTTTCCCCTCATCTGGACAACCAACCCGACGATTGTATAACACACGCGCAGGCAAATTGAAGTTAAAACAACAAATGAAGAGAATACACCTTTATGCAGCAAACCAGATACAAAATGTAATAATAAATAAATTGAAATCTCGCATCGAGTTCCCCCCGTCCACGGATGCCATCCATTCCATAAGACATGCGGTGCCGTTTTCTGTTCTTCATTAAAGCGGAATTGAAAACCTCTTTGGCGTTTATTAATATGGGCAAAGTGTACGGGCCGAGCTTGTATATATGGATACCACTCCGCAAGCACCAGCACCAGCACCAGCACCAGCACCATCATCGGCGAAGAGTTGCAAGAACACGAATTAGACTTGAGACCGAAGCTACTGCTGGTGTTTCTTTTGCTGGTGCTGCTGCTGCTGCTGCTGTAGTGTGCCGGAGACGTGCGCAAACAGGTAGGTCATTCCCACCTATTCATCCAAATTATACTTTACCGTTTCGTTGGCTTACGTTCTCGATTATTGACTTGGCCAACAACAGTCGCTGTTGTTCAGAGTACCACCACATCGCGCACTGATTACATCTTTTAGTTATTCTCGAATTCAAGAAGTGTGATGAGCGTCTACCGCGTCGGAAAGTGAAACCTTCAGACCCAGTGTGTTAACTGCTGTTAGATAGCCTCGCGAAAAATACAAAAAAAAAAAACAACTTAAATTCAAATTCCTATAAAATTTCAAGTGTGTTATACAAAATAGTTTAAATTTTAGGTAAAGATTCTTTTATGGTTTTATGGTGAAGTGTATGTTTTTAAAAAAAATTCAAATTTGTTGAGAGTTGTGGAAATTCGAAGCAAGGATGTTGATACTTACTTAGAAGATGGTTGCCAGTGATGCAACACTGATTGAAGACTTTCTTTGGAATTTCATAACCGTTTTGGCTGGCGTAGCTATTCACTTGGTTTCTTATTTAAAATTGTAGTACATATTGTTCTCTAAAAACTATGTTGAACCTACAGGATATGAGCAAACAAACACTGTACACATACTGACCTAAATAATAACAAGAAGTGCACGCCTTTCAGAAGTCACTTGATTTCTTCGATTCATTCACAGTCTAGAGTGACACAAATTGTCATGTGAGCACAATAAACCACACCTTGATTGCAATTCCAAAGTATTCAACCTGAATTCCAATAAAAGAGTACCGGGAACAGTTTTTGAAAGACTTACTGGCTGGGATAATTCACAGAGATACGTAGACTTGGCAAGCAGTAATTTTGCATAATATTAGGCGACTTTTTATTTCTGTAAATTGTACGTTATGGTCCAGAATCAATCAAACGCTCCAGACAATGGATGTTGCTTTTTGTGCTATTTACTGCGTGAGAAAAATCTGATGGAAACTGTCAAACGAATCATGGCTCGATCAAGTACAAAAAAAGTCAAAAAAGTGTCTGTTTTAAGACAACCAGATTCTATGCCTACTTTTAGAGGTAAGGCCCAAGAAATTGAACGGCAAACTGACTGAAGATTAGGTGACATTTCATGTGTCATCCGCATCTTCCAGTTTTGACTTTAGATAGAATATAGACTGTTCTTTTCAAATCCTAAAAAGGCTTAATTGTCACAAGTGTATTCTTTCTGGAGAATTCGATTCCATTTAAAATCTTAAACTTGTGATTTAATGTTAAAGAAATGAGAACATTTCAAGGATCAAATCGTAGATCACTTCACTGCAATTTATTTAGAATGTAAATATTTTATTTGTTCCCCATAATCCATTCAAATTATAAAAGCATAGTCGAACACTAAATCAAATGGTAACCAAGCAGCTGTTTCCTGACTTTTCGCAAACTGACATAAAATGTAGGGGAAATTTTCTCATGCCTAACTTTTCTGTCAAATCTGGATCTATCGGCCAATCAGAAACGCCTAACTTCCTCTTGCCTGGTCCATTTACCTTTGATGACACGAAAATATTTGACTTGATACCTGTCAAAGAATATCAAATTCTGCACATGTATGTTAAATGAAATGTCATTTATACCAAAAATTAAAAATTGAAAAAAAGGAAACCGATGCATTAGCTGATTTTGGCAGTTGAATCACTGCATGTCACCAAGTTACTCGAAAAGTTTGTTATTTCTGGTTTCTTACATTTCGCCAAGTGAACAACTTATGTCAAATAATTAGAAGATTAGTACATGTGCAGTCTACTTATGTGAACATCCACTTAAAAGTTATTTGTCTTTCCTATTTCGATTTTCTGGCACCTTCTCTCTTCTGGGACCGTCTCTCTTTCAATATCTAACTCTTTATTTTCAGTCTATAGGTCTGTATGCGTACTTTTTGCACAAAAATTCTTAGATTGTGAAATTTCAAGGAGTGACAGTAAAATTCTCTTTGAAATTCGATCTGACAGCTTTGACAGATTTCATATACCAGTGCAAAGAAATTTCTTCTTTGTAGTATTTTAAGAAAAACTGACAGGACTTTGTAAATTTTCGTGAAAATTCGGGGTACGCGAACAGACCTTTTCTTCGTGAATTGGCTGGTGATTCTCGACAGACTTGGTCCCAAATAAATCATGGAGTTAAGGTCTTATGTCTAAAAAATTTAGAGAAACCTCGTCTTGAGTAGAGGTGTCACCTGTCTCCAGTAATCATGGGCACGTTACAGCGGTTAGTTTTTCTAATTCAAGTTGAGATAAAGAATCTAGTACCTCACAACTTAACAATTATTAGAGGGAAAGCCAGTGCCTAACTGCTGGAAGTGTTAACCAAATTGCATTCAACAAGAGATTTTGAAGCCCAGTCATGGAAGAAAGTTGTCTACTTGGCATCACACTGTGTAAACTAATGTATGAGCTAACACGTGCTTCAAACGTTCTAATAAACGATTTAATAAAATCTAGACTTCTTTAGGAAGTTATACAGCGGTTGAGTTTTCAGTCTCAGTCAGTAACTGGGTCCCTATTGAACACAATAGCTGTAAGTAGTTTCCTTTTTCGAAAACAACACTCTGAACATTTGTCCTCAAAGTAGTCAGCTTCTTCATGTTAGGAAATGAAAGTGTCGCTGAGCACAAATCTAGAGAATACGTTGGATATGTGCACCGCTGGATTGTTCTCCAAAAAAAGCATACAGTGCCGGTTGAGGTTACTAATTTTCTAAAGGCCAATGACATGCAATTTTTTAAGCAGGTGTAGGTATAATGCAAACTCAGGACCTAGCTTTTCACAACTATTCCTGTTGTCTGTGCTAGGTATAATATTCTTTACACGAATAGAAGGGCCCTACTATTTAATTCCAAATCCGAAGGGCAAATTCTTGTTTAAAAAGCTTTCTTATGACAGTTGTACTCTCGGGTGTTCGTCAGACACCCGCGAGAGGTGGGGTCGTGAAAGATATTTTAGGTGTTGTCTACGGATAAAAGATAATAGGGTAGATATGTACATATAATAGGAGCTCGGTTTTTTTTAGTGGTTTTATGTTGCAAAAAAGCAATGACATTTGCTTGACATAGGCATGCTTGACATGGGCATGCTTGACATGAGCTTACTTTTCCCGTCAAATCCTTTCATTGTTGTCTTAAGTCTCATCAATCATGAGTCTAGAGTCAGTCTAGAGTCAATGAAAAGAAAAAACAAAACGTAGGCATGTCGTCGCATTAAGTGCCTCTTTGTGTTGGGTCAAAACTTGTCGGAGTCCATAAAGTCTCTAGTCCACTACTATTTGACGAACTTGATTCATTTGAATAGAAAAATGTATATTTATACTGTTTAGCAGAAATAAAAGAAAAGGGCTTGTACCCTTTTTATTTATCTGCCACTTTTTAGGTACACAAGGGTTTTGGGCTAGTTTTGGGTCGAAAGGTAGCTTCTAATAGAGGATCTCCTCACACTTTCTTTCATCATATAACCAGTCAACCAAAGGGTGCAAATGACTTCATCCTTAAGTAAGACTAGAAGTTTATCTACTACATCATACGCGAAATTAAATTTCACCAAAGCCACAGACAAACATGTTAGATAAGTCTGTTTACGATCTTCGGCGGATACTCAGAAAGATCGGATAAACCTTGTTAGTAAACGGATTGAATAATCGATCTGGTTTACGAATTCATTTAAAAGTTTTAAGTTTATGTCACCCAATGCATTAACATGCGACAGACAGGCAGTCAAAGACTGTAGACACTAAGAAACCATGTACGCGATAAAATATCTTCACATCCGTTTGAGTGATTTGAACTTGTGTAGTAGCTACCCGCTTTCCATTTCTTGTTTTTGGGATCATAAATATATTCTGTATTCACTATTTATGCTTTAATTACTATAATAAATCAGTAAAAGTTTTTGTTTCCAAACTAATTAATACTAATTCATGGATAGAAAGTGAAAACTGCATTTCCCCCAAAAAGTAAATTTGTCTACCAAAAGTATCTATCACTAATTTAGTGAAAACCATGCTCCGGCTATACTGTGCATAAATGAGTTGAAATCAAATTTAAATTTAAAATTATCACTAAGCATGTAACTAACTAATTCGGCGTGAGCAAATCATTAGTTTAGATATTAATAATACCAAACCATTTCTCTTTTTGTTCTCTCTTTCCCGGCGGCGGCCTAAATGTGCTAAGTGATCTAAATGAGAGTGAAATTCGATTCTGTCTTACTTACTTCTTTACCAATGCAAATTTAATCTTCAAAAAAACATGTCTCATAACAAAGCAACGTTTATTTAGGCCATTCCATTTTCATCTCGGTTATTTACAAAACCATAATTAAGTCACACACTTTGGAGAGAAATTGAAAATATACTTTTGGACTTGGCTTGGAGTGCTATACACATAAATATACTTTCTATGCGAAGGAATGTTTGCCCAATTTGTCAGATACTTACTGTATACGGACGGGCTCTAAATAATTTGCGGAATTCTTTGAACCCGCTCGGAATCTAGGCCAAATGGAGTATTCAAATCGGTTTAAACCCATTCCTAAGGTGTTCATACTCGTTCCATGGTGTGTGGATAGATTTTGCATACTCAAACCGAAGGCGTTAAGTTATAATTAAGGAAGAATATGTATAAGCGTTGGATGAGAATACTATCATTGTTATGGTGGATTTTTTCGGGTAGAAAATATTTCTCTTATTGAAGAGTAAGCCTGGTATTCTGCGCCACTGTAAGCCAGCCACATAATGAGCACTTAAGTAGGTGCTTGGTGCGAAGAATCTCACTTCAAAGGGAAAGAATAATGTTATAATAATGATAATAATTTTCTTGGGAACCAGAGGCAAACAGTGTTAGAATCATTGAAGTTTGTTTGGACAATAGTTTGGTTAATGAGGATGGTTCTTAAAAAAACGTTCGTTCGTTGTCTGGCGATGAATAAAAGTTCTTTGTTTTGGCAACAAAGCTGTTGTCTTGTTGAATTTGTGTGACTGCTATTCTTTATTGTGAAGAATACATAAGTTTTCCAATTCAATGGAAGGCACCTGTGGCATACTGTGGAGTTCGCAAATAAAGTGGGAAATTAGAATTGAATTTGGTTTTGTTTCTTGGAAGATGGAAATATTTAGAGGTGAACTGACAAAACATAGGAAAATGTGATGACCTACTACAGGTTGGTCCAGCTCTTGTACCGCATTTTCCTTGGCGTTAACTATGGGCGATAAGCTCTCGCACTATTGTCCCATATTTTATTCCTTGTGGCTTGTTTTTATAGACTCGTGACTTCAAAAAACACCAAAACTCCAATGCAAACAACAGTCAAATGGGACGACTTCGTCGACCAGAACAAATCGTTAAAACGAGACTTTAGGCGACCTGGAAACGCAGCCTTTGAAATTCCCATTGTGACGCGAGCTGTTCTGTTGAAGCCCCAAATCCTCCCCATCACTGACCATTGTTTTGTATCGCTCACTAGTCGTTGGCATATTCAGTCTCTTCTGTCACATGTTGTTCCAGTTTCTTCAAGGCGATCACCTAAGGGCCTAAATGTTTGAGGAATTGACGTAGGACGCTCCAAATGCTCCAAAATCACTGAGGAATTATTCCCTATCAGATAGAGTTCTTCGCGATCTTGAGGACTTTAGCGTTCCATGCCTTTTTGACGTTTATTCTACATCTGTTTACTTCACAAATATCAAAACAAAACTGACAGTTGCCGCCATTTGTAAAAGTCATGGCATCTGATATGGTGGTGTACTTAGGGCAACCTTGTACGTTTCCGATTCCTTATGTACATATCTACTACGTTATAAGTTTTTATGAAATTATGCCTACAAGTTCGAAAACAGACTTTGATTCTGGCCGAAAAAATCATTGCATTACCTTTGTCAGATAGTAATGTTGTTTTTCATATGAATTTGTTGGTTTTAGACACATCTTGGTCAAGAAAATATGTATTTCCTAAGTAAAGAAAGTTATCAACGTTCTCCTTCTAAGGACCGGACTACCATTGAGATCTTTTGTTTTAGAAGCAAATATCTTCAGCCTCACTCAATTGTTCCAGCTTCCAAAACCATATGATGTTCAGATGTGTGCCAGAACAAGTAAATCTTGTCAGCGTAGTCCTTATTTATCGGGGTGAACGTGGAGCTCCATTAATAAGCTTCTCCAGTCTGCTTGGTCCTTAGCTAACTGCCTCTTATTGGGCATTCCAAGTCGATTAACTTTTATTTGTCCGGCTAACCTAAGGCACGGTCTTCTTTTACTAGGTTGTCACTCCGGCTTGGATTTGAAAACTCTACGAGCCGGAGCATTTGTATCCATCCAGTCTACATGTCATAGCCATCGTATGGTATGTCGTTGAATCTAAAGCCCGTAATCTTTCTTTTGAAGGGGCAATAATGTTTTGATCTGATTTAGGTAGAGTCTAAGCTTCAGAGCCATAAAGAGCCCCTTTGTTGTTCGGGGTAGGGGTCTACTACTCAATTGCCTTTTCAGTTCAACAAAGTTTAATTTCTCCTGAGATGTCTCCACGATGATTTCAGAATCCTTTTTAAAAACATCTCCATTACTAAACCGTTAATATCTATTCATGAATCCATTTCTTGTTTGCAGGAAAAGAAAAAAACAAATTAAGACGGTTTCGCCAAAATGAAAACGTGGAGCTTAGCAATTTGTGTTATCCTCGTATTTGCCAACTATGCGGATTCTCTGACCACAATCCGCAAGGAAACAAAACGAGGTGACAAAATATCAGAGTCCTTCAAACAACTTAATCTACCTGAAGCCGAAATTGATCCAAATGTTGGTCCACCACTGCCAAATGCCGAAGAAGTAGTGTCGGAAGCTGCTGAGGCAGCTGAAGAAACTGCAGTTGCATCGGCTGGTGACAATGAACTATCAGAAGTTGCTGAAGAAGCTGCCGAACCAGCAGCATCGACTAGTCCCTCCTTAATAGAGGAGACCAATCCAGTCAATGAGGATGATCCAAACCAGATTAGCAAATACTGTAAGTGTTCTGACACGCACTGTGATTGTTGCCGCAACTTTGCTCTACCGATCGTGCCAGTTCGGGGACCCGGTTGTGCTAAGATCACCTATCTTGGCAATGAGAAGATGTCGGTGTCCATCAAGTACGGCGACATTATACTGGCTACGAGAACTATTTCAGGTAGGTCGCTAAACTGGATAACCCTTGAGTAGGAATAGGTGCATCAAAATGTGTGTTATTTTTTTTTTAGGAAAGAGAGCTAAACCAATCTGTGTCGGACTACCAGGAGGATTCTCCAAGTTCTGTGGCAGAGTGTACGGCTTATCGAAGGGAAAGGAAGACTTCAAAGCTTGCTTAGGACTCGAGCTACGTGCTGACGATGAAGTCGAAGCATCATTGCGCGTATCGTGCTTTAAGTTCGGAGCAAAGGGATTAACAGTCTCCGAAGCCGAGCCATTGCCAGAGGTTCCCAAGGAAGAGGAGGAGGACGATGACATTTTCGGCTTTGGAGCTGGTAAGGCTTACTACAGTTCATTCGCAACAACTTTTACTCACATTTCATCTAACTTTTCAAGGCGGTACCGATGACGATTACGATGATGAAGAGGACGAAGAAGAAGACGAGGAGGAAGATGACGCCGAAGATGCCGAAGACGATGACGACGACGATGCCGATGAAGCCCCCGCTGACGATGCCGACTATGGTGGTTTTAGTTTTCTAGGAAGCGGGCTATTGGATGAACTTGAAGATTCAGAGGAAACAAGCAGTCCGGCTGCTGCCGAAACCCGTAAAGAGCAGAAGGACATTGCACAGAGTAAGGACGAACAAGGCAGTGCAGTAGAAGTTGCAGTTGATGAGGCCGCCGACGATACTACAAAACCAAAGCCCCATGGATCAAAAGTAAAGAAGAACAAGAAGAAGAAGAAGAAGTCTAGCGAATCACAATTCGCTTTAGACATACTGAACGGAATCCTGGACTTTTTCAACTAGATTGCCATCAAGCAAACGATCATAATGTGTAGTTTTCTTAATTAAGTAGTTGACTTATTGAATTAGTGTAAATATCATAAACTAAAGGTAAAGTGTAAGAATGTAATTTATTTATTTATTTATTTCTCGAATAAATGTAAAGTAATTGAATAGTTGTGAACCAAGTAGGGCAGGTTGTTTCCTTTTAACTCTTATGGTGCCAGGCTGGAGCATATCTGCTCTTAAATTGTAGGATTGACAGCCAAAGTAGTACAGTCTCACTCGGATCTCGACGGATCCATTGTGTTTCCTGTTGTGGGATACCTGAAAACAGATAAATGCATGGCCCTCCTAAACGAGTCCATTTTCATTTAATGTGAGTTTAGGTGGCGGTAGTCGTTCAAAGATACTTTTCCGAGCTTTAAGTATCTGGTTTTGCTGAGACTTGGCATTCGCAGAGGAAGCGCGTCGTGTCGCCGCAGCCTTTGCATAGATCTGTGCTGCTGATTTTCATTCTTCTGAGGAAACCAATGAGGCGGGTCCCATGTGGTCTATTGATAGGCGTTCTTTGGTTTTTTAATTATAGTATTGGGGCCAAAGTAGCCTCGAAACATGGCACGGGGAGAATGCACTCCACCTAGCATTGGCCATATTGCGAAAGTCCGAGGAAATTTTGGAAGAGAGGAGTGGTGATCTGTGCTCCGCTTAAATGTATGTAGTTTGATTCCGAGGTTGCTAACTCATCGGTCAGACGTTGGACGGTACTCAGGTTTGTAGCTTTTGAGGCAACAGGCCCCCAAACAAGGCAGCTGAAAGTGAGAATAGGGGTGACTATAGGCTTAGGTTTAAGGGCTCTATTTTTTACCGAAAATTCTAACCTTTTTCGTACATTTTAGTATGTTGTCCTTACAATTCAGCCTACGATGCAGAATATCTTGCTTTCTCTGATATTTGGGGTTGGGTTCCAATTAAACTCGGTGGCACGAAGGCAGATTAGATCTACTACCAAATTGGAGGAGCAATTACAGGAATACCAGGCGTATAAACGCTTCCATTGTGGAGTTACCGATCCAAGACTTTTATGTTTAGCTTCTCATAAAAGTAATTTCACTGTTCCATTTCTGGCGAGCGTCTGACAAACATTCGAGAGTATAACTGTCGTAAAAAAATGTCCCTTCGGATACAGCAATAAACAGTAGGTCCCTTCAACTTATACCTTGGCCAAATGCAAAGACGACGCAGGTTCTCGCAGTTCATTCCGGTTACACTTCTCGTAGTTTCATATTAGACAGGGATCATGTAGCTGTTGCACTTAAACGTTAGTAAAGGTATCAAGGATTTATATCTTTTCAGATAGCCAGCCACTAAGAGCGCTACATGGGTCAAACGCTGCTCCGATGCACTACAATCTCTTGCTAGACAGTACCCAGATGGGTAACAGCTCATTAGCTCTGACTTGTCTGGTTCCCTGGCTCATTTTCATAAGGAAACGTACTCACCTTCATGAGGGACACGGTACGACTCAGAGATTACATCACGCCCTTACATATAATAGATCTTTTCAAGCCTCAGGGTGTGTGTACAAATCGTAGCCCGATCACCGAGAATATTTAGTGTCAATTCTTCAGAAATTTGAGACTATTTTCTGGAAAACGAACCCTTGTCCATTACCCATTCTCCGAATGAACTTTCGGAGTGACTCCTCATTCATTTCAGTTCATTTGTCTGCCTATACCTAACCTGCAACAGCTGTTTGAGTAAAATTTGGCATCACTTGACGATTTTGTTTAGGTTTGGTTTTGACGTTTCTAAGTTTCTTTCGTTTGCCTGTTTCAAATAGTTTTTCCCACTGATAAACTCTATAATATTGCTCATACTAGACTAATTTAAAGTGAATTTTATCGATATCCAGAACGAATATATACTTAACTTCAAGTATATCATATTTACACCATGAATCGTCATGGAATTAAAAAGCGGATAGGCATTGATCAAATGACTTCGAAGGATTTCCAGTCGGATACGTACGCTCATATCGATGTGTTTACCCATCTGCTGAAGGATACAGTGCGTACCAACAGCTTCCAAGAGGTGATTTACCGCAATAAGCACTTGTTCAAGGGAAAAACAGTACTTGACATCGGATGCGGAGTTGGTATCTTGTCGCTGTTCGCAGCTAAAGCCGGTGCGGCGCGAGTTATTGCTGTGGACTGCTCAAATGCCACCTCCTATGCTCGACAAATCGTTTGCGATAATCATTATGATAATATCATTCAAGTGATACAAGGGAGAATCCAGGATATCAACCTGCCACTTGATCCGAAGTCCGTGGACATCATAATTTCCGATTGGATGGGCTATTGCCTCGTGTATCAGTCCATCATAGATGCGATTATTTTCGCGCGCGACAAGTGGCTCAAACCCGCTGGACTTATATTCCCAGACAAAGCTAGATTGCATGTGGCTTTTCTGGAGGACTCACTGAGAAAAAATGAAAAAATCGACTGGTGGCGCGATGTCCATGGCTACAACATGGACTGCATACGTGAGTTTGCTCTACACGAACCACGATTCTACGCAGTCGAACCGGACCAAGTACTCACTTCGTCACACCTACTGAAAGAAATCAATCTAAATACGATGAAAATAGAAGAGCTTACCTTCCTCACGCCGTTTCTGGTTGAGACCAAGCGCGCCGGCACCATCGACGGGATATTGACATACTTCAACGTGATATTCTCAAAATCTCACACTCGGTTTGGATTCAACACCGCTCCATGGTCTACGCCAACGCATTGGATGCAAACTATTTTTTACTTTGACCAGTCGATCGTAGTGAAGACAAATGAGACTTTCTTCGGTGCGTTTGCAATGAAGCCGATTGCCAACAATATGAACAACATCGACGTCCGGATTGAGATTTTAACCGGCGAACCACTGCAGCTGGTGGGTGACATCAAATGTTCGCTGAAACAACGTGGGCTGGCGGTGAAATCCAGCGAGAAAACGGAGCAAAATGGCAACTAATGCGGCTCGTTCTCCTTATCGCTGGCTGTGACTGATTACTATTTTTCACATTTATTTTTGGTTTTCTTTTATTGTTATTCTCTTTTTTTTTGAGTATGCAGCATGCATAAGATTACAGGATTAGTCTACTATGTACATACTATATAATCCGTTGACTTCTTTACCTTTTTTTTGAATTAAAACCTACAATGCAGTTTTTGTAATGAAAAATGTGTTTGGATTGACTTTTGGCTGGGAATGTGGGACTAAAGCGATGGAACTCTACTTAATAGGATATGCAATGGAATTTGAATGCGGATCGCAAGTAACACATTCGCCTTATGTGCGGAGGACGTGAAACTAAAGAACAAAGCTTACATGCTTAGGCACCTACATATGTAACTAAGACACAAATGCTACAAAAATAAAAGAATGGGCCAGATCTGATCACACAGGAGTCATAAATAAAACAAATAAAACAGTCTCCGGCTGGTTGCCAGTTAAACAAGTTTCCGAACGTAAAGGTGTAATGAAAAAGCAGCCCGCACTTGCTCTACAGTTCGTATGGTTCTTCTTTGAATTTCCTCCTCCAAATCGCATCAAAGTAAACGGATAGCTCTCGCGACGAACGAAAGAACATCATAGGTCCAGCCTTTTCGCATTAAAGAAACATTGATTGGCAAGGGTTAGTCTTCAATTGATATGTGTATGAGGAACCACTAAGATTGTGGACGAGTTGTTTCAGACGTTCACACAATAAGGGAGATAATATCTTCTACGCGAGGAGACTGCTATCTATCTACTTCTCGTTGATTCGACAAACGATGCTGAGATTCCATTCATCAGTCATATATTCGTTTGATCATTTCTTAGAAATGAGTTGGGGTATGCTCACGAAAGTTATCTCCAGTACTCGGGCCGTTTGCTGCCAGGTTCAGCAGCTTTGTTGCATATTGCTTCACTCACTGAGTTTAAGTAATGTGGTCAAAAGTAGTGGTTATCATCGTCAAGGTTGAAGTTGAAGGTACCATTCTGTTCTAGGCTCTTCGGGTCTACAACAAGGTTTTCTTCACTTTTATAGGTCTCTGTTGCCCCAACACGTTTTTTCGTAAAACTTCCATACATCACTCCTGGAATGTAATCTCTAAATACTTTTCTTTTCGAGCGTTTTTCCCGCTATCCTATTTTTTCGTGGGATATCTGTTTTCCTTGATCCTGAATGCGTCTTGTTTAGTCGCATTCATTGTCAAACTAGGCATTTCTTCGTGGTAGTCGGGTGAAATTGAGCGAAATAGTTGCGGCATTTCTGATGGCGGATACTGGGTTTCCATTGGGATTACAACTTTTATCGTTGTATCGACGTTATCCTCTCATGGGCACTTTTGTTTATTGTGGCGCATACGATAATTATACTTGTGGCTTGGCTGTAACAAGGTAGCAATGTGGGTCTTCGTTGGCTGCTTCCAATATCTAGAAGAATACTGAAGGCATTTCTTGCTTCGACTGTAATGTGATCATTTCGCTGGTCGTTTCGTGATCAGGACATGTCCCCTTATATATGAACATATATTGACATGAGAAAACCATGCTGCTCCTCTGCTAGGTCAATAAGTTTAAGTGCTCTGCTAGAAGAATTATCTTGCAAGCTCTGCTTTCCAACGGATCAAGTCAATTCGGTATAATACTAGAGAAGGCTTCACATTTGTAAAAGGAATCTCAAGCTCTATTGCTTGCTGGCAACATTCGGGAAAACAAAAAAAAAAAAAACATGCAACTAAGAAAACGATATTTCAGATTCTGTTCTAACTCAGAAGGATGTGCTTTATGTCCTAGTTTTCCTGAAAATTTCAATTTGCTCGAACTTAGGCTGCTTGAAACAGTATTCTTCAGTTCAGGTGGTTGATACTTCTCTCTGTCTACGATTTTTCTTAGTGAATCACCCGATTTCTGGGTTCTAAAAGTCGAAGAACTCTATGTTCTTTGGTTCTCATGCGATAAACTGACATTTTGTGCTCTTCTTTGCACCGAAAACGAACAAAAATAAACAAAAATGTAACAAAAGAAGGGAAAAATAAAATAATTTGTATAAAATCAAAATTTTATTCAGTTCAGTTTATCACGTAGACTAAACCTCACGACCCATTAAAATAATTTAACTTGAAAGCATTCCCGAAATTTAAAAACTAAACGGATTCAGTTATGTATTACATACGTTAAGTCCAGACAAACATCTCATACACTCCTAAATCCATTGCAATGTTATCTTTTATTCAACAGTTCCATTTTTTTTTTTAGTTTCTTCTTCAATATCCCAAACATAAAAAGTACAAATACTAAGTGTTAATGAAGAACTATTATGCAACGTGTTACATGATGTTATATTTGTTTAAATAAAAAAAAAGATAAAAAATTAAATTTGTATTGCGTTCGATAGGAAAGAAAAAGGTTATACCAGCAATTCTATGGTAAGCAGAGTAACTGAGAACAGAAAAAAAACCTACAAACACGCCACTAGATTCCTAAGAGAATGAGTATCCTTAACTTATGTGGGAAGACCTAGGGACTTTCGTACTAATCGTCTTGCTATTTCGTTGAATTTGTCTCTATGTTCACGCCACATAATTGATGCATCGACATTCGCCCCCGATTCGTCGTTGGGTTCTGCAAATTGGATTTCAGTTAGCTGGTCGTCTGTGTAATGTTGGTAATCACTTACCGGCTAACATTGAAACAACACTAAGTAGAATTTTTTCGACACTCTGCACTGGACTCCAACGTTCAGCGGAGAGTTCATATCCCATGGGATCATCACCGGGGGCATGGAGGATAGAAATGCACACTCGTCCATCTGGAAAGACTGCAAAACAGAGTTAGATCATTGGAAACAGAAAATATCTGTTTGTTTGTAAGCATACTGTTTGGGTGAAACATTTCGCATGTAAATTTCATTTTTGGCGGGCTTAACGGATAGTCTGGAGGAAATATCAACTTAGCTGGAAACACACCACCTTCGAAGCAGGTTCCTTCCGGTCCACTGTGGGTTATTTTTGAAAGATCTAAACCCATTCTGTGGTGTGAACAAAGTGAAAAGACTTACGCTATCAGCGCTTCCCATTCAAAAATGTTATCTTCGCTTATTGGTCCCGCCACTATCCCCTCCGGTGGGTCCAAGGTGAGCTCTGTGCAATGGAAAAAAAAAAAATAAAAAAATTTTTGATTTGATATTCAATTCGGACTGAAGGTTGAAGTACATACGCTTGTACTCGGCCATCAATCTCCTAAGCGCAGAACCAGCCATTCTTGGTGACCCCTATGTCGTACAGTTGCCTCCTGAATTTCAATGTTTAATTTCGACTTGAATTTATCGATGTTTCGGAGTTACAAAAGCACAATTTAATTAAAAAAAAAAACGCAAATAATAATTGTTTTCGTCACTGAATTTATGACTAATGTCACAAGTCAAAAACGTAACTTTGACAGTACAAGGTTAGAGGTGTGTTCGTTTTGATGTTTTGCGATAGGCAGCGGAAGTTCTCTGCTTACAAACGTCTGAGTGATAAGGAAATAATCCAAAAGAATAGTAGTTATCATATATATTATATTGTTTAAGATAAAGAAGGTGGAACTTAAGCTTATTTGGATGGGAATTTGTTATTGAAGGCAGACTTGAACGAGTAACTCTTACCAATCCGCATCAGGGCTAAGAGCGACTGAACCAAGTCTTCGAGCTGTGACCTAGATAAGCTTGTGTAGAACATGAGAGACAAAATCGCAGGATTAAGGGAAACAAGTAATGTCAAGGCTATATAGAACAGAAGTCTGGAGGTACGAACATGAGATTGTTGAAAAAGAATAAATGAACATTTAGTTCTCCAATGCCTACGACGCATTGAACGCAGACGACTTTGTTTAGTTTTAGGGACTCAAGGATATTCTTTGGTTCATAGCCAATCATGATTCCACCTGTAAGTAATTGGAAGATCAAAAAAACTTCTTTTGCAAAAGACGGTGTCTCTCTAGAGTCTTACAAGAGGGATGTGAGACTGACTTCAGGCTAAACTGGGAAATGGGATAATTTATCGAAGCCTGAACTTCCTGAGAAACAGGTTAGTGCTGATCAGTGCTCGAAGCAGGTAAGTGAGTGGCGGTTCTTAGGAGAAAGAAGCCAATAAGCGTTAGAGTGCGTCGTTTTGTTACCACAGATGCAGAAAGAGATTAGAACCAACTAATCCGTTTTTCAGTTATAGAGTCCTCACTAGTACTGGATATCAGTACAGACAGTGATTTAGAGATTTTTTCTCATTAGTATCCTTGCAGTTGCTGCGATGCGATTGGCCTGGCAATATCTGGTCTTGATTTGCCAAAACCTAGGTTGGTTGTAATCAGGGCATGTCTTTATTGATATGACACTGTTAGGCATCCTGAGTAAGGGGGTAGCATTGCATTGCGTGGTTAGCTATGGACCTGTCACCCTTTCGGAGAGTATGTCCAATCCACTGCCACTTTCGTCATATTATTGTTATGCCTATAGGTTCATGGCCCGTTCTCTGATAAAGTTGTTTGTTAGAGATATGGTTTGGCGAGATAGTGGCGGTCACTCTGCAGGTTGGAAGGGAACAGTCGTAGCTTGGTGCTTAAGCTTATTGCATGCTTATGCCTATTTGGCCAGTTCGGTTCCACCATCGGTTGAGAGATTACTCCCAAGATATTGGAAACTTTCTACTCTTTCAACCGTTTGTCCATCAATGCATATATGTATGAGTTGATGAGTTCGGTCCTAGGCTGATCATTTATGTTTTTGCCGAGTTAATTTTCAGCCCAACGACGTCTGCTTTCCTCCCCACGTTTGCTGTCATTTGCTGAAGGTCCATTATTCTGTGTGGCAGCTCTACCGACTCTTTCCGGTAGTGAGCCATAAAGTACTGACAATCTCCTGGCCTGTTCGTTATAAGCCTCATAATTACTGTGTCCTGGGAACCAGATAAGTGTGGTTGTTGAGATATGTACATAAGATGGCAACTTCACCATCTATGACGTAGAGATGTCCCTGTCCAAGGCTTAGCATGCGACTGACACAATAGAATCAAAGACTTAGTACATGGAAAGGAATCATAAAAGTCTTTTTCAAAGCCAGGTTTAAAAGAGATTCTAAGCCTTTTAATGTTTCCTAACCCGAAGGAAAATAACTTTAGATACAAACACAAGCCTCACGAATTGGTGTCTTTGAATTAGAAGACTCAACAATGCAGGCCTCTGAAATGTACTCTTATGTGATTTATCTTGAATTGGCATTGCTCCACTAGGATAGATGATGTAGTGACCGCATCAATGGCTTGATAGCAGCTTAGTTGGGTGGAAAAATAGCGATATTGTGACCTAAAAATAAATAAATGCATATGTGGCACGACAGGTCTAGGAACCCAAGGCTTAGCTTCTTACAACTTCATGTCGTAGATGCTATATTCTTCACACGAATGGAAGGGGCCTAGTACTATTTAATGGCAAACATCAACAGGAATTTGTTATTTTAAGAAGCTTTCACAGGACAATTGTACTTTCGGATGTTTGCCAGACCTTCGCTAGAGGCAGGGCCTGGAACCACTTGTTTCGTTCTCCAACTCATTAACCTCTTGAGCTACGACGCCCATCTAATTGTGACCTAATCGTAGAGAAATCCTTCAGAAAGTGCCAGACATCCAGAATCTCCACTTGGAAAACAGAGCAGCAGAGTCTTGGAGGCAAAAGACTTCGGTCAGAGAAGACCGACTGAGCCGACTCCGTAGTCCATTTTCGAATCGTCCTTGTTCTTGCTTCCATTCTTGCATTCTTCTTTGGAAGGCAGTTTAACTTAAAAGGATTTAGTAAAATTGAAATTCGTATGATTCTAATGAATTAGGTTCTCTCCGAGTTATTGCCGTGGTATTGAATTCAGAACTTCTCCAAGACCTGTTTTTAGGAATCCAGAGATAATGGACTGAGCACAAAGTTGAACAACAATCCTAAATCTGTTTTAACCAAACTAAAATCACCTTCTAATGTGGAGCAGATGTTTCATTTTCTAACAAAGCAGCGAACGAAGCCCTAGCTAAAGTCTGTCCAACCAACAGCAGGCACGAACCATATTTCGTTGTTTATTCTCCGAAAAATAAAACATTTTCCATAAAACTTCACATTTTATTGGTAAATAAGTCATCCCTGGTTTTGTATCCAACACTTGAAGGCTTCGTAGGTAGACTCACACTCCCCTTCAACATTCAAGCTATTGCAGACTTCTGTTAATATCTTGAACCTGCTACCACCAGAGTTCTTAGATATCTGAACGAAATCCTCCGTGATTTGACCCCCTTCCGTGATTCCGGTGCGATCCGAGATGCATTTAACGTAGCACTTGGTTGGCTTTGTAACTACAAGGTATTTGGTGTCGTAGAAAAGCGCCAGATCTACGGGTTGAATTTGAGTGATATTAACGCAGCTTCTGATAATATTAGGCGCAATCAAGGACCAGGCTAGTTGGGAAGCCTTAAATTAAAAAAAGGGAATATGTAGGAGTTGGTAAAAGCTAAGGTAGGCGTGCATACGTACCAGTAAAAACGTGACTAAGCGGAGGCAAATGAAATCCATCGTGAATTGATGGAACTTCGCAGAAATGAATTTTATAACCTGCGAGGGAAATAAGTTACGGTCTACTAAAGGTTATTTAATTAATGATGGTCAGTTTGATGGAATGTGTAGGTACTTATCATCAGAGAACAAATGGTGCAATTCGGACCGATTAGTCGGTTTAAGTGCTAAGTCATTTGGCATACGTTTAGTCAGTTCAATGCTAGCACGCAGACGAATGTTGGGAGAGGATAGTGAAATGGTTCTGCAAGTGCAAAGGGAATATTTGGTCTGTTCGTGTACTTTCTGGTCCAAACTTCGTGGATTGTGAAATTTCAAGGAGGGGGGGTAAAATTCTCTCAGAGAGAGGTTTTCGAACAGGATTGAGTGAATTTTCGTGAAAATTTATTGTCTTGGGAGAGTACGCGAGCAGACCTACTGTGTTAGAATAGAGAATCCTTGAATGACAGAAGGTTTTCTTTGCTATAGCTTGTCCCTAAGGCTAGTTAATGATTATTTCACAAAGAATTGGTATTGGATTGCAATCTACGTTGATTTAAAAATCATCGAGAATCAACCGTTTTTGCTTTGTAAATAGTAAGTAAACGCATTCGCCTGGAAATAGGCAAACGTTTCGATGTTCAGGTACTTCAGGTTCTTGTGATTTCCTTTTGCCTAAAATCTGACCTCATTACCTACCACTACTTGTGTGTACTTTGATGCAAATCCTTGAATTCTCTTCGACAAAGCACGTCTAATAACCAATAGGATCAATATTGGTCAAATATGCAGCCTTGGCTATATTCCTCTGCGACTTTTGAAGCCGCGGTGCATAGCTTTGGTAATATTTTATCGAGAGAACCTATTCCTATACCTATTCACACTACAGAACGCCTTTTGCAAATCGATGCACAACATGTGAATTGGCGATCGGTATCCAACCCACTGCTCGTTGATGTGGTCGACACTGGAGGATCCAGAACGAAAACCTTTTTTTTTGATATCGAGCGTGTCTTGGTATCCTATTTTATAGACCTTAGAATTATTTAAGCTACTTCTTTAGCCCTAGAAGGCAGCACTCGGCAATAAATTCTACTTTTAAGGAAGCTTGACGAGCAATCTCAAGCTCACTCTACAAAGGTGACCAAAAGATTAGCCGAGGCTGTAGACGGTGCTCCTAAGACGAGTCGAGGGAGACTATATCTGAATATACAATTTAGTCCCTGTTCGCTTTGCACAGTTTTGGACGGGAGCTCCAAAGGACAGGTGGTCCCTTTCAGTTCGATGAAAGGTGATTGGTTTGGTTGATGGTTTGGCTTCTCGTATTGTACACAACGCTGTATTTTTTTCCTCTTCGTGCAATGTAGGCTTTCTTGGGTCTTTGTTCCAGAGTCCAGGTCCAGATATCTTCTGAAGGCCACATTTTACCTTGACCTTTTGCCAATGGTCTTGAATAGCGGTGTAGAACTACTAAATCTTTCCACAGGTCTCTTTAATGTTGGCGTACCGAGCTATTACATAGTCTGTCGAGCTTGAACTAGACAATTCCATTTAGAGTACAAACCATGTCCCAAGATATTGCCATTTTTTTATCCCTCTGACTTTGTTAAAAGCCTCTTAAATGTGTAAGATTCGTAGAGTCACTTTGTCTACGGTTCAGTGAAACAAGCTAGAATTGATATATGACTATGATACGATTCTGAAATAAGAAGACTCTCCTCGACAGAAGGTAAAAGCATCCTCGAAGAGGGCCAGATTCATCCAAATTTGAACGTGAATACAAGCAAATAGAGTAAAGGAAGGTAGGTGGCTACGTTTGAGTAGAGACTTCTTCTCCAGAAGTCATGAGAAAAGGTAGTCCTCAGAGAGAAGACAAATAACGTGACTGATCTGTGATGATTCAGTAGAACGCACTACGATCAATCCCAGGGCAGATTTGTCTTAAAATATTTAAATTTTCCCATCCGCAGTTTTACTGAAAGAGTCAGTGTTCACATTAAGCAAGAAGCATACTCAGGCTTTACCATTTCGGGAAGATTCTGTTGGTCGTAGTCTGTCGAGTCCGTCAGCCTTACAATTTTTTGCAGCACAGGTGAATGTTAAACTGCTCAGACATTTCCAGGAGAGACAACTGGTAGTTTAAAGCGGTCTTCGAAAGCTCGATTCCAAGGATTTAAGAACTGCTTGCCTATCAGTAAAAATTAAAATATCTCTGGCAGTTCTTACATTAAGTTTCAGTCATGACAAGGGTTCATTGATCCCCGAGATTTCAGTTTGATTTGTCTGTTTAAACCCTCATCAATCTTGGAATCGTCTATGGCTCAGTGGCGTATAGTCCGGGTCGTCCAGGGTGAAGTTGAGAAACTCAATGATGATTCCACATTGGAGGATTTCCTTTAGAGCATCAGGGTCTTTTCCAGAGGCAGCGATTTTAATGTCGCTTGGATAGACAACCAGTCCCTTCTACGTTCAGTTCCAGTCCGTTAACTACTAGATAGGACACCAACTTGGGGACTTCTGCAACTAACAAGATTTGTGAGTGTGAGCAATTGATTGATTAGTACTCCACGCGTAGAATCGTCTTTCAGGCTGTGTAAGAAGTGTGTGAAAGTGTATCAAAAATTGGCGCAGATCTGATCAAAGTAAATTCCTTGATGCTCAGTAGGGACACCTCGACAGTTTGTTTCACTGACAGCGGTCAGCTTTCGCAAGAGTTTGCTTGTAGCGAGTAGCACTCAGGTTTCAACATGTTGAGAGAAATCTGTTGGTCGTATCTAGTCTGGCGAGCTCGTCAGCCTTTCAATTTCCTACAATGGAAACTAACATAAGTGAATGTGAAACTTGTCAGACATCTCCAGGAGGGACAATTGGAAGTTTAAAACGAGCTTTGGAGTCCCGCTTGACTATTAGTAAAATGATAATCCCTGGCGGTTCTTGCATTACATTTTAGCCAGGAAAGGACTTCCTCGATCGCCAAAATTTCCGCTTGAAAAACGCGAAAGGAAATCCACAGATTGAGCTTGTCGGTGAAAACAATGCAACCTATCCCTTCATCAGTCTTAGAGCCGTCCTTGTAGAAGTAGAGAAAACAGTCTCCAGAGGGAGAAGTGACCCACTCACAGAGGCAGTGATTTCAATGTCATCTGCATGAGCAAACACTCTGCCGTATTATCTACTAAATTTTACAGATGAGGTGATAAGACACGACTTTTAGGGCTGGAAGTGTATCACAAATTGCCGTAGATCTACCAATGTTAAACGTCTCTTAATGTCTAGGAACGTGACTATGGTACTCCTTGAGGCTCAGTGATTTGTCATTGATGCTTTCACTATCTCAACTGACTTGCCTTTGTAAGACGCATGTAGCAGAAATGTACCAATGCTCTGACTTAGACAATAGGCTGCGTGGTCAAAGATTCTTAGGTTCCACGTGCAAACTTTTGCCTACCAAAGGTTGGAGAACAACTTTAACCTCGGTTCATAGTTTGCCAATGTAGACTAGATTCAGAAAACCATAAAAGATGGTTCTAAGCCATCGGAACAATGTGTCTTCTAATTGCTGGAGCTTAACAAGAATGATTCCATCCCGCCCTAAGAACTTAAATGGTTTGAAACTGCGCATGGCTCAAGGGAAGTCACTATTTTCGTGAAGTTCTGAAAACTGGAGGTGGTCCAGTGGCCATTTGGCTCCATTTGGTAGCGGCAAATAAGGACTTCAGAGGACCTCTCCGTGCTACCCCAAAAAAATGCCCAGCAACGGCGTTCCTTCTCATCAATAAAGTTTGTCAGGCTTGCTTGCACGGGTTTGTTAGAAAGGTCTTAGGTTAATCGGTTGACAGAACGTGGTATTTTGGAAATCGCTTTCGAAGCGCATTGTAACTTCCACGTTTTGGAATTACAAGCCTGGCTTACACCGTCATATTTCAACTTCGTAGGGTAATGCGTGACTTTATTAAATTTCAAACAAACTTTTCATGACATTTAATATTTTATTATTTCCAGATAACTTAATACTTTCCTTTCCTCACCCAACACTTGTATGCTTCGAAAGTAGGCTCACACTCTCCCTCAGCCTTTACACTGCTGCAGATTGCAATAAGTTCTTTTAATTTCTCAGCTTCCTTAGGTTCTCCAGCCATCAATGCGACATCGTCACTGATTTTACCATTCGAAGCCATTCCGGTGGTTTCAAAAAGACACGTAATATAACACTTGACTGGTTTCGAAACTATAAGATAGTCCGTACCGTAGAAAAGGGCCAGGTCTACCGACTGAACTTGTGTGGATTCAACACATTGCCTGATAATGGTCGGCGGAACCATGGCCGATGTCGGTTGGGAAATCTATAAATTTAAGAAAACTCATCAATAAAAGTTGGTAATACCATTTCTGACAACAAACCGCTAGAAAAGCAACTAAGCCAAGCCAAATGAAATTCATGGTGAACTGATGGAGCTACAATGAATGTGAGGGCTATGGGGTGAAGGACTTTATAGATTTTCCTACTCGTATTTGTCACGGTCTACTGCAGACTATTCCATTTTAATATCATCATTAGATAACAAATGGTGCGAAGCAGATACATAAATTAGTTGATTCAAGTGTTGTATCGTTCCACCAATTAACATATTCCAATAAGTTACACGATCATGATGGCCTGTGGGCAGCCAAAGGACCAGCCAATCCACAGGAACACAACGAGGCTTTGCCATATTTTTTTTTTATATTTTAATTCCCCATTCGAAGGGCTGCCGTGATCAACTTGTATCTGAATATGGTACGTCAATACCAGATGCACATTTCTGCCGATTAACCACCCATGTGTTATTGGAATTCACAAAGCCGGCAAGTGCAAGAGACCGGGCACGAATATGTTTAAATGTCATTTCATAATTAACGCCCAGAGGATTAAATTAATAATAATTCATCGGTTCGTTTGTGCATTTATTAAAATACAATTGGGTTCAACCGCACACGTTACACGCACAGCCGTCAAGCTTTTGGGACTGTCAAGCGTTTTTGAAACACACCGGTGCGATTCGTGGAACCTTACCTTGCCAGGGTATGTAGGTGGAATGTATGTTCTGATTTAATTAATATGTCATTTATTGCATACAGACATGGAGTAGCTGGTAGCTGGAATTTCAATTGTAAATGGTGGACAATTAACATAAAACAAATTAAATAAATCTGCTTGGCTCTGTGTAACAAATGATTCCCAGAGCGACCTCCTGCATAGAAGGTAAGCTGTTTAATTGTAAAAGCTAAGAGTGTTCAGTGGTTTCTAATCTGCGGACCAACGAAGTGTAATTGTTCACTGGAGACCGGTCCAAACGAGTCTACGCATGGATGTGAGGTTTCACGAAATCAGTTCAAGGGGATACACATTGTCCGCATTCAACTTTGTATTTTAAAAACAATACGTCTGTTCGCATACTTTCTGCACAAAAATGCGTAGATTATGAAATTCCAAAAAGTGGGGGTAACATTCTCTGTTACTTAAACGTCAAATGCAAAAGCATACAAATACTCAGTCACTCTAAAATTACGTACAGGTATTTGACAGATTTAACAGATTTGACAGATTTCATAAATCAGTGCAAAGAAATTTCTTGCACTAAAATTTGTAAGATAGAGGAATTTCTTACTTTCTCGTTAGCGCTCTCTTTTACGAAAGACTACGAAGCTTTTCTGCACTCGAACAGGATTTAACGAACAGACCTTTTATAGATTTAATGAATCGCCTCTAATGAGGTTTTTGTGTCGTCCATTGCGAAACACTTTGAGCATTTTTGTCAGAACTGTCAAGAGAAAACTGCTGATTTGTATTCTCCTGAAGTATTCGTAGTATTTGGGGCGAGTTGAAAAAAAAAAAAATTGTATGAAAAATCATATAAATTCATTCAAAGAGAGAAAACATGAGAGAGTAAAACTCAACTAATTTTTCTAGGTACGTGGTGTACGATCTGTCATGGATCTGTCATGGATCTGTCAAAACCATTAGTGTAAAATGTCAGTTGACAGGCAGAATCCTTTGAAACATATCCTAGGTCATTGAACAGTGATTCTTAGTGATTGTGACAGTTTTCACTATATGATATTATTTTATTCGATTCTGTTCTACTTTTTTGTCTACAATTCTCTTCAAATTGAAAATTTGGAACATTTGGCGGCAAAAAAATTAAGTTAGATAGTTAAATAGTTAACTTACGCTGATGGATCTAGTAGCTACTGAATTGAAAATATCAAGTTGATTGAACTTTCTTTCTATATAAAAGTATCATCAGTTTCAGCAGTTTTAATGGACTATCGTTACTTCGCCATACTCTGCAGAAGTTTTGTGCACCGAGAACTATGGTAGTGAGGTTGAAATGGGAGATAAAATCTGGAAAAGGCAAAGCTTTCATCATCTCAGAGATGAATTCAAAAACATACGAATAGTCTACTTGTTTTTCTCATCTCCATAATTCTTTATAGTAGTTCCGAGAATTACGAATGAGATGAACCCCCACTAGATAGTAAGATTTCAATCAGAAATGTATAGATCCTTGGCTAGTTCTATGAGAGAATGAAAGTATGCTCGACGGATAGAATGTCGGTCAGTTCAATTTAGCCTCGTTATTTTCTGTTTACCTCCATCTAGTGAGAGATATCTTATTGCTTCTGATCCGGCAATACATTACATATTCGAACTAAGACGTTAAGACCATGAATTTAGGAAAATACCAATGGATTTGAAATGGAAAAACGCAATTTATGTATCGACTACAAGACGACTGTCGAATGCAGTATATCCACGCGATATACCTACATATTTGGTGCAGTTGAACTTATTTGGTCATACACCTGATTTTAGGAAGGAAATGCATTGTCATGTAGAAATAGATACAGAGAGGTGGTTTCACTTTCAACATGGAAGGTTCTTTCTGTTGAGATACATTGGCGACATCAATATCATCCGGCGTTTTAAGGGACCAGTTGAAACCGAAGAAAACCGTCACTATTGAGATCTATAGCTTCCAGCTAGTTCACTTACTTCAGAATAAACGATAACTCTAGCAAAGACATCTTAGGGGAGCATCGTTGCTATTTCGGTTTGGTCAAACTCTTTCCCCTTCTGCAGGACATTGGTAATGTTTTTTTTTGCTAGCTTTACCAGTATCTAAAAAAAACTCTTTGGAAACTTGGGTTGTCCCAATGGGAATTGGCTTTACAACGGAATGTTCACACTTAGTATAAAAACTATTTTAAAAATATGCACAGCAGTCGTAGAATCCATACTTACTTACTTTTGTATCCTTCCACCATCGAGACTAGAAGCTATTCTCAACTTACTTCGGTTGGACTGGACTTTATAAAAGAATTGACGGTTAATTGTGATTCTAAACTCTTTATACTCAACAACCAGTTAGTATAGATTTTTCCATAAAGTTCTAAAATATTGTCACTTGTCAGGATACCCAGGTGTCGTAAAACTTTTTCTTAGTTTCTTTAATCCTTGAGTTGACCAGGTTCTTTATTTGGCGAAAACTGTTGTATAGATCTAGGTGTTCGAATTCCATCCCTGTATTATAGATTAAACTTAGCTTTTTTGGTCTGTGATTTGTGTAAGGCTGTGTTCACCTTCAAGTGAAGTGGCGTCGTGCGACTAATAGCGAAATCGCAAGCGATTTTGCTTAGTTTTCTTCATGTTTTGACAGCTGTTCTCGTCGCTCGCAGTCGCTTGAAGTTGTTTGTAGTCGCTCATTTCGCGTTTTGGCAAATGGCTACGCCGTGAACACCTAATTGATCACGATGAGCGAATCGCTACGGGTCGCGCGACGCGAATTCGCTTGACGGTGAACACAGCCTTAACCATGAGTTTTACTAGGTCGGTAGTTACAAATAACTTTATTTCTAAGTAGTAAGTGACCATTGAATAATTGTACCACGTGGCTTCTAAGGAGATCAACGTGAGTATCAATTGACGTTTCACAGCAGATGTGATTCCAGCTGATTTTTTGGAAATCATGCTTCAGAAGGTGATGGATACTTTAACGATTGTTCATCTCGCTCACCAAGGCTCAGATGAAGACGCCACTTTTCTGTCATTTTCCAGGCTTCTAACAGTAGGCTAAGAGTAGTATGCTAAGAGGTTTATCTTCTTTTTTGAAACTCCACTTACCAAAGTTTGTAGGCAAGTTGTAAGGTTCTGAATTTCTTGGCAGTGTGATCCTTCTATCTGTGAAGATGGTCTTTATTTCTGAATCTACCAACCCACCATCACTTCATTGTGTTGACTGACTTTAAAAAAAGAAGTATCGACGCCACAGGTCGATGGAACTTGGCGCCTAGCTTCTCACAAACATTCTTGTTGTGCGTGTTCTACTGTCCGAAGGGCAATTGGTGAGTTCAGAAGCTTTCTCATAACAGTTGTACTCTCGGGTGTTTGTCAGATGCTCGCGAGAGGTAGGGCCATAAAATAAATTTTATCTGATGTCTAGGGATTGATCCTGGAACCTATTGCTCCGTAGTCCACCCACTGAGCCATGGGACCAAGACTAACTTTGGATAGTTTTACGAGTAAATTGCAGATAAATAAAAGAAAAGAAAAGGACTATACTTCGTGTTGTTCATTTATTGTTATTGTTGCTATTTTGTTTTCTTTTTTATTTTCGGTTTCTATTTCTAGCGACTAAAATTCTTATTTAAATTAAATATGGCAATATCCTTTTTACGGTTACGTATATTTAACACAATCTTATTTTGTTTTCTTTTAAATTAAATAGTTCTTTGTTTATATATTGCTTATGGCTAATTATTGTGGTAATAATTAAGTTTTTTTTTATTATTATATACGTTTTTGTTTTCTTTGATAAATAAAGAATTTTAAATTTACATTAAGTACTAGAAACGAAAAATAAAAATAGTGATAGTTATGATAAAAATAAATAAATGCGCGTTGTGGATACATCTGCAAGTTTAAACATAGATCTAAATATACAAATAATATATATACTGTTTTAGTGTATACAGTTTTTTGTTTGTTGTTTTAAAGTTTATATATAAATTTTATTTTTGTTTCATTCGCATGTTCGCGCCCGCCTTTGGAAGCGTTTCATACGTCTGTACCATTCGTCCTTCCATTCTATAACAATCGATCGGGGCCCAATACCTAGGTAGCCAGGTGGGGCTTCGGAGTCCTTACCCAAGACCAGGTAAGATCTGAAACACATATATGTTTGTAAAGATTGTTTAAAGGATAGGCTATAAAGGCTAACCTGTTTAATTTAATTTTAGGACATCGACATTCTAAGTCCTTATATGGAATCATCCATGTCATAGGGCCTCTCTTCATCATCGTACTCGAAGCGCCGACTGCTGGTGTAGACCTTTTGAATATCGCCTGGATGCTGATATCGAACTTGACCATTTCTTCTTGGCTTTCTTTCGTATATTGTTCGCTGCTGGTGACCTCTGTGCTCGTTTCTCGACCAATTACCTTTACCATTATTGCTATAGAACGAAAGGGAGTTACTTTAGTTTTAAAAAATATGTTTAGTAGTCTCATGCGTACCGTAGTCTCTTTTGCAGTACTTGTTGAGATTTAGCCTTTTTGTGTTTATTTTGCATTTTTCGCAATCTGAAATGAAAATTTTATTTTTTATTATATTTGGTTATGGTACACACGTGGCATAAATATAAGTTGAGTAGTTAGTTAGTTAAACCAGCGGATATCTAGTGATACTAGCTAGCAGACTTGTTTAAGTACTATTTCCAGCAGATAGGTGCATCAAGTACAGTGGAGGGCTTAACGCGATTCAGAACGTAGTCAGTTAAAAAAAAAGGTCCTTCGAGCGATGGATATGGATTGGCTAAGAGAGTGGTTGCATACAAAAGTTCACACAAATCTCTGTTGCTCCACTGGGTGTGATTTGGGAGAGTGACTGCCACTGCGAGAGAACAGCCTCACTCGTATCTTCATGGATCCATTGTGTTCCCCTATGTGGTGAATGATCTAAGGATTGTGCACCTGGTTCTGTTCAAGTTCAGCTGTAATGTATGCTTAACATTAACATTAAACATTAAAGATCTAAGCTCTTATTTTTATAGGCCCAACGTTTTCTGGAGACGCAGCAAGATGTGAGTATACTGTTGGCTGTGTTGGAAAAGTTCAAAGTGGTTTTAGACATAAGAAGACAGATGAGCGTTGAGATCGAGTGATCTGCTTGTAGATCGTTTGATTCTGAGGCTATCCTGGCTACCTGATTAGTCATGTCATTTCCGTGGAAGGCCATATGTTTGAGTTACTCTTTTACATCACTTGATCAGAACTGATTTGATTCTGATGAAAGTGATTGCTTTGATGGCTACTCAGCCTCGGCGATACCATGTTATATCTGTTTGGAGAATGTTTAGAAGCCAATACCTTCGTCCAGTTTTGACTGCGAAGATGGATATGTAGGCTGAATTTTGGAAGAATTATGGGATTAGAATACTTTTGTCTACCACACTCGGTGATCTCCTTACCATGGATGCAACTATCTTTCACGATGGAACCTATAGCAAAGTGCATTGCTCCATCCGTTTTGTACCTCTGGACATTCTTTTTGCTGTACGAACTTAAGACAGAAATCAAAGCATATACAGCTAACACCCAGACTAAACACGAATAGCAATGAATGTGTACTTCCAGTGAATATTGACAAGTTTGGAGCCCTTTCTGTTTAAAATCTAACCGCGATATGATGATGCAGCTACACTTTGACCAAACGATAATTTTAAGCTCTGCAGGGCTCCTATAGCTAGTGCTTTGTTAGATTAATATTATTATGTACAGCCAGCTGTGCCAGGGTATGAAAATAATTCCAGACCAGCTTAGACTCAGACTCAAAGGAGTCTGAAGTCCGAATCGGCAAAACGGATCCAGCTGTGCCGCGTGACGCTGGGAAACACGCGGTGCAATGTGCAATATTCCACGAACGACACCCTAGTGGAGATTCGGCGAAGACTTATCCTAGGAAACCGCTGCTACTTCGGTTTGGCAGAACAAATGGGTTCAAAGCTCCTATCTCGGAAGACGAAATGTCACTGTACCGATTTGCATGAGAGATAAGTAGAATGATGTCAGGAATATCCCAATAATTGAGGTTCGGAATGACAACTTGAAAGGGGCGATCGAGGTTGATTCTTTTCGGGATGAAGCCTGAGAGGCATACTGCTGGAGAAGAAAGCGGCGAAATTTTGTCAAAGATCTTTATATGACCAGCTAGATTGATGATCTTAGAATGCATCACACAGCTGTTGTGGTTAGACTTTCCTGCATACCTATGCTAAAGCCTTAGTGAAAAGTTTGCCTCCGCATATTCGCGTGCTCCACTCCAATCAGCTATTCGTGCTGCTTTGTCTCTGTACTTCTAGTCCTACTTCTCAAAATTCACTTCAAACTTGAAAGACTACCCAAAATTGTTGCTTATTCTGCCCAGAACGCACTGTGTACTTCCTTGTTAACACATTCGACTGGGGGGCTGCATGTCGAGACTATTGAATCCTATCTGAAGTGCAAGCGATTTGTGACTTCTTTTTGTCATGAGGTGTCCGATAATTCACTACTTTCCCGCCACGTAACTACAAAAATTCACCTCTTCCGCACCTATATCCCCAAGGAACGTGACAAATCCACAATCTTGATCACTTTACGCGAATTTCCTGTCAACAGATTAGAAGCTATATACATGTTAAATGCCACCTTTCTCTGTGTGAAAATGCATGTCAAAATCCTTCCCTTCAATGGGAGAAGGAACAAAATTAAAACCTAAACATGGTTAAGTGAAAGCCATGTTGGTAAAGTGTCACTCAATATTATAAACACTGCTTCTCCCTATCTATCCGCAGCTCCATGTCCTATCTGCAATCGCTGAAAGTTTGAGTTTAACACTATCTTACGAGTGTGTATCAACACTACCACAAGAAAAACGCTTCAAAGAGCCTTTCGAGGAAGTTGTCCCCACTCAGGGTGTTCACAGTTTACATAGTACTACCACCGAACCTGCACTAGCATCGCACACTTAAAGGATGCATCGTGACGATGATGATTTGATGATGACAGCAATCAAGTTACACGCATTGGGGTGCAGAGCGGGCGCTATCCAGCCAAGCTGCATTTCGTTAAGGATGCAAGTTTATCCTTCAATGAAAAAAAAAAAAATGATCCTATGGTTATGTAGTTAAAATATCTATGTACCTCGCAAAAGGGACGACAGATGCCTTGCCATCAAAGGACGTAATCGAGGTGGCTTAAGTGTTGCATCATACATATGTTACAGATATGTATCTTTAGAATCGTAGTTACTGCAAAGCAATTTAATGAGTTTTACCTTTCAACTGCACACACAAAAACAAAGCACTTTGAACGTATTAATTACGTGTTTTTCTTTTTTTTTTGTACTTCAAAGTTACTATGGAAAATAATATAATCAAAGTTATAGAATTCCTTCAAGGGCACCTAAGGAGGGACGGATACATGTGTGTAGGGACTTTTTGAAAAGTCGTCATAAGCTAGACGATGGTGTATACTTTTCAGTTCACTGGCCTGTTACGAGCAGAAGGAATGCAGAGCATGGGGTGACTATGCCAAGCAAAGGAGGTTGGATGAACCGCAGAAAGTGCAAAAGTGCAAATCTTTGATTGACGGAATGGATGCAGAGCTCCTAAGGATATGCTAGCCTACTTCCAAAAGCGATGGTCTCCCACACATGGTGTGGCAGGTTTGTGTTCCCCTCCCAACTGACTGTCAATGTCTCAATTTGCATTTCATTGACATGTTAATTAATTAAGCAACATTCGATTCCAATCGATGCAGGAGAACACTTAAATATTTCAAATACCACATCAGATGATTGCATCGAAAATAGGTACAAAATTAAGTGTAAAAGTAAAAAAGTACGCACATAGGCATGGCATTCTTCGAATGTCGACGTATCCATCAATCAGTCCTACCCAAATAGATAAATAATTACTCAATAAAAATAAGCCTAAGAAATCGCAAAATGATTTCATTCAATTATACACCAATTAGCAAGGCATCTGTGCCATCCAACGGGGGGAGACTATTTAAAGAACTAAACGCACTGAGTTGACGCTGGTGAGTGTTCTGCTTCGTTCCAAGCGGGTTCACAACAACGAAATTATCATCGAAGTTGTAGAGGGGGTTCCCCGCTGGTTTTGGCCTACCTCGGCCGAATGGCTTATTATGTGCGAGATCTAAATTTCAATATCAAAGTTTCTTCACATCTTTAAGTATCTAGATACATTTGGTTGCGTTTTGTTTTGTACTCGTATGTGAGTGTGGATGTTTTTTCGAGTTGTCTTGCGATGGCGCGTTGTACTGTTTTAAAAATAGAAAACCGATTCAGACTGCGAATGCTATTTTCCACACTCCTTGTTCTTGTTTGGTTGAAGTGAGTCACGGGTCTCTTATTTTAATGCTCTAAGTATTGCACAAACGAAGTGCATGTCTATCTATACGCTGTAGAGTACCATAATGAGGGAATAGATACACCTCAGCTGTCTTTTTGAACAAGTACAAGTCTACGATCAGATTATGTAGATCGTCCTTTGGCAGAAGTCAGAACTTCCGTCAAATGTTCACTGGAATATATTAGAACTTCTGACAGCTGTCAAAACGAACAAAAATGGAGTCGCTTTCCTTCGGCAGAAAAAGAATGTTGCGAGGGCCACTTGAACGATCCGGACTTGAACGATTGTGAGAAGTATCTTTGAACAGGCTTGCACATAAAATGTAATTGGCATTGAAGCACTCGGCAAAAGATTAGTATATTCTACAAAAAACTGTTCTTTTTAGGCCAGAAAGCAGCATGAATGCTACATTTTCTTGAGAGTGCTTGTTTGGTGAAAAGTAGGAACAAGAATAGCTACTTGAGGAAGAAAATGGGTGGCAAGTGAGAATAACAAGCTCAACAGTGTGTATCTGTCAGAAATGTAAAAGATTGGAAAAAATGTTTAGATAGCAAGAACAGAATCTAGGAAACCTCGAGGAATCTCTTAACACAAATTATATTCACAAAAGAAAAAAAAAGATCTTTCCCATCGAAGTAGAGAAGGAAACCTAGGGACCGACGCTGACAGGTCTATAAGCCGCAACTGCAATCATTGCAAAGATGCAAAGGTTATAAAAGTTCGATGAGGTTATTAAAGAAAAGTGTTCTCTTTGGAACAGAGGTCGGATAGGTGCATAGGAGAAAACTTGGTTTTTCATGCTCAGTCCTAGAGAACAACTAAAATTTCTTTCACGGCTCTAGTTCTTGCGAGCAACTAACAAACATCCGAGAGTATAATTGTCATGAAAACGCTTCTCAATAAAAGAAAAAGGTCATTCGGCTACGGCATTAAACTGTAGCTCTCCTTCCATTCGTGAGAAGCTAGGCATTGGGACCCATGGAACTATCCCATGTCCCATGTTTGTAAGGTACAGTCAAATCTCAGGCTGTGTTGATGTGTTCAATGTTTTCTTGGGTAGGATAACTGGACTAGCAGTTTCTACATTTAAGGCAGCAGTAGCAGAGTAACTTTTAATAAACTTTTTATACACAAATATACAGATCTTTAGACGTTTGGTCCAGAGTGAGCATACTTTATAGCAGTTTAGGGCTGATGACATGGACTTATATTCCAGTTTCTTTTTTCAAGAAGTCCAATGCCCCTTACATAATCCCACATATTATATGGTATGCAGATACTTACAGGAGGTCACTGGTTTCTGAGGATAAAGGTGCTGGCATATATAAATGTCAAATAGAAATACTCGCACACATTCTTTGAGTCATGGGGATTTTTATGGCTTCAGACATTTTGGTGTCAATAATTGTCAGTTTGAAAGAAAAAAGAGACAAAATCCAACTGCACTTTAGAATTCAGTGCAATACCATGATTCGATTGACATAAACAAAAATTATCGAGAACCGAATTAGACCGTGAAGCGATGCATGATAGAATGGCAAATCTTACTGAATATTTCGACAACTGGATGTCATAAGTAGCTTTGACAGCTGCTGAAACTATGATGTATGGTGACCCTTTACTTTTTATTACTTATTATACTCATGCATTCACGGTTAGGGATTCCGCATGAACCTTTGTAGGTCTAAGCGGACAGAGGATGTAAAGGTGATGACCTGTATAACCTGTGCACGAAATGGAAAACATTGATTCATTGTAGATCCACGTCTACTTTTATGAAACCGTGTCAATTTCAAAAATTAAGGTTTGCCCTAAATTATTAAATAAACGAAATACAATTATGTAATCCAATGGATGGATAGGTAATGCACTGCAGCTCAATGAATCGAGGTGTAATAGGTATCGCCAAACACAAATATTTGGGTATCGCCGCTCACTCACTTGAATCAAAGTGCTTGGCAAACAAAGATTGACATTCCCTTCCCTAAAAATGACCGCAATGGTAACGTTTTGGAATTGATGGACAAATTATGAAATTCTCGCACTGGAATGTACATACATATGTATATTAACAGATAGGGTCGAGAATGGAATTAAGTGTTAATTAGATCAAACTTCCATTCAAAGTTTGACGCCATGATTCCTTTTACTAACTTTTGACGTATCTAGTATTTCTCACCATTAAAGTGGGTAAATGTTAAAATATGTTGTAAACCTCGTCAGAAACGTCATAAAGGCTGGATAGCGCCCATATGCTGCAATCGAGAGCACAAAAACACCCCACAAGTGCTGTAACCATGAGCTTAGACTATGGCCTCATATGTCTACACTTACAGCCAATCAAATACTATCATGGCCCCACTGCCATTTACCAGTCTTCTGACAGTTTTAAACTGTCAAACTGTTAAACTGTCAAAACCTATAAAGAGTTTCCATTTGAGTAGGATTTTCTTTACCTATTTTCGCAGTGACATAAATGAAGACGTTTTTCTTTTCAAAATGTTGGTTATTTAAGATTTTTGTACCTTCTGGATTTTGCATTCAAAATATATTGAATATCGAGACTTTTTTCGTTCTATTTCTGCCAATATTCATATTTGCGGGAGCACAGGTCATGCAGACCTGTTCGTTTTTAGCAAAATAAGAGTAATATCTGTACTTACCTCGTAAAATTATGTACACTGCCAATTAGCATAAAATAAGATTTCTTGCATTTATTTAAAATCTTTCAGTTTACATTAGTATTACAATGTTTCATGCAATTCGCTTCCTTTATTAGTAAGTTTGGGGATGGGTAAAGTTCACAAGCATTTAAGGAGAGGCAAAGTGTCTGCGAATACATATCTTGCTAAAGTCAAAGGGAGGTATTTTTCAAGATACATATATCATTTGAAACAAATTGATGAAATCGGAGCACGTGACAATGATTTTGGTATCTCGATAGGTCCTTGCCAGGTTTTCAGTTAAAGAGAAGATCTCAGTGATCTTATTGCTGAAGAGTTGGGTTGGAAAGGGGTATCTGATAGTCCACCTCAAGAGTCAAGAGTTTATCCTCTACATTTAGTAGATGGCCTCACAAATGTTGGGTCTACTTTTGTTAGTTACGGACTTTTGTGATGGAGTAGCATTTCGATTGATACTACTATGATCCCAAAGATTATTCACGAACTTATGTAAGTTTGGAGAGAGTTCGGGTTCCAAAGTTCTAATGAAATAGAAATTGTGAAAAGGTGTAGATGGTTTCCTGTGAATTTTGTTGCTAGGTCAGAATAGAGGAATGTCAGGACTATTGGAATGTGCCCTTTATCGAACCAAATCAATGGATTACACAACGAGAGCATTCGGGCGTACAACCAAATACTTGAAATTCATGGGCAAAAGTCATTAGCATCTTTAAGTCTGAAATCTATGCCATAGATGGATGTGTCTTCATCAATCTTGACAGAAACCATATCAACAGTAACATCTGTTGTTATAATGTCAGATATCCAAGCTGCAATCAAGGCATTTGACTCCTATGTTATGAAACTTTTGATGTATACCTGGCCGTGTAGTAGTAGAGTCTTAAAAACTTTTATAACTCCTGAATCATTCTGCGGAATAGAGGATCATACAATCAAAGAAGAATTCAGGAAACTAAGGAGGGAAATAAAACAAGAACCTGACAAAACATTTAGGGCAAGTCAAGAAACTTTTAAGGTAACGAAACCGAAAAAGATTCGAAGTATGTCGACTTCCCAAAGGGACATTGTAAACTGATTTCAAGAAGGTCTCTGCAGATTTTGCTATGACTCTAGTGAAATCTCAGAACCTATTCTGGGATCTTGTTAGGTACTGATAAACTGAAATACTAGGGCAAGTACCAATTATTATCAGATGAGAAAATATCGTCTACTTGAGCCAGCTCTCATCAATGACAACATAATTGAAATGCCTGCAAACAGAAATGGAAGCAAACCAATTTTCCATGATTTCATCGATGTTCGATGCTAGGATGTTTAAAGTCTCTAGCATAGACTATGGTCTTGATATAGCCAGGGGCGTCAAAACACTTGAACGAGACTACTAATTGACTGGTATATTCCAAGAGATAACATGGTAACTGAGCTTCGCCTTCAATAAGTCGATTGTTTAGTCAGCTGTGTGAGATGTGGCATCGTTTTGTTGAAACCACTTGTATTTCAAGAAGAAGATACAAGCTGTACGAGTTGTATAGTGACATGGATCTAATCAGAAAAGATTAGTTAATACGATGGCTGGGTCATATTTAGCAGATAGACAACAATGCTGCTTCCAGCAGAGTCTTCGAATCCACCCCGGAGGAACTGCACAGTAGAGACTAACCTCGCTTATAGTGGCGCGCTCAAGTGAAGAGGGACCTCAACCAACTTGACGTGGAAAACTGGAGGCAGGTTGGAGAGACTGTAGCGCCACCTGAAGTAAGTAAGTACATGTTGTTCAAGTCATATTTTTCCAATTTATTCCAGCATGAGCCATAGAATGACACATTGTTCATGACTGTGTGGCCAAGTTCACAAATATATCAGACAAGGACTGTCCAATTCGCCACATAGTGCCATATATTGGCTTGAGATCTGTTCGTGCATTTTAAGGGCCCAATGACATCAGTTTTTGTGTCAAAGCGATTTTATAGAAACTCAGTGGTTTCAATTCCTAAAATCAACAAATTTGGAACCGAACAGGGAAATTCGAAAGATTATAGCTTTAAAGTCTTCTTGCAAACGGCACCATTAGATACATTTTGTAACTACACACATCAGCTCCATAGTTAAAGTAAATAACAACATAAAGCACAGTAAAACAAAATACGAACAAAATCAAGAAAAACAAAAATCAAAATAACACTTACTTACCCCTCCCTCCATCAGTGCGATAAGGAGCACTCGGATCACCTTGGCTTGGATCTGGCGCCGTATTCTGCGTGTCCATCATACTGACTACCTTCGGGATTTCTAAATGTCAATTACCATTTAATATCTTAGTTATTTATTTTTGTTCATTTCGAATGGATGCACGATAGCTACTCACTTATACAGGGCGCAATGTGTGATCTGCTCTGCTGATAGCCACGTGCACAGCGATTGCATGTCAAGCCAGTTACACCATCTTTGCACGGACACTGGCCAGAGGTGTGATTGCATGTCTTTCCCGAGGACCCAATCGGATGGCAATCGCATGCTGAAAATATACAAAATAGGTGTTAACAGATGTGACAAATTCCTTAGATACATTAATACATAATTAGGAGAAGGAGGAGGACGACTAAGCTGGACTGCCATTCGTGTCTGGCTTGAAGTAATCTTCGATTCACTGCTTCCAATTCATTTCGGACAAACTTTTAAATGTTTAATTACTTTGGAGCGATGTGCGGACATAATGCGGTCCACCTCAATTGGGTCAACTGATTGGTAGGTGAAGGTGAAGGAAATTAAGTTCTTTCGGGCTGTAAAGTGGATGTGGAGAATATTTATGCCGACATTATACCTCGGATCGGCAAGTCGTGAAATTTTATGAGATGTGAAAGATGTTTATGGTTCGGCGAGTCATTTCACTTAATCTTTCGCAATGAGTCCTGAAATATGTTGGTCGACTTAACAACTTTCATTTCATGTCGAAACCCTTTCAGGTCCTGAGATGGAGTGCTTCTTCTGAGAGCTGTACGCCTCACCTGATGCATTACTATTTGCATGTACTATGCATGCATTTATCATCCGGAAGTTTACACTGATTTCCCATTGAGGAGCGATAATAACTATAAACTATCTGTCACAATGTAGAGTTGACTTTATTCCTGCAAACACTGAAATCGGACACCACAACAGGCAGGACTGGTTGAAGTACACTTATCCTGTCTGCCCGCATGGTGGTTCAATGTCATGGAATTAAATGGGCATTTATATTTCATTCATTTTTGTCCAATGGCTTCGTTTCCTCATAAATCCGGATTATTTATTGTAAATCAGATTAGGTTACAGCCGCGTGACTCCGACATGACGGGAAACCAAAAGATACGACACATCCTGTCGCCGATATACTAACAACATTTGTCTTTTCACTGTGTGTCGGGTGGGCTTGTGTCAGCCCCCTCCTATCGTACCTACTCGTACCAAAGTGCATGGTAATAATTCGTTTAAAATGAACTGCAAGCGTTAAATTGGTCAAATAGAAGGTTGCTTGGTACACATGGCGTGCCGAATTCGGGCGGTCCGATGTTTCCTTTTTATTTATTATTTAAGCGAACAGTGCTATATAAAACAACTGACGACGACGACGATGACGATGACTACGACGCGGACGAGTCCAGTTAAGTGCACATTTTGGACAGATGTACGGAACTACAAGCAATATAATTGGCAGTTAAATGCCATAAATGATTCAGAGAGCACCTATGTTGACTTATGTAACGAGGTGATGTTGGGTGACCACGTACGAGTATGAATCTCGGTTTATCTGGTCCGAGGTGTTGGCGTTAATAGCTGGCAGTTTGGTGAACAGTGCCACCCAAGTACAAGAACGATGGGTATCCGTTGACATTTACACGGGTTAACAAATGTGTTCGGTCTTGTAGAAGTGTCACAGTGTGAACGAATGATTCTGCATTGAAAGAATTGAAGGTAAAAGTGCGGCTAGCTCTTTGGACTGTTTGTCTATAAATCTTGGACTGTTTCAGTTTCAGGAACTATCCGGAATTTAATGGAAACAGATTTAGATTGACTTTAGGTGACGTTTGCTGTCAAACAGATTGTCATAGCCGGTAATATTCTTATAATTTGCAGAAGTGGATGTAAAATTTTTGAAATAAAACTAACCTGCTCAATGTATTTTGAGTTTATTTGACGCACACGAAACTGACATTTGCTGACAAAAGGAAGGTTTGTTCGATTTGTATCGCGTGAGGGTTAAAGTGAGATTGATAGACGTCAAATCGTACAATGAATCTTCGGGATTTAGTGAAAATTTAGATGGACTTAGCTGCTTTCATTTAAGTAAAGATATACAAAGCATGCAACAAACAATTCAAAGAACGCAGGAGTGATGCCAATGCATGCCAATGAAGATTTGAGGAAGTTTGTAGAACGTGTAATTAAATCTTGGACACAGAACGCCGGAAAATTGACTGCAAGTTCAGGTTGGAAGAAACCACTGTCTGAGCCATGTCGAGGAGTTTCGTTACAGAGTGCGTTCCTCATAATCATACTGAATATGACATGTAAGTGAAATTATTGAATGTGACGGCATGTCCACGAGTCCGGAGGAAGAGGATAAATAAAGAGCAAGGTTATCAAAACAGCAGTGTGGATAAAACTACGTAAAGTTTCAAAAACGATAAATACCTTCGATAGGACAGTTCATGACATAAGCAGCTTCAAGCGTATGGGTATTCATTTACGAGAAACCTCTATCTATGAAAACGGAACGGAACGGTCTCACCGTAGGTGTATAGATCCAGTGGACGTTTTTGTACTATAAGCCGCATGTCTTGTTAAATGTATTGTGCAAGAATTTTTAAGGATCACTCCGTGCCATTTGACTTCATGTGTGAGCTAGATACTGATGGCTTCTATCACTGACTTAGTCAAGTCAGTCGTGTTTCTGTTCCTCATAATAAAGGAAACCTTAGCTTTGAGGCGATTAACCAAAAGTTAACTCATGGTTGACCGATAGGAATTGGCTTATAGCAGGGTGGACTGTCTTCTAACCCTCGTCTGTCACCGTGCCACCATATCAGCTAGTACCACCAATACATCAATGCAACCAAGGATCATCCTATAATGTGATTGATCATGAGTTCCTCAAGTTAGTTTTACATTTTCAAAGAACCAAGCGGAAAGTCACTAGCAATCAATAATTTGACTGAAAAGTTCGATGAATATTTTTGAATCCTGACAAGTGATTGCTTTAGAAAACCTAGAAATTGAAGGAGTAACTTCGTGGATCATTTTGGTCATCTGGAACTTGGTTGTTTTATCGCAACAAGCCTTCCTTGATGGGTCCTGGCAATTCGTCAATAAAAGCTGAGATGACGATGTGCTCTTACTTGTGTCTGTCTGGTCGCAAGAGTGTCTTCACAACTGAACTGGCGATTAAAAGAACCTATAGCGATGGGTATTGATGCAATGACTAGCTCTAAGAGTTGGTAAAGCCCTTGGTCTTGGCTGATTTTTGAGGAGTTTTATCAGACTTGTCTAGCTCCTCCTCGTTGTAGTGCGATATATGTACATATCTATGGTCCGTAGTATTTGTTCGGTAGAACCTACTTCTAACCTTTGGGTTAGATTTAAAGACTCTATCAACAAACGCCATTATTTTCATCCGCTCTACCTATACATGACTTAGCCATCTTCGGTGACTGATCTAGAATTTTTTTTTGACTTGGTCAGCTTGTATAGTTAGTCGCTATCAAAGCAAACGAAACCAAATATTTTACGAGTCTTTCTCTTAAGGCGACTGAGGATATCTTTAACCGTCCAAGCTTCAGCACCATAAAGCAAGACCCAAACCTTTGAAAGATTGTGGGTTCGGTATTGTCTTGTGAGTTTCGCACCATTATTTCAAGTATGACGTTGAAAAAATCACATGGCAGAGATGTACCTAATTTAAATACTTCTTTGATATGAAAGGTCTAAGTGAGCCCGTTACCGACGTTGCTAGAGGAGCAAGTGTTCTCCATCGTCGTTCTGTACAAGCGAACAAGCCCATCGCTCGGCATAGTTCGCCTTCATGCGGCTTTGAAGGTAATGAAACGATGGTGGGTATCGATTCGGTCTTCTTGTGTTTTTGCAGGTTTTAACAACACTCAGGGGTTGAAGGGTTTCTCGCGTTCACATAGTATGGCAGATTTCCTATGCCATGTTCAGGAGACTAATATCCTTCCTTAGATAGTCAGACTATACTGAGGCTCCAATCATTAGGCATACACTGGTCTGATGAGTTGATGCTTTGAACAACTGGGTCTGTAGGCTATCAAATCCAGCGAAATTGTTGGGTTTAAGCTTGCAAACTGCTTCGTTCAAGTGGATGAAAAATGGGTACAATCCTGCCTAAGAGGGTGATATTAGCCTTCATCGCCCTTATACAGTCTGAGAAGAATTTATAACGTATTCTCAGCACCAGTTCTGGCCTACTAGAAGGTATTCTCCTGCTTTTCTACAGGTTCCTTGGACTCCATTTGACTCGCTTTTCAGTGTATCATTCGCTACTATCACTGTTGCCTGATGACAGTATTCCACTGCACCTATAAATAACTCTTAACTAAGATGGAGAAGATCCTTAAAATGTGATCCTCCAGCACCCGCACAGTCTCTAACTCCAACCCACATGGAATGGGAGACCAAGTTTAAGGACCAGACAAACAAATTTCCATTGTTTTGCGAAAAATAAAATGTTTTGCAGTAATTTACGGCAAAGATTTTGGCACTTTAATTCGCCAGGACATCGCCATAGCGCCTTCAGATACCTCAGGGTAGTTTAATTTAATTTATTCGCCATCGAAGGACCTAATCCAACGATAAATCCATATATATATGTATTTTTTGGATTTCATTTTGTTTCCTTTTTTACGAGACACTCTCCTTATTATCCGTTAAAATTATTTCACAATCTAATGGCATTTATTCGTCGCAAATAAATTCATTTCTTGCCATTATCCTTGCCAGTCGACGACGAGTGCCATGTATCTCACGTGGCCTAAAGGAATCGCAGCCGAAAAGTAGCCCGAAGCCAAGGACCTTGTAAGACGTAAATTTTAATTTGGAATAAAAATACCGACCAACGACGACGGGTGCAAGCATGTCCTTTGTTGTGTGCTCGTATGGGAAACGATGGGTGGGATAGCTGGAGTGAAATCCTTAGGCAAGCATTGGCCCGCTGTTGATAAAAATACAAATATTTGCTGGAGTTTATTTACATACGTTCCATTTGTTATTAAATTTTTTTACTTTCTCCCAACATGTACAGTGGGGTTGGTTCATCCCGTATGTAGCCAGAGGATACAATTGAGATGTTGCACATCGTCTCCAACGTGGACGTAGGCAAGATGACAGGCAAAGGATGTCCATGGTACTCCAGTGGAGTACATCCAGAACATGATACCTAAAACAGTAAAAGGATATGGGAGAGAAGGAATACGAAAAAGTTTTGTCTGGCAGTTGATCCACTGTGATTTGTTTCTATCCCGACTTGGCTGAGAGGATGAGGAGTTACTTTAAGGATGGCTGGCATGCTTGTTGAGAGCTTGCCAGCAAAAGCACAATTTAACCAGTGGAATTGGATTAGTGAAAATTAATTTTAATTATCTTAATGCAACGTAATTGAATCGGAGTTGTAAATAGAAGTCAACGAAGCCTAGTTTGGATCTGGTAGTTTGTGGTCTTAATACACAGAGGCAAAATAGCTGCCTCAAACAATGTGATTGGAGGATTTATTGAAATGGGGGCCCTGTAGATCTGTGGGCAATACATAGCCCTTTTTTTCATACATTTTTTGGTTGAAAAATTTTCTCCTTCCAATCTCTATTTTGAGGCTGTAGTTATGCTATTTTGTGGTTTGGATACACAGAGGCAAAATAGCTGCCTCGGAAAGTGTGATTTTAATAATTGTCGAAATGGGGGCCCTGTAGATCTGTGGACTATACATAGCCCTTTTTTTCATACATTTTTGGTTGAAAAATTTTCTGCTTCCAATCTCTATTTTGAGGCTGTAGTTATGCTATTTTGTGGTTTGGATACACAGAGGCAAAATAGCTGCCTCGGAAAGTGTGATTTTAATAATTGTCGAAATGGGGGCCCTGTAGATCTGTGGACTATACATAGCCCTTTTTTTCATATATTTTTTGGTTGAAAAATTTTCTGCTTCCAATCTCTATTTTGAGGCTGTAGTTATGCTATTTTGTGGTTTGGATACACAGAGGCAAAATAGCTGCCTCAAAAAGTGTGATTGGAGGATTTATTGAAATGGGGGCCCTGTAGATCTGTGGGCTATAGCCCTTTTTTTCATACATTTTTTGGTTGAAAAATTGTCTGCTTCCAATCTCTATTTTAAGGCTGGAGTTATGCTAGTTTGTGGTCTAGATACACAGAGGCAAAATAGCTGCCTCGGAAAGTGTGATTTTAGGATTTGTCGAAATGGGGGCCCTATAGATCTGTGGGCTATACATAGCCCTTTTTTCATACATTTTTTGGTTGAAAAATTTTCTGCTTCCAATCTCTATTTTGAGGCTGCAGATATGCTAGTTTGTGGTCTAGATACACAGAGGCAAAATAGCTGCCTCGGAAAGTGTGATTTTAGGATTTGTCGAAATGGGGGCCCTATAGATCTGTGGGCTATACATAGCCCTTTTTTTCATACATTTTTTGGTTGAAAAATTTTCTGCTTCCAATCTCTATTTTGAGGCTGTAGTTATGCTATTTTGTGGTTTGGATACACAGAGGCAAAATAGCTGCCTCGGAAAGTGTTATTTTAGGATTTGTCCAAATGGGGGCCCTATAGATCTGTGGGCTATACATAGCCCTTTTTTTCATACATTTTTTGGTTGAAAAATTTTCTGCTTCCAATCTCTATTTTGAGGCTGTAGTTATGCTATTTTGTGGTTTGGATACACAGAGGCAAAATAGCTGCCTCGGAAAGTGTGATTTTAATAATTGTCGAAATGGGGGCCCTGTAGATCTGTGGGCTATACATAGCCCTTTTGTTCATTCATATTTTGGTTGATAAATTTTCTGCTTCCAATCTCTATTTTGAGGCTGCAGATATGCTAGTTTGTGGTTTGGATACACAGAGGCAAAATAGCTGCCTCAAAAAGTGTGATTGGAGGATTTATTGAAATGGGGGCCCTGTAGATCTGTGGGCTATAGCCCTTTTTTTCATACATTTTTTGGTTGAAAAATTGTCTGCTTCCAATCTCTATTTTAAGGCTGGAGTTATGCTAGTTTGTGGTCTAGATACACAGAGGCAAAATAGCTGCCTCGGAAAGTGTTATTTTAGGATTTGTCGAAATGGGGGCCCTATAGATCTGTGGGCTTATACATAGCCCTTTTTTCATACATTTTTTGGTTGAAAAATTTTCTGCTTCCAATCTCTATTTTGAGGCTGCAGATATGCTAGTTTGTGGTCTAGATACACAGAGGCAAAATAGCTGCCTCGGAAAGTGCGATTTTAGGATTTGTCGAAATGGGGGCCCTATAGATCTGTGGGCTATACATAGCCCTTTTTTTCATACATTTTTTGGTTGAAAAATTTTCTGCTTCCAATCTCTATTTTGAGGCTGTAGTTATGCTATTTTGTGGTTTGGATACACAGAGGCAAAATAGCTGCCTCGGAAAGTGTTATTTTAGGATTTGTCCAAATGGGGGCCCTATAGATCTGTGGGCTATACATAGCCCTTTTTTTCATACATTTTTTGGTTGAAAAATTTTCTGCTTCCAATCTCTATTTTGAGGCTGTAGTTATGCTATTTTGTGGTTTGGATACACAGAGGCAAAATAGCTGCCTCGGAAAGTGTTATTTTAGGATTTGTCGAAATGGGGGCCCTATAGATCTGTGGGCTATACATAGCCCTTTTTTCAAACATTTTCTGGTTGAAAAATTTTCTGCTTCCAATCTCTATTTTGAGGCTGCAGATATGCTAGTTTGTGGTCTAGATACAAAGAGGCAAAAAAATGCCTCGAAAAGTGTGATTGGAGGATTTATTGAAATGGGGGCCCTGTAGATCTGTGGGCAATACATAGCCCTTTTTTTCATACATTTTTTGGTTGAAAAATTTTCTCCTTCCAATCTCTATTTTGAGGCTGTAGTTATGCTATTTTGTGGTTTGGATATACAGAGTCAAAATAGCTGCCTCAAAAAGTGTGATTGAAGGATTTATTGAAATGGGGGCCCTGTAGATCTGTGGGCTATAGCCCTTTTTTTCATACATTTTTTGGTTGAAAAATTGTCTGCTTCCAATCTCTATTTTAAGGCTGGAGTTATGCTAGTTTGTGGTCTAGATACACAGAGGCAAAATAGCTGCCTCGAAAAGTGTGATTTTAATAATTGTCGAAATGGGGGCCCTGTAGATCTGTGGACTATACATAGCCCTTTTTTTCATATATTTTTTGGTTGATAAATTTTCTGCTTCCAATCTCTATTTTGAGGCTGCAGATATGCTAGTTTGTGGTTTGGATACACAGAGGCCAAATAGCTGCCTCAAAAAGTGTGATTGGAGGATTTATTGAAATGGGGGCCCTGTAGATCTGTGGGCAATACATAGCCCTTTTTTTCATACATTTTTGGTTGAAAAATTTTCTGCTTCCAATCTCTATTTTGAGGCTGCAGATATGCTAGTTTGTGGTTTGGATACACAGAGGCCAAATAGCTGCCTCAAAAAGTGTGATTGGAGGATTTATTGAAATGGGGGCCCTGTAGATCTGTGGGCAATACATAGCCCTTTTTTTCATACATTTTTTGGTTGAAAAATTTTCTCCTTCCAATCTCTATTTTGAGGCTGTAGTTATGCTATTTTGTGGTTTGGATACACAGAGTCAAAATAGCTGCCTCAAAAAGTGTGATTGAAGGATTTATTGAAATGGGGGCCCTGTAGATCTGTGGGCTATAGCCCTTTTTTTCATACATTTTTTGGTTGAAAAATTGTCTGCTTCCAATCTCTATTTTAAGGCTGGAGTTATGCTAGTTTGTGGTCTAGATACACAGAGGCAAAATAGCTGCCTCGGAAAGTGTGATTTTAATAATTGTCGAAATGGGGGCCCTGTAGATCTGTGGACTATACATAGCCCTTTTTTTCATATATTTTTTGGTTGATAAATTTTCTGCTTCCAATCTCTATTTTGAGGCTGCAGATATGCTAGTTTGTGGTTTGGATACACAGAGGCCAAATAGCTGCCTCAAAAAGTGTGATTGGAGGATTTATTGAAATGGGGGCCCTGTAGATCTGTGGGCAATACATAGCCCTTTTTTTCATACATTTTTTGGTTGAAAAATTTTCTCCTTCCAATCTCTATTTTGAGGCTGTAGTTATGCTATTTTGTGGTTTGGATACACAGAGGCAAAATAGCTGCCTCGGAAAGTGTGATTTTAATAATTGTCGAAATGGGGGCCCTGTAGATCTGTGGACTATGCATAGCCCTTTTTTTCATATATTTTTTGGTTGATAAATTTTCTGCTTCCAATCTCTATTTTGACGCTGCAGTTATGCTAGTTTGTGGTTTGTATACACAGAGGCCAAACAGCTGCCTCAAAAAGTGTGATTGGAGGATTTATTGAAATGGGGGCCCTGTAGATCTGTAGCCTGATAGCCTTTTTTTTCATAAATTTTTTGGTTGAAAAATTGTCTGCTTCCAATCTCTATTTTAAGGCTGGAGTTATGCTAGTTTGTGGTCTAGATACACAGAGGCAAAATAGCTGCCTCGGAAAGTGTGATTTTAATAATTGTCGAAATGGGGGCCCTGTAGATCTGTGGGCTATACATAGCCCTTTTGTTCATTCATATTTTGGTTGATAAATTTTCTGCTTCCAATCTCTATTTTGAGGCTGCAGATATGCTAGTTTGTGGTCTAGATACACAGAGGCAAAAAAACTGCCTCAAAAAGTGTGATTGGAGGATTTATTGAAATGGGGGCCCTGTAGATCTGTGGGCTATAGCCCTTTTTTTCATACATTTTTTGGTTGAAAAATTGTCTGCTTCCAATCTCTATTTTAAGGCTGGAGTTATGCTAGTTTGTGGTCTAGATACACAGAGGCAAAATAGCTGCCTCGGAAAGTGTGATTTTAATAATTGTCGAAATGGGGGCCCTGTAGATCTGTGGACTATACATAGCCCTTTTTTTCATATATTTTTTGGTTGATAAATTTTCTGCTTCCAATCTCTATTTTGAGGCTGCAGATATGCTAGTTTGTGGTTTGGATACACAGAGGCCAAATAGCTGCCTCAAAAAGTGTGATTGGAGGATTTATTGAAATGGGGGCCCTGTAGATCTGTGGGCAATACATAGCCCTTTTTTTCATACATTTTTTGGTTGAAAAATTTTCTCCTTCCAATCTCTATTTTGAGGCTGTAGTTATGCTATTTTGTGGTTTGGATACACAGAGGCAAAATAGCTGCCTCGGAAAGTGTGATTTTAATAATTGTCGAAATGGGGGCCCTGTAGATCTGTGGGCTATACATAGCCCTTTTTTTCATACATTTTTTGGTTGAAAAATTTTCTGCTTCCAATCTCTATTTTGAGGCTGTAGTTATGCTATTTTGTGGTTTGGTTACACAGAGGCAAAATAGCTGCCTCGGAAAGTGTAATTTTAGGATTTGTCGAAATGGGGGCCCTATAGATCTGTGGGCTATACATAGCCCTTTTTTCATACATTTTTTGGTTGATAAATTTTCTGCTTCCAATCTCTATTTTGAGGCTGCAGATATGCTAGTTTGTGGTCTAGATACACAGAGGCAAAAAAACTGCCTCAAAAAGTGTGATTGGAGGATTTATTGAAATGGGGGCCCTGTAGATCTGTGGGCTATAGCCCTTTTTTTCATACATTTTTTGGTTGAAAAATTGTCTGCTTCCAATCTCTATTTTAAGGCTGGAGTTATGCTAGTTTGTGGTCTAGATACACAGAGGCAAAATAGCTGCCTCGGAAAGTGTGATTTTAATAATTGTCGAAATGGGGGCCCTGTAGATCTGTGGACTATACATAGCCCTTTTTTTCATATATTTTTTGGTTGATAAATTTTCTGCTTCCAATCTCTATTTTGAGGCTGCAGATATGCTAGTTTGTGGTTTGGATACACAGAGGCCAAATAGCTGCCTCAAAAAGTGTGATTGGAGGATTTATTGAAATGGGGGCCCTGTAGATCTGTGGGCAATACATAGCCCTTTTTTTCATACATTTTTTGGTTGAAAAATTTTCTCCTTCCAATCTCTATTTTGAGGCTGTAGTTATGCTATTTTGTGGTTTGGATACACAGAGGCAAAATAGCTGCCTCGGAAAGTGTGATTTTAATAATTGTCGAAATGGGGGCCCTGTAGATCTGTGGACTATACATAGCCCTTTTTTTCATATATTTTTTGGTTGATAAATTTTCTGCTTCCAATCTCTATTTTGAGGCTGTAGTTATGCTATTTTGTGGTTTGGATACACAGAGGCAAAATAGCTGCCTCGGAAAGTGTTATTTTAGGATTTGTCGAAATGGGGGCCCTATAGATCTGTGGGCTATACATAGCCCTTTTTTCAAACATTTTCTGGTTGAAAAATTTTCTGCTTCCAATCTCTATTTTGAGGCTGCAGATATGCTAGTTTGTGGTCTAGATACACAGAGGCAAAAAAATGCCTCCAAAAGTGTGATTGGAGGATTTATTGAAATGGGGGCCCTGTAGATCTGTGGGCAATACATAGCCCTTTTTTTCATACATTTTTTGGTTGAAAAATTTTCTCCTTCCAATCTCTATTTTGAGGCTGTAGTTATGCTATTTTGTGGTTTGGATACACAGAGTCAAAATAGCTGCCTCAAAAAGTGTGATTGAAGGATTTATTGAAATGGGGGCCCTGTAGATCTGTGGGCTATAGCCCTTTTTTTCATACATTTTTTGGTTGAAAAATTGTCTGCTTCCAATCTCTATTTTAAGGCTGGAGTTATGCTAGTTTGTGGTCTAGATACACAGAGGCAAAATAGCTGCCTCGGAAAGTGTGATTTTAATAATTGTCGAAATGGGGGCCCTGTAGATCTGTGGACTATACATAGCCCTTTTTTTCATATATTTTTTGGTTGATAAATTTTCTGCTTCCAATCTCTATTTTGAGGCTGCAGATATGCTAGTTTGTGGTTTGGATACACAGAGGCCAAATAGCTGCCTCAAAAAGTGTGATTGGAGGATTTATTGAAATGGGGGCCCTGTAGATCTGTGGGCAATACATAGCCCTTTTTTTCATACATTTTTTGGTTGAAAAATTTTCTCCTTCCAATCTCTATTTTGAGGCTGTAGTTATGCTATTTTGTGGTTTGGATACACAGAGGCAAAATAGCTGCCTCGGAAAGTGTGATTTTAATAATTGTCGAAATGGGGGCCCTGTAGATCTGTGGACTATGCATAGCCCTTTTTTTCATATATTTTTTGGTTGATAAATTTTCTGCTTCCAATCTCTATTTTGACGCTGCAGTTATGCTAGTTTGTGGTTTGTATACACAGAGGCCAAACAGCTGCCTCAAAAAGTGTGATTGGAGGATTTATTGAAATGGGGGCCCTGTAGATCTGTAGCCTGATAGCCTTTTTTTTCATAAATTTTTTGGTTGAAAAATTGTCTGCTTCCAATCTCTATTTTAAGGCTGGAGTTATGCTAGTTTGTGGTCTAGATACACAGAGGCAAAATAGCTGCCTCGGAAAGTGTGATTTTAATAATTGTCGAAATGGGGGCCCTGTAGATCTGTGGGCTATACATAGCCCTTTTGTTCATTCATATTTTGGTTGATAAATTTTCTGCTTCCAATCTCTATTTTGAGGCTGCAGATATGCTAGTTTGTGGTCTAGATACACAGAGGCAAAATAGCTGCCTCAAAAAGTGTGATTTTAGGATTTGTCGAAATGGGGGCCCTGTAGATCTGTGGGCTATACATAGCCCTTTTTTTCATACATTTTTTGGTTGAAAAATTTTCTGCTTCCAATCTCTATTTTGAGGCTGTAGTTATGCTATTTTGTGGTTTGGTTACACAGAGGCAAAATAGCTGCCTCGGAAAGTGTAATTTTAGGATTTGTCGAAATGGGGGCCCTATAGATCTGTGGGCTATACATAGCCCTTTTTTCATACATTTTTTGGTTGATAAATTTTCTGCTTCCAATCTCTATTTTGAGGCTGCAGATATGCTAGTTTGTGGTCTAGATACACAGAGGCAAAAAAACTGCCTCAAAAAGTGTGATTGGAGGATTTATTGAAATGGGGGCCCTGTAGATCTGTGGGCAATACATAGCCCTTTTTTTCATACATTTTTTGGTTGAAAAATTTTTAGGTTCCTATCTCTATTTTGAGGCTGTAGTTATGCTATTTTGTGGTCTAGATACACAGAGGCAAAATAGCTGCCTCAAAAAGTGTGATTGGAGGATTTATTGAAATTGGGCCCTGTAGATCTGTGGGCTATACATAGCCCTTTTGTTCATACATATTTTGGTTGATAAATTTTCTGCTTCCAATCTCTATTTTGAGGCTGCAGATATGCTAGTTTGTGGTCTAGATACACAGAGGCAAAAAAACTGCCTCAAAAAGTGTGATTGGAGGATTTATTGAAATGGGGGCCCTGTAGATCTGTGGGCAATACATAGCCCTTTTTTTCATACATTTTTTGGTTGAAAAATTTTTAGGTTCCTATCTCTATTTTGAGGCTGTAGTTATGCTATTTTGTGGTCTAGATACACAGAGGCAAAATAGCTGCCTCAAAAAGTGTGATTGGAGGATTTATTGAAATTGGGCCCTGTAGATCTGTGGGCTATACATAGCCCTTTTGTTCATACATATTTTGGTTGATAAATTTTCTGCTTCCAATCTCTATTTTGAGGCTGCAGATATGCTAGTTTGTGGTCTAGATACACAGAGGCAAAAAAACTGCCTCAAAAAGTGTGATTGGAGGATTTATTGAAATGGGGGCCCTGTAGATCTGTGGGCAATACATAGCCCTTTTTTTCATACATTTTTTGGTTGAAAAATTTTCTGCTTCCAATCTCTATTTTGAGGCTGCAGATATGCTAGTTTGTGGTCTAGATACACAGAGGCAAAATAGCTGCCTCAAAAAGTGTGATTGGAGGATTTATTGAAATGGGGGCCCTGTAGATCTGTGGGCTATACATAGCTCTTTTTTTCATACATTTTTTGGTTGAAAAATTTTTAGGTTCCTATCTCTATTTTGAGGCTGTAGTTATGCTATTTTGTGGTTTGGATACACAGAGGCAAAATAGCTGCCTCAAAAAGTGTGATTGGAGGATTTATTGAAATGGGGGCCCTGTAGATCTGTGGGCTTTACATAGCCCTTTTTTTCATACATTTTTTGGTTGAAAAATTTTCTGCTTCCAATCTCTATTTTGAGGCTGCAGATATGCTAGTTTGTGGTCTAGATACACAGAGGCAAAAAAGCTGCCTCGGAAAGTGTGATTTTAGGATTTGTCGAAATGGGGGCCCTATAGATCTGTGGGCTATACATAGCCCTTTTTTCATACATTTTTTGGTTGAAAATTTTCTGCTTCCAATCTCTATTTTGAGGCTGCAGATATGCTAGTTTGTGGTCTAGATACACAGAGGCAAAATAGCTGCCTCAAAAAGTGTGATTGGAGGATTTATTGAAATTGGGCCCTGTAGATCTGTGGGCTATACATAGCCCTTTTTTCAAACATTTTTTGGTTGAAAAATTTTCTGCTTCCAATCTCTATTTTGAGGCTGCAGATATGCTAGTTTGTGGTCTAGATACACAGAGGCAAAATAGCTGCCTCAAAAAGTGTGATTGGAGGATTTATTGAAATGGGGCCCTCTAGATCTGTGGGCTATACGTAGCCCTTTTTTCATACATTTTTTGGTTGAAAAATTTTCTGCTTCCAATCTCTATTTTGAGGCTGTAGTTATGCTATTTTGTGGTTTGGATACACAGAGTCAAAATAGCTGCCTCAAAAAGTGTGATTGAAGGATTTATTGAAATGGGGGCCCTGTAGATCTGTGGGCAATACATAGCCCTTTTGTTCATACATATTTTGGTTGATAAATTTTCTGCTTCCAATCTCTATTTTGAGGCTGCAGATATGCTAGTTTGTGGTCTAGATACACAGAGGCAAAAAAACTGCCTCAAAAAGTGTGATTGGAGGATTTATTGAAATGGGGGCCCTGTAGATCTGTGGGCAATACATAGCCCTTTTTTTCATACATTTTTTGGTTGAAAAATTTTCTGCTTCCAATCTCTATTTTGAGGCTGCAGATATGCTAGTTTGTGGTCTAGATACACAGAGGCAAAATAGCTGCCTCAAAAAGTGTGATTGGAGGATTTATTGAAATGGGGGCCCTGTAGATCTGTGGGCTATACATAGCTCTTTTTTTCATACATTTTTTGGTTGAAAAATGTTTAGGTTCCTATCTCTGTTTTGAGGCTGTAGTTATGCTATTTTGTGGTTTGGATACACAGAGGAAAAATAGCTGCCTCAAAAAGTGTGATTGGAGGATTTATTGAAATGGGGGCCCTGTAGATCTGTGGGCTATACATAGCTCTTTTTTTCATACATTTTTTGGTTGAAAAATTTTTAGGTTCCTATCTCTATTTTGAGGATGTAGTTATGCTATTTTGTGGTTTGGATACACAGAGGCAAAACAGCTGCCTCAAAAAGTGTGATTGGAGGATTTATTGAAATGGGGGCCCTGTAGATCTGTGGGCTTTACATAGCCCTTTTTTTCATACATTTTTTGGTTGAAAAATTTTCTGCTTCCAATCTCTATTTTGAGGCTGCAGATATGCTAGTTTGTGGTCTAGATACACAGAGGCAAAAAAGCTGCCTCGGAAAGTGTGATTTTAGGATTTGTCGAAATGGGGGCCCTATAGATCTGTGGGCTATACATAGCCCTTTTTTCATACATTTTTTGGTTGAAAATTTTCTGCTTCCAATCTCTATTTTGAGGCTGCAGATATGCTAGTTTGTGGTCTAGATACACAGAGGCAAAATAGCTGCCTCAAAAAGTGTGATTGGAGGATTTATTGAAATTGGGCCCTGTAGATCTGTGGGCTATACATAGCCCTTTTTTCAAACATTTTTTGGTTGAAAAATTTTCTGCTTCCAATCTCTATTTTGAGGCTGCAGATATGCTAGTTTGTGGTCTAGATACACAGAGGCAAAATAGCTGCCTCAAAAAGTGTGATTGGAGGATTTATTGAAATGGGGCCCTGTAGATCTGTGGGCTATACGTAGCCCTTTTTTCATACATTTTTTGGTTGAAAAATTTTCTCCTTCCAATCTCTATTTTGAGGCTGTAGTTATGCTATTTTGTGGTTTGGATACACAGAGGCAAAATAGCTGCCTCAAAAAGTGTGATTGGAGGGTTTATTGAAATGGGGGCCCTGTAGATCTGTGGGCTATACATAGCCCTTTTTTTCATACATTTTTTGGTTGAAAAATTTTCTGCTTCCAATCTCTATTTTGAGGCTGTAGTTATGCTATTTTGTGGTTTGGATACACAGAGGCAAAATAGCTGCCTCAAAAAGTGTGATTGGAGGATTTATTGAAATGGGGGCCCTGTAGATCTGTGGGCTATACATAGCCCTTTTTTTCATACATTTTTTGGTTGAAAAATTTTCTGCTTCCAATCTCTATTTTGAGGCTGTAGTTATGCTATTTTGTGGTTTGGATACACAGAGGCAAAATAGCTGCCTCAAAAAGTGTGATTGGAGGGTTTATTGAAATGGGGGCCCTGTAGATCTGTGGGCTATACATAGCCCTTTTTTTCATACATTTTTTGGTTGAAAAATTTTCTGCTTATAATCTCTATTTTGAGGCTGTAGTTATGCTATTTTGTGGTTTGGATACACAGAGGCAAAATAGCTGCCTCAAAAAGTGTGATTGGAGGGTTTATTGAAATGGGGGCCCTGTAGATCTGTGGGCTATACATAGCCCTTTTTTTCATACATTTTTTGGTTGAAAAATTTTCTGCTTCCAATCTCTATTTTGAGGCTGTAGTTATGCTATTTTGTGGTTTGGATACACAGAGGCAAAATAGCTGCCTCAAAAAGTGTGATTGGAGGATTTATTGAAATGGGGGCCCTGTAGATCTGTGGGCTATACATAGCCCTTTTTTTCATACATTTTTTGGTTGAAAAATTTTCTGCTTCCAATCTCTATTTTGAGGCTGTAGTTATGCTATTTTGTGGTTTGGATACACAGAGGCAAAATAGCTGCCTCAAAAAGTGTGATTGGAGGATTTATTGAAATGGGGGCCCTGTAGATCTGTGGGCTATACATAGCCCTTTTTTTCATACATTTTTTGGTTGAAAAATTTTCTGCTTCCAATCTCTATTTTGAGGCTGTAGTTATGCTATTTTGTGGTCTAGATACACAGGGGCAAAAAAAATGCCTCGAAAAGTGTGATTGGAGGATTTATTGAAATGGGGCCCTGTAGATCTGTGGGCTATACATAGCCCTTTTTTCAAACACTTTTTGGTTGAAAAATTTTCTGCTTCCAATCTCTATTTTGAGGCTGCAGATATGCTAGTTTGTGGTCTAGATACACAGGGGCAAAAAAAATGCCTCGAAAAGTGTGATTGGAGGATTTATTGAAATGGGGCCCTGTAGATCTGTGGGCTATACATAGCCCTTTTTTCAAACACTTTTTGGTTGAAAAATTTTCTGCTTCCAATCTCTATTTTGAGGCTGCAGATATGCTAGTTTGCGGTCTAGATACACAGGGGCAAAAAAAATGCCTCGAATAATGTGATTGGAGGATTTATTGAAATGGGGCCCTGTAGATCTGTGGGCTATACATAGCCCTTTTTTCAAACACTTTTTGGTTGAAAAATTTTCTGCTTCCAATCTCTATTTTGAGGCTGCAGATATGCTAGTTTGTGGTCTAGATACACAGGGGCAAAAAAAATGCCTCGAAAAGTGTGATTGGAGGATTTATTGAAATGGGGGCCCTGTAGATCTGTGGGCTATACGTAGCCCTTTTTTCATACATTTTTTGGTTGAAAAATTTTCTGCTTCCAATCTCTATTTTGAGGCTGCAGATATGCTAGTTTGTGGTCTAGATACACAGAGGCAAAATAGCTGCCTCAAAAAGTGTGATTGGAGGATTTATTGAAATGGGGGCCCTGTAGATCTGTGGGCTATACATAGCCCTTTTTTCATACATTTTTTGGTTGAAAAATTTTCTCCTTCCAATCTCTATTTTGAGACTGTAGTTATGCTATTTTGTGGTTTGGATACACAGAGGCAAAATAGCTGCCTCAAAAAGTGTGATTGGAGGATTTATTGAAATGGGGGCCCTGTAGATCTGTGGGCTATACATAGCCCTTTTTTTCATACATTTTTTGGTTGAAAAATTTTCTGCTTCCAATCTCTATTTTGAGGCTGTAGTTATGCTATTTTGTGGTTTGGATACACAGAGGCAAAATAGCTGCCTCAAAAAGTGTGATTGGAGGGTTTATTGAAATGGGGGCCCTGTAGATCTGTGGGCTATACATAGCCCTTTTTTTCATACATTTTTTGGTTGAAAAATTTTCTGCTTCCAATCTCTATTTTGAGGCTGTAGTTATGCTATTTTGTGGTTTGGATACACAGAGGCAAAATAGCTGCCTCAAAAAGTGTGATTGGAGGATTTATTGAAATGGGGGCCCTGTAGATCTGTGGGCTATACATAGCCCTTTTTTTCATACATTTTTTGGTTGAAAAATTTTCTGCTTCCAATCTCTATTTTGAGGCTGTAGTTATGCTATTTTGTGGTTTGGATACACAGAGGCAAAATAGCTGCCTCAAAAAGTGTGATTGGAGGGTTTATTGAAATGGGGGCCCTGTAGATCTGTGGGCTATACATAGCCCTTTTTTTCATACATTTTTTGGTTGAAAAATTTTCTGCTTCCAATCTCTATTTTGAGGCTGTAGTTATGCTATTTTGTGGTTTGGATACACAGAGGCAAAATAGCTGCCTCAAAAAGTGTGATTGGAGGGTTTATTGAAATGGGGGCCCTGTAGATCTGTGGGCTATACATAGCCCTTTTTTTCATACATTTTTTGGTTGAAAAATTTTCTGCTTCCAATCTCTATTTTGAGGCTGTAGTTATGCTATTTTGTGGTTTGGATACACAGAGGCAAAATAGCTGCCTCAAAAAGTGTGATTGGAGGATTTATTGAAATGGGGGCCCTGTAGATCTGTGGGCTATACATAGCCCTTTTTTTCATACATTTTTTGGTTGAAAAATTTTCTGCTTCCAATCTCTATTTTGAGGCTGTAGTTATGCTATTTTGTGGTTTGGATACACAGAGGCAAAATAGCTGCCTCAAAAAGTGTGATTGGAGGATTTATTGAAATGGGGGCCCTGTAGATCTGTGGGCTATACATAGCCCTTTTTTTCATACATTTTTTGGTTGAAAAATTTTCTGCTTCCAATCTCTATTTTGAGGCTGTAGTTATGCTATTTTGTGGTTTGGATACACAGAGGCAAAATAGCTGCCTCAAAAAGTGTGATTGGAGGGTTTATTGAAATGGGGGCCCTGTAGATCTGTGGGCTATACATAGCCCTTTTTTTCATACATTTTTTGGTTGAAAAATTTTCTGCTTCCAATCTCTATTTTGAGGCTGTAGTTATGCTATTTTGTGGTTTGGATACACAGAGGCAAAATAGCTGCCTCGGAAAGTGTAATTTTAGGATTTGTCGAAATAGGGGCCCTATAGATCTGTGGGCTATACATAGCCCTTTTTTCATACATTTTTTGGTTGAAAAATTTTCTGCTTCCAATCTCTATTTTGAGGCTGTAGTTATGCTATTTTGTGGTTTGGATACACAGAGGCAAAATAGCTGCCTCAAAAAGTGTGATTGGAGGATTGATTGAAATGGGGGCCCTGTAGATCTGTGGGCTATACATAGCCCTTTTTTCAAACACTTTTTGGTTGAAAAATTTTCTGCTTCCAATCTCTATTTTGAGGCTGCAGATATGCTAGTTTGTGGTCTAGATACACAGGGGCAAAAAAAATGCCTCGAAAAGTGTGATTGGAGGATTTATTGAAATGGGGGCCCTGTAGATCTGTGGGCTATACGTAGCCCTTTTTTCATACATTTTTTGGTTGAAAAATTTTCTGCTTCCAATCTCTATTTTGAGGCTGCAGATATGCTAGTTTGTGGTCTAGATACACAGAGGCAAAATAGCTGCCTCAAAAAGTGTGATTGGAGGATTTATTGAAATGGGGGCCCTGTAGATCTGTGGGCTATACATAGCCCTTTTTTCATACATTTTTTGGTTGAAAAATTTTCTCCTTCCAATCTCTATTTTGAGACTGTAGTTATGCTATTTTGTGGTTTGGATACACAGAGGCAAAATAGCTGCCTCAAAACGTGTGATTGGAGGATTTATTGAAATGGGGGCCCTGTAGATCTGTGGGCTATACATAGCCCTTTTTTTCATACATTTTTTGGTTGAAAAATTTTCTGCTTCCAATCTCTATTTTGAGGCTGTAGTTATGCTATTTTGTGGTTTGGATACACAGAGGCAAAATAGCTGCCTCAAAAAGTGTGATTGGAGGGTTTATTGAAATGGGGGCCCTGTAGATCTGTGGGCTATACATAGCCCTTTTTTTCATACATTTTTTGGTTGAAAAATTTTCTGCTTCCAATCTCTATTTTGAGGCTGTAGTTATGCTATTTTGTGGTTTGGATACACAGAGGCAAAATAGCTGCCTCAAAAAGTGTGATTGGAGGATTTATTGAAATGGGGGCCCTGTAGATCTGCGGGCTATACATAGCCCTTTTTTTCATACATTTTTTGGTTGAAAAATTTTCTGCTTCCAATCTCTATTTTGAGGCTGTAGTTATGCTATTTTGTGGTTTGGATACACAGAGGCAAAATAGCTGCCTCAAAAAGTGTGATTGGAGGGTTTATTGAAATGGGGGCCCTGTAGATCTGTGGGCTATACATAGCCCTTTTTTTCATACATTTTTTGGTTGAAAAATTTTCTGCTTCCAATCTCTATTTTGAGGCTGTAGTTATGCTATTTTGTGGTTTGGATACACAGAGGCAAAATAGCTGCCTCAAAAAGTGTGATTGGAGGATTTATTGAAATGGGGGCCCTGTAGATCTGCGGGCTATACATAGCCCTTTTTTTCATACATTTTTTGGTTGAAAAATTTTCTGCTTCCAATCTCTATTTTGAGGCTGTAGTTATGCTATTTTGTGGTTTGGATACACAGAGGCAAAAAAGCTGCCTCGGAAAGTGTAATTTTAGGATTTGTCGAAATAGGGGCCCTATAGATCTGTGGGCTATACATAGCCCTTTTTTCATACATTTTTTGGTTGAAAAATTTTCTGCTTCCAATCTCTATTTTGAGGCTGTAGTTATGCTATTTTGTGGTTTGGATACACAGAGGCAAAATAGCTGCCTCGGAAAGTGTGATTTTAGGATTTGTCGAAATGGGGGCCCTATAGATCTGTGGGCTATACATAGATCTTTTTTCATACATTTTTTGGTTGAAAAATTTTCTGCTTCCAATCTCTATTTTGAGGCTGTAGTTATGCTATTTTGTGGTTTGGATACACAGAGGCAAAATAGCTGCCTCGGAAAGTGTGATTTTAGGATTTGTCGAAATGGGGGCCCTATAGATCTGTGGGCTATACATAGCTCTTTTTTTCATACATTTTTTGGTTGAAAAATTTTCTGCTTCCAATCTCTATTTTGAGGCTGTAGTTATGCTATTTTGTGGTTTGGATACACAGAGGCAAAATAGCTGCCTCGGAAAGTGTAATTTTAGGATTTGTCGAAATGGGGGCCCTATAGATCTGTGGGCTATACATAGCCCTTTTTTTCATACATTTTTTGGTTGAAAAATTTTCTGCTTCCAATCTCTATTTTGAGGCTGTAGTTATGCTATTTTGTGGTTTGGATACACAGAGGCAAAATAGCTGCCTCGGAAAGTGTGATTTTAGGATTTGTCGAAATGGGGGCCCTATAGATCTGTGGGCTATACATAGCCCTTTTTTCATACATTTTTTGGTTGAAAAATTTTCTGCTTCCAATCTCTATTTTGAGGCTGCAGATATGCTAGTTTGTGGTCTAGATACACAGAGGCAAAATAGCTGCCTCAAAAAGTGTGATTGGAGGATTTATTGAAATGGGGCCCTGTAGATCTGTGGGCTATACGTATCCCTTTTTTCATACATTTTTTGGTTGAAAAATTTTCTCCTTCCAATCTCTATTTTGAGGCTGTAGTTATGCTATTTTGTGGTTTGGATACACAGAGGAAAAATAGCTGCCTCAAAAAGTGTGATTGGAGGATTTATTGAAATGGGGGCCCTGTAGATCTGTGGGCTATACATAGCCCTTTTTTTCATACATTTTTTGGTTGAAAAATTTTCTGCTTCCAATCTCTATTTTGACGCTGCAGATATGCTAGTTTGTGGTCTAGATACACAGAGGCAAAATAGCTGCCTCGGAAAGTGTGATTTTAGGATTTGTCGAAATGGGGGCCCTATAGATCTGTGGGCTATACATAGCCCTTTTTTTCATACATTTTTTGGTTGAAAAATTTTCTGCTTCCAATCTCTATTTTGAGGCTGTAGTTATGCTATTTTGTGGTTTGGATACACAGAGGCAAAATAGCTGCCTCGGAAAGTGTGATTTTAGGATTTGTCGAAATGGGGGCCCTATAGATCTGTGGGCTATACATAGCCCTTTTTTTCATACATTTTTTGGTTGAAAAATTTTCTGCTTCCAATCTCTATTTTGAGGCTGTAGTTATGCTATTTTGTGGTTTGGATACACAGAGGCAAAAAAGCTGCCTCGGAAAGTGTAATTTTAGGATTTGTCGAAATAGGGGCCCTATAGATCTGTGGGCTATACATAGCCCTTTTTTCATACATTTTTTGGTTGAAAAATTTTCTGCTTCCAATCTCTATTTTGAGGCTGTAGTTATGCTATTTTGTGGTTTGGCTACACAGAGGCAAAATAGCTGCCTCGGAAAGTGTGATTTTAGGATTTGTCGAAATGGGGGCCCTATAGATCTGTGGGCTATACATAGCTCTTTTTTTCATACATTTTTTGGTTGAAAAATTTTCTGCTTCCAATCTCTATTTTGAGGCTGTAGTTATGCTATTTTGTGGTTTGGATACACAGAGGCAAAATAGCTGCCTCGGAAAGTGTTATTTTAGGATTTGTCGAAATGGGGGCCCTATAGATCTGTGGGCTATACATAGCCCTTTTTTCAAACATTTTTTGGTTGAAAAATTTTCTGCTTCCAATCTCTATTTTGAGGCTGCAGATATGCTAGTTTGTGGTCTAGATACACAGAGGCAAAAAAATGCCTCGAAAAGTGTGATTGGAGGATTTATTGAAATGGGGGCCCTGTAGATCTGTGGGCTATACGTAGCCCTTTTTTCATACATTTTTTGGTTGAAAAATTTTCTCCTTCCAATCTCTATTTTGAGGCTGTAGTTATGCTATTTTGTGGTTTGGATACACAGAGGCAAAATAGCTGCCTCAAAAAGTGTGATTGGAGGATTTATTGAAATGGGGGCCCTGTAGATCTGTGGGCTATACATAGCCCTTTTGTTCATTCATATTTTGGTTGATAAATTTTCTGCTTCCAATCTCTATTTTGAGGCTGCAGATATGCTAGTTTGTGGTCTAGATACACAGAGGCAAAATAGCTGCCTCGGAAAGTGTGATTTTAGGATTTGTCGAAATGGGGGCCCTATAGATCTGTGGGCTATACATAGCCCTTTTTTCATACATTTTTTGGTTGAAAAATTTTCTGCTTCCAATCTCTATTTTGAGGCTGCAGATATGCTAGTTTGTGGTCTAGATACACAGAGGCAAAAAAAATGCCTCGAAAAGTGTGATTGGAGGATTTATTGAAATGGGGCCCTGTAGATCTGTGGGCTATACATAGCCCTTTTTTCAAACATTTTTTGGTTGAAAAATTTTCTGCTTCCAATCTCTATTTTGAGGCTGCAGATATGCTAGTTTGTGGTCTAGATACACAGAGGCAAAAAAAATGCCTCGAAAAGTGTGATTGGAGGATTTATTGAAATGGGGGCCCTGTAGATCTGTGGGCTATAACGTAGCCCTTTTTTCATACATTTTTTGGTTGAAAAATTTTCTGCTTCCAATCTCTATTTTGAGGCTGGAGTTATGCTAGTTTGTGGTCTAGATACACAGAGGCAAAATAGCTGCCTCGGAAAGTGTGATTTTAATAATTGTCGAAATGGGGGCCCTGTAGATCTGTGGGCTATACATAGCCCTTTTGTTCATTCATATTTTGGTTGATAAATTTTCTGCTTCCAATCTCTATTTTGAGGCTGCAGATATGCTAGTTTGTGGTCTAGATACACAGAGGCAAAATAGCTGCCTCGGAAAGTGTGATTTTAGGATTTGTCGAAATGGGGGCCCTATAGATCTGTGGGCTATACATAGCCCTTTTTTCATACATTTTTTGGTTGAAAAATTTTCTGCTTCCAATCTCTATTTTGAGGCTGTAGTTATGCTATTTTGTGGTTTGGATACACAGAGTCAAAATAGCTGCCTCAAAAAGTGTGATTGGAGGATTTATTGAAATGGGGCCCTGTAGATCTGTGGGCTATACATAGCCCTTTTTTCAAACATTTTTTGGTTGAAAAATTTTCTGCTTCCAATCTCTATTTTGAGGCTGCAGATATGCTAGTTTGTGGTCTAGATACACAGAGGCAAAAAAAATGCCTCGAAAAGTGTGATTGGAGGATTTATTGAAATGGGGGCCCTGTAGATCTGTGGGCTATACGTAGCCCTTTTTTCATACATTTTTTGGTTGAAAAATTTTCTGCTTCCAATCTCTATTTTGAGGCTGCAGATATGCTAGTTTGTGGTCTAGATACACAGAGGCAAAATAGCTGCCTCGGAAAGTGTGATTTTAGGATTTGTCGAAATGGGGGCCCTATAGATCTGTGGGCTATACATAGCCCTTTTTTCATACATTTTTTGGTTGAAAAATTTTCTGCTTCCAATCTCTATTTTGAGGCTGCAGATATGCTAGTTTGTGGTCTAGATACACAGAGGCAAAAAAAATGCCTCGAAAAGTGTGATTGGAGGATTTATTGAAATGGGGGCCCTGTAGATCTGTGGGCTATACATAGCCCTTTTTTTCATACATTTTTTGGTTGAAAAATTTTCTGCTTCCAATCTCTATTTTGAGGCTGTAGTTATGCTATTTTGTGGTTTGGATACACAGAGGCAAAATAGCTGCCTCGGAAAGTGTGATTTTAGGATTTATTGAAATGGGGGCCCTGTAGATCTGTGGGCTATACATAGCCCTTTTTTTCATACATTTTTTGGTTGAAAAATTTTCTGCTTCCAATCTCTATTTTGAGGCTGCAGATATGCTAGTTTGTGGTCTAGATACACAGAGGCAAAATAGCTGCCTCGGAAAGTGTGATTTTAGGATTTGTCGAAATGGGGGCCCTATAGATCTGTGGGCTATACATAGCCCTTTTTTTCATACATTTTTTGGTTGAAAAATTTTCTGCTTCCAATCTCTATTTTGAGGCTGTAGTTATGCTATTTTGTGGTCTAGATACACAGAGGCAAAATAGCTGCCTCGGAAAGTGTGATTTTAGGATTTGTCGAAATGGGGGCCCTATAGATCTGTGGGCTATACATAGCCCTTTTTTCATACATTTTTTGGTTGAAAAATTTTCTCCTTCCAATCTCTATTTTGAGGCTGTAGTTATGCTATTTTGTGGTTTTAATACACAGAGGCAAAATAGCTGCCTCAAAAAGTGTGATTGGAGGATTTATTGAAATGGGGGCCCTGTAGATCTGTGGGCTATACATAGCCCTTTTTTTCATACATTTTTTGGTTGAAAAATTTTCTGCTTCCAATCTCTATTTTGAGGCTGTAGTTATGCTAGTTTGTGGTCTAGATACACAGAGGCAAAATAGCTGCCTCGGAAAGTGTGATTTTAGGATTTGTCGAAATGGGTACCCTATAGATCTGTGGGCTATACATAGCCCTTTTTTTCATACATTTTTTGGTTGAAAAATTTTCTACTTCCAATCTCTATTTTGAGGCTGCAGATATGCTAGTTTGTGGTCTAGATACACAGAGGCAAAATAGCTGCCTCGGAAAGTGTGATTTTAGGATTTGTCGAAATGGGGGCCCTATAGATCTGTGGGCTATACATAGCCCTTTTTTTCATACATTTTTTGGTTGAAAAATTTTCTGCTTCCAATCTCTATTTTGAGGCTGCAGATATGCTAGTTTGTGGTCTAGATACACAGAGGCAAAAAAAATGCCTCAAAAAGTGTGATTGGAGGATTTATTGAAATGGGGCCCTGTAGATCTGTGGGCTATACATAGCCCTTTTTTCAAACATTTTTTGGTTGAAAAATTTTCTGCTTCCAATCTCTATTTTGAGGCTGCAGATATGCTAGTTTGTGGTCTAGATACACAGAGGCAAAAAAAATGCCTCGAAAAGTGTGATTGGAGGATTTATTGAAATGGGGGCCCTGTAGATCCGTGGGCTATACATAGCCCTTTTTTCATACATTTTTTGGTTGAAAAATTTTCTGCTTCCAATCTCTATTTTGAGGCTGTAGTTATGCTATTTTGTGGTTTGGATACACAGAAGCAAAATAGCTGCCTCAAAAAGTGTGATTGGAGGATTTATTGAAATGGGGGCCCTGTAGATCCGTGGGCTATACATAGCCCTTTTTTTCATACATTTTTTGGTTGAAAAATTTTCTGCTTCCAATCTCTATTTTGAGGCTGTAGTTATGCTATTTTGTGGTTTGGATACACAGAGGCAAAATAGCTGCCTCGGAAAGTGTGATTTTAGGATTTGTCGAAATGGGGGCCCTATAGATCTGTGGGCTATACATAGCCCTTTTTTTCATACATTTTTTGGTTGAAAAATTTTCTACTTCCAATCTCTATTTTGAGGCTGCAGATATGCTAGTTTGTGGTCTAGATACACAGAGGCAAAATAGCTGCCTCGGAAAGTGTGATTTTAGGATTTGTCGAAATGGGGGCCCTATAGATCTGTGGGCTATACATAGCCCTTTTTTCATACATTTTTTGGTTGAAAAATTTTCTGCTTCCAATCTCTATTTTGAGGCTGCAGATATGCTAGTTTGTGGTCTAGATACACAGAGGCAAAATAGCTGCCTCGGAAAGTGTGATTTTAGGATTTGTCGAAATGGGGGCCCTATAGATCTGTGAGCTATACATAGCCCTTTTTTCATACATTTTTTGGTTGAAAAATTTTCTGCTTCCAATCTCTATTTTGAGGCTGCAGATATGCTAGTTTGTGGTCTAGATACACAGAGGCAAAAAAAATGCCTCAAAAAGTGTGATTGGAGGATTTATTGAAATGGGGCCCTGTAGATCTGTGGGCTATACATAGCCCTTTTTTCAAACATTTTTTGGTTGAAAAATTTTCTGCTTCCAATCTCTATTTTGAGGCTGCAGATATGCTAGTTTGTGGTCTAGATACACAGAGGCAAAAAAAATGCCTCGAAAAGTGTGATTGGAGGATTTATTGAAATGGGGGCTCTGTAGATCTGTGGGCTATACGTAGCCCTTTTTTCATACATTTTTTGGTTGAAAAATTTTCTGCTTCCAATCTCTATTTTGAGGCTGCAGATATGCTAGTTTGTGGTCTAGATACACAGAGGCAAAATAGCTGCCTCGGAAAGTGTGATTTTAGGATTTGTCGAAATGGGGGCCCTATAGATCTGTGGGCTATACATAGCCCTTTTTTCATACATTTTTTGGTTGAAAAATTTTCTGCTTCCAATCTCTATTTTGAGGCTGCAGATATGCTAGTTTGTGGTCTAGATACACAGAGGCAAAAAAAATGCCTCGAAAAGTGTGATTGGAGGATTTATTGAAATGGGGGCCCTGTAGATCTGTGGGCTATACGTAGCCCTTTTTTCATACATTTTTTGGTTGAAAAATTTTCTCCTTCCAATCTCTATTTTGAGGCTGTAGTTATGCTATTTTGTGGTTTGGATACACAGAGGCAAAATAGCTGCCTCAAAAAGTGTGATTGGAGGATTTATTGAAATGGGGGCGCTATAGATCTGTGGGCTATACATAGCCCTTTTTTCAAACATTTTTTGGTTGAAAAATTTTCTGCTTCCAATCTCTATTTTGAGGCTGCAGATATGCTAGTTTGTGGTCTAGATACACAGAGGCAAAATAGCTGCCTCGGAAAGTGTGATTTTAGGATTTGTCGAAATGGGGGCCCTATAGATCTGTGGGCTATACATAGCCCTTTTTTTCATACATTTTTTGGTTGAAAAATTTACTGCTTCCAATCTCTATTTTGAGGCTGCAGATATGCTAGTTTGTGGTCTAGATACACAGAGGCAAAATAGCTGCCTCGGAAAGTGTAATTTTAGGATTTGTCGAAATGGGGGCCCTATAGATCTGTGGGCTATACATAGCCTTTTTTCAAACATTTTTTGGTTGAAAAATTTTCTGCTTCCAATCTCTATTTTGAGGCTGCAGATATGCTAGTATGTGGTCTAGATACACAGAGGCAAAATAGCTGCCTCGGAAAGTGTGATTGGAGGATTTATTGAAATGGGGGCCCTGTAGATCTGTGGGCTATACATAGCCCTTTTTTTCATACATTTTTTGGTTGAAAAATTTTCTGCTTCCAATCTCTATTTTGAGGCTGTAGTTATGCTATTTTGTGGTTTGGATACACAGAGGCAAAATAGCTGCCTCAAAAAGTGTGATTGGAGGATTTATTGAAATGGGGGCCCTGTAGATCTGTGGGCTATACGTAGCCCTTTTTTCATACATTTTTTGGTTAAAAAATTTTCTGCTTCCAATCTCTATTTTGAGGCTGCAGATATGCTAGTTTGTGGTCTAGATATACAGAGGCAAAATAGCTGCCTCGGAAAGTGTAATTTTAGGATTTGTCGAAATGGGGGCCCTATACATCTGTGGGCTATACATAGCCCTTTTTTCATACATTTTTTGGTTGAAAAATTTTTTGCTTCCAATCTCTATTTTGAGGCTGCAGATATGCTAGTTTGTGGTCTAGATACACAGAGGCAAAATAGCTGCCTCGGAAAGTGTGATTTTAGGATTTGTCGAAATGGGGGCCCTATAGATCTGTGGGCTGTACATAGCCCTTTTTTTCATACATTTTTTGGTTGAAAAATGTTCTGCTTCTAATCTCTATTTTGAGGCTGTAGTTATGCTATTTTGTGGTTTGGATACACAGAGGCAAAATAGCTGCCTCGGAAAGTGTAATTTTAGGATTTGTCGAAATGGGGGCCCTATAGATCTGTGGGCTATACATAGCCCTTTCTTCAAACATTTTTTGGTTGAAAAATTTTCTGCTTCCAATCTCTATTTTGAGGCTGCAGATATGCTAGTATGTGGTCTAGATACACAGAGGCAAAATGGCTGCCTCGGAAAGTGTGATTTTAGGATTTGTCGAAATGGGGGCCCTATAGATCTGTGGGCTACACATAGCCCTTTTTTCATACATTTTTTGGTTGAAAAATTTTCTGCTTCCAATCTCTATTTTGAGGCTGCAGATATGCTAGTTTGTGGTCTAGATACACAGAGGCAAAATAGCTGCCTCGGAAAGTGTGATTTTAGGATTTGTCGAAATGGGGGCCCTATAGATCTGTGGGCTATACATAGCCCTTTTTTCAAACATTTTTTGGTTGAAAAATTTTCTGCTTCCAATCTCTATTTTGAGGCTGCAGATATGCTAGTTTTGTGGTCTAGATACACAGAGGCAAAATAGCTGCCTCGGAAAGTGTGATTTTAGGATTTGTCGAAATGGGGGCCCTATAGATCTGTGGGCTATACATAGCCCTTTTTTTCATACATTTTTTGGTTGAAAAATTTTCTGCTTCCAATCTCTATTTTGAGGCTGTAGTTATGCTATTTTGTGGTTTGGATACACAGAGGCAAAATAGCTGCCTCGGAAAGTGTAATTTTAGGATTTGTCGAAATGGGGGCCCTATAGATCTGTGGGCTATACATACATAGCCCTTTTTTTAAACATTTTTTGGTTGAAAAATTTTCTGCTTCCAATCTCTATTTTGAGGCTGCAGATATGCTAGTATGTGGTCTAGATACACAGAGGCAAAATAGCTGCCTCGGAAAGTGTGATTTTAGGATTTGTCGAAATGGGGGCCCTATAGATCTGTGGGCCCTTTTTTCATACATTTTTTGGTTGAAAAATTTTCTCCTTCCAATCTCTATTTTGAGGCTGTAGTTATGCTATTTTGTGGTTTGGATACACAGAGGCAAAATAGCTGCCTCAAAAAGTGTGATTGGAGGATTTATTGAAATGGGGGCCCTGTAGATCTGTGGGCTATACGTAGACCTTTTTTCAAACATTTTTTGGTTGAAAAATTTTCTGCTTCCAATCTCTATTTTGAGGCTGCAGATATGCTAGTTTGTGGTCTAGATACACAGAGGCAAAATAGCTGCCTCGGAAAGTGTGATTTTAGGATTTGTCGAAATGGGGGCCCTATAGATCTGTGGGCTATACATAGCCCTTTTTTTCATACATTTTGTGGTTGAAAAATTTTCTGCTTCCAATCTCTATTTTGAGGCTGTAGTTATGCTATTTTGTGGTTTGGATACACAGAGGCAAAATAGCTGCCTCGGAAAGTGTGATTTTAGGATTTGTCGAAATGGGGGCCCTATAGATCTGTGGGCTATACGTAGCCCTTTTTTCATGCATTTTTTGGTTGAAAAATTTTCTGCTCTCAATCTCTATTTTGAGGCTGTAGTTATGCCATTTTGTGGTTTGGATACACAGAGGCAAAATAGCTGCCTCGGAAAGTGTGATTTTAGGATTTGTCGAAATGGGGGCCCTATAGATCTGTGGGCTACACATAGCCCTTTTTTTCATACATTTTTTGGTTGAAAAATTTTCTGCTTCCAATCTCTATTTTGAGGCTGTAGTTATGCTATTTTGTGGTTTGGATACACAGAGGCAAAATAGCTGCCTCGGAAAGTGTGATTTTAGGATTTGTCGAAATGGGGGCACTATAGATCTGTGGGCTATACTTAGCCCTTTTTTCATACATTTTTCGGTTGAAAAATTTTCTGCTTCCAATCTCTATTTTGAGGCTGCAGATATGCTAGTTTGTGGTCTAGATACACAGAGGCAAAATAGCTGCCTCAAAAAGTGTGATTGGAGGATTTATTGAAATGGGGGCCCTGTAGATCTGTGGGCTATACATAGCCCTTTTTCATGCATTTTTTGGTTGAAAAATTTTCTGCTTCCAATCTCTATTTTGAGGCTGCAGATATGCTAGTTTGTGGTCTAGATACACAGAGGCAAAATAGCTGCCTCGGAAAGTGTGATTTTAGGATTTGTCGAAATGGGGGCCCTATAGATCTGTGGGCTATACATAGCCCTTTTTTCATACATTTTTTGGTTGAAAAATTTTCTGCTTCCAATCTCTATTTTGAGGCTGCAGATATGCTAGTTTGTGGTCTAGATACACAGAGGCAAAATAGCTGCCTCGGAAAGTGTGATTTTAGGATTTGTCGAAATGGGGGCCCTATAGATCTGTGGGCTATACGTAGCCCTTTTTTCATACATTTTTTGGTTGAAAAATTTTCTGCTTCCAATCTCTATTTTGAGGCTGTAGTTATGCTATTTTGTGGTTTGGATACACAGAGGCAAAATAGCTGCCTCGGAAAGTGTGATTTTAGGATTTGTCGAAATGGGGGCCCTATAGATCTGTGGGCTATACGTAGCCCTTTTTTCATACATTTTTTGGTTGAAAAATTTTCTGCTTCTAATCTCTATTTTGAGGCTGCAGATATGCTAGTTTGTGGTCTAGATACACAGAGGCAAAATAGCTGCCTCGGAAAGTGTGATTTTAGGATTTGTCGAAATGGGGGCCCTATAGATCTGTGGGCCCTTTTTTTCATACATTTTTTGGTTGAAAAATTTTCTGCTTCCAATCTCTATTTTGAGGCTGCAGATATGCTAGTTTGTGGTCTAGATACACAGAGGCAAAATAGCTGCCTCGGAAAGTGTGATTTTAGGATTTGTCGAAATGGGGGCCCTATAGATCTGTGGGCTATACGTAGCCCTTTTTTCATACATTTTTTGGTTGAAAAATTTTCTGCTTCCAATCTCTATTTTGAGGCTGTAGTTATGCTATTTTGTGGTTTGGATACACAGAGGCAAAATAGCTGCCTCGGAAAGTGTGATTTTAGGATTTGTCGAAATGGGGGCCCTGTAGATCTGTGGGCTATACATAGCCCTTTTTTTCATACATTTTTTGGTTGAAAAATTTTCTCCTTCCAATCTCTATTTTGAGGCTGTAGTTATGCTATTTTGTGGTTTGGATACACAGAGGCAAAATAGCTGCCTCAAAAAGTGTGATTGGAGGATTTATTGAAATGGGGGCCGTGTAGATCTGTGGGCTATACATAGCCCTTTTTTTCATACATTTTTTGGTTGAAAAATTTTCTGCTTCCAATCTCTATTTTGAGGCTGCAGATATGCTAGTTTGTGGTCTAGATACACAGAGGCAAAATAGCTGCCTCGGAAAGTGTGATTTTAGGATTTGTCGAAATGGGGGCCCTATAGATCTGTGGGCTATACATAGCCCTTTTTTCATACATTTTTTGGTTGAAAAATTTTCTGCTTCCAATCTCTATTTTGAGGCTGCAGATATGCTAGTTTGTGGTCTAGATACACAGAGGCAAAATAGCTGCCTCGGAAAGTGTGATTTTAGGATTTGTCGAAATGGGGGCACTATAGATCTGTGGGCTATACTTAGCCCTTTTTTCATACATTTTTCGGTTGAAAAATTTTCTGCTTCCAATCTCTATTTTGAGGCTGCAGAGATGCTAGTTTGTGGTCTAGATACACAGAGGCAAAATAGCTGCCTCGGAAAGTGTGATTTTAGGATTTGTCGAAATGGGGGCCCTATAGATCTGTGGGCTATACATAGCCCTTTTTTCATACATTTTTTGGTTGAAAAATTTTCTGCTTCCAATCTCTATTTTGAGGCTGCAGATATGCTAGTTTGTGGTCTAGATACACAGAGGCAAAATAGCTGCCTCGGAAAGTGTGATTTTAGGATTTGTCGAAATGGGGACCCTATAGATCTGTGGGCTATACATAGCCCTTTTTTCATACATTTTTTGGTTGAAAAATTTTCTGCTTCCAATCTCTATTTTGAGGCTGCAGATATGCTAGTTTGTGGTCTAGATACACAGAGGCAAAATAGCTGCCTCGGAAAGTGTGATTTTAGGATTTGTCGAAATGGGGGCCCTATAGATCTGTGGGCTATACGTAGCCCTTTTTTCATACATTTTTCGGTTGAAAAATTTTCTGCTTCCAATCTCTATTTTGAGGCTGTAGTTATGCTATTTTGTGGTTTGGATACACAGAGGCAAAATAGCTGCCTCGGAAAGTGTGATTTTAGGATTTGTCGAAATGGGGGCCCTATAGATCTGTGGGCTATACGTAGCCCTTTTTTCATACATTTTTTAGTTGAAAAATTTTCTCCTTCCAATCTCTATTTTGAGGCTGTAGTTATGCTATTTTGTGGTTTGGATACACAGAGGCAAAATAGCTGCCTCAAAAAGTGTGATTGGAGGATTTATTGAAATGGGGGCCCTGTAGATCTGTGGGCTATACATAGCCCTTTTTTTCATACATTTTTTGGTTGAAAAATTTTCTCCTTCCAATCTCTATTTTGAGGCTGTAGTTATGCTATTTTGTGGTTTGGATACACAGAGGCAAAATAGCTGCCTCAAAAAGTGTGATTGGAGGATTTATTGAAATGGGGGCCGTGTAGATCTGTGGGCTATACATAGCCCTTTTTTTCATACATTTTTTGGTTGAAAAATTTTCTGCTTCCAATCTCTATTTTGAGGCTGCAGATATGCTAGTTTGTGGTCTAGATACACAGAGGCAAAATAGCTGCCTCGGAAAGTGTGATTTTAGGATTTGTCGAAATGGGGGCCCTATAGATCTGTGGGCTATACATAGCCCTTTTTTCATACATTTTTTGGTTGAAAAATTTTCTGCTTCCAATCTCTATTTTGAGGCTGCAGATATGCTAGTTTGTGGTCTAGATACACAGAGGCAAAATAGCTGCCTCGGAAAGTGTGATTTTAGGATTTGTCGAAATGGGGGCACTATAGATCTGTGGGCTATACTTAGCCCTTTTTTCATACATTTTTCGGTTGAAAAATTTTCTGCTTCCAATCTCTATTTTGAGGCTGCAGAGATGCTAGTTTGTGGTCTAGATACACAGAGGCAAAATAGCTGCCTCGGAAAGTGTGATTTTAGGATTTGTCGAAATGGGGGCCCTATAGATCTGTGGGCTATACATAGCCCTTTTTTCATACATTTTTTGGTTGAAAAATTTTCTGCTTCCAATCTCTATTTTGAGGCTGCAGATATGCTAGTTTGTGGTCTAGATACACAGAGGCAAAATAGCTGCCTCGGAAAGTGTGATTTTAGGATTTGTCGAAATGGGGACCCTATAGATCTGTGGGCTATACATAGCCCTTTTTTCATACATTTTTTGGTTGAAAAATTTTCTGCTTCCAATCTCTATTTTGAGGCTGCAGATATGCTAGTTTGTGGTCTAGATACACAGAGGCAAAATAGCTGCCTCGGAAAGTGTGATTTTAGGATTTGTCGAAATGGGGGCCCTATAGATCTGTGGGCTATACGTAGCCCTTTTTTCATACATTTTTCGGTTGAAAAATTTTCTGCTTCCAATCTCTATTTTGAGGCTGCAGATATGCTAGTTTGTGGTCTAGATACACAGAGGCAAAATAGCTGCCTCAAAAAGTGTGATTGGAGGATTTATTGAAATGGGGGCCCTGTAGATCTGTGGGCTATACATAGCCCTTTTTTTCATACATTTTTTGGTTGAAAAATTTTCTGCTTCCAATCTCTATTTTGAGGCTGTAGTTATGCTATTTTGTGGTTTGGATACACAGAGGCAAAATAGCTGCCTCAAAAAGTGTGATTGGAGGATTTATTGAAATGGGGGCCCTGTAGATCTGTGGGCTATACATAGCCCGTTTTTTCATACATTTTTTGGTTGAAAAATTTTCTGCTTCCAATCTCTATTTTGAGGCTGTAGTTATGCTATTTTGTGGTTTGGATACACAGAGGCAAAATAGCTGCCTCAAAAAGTGTGATTGGAGGATTTATTGAAATGGGGGCCCTGTAGATCTGTGGGCTATACATTGCCCTTTTTTTCATACATTTTTTGGTTGAAAAATTTTCTGCTTCCAATCTCTATTTTGAGGCTGTAGTTATGCTATTTTGTGGTTTGGATACACAGAGGCAAAATAGCTGCCTCAAAAAGTGTGACTGGAGGATTTATTGAAATGGGGGCCCTGTAGATCTGTGGGCTATACATAGCCCTTTTTTTCATACATTTTTTGGTTGAAAAATTTTCTGCTTCCAATCTCTATTTTGAGGCTGTAGTTATGCTATTTTGTGGTTTGGATACACAGAGGCAAAATAGCTGCCTCGGAAAGTGTAATTTTAGGATTTGTCGAAATGGGGACCCTATAGATCTGTGGGCTATACATAGCCCTTTTTTCATACATTTTTTGGTTGAAAAATTTTCTGCTTCCAATCTCTATTTTGAGGCTGCAGATATGCTAGTTTGTGGTCTAGATACACAGAGGCAAAATAGCTGCCTTGGAAAGTGTGATTTTAGGATTTGTCGAAATGGGGGCCCTATAGATCTGTGGGCTATACGTAGCCCTTTTTTCATACATTTTTCGGTTGAAAAATTTTCTGCTTCCAATCTCTATTTTGAGGCTGCAGATATGCTAGTTTGTGGTCTAGATACACAGAGGCAAAATAGCTGCCTCAAAAAGTGTGATTGGAGGATTTATTGAAATGGGGGCCCTGTAGATCTGTGGGCTATACATAGCCCTTTTTTTCATACATTTTTTGGTTGAAAAATTTTCTGCTTCCAATCTCTATTTTGAGGCTGTAGTTATGCTATTTTGTGGTTTGGATACACAGAGGCAAAATAGCTGCCTCAAAAAGTGTGATTGGAGGATTTATTGAAATGGGGGCCCTGTAGATCTGTGGGCTATACATAGCCCGTTTTTTCATACATTTTTTGGTTGAAAAATTTTCTGCTTCCAATCTCTATTTTGAGGCTGTAGTTATGCTATTTTGTGGTTTGGACACACAGAGGCAAAATGGCTGCCTCAAAAAGTGTGATTGGAGGATTTATTGAAATGGGGGCCCTGTAGATCTGTGGGCTATACATAGCCCGTTTTTTCATACATTTTTTGGTTGAAAAATTGTCTGCTTCCAATCTCTATTCTGAGGCTGCAGTTATGCTGTATTGTGGTTTGGATACACAGAGGTAAAATAGCAGCCTCAAAAAGTGTGATTGGAGGATTTATCGAAATGGGGGCCCTGTAGATCTGTGGGCCCTTTTTTTCATACATTTTTTGGTTGAAAAATTTTCTGCTTCCAATCTCTATTTTGAGGCTGTAGTTATGCTATTTTGTGGTTTGGACACACAGAGGTAAAATAGCTGCCTCGGAAAGTGTGATTGGAGGATTTATTGAAATGGGGGCCCTGTAGATCTGTGGGCTATACATAGCCCGTTTTTTCATACATTTTTTGGTTGAAGAATTTTCTGCTTCCAATCTCTATTTTGAGGCTGTAGTTATGCTATTTTGTGGTTTGGACACACAGAGGTAAAAAAGCTGCCTCGGAAAGTGTGATTGGAGGATTTATTGAAATGGGGGCCCTGTAGATCTGTGGGCTATACATAGCCCTTTTTTTCATACATTTTTTGGTTGAAAAATTTTCTGCTTCCAATCTCTATTTTGAGGCTGTAGTTATGCTAGTTTGTGGTCTAGATACACAGAGGCAAAAAAGCTGCCTCAAAAAGTGTGATTGGAGGATTTATTGAAATGGGGGCCCTGTAGATCTGTGGGCTATACATAGCCCTTTTTTTCATACATTTTTTGGTTGAAAAATTTTCTGCTTCCAATCTCTATTTTGAGGCTGCAGATATGCTAGTTTGTGGTCTAGATACACAGAGGCAAAAACGCTGCCTCAAAAAGTGTGATTGGAGGATTTATTGAAATGAGGGCCCTGTAGATCTGTGGGCTATACATAGCCCTTTTTTTCATACATTTTTTGGTTGAAAAATTTTCTGCTTCGAATCTCTATTTTGAGGCTGCAGATATGCTAGTTTGTGGTCTAGATACACAGAGGCAAAAACGCTGCCTCAAAAAGTGTGATTGGAGGATTTATTGAAATGAGGGCCCTGTAGATCTGTGGGCTATACATAGCCCTTTTTTTCATACATTTTTTGGTTGAAAAATTTTCTGCTTCGAATCTCTATTTTGAGGCTGCAGATATGCTAGTTTGTGGTCTAGATACACAGAGGCAAAAACGCTGCCTCAAAAAGTGTGATTGGAGGATTTATTGAAATGAGGGCCCTGTAGATCTGTGGGCTATACATAGCCCTTTTTTTCATACATTTTTTGGTTGAAAAATTTTCTGCTTCCAATCTCTATTTTGAGGCTGTAGTTCTGCTATTTTGTGGTTTGGACACACAGAGGTAAAATAGCTGCCTCGGAAAGTGTGATTGGAGGATTTATTGAAATGGGGGCCCTGTAGATCTGTGGGCTATACATAGCCCTTTTTTTCATAAATTTTTTAGTTGAAAAATTTTCTGCTTCGAATCTCTATTTTGAGGCTGTAGTTCTGCTATGTTGTGGTTTGGATACACAGAGGCAAAATTGCTTTCTCGAAAAGTGCCACTGGACGATTTATCGAAATGGGGGCCCCGTAGATCTGTGGGCTATACATAGCCCTTTTTTGAAACATTTTTTGGTTGAAAAATTTTCTGCTTCCAATCTCTATTTTGAGGCTGCAGTTATGCCATTTTGTGGTTTGGATACACAGAGGCAAAATAGCTGGCTCGAAAAGTGCCATTTGACGATTTATCGAAATGGGGGCCCCGTAGATCTGTGGGCTATACATAGCCCTTTTTTCATACATTTTTTGGTTGAAAATTTTCTGCTTCCAATCTCTATTTTGAGGCTGCAGATATGCTAGTTTGTGGTCTAGATACACAGAGGCAAAATAGCTGCCTCGGAAAGTGTGATTTTAGGATTTGTCGAAATGGGGGCCCTATAGATCTGTGGGCTACAGCTCTTTTTTCATAAATTTTTTGGTTGAAAAATTTTCTGCTTCCAATCTCTATTTTGAGGCTGCAAATATGCTAGTTTGTGGTCTAGATACACAGGGGCAAAATTGCTTTCTCGAAAAGTGCCATTGGACGATTTATCGAAATTGGGGCGCCGTAGATCTGTGGGCTATACATAGCCCTTTTTTGAAACATTTTTTGGTTGAAAAATTTTCTGCTTCCAATCTCTATTTTGAGGCTGCAGTTATGCCATTTTGTGGTTTGGATACACAGAGGCAAAATAGCTGGCTCGAAAAGTGCCATTTGACGGTTTATCGAAATGGGGGCCCCGTAGATCTGTGGGCTATACATAGCCCTTTTTTGAATCATTTTTTGGTTGAAAAATTTTCTGCTTCCAATCTCTATTTTGAGGCTGTAGTTATGCTATTTTGTGGTTTGGATACACAGAGGCAAAAAAGCTGCCTCAAAAAGTGTGATTGGAGGATTTATTGAAATGGGGGCCCTGTAGATCTGTGGGCTACAGCTCTTTTTTCATAAATTTTTTGGTTGAAAAATTTTCTGCTTCCAATCTCTATTTTGAGGCTGCAAATATGCTAGTTTGTGGTCTAGATACACAGGGGCAAAATTGCTTTCTCGAAAAGTGCCATTGGACGATTTATCGAAATTGGGGCGCCGTAGATCTGTGGGCTATACATAGCCCTTTTTTGAAACATTTTTTGGTTGAAAAATTTTCTGCTTCCAATCTCTATTTTGAGGCTGCAGTTATGCCATTTTGTGGTTTGGATACACAGAGGCAAAATAGCTGGCTCGAAAAGTGCCATTTGACGATTTATCGAAATGGGGGCCCCGTAGATCTGTGGGCTATGCATAGCCCTTTTTTCATACATTTTTTGGTTGAAAATTTTCTGCTTCCAATCTCTATTTTGAGGCTGCAGATATGCTAGTTTGTGGTCTAGATACACAGAGGCAAAATAGCTGCCTCAAAAAGTGTGATTGGAGGATTTATTGAAATGGGGCCCTGTAGATCTGTGGGCTATACATAGCCCTTTTTTGAAACATTTTTTGGTTGAAAAATTTTCTGCTTCCAATCTCTATTTTGAGGCTGCAGTTATGCCATTTTGTGGTTTGGATACACAGAGGCAAAATAGCTGGCTCGAAAAGTGCCATTTGACGATTTATCGAAATGGGGGCCCCGTAGATCTGTGGGCTATACATAGCCCTTTTTTGAATCATTTTTTGGTTGAAAAATTTTCTGCTTCCAATCTCTATTTTGAGGCTGTAGTTATGCTATTTTGTGGTTTGGATACACAGAGGCAAAAAAGCTGCCTCGAAAAGTGTGATTGGACGATTTATCGAAATGGGGGCCCCGTAGATCTGTGGGCTATACATAGCCCTTTTTATCATACATTTTTTGGTTGAAAAATTTTCTGTTTCCAATCTCTATTTTGAGGCTGCAGTTATGCTAGTTTGTGGTTTGGATACACAGAGGCAAAATAGCTGCCTCAAAAAGTGTGATTGGACGATTCATCGAAATGGGGGCCCCGTAGATCTGTGGGCTATACACAGCCCTTTTTTCACATATTTTTTGGTTGAAAAATTTTCTGTTTCCAATCTCTATTTTGAGGCTGTAGATATGCTATTTTGTGGTTCGGATACACAGAGGCAAAATAGCTGCCTCAAAGAGTCTGATTGGAGGATTTATCGAAATGGGGGCCCTGTAGATCTGTGGGCTATACATAGCACTTTGTTTCATACATTTTTTGGTTGAAAAATTTTCTGCTTCCAATCTCTATTTTGAGGCTGTAGATATGCTATTTTGTGGTTCGGATACACAGAGGCAAAATAGCTGCCTCAAAGAGTCTGATTGGAGGATTTATCGAAATGGGGGCCCTGTAGATCTGTGGGCTATACATAGCACTTTGTTTCATACATTTTTTGGTTGAAAAATTTTCTGCTTCCAATCTCTATTTTGAGGCTGTAGATATGCTATTTTGTGGTTCGGATACACAGAGGCAAAATAGCTGCCTCAAAGAGTCTGATTGGAGGATTTATCGAAATGGGGGCCCTGTAGATCTCTGGGCTATACATAGCACTTTGTTTCATACATTTTTTGGTTGAAAAATTTTCTGCTTCCAATCTCTATTTTGAGGCTGCAGATATGCTAGTTTGTGGTCTAGATACACAGAGGCAAAATAGCTGCCTCGAAAAGTGTGATTGGACTATTTATCGAAATGGGAGCCCCGTAGATCTGTGGGCCCTTTTTTTCATACATTTTTTGGTTGAAAAATTTTCTGCTTCCAATCTCTATTTTGAGGCTGCAGTTATGCTGATTTGTGTTCTGGATACACAGAGGCAAAGTAGCTGGCTCGGAAAGTGTGATTTTAGGATTTGTCGAAATGGGGGCTTATAGTTCTGTGGGCTATACATAGCCCTTTTTTTCATATATTTTTTGGTTAAAAAAGTGCAGAAAGTGCTGTAGGCAACTTACTGGCGTTCACACTGGACTCTTTCTTTTTGCAAAACTTCTTAATTTCGTCTTGAGGTCGGTCGTCATCATGATTTTATTTGAAGCATAAGTACACTCTTTGCAACTTTAAGCCACCAACCAGACAGAGATTGATGCGAAATGAAGAAAACATAGCCGCCATAGCAGCCAGTATCGAAGAAGAGCCAGAAATGTCGCCAGAGAGTCAACCCGGCTTATTTTAGGCTGGCTTTGGGCCCAGACACGTATAAGGTGGTAGTGACGTAAGAATTAAAGCCGTACGACCATCGACAATGCAATTGGGTGCTGGAAATATTGGGTAGGGATTTTGATCAAAAATCATCTCATCAGATGAGGCCCATTTTTGGCCAGCGGCTATGTCAACAAGCAGAATTGCCGATATTGGAGGAAACACAATTCATTCAAGTGTTCGACCAAGTATCCATACATCCACAAAGATTGACTGTTTGGTGCGCTTTATAGCGTAGGGTGATCATCGGTCCTTAGTTCTTATTAATGATCCCAGGCTCTTGCGTTGTTAATCGACTTTCTGTGCCCAGAGCTGGACAACATCGATATATCCGAGGTGTGGTTTCAGCAAGATGGTGCTACACGGCTTACAGGTGACGAAACGCTGAAAGTTGTGAAGGCGCCGGGGTCATCTCACAACGAGAGTTCATCAATTGGCCACGAGTCGATCATTTTCTCAGAGTTTGAGTCAAGTCCTTAGTCTACGGTGATGAGCTAATCACTTTGGCTGAGGTTGAGACGCTATTGCCGGAATACCGCCGCGCATTTTGGACCGATTCATCAGAAATTGGATCGACCGATTGAAGCACTTCCAGCAAAAGCCGAGGTGTCCGTTGAATGATGTGCTATTCTACACATAATGGCATGAGCGTATCTTCAAAATAAAGCGAGAATCAATTACATACCTCACACCGTTGCTGTTTTACTTAATTTTGTTTCCCTTCGTTCCTATCTGGTCACCCAGTGTTTGGTATCTTTTGCTTGTGTGACCCGCTTAAAGTCACTTTAATTAGCTGCCCGTTTGGTGTGCAACAGTTTGGATAGTTCATGGCGATTTAAAAATGAAATGTTTTACCTACAAGCACTGCATTCCAATTGCAAAATGCTTAATTAATTCGCTCGTGGGCGCCGTTTTTGTTTGTACTGACCGCATCTCGCAATTGGTGTTCTTGCATGTAAAACCATTTTTAATCATTATCATCGAATTAAGAAGCAATTAGTTAATTATGTCAGGAAGTCCAGTGCCCAGAAACCCGTGTCGTATGTAATTCAATTACTTTTGTATGAATGTGAACAAAACAAAAAAACAACTTCAGCAACAAATCCGATTTGCCAGAAATCATTTCGAATTCATTTCATTTTTCTGAATTTTTTTTGAATTTTTTTGACATAATTTGAATTTAACGAGCACCCTGCGTGGTGAGTGGAGTCCGGCACGGCCACACGGCCTTCTTGGAGCTGCTGGAGAGCCGTGATCAAAAATTAAAATGCTCGCTAAGTACTTTTTACGGTCGGCGTTTCCATTGAATACCTCACACTTTTAATTAAGGCAACAGTCAAAGAATCAGTTTTTTTTGCTGTTGTTGTTGTTGTCTGGTTCTGAAAGAGGCACGATTAGCTGCTTATACGCGCAATGGAAAAATAAATTCATACTCTGGATGGATGTTGGATGTTGGATGCAGTAATCTAAGAGTTATATTCGTCGGCGGTCGAATGCACGTTTGGGAGGAAAGGCAGGAACGCGTTCATTCCCTTGCATGCATGGAAGGGATTAACTTGCGGAAATAATCCTCTGCTGGAGATTGGGACATGGTTTCAGTTGTATATATGCGCGACCAACGGTCTGTAAGGGACAAAAAGGTAAAAAGCTGAACCGGTTGCCAACGCTACCGGCAGCATAGTATGGAGGGAAGCTTGATGTGACATTTTCGGGGAGTAGAAACAAGGTGAATGGAGGAAGCAACTTCCAAGAGTGATGTGTGCTTCGTAGACGTCGAATGATATTAACTTGATGTGGAGTTTGGATGGAAAAATAACAAAACACATATTAATACGAGTAACGAGGAGATTTATGATGGAAGAATGGCGGTAATAGAATATGTACTTTGTAAAGCAAGTATGACTACTCTTTGGGCCACGATTGTAAGACTTGCATACTACCTGCATACGATACCTAGTTCCTTAGGTTTCCAGTCAACTGTCTCAGATGATCGCGCAATTCCTTATGACAAGTGACAAATCTTTCGATTAGGACGAATTGTCAAATTGGCTGTCAGAGGGCAAATGACAGTTGACACTTTGTTCATTATATTTTGGAATCCATTTACTTCGCGAAACGCAAACGAAATTACGTGACGTCTACGGTCAACATAAACGTCAGACAGCTGATAAAATTATGTTTGACATTTATCCTTCTTGATTGGAAGCTACCAATACGTCAAACTAATGGTTGTATGGAAGGAACAATAGCCTCTGTGAGTAAAAGTGAAAGTGAAGACTCAGAGCTAAGTACAACAATTAGATCCTTGTGCGCCCACCACATAGATTATGCGTAAGGATCTTGGTTGACAGGCATATAAGATCCAGCTGGTTCAGGAATTAAAGCCTTGCTTTACCCAGGTACACCCCATTTCTCCCGAAATGCTTAATAGCGGGCAACAGAGTGCACCAAAGTCTAGATGACATGGGATTTCAATTTGCAACCCTCTGTTAAAATAAACTGTTTGAGCATTTTTAGTTCTGGACATGATCGCATGGAATTCGTTCATCCATCCTTGGAAGACGTTATACATTGTGTCTTTACTACCAAGGGACAGTAGATGGTTATGTTCATTGGCTTTCATCTATCGGACAATGGATGCATGAATCACTATGAACCTGACTATAGTCTGATTTACAAAACTTCTTATTTGGCCTAGATAACGTGGCGCACCCAGGATAATTACACAATTAGTACACCAACCTCCTGGCCACTCCACAACTTTTTTTTTTCAAGAAGTCTTCCCACTCCAAGAAGTAAACCCTCAGAATGAGTTCACTACTTGGAGGTGGTTTTGGCGGTGCACTCTCTGAGGCGATAAATGTTGATATCATTCCACGACTTCTGTACCAATGTAGCATATTCTGTCCTGAATGACGTGCGAGGATTTTAGAATCCTCAGTGTGACAGTCTGCTACAAATTTTCTCGAATCGATCTCTTCCACATGAAAGGCCGCACGTCTCTTGACGAGACGGTTGAACACTTCAACCTGGGTGCCATATCCTTTGGTGAATACAACTTCCGGTTCCTAATAAATCCAATTCCACAGACCACTGCCAGTTCATTTAACCTCAATCGAGACTCCGAACTAAATTGTCTTCCGTGGAAACTCAAATGAAATAATTTTCCAAGCGAATACGCATCGCCATGACATCAACTTCAAACTTGATTACGTTCCAAGTGAAAAATCCGCCGCCCACAGTAGAATTAGCATAAGTCGCAGAAGTACATCCCGCCCGTCGTCGCCCATCGCAATAAACCCGAAACAAATTTTAGGGAAATCCCCGACTATCCCCAGCCATTTGCAGTGACTATCACAAAACGTTCCTTCCGGTCGGTCGATGGGTGGGTGCTGTGTGTGTGCCCTGATGCCAGAAAGGTAACCATGTTTAGCCATAAATAAAACAAAAAAAAAAAAATTAGTCATGCCCTCAGTCGAAGCTCTAAAGCGTGTGGTAAGTGTAACGCTACACCGTCTAAGTTGCAAAACTAATGAATCAGCCACCCACCCCGGATTTTGTAATTGAATCTGGAAGACGTTAGCATAGATCCTTGGCTTCGAATACAAGGGGGATTGTTTCCCCCTTCGGGTGGTTTTTGATGGATGCACTTCGAAATTAAATTTTACCCTTACATGGTGGTACATGGAGCGACTTTACCATGACGAGGTAAGCATACTGCAGCAAATTTGTTAATCCCTCGCAGAATGCACGTGACTTTTGAGCCTTATTGGTTGCTAAATGCGAGGTTTGGGTGCCTGTCTGTGGCAGGATATTTGTGTTTTGGGCCATAATATCGTAGATGGGATCTGCGGAATTATAATCTCATCCGAAATTTAATTATAAATGGCGATTCGGTTACAGTTGCATGGAATGTGGAAGGTTAATCCGGTGTTTTGTTATTAAGAAGAAGTTTTTAAGGAAGATTCGACGTAGAAAGAAGAATGAACTTGGATCCGGATTAGTGCCGCTTACTTTGTCTTCTAATTATGAAAAGACGTAAAACGAAAGTGGTAAGGGCTTCATTTACTGAATCCTTTGAACGCCTTGAATCGGTCTGAAGTTAGTTGCGTCTTGTTTGACATTGCAACTCGTCTATACCTTCAGTTTATATCGTTCTCAGCCCGATTCTGGCTTAACGACTTCGTTGATAGCAAAATGTTTGCATGTGGGCAAGTCAGCAATCCGGAGCTATGGACACAAAGCTTTACAACCATAAAAATGACTTCCTCTTCAATTATATTGGAAACGCAGTCATAGTTTATGGAGACTGCTACCGGACCATGTTCACTGATTAATTTTTGGATTAATTGGAAGAGGATGACTTGGGTAAAGTGTGGTTTCAACTAAACGGTGCCACATGTTACACAACTCGCCAAACAATTCAGTTATAGAAGTCAAAGTTCGATGGCTGTAATTTGGCAGCCACGCTCGTGATATTTGACGTTTTTCGTTGGGGCTATGTCAAGTTCATGTTGTATGCCAATAAGGGAGGGCTTCAGGTTATGGAAATTGGATCATTCAGGGGAGAACTGAATACAATGGGAGAAAAGGTCCATCTTTGAGAAACCAGATGTGATGGCAACATACTTAGTATGCAAACCTGCATTGCAGTCATTCTTGGAAAGGGTGGATTCTTGTACTGTGTGAGTTATGGAAGTTCAGCGTAGCGTGAGCCTTGATTTAACAAGCTGAAGTAGAAGGAAGAATATGCGACTGATATGAGGTCCTACCTTGTACTAACAAACGGGGATGAGTTCAGACGTTTCTTTGCAAATTTCAGCAGGATGAGGGTCCCAAGAATCGATGAAATCATTGCTAAGTTTGAAAGACTTAAGCCAATCGAAGCAGCAGAGCTTGACGATCTTTCTGTAGACTTAAACAAGGTTTCATCCGCAGAGTGTAAAAATGTCTCTAAAGGATGTAGAAAAGGAGTGATTGTCATTGTATTTCCTCCAATTGATTTCTCAAAAGTATCGTCAAAGAACAAGTTCTGGTCGTAGAACGATGCACAAAGTCGCTGGTCTTTGATTTTGAAAAGTTGTATGGCATGTCTTACGCAGCAGTGGCAGTCGTTTTCTAATAGTCCGGGAAGATATAGCACTGTGACATGTCAAAGGTTGCAGAGGGGTTCGACAAGGTTGCATACTATCACTTAACTTACTTAGGTGGCGATACAGTTCGAGGTAGACCTGGGCAACTATGTGGACGATATTGGCCTAGCATCGTGTAGAGTCAAAAATCTGTACCAACAGAGGCAAACAATAAAGTCTGCCAAAACTCATGTCTTTAGAACTCGTATGAGGGCTGTTCGGTTCGATGGTGAGTAGACGTGCCTAGTGCCTACGACTATGAGGAGATTGGAAGTGATTCCTTGGAATTTCTCTAAACATTTCCGGACTTTTGCAAGGAATAAGCCATCAGGTGATTTCTTAAATATTGTGCTGGAGCAGGGAGTATTAGGACACGTTATAGTGTAGAAGGGACAATCTTTAACTGATGGGTTACGTTGACTGTGAAGAGAGGATATCACATATCTTAAAGTAGGTACGTAAGCCTCACTCTCATCTCAATGGATTCATTGATTTTTCTGGCGTGGGATATCTCCAAGTAATGAAGAAGATAGTTTGTCCTACAATTGGTTTATGCAAGGAGCGGCCTTCCTTAACCAACCCGTTTTTATTACAAAATTTAGGACGGTTCTAGGTAACGTGCTTACTAGTTCTCTAAAGTCACTGAAAGGTATTTTTTTTAGGTTTGCGTCTTCCTATACCACTGTGTCACCACAGTCTCTACTTAGGTCTATGGTATTGAATCTTTCACCTTAAAGATGGGCCGCCTTTTGTTTGTGGCCTCTGAAGATACTTATGAAGAGAATGAGCTGTGGTCTATTCATAGCGATAGGAGTTCTTTAGTCCTTTTTTGTAGTATTGGATCCAACGTTTTCAGGAGACTTGGCATGATCTCCACGTTGGCCATGCTACAAAAGTCCAAATTGATTTTAGATATGAGAAGATTGATGGGCGTTAAGATTGTGTAGGGTGTTTGTAGATCGTTAGATTCTGAGCCTTTACTAGTTAGCTTATCCGTCATTTCATTGGAAGCCCATATGTCCCAGAACCCAGCAGACCATTGTGTTATTCTTCAAACTCAGGGATTTGAGTTTCTATTTATATCACCGAACAATTTTTGATTTCGTGGTGATGGAACTGATGGCTTTAGTAGCTTCTTGGTAATCTATGTATGGCTATTCAGAGTGAACGTGTAGGTCCTGGCCGGGCTCGGTGATTACCTGTATTCTCTTTGTGTTCATTTTGAAGCTAGTTCCTTTGTCCATCTTGGACTCACTGTGAAGATGGAAGTGAAAACGGCGTTAATGAGCTCACTACGTCCAGCTTTCTATGTGTCGGGGGAAGGTAGTCAGAAGCTTAGACCAATTAGTGATGGTTCTGTGTCCGATTTGCTTCCTTTTCTTCATTCAGAATGACTGGTTGATTGAGTGATACCCTAGTGGGAATTAGACGAAGACTGACCCTAGGAACACACTGCTATTTCCGTCTGCCGAGGCAAATAGAATCAAAACTGGACAACAGGCAGACGAAATGTATGCGCCGCAGAACACTAATCCTGTCATTTGTGCAGCATGGTGTCAAATACTTAATGTAAACCTGGTGTTCTGACCATTCGACTGAAAAATAGTTCCTGGAACATTTGGTTCAGTATGCGAGAAGGGAGAATGTGGAGGAAAGTTTAGAAATCAAAACGACAAGACAGGCCGAACTTCTGGTACAAAGTTCATGCGAACGATGATGTCAGAGCCTTAGTTCTAGAAAACTGGAAGCAATGTGCCCGAAATCGACGAAGTTCGAGGGCTACTTCACTGGTTAGGAGTCTACATTCTACCTCACAATTCGTCCCCTTTGTGCTCCATGGTCGGTAATGTGAATGAGATGTCAAAATTTACGAATATTCGCTCATTCGCATTCGCAAGTCGCTGAGGTGTGAATGGCCCTTTATGCGGTATCGCATGCAACGTTCCTGATAAACTTGTGTTTTATGATTTTTCTTAAATGGAGTCCCATCCGGCAACGATGATTGACTGCCAAAGATTTTCCCTCCAGGTGAGTAAGAAGCGTTCGCCAGCTACGAATGAGTCACTCAACAACAAAGTCCGAGGTTGAACAAACAAATAAAATTAACTTTGATTGGCATTGCTCATCCATTTGAAATACAAAATCAAAAATATCACTGAAGGTCTGGCTGCATGTCCAAGTCATGTTTATTATTTTAAAAATTCAAAATTTTACCCACAAATTATGAAATATTACATTTTCCCACCAGAAAGGCGTTTTCGCCTTCGGCAAACACATGTGGTTAAGTTTGTTAACAGGAATTCGCCTACCTACTTATTTTAGAAGTTGATGCATTTCTTCTTTTTTTTTTGGCACACGGAGCAGAGCACACAAGGATACGTAAGTAAACTTAAATATTTTACGATCAAATAATTTCCAGCAAACGAAAACCATTCCACTAAGTTCCACACCTCTGGGTGAAAATAAATAAATTTTTCTAGTATTGCGCTGAATTATCCATGAGGTTCTATTTTTCCGGAGAGTACGAAATTTTGTAAACAGATTTAATGCGAGCATATCCCCGAAAGAGACCGAGCACCGGACGGATATATACAAATTAATCCCTTGAAGTGGTTAATGTATTGCCGTCAGGTTTTGTTTTGCTTTGGTTCGTTTGATTTTTCTTTAACATTCGAGATTTATATACTTAGAGTTAATAAAGAAACAAATAGACGGACTACTTAGGATGGTGAGACGGTGTGGACGAACCCTTAATGTGGAGCAATCAGTGGAACTACTTAGGCCATGGTATTTCGGAGGGAGTTTGTAGTTTTGCGTCTGCGGGCAGTGTGATGATGGAAACTTTTGAAATCATTTTTGCGGATGTAGCCATTACTCAGTACGTGGTATGTGGTCGGTAGAACAAAGTGAATCGCAATTTTTATGTCTTTCGAGAGTTTGTCTTTAGCATCCCGAATCTGACGTTTGTGGTACAAATAGGTCTCTGTATTTGGCAGAGAACGAATTGATTCAGTTCCTAGCAAACTTCTTATTTATTTCTGCGAAAACAAACATCGTGTTCTTGGAACGCGAATTTCAGCCGAGGTCTTAGTGGCGGGGGTTCCAAGTTCCAAGTTTTCGTGCAAATTCGTATCCAACATTTTTGGAAAAAAGATTAGTCAAGTCGGCAGACCTTGAAAAAGAAATTAACGTTTAGATTTGAAGGGAATTGTCATTCCACCCTAAGAATGGAGGATGTGTCCATCAATGTACAACGAAAAAACTGAAAAAATTGTGTTATAACCTTCTGGATTCTCACAGGTTCATGAGTGAACTCCAATGATGACAGCAGTTTTGAAGAGGTTGGCTCGGCTACCAAAAAGCTGAGGATGTTTTTATCATGGATGAAGCCATGCCCAATGACTGGACTACCAGGTCTATATGCCCCGTTTTCAAGAAAGGCGATCCTATCTCTTGTAAGAACTGTCAAGGGAAATGCCCCATCCAACGTACTGTACAAACGACTGAAACCTTTCGCCAACACACTAATCGGAATGAACCAGTGTGGTTTCCGGCCCGGCAGACCGGCGATCCACCAAAGCTTCGCACTAAGCCGAATGCTCGAAAAGACCAAAGAATTTCAAGTAGAGACTCATCATCTCTGCAACGACTTTAAAGTCACATTTGAGGTCTATAAGGCGATGACCGAATTCGGGATCCCGGCAAAACTGATGCAGCTGTGCAATGTCCAATTCGGGAGGAGTTCCTCCGTATTATTCCAAACATGCATCGGATTTTGGTGAGGAAACGCGCTGTCGTGTGATTTCTTCTAGCTTCTGCTGGAACAGATAGTACGCAGAGCAGATGTAAGTACGGATTGCACTATCTTGAACAAAACTGTCCAGACCACATCGAGATAATGGGTCGCTCTCAGTGCACTGTCTTTAGAAAGTTTTACGACAATTCAAGGACAGGAGAAACAAGTTAGGTTTAAAGTAAATGAGGAGAACGTCAAGTATCTATACGTTGCCAGTTAACAAAGAAGCATTTGTCCACTGTCAACAAAAAACGTCACTGTTGACAGCACTAAGTTCAAAGTGGATAATGAGTTTAAATACTTTAAAGGACGGCGACTCTATGCGCTGTACCAAGACGTGGATGTAGTCCAAAAAGTTAAGACGCGTTGACCACACTGGGTTGGCCACATCGATCGAATTTGTAAGAATGCTCCAGCAAAGAGGATTTTTGAATCACAGTCCCCCAGGCTCGAGCGTGCCTGAAATCAAAGGGAGTGAGGGAAAGTAAGTAAGTAAGTCATGAGTGACATGAGAAGTTGACATCAGAAGGTGGCGTTGAGCCTAGTGCGAGGAATTTTGGAACGTTGTCAGGCATAGCTGGTATATATCCATTGTCCTGGAAAAAATGTTTGAAAAAAGGAAAAGAGCAAGAATTGATCCCCCCTAAGCCTGTAAGGTGGTATCAGGAAGAAGATGAAGATTACAATCAGGCATCATGCACCATGGGTCTTTAATTTGGTGGACAGGAACTGGTACAAAAAGCTGTATGAATGAACTGCAAAGACTGGCTGCAAGTAGGGTTGGATACGGCTGTCCATATCCTTCCTCCGGACTTGTTCAGTATTGAACCGAGAATGAGCATCTAATAGCCTTTTCTCGGAAGCACTGCAAAATGTGAAATATTTTGAACTACCGGAAACTTGTAGAGTTTCCCAAGCTACTAGATCTATAGAAACAGTCACCTTTTCCCAACGGATATAACCAACTTATGTAGTTGACAGTCAAGCAGCAAATCAAAGGGAGTTAGGAAAGCTCATGACGAACTGATTAACATTAGATGGAACTCTGTTGGATTCCTGGACATAGCGGACACATCCATACAGACACTGATTAGAAAATTGAATAACGTAAATGAAAGCATAACTAAGAAGGACTGTGCAACAAAAAGAGCCTTTTTAGTCCTAAATTGATTGCAGCCAACCACGACGTCGAAGTAATGCTAACATCTGCTTTACCACTCTTTGCACGAACGACACCAATGCACCCTTAGATCTAGGCTCTTAGCAAGCATCAGTTCATTAAACGTATCAACAAAGTTCGTGGTTTATTCCACTTTCAAAAAAAGGAGATTCAAAATCGACCTTTTGGTGTACATGTGGTGGTGTAGACGTGGTGAGTTCTTTCCATCACACACCTATAACCATACCTAATCATCAAATATATCAAGTTTGCCTCTGTCCTCAGTCTTCATTCGATGTACGGCCTTAATTCTATGCGACAGCAAGCAAACTTTGACAGCATAATCGAGGTATGGTGGGTAGGTTGTTCGGCTTCTCTGTAAGACAGCTCTCATCAGAAGCCAGAAACAGTAGCGATGATAGTATGGAACCTTGTCACATGCCGCTGCAATGAGTTTATCCTTACTGTTCAGAAGAACAGTGCTGTTGAAAACATCTCCTCTACGAACATTCTCCCTTCCAAGTTCTTTGCTCTTCAAGCCCAATGCCAATGCCGCTGTCAATTTGACAACCCGCCGAGTGCTCCAAAAAGTAAACATCTGACACATCCATCAGAACGATATCGATTTCGGCTTCGACCAGCATTACCAAATATTTATAACACGAATTTAATTTGAAACTTTTAAATACTAAATACCCGATAAAAATCAATGAACAAATATTTGCCATTTCCCGGAAATTTTATACCACAATTTGCCCCACAATTTCGTTACAGACATGTATCAAATAAAAACTCAAAAACAACACATAAAATGGCCATAAAAACACACCAATGAATGGCTGCCGGAATGTCAAGTACTATACACTATTTGCATTTAGGTGGGTGAACTGAAGTATCCGAAGAATGCAATGAATATGTTTTCTAATTAACACCGTTCGTGTTCAACGAAAAAAAAATAAATAAATAAACTCGCAACGAGAAAAACTGCAAACATGTATCGAGTAGAAATACCAATGTCAGGCAATTATTTGCTATATCCATCCATGCGCTCCAAATAGAGTGAAAATGCAGTTCGGTTTGTGTAAATAAAAAGTCTGGTGTAACTCTGAGTAACACACGGCGAAGGAGTCGTCAGTCATGTTAGACGTATACAGCTCTACGTATAGAAAAAAAAACACAGAATGAAACAGATTACTTCAACACGTACTTGTACAGGTTAATCAATTTGACGAAACATGAGGTAATTTTCGAACACAAAACTTAAGAAGGACTTACAGGTTGTCTAAGATACTTACGTTTGCAAACCTTTCTATGATTAACCGGCTTGGTCGGGTCTCGATAGAAACCTTCCTTGCAGTAGTGACAGTGTCTTCCTGTCGTGGCATGACGACAGTTTAGGCATACGCCACCAGAGGTACGGCCGGACAGCTTGAAGAGTTCCATGTTGAATCGGCATTGTCGGGCATGTCCATTGCAGTTGCACACTGTAAGAGAAAAAAAAAAACAAAAATTTTGTTAGGACCTCCGGGGTAGTAAAAGTAAAGAATTATAGTACAGAAGACTGGAGTTTCATCATACCACACATAGACGTTAAGACCAACTTAAGACTTTAAGACTTTAAGACCACCATTCATTGAGAATGTAGCTGAGAATACAGAGGAATCCAAATGAGCTACAAAGACTGCTTTGGTTTGCTTTGGTTGAAATGACTGGCAGCTAAAAAAAGCCAAAAAATTTAGACCAACTCTAGGTCCATTTTGATACCACATTGATCCCTACCTGCTCGTTCAACCCTTTTGAACTTCTGATGGAGCGGTTGATGTCTAAGTATATCAGATTGCCTAACTCGTTGTAAGAGAAGGGTCCTAATGGAAGCTTATTTCTTCGGGATAGAGCTGGGTAAAAATCAAGTGGCTTCTACAGAAGTCGTTTGCAAAAAGGCCTAGCGTTGTGGGAAGTTTGCTTATTAGACAGTATTCCGTGATGACACCTATTGTAAAGCCGATGTGCAGTCTATTAAGAGTTCCTTGAGCTTTTCAAATTCAGCCTTCCCCCTAATACTAGTACTCTCGATAGCATCTAGCTTGAGTTTTAAGTAGTTTGCAAGAAGCGATTGGTATACCTAAGGTGCCTTCGTCCAGCAAAATGGGTAAAGCTGTCATTAGTTTAGAGAGTTCATCAGCCTTACAGTTTCCTTAAACGTCACTATGCCCCGGCACCCAATAAAGCTGAATATTGAACTGCTCAGCCTCCTCCGTGGGAGACAATCGTTAGGCTAGATCAAAAGAATTAACAGAGGTAGATTCCAAGGATTTGATTGCTGTATGGGCTGTCCGAAAAGATGTGGATATCTCTAGCAGATATCACGTTTGCCTCACGCGCCGTAATTTCCGCCTGCAACACGCTACAATGATTTGCAAGATGGAAGGAGAGCTTAAGATTAAGCCTGTCGTATGCATATTCATTCCAAAAGATTAGACATAAGGTGGTGAAATGCAGGTTTTTCAGGGCAGATTTCGAAATTATTCAGAATTGAGGCCAAATTCTATTCTTGACCACCGTAGGATAGTACGGATGGTTTGAAAGTACCTTCGTAGCTTTAAACCATAGAAATAGAAAAGCTCATGGAATCGATATAGGTGCAGATCTACGTATGTGGGAAGCGATGATATTGTCGTCCAAACCTTCATAAGGTCCTACGTATAACCTACAAGCCAAGCCTTCTTACCGATTACCTTAACGGAGGCTTGCTTTACCTTAAGTTCTTTGCAAACTTTGGATTCAATAATAATTTACGGATCTGTTCCAGGCATTTTGGTTTCAGGTGTGTTGTTTCAAGGCTGGTGGTGGAAGATCTGAATTTCATCGCAAAAGACAGGATTTTACCAGCCGAATCCGATCCAATATTCACCAGTGAGACGTAGTTTTGTGAGTACGAAATGCAACCGAGGCATCAGGAGATTGAATGGTCTGAGCCAAGACCTAAAGAAAGCGGTGCTCATAATTTTAGGACTCACAAGATCAGACGTTGCATTATGAGGTGCAAATGTGAAGCTATTCCCCAAAAAAGACCGATTTTGTGAGCGAATTTTTGACCAAGACCAAGATTTGGCTCCCTGCGATTTTTTCCTCTTCAACCGACTCAAGAAACCACTTCGGGGAGCTCGTTTCAGCAGTCGAGAGGATGTGATAAGCAAAATTGAAGACACCTCTGATGGGTACACCAAAATCCGACTTTAAAAATGGATTGAATTGAAGGATTGAACCAAGTGCGTTTCAGTCAATGAAGAGTACTTCAAAGGGAACAATAGAGAGTATCATGAATGAACTTGTACTTCCTGAATAAATTCCTGAAAAGTTCAGATCAAGGTCTGATGTAACGCTGTTCCATGTCGTAACACCGAACGTATCTTCTCAAGACCAGCGTTTGTTAGATGCTGAATTCACCTACTAGGTAGAGAGTGTCGTGTCGTGATGTAACAATTTTATGAGAGAGTTACATACTCGTGTCTAAGATCCATTTCAGGTTACACCGAACTCATTCAAAATTCAATGACTGCATTTGCCAACAACTTTGAAACTGTATCCAAAAGTTTCAAAACCTGCGGGCGGACTACACACGTCGTTAAAATTTAAACACAACACAACCGGCCTCCAAAAGCCCCAACACTCTCAAGAAGTGACTTCAAACTGCCCAATCGACTATTATTTTCTATCTAAGCTTAGATAGATACACATGCGAGTGATTCCCCTGCGAATAAAAAGGATCCCGATGAACTCATAAAACCAAACTTCGCGTACAGAGAGTTACGACTCCCAAAAGCACATAAAACCCTTTCGTGAACATGTCCACAAAATCACGGCACGTTGCCTCAGTTAATAACATTCTCGTGTTAGCTGCAGTTCTCCTCCGTCCATGGGTGCCCCATACACCGCCGAATGCAACAAGAAACGCGTGGACCACGACGCAGTGTTTGTATCCCAAAAATGTTAAAACAAGATCTCTCCGGTTTTACGGCCCGTGTCGTAAGAAACCAAAACATCGAATATTTATGTCTAAGGTAAACATTCCGAACCTGAACCCAAGAATCATGCATCCACATCTAGATTAGACGCAAAAGTAAAAGTAAAAGTTCCTTTGTTCAGACAAAATAAACTCATTAGGGCAACATTATGGCGCACGGCCCTTGGAGCCGTCAAACACGCTGTTGTACATGCCTCGTACTCTCTATGGGTCTGGTAACCTATGAACGTGTTTACCTCACCTAATAATTGTGACATGTCACTGGAGAGGTTAAAAACAAAAGCAGTACGCATTCCATGTCACCGACGACGACAACGACGACAGCTCAATAAAAGAGCGATTCCCTGCTTCGAAAGAGTTAAGTGCGTTCGACAGGAATTTTCCATTTCGTTACCCTGTTCTCCGCCGGGACGTGCCTCATTAGCAGATCGATGTTGGTTACTCCAAAAACGAGCCAAGTGTCACGGGAAGGAATGAATACTATATTGTGTAACTTGATAAGGGATTCGTGTATACACTCGACAATAAGTAGTTTTGGGTTCCCGTTTCGGATACCAATTAATTACAACTCCTTGTGGTAGTTAATAAATCGAAGATCCAATGGCTTGTGACAATCTGACAAATCTGGTTTAGTTTTGTGAGGTGAGAAATGGAGATACTGGTCAAGAAACTATGTCAAGAAAATGAAACCATAAGTTAGGGTTTTTCAAAAGGCGCGCGCGCACACACAGCGTTGGCGTTTGTTAAGCTTTTAAGCATTCACTGAACTGCAACAGATTAATGGTTGGAATCGGAACTGTGTACGGCGGTAATTAATCATCGAAATGCATGAAAGTGGGAATTAATGATATCGAATCTCGGCGAATGACTTATTTCCCTGATCGACTACCAGATAGTATCTGCTGGATCATGATGAAATCTATTTCACGTTTGTTCACGTTCCCATTGGTATACGATTTCGACACGCAATTTGCGGGAGATTTGTGCTATCGATATCCAAAAATGAAGAGTAGTTCTTGAGTTCTCGGAAGTTCAGAGGTAGATGTGGAGGTGGAGAGCTTCGTTTCGTTCTTAGGAAGTGTTTACGACCTAGCCGCAGATAGTAATCACATTTTTATGACAGCGGGACAGTTATTTCTGCGACAGTTCAATGAACCAGAAACTAGTTCAGAGCGGTTCTGATTTGGCATTACTTTTACGGCTATCGTAACTAGTTCAGAGCAGTTGTCATTACTTTTACGACTGTCTTAGGACAATGACCCGATTGCGGCTTTTACAAACGAAAAGGTTGCACTCTTACCACAGTTTACTACATTATCGACAGGGTTGAACGCCTTTTTGGTAATTGCCCCTCTTTAGACATTGACGTCCGCCATGACATGACAATGTACAAACTGTCAGGTTGCAATATTCAATGAACTGCGTAAGCTTATCCTAGTTCAGAACCTGAATGTCATGATGGTATCTTTTGGTCGGAAAAGTAGATCTATGCCGTATTGTCGCATTTTGTCAACTTGTCAGCGTTAGGAGCTCTGACATTCCTGACGCTGATCCATTATGAATATTAAAGTGACAGTTGCTCCATCTTGACGTGTATGTGAAACACGGTTCATTAGTTTGTTACAAAATAGATATCCAGTGGCGAACATGCGATTTTATAGCTGATAGTAAAAGAAATTATAATCTGACTCCAGTTTGGATTTCAAGTTCGTTTTTTTTGTTTAACATACTCGTAGTTGCATAAGGTCGGGCTGGGTGGCTGCTACAGAGCCTTGAATAATTTAAAAATGTATGCAGTTCTCACGGTGATATTGCCTACATATTTCTCCTACTGATGTAGGAGGTTATGATGCTCTTCATGGAAAAGGGTGTAACGTCTTCGACTAAAGAATAAAGGTTTAAGTTGAACAGGTTGGGGTCTGGGAACTTAGAAATGTTTTCATTGTCAGAGAGTTGATTTAGAATGTGATGCCCGCAGTTGTCCGCTATTCAGCATTTGGGAAGAAATTGGACATCTGGGTCTCTGCACACAAAAATGAAAAGAATCTCTTGATGCACTTCACATGGAATATGGCAACATATCTCCTCTTCCTTAGCGTTTTGTGTCAAATGGGCGAAATTGAACAAAAAACTTAGCCGAAAAAGCAAAATCGCATGATCTAGACTTTGATGCTCTGACTTGCTCGCTATTCAGGATTTGGGAAGAAGTTGGACATCTGGGTGTGCAGAGGTCAAGAATGAAAAAAAGTTTCGTGATGCACTTCACATGCATTATCGCAACATATCTCCTCTCCCTTAGCGTTTCGGGTCAAACGGTAGGTCTAATGCATATATTCCGTCTCTAGAATTTTCAGACAGCCTATAGAGGCGCCAGGTTTAGAGTCTAGTCTCTATGGTGTCTAGAAACACTCAGCATTGTTTCCAGGGCTGAATCTTGATTAAATATCAGAAAAAGAATGCTTTCATTGGATTTTCCCAGATTTTGGTATCTCTACCTTCAACGATCAGTTAGTTTTGGAAATTCCGGCCTGAAGCTTGGAGAACTACACCTAAAGCAAATCACCCCGCTTCTGGAGCTTAAATCCCTGGTTATCCTGGTTTTCCCCCCTCGTCTGACTTAGCAATTTCATCAAAGTTTTCAATAACACTACGCATTAGCCAACAGAAGCAGTTTTCGAAACTATTACACTCTATCCGCGACCTTGAGTTCCAACTTACGAGTCACGTACATAAATAAAAACACTCTCCTGGCCTTGAAGTGCTTTAAGCAAACATTCAATGTTTTCTCTAAGACTTCTCTGCGAGATAAAGCGATTTGCTTTAATTAAATTTTTAATTAAACTCCTAAGACTGTTTACAGATCCACACTGGCAAAATATTCATTCCCCAGCGGTACGAGTAATCTCCTCCGGCCAAGTGCCTCTCAGATTTATTCGCGTCAAATGCCTACGGTACTGGTGCTGGTGCTGATGAGATTACTTAATCAAATCAATGAAAAGAAATCAAATCAACTCGAAATGCAGATACACTCTCAATAAATTAAAAATCTAATTTTATATGGCCGTTTAAATTGTCCCGATGAATATTTATATGGGCGAGTAGGTCCGCTGAAATGTAAATGGCTTAATTACGGCTCTGAAGTTCATGAATATGTTAACTGCATAATCAGTAACACATCTTAAGGCCGTGCTGGTACATTAAGGCGCTTTTAACAAAACATTAAAACCACTCGTAAATTCATAGACCAAACCAAACGAGATGTAAATCATTTGGAACGTCTTTAGAGCGTGATTAGGTGGATAGCATCGCTTTGTAGTTATTTGCAAGACTTAGATACGGCATGGCGTTCCGAAAAGATAAATGGTACGCGATGGGATGGTTCGCAAATATTTAAATTTATTCAAAACGAGGTGGCATGCGCCACAGTCTCCTTTGTGGTTGGCCGGGCTAACGCATAAATTAGGAAATAAATTGTCTGTGTAATAATTGTAGTTTATCTCAAGTGATTTAGATGATTTCTTTCAACGGGTTCGCGCAATATGTAGTAATGTTGAGTGTTCTTGGACAGCGTAGAGTCTGGATCTTAAAGCGGACAGCTCCATAGGTCTGGAGACGGGATCTTAGCATTGGAGCTACCTCTGCAGAGGGTGAAGTCATCTCGAATCCTTGCATCGCATGAAGTGACTGAACAAAGAGAAGAAGCGCCAAGCAGATGTGACAGCAAGCCGATAGTTTGAGCCAACATCCAGCGAAGAGTTTGGATGGGTCTTCACTGAGATTTCATGAGTACCAGCTAAGAAGGTAGAGAAATTAGCACTTTTCCACTGATCCACTGAACCAAAGTGTACCCCACGTACTAGACGTGATGTTCTGCGACCAAAGTTCCAGAATTGGCATCACACCTTCCAGTTAAGAGGAAATCATTGGTACCATTAAAGAACCCAAGGTGGCAGGACTTGTTGACCTTCCCACAAAGTCTTACTAGATTTTGACAACAGTAACTGCAGACCCCCTACTGCCACTAGTAAAGAAGGTTTGCATCAGTCAATCCTTTCATAAAGAGATTAGTGTGGTTTCAGACCAGGGAAGTCCACAATCGACCAAATCTTCAAGAAGTCCATCTTTTTATCGACTTTAAGGCACCATATGACAGCATTTATAGAGACGAGATATACAGAGCTATGTCTAGTTTTGGAGATGGAGAATTCTCGCTGCTGCATCAAGGTCAGTAACGATCTCACCGAGACCTTTGATGTCAAAAAAGGATTCAGACAAGGTGACGTGCTGAAACTCACAAGCCAACACCAGAGGCACAATCTTTTAAAAGTTCGTGCAACTTCTAGCGAACGCCGATGACATTGACATTATTGGAAGAACTCAGCGGGCTGTCACTGAAACGTTCACTAGTATTGAAACGGAAGCTGTCAAAATGTGTTTAGCGGTAAACGAGGGCACAACAAAGTATATGCTGTCAACGAGAAGGGACACACAACATCGACGAATTGGACATAACGTCACAATTGACAGCTACAACTTTGAGATAGTAAGGGACTTTATCTACCTCGGCTCTGCTATAACCTCTAAAAACAATACCTCGGTAGAAATAAGGCGATGAATAACTCTGGGCAATCGATGCTTCTTTGGGCTTAGAAGGCAATTGAGTAGCAGAACCCTATCCCAAAGAACTAAGGAGGCTCTATACAGGACCCTGATCATCCTACTCCTGCTTTATGGCACTGAAGCATGGACTCTGTCTAAAGCGGATGAAAGATTCTTCGTCTTATTTTCGGTCACGTTTGCATTGACGGGCTTTGGAGGTAGAGATTCAATGACGAACTATACGAGCTGTACAGCGACATTAAAATGGCTAGGACATGTAGACCGTATGGACACTAATGCTCCTACGTAGGGTCTTCGAATCAAACCCGGAGGGATAACGCAGTAGAGGAAGACCTCGCCTTAGGTGGCGCGCATAAGTAGAAGGGGACCGTAACCGACATGGATTTGTCAGTGAGACAACGCATCTGTTAAAGTTACAGAAATATCCTGCTGCTTCAGCTCAAAATGGGTTACATCCGCCGATTCCACTCCAAAATCATTTCACAGAAACTGGGCACCTCTTCGATCTCTAAGATCTTGAAACGAGATCAAACTAGCTCAAGAACAGACGTATCTTGATCATTTGCAGCACCTAAACTGCTCCGATTGGGCTTTGCTAAAGTTTTAATTGGACAAACTTGACATCAGTGATATGTGGTTCCAACAAGATCGTGCCACATGCCACACAGCTACTCATACAGTGCATCTATTGATCTCATGTAATCTCTAGAAGTGGTCCGGTCGAATGGGTATATCTTATGGAGTCACGTTAAGTCGTTGATTTAGGCACGCAAGCAAACAACGTTAGAAAACCAATTTTGAACGAAAATTTGCTAAAGTTTCGGCTAAAATGTTTAGAAGAGTAGAGGAAAATTGACTCCAAAGGATCGATCGGTGCAAATGTGTTCATGGTACTCGTGGTGGACAAAATCGAATTCCATACTTAAATTTGGCATGCGTTCTACATCTGGAATGGATTTCATCCCGCTATCTCAATTAGTCTGTGTTTTATATAAATTCAAAATTGTTATGTTTCAATTGAAAAACTCATTAGTTGCCCAGGAATACCTCACTTTCTTAGGGCATACCAGATGAACTCTCTATTTACACTGTCAAGAGATATTTTGTATCTGGAAAGTGCTCATGCTTTCCATGTAGAAATGTAACTCGATCTAGTATCACTTTAGCTGCTATTCTGGAAACCATTTGTGGGCCGCAAATAACTCTCTCGACTCATCTCTGCCTAAAGCCAATTGTCGACTGCATTTCCTTTCGAAGTTTCGGACACATTTTCACAAAATGCAAACCTCGTCTCAGCACAACCAACCTCTTGAATTAGTATCCAAGTGAAAACCCATTCAGACATGTTTGGTCTAAATAAACAAGCACAATGTTTAAACTTTAATAACTCCATGAACTTCTAACGAAGACTTCTCTATTTAATTACCAACACACTCCGATACAAGTCCTCAGAAATGTATGTGCGATTATAAAATGTGTATAACTTAAGTACACTGTTTGTCTGCACAGAAGTCACCAGACGACTCACGATGGTTTTCTTCAGTTTGTCACCTGCAGTCGCTCTTCAACGCCACCATCGTCGCGTATCTAATCACCATTAGAGGCACTTTATTAGGCTCAAAGTTTATTTGCAAACATCGCTCGTTTTACTTGGCCAAGCATGAATACCAAGTTGAGCATTTCTGCCTCACCTGTCGATGCTGTTATGCTAATTCCATGTCACATGGATAGTGACACTTGTGCGTGTGGCTTTGGCAGGCGACAGACATTGGCAACGTTATCGCTTCTGTCATAACTTGGCTAATAAACGGATTTACGACTCAAATATGACACCATCGGTCATATTTTGCAAAAAAAAAAAACCCATTCTTTATCGTTTAACTGCATCTGAAGCACTTGACTGCGGTTCTGTTCAGCAAGTCTAAGATTCTTGACGCAGAAATGTCATAAAGGAACTGACATAAAGCGAATCGTTAAACTCGGTAGGAGTTTGATATTATCTGTCAGTTGAACAGTAACCTGACATAAATCTGTTCACTTGTTTGTCATTTGTTTTCAATTGAAAATAAATTTATAGAAAATTATGTAACTTTACGGTGGCGGCAGGAAGTATTGGACATTTCTGGAGATGCTTGTTGGTTGATGGTCGAATCTACCCTTAAAACGTCCGAAATGTGTATTGAATTCAGGGCTTAATGGCCGACCATAGTGGTCTGCGATGAGGTTACACTAGCATGACTACGAGTATAATGGATTTATGTTCGGTTTCGTCAAGTTTCGTCAAATTCGGTGGACATTTGGGAAGTGTGTATGAAATGGGAAATCTGACAGCTGTCACAAAAAGAGCCATATAAACGGGAATAGAAGTTAATTTTGGGAATATTCCTACTCGAATGATAGAATTATTTGATTTTTGATTTGTTTTGCTTATTTCCATTGGTTTTCCCTGTATTTTGAGTGCAAACTGAATGAAATAACTTGACAGACTATGAAGTTGGCTTCAGTTTGCCTAACAAATTGGTGTGGATAAGTCGTGTGCGATCGAACTGTCAAAAGCAGTATATGGACAATCAAAGCGACATGTCAGAGTAGTATAGAGTTTTTCAATCACATATCACTGATGTCAGTTCTATCCAATTCAGAAAAGTTTTGGCATTTCGAATGACCAAGATGCTTCAGTTTTTCAATTAATTTGATCTTGTAAGGGTGCTGGTGAAGATCGCCACAACCTAGAGATTACCAATTCCTATGACTTGCGTGGAATCGACTGATTTGGCTCATTGAAGGACACTGAAGGACTTACAGCTGCGATGATTTCGGTTCTTCGACCAGTGCTTTGTCTCTCTAGCACAGGATTATTCAATAATGAATATGTTGCCTCGAATGTATCCACTATAGCACGTCCATCCTCTATGGTGAGACGATGATTGGAGTTAGCGCTCTTAGGTTGGGCCCATCGACTCGATAGAAATTTTTAATCATTTGCGAACGTTGCTCGTTCGTGTACTTCACCACGATAAAAATGTGTGTCTCGACTGACGTTTTGGCACTGACAGATCATAGAAGAAGTCTAAGGGTGTGTTTGTACTAAAATACCAAATATTTATGTCTCTATTGAACTGCTTTTGAAATACGTTGAAATTAGTGTTACTAGTACCTCGAAGGAAGGACTTTCGACTATGAAGCAAAATTAGAGTTATTTCCGTTCATGCGATTAGGTTTAATGCTTAGTTTGTGTCCACATGGTGCATGAGGTGCCTGTACCTATGGATACACATTCAAGTAAAAAAAAGTTTAACTCCATGAATATCTGCAAGGATTTCCGCACAACAACCTCAATGTTGCAGATGCTATTTATTTATTGTGTCCCGGCAACAGGGGATTATGTTGCACATAACAAATCCTTTGGCATAATCTACTCTGTCTCTGCGTTCTCGTATGGGATTTGCAAATCGCAATCTTCTTTTTCTTCCCTCATTGTCACAGGAGATCCATTACACGAATAGTTGACACAAAAAGACAAAAATTCTACAAAGCCAGCCGTCCAGCCGTTGTGTCATAAATACGCATTCATAACTATCCGATTCTGTGCTGCACCGGGCTACACACAAACAGAAGCAATTCATTACGCAGATTGCCACATTCAAAATTCCAATTAATCACATAACCTCCTTGATACTTAAGATGTTGACAAATGCCGCCAAGGCAAGTATTTATTTGCCCCTTTCGACCCGCTTGCTAGCCGGGCTATCTCATCGTATACCCATTGTCGGAGGAGAATAAATTGCTGATTGCGGCCGGACAATGGCTTGCTCGGATGACTTTAAATTTGAATCCTTGGTGCGATCTACAATTTCAGCAGAGAAGTGCATACTGACATCTCCTTGGAATATATGGTATTCACTTGTAGGAGATGCAATCGCTGTGTGGACAAATTTCCCAGGCTGAGCATCAGGTTGGGTTAGGTCCATTGTGCGATGAAATTCATTCTCGATTTTGTAGTTTATTTTCGTTTGAGTAAACCCCTGCCAGGTGGGTCAAATGAGGTAGTTTATGAATGAAATGATGCCAAACGTTTTAGCCGCAATCAGATATTCAATCAAACTTTTGATTAGGGTGAGATTGGGATGGGGATTCTCGGTCAGAAACAGGACATTCCCAATCATTGTTTGCAAAAGAGTATAAGAGGTGAAATGATCCAGCAAATTCAAACCTACCCACTGGCTAACCTCAATCAATCTCGCATCAGGTGCACCGTAAGCGATGTGAGTCAGTCGGATTCAGAAACTTTTAAAACTCTGTTTTCCATCCTTCTAAAGGTTACGAAAGTCTACGGACCACTAAATGCGTTGTGGACGGACTCCACCCAACCGTCTATGTCGGAGGTTTTAATAGCTGAGGACAAAAATGGAATGCTTTACGAAACCTACCCGAAAACAGGACGGACAGCTCGGTTCTAAAGAGTCAAGCCCGAAGGTATGGAGTCTGTTACGAATTCGAGCTCATCAAATCCGCTACCCTTGTATAGCTACCCACAAAGAAAAACTATTGAACATCATTTAACTCACTTTTCCACAACTGAACTTCATACGGAATCTGTCTGACATTTTTCAAAACACGAAGGCACTTCTGAGCTCATGCCAAAATGTTGTCATCTGAGAGGCTCCCTATGTCTTTCAAAAATGCCATCCTCAAGTCAAGAAATCATTGACTTAGCCTAATCTCAGTATTTAAGCTTCTTGAACGCAAGATACTGAATCCAATTAACACTGATTTCGGAAATGTTATCCAAGATCAACAAGAGGAAGCCCAGACACTACATCGACCCAGTTCTGGGCTTAAGAAGCTTCACAAAACGGGGTTTCAAAACTGAAAATGATGGTAGCAGTCTGTTCCAGCGACATTAGCCTTGAATCATCTCAATCACCGAGAGGCTCACAAACGACTGCGAGTATTGCTTGAGTGCAACTGAGAGCTCTTCGGAGCATGTAGGGCTGGAGATGTAGTATTGTAGTCATTTTACGTGTGTGTACCAAGTAAAAGTACCCTGTAGATGGTAGTGGGCTGAGAGGTTCCAAAACTTTTTCTGGCACAAGGGTCAACTGAGTACCTGCATGTTCCAAAATTTGCCTTGTACCACCAAACAGCTAAATAGGTTAGGTACGGTCTTGCAATAGAAGCATAATGCTATTGTATCCCCGGAACGTCCTTTAGCATTGCAAGGAATTCGGGTTCAAAAAGTCCCACAAATAGGAACTTAACTTTGGAGGGTGACGTCAAGTTAAACCAAAAATGCACGCCAAATATAGAGACCACCTAACTGCTCATAGGTTGTTCCTTAACCTGAATGTCTGTGTCCTAGCTCACACAGTAGCCTTCCATCTTAAGACTTCGGAACACAGAGTCGCCCAATGTGATTCACAAAGTGGTCACAGCATATGTCTCTTAGGGCTTCAGAGTCTTTGACAACTTGTTCGGTCCTGTGCCCCTACCCACAGCTGCTTTGATTCTTTTTCAACCTCAATGGTTAGTGCGTTGGACTATGGAGCAAGGGGTTCGAGGTTCGAATCCCAGTCGGGGAACACCTAAAAGTTTTTCACCGCCCCACCTCTCGCGAGCGTTGGACAAACATCCGAGAGTACAAATGTCCTGAGAAAGCTTCTCAAATATGAAACTGCCCTTCGGACACGGCATTAAACAGTAGGCCCCTTCCATTCGTGTAAAGAATGTGAAGAATGGTTGTGAGAAGCTAGATCCTGGGTCCCATCGACCTGTAGTGCTAAACCAATTTTTTTGGCTTTAAGCCGAAGATGTGGATGTGAAAGACATGGGGTTTCCACAAGACGGTGTCACATCTCACACAATGTGACATCTCTTGGCTTTATACTGACTGGACGGGTCACTAAGTGTCATGTGATTTGTAGTCGTTGGATTTTTTTTTGTTGGGCCCACCTCTTCCTCCAGACACTTCCTCTGGGAATGCTCAAGTCTCAGCAAACCATCGGGAACACATTCTTTGACCAACTCTACAAACTAGCTAACACACTCCCTAAAACCATTGTTTCGTGGGAGGGCCGCTCCTGTCATAGACTAACAAACCGTTGAGATCCGAGTGAGAGAGGACCCTGCTCATGGGTTTACAGTCACCGTCTTACCTATATACCAATGGCCGAGTGTCAAAATTCATTGAAAATTGCATTGTCTGACAAGTTTTGCAAGACGTACAATACGAGGACTTATCAGTTTAACTCATTGCTCTAGCATCTACGTTTGCTTGTCCTTTGACCTGGAGGCACGGTGTTCCTAGTACCTGTGCTTGGAAGAACTTCCCAGCAATGGACGATTTTTGTTCTCGAATCGTGGATACCAGAGGCTGGTTCCGGTACTCTGTCTTAGAGACTAACTCTACTACTTACTTCCACTTTATCTTATTTGATGATGACTTGTGGATTAAATGGTCCAACTAACTTTCACTCATGCACTAGTATCTCCATAAAATAGGGCGTGGCTTGGTACGCACAACCAACCCACAGTATCTTCTCATTCCAATCCAGGGCTTAACATGAGATCAGAATGATATGGAATCATCACGAAACCTTTTCAAGAAACTGTCTTCGAATTAATTCCATTCTTCCTCTGAGTGTATGTCTGTTCCAAAAGCTAAAAAAGGAGTTTGAACTATTCTCTTAAACTTCGTGCAGCACTAAATTGTGAGACAATAGCCAACAACATCTGCAAGGCACAACATCTCGTGTAGATCCCAATACAGGAGTAGGTATTGTCCTCGCATTTAATTTCACTTCGATGCCACTACACCGCACGTAGCACAAACATGGCCGCATAACAAGCCATGAAAAATATGCAAACGAACAACTGGTCTAGGGTCGAGGCTTCTGTGAAACCCGAATTACCTATGAAGCCATTCAGTTCAACATTAATTTAGAGTCGCTTCTCTTTATAAGCTCTGATCCATAGGCACAGCCGTGGTACCATGTCCCCGCCGACTACTATGACGACGACGAGCAGTCGCCGAATATTAAGATCCCATGGCAGGAGGGAGCATCCACGACTATGACTTTGTTTGCCAGCAGCCAGCAGCCGTGCGCTGTGTGCGCGGAAATAAATGATCTTAGAATCTTTTGTTAAACTGTCTCGCCCTGTATCTATAGATGGGCAGCAGTTGAAGAAATATCTGTTTTTAATATTCAGATATATGAAAATCGAAAATAAATTACAAGTCATCGGACGGACGGTTGAAACGGTTGAGACGGTTGGCTCCTTTCATTTGGTTTTGACCCCGAACTGAGAACGAAGGACTGCACGCTTTGGTTAACATGCACAGCGGTGGCAGCAGTGGCTAAAACGGCAGCACACTGTTGGCTTATGCTTTTGTTTCTAGTGCTTTGCCCTCGGGAGTCGAAGAGGGGGGATCCACGAATTTTCATATTTATATGCGCATCGCCTCCTATACAGAGTGCATGACGAGGAATTGGATTGCTCCTTGGGAACGTAGTCTCTATTTATTTTTAATTAAGCTTCTGTAGATCCTGACAGTCACAACTATACCATGCCAAGGTAAGTAATAGGACTGCAAGTGACAGGTCCGACAGGGTGACACCTAAAATGCATTCATCAGAGAATTAATTATCCATTCCTGCATACAACGCTGTTCTAATGAGAGACGTCATGTCAGAATTCCTATACTCGTACCTGACGAGGCTTAGACGTGTCGCGTCAGGCGTGTCAGATTCGCCTTCTTTCACTGATGAATCTGCCTCTGGACATAGCGTTTGTGTGAAGATATATTTCTTGGTGACACTGTTACCTGAAACTGGAATTTGACGCTGAACACCGACTGGCGCAGTAGGTGCATTTTGATTTAGTATCGATATGGTTATCGTGTAAGGCTCTGCTGCATCAGATACGAAACTCGTTTGTCTATTGGGGTCTGGATACAAGATTTTTTTATCGAAATTATGTGAACACAAATGATTTAATTAGCCGACACGCACATGACAATTAATGGGCCAATTATGATAAATGAGGAGGACAGGAGGATTGGAATACAAAATGGCTTGCGATTCAGTAGTGTAGTGCAATGTGTCCTCCCATGTCTACGAGTAGCTGTCTGAGGTGGTCATGTGACAGTGCTTCCACTCGATGATAGGTAGTCTTACTTTCAAACGAGCTTGAAAAGAATGTCAAAAAACACGACTTCGCCGCTTCGGTACTCCCTTAAGCTTATCTTCAAGACTTGCCCATAACTCGGCTGGTGTCAGGAGTCTCTAGCAATGAGGGTGAAGTGAGGGTACCAAGTGAGGGTGAATCATCACCCAGTTTGAACTAGAGTAGGAGTAGAGTAGGAGAAGAGACTCCTTTGCAGCTAGCATTCGGGGGCTTGTTTCCTGGGGGTCACCAGTCTAGACACCTATAGGATAGGATTGGTCTGACGTTGGCTGCATACACCCAGTGGATGATGGTAGGTTTGGGACCACATGTCTTTCCGAAGAATTTGCTGGATGTAGGTATACACGCTAACATCGTTCATGCCTGCCAAGGCTCGCAAGTGGTGAGCAGAAGGAAAACAAATCGCAGGATTCCCCTGAGTATTTACTAGTATTTACTAGAGGCGGTACAGAGAAGGCACGTGCTAAGACGCAGAGAGGATTGCCGAACATTTTAGAAGATGATATCCTGTCTAGTGGACACCGTGGATTAAGGGGTTAGTGTGTTGGACTATGGACCGAAGACAACGAGGTTCCATCCCCTAAACACGACTGAAAGTCTTGAAAAAATCTTTTCAAAACGTCATTATGCAGGGGGCTCTTCTAGGCATGTAAACCAATACTTCAGGGTCCGGATCCTATGGACCTGTTGTAGGACAGCCGTGGACATAGCGCGAAGAGCATTGTTTCTTGTCCTGTCCTGTCACACTGCAAGAGCCCGATACGTTAGGATGGGTGTAATACGATCCGCAAGACAGGCTTCAGCTAGGGTAGGCAGTGTCAAAGATGAGACTATTTCCTGCTGGACACCGATACTCCAGTTCTGTTTGGCCCGAGCTTACATCAAGTCCACAATCTCTAACCCATTTCCTGAGCCTGTGGTGTGACTGCAAATTTTCCTTCAACCGAAACCCGACGGTGCCCTATGACAACTACAAGCAAAAGAATTACAAAGCACTAACTTTGTGAACCAGAAAAACTCCTCAAAAGTAATTTCTTAATCTTAAAGCGCCCAAGGCTCCATCGTTATTATTTTACTTGCAAAGCGTACGCCTTTTGCGGTGCATTACCATTAAACGAAAAGTTCCTGCATAATTACGCGGATACATGCTTCCCTTGATGTCATTACGGACAGGAGGCGTCAGAAAAAGTTCACCACAATCACGTATTTCATCGCCAATTCATGTATTCTCTGTCAGATACAATCGACTACGAGTTGCATTTATCCAAAAAATAAAAAAACTGCCATTCCGTAAATGTATCTCCATAATGCATGCTATTTGGAGTTCGGGACATGGTTTTTAACTTAATGCCGGCGCGTTCCATTAATTGTAATTATCATTACTTTATTAAGCCTTGTGGTGATTTGCACAACACTAGCGCACGGAACAGCGCTTGTCAGGTTCATATCAGCAAGATCAACATTTTAATTAAATTATTATTACACGCGGATTTCGAATCGAAAAAAAAAACACGAGAACCGTACCCTACGGCCAAATGCGTTGCATTCAGCAGCATACCAATCCTGCGGTAGGTTAATACGGTTTTAAGTGGGCATACAGTGTGGCATAGAGCTCCTTTTGTCTCAACTACAGGTACGTGTTGCCGACCGGCAAATGAAAGTACCTTCGCACCTGGATCTTTAAATCGACTGACAGCGCATGAAATAGCATTGTCGTTATGACAAACACAAAATGGATGCGATGTGTCTGCTCCATTTAAGGCGGCAGAAAAGAATAATATCCTGCGGAGCCAACGACACGAGGAAAACCCATTTCATTTCGCGTCAAACTGTTTCTAATTAATCTGACGAACATCGCAGAAGGTCGTCGAGGTTTCAGACAACACGATGACAAGTGCTCCCAGGCCATTCCCTTTCATTTGGTGTGAATAGATGGTGTTGATCCTTTTGGAATTTTCGCACTTTGTTTGGCAAGGAACAAAGGATACACATCGGTGGTAGTGTGTATGGCAATTCTAGTTACTTTTTATTGCTTATCAAGGGAATAATCTTGTCGGTTGACCTTAATATTTATTCTCGGTCTCTTATGGGGTTCCACGTATTACGTAAACCAGGATTCTTCGTAGGAAGTTCACAGATGACCAACCAGGCATTGCCATAAGAAATAAAAGTGACAGTTGAAAGACATTTGACAGATGGATGACATTGCCGTCATCGACAAGACACAGTGAACTGTCACTGTCACTGTCACTGTCACTGTCACTGTCACTGGAAATGATGCAACAGAAGTCGATGATGCAAAAAAAGTCCGGAATGTTAACAAGAAGGGACGCACAACATCGACGAATAGAACAGGGTGTCACTATGGATAGCTACAGCTTGAAGGCAGTTAGGGACATTGTCTACCTCGGCTTGACTATAAACTCTGACGACAATACTACATTAGAAATCAAACGAAGAGAGACTACTGCCAGATGGAGCGCACTCACATCAGGTCGTCTCTTCTGGACACTCTATACAAAGGGCGACAAATCAGAAACCAAGGAAATTCCACTTCACTAATGGATCTTGTAGGCTTTTTCAATGACAACAATGGATCTTGTAGGCTCGGTCTGTACAACTGGAAACAACGTGCCCCGGATCAAAAAGAATGGAAGGCCGCCGTTTCTCTGGCAGGACTCTTCACTGGTCGGGACCCTGTTTTTTCAATTCATATTTGTATGTTTCGATTGAATAAAAAGTATGGGAACAAGTCTGTACCCCTGCGGTACCTCAGTATTGACGTGAAATTCATTACTGCCTCTCGGTTGTTATTACTCTGAACAGCAGCTTATCCTTGAACCTACCACAAGTATTGCCCACTTATACCTTCCATAGGTAATGAAACACAAATCCGCAATCAACATCAAAGGTCTTCAAATCAATCATTAAGAATGCAAATCCAGATGGATCAAAGCGATTCCCAATGAAACGATTCAAATATCGTTGAATCATCGAACGTGGAAACAGTCTATCTGCTTCTATAGTTGAATGATTGTTTTATGTTCCAATGATAATTACAACAGCAACTGTTCCCTGACAGGCAAAACAAACCAACTGCACGACTGCAGTGTGTTTTGTTTTTCTAAATTTATACGTTAAACACCAAAGGAACGCATTCATGGACATGTCTAATTGAAGCAAAGCAAATGTCATGCATTGCCCTCGAATGTTTTACAATGAAAAGCGATTTCAAGTGATATCCACCAAACGGCATGACGGCCAACCATCAGATCAGTCATTTCAGCCAGACACACAGTATACACGCAGCAAACCAATTGAACGCTGTTGTCGGGGGGCAGTCGATACTCCCCAATCAACATGTGGCCATAACGCAGCCACGGGAATCCAATCAATCATAGAGCAGAGGATACTTGATTCCATGCCAAGATGAGATAACAATTTGTCATCGTTGCCGAGAAGCGCCACAGTTTGACAAATGCCAAACGATAGACCGTAAACTAGATCCCCTTTTCGATTTTGCGTCGTCGTCTGCCACACGGTTCCCTTATGGATGACAGATTGAGATACTTTTTTTTTTTCACTTCCATGTTGTGGTGCGCATAGTGTACCAGGTATCCGTAGGTCGTTTGTTTCAAGATATCCATTATGTGGATATGTTGACGTACTATTCCAGAAATATGGCAAAAGCCTAATCCCGATACAAATCGTTGGCCACTTGCACTTGACGTTTTTATTAAATAATTCAGAATCCGATTCTATTTGTGGATACACACATACTGTACGTACGTAGGAGAAAGAAAAATGGTTCTATTGGTCTCGGGCGGTAATCCATCATAGCTGTTGGCAGCATTTAAGGCCCAAATATGCACACAAAGCGATGCAAGCAGGGCAATCACAATAAATCTCTTTTGGTTGAATTCCAATTCCAAAAGGGGGCGGGGTTGTTCAGGTGGTGAAGGGAAAACCCCGACACAGACAACTGGAATTGATTTCCCCTGGGAATACATGCGATCTGAGAGTGTGTTCGAGACACGATTGTTCATAGGCTTGTAATTAATTCGTCATAAGTGATCGATCGAGTTCAATTTGTTTCCCAAATCCCATCGTTTGCATTCAAATGAAGGAGTGCGTCTGCAGGATAAGTCCCTTGTCATAAGATAAACGATAAATATTACCACAATCAGGAGAAACAAGGGGAATTGTCTGTGACATCCCACATGAGGGTAAGCTGCAGTTCGTATTGGTTTAAACGCATTGTTTTGCATTGGAAGTACAATGTGAGGAACGTAATTGATGTGTGACAACAGTCAACAGCGTCGACCCTAACAAATGAGTATTACATTGAGTTGGAGATTTCATCATTCTTTCGGATTCATTGAAGCCGATAGTGACTATTTCCGCCCGAAAGGCTGGCATTGAGCCGATGTCAGGCGAAACGAATAATTCAACCTGGACGATGAAAACTTTCCAGGTTTCGTCCACTAGACCAGACTCAAGTGAGGATGGCAATATCCAAACTTAAGTTCAGCAAGGTTGCTTGGCCGAAAAGCCTCTCGGTTAAATTGTTTAAGGCTTGGTGGAGAGCATACACCAACTCATTTCTAAGACCTGGTTGAAGGAAAGTATACCTTATGAATGAATGAAACTCAGCATCGTTTGGCTAATCCACAGCAAAGGAGACTCTCTAATCTGCACCAACTAAAGAGGCATTAGTCTCCTGAACATCGCAAACAAGATCTTATCTGTCATACGTATGAATGCCTAAGCCCCTTCGTCAACACTCTGTTGCCCCTGTTGTTCACACCCCGACAGATATTGGAAAAAATGCAAGAAGTTCAAATTGGCATATGACATCATCTATGGAGAAGAGCTATACAAAGCTATGTCTAGCTTTGACATCCATATGGAGAGCCGATGGAGCTCTCGGCAAATCTAAGTGTATGCTGTTAACAAGAAGGGTTATGAAACATCGGTGAATTGGACAGACCGTCCCAATCGAGGCATTTAACTTCGAGGTATAGTCGACCTCGGTTCTGCTTGAGCATAACTCTTGCCAATCGCAGTCTGTTTGAACTGAGAAGGCAATTGAGAAGTCGAGCCTTATCCCGAACAGCTAAGGAGATTTTATCTAAAGCGGATGAAGACATCCTTGGTTGCTCCGAAAGAAAGTTTCTTCTTAAAATTCTCAATAAGGCTTGGGTAGACGGGCTTTGGAGGAAAAGAAAGTACAGTACCAAGTCAAAAAGTAGTACAGATGGATACAAATACTCCGACTTGTAGAGTCTTCGAGTCCAAGTCGGAGGGACAACTCAGTAGAGGAAGACCCCGTTTTAGGTGGCGCGGATAAGTGAAAAGGCACGTCAATCAACCTGAAGTGCAACTGGAGCCTGTTAGATGCAGACCGGGCTTGTTATGTAGGTTACTGTTAGAGGCCCAAGTTTACTCTCATCTGTAGCGACACCGAAGTAAGCATTACTCGCACCCTTTGAGATAAGATCAAGCTGCTATAGTCTTACAGAAAGTCACTGGATGCACGCGAGATCAAATCACTGTCACTTTCGCCGAAAGTCCACCAAAGTAGACAGATCCAAGCTAGAAGGGGCGTTAGAAGTTGTCAAATGTATTGCCATAAAAAAAAGTAATGTTCGCGTATCCCCTTGTATTTTACGGAGACCGCTGCGTAGTTCCATATTGACGTTTTTTCCGTTCCGGGGCACTCGACATTCCACAGGAATTGTAAAGGCGACGAACTCGCCGAATGGGACAAACTTTACACATTTTGTCAGATAAAGGCAGCTTTGGTATACCAATTGCTACACGCAAACTGTAACTTGGATACAATTGAGAGAACAAATCTAAGGTGACCAAGTGCTCCACCATGTTTACGAAACAAATTTAGACAAAGTTGGACTTGAAACGCTCTAAGACTTTGATCTCTTTCAATAGACTGCATACCGGCACTACAAAAGGTCTCATCACGGGACATTCTCTAATTGGTAAGCAAGTTACAAGCGACTCCACCTTTTGCCAATGACATTTGTTTCAATCTAGCTCACTTGCACAGGCAGAAGCTTCACTAAGGACCTTTCGCTATAATAACGACTTAGGTGATCTAATACACTTAGGACATCAAGAGGCTCTTCCGCTTTATTAGAAGATCAAACTGGTTTAATGAGTAGATAGAGAGAATGAATCCTATGATGCTTTAGTATCACAGTGGACCTATACCTGATTCAACCAAATCAAACCATTATTTGCAATTGGTCTGCTCAAGCTACTGAAGTCAATGTTTAAAATGTTCTCTGATAGTCTAAACTCCTTCTGCCTCCTGATTTTATTTCGAAGATTGCCGAGAGAAATTTCCGAGCGTAGAATTTCCTCGAGATATATTCTGATTCGTTGGTCATGTCAAAAACAGTCAGAATCCCGAACCATACTAAGGTTTCCCACCTTATTCCCCTAATCACGATTGTTTGACTTGAGTTCGGCATGGAGACGTTCTCCAATTCTTAGTTAATCCTTTGAAATAAACATGAAGTTAACTCAAAATTCCAAAATAGAAATATTTCATGATCTGGCAACATTGGTCGGATACACACTACGATTTTTTGAACCCTGCTCACCTGCTCACTGACAGATTGGAATTTTTGTTTTTGACGTTTACAGACAAAGACAGAAGACAAAAGCCATTTGGAAACATCAATCGCTGTCACTCGACAAAAAGGTAAAAACTGAAAAATTCGCGAAATAAAAGAAAAAAAATGAAATTTAATTGTTGTACTGATGCATTAGTTTTATCGTAAAAAGAATTTGTTGTTGAGAAACAAATCAATTTCATTGCTGTTTAACAACTAATATGTCAACTAGAGCTCACGGAAGTGTTTTGACAGGAAGATCAATCTGAAACCAGTGTCACACGTCATGTGTCATGTCAGATGGTTTGTGTTCGGTATCTTAAATCATCAACTAATGAGCAGGAAAATGTTGTTCACAAAGTGAAGAAGTTTCATAATTCTTGAACAATTCCACAGTGTCACTTCCAAATGAGTCATTCCTCCAATAAAGACATTTCTGTCAACCGATGTTACAGCGAATGTCAAAAGTCGTTTCACCTTATACGAGTGTAACGAGGAATATTGTTACCCAGTCTTGCAGAAAACACCAACTGAACCTGATTTACTCCTCGTAGATCTTTGGAAATCTCAAAATGTCATTTCACGAGTTATACGCAGGTTAATGAAGACGAAGATACACCTATTATGACATTTAAACGTTTTCTTTGCCGAAGCTAACTCGTAATCCATGGGAATGTTTACTTAAGCCGGTAATTACCTACATTTATGATGCAATTTCAATGCAAAAACAAAAAAACAACTTAATCTTGCGCACAACAACTCCTAAGACGTGGGTGCGGTAACTGGGACTACTCTGGGATAAGCTCTCCATGAAGGCAATTACTTTTCGTAAAACAAAAACAACGTTTTTCGTATCTTTAATGCGACACCGAAGCGGGTGGATGGATATTAAAGCGCGCAATAAACATGCAATAAATGGCTTTTATGAGCGCTGCAGATTCGTTGTGACATTTTTTGCAGGATTTACTACTCAAAACATTAAATTATTCATAACTATTTGTGCGATGTCAAGTAAAATGGAAAATTGAATATAATTACGGCGGGTATTAGGCTTAACAATTGAATATTAAAATTCGAGAGGGCATTTGCTATTCATGCGAATTTGCATCCATTGTTAATTATGAATGTGAATTTGGTTTTGAAATAAATTGTGTAATGGGATCAATTGTTGGGAAAAACTTTGAAAGAACTACAAAAGCTGAACCACAATGCATCACCCTATCGGAGGATGGTGTAACTTTTGCAAATGGCTGCAACTGTCAGTTTTGTTTTGATATTTTTGAAGGAAACAGATCCAGAATACACGTCAACGAGCAATGGAACAGAATAATCCTCAAGGTCGCGGATTACCCTATGATTTTGGCGCAATGTGAGACTCGGCGCTGATCTGCATCCCTTTAAAGAGACAGGAGCAACAAGTGGCAGAAGAGATACCGGAAGGTCTCGAAGGTTCCGACAAATTGATGAAATTTAACTGGAGGACATGTGGTTCCAATTCTACAGATAGTTCGTATGACAATGGATATTTTGAAGCATGAGTTTCCGGGTCAACTAATGTCTCGTTTCGGTGATTTGCACTGTCAGACAAGATGGCCCGATTTGACATTTCCAGACATCTTTCTTTTGAGTTTTTTAAGTCACAGGTCTATGCGAACAATCCTCAGGCTTTTTGAGAGCTAGTCAAAGAGAATACAGGTCAAAGAGAACAGGCCACAATCATATAGAAAGTAAAAACACTAAGGTACGAAAATATAGTTACGTAGACTATGCAATGGAGTCACTAGGCCCACGTGAAAGACTGTCTGATCATTTCAGACTGACGGATCACGTCAGTTGGGAAATGTCAACCGATTTGGTCTACTCATTGTCGAAGATATAGCCAAAATCTACACTAGATCCACCCTGAACTAGTTTTGCTTAAAATACGTCATCTCACTTACATATTTCCGAAGCCATAAAGCCAAAGACGTTCTTCAAAACTTAAAAAGTTCTTGGTTAAACCGTTTATTATGAGGTCTTAGCGTCAAGTTATTGAATGATTGCGAAAGATGCAGACTTACAGAATTAATGAAAAATTGAAATATTCGAACTGTCATGCACACTCGATTTGACAGCTATTACAAACAGCTCGTGTAAAGCTATGTTCAGAGGAGTGTCAGGGCTACAAATGAAAAATAAAGGCTTTAGATGTCGAGTTTCGTTGGATTCTACTACACTTACATATAGCCGAGCAAGGCCCGGTTTGATCACTATATTTGACAGCTGAAAACCAAAGGTCATGTAAGAATCGGAAGAAGATGCTCAGCCTATTGCCTCCTATCGAGTTAAATGCCCAATTTGAAGGTTAGTTCTTAAAATTCAAAAACCAAATCGACTGCAAAATGAATGTATTTGGCCACAAATTAAGGTCTATGTAAATAAGTCATATGTTTCGCAAAAGGATTTGCCTCAAGAAGGATAGTAGTTGCAGCTTACAGTGCAGGGTACAGACTGGTGCTTTCAAACTTAAAATTGCTGCAGTGAGCTTATAAATGCATGTCAGTGACCACATTTTAATGACATTTTTCGAATAAGTCTGTTATGAGTGAAGAAGTAAAGACCATCGAAGGGTTGTCTAAACCTTGCCCTTTTGTTTTAGCAACATAATTGAATGTTTTCCTAGAATGTATGGGCATACGTATGATAATCTTGGCCTACAACTTTAGAAGATCTACTTAGCTCAAGTATTGAAGACTCTTGACCACTTGAAATGCCGAGCCTTCTCCGATTATCAAAAAATCACCTTCCATGATAAAACTTATGTTTGGTTTAATGGCTTTGACAATAAGCCATTTCCAACGTGTCATGTTAAAAGACTATTTGTAACCAGAATTGGAAATGTGGTTCCAACAAGATGGTGCCACATGCCACACAACTGGTCAAACCATTGATCTATTGAATAGAAAGTTCGGTCGAATTCTGAAACTTCGCCTACATGTAATGTGTGTTTTATAGAAACAAGCCAACAACGTTAGAGTTGCCAACTTTCCGGCCGATGTGTGTGGAAAAAAAATAAATACTTGGCGCAATAGGTCGATGGGACCCAAGGCCAGGCTTCTCACGACCATTCGTGTTGTGCGTGTTATATTCTTTACACAAACGGATGGGGCCTATTGTTTAATGCCGTGTCCGAAGGGCAATTATATAGCTTAGTGCCATTATTCTTTCCCCACCGCGGCCTCGCCATTTTTATCCGTAGTGATATTGCTTACCAAATTCCCACACAGTATGGCCACTGTTCCAATCCGGAATTCAATTTTAAATGGCTAAAGTTCACCGTCCGTAAGCAAATTATTCACTACTGCTTTATCTATAGAAGCCCTAGTGCTGACAGCAACTCAACTTTTAACGAGTTTGATGCGCTGTCAGATTCCATCACTCGAATTGTCTCCCTGTATCCTTATACTGAAATCGTTATTGCTGGCGATTTCAATATACACAATTCGGATTGGCTTCGGCACTCTGGCCAGACAACACCCGAAGGAAGGTATGTTGAACTTTTCGCTGAGGTAAACAACTTGACCCAGCTTGTAAATGAGCCGACACGTATACCTGACATTGCAAGTCACTCAGCCAACACCCTTGACTTGTTTCTTACTTCGCACCCTGATAAATACACCATTGATGTACTAGCGCCCCTAGGCCGGTCTGACCATAACATCATATCAGCTAAATTCTCGTACTCCGACCACGCAGTTAAAGAACAAACTCCCAGAAGAAAAGTATGGCAATACGAGCAAGCCAACTGGGACGGCCTTAATAGCTTCTTCAAGAGTTTTAACTGGTCGCTATGCTTCCTCGATAGTGACGTGGATGCCGCCGCTGATATGATTACCGACACGATTCTCTTAGGTATGAATGACTTTATTCCTAACAGAATAAAGAGCATTAAACCTAAGATAAACTCATGGTTCGACTTGAGCTGTAAAGAGGCAATCAGGTTGAAAGAAGTAAGTTTTCGGTATTATAAAGCCAACAAATCTGAGGAAAACCGAAAGAAGTTTAAACAAGCCAGAAAAGACTGCAATGCCCATATTAAACGGTCAAAATACCTATACGACCAAAAATTGAGGCAAAAAATTCTACAGTGTCCCAAAGGTAGTAAAAATTTTTGGTCATTCGTAAAAAACATTAAAAATTCTGCCTCATCTGCCATCCCAACGCTCATTTACAATGACATTCCAGCTGTCAGCTCCTTAGACAAAGCTAATCTTCTTGCTGCACAGTTTGCAGCTAATTCCACGCTGCAAGATAGTGCTTTGTCTGTCCCTGTGCTTGAGAGCGTCGAATCCTCCATGGGACAAATACACTTTCGCACTCGCACAGTTGCAGGAGTTCTCAAAGGTCTTAACATACACAAATCCGCTGGCCCAGACGGTATTCCCCCTATAGTTCTGAAGAGGTGTTCTTCCTCGCTGGCAAAACCTCTGCGTAAGCTTTTCTGTCTGTCCTACTCTTTTGGGCTCTTCCCGAGAAGATGGAAAACAGCATTTGTCCAGCCTATCCCTAAAAAAGGCGATTCTTCCTCTCCGACCAATTACCGACCCATTGCACTTACGTCCCTTCTTTCCAAGGTCATGGAAACGCTGATAAATCGTCAGCTTATGAAATATCTTGAATCACGAAAACTCATTAATGACCGGCAGTATGGTTTTCGTAGCAACAGGTCCACTGGTGATTTGATGGCATATCTCACCGAGAAGTGGAACCATTCTCTCCATCACTTTGGCGAAACAAAGATGGTTGCACTCGATATTTCAAAGGCATTTGACAGAGTTTGGCACCAAGCTCTTTTGTCTAAAATGCGTGCATTTGGCATCGATGAAACTCTTCTTCAATGGATTAGAAATTACCTTTCGGGGCGTTCAATACAAGTTGTGTTGGATGGCTTCAAGTCTGATATTCACCACACAAATGCTGGTGTTCCCCAGGGCTCAGTTTTGTCTCCGACTCTTTTTCTCATTTATATAAATGATCTCTTGTCTGCAACCTCTAATCCAATCCATTCCTTCGCTGATGATAGTACCCTCAGTTTTTCATATTCGTTCCCTAACTCACGTCCCTGCTCTTCGGCCGTAGAAGAGGAACGACAGCGTATGTTAAACTCATTAAATTCCGATCTCGACAGCATTATCAAATGGGGTTCAACCAACAGAGTGGAATTTAATGCTTCCAAAACGCAATGCTGTCTTCTATCTCTCAAGCGAAACCAAAACCCCCAACCATTATCCATGAATGGTACTTACATCGCGGAAACCGAAAGACTTGCCACTCTCGGTATGTGTATTAATAACCATCTTCGATGGAACGATCACATATTCGAGGTCGCCAAAAATGCTGCAAAGTGTCTAGGATTCCTTAAGCGGTGCAAGAAATACTTCACCCCATCTGATCTGGCCTCAATTTATAAGGCATTTATCCGCCCAAAACTGGAATATAACGCCCATATCTGGTCTGGTGCACCCAAGACCGTTCTGCACATTCTAGACAGGGTCCAAAATAGCGCGTTAAAACTTATAGGTGATAGAGACATTGTACGCTCCATAGCGCCTCTAGAACATCGGAGAAATGTAGCATGTCTCTCCCTGTTTTATCGCTTTTTCCATAAAAAATGCTCCAGTGAAATAGCCAGTTGCATTCCTCCCCTTCAAAATTTCACCCGCAATACGCGTCACGCTAAGAATGCACATCAGTTCACCCTCAAGCCCAATTTCGGACGTACTGTCAAATACAGAGATTCGTTTATAAGCCGAACGACACGTATGTGGAATGATCTCCCATGCTCTGTATTTCCTCATCACTTCAACCTCGAAACATTCAAAGCCAACGTGCACCGGTACCTCCTCTGTTCCTCTCTCCCCTTTTCCCAACGCCCGCGCCCTGAATCAGTATAAGGGTATTCATATCCCCTTTGGCGCGCGCAATTTATAAAAAAAAAAAAAAAAAAAAAAAATTTGTTATTTGAGAAGCTTTCTCGAGACAGTTGTGTACTTTCGGATGTTTGTCAGACGCTCGCGAGAGGTGAGGCCGTCAAAAACTTTTAGGTATTCCCCGACTGGGACTCGATCTCGAACCCCTTGCTCCATAGTCCAACGCACTAACCACTGAGCCACGGCGCCCACGATGTGTGTGGAAGAGTGGAGAAAAATTGTCTCACCAACTGGGTTTAAGAACATCCGATGAGAGCATAATTCTCGGATCTGGGGAGGAAAGAATCCACATGTCATGGAGGAACTTCTGATTCATGGTCAAAAGCTACAAGTTGGTATGGGTGCTAAGGTTCATTAGACTGAGCCTTCGTAAGTGTCAATGGCGATGGACTATAGTATCAACAGGTTGCAATTTGCAATTTGTCCAATGGCACGCCAAACAAGGATTGTAAACCAAGGACATATCATTGTTTTTTTTTGAGAATAAAACTTTGTGTCGGGAAGTAATGAACTACTTTGTTTGGAGTCCTTGCTCTAGGATTTCGTTTAAAGTGAATCATCCTGCGACGAGTCAACCACTCAAGAAGAAATCGGATGTCACATTTATGAAATTTATTCGTCTTTACCCAAAAAGCTTTTTTTTCAAAATTTCATGAAAAGAAATACCCTTTTCGAGTTCACTTATGAATCAAAATATTCCTTGGAAGATATGATATGGAATTCCCTTCGATTCAAGCTGCAAAGAGATTTAAACTGATTCTCGAAACAAAGCGTCCTGAAATGAACATGAAAACCATAAATCAAGCCAGTTAATTACTCCAAAGAAAAAAAGGATAATAACAGTTCCAAACAAATAGGATTCAGTCAATTCAAGGCGGTGATTATCACCGAATCTCTGCCAGGATTCATAGTTCACTTTTAAGGTGCAGTATCCATTTGTACACTCAAAACCACTAAAAAAAAAACAATAAATGATCCATTGTCATCCCTAGCAGTCTATTTAGATAACTAAGACTATTTATTGTGTCCTTTTGTGGTGAGAAAATTCGAATCAGCCTTTGCAGAGACACATCCTTTGTTTGCCTTCACAATCTATTGAAGTTCGCCACTCATTCTTGCAAAATATTCTATGTGTGTGTGTGTGGGAGTTTTTTTTTTTTTTTTGTTGAACAATAACCAAAATCTCTTTGTTTACTTCTTCAAGACACAAATAGAAGGACAATCACATTATTTTTAAGCAGCCATAATCTTAGTCTCCGATAAGGAGTCCGTCCGGTCACTCTTCGTCCTGCAGACCAGGACGGTGTCTTGCGAGACCAATAGCGATTCCCATGGGGGGCGAGTACAATAATATAAAATGATCCCTAACCAGGGTTCGGCCTATTTGTTGACAATGACCGAAATGTCCTTAATTAAAAAAATGATTTAAAATGAGAGAGAAAAACAGATGAGCAGCCGCATGGTGGCAGGTAAATTCGGGTCGAGTGTCGAGTCGAGTCGAGTCCTTTTGTACAGCCGAGCTCGGCCTCCTTTTGTTAGGTTTGAAGGTTTTTTTTTTTTTTTATTTCTTTACCGAAAGGTAAATAGAGAATCAAAAGATTCCTTCCAACAAAAAAAAAAAAAAAAAGGGACCCACATCCCGTCCCTCATACTACCCAGGAGAGGTTTCTCGTATCAGCAGCAGCAACACGACGACGCCAAGGCAAGCAAAAGGACATCAGAGTTCATCCCCGGTCCCTTGTTAATGGGCGTAATTAACTTTGCATGAGGATTAGGGAAGCACTCTAGTGGTACGTGGTATCCATCGTAGTTTTGCTCTGCCATGATTACACTTCCTTTGAATAGATACAATGAGCTTCCAAAAGAAGTGATGATGACGATGCTGATGATGAGAGACGTGGGTCGCCCGGGCGGCGCATTCTTTGAGGAATTTAAATATTAAATAAGTTATAATGATCCTTGTTGTTGCTACTGCTACTGGTGGACATGACGTGTGTCCCGACTCCATATATGTGGTGGTGTTTGTTTTTGGGCGGCGGGTTGGGTGGAAGGATGGATTATTTGTTACATGCCCTATTGTCCTACTAAAACGCCGTAAACAGCAAAACATCCTGGGGATTTCCTCTCTTTGACAAGTTAAACACTTCTCGTTGTGAACTTTTTAGGTGGAAGTTATTATATTCTTGTGAGGGGCTTTCTGAACTACACAACTTCTTACAAGAGATTACACTAACATGGTAATGTTTATTTTAGTCCTGAAGGATAACAGATGATGTTTGAGTTAAACAGTAAACGAGAGTAAGGAAGTGGCCAAGGAGGAGCAAGGGGTGATCCTAGTTCGATATATGAATAGAGTTTCAAAAGTTTGTATTTTTCATTAGATATGAACAGATGAGTCCTTGCCATTTGTTAATGTTCCTAAAGGATTTGGGATTAAGTTTGTGTTCTTGGGTTTGAATTGATGGAGAGTCTTTCGAAATGCTTGAGAGGCAGATAAAGACTATCGGCTTGGGACAGTAAAACTATTCTCGGAGGAAGGCATTTCGTATATCCTCGGTGATGGATATCTTTGATCACAGAGCAGATGTTTGCAAGACATCTACGCACACGGTAATCGGTTGCGGAAGTAAGTATGATGTATGACATCCTGTGACAGGAAGCAGGGTGACTTAGCTGGTGTGTAACTGACAGGTGGTTGAGTATGTAAATAATCCACGACGGTTACCTGGTGACTTGTTTGGAGAGAGCACTTTATTTTGAATGTAAAAAAGCCACTCAAACTCCTTGAATCTCGGAGGTTATTTACTCAGGCTATGCTCTCTAGTTTCTTACTTAGGTCGCGCTACAGTTCGGGGTAAACATGGGCCTCAGCCAATAACTAGTTCGATGCTTAGCTAGCTGGCTCCAGTTGCGCACTCTAGTTCGGTTGCACGCCATTTAAGTTGGACCTCCGGGTTCAATTCGAAGACTCTGTGGACAGGGGTGCTGGTGTCCATTCGATCTACATGACCCAACCATCCTAAGAGACTAATGTCGATGTCGCTGTACACCTCTTATAGTTGGTTGTTGAATCTCCGCTTTAAAGGCCCATCAACGAAAATGGGAATAACTTCATCCAGTCTCCGTACATTCCCATGCTTCAGCGCCAATGAGGTAGGACTGGGCTGTTTAATGTCTTATATAGAGTCTCCTTAGTAGTTGGAGACTGGGCCTTACTACTTTACCGCCTTCTCAACCCAAAGAAACATCTTTCGTGTAAGAAGTTACATGACAGCGCTTTAACTTGTCGGAATCCTTTTTTGAGATCAAAGGTCTCAGTGGAATCGTTACCGAGCTTGATGAAGCACCGAGTATTCTCCATCGCCATCCTGCACAGGATAGTACTAGACATGAGTCTGCCAAGTTTGTCTCTATAACTCCTGTCACATGAATCTTTAAAATCGATGAAGGGGTGGTGTGTATCGATTTGGGTTTCTTAAATTTTCTCCAGAATCTGACTTTCCTAGTCTGAAGCCACACTGATAAGGTCCAACTCGTTTATTGATGAAGGGGCTGCAGATATTTATACAAGATGGCAGGTAAGATCTTGTACGCGATCTTCAGGAGATTGATCAGGCGAGAAAGTATACTTTATCCTGACAATCCAAACTAATCAATCCTTTGCCAAATCCTTACTCCTTAGGATGTCATTGTAAAATCTTACTGATCTTACACAGAAGCGAAAAATCGATCTCTGGGTATCATTCGTCTTCACTGTCTAAAGAGACTAGTCTTAAAAATTTGTCTGTCATTCTCCAAGGAATTCAACCCAAAACAGCAACAAACAGGAACTGAATGCCATCCATAGAATGATACATGAAACACGATCGCATTCCTTTATTGAATGTAGGTTAACAAACAAAAGAATGATTCAATCCCAACCTCGACACTCACTTCTTCAAGGGACATCAGGTGATCGTGGATGTCTGAGGGATTGACGAAGCACTCTGTCGGTGGCTGTGAAAGGCTGTGAAAGGCTGTGAATCACAGTAACTTTTGCTTGGTTCGAGGGATAAAGTACGAATTTTGTATTTTTTTCAAATTTTGTGTGAGTAAGCCATGATCACCATGATCAGCATGATCACCTAAATGACATCACTCGCATAGTTTCGAATGCTTTTAGTCATTAAATTCGCATTTTACAATAAATTTCATTCAATTGAGATAACTGCCAATTCATCATTAACTATGACGCACTCTGTGCCTTGTCTGTAGAAGACTTGCGTCTCAAGTGCTAAATCGCAAAGCCGTGAGCCATTGATTCAAATTAATGATCTTCGTCAGGGCTCCGAAGTAAACTAAAACGCATTAATACGTGATATATGGCATAAACAAGATGTCAGACTATAATAGTTGATTGGGGGTCCGCCACCGTTTAATAAAGGCGACGGTCATGGCTGACAGCGATCTGATGCAGATCACCTACTCATCTGCGTCCGATCTTGGCGTCCGATCGATAATTACTCTTCATAAAGCCGAACAGAGCTATTGACACCCATACAGATGCTAACCGATCGCGATGTGATGAGAACATTAAACTGATCGACGATCAGTGATCAATGAAATATCGAGGATCGGTTTGGTGTTATTGTTGTTTCAGGAACAAGTCTCACCTCCACCCTCCACTGTCATCATCGGCATACCGTGTTATTGCTTTTGTTGTTGATTATCAAAGGATCTTGTGTGTGGGGAATTGTTTATGCTATCCTTCGATAAATCGATCGATTGATTATCTGTACAATGGCCCGTTGGTAGGGTTATGACTTTCTTCTACGGTGTGTGCCCTTCCTACGTGCATACATAAATAATCGATTCGACAACGACGATGGTTTTCCGGTGGTTGTACCTCTTTCTCTCTGCGGTTGTCACTTTCCATGAGGAATGGATAGGACAGGATTTAGTGCGGGAATAAACCGATGCCGGAATCGTTTGCTTATACAAATAAACAAAAAGATACTACGAGTACTACCTTCGGAGTTAGGGCAATGTGGTTAACAAAACGTCAGCTACTTCAGGGCAAGTTCTATTTTTGGTTTTCGAGATACAATTTCGGTTTTTTTTTTTCTTTTCCCAAAAATACAAACAAAAAAAAGAATGCATCGGTTAATTTCAAATTAATTCTGATGCAGGCTGTCTGGGCAGAGCTACTGATTGTTTATCTTTGGTAATATTGAGTTTGGAAAACTTAATTAAGAGAACGAATTTATGTTCGGATACGTTTTGGGATGCGTTTGCGTGGCGAGAAGATGGGGGATTTATGTTAGGTTCAGGTGAAGAGCCGGAGTTTTGCTATCAGATGTGGTCAAACGTATGTTTACCGGAACGGTCTCGAATTGAAATCTGATACTCGGTAATGAAAATTAATTTATTTAATTAGCAATGTTAGATGAAAGAGTCGACTGAGGGTTCAATCAGTCGCGTATGATGTATCTATTATTGGGGCGCAGGTATGCCGGGGAATTATCGGGTATTTTGTGTTTATAATGATTCTGATTGGTTTCACGTTACATAAGAGAAATAAAAATAAAAATGAATTGTTTATCGCTGGAGGGACCAATGAAGGGTTATGTGTGGCCATTTAGGTACGAATTGATGGGATAAACTCCCTTATTTGAAGGGTCTGAACGACTTGGCATACATGAGCTATATGTGATATGGTAAGACGGTTTAAAAGTGAACCGATGTACATGGGATGCAGTTTTTCAATAGGGACATAACAATTTCGAGTCTGAATAGAAACGCACCCCTAAACCTTTTTTATGATCCGTTTATGTCAAAACGTCGGCTAAGGCTTATATTTTTATCGTAGCAAAATTTAAGAACGAGCAACGTTTGGAAATTGATGAAAATTACTTCTGAAATTTCGACTTGGTAGTCCCAATTTAATGAGGGGTTACTCTAATCCTTGGTCTCAATAATTGTTCCACCAGGCAGACTGTGGGTGGTATAGTTGATCAATTCAAGGCAGGATGCTCCCTATTGAATATTCCTGTGCTAGTGAAACAATGGTCCGGTTGAAGTATCGAAAATATCGCAACCGTAAGAGCGTCAGTTTAAAGTGAGCCAAATCAGTCAATTCCACGTCGGCCATTCACAGGACTTGGGAATCTCTTAGTCCACACTGTGGCGGATTTTGCATGAAGATCTTGGCCTGCATCCTTTCAAGATCTGTGGTACCATGTGGCAAGAATATTTTTGATCAGTGATGTGTGGTTCCAACAAGATGGTTCCACATGACACATAGTTGATCAAACAAAAAGCCACCTCGCTCATCCGATTTAACGCCGTTGGATTTCCAAGCTTTATTTCTTCATCAATTGGTGTAACAGCCTCGGCAAACTGGGTACATCTGAAGAGTTTCGAGGAGGTCCTTTCATGCTATGCATTTCATTTTGTTTCCCTAGTTCATGAGCTTCGCAGAGCTCATGACAATATCAAGGAGTGATCCTGAATATCAAACTGAAGTGACATAAGCATAACTGATACGGATCCTCTGAATTGTTTGACAGCGTCGACAAGTTCTGGGAAAACGTTGTGTCTGAGAGCTCCTTGCCTACACTGGGTGGATCTAAACAGCGATTTTGAGACCGATTTTTGCATAAGAATGGGTCCATACTAGACTGCTCAAGACTGGCAGAAATATTAGCCTACTTTACAATTTCATAAACACCAAACCCCAAGGAGAAGTCAACCTTAGAACTTCTGCTGTCATCCATTCAATTTGTACCTTGTACCGCTTCCAATGGATTGGTACCTCTGGAAGGAAACATTGAAAGGGCACAATGATACTACTAGTACTACTGCTGATGTGCTGTGGATATATTCCGCAAAATATATGTCAAGTATGTCAAGGAGAGCGTTAAAGTCAAATGAACTTTTCAGGATTAAAGTTGGATCTGGTATCACTTTTTGAACTGAAGCTGGTATTGGTCCCTGGGGCTGTCTTGTACGTGGAACAGCAAATGTGATATTCTGAGAAGGGACTGCATGAATCCACCATTCTAGCTTTAAACTGCCCCTCCCAACCTTAGGGATTCAAGATTCGCCTCGAAACACCACCTAATTATGTTAAAAACTCCAATCTGTGGAGTATGTTTACCTGCTGTCACAATTCCTTCATTTCGACACAACCACCCGAGGGCTATTATCCTTCGTGTGTCTCTGCAAAACATACGCCCATTACAACCTCTCCTTTCAGATATCAATCTCATTACCTAGCCGCCAGGCGAAGTGTATCTTTAAAAATTTTATTAAAAACCCCGGATTTTTGGGTTTGCAAAAAAAATTATCCCCAACACCCTGGTGCAACCCGCCGGTAACAATTGTGTACCCAAACCAAAAATTTTCTAAAAAAAATGTTCCCCGCCTGACAGCGAAGCGACAACAAACAGCAAATCCTTTGAAGAGGCAGTCGGCAAATATTTTCACTTCGCAGCCGGATATCAATGTACCAATCTACCTGTGAAATATTTTCCGTAAACAAAGGGAATTTTTGAAATTATATTTTCCAAATGAACACAGGCAGGCGTACACGTACATACCAACCAACCCTGCCAAACAAAGCGTAAAGCACTGAAGTGCGGTGGCCGTGAAAGTTCCATGGAAATATTAAATTCTTATTATTGTGCCATCATTTTGCCTCCTTCGTCCCTGATCCTGGTACGCGCCAGCCTCTGAAATGGGGAGGTCTAACCGGGTAACAATCACTGTACACCTTTTGCGGTGCTGAGCAGCGCAATACAACGAAATTGGAAGGGCGATGTTGAACTGCATTATCGTTATTAATAAAATGTTGATTATTCCTTCTCGACCCTTGGATGGGAACACCGCTGCCGGCTTTCGCTTCAAGGACTCTTGGAATTTGTTTTGAAAAACAGCAAAAAAAAAAAATCAAAATCTGTTTGCTTCAGTGAATCCAACGAAAGGAGACACGTGCTCGTTAAACAGTTTTCATTGATTTGAGGAGAAATAAATATGGTTTGATGGCCAAGCGGGAGATAGGGCTATTCCTCATGGATAACTACTCTAAGGGTGCTGTGGAAGTTTGCAAGGAATTTAAAACTTATCCATTCGATTGTCTTGGGATAAGCATTGGGTAGAGCTGAAAAGAAAACAACCCTCGGGCACGCACCCCTTCTGTAAGTGATTCCTTCGTACCTACATAGCTGAATGGGATTACTCCTTTTCAAAACTTCCATTTGTGTTCGCTTTCAGGATTACGATAGATGGTTTCGCAGAATACAATGAATCCAATGAAGTTTAGTAAGCAAGTTAGAGAGAAGTATCTAAAGGTAGTATTCGACTTAGTTGTTAGCTTAAACGGGGCTAAATCCTACTTGGTGATACCCAACATACTTAGAATCTATTTTGGATTATATATGTAACTCGTACTCCACCAGGACGTAGAGAGAGATTACTTACAGGAGCTTAGAAACACAAATATTCGGCAGACACTAGCCCTGACAACAATTCTCACTGAGCGTGTCTAGAGTGTCTGAAGAGCAGTGTTCATTTAAAGAAGCTTTTTCGTGGCAGTCTTAGTCTTGAATACTTGCCAGATGTTCACAAAAAGAAGGTCCTTATCCAAGCCATGCTAAAGTATGAAACAAAAATGATAAACCTATTAAAAAAAATTGAATACCATCTCGCTAGTCAGAAAGGATGTTTAGTTGAAAAAGAAATTCAACTTTTAAAAGACAAAATACAAAAGAAACCACCAATAAGCTGCGAAATAAGGACGTATCTTAAGTTTAAAAGGACTTGCAACGAAAACCACAAACCACAGAAAAAGGAAAACTTCAAGAGGGAGCCACAAAGGACTCAAAACCAAAGACAGCCGCGTGGACAAAAATGGAATCATCAGCTGGAAAAGTCCAAAAAAACAAGGTTAAGCCAAGCAATGCAATGGAAACCCCTAACAAATTCTAAACAGAATGGATTACATGGAATAGTCCAATAAGTTCCAAAGTATACTATAAAGTGGACAAAAACCTGTTGGATCAGCATACTAGTTTCCTAGCTATGGCATGAAGACACATGGTTTTTTAAGTCTTTTCTGCATATTTTACAAAAGACTGATTGTCGAAGGAGATTTTAAAGCCAAGAATAAAAATAGGTGAAGGTTAGAATGGAAATTCCGATATTGCCTCGAATTGTGACACCACAGACACCAGAAAGAAATCCTAAATTAAATCCTTCCAGCAGCCATTTGGGTTGCAGTTGAGCATACAAAAAGACAGACCTCAGTCAAGACTCAAACTCGAAATTTTTTTTAAGAAACCAAAACCCTGTTCACACAGGACTGTCGGACTGGATTTTAGTTGACGTTTACAGCCGATAGGGGAAGCGGAGAGGTGACATGTTACGGCAATACAGATGTTTTTGACGTTTGGAAATGCCAATCGCTGTCACTTGACACTTGGGTGGAAACAAAATTAAAAACAGAGAAATTCACGAAGTGAACAATAGAAATATGAAATAGTTTTGTTATAAAAAAAATTTGTTATTAAAAAGCCAGCCAAAGCGCAGTTGAACACTTTAAGGTTAAAAACAAAAACCAATCCGCCAGTGCTGTATGAACACGCTCCGATCCTTCCCACCAGGTACAGAGGCAAGTAAGTAAAAACTAGCGCAGATTATAAATGGTTTAGTATTCGGGTTAAGGCCTGCACCAAGCTTGTAGAAAATCACGGAGGTAATAAGATTCCAAAGCCAGGCAGACCACTTAACGAAGTAACCTCACATCGCCTAATATCAATAAATAGATCGTATGTAAGCGTAAGTATGTCTAAATTATTCGGAAAAAATGGCTGCGAAGTGCCTGCAAAAAATAAGAATCGAACCATCAACTTGGCTCGAAAAATAAGTACTCTACGATCGATCAGGTGCCCAGTATGTATCAGAAATAAAATCCATGTGCTGCATTAAATTTCATAAATATAGGACAATCGTTCGATAAAGTCTAGCACAAAGGACTCATCCAAAAATTGAAAAAGCAACATCCGAAGGAGTATTCGAAAATTCTTAGGTCTTATATGACACAACGACGATTTTCTGAAGAATCGCTCAGCGTAAAGAAAAATTAAATTTGGTGTACCACAAGGCAGTGTATTAGGTCCAGTGCTCTACATAAATATCTAGACACGAAGCTAGATGGTAAATTGCACTCCAAAGCACATATGTATAAAGAAACAGAGAGATGTGAGCATACCCGTGCTAGACAAATTTACAAAAGACATTCCTTTACAGACCTTCCAACATAAAGCTCTACGAAACATAGTTAGTGCACCTTGGTATGTACATTTGAAACGCTGATCTATGAAATGGTTGAAGATGAAATTGAAAAGAGTTTCTCAAAGGCATAGAGTTAGGCTTCTCAACCAAGTTAACTTGCAAATAAGACAACTCCGAAGTATAGCCAATGCAGAGCTGGGAATTAAAAGAGAATGTGCTCAGATGATTCGTCATCTTCTGAGCAGAAACTACATTCTATGTCTGGGCATAGATTGCGTTTGTTGAGGTGATACCTCAGGCTACGCAGATCCTGAGCCAGCCCTGGCTAGTTCATCTGCAGATTCGTTGCCTGCAATCCCCTGATGACCTGGAACCCACCCGAGTACCACACTATTATGCATCGTAACAGCATTTAACTGCTAAGGAGTCCACTAAGTTGGACGACAACGCTCTAAGAGCTGCCTGACTATCTGAGAAGATATACATTTTAGCGCCCTTGATTCCCTTACTAAGGTTTAACCTGACGCAGATCTCAATGGCGTGGAGTTCAGCTTGGAAAACCGTAGGACACATTCCCATAAGTATTGAGACTTTAGTGTTGGGTCCAAAGACACCAGCACCCTCTCCAGAGTCCATCTTTGATCCATCTGTGAACCATATCAGACCTCTAGGGTCCAGTGTTCGAACACCATTAGACGGTGTTCCGGTCTAATATGTTAACCTCAAATAACCTACCGAAACAGTATTCCCTGACCATAACGTCGGGGACAGTACAGAACATGTCTCTTTGTGGGATTGAATCGAGAATTTTCAGGTGTCCCACGTGGTCACCTACCTTAAAATTGTATTCTAGTTGCAACTTGATAGCGCATCTAGCAGCCGTCTTCCTAATGAAGATTTTAAGAGGTGTGAGAGAGTTAGAGTCCCTTGCTATTGCAGAAGACTCCCTCTTGTATAAGCTTGTCTTGTCTTGAGCTCCGAACAAAAACCAATCCAAGCTTCAAACTTTAAGCTCAGTAGTCGACATCCTCTGCTACAGACTACATTGTGAAGCTTGAAGAGTAAAACGGCACAACTAGATAAGCCAGATCTGCCATCATCTTGACAGCTCTAGACGATGAGGGCTATTATAGATGGCTATGACATCGATCTTGAAAAGCTATAGGGTCTCGACTTGAAACTTATCGATCCACCGTACTTCCCTAGTGTTGTAAAATGTTTGCCTTATGTTCACATTTGCCTGAAAAGTGAGTAGCAGGGTACAGCCACTAGGCTTTCTTGCCACATTCTGTCATCTATGTAGATTGCTGAAATGATAGCCCTGTAACCCTACTGACAGTGTCTACACATTGTCTCTCATTTTTTTGATTTGGTACTACCTACGTGTTCTCTATCATCTTCAATATTTAACAGCTTCTAGATACATGCTTAGTACACAGCCCTATAAGGGAATCAGAAGCCACACCTTCTCCAATCGCAAGCACGATATTCAAACATTAGAGATCAATGACCCACGTGATTGATGTGTGTGAAAAATTTCCAAAAAATTTCAAAAAAAAACTATTTTTAACTTTTCTTTTAAAACTTTCTCAGCGTCAGGTAGTTTAAAGATTCGAAAACACCTCGAGCGCGCTCCGAAATCCTGTGAATTTTCAAAGAGAACTGAACACACTGCCAGTTCTGCTCTCGATTGCATTAAGTGCACTTTGAGTATTTTTTTTTTTTCAAAAACTCCACTTGTTTCGATTGAAAGCAAAGAAAAGAATAATATACAACAGCCACATGTATCCGTATCTAGAGTAACTCATCTCAGAGGAAATTAAATTTAATGATCGCACCTCATTCCGTTGGTTTATTTTTCCTAATACAAGGCCCAATCCTCATGGGAACGGAACAGCGGAACCGAAAATAATGAGTGCACTCACTCAGCGTCCCGCAAGCACAAGATCGAGTGTTAAGAACGCTCTGCAATACCGAAAAAGAAAAAGAATTCCCTCCCAACGCCCATGTGCGTCACAAATTCGAAAATAAATATATCTGCAGGCAATTTTCGATTTTTTAAAAACTCATAAACAATTTTGAAAAAAAAAGAACGAAACCCCAACCGAAGAAGGCAAGAGAGACCCTGATTGGTCTTTCGTTCGCACCTAATCACAGTGCGGTTCGGAAAATTTCGGCCAACTGTCGACATATCAATTCCACTAGATGGGCTGAGAGCATCACCATCAATAGAACGCCGCCGCCGCCGTCGCCGTCGCCGATACCGACATCACTTAATCGTACGCCAAGCGCATCGCATCATCAAATGAAATCAAAGAGGTGAGCCTGAGCTCCTATAAAGAGTACAAGACGTTAGTAAACAACTAAAGAAGAAGCCGAGGAGCTGGAGAGATTAGCTCGCTCTCTCCCTCCCTTGGTGTCGGCACTCTAGACGGAGGGGTGCGGCCACGTGAATTAAAGGATACACCAGCCGCCGCGAGCTCTGGACCTAAGCGAAATGTAAATATGCAATTTGCAAAAACAAAACAAACGCAGGACGAGTTCCAGCACCAAGTGCCAAACAACGAACATAAACCATCGCTCACATCGACAGTCGTGCGCGCGCTCAAAGTCGAAGCCGCTGCTGTAGTAGGTGAACAAGTATCTACATCTGCATCTTCATCTCACTATCTCTCGGCCGGCTAAGGTGTATCGTCTGATCGTCGCGGTCGGCCTGATGCCCATTATAACAGATGGCACTGGTACGGACGACGTTTGTATTATGATTGTGCGCCATCAACACAAATGATGTATGTTGTATCTGTTAACACTTATTCGGTGCTTTACACCGTCTTTATGCCGGCACACAAGGAGCTACTACTTGGGCTTCTGCTGTTGTGTTGTAGCCAAATAAACGAATGTCAAGTGCCGCAGATACAATGCAAATTATTTGCAGATACCTACTACAGGGCATATGCCAGTTGGCAGAGGTGGGAATTTGCAGAAATCTCTGTAAACAGCAATTAAAGGACGACAAAGGACACCTTTGCAACAACGGCAATAAACTCTCAGGGCGAAGGCCCACTTGAGAGTCACATAAGGTTCTGCCTTACGTACGATTATGAATGAATGGGATAATGGTCTTTCGCCCTTACAATGGCTTGAATTACATGACAAATAGAAAAGGGTAGCCTGGCTGTGGATCTTTTTGTGTCCTGTGATTATGTAGAACCAGTGTCACACATACATACGTATGTATGTCGTTTTTGTTTGGTGTGCCATGTTTTTCTTTGAGAAGATACACTCAACAGATTGTTCAGATGGCAATTTGTCTACTCGTATGCAGGGCGTTCTCGAGTGCAACACATTTTGAATAATTTGCCAAAATTTTAGGAGGCAATCGGATGGGTTTCATGAAATTGGTCTCCTCGACTCGACTGTCACAGCCTACTAAGTGGGTAAAAGAGTACTCATGGATGGGTCAGTCGTATCACATGTGCAGATACACCGTCTATCACTGTAAACCCCGGGAATAACCTATAGCTTCAGATGACAATGCCCTTCAAACCTGCATTTAAGCCCTGGCAGCAGCTGACATAAGCAATTAAGGACCGAACTAGCCACCATCATAATGAAATAAGCTTACAGCGTAAGCTTGGTCAATCAGTTTCTGCCTGTATAGCATTCAGAATACCAAAAGCTGTCAGGAGTGCCGTCTATAATATGCGCTTAAGTATCAAGCGGCGATAAGGCTAGCAGAACAACTTAAGCAGCGCCATGCCTACTCGTATTTTGTAAGTTCAATGCAGCTGAGGAAGTTCCATGACTCTGAGTCCAAAAACCAGTGTCAGCCTTAGGCAAAAGCCTGGACGCATAATCTTGACCTCTTTTCCTATTCAGGATCTTGCTTAGATATTTGGTTTCAACGGACTTAGTCAGTATCCATCCATTTTGCTAAGAGTACAACGTCAGTTGTTATTGAACTGACCGAAGGAAAAGAAAAGGTGCTAGTAGCTCTGAAATTGTTCCATCGACCCAGCTGACCTAGGGCTTCAACGGAGCTCTGCTGGTCTGTAGTTTACATATTAAATTACATTGAAGAATCCACACTTCCAATTGTGCAACCTTTGTAGAGAGTACACTTGGCGTTTGAATCGACTCGACTGCATGCCAACTGACGGGGCACCATCAGACACCCTATGCTTTCCTGTGGAGACCCTAAGGACTCTCAATCTCTAAGGACTGGTCTGCTTTATAGGTCGCAGTCTACATTATAAAAGTTCAATTGTAGAGCCTAGTTCTAGTCAAGGTAGGAAGGGTGCTCTAAACTTCTACATCCGTTGAGACCCCCTACAGACTCAAGTCTGATCTCGAAAAGGGCCTGATGCTTTGCTTCACATCATCACGCAGTACTCAGCTAGAATATGTTAGCTAAGTATTGTGTTAACTGTGTAGGCTTGTAGGCTCAAGATCACCTCGATCCCCAAAATTCTGGTAGCTTTTCGGTTTCGATCTTGAGCGGAAGACGACGTCTGCCTTTACCTATGCTTTGAAGAGTAATGGGTTGGATCTTGTTTGTGGCATGTGGAATCGTATATCACTGATGACAAGTCCATCAAATTCTGGCCATAAATAGTCTTCAAAAGTGGCACACTAACGAGCTCTATTCTACGTAACATAGCGATCAACACACACACGATCACTTTTTGTGGATCCAATGGAGTCTCTTGAAGGACATTTAGGTTTGTTGCTACGGATTATCGTCGCTAAAGATAATTTTCTAATGAAATTCAATATTTTCTTAAATTTCCGCCTTCGACTCTTCAAATGATCAAGAGGCTTCACTTCTTGAGTTGATTTGATCTTGTAAAGGTGTTGGGCAAGATATTTAAGCAAAATTCGCCACAATGTGGACTGAGAGACTGAGGCGTGGAATCCACTGATTTGGTTTATTTTGAAAAACCGGGGTGTCATCTCTCTGGCACAGGAATATTCAGTAGGGAATATGTTAACTTGAATTCAACCACTAAACCCCCCACAGCTCGTCTGGTGGGACGGGTATTACCACCGAAAATGGGTGTAGGAACTCTTTAAGTTGTGACCATCAACTCCGAATTTCCAAAGTATTTCTAAGTAATAACCAAACACTGCTCGTTCTTTAACTTCATCATAAGAAAATTGTAAATATTGATGAACATTTCAATATTAACAAATCGTGAAAAAAATATAAGGGCTCCTTGGTCCTGAAATAGAAAACTGTCATGTCCCTATTGAAAACCCTTTTACTGAGAGTTAAGGCTTCCACACCCGCCGTTTGACAGTTCCTCAGCCTCTGTTCCTGATCTTTTCACGACTCCCTCTGTCTACGGAACCTTTAACCTTTAAGTGCAACACTACTCTCCCATCAGTGGCTAATTTGTTTTTCAAACTTTTCGTCGCCGTCCACTCTCAAGTGTCCTCTCCTTCAAAGTATAGGCAAGTAGCCTTCATTAAAATTATCCTTTCTGCTCCTTTTAACTATTTCCTCGGACACTTAGTAAATGCAGTCACCGTCCTAATTTCTGACGGCAGGTAAAATCAAAAAAAAAAAAACCCCCCAACAAAACAACTGTCAGACACAGGATCCTGCGGAAGGAGTAAACAAAACTTCAATTGTGCCCGGAAGTTCCAACAAATGAATACAAAAATCCAAACAGCCAACATAAGGAGGCGGCCGACTCCTTGGCAGGGGTATACTATGTATAGTACACTCCGCAACTTCCACAATTATAAACTGTCCTTCCGCTCCTGAATGAATTTATGAAAAGGGTTTCTTGTTTTTGCTTTTTATTTACTCAAGACTTGGGTTTTCCGATTTAAAATCCTTCTCCGAGCCGATGGCATTCGGTTTTCTTCCCCCTTTTTGTCTTCCATTATCCTTTTCCACTGCGTCATTGGTATTTAGAAAATCTCAACACACACATATCCAAGGGATTGGAAGGACGAAAAAAATCAACTTTTAATATGCTAAACTGCAGGGAAAAAGAAAAATAGAAATTGATCCCCTTCCCCGGGTACGGCGGCGGCGGCGGCGGTACTAAAACAGGAGCAAACACACACAGGGAAGGCAAATAAATATTTTCGTCATTTTACCGCTTCAATGGGTTAATCCCCCTTTTTGGTTCGCGCTTCGTACTCGTATTCGCATTCGGAATCGACTTGCGTTGCTGTCGCAAGGACGAGAGGCAAAAAGAAACTAAACTCAATTTCGCGTGTACTTCATGGACATGCTCTCGTTATTTACCTTTCATTTTGCGATATGAAACATCCTGTAGTCAGGAGCAATTTATTGAAGGAATTTTCATTTCAATTAGAGCGATAACTTTCCCCGGAGTTGTCTTCCTTGTGTTTATCGAACAAATGCAAACATCCACGGGTTGTTGTTTTGTTTTTTTTTTTTTTATTCGTTTGTTCGTCCTTTTTCTCCTTTGAGTGGGGTGTAGGATGCGAAGGGTGGGCGCTATTGTACTCGAAACTATTTTCATTATTTCCAACACTTTTTTCCCAGCAGCTACGGTGGTGGTAATGATGGTGAGGCTGGTGGATCCTTGTTTATTCATCTGTGCGCGTCACCTTCTGCCGGTTTGAGGTACTTGTTTGATTAATTTGAACATGTTTGCCTTACGCACTTGTTAAGGTGGATAAACATGTAGTTGAACATCTTAGTGATGTAATTGTAAATACTTGAACGAACGAGAGGGTTATTTAATTGCGTTCAGGGGGGAAGGACTCTTTCTAGAAGTGAGCAAACGCTGTTGGTCCGTGGAAGGAGCGAGGGGTGCTAATGAAGTGGATGTAGTACCTATGTATATTAGTGAGGGGACCTTAGATACTTAGGAGTTCATGTCCAAGCGACTGCTTAGTTGCACTTTGTAGGAAAGATTCTGTTTTTATAGGTTGCTTGTCCATTAGGAATCAGGCTAATCGACGTAGCACCTCCCTAATGACGAATAGTATGTCCTTATTGCCCTGATCTGTCAAAGCGTTTTTGTAGAACGATTTGTGAAAATTTGGTACTAACGTCCATTCTAAGGGGGCATTCCATCGTCAATTCAAGGTTAAACTTCAGTAAGTCCTAGCTAAGACAGTGAAAGACTGCTGAGTATCTCTGTTACCCAGCATGACTGCAACATGCCAGGGAATACTGACTAGAAGAGGCTCCTCTGGTTGAGATGTTATAAATGCCACCACCATCGAGAACGTTTTATGCTAAATACCTTATCACGACCACTGCAACACTGCTAGGCTACTCTTTCGACTCTAAATGAAACCAGTTCCATCGGGCTCCTAACATACAAGAGAGGAACCCCCTCCACGATAGTGAATACGCTCACCGGACACTGTGCTATAGGAAGACATGCTCAAAGATTGGGCATTCCTTTCGCAGAAATCCCTTGAAGGGATGAAGAGGAAAAGGAGACCACTAGTAACCACCTACGCACATGGACTGCACTCGCCAACAACGGGAAGGGTACTCTATCAAGGTGAATACCTATTCAATCATTTTAACGATCTCAGCACCGCCTGGGCGGCTTAGATTATACAAAGGAGCAGATGGTTTCCAGAGTAAGAAGGTGATCCTTCTTACCTTGCCAGGCTCTAACCCTGAACTGGGGTGTAGTCGAATTTTCACGTATGGCTCCAAAACTTGTCAAGGGTCTGGTGCTGGTGTTTTCGTTGAGACTGACAACACAAGACTCCACTACTGGTTAGCCAAGCTTTCTTCTGTCTTTCAAGCGCAGATCTATACTATCTATAGGGCCCAGCTGAACCTTGTAGCCCATTCCAAGTCAGAGAATCTAAGAGCGCTTTGATTGCAAGGCAAAATCCCTTGAATTCTTGTCCAGGTCCTAGGACACACTGGGATTGCGGAAAATGGGATCACAGTTGAGATTACAAAGCAAGGCTCAGAGGATGATTTTTTTAGGACCTGAGCCTGCGTTGAGTCTCTTCGCATCCTCGGTCAGGGTCGCCATTGACGACTGGGTCTGTAACGAACACAATTGCATGTGGCATGGTTCTGCATGATACAGACTTAAGATGTTCCCTAATATCAGCGACATTCTTGCTGTCTCTCAGCAGAAAAGACTGTGGACAACTTACTGGTTGAGACAGCTTTATCTGGGACGCTTGTGTAGATGGGGCCGGTACTCCGAATCATTTTCTTTGCTATTGAATCAGGTGGCAAATCTTCGGGGTGATGTTGTAAGCTCCACATCACTGAAATGGCCGAAGAAAGGATAAAGGAAAAGGAAAAAGGAAATGGAGTGCCAGAACTGGAATTGAAAAACTATAGCTAAAGTAATTCAGGATCAAGTTGATCTTAAAAGTATTTTCGACGCCAAGCTAGAAGATTTCCAATCGGGATGCTCCTGTTTCGATCACATCAACACACTCTACGGATCATCATCGAGCAGTTTGACGAACGTTAATCTCGATTTCGAGAAAGCATTTGACAGAGTCAACCTTACTTTCACGTTCCCAGTTTAAGAGACACCTGTTAGAGTTGAAATCGAAATCTAAAGTGGCGTGCCACAAGGGTATGTCTTTTCACCGAAACTATTTTTTTTGGTCTATCAACGTCTAATGCTAAATGTCCACCACTGTCACAGAAAGTCTTCACCAGTGACTACGAATCATCTGTCAAACCGGATTGGTTCTGCGAATCTCCACAAGAGAACATATCAGGATCTTATTGACATCACAATTCGAAGACAGAGGTGGCAGTGAATTGGATAAGCAATGCGATGTCTGAAACTCGCTGACTTAGGCAAAGAGTGAGTTTAGCAAGACTGGGAAGAAGTCGTTCAAAGCTACGATGTAACCACACACAATGCCTTGAGTGCTTAGTGGAGTCCTTTAGACCCACGAGGTGCAAAGTTTGACAGAAAATATGGCTTAGTCAGTCAATGCTTACTCTATCCTTGGCGTTGCCTACAGTGACTACAATGATTTGATGAAAGACTTACAAAGTTTTATTCCCCAAAATGCCAGATTCCTCCTACCAAAATGTGAGCTTGTATAGCTTAAACTAGTCGTTCTACGTAGAACAAGGGAGCCAAGTTGGTCAGGTTAGGTTAAGTGCTTATCCTCTGCTTGCGGTAGGATACTCAATGTCTCCTCTGTGTTTTGAACTAGTAGTCTACAGACTTTACTGATTTCCAAAGGAAAGAGTATCCCAGGGCAGCTGCATGGTAGGTGTCATGATTCATCCTCCTTTTTGTCCATATATCTACGACAGAAGAGTGGCCAGTGCTATAAGCATCAAGGCATCGATAGTAGTCCAACTAGGACTCTTATAGAAAAGGTGATGAGTTCTAGTCTAAAATGCGTGAAGTTTTCTTACTCCATTCATGGAATGTGTCCGGAACTGAGTCAGAATCTGACCGGCTGACCCAAGTCTATAAAAGTGCGGATGAGCAACACAACAGCCCTACTCTTTCAACCCGAAAATTTTTGCATCGCAAGCAAAGTGCATTCCCCTTTGCAACCGTCGCGTGCGTCCGTGCGTCCGTCTGTCCAACTGCTTCACGATATTTATTTTCGTCGACCTATAAATAGCCCAATTTCGGGAATAACAAATCAGCAGATTTAATGGAATCTCAAAATGCCACTAAAAACCTGTTTTGACACCACCAATTGGACATATTCGACATTGAATACCGGCCCCCGGTGCCATTCGTTTTAAAACCCATTATCCGTGTCAGCACTGCCAGCATAGTCATTTGTATTTTTATCCGGACGCCCGATTCTGGCCGAATATCAACCGAATTTATGTGCGCGACTTAAATAGATCAAAGATGTATGCAATAAATCATTTAAACGAGAATAAAGTATCTAACACCAAGGCGGTGCGCGCATTTAATTTCAACAAATAACAACTGCACTGCCTGGCGCATACGTCGGTTTTAAATAAAAAACAAATAAAGCCAACATTCGTAAATAAACATAGCGCCGAACATTACAATGGTCGTGAATTTATTTTTCCTTTTATTTGACGTCTGACACGACGCGTTGACGTTGGCGACGCTGAGGGAACATACCCAGGCCCGATGAATTATGACGTAAGTCCGCCGTTTAAACGGGGCCCTTAGTGGCAGCTATTTGTTCCGGAAAAGTGTGTCAAAAAGAAATTGTGGTAGATACCAATAAAAAATTGGAACAAATTCGACTTCAATTCGGCACAAGTGTAGTAAAAGTTCTCACGAACATCTCTGGCCACAAGCTAGGTGCTAATTTGCATGTAAACTCTGGCATCGAAGTATTCGATTGTGGGAAAGTATTCGATTGATTAAGGCCGGCACGCATTTATTGCGCCAACTGCAAGTTGGTGTTGTCACTTTGTTCGACATATGGTGTTTACCATGTTTGAGTTTGTCATTCAGGCCCTATTTCTCGAAAGGGAGAGAGAAAGGAATGCAAAGAAGATTTTGAAATATCTGAAGCGAGGCAAACATTGTTGCAATATATACTCAAAGTTTGAATGCGTGTTTTTCGATTTAGTGGTCTAGTGTCAGCCCACGCAATTGCATTAATTTTACTTTTACTCCGCGCGCGCAATCGAGTTCGACTGAAACCAGCAGCCATCAGTGTAGTATCTGTCAACAACGCTTTGGTTTTGGTTTCATCTGTCAGGCAGACAGCTATAAAAGTCATTCGAAAGTCGTAAAAGATTGTCATCAATCTGTAGATTACATAGTCGTTCGTAGAGCATGTCACAAAGCGATGTCTTCTATACTGCTGCGGTTTAGATAAAGATTTAGTATTGAAGGGCCCTGCGATTGTAAAAGTAGTGATATGACGGCAGAAATAATCAACTTTATTGTGAACTGGGAACGAAGGGGAATTTGAGTATTAACTCTCACTTTTGGCCAGACAAGGATCTTGTGACAATCTGAGTCCAACAATCGAAATAAACGAAGCTCTACTTTCTCGACATTGCCTCCGGTAACTACGTTTAGCAATTAGCTCTTCTAGCATTTCGGGTTTGAATAACAGAAAAGTAGGTTCTGGCAATGAAGTACAGGAAATGCTAGACACTTTTAACTAGAATGTAATTTTGGCCGGTATAAGCCCAACAGCAAGAAAACAAGGTGGTTGGGTGCAGGTCAGTCCCAATCTTTAGCTCTTTCGGTGTCTTATGTTGATCGAGATATCTGTTCAAAATTCTGGCATAAGCTAGCCTAACAGCCTCATATTCAAAGAACAATAAACCTTTGGAGAGTACGAGAAGGCACTAAAAGCCACGTTCTGCATAGAAGAAGGTAGTCTGAGGAATTCAAAATCCAAAGTAAGGTAGGTAGGTTACCATGGCAGGCCACATAGACTAAATAAAATCCTTTGGATCTAGAATTCTCTTGAAACTACCCTTGGAACCAGCAAGAGCTTAGTGTAAAGAGATTGAAGCTATTGGGGTTAACCAGTTCACCTGGAGTGCCGGCACAAGGAAGGTGAGAAATGCGAGGAGTTCCAGGCCCAGTTTAGTGGGAAGTCTACAAATAATTCTATGTCACGAACTGCGATTGATGTGAGCGTCCTTTTCTGTGTAATCGAACAGTTGGCGTGTTTCTGATCCCGTTTGGGCTAGATCTGTCCGGAGATGTCTGCCCATCTACGATGGTTGAATACACGGCTATTAATTGTAGCCGAGGAAAGGTTGTTCCACGAGTGGCAAACTCGTCGACCATAAAATTTCCAGGAATGCCTCAGTGTCCCGGTGCACTCATGAAGTGAATATTGAATTGCTCCGTCAGAGGGGCGACATTTTAAGCAGTTTCTGAGTTGAATGTCAAATCTTTGATCGCAGCTTGACTACTCTTCAGCCACGACTACACCTCCTCGATTGCTATGATCTTCGTCTGGAACAAGAATCGAACAGAGATTTTTTTATGCCTTTTTGGTGTGTTTTGTGGGAGACTTCAGGTATATAAGCAGCAGAATCACAAAAGTCGGACTCAGAATGCTGTCAGGGGGGACTACATACATTGCGGGTGTACTCGTTCAAAGGTGACTTCCGCTGAACGACGCCCTATGTTGGGTGACAGGATTTGAGTATCCTCCTGGTGTAAGTTATTTTGACTACCTTAGCCTATCCGTACCACTTCCGGCAGCACTGATAGAATACAGTAATGATTGGTAAAAAGTTTGTCAATACAATTGGCTTTCACTCCTCCTCCTCCTCCAGTTGGAATTTAATTTTCAATCGAAAACAACTCCCAACTTTGATAATAGTTTTCCTATCCGAACTCGGGCTATCACATTGCGGATATCCAATTTGTGATATGGTCTCTGTTAAATCTTCTATTTGCGTTAAAAAGTTTTAAAATCTCTTCTCAAAGAAACGCTACCAATACCACACCGAACAACAAAAAGTAAGTACTGAAGTTTGATTCCAGGATTGTTAAGTTTATTCGCCAGAAAAATACAAAAAAAAAAGGAAGTACTTCTCTCAGCGCCGCTTTATACACAGGATTAGTGCATGTATCTTCGAGGAGTAAACTTCGATTCACAAAGGAGAGAGGTTCGAAACTGGATTTTCGTTTTATGACAGAGATTTTCTGGGATGAAATGGATTCGGTTGTTTGCGATTCAGTGTAACGTCATCAAAAGTTTTACAAAATTTCGTAAATTATTTAGTTTTTCACTCGAATGCGCATTTAAATGATTTATTTGGCTATGACTGGGCTATTGTGGGTTTGTCCTGGGCCTAGCTGTCGAAAAGGGTTTGTTATAGCCGAAGATCTGAGTTAACCAATGAGGAATCAGTGACGATGACAAGGTTAGTATCTAGACCTGGAAAATGCGATGCTTAGTAGATCATATTGGTAGCTTTTTTGGCTAAAAAGTCGCTCACAAGGATGGGACTTGTAAGATAGTGCATTTCGTGATCGAAATTCAAGGGTTCTTCTGCCACAATTCCGGTCTTTTTCGGCGATTTCTCTCCCTCAAATGCTTCACTGTTTCACCCGTCCTGAGTGAATAACACCACGAATATCGAAGAAAACAGAGAGTAAAGCCTTAATTTTTAGCGACTTTGACGTAGTTGTGTTCGTTTTGGGTCATGAGCTTGCTTGCATGTCATACCATGTTCCATGAATGTGGGGTTCGAATTGACTGGTTCTGACATGTCTTCAGCAACTTTTTTTTAGATCTTCCATATGAAGAACGTTTAGCTCTTTTGAAACAAGCCATACTGGGACGCAGCTTATGCACACAGCATCACCCAAAATGTGGCAAACTAGTTCGTGAGAGATGGATAGTGACTATAGTGACCATTTTCTTCACGAACTGCCTCTTTGAACGCTTCATACCACTCAAATGCTCTTGTTTTCGATATCACAGAGTCCCAGTAGGCTTTCCCCGACATTTTCAACGCAGTCGAACAAGAAAATCCGTTTGTAACACAATATTTCAAAAAAATTCCTTGCGCAACGCTTTTTCCATAGTAAAAATCGCCGTAACACTTGAGGTTATGTTTTGGTTGCTGTCAACCAACTAGTTGACAGATCGCGCTCAAACTCAGCGTCAAAATAGATGACAGATGTACGAACATAGAAATATTTTTGTTTTAAAAAAACCTTTAACGTGGGCCGGTAAAATGACTCAGACCCGCTGATATGTTGACTGAATGTAGTATCCAATCTTTTCGTACCCTGTTTTGGGGATCGAAATCTTTAGAATTTTCCAAAAGAATCTCAGAGTGGATAGAATGGCTATTTCTGCTGGACTTAAAGTTTTGAAAAATGCGCACACCCGTGCAATACGCTAGAAGTATCGATCGCTGCCTGTGACACGATCAGCGTCGCGTTCGAAAAACTTTTCACTAAGGGCATAACAATTTTGTATTTAAATAAAAAACAAAATGGTCGAGATATCGGGCTGAAATTTATTCCACGTATAGTACATATGTTAAATTTGAGTATGAAATTTGATTTTTTTCATATGATCACCGCGATTACGTTTGCAGTGATCGTTTCTTTGGAGTCAATTTTTCACCACTCTTCCACACATATCACCTTAGCGTTCGACATTGTTCCTCTAACGTTGCTGGCTAGTTAGCATAATTCAACGACTTGACGTCATAAAAGATAGCCATTCATATGGGCCATTTCTCGGGATTACACATTTACAGAACGTCCCGATCAATTGTTTGAGCAGATATCCACTTCCATCCATCCATCCACTTCTGTCTGAAAATAGTCTTCCCACATGAAGGCCTATTAACAAACCCCTTAAGCCAAAAATGTGTTTCATCGTTAAAGATGGTTTTTCGATGAAATTGAAGCCAATCGGAAGGATTCACTTCTTGAGTTAGTTTGATCCTGTAAGGGCCTCGTAGTCAAAATATTTCCCCAGAATGTGGGCTAAAAAATTGCCAACTCCTGCGAACGACAGGGAATCAACGGATTTGGTTTATTTTGAACGGAAGCACTCACGGCAGCGATATTTTCGGTACTACGTCCAGGGCGTTGTCTCTCCGGTACAGGAACATTCAATAGTGAATATGTTGACTTGAATTTATCCACTGGATGGACGATTTTTACGACCAAAAATTGGAGTAAGAGCTCGACTCAGAATTTCGGTAGTAATTTTCAATAATTTTCAAACTTTGTTCATTCATGAACTTCACGGTAATAAAAATGTAAGCTTTGGCCAAAGTTTCAACGTTGACGAATCATAAAAATAGTTAAGCCGTGGGTTTGTACTGAAATACCAAATTGTTATGTCCTTATTGAAATTTTTTTTATATCAAACCTTAGATTGACCACAAAAATAGTACCAAAACCATCACAATTTTCAATAATTGGTCATTGAACATAAATGTTCACATATTTGTCCTCAGATTGTGTTTACCAAGTATTTTCCCATCACTAACTGCAATAGATACATCATCTCACCTATCCTAGCACCATGGTTGCAGATCCAGAAATTAAATTCCAAGAACAAGCAACTTAACCTCAGCAAACAGACTCGATTGCCATAAGTAGACCTACTGCTAGTCGTTAGATTTTAAAACTCAGTCCAAAGCATGCTGAAGTATCTACAACAGTTCGATGAAGTTTTCCTCTTAAAATTTCTCAAAAATATTTGATTTGACAAATGAATCCAGTAAACCATGTCGACCTTGTTAGACACATTCAAATCCATAACCAATCCCGTCAGAGTTCCAGAATTCTCGTATCATTTCCCAAACACCAAACTCTGGCACTTGCTTCCTATTTGTCCCTCGGGTGTAGTGTGTGTCTAAGCGGGGGACATAGTATGTAACATCGAAAATTAGGTACTTCCCGAACGGAGAGATACTCCTATCCCATAGATACCAGGACATCTATCAGCTTATTGTACACAACACCACTTTATTGTCTTGTTTTGCATCCTCTTGCATTTCGATTTAATCCCGCTCCCTCTGTTTCGAATACTTTGATCGCATCTCTACCTTATTACACAAAAAAACAACTCATTCAACGTACTACGAGCATGTGTATTCGATTTCGTCCTTAATTCGTTCGAATCGCTTGCAAGGGAACACAACAAAACTCAATGATATCCTTTTCAACTTCAATTAATCCCAACAATTAATGAGGATGATGATCAACAAGCAAAAGAACATCCCTTAGTTCCGTCTGGATGCTGCTAGCCGAACAAAACATTCAAAAGGACTTCCCCACAACCGTTTCCCCTTCACAGACGACGACGAGTTGAAGAACAAAAACACAGAAATGGGACAAAAAAAAAAAGTCATAACACTCCTCTCCCGGCCATCGATGACAATCACATGTGTGTGCAAGGACAAAACTCCTGGCCGGGACTCAATGCAGCAATCGAATCGAGTGAAGCGTAATAAAATCATTAAGTAGGCATTCAGTGTAAAATCGCAGACCGATCGGGTGTGATTGAGGGAGCGTCGTTGCCGTTTTATTGCCTTCATATGTGGAATCCCCGAAACACAATATACGTGCATACAGCCGTCTATTAGGGGTAAATCCCTGGCCATGGATGCATGTGTTGCGGAACAGATTTGCGCGAAATGTGGAACACAAAAGAATGCGAGGACACCCTCCCTGCGAAGCATTCCAGCCATCCATATGGTTATTAATTCAATAATTGTTTGTGTACCAACCCCGGGCTTAAGTCGCAACAGAAGCACGAGCGCTCAAATCCGACAGTTATGGTCGGTCGGTTGTGGCCCCCCAGAAACATATGTACGAGCTGTCAAGATTACACTTACCTTTGCATTCGTTGGCATCGCGGGATGTCGCTCTGCCCCATGGCCGATCGAAGTGGAACGGCTTGCAGCGCTCACAATCCCTGCCGGCTGTGTTGTGCCTGCACTCGCAGGCCAGTAATCCGTCACGATCTGTGATGCATTTGGAAGCGTGTCCGTTGCATTTGCAGCGTCCGCCAACGGAGAAGTCCGACACCGCATAATGCTGTCCGACCACCGCCGTGATGGCCATAGACGTTGACACGCTGATTGTCGGAGGATCGATGGCATTCGAACCGAGCGTGTCGTCCGTGTATTTGGTTCTCGACACTGGGGCGATCATACCGTTGTTGTCCTGATGCGACTGCACTTGCTGGAAATGATCCTCGGGCATTTGCAGACGGTGGAAGATTACCCGAATATCGGTGGCCGTAACCCAATCCTGGAGAACGGTCGATGAGTCGAAATCTCTAGCAGATGGCCGGCCTTCCAAGGTGCTAAAGGCTATCCGAGTGCCTTGGGCAGACATCCCGTCAGTGCACTTGGCCTCTTGCTCATTGGATTTGTTGATGGTTGCCCGATTCGGGCGTCCGTAGAGCCGTCGGCACTGAGAACTATAGAACTGGAATGGTTGCCAGGTCTTGCCGTAGTCCGAGCTCTTGTAAATCGCAATGGAATCTGGCCTCGGCGCCTTCGGGCAGAACTGCAGGCTGACATAGGTCAGCTCGTACTTCTTGTGCAGCGACAGGGTGAGGGTGATATTATCCGGAGGAGCATTGATGCTCGTCGCTGGCATCACGGGCTCCGATCGCCAGCAGGTCACGTTGTTCGGATTGTTGAGATCGGTCATTGCCGATGCGGGGAATCTCCGCTTAGAGTTCGAGTCATCGCAAATGTGACACGAGGGTTCGTCCTTGTTCTGAAGCGCCTCACAGTAGCGCTCGGGACCGTTCTGTCCGCAGGTGCTCGAGGCTGTCACGGGATTGCCGTAAGCGGCGTTTACAAAGTCCGGGATACACTTGGTTGCCTTCTCTTCATTGTAACACGGATCCATGGATGCTTGCGATGCATACATCTTGATATACGCGTCCGATGGTATAGCTGAGGCTCTGATCGCCAACTGGACGACCAGGAGATACACGCAGACAATCACTTTCATGATCGAGATACTTTGGATTTGAATTTTTTGAGAAAACAGATACAAAGATACTTTTGGTTCGACACCACACTTGATCACTAAATAAAATAATTGACGGGACTTTCGTATCTCTGGCACTCAAATCAATTTTTTTTTTTTCAAATTTTAGGTAGACACGGCGGGGAGATGAACAGATACACTATGCTTCCTCGCAACGAGATCGACGAATCGTGCTGAGGAAGGAATCTATTACTAACGAATCCGTTTTTATGATCATCACGCCCGACTGGCTAATACTCAGAACGGCGTCAACGAGTCTGACGAAACTATCCGCAAACGACAAACTGACCCACTACCTAAGCAGATACAATCTACCTCGGGGCTCTTGCGGAGGAAAAAAATACGAAAAATTTTACGCGCACACGACTGCGAATACGAGTACGAGATGGATGTATCTTAGGGTTGAAAACGAGCGACACACGATACCACGACAGAGCAAGCCGGCTGTTCACAGTCAACTGATGCTGTTAAGACACGTTCGCATCCATTCACCGTCTGTTCCGTAAGTGCACGTAGCGTATTCACGTTGAGGCGAATCGTGTTGCGCTAAAAATCGAAAGCAGACATGGTCCACGGCTGGCTGCTGTGCTGCTGTGGCGGCGGCGGCGGCGGTGGTGGTGGTGGTGGTGGTTTGGTTGGTCGAAATCTCGTCTCGCGTTTCTCGAATCTGTTGTGCAGCAGTCAAGTGGTTGTCTTGGCTAAGCGAGGGAGTATGGGATGTGGTGAGTTTTGTAATGAGATACAAATGTGCTCTCGCCTGTAGATACTTTTCTGTTTGCTCTTAAAACATTCGAGTGCGAGATACACTTTGCAGACGTAGATACACAAATGGAGAGTTTCAGATAGATGTATAGATACATGTTGCTATGTTAACCGTCTGTAGGGCAGTCATGTTGTTTTTTTCATAATAAATTCAGTGGGAGTATGGAAGTTTAAACAAGAACCATCGAGCCTATAGAACTGAAGCAGGGTTGGATGAGTTGTCATAGATATGGTAAAGACCCCCCAGATCATATGACATATTCAGTGTCGGAGGCCGTCGACACAGTCACAGCCTAGCCTGAAATGAAGAAAGAATTGTATGGCTTGGTTAGACCAACAATTGACCAAACCATGCACAATAGGATTCACAAATTGCTTTAAACTAACTTCTGTCCTAAGACACTAACATGACAGATTGATTTCCAGAAAAGGATGAGTTGATATAAACGGGCCTCTAGTAAGGAAATGGAAGAATTTTCTAGATGCAGTCACTTGATTCCTTTCGGTGGAAATGAACTCAGTGCACACCTTCAACATATTTGAAGAGTTTTTCAATAGAGACATAACAATTTTGTATTTTAACACAAATGTATCCTTAAACTCTTTTTATGGTCTGTCAAGGTCAAAGCATCAGTAAAACTTCATGTTTTTACTATGGTGAAGTTCACTAACGAGCAACGTTTGGAAATTAATAAAAATCACTGTCAAAAGTATGAGTGGTGGTCTCAACTTTAAGAGTTCTTACTCCAATTTTTGGCCAAAATAATCGACCCACCAGACAGGCTGTACATACTACAGAAGAAAAATTCGAGTCACATATTCACTATTGGATGTTCACTTGGCAATGAGACAACCCACCGCTAGAAGTACCGACAATATCGCAGCCGTAAGTGTTTCTGTTCCAAATGAGCCAAATTCGTCGATTCTACGTCGTTCACAGAAGTTGGAAATTTTGTGGCCCACATTGTGGATAATTTTGTGTGAAGATTTTGGCCTACACACTTACAAAATTGAATTAACTGAAAATCTGAATCCTCTCCATCATTTGAAGTGCAGACACTTTTCCGATTGGACTTTGAAAAAGTTTGAAAAAAGTCCTGAATTTCATCGAAAAATCATCTTCAGGGATGAATGTCATTTTCAACTTTAAGGCTCCGTCAAAATATGGTTTATTGGACAGGAACAAGGTCACATGTTCTTCAAAAGACTATTGAATCCACACAAAGTGATCATGTGCGTGGTGATCGCCATGTTACGGTCAGTGGAGTTGGCTATAGTTGGTGTTTTTAGCCAAAATTGGATGAACTTGACATCAGTGAGATGTGGTTCCAAGAAGATGGTACCACATGCCACATAGCTAGTCAAACAATTAATCTATTGACGGGCCAGTTCGGTAATTGTGTAATATCGAGAAATGGCCACAATGAGGTTACGTTAACTTGGTTTATGCTCAGGAATAATATCATATATGTGTGAACGAGTGGTGAAAAATTGGCTACAAAGGAACCACCTTGAATCTCATACTTAAATCTAATATGTGTACTATACTTGGAACAAACTGATACCCGATATTGCAATTATTCTGAATTTTATTTAATTACAAACTTGTTATGTCCTTATTGGAAAACCCTTCATACAATCCATTGAGTTGGAGTGGGGCGATTCAGATTTTAGAATAAAGTTGTTCCAGATCCCCGAAGGTGAATTGCATGCATCGTCTCCAAAATCAGTATTATTTCTAGATTTATGTATGTCTAGATCCTTTTTTCTAGATTTCAGGATAGACCGCTGCAAATCGTAAATCGAGTCGATGCACTTATAAGCGATGGTGAGGAGACTGATACATCTGTAATCGGTGCAATTGGGAGAACTGCGGTAGAATCGGGCAAACGATGTTGAGATTTCATTCAACAGGCATACCTACACTCATTTGGCTAAATTTTTGAAATGAACAGTGAAGGTGACTTGGTATAGAACGTGGATTAGGTAGGAGAAGAAGTATTAGAGATACGTTATCTCTAAATATCTCAGCCTTGGTGTATACCAACGATGTTGCCTAACACTAGGATGTTGACCATCGTTGCTTATGTAATTATTTCCAAAATCTGCACCACATGCCTGCTCAAGTATCTGCGTATCCAGTTCTATGGAACCAGTGAGACTAGTAAGTTCACTATCAAATAGCAATCCCGAAGGCACCACGTGGAGATGATGATGGGATTTTATTCACTATCCACTATTCATGTGGACATCGGAGGAAAATTACATTTCAAGAAGCTCGGCTTCACCTAGGAAGTTCTGGACTGGCTTATATCTTAACGAATAATTGCACATTGAAGCAAAAGGCATGGATCTTGGCCAGAAGTGAGGCCAATAGTAGATGGACCTCCCTGGACACCTGTGTGATCACCAGAAGCCTATGGCCTTGCTTTGACAAGAGTAGGACCGACCGAATTATGCTAAAGGATAGGAAGTCTCTTTCGAGACGTGGAAGCTAATGAGGATACAACCCACTTTCTCTGTCACTGTCCTGGGCTTATCCACCTTAGATTCAAATTTCTAGGGCGGCACTTTTTCCGTGACCTTGAAGAATTAGCAAACAGACCAGTAAATGAAATTTTTAGGTTCATCAAATCAACAGGATGGTTTGGCGATCCACAAGATACAAATCAGTACTAGGGTTTACCAATAGGCAAGGAACTTTTTCCCTTGGGGTATGTCTGTATTGACCTGAGTGTGGCGACGGGATATTATCTAGTCGCCTACCCACATACCTAACCTAACCTAACCTAACCTAACAAATAATTACTGCCATACTTTGTCAATACTAACGTTTTGCGAAAAAGAAACCTTTTGTTGTTCTGCACTCGTACATGCTGTATAGCTAGGTTTGAGGAATGACGTCCGACGTGTATATGTCTGTAGAGATCGATTCGCCTTCCCAGAACCTTTTTTTGTTTTTTTTTAAAGAAGATGAGATGAACTTCTTATTGTTTTCCGAACTTTTCACCACAATTTTGTGTGTTTAGTTGCCCAATATTGAGTAGAACCAGTGAGAGAGTAGGGCGAGTCCGTGCTGTTGTTCTATTGGAATAATATCATCTTGCCCAGGGGAATTTAGCTATTAACTAGAAGACCAGCTACCGGAAGCTTGCAGTGCATTATAAGCTGAAATAACGACATATGTAAGCATCTTATAGACACCTTTCTGCCGAAATCCGAAAAGACGGATCCTTTGACTAGAATGGAGCTGGAATGGCACTGAACATAAGTGAAAAGGTCGCATCCATACTGCCGCCTATTGGTACACTGTTAAGCATTATTGACGGCATAATTAGGACGAACTGTGCCACCTCTGTGCAACAACAAAGTTCCTTTTGGTGCTATATCGGTCGTCTATCCCTATCTTAGCTCGAGGAGTCAAAGGACACTGCACCCTTGGATTCACCGTTCATGAATATGTATGTAGAGGGTAAAATCCAACGATTTATGCAGAACCTGCGGAGATGACAACATCTGGGATGTAATAGCTCCGCTTTGCAAGAACTACACCTACGCTTTCTGAACGATGCTTTAGGATGTAGAGATGGTTATGACTGGTATGACCACTAGCACAAGAAGGCCAGCAGAAGTAGGTCGCCAGACGATCTACAGCCAGACCTCCAAGAGTGAACAGTTTAAGGAAATGGCAACAGAGGAGGGACTACACTTAAAAAGGACACTCGAGACATAAACTTATAGGCAACACCGAAGTATGGATCCATAGAAATCATGGATATCTGAAGCAGATTCTCACAGGATGAATACCAGTATACTTTAGGGCATCTTCACAAGATTGGACACGAAGACAATATTACTCTCTGTACGAAGGAGAACGGCAGGTACTGTCACAGAGTCTGAAAGAAGCTGTAGCTCTAGAAAATATGATGAGCTCTATGATGGGCACGGAAGATAGATGGATGCCGTCAGTGACACATCAGCGAATATTATAGTGAAACGACAAGAAGACCGACAACAGAATGCAGTGCAACTAGAAATATATCTAGAAAGGCTGACGTACGATGGGTTAATAGGTCTTAACGATCTTAATGTTCTAACCAGGCTCGGCTGCATGTTTCTTCGGAATGCCTTCACACCGAACAGGGTTGCTCTGCCTCCGTCTCATAGATATACTTATGTAGATTTCCAGTGCTGGTAGCCCGGTTTTTTCATAGTGAAAGCATCCCAATGGACCTTCTTTTGGTCTAAGAGCGCTCCGGCGGAGTCGGGACACCCAACCCAAGCATCTCTTAAAATACCCCAATACCCCCGCCACTCAAACAATGGGCATGTGAGCACCAAACCGGAATCACAAGTCTACCCGAGACATGACTCGCTCCTCGGCCGCCTTCCATCCGCCAATCCCAATCATCTCGATCCGAAAATTCTTCTCTTTGAAGTATTTTCTTAGCTTTGAAACGCCACACACATTTCAAAACAAAAAATCGCCATAATCCCTCAAAATCAATTCCCAGGCTAATGCCACTTCAAACAGTCCGCCAAATCAAAGCAACGTCTAACCTTGAGAACATGCATTCCTTATCTCAACATCCAAACTCAAATGTCTGCTGGAGCACCCCTATTAAACGCTGATTCATAGATGCCTGCTCTATTTCCCAGCGGCCAAATGCAATGCATCACGCTAACTGGCCGACACATGCTTGCGCGATAAATGCGATTACTCACAAGATCTGAGCACGTCGTGCTATGTGCCATTTGGAAAGGCACAGGCAGGCCAACTTCTGCTGCGCAGCGATACAAAAGACCAGGTAAATCCCACCATAAATTGCAATCGCCCCGTCGCACACATAATACTATAACACTGACCTACACACTTGCATGTGCCTGAGTGGATTGTCTCACAAAAAAAAAAAAAAAAATATAACGCGCGTATCTACGACTATTTGTAGTGTCGCACCGATTTCCCGGAACGAATCTTTAGCCTCTAGGTGCTCGTTCATGGCTCCCAACCAGTCCAGAACCTGAACACACCATCCATTGGACGCGGCACAGCCCAAATCAGTGCTTCGCATCCAGCGCGAGGTAATATTTATCGTCGCAGATACAAATCTTGCCAGCTTTACCAGTCCATATGGGACACACGGTTAAAGTGTCATTGGATGCATAAAAAACGCGAATGTTTGTTACGAAAGTAAGGAGAGGACATTCGAATCTCCATTTCGTGGATACAGGAAGCTTTGGGGATGAATTTTGGTCACACAGCCATAACTGGTATCCGAACAAATTGCACACCCTAAACGGCCAAACGGCCAAACGGCCAAACGGCTATCACGTACCCATCGCATGGGCCGTATTAGCCGATCATATCTTCAGATCCAATCTGCAGATACCAAAGAGGAATTAGTAACAATCTGAAGCGCAGCGAAGAAAAGAAGAGAAACGAACGCCAATCAAGCCAGATCAGATGGGGTTATGGCTTTTAATTTATGCCCCAATGAGATTGGTAACTCCCTTGGTATCTCGTGGTAATTTAGATAAACTCGGATCGAGACGGATCAATATTTGCTTTGGAGTGTGTGTGCGTCGGCGATGGCAGCAGTTAAGTGGGTAACAAGTTGGCTGGTAGCAAGGCTCCGTTTAACTGGCGGCGGTGGAGCACGTAAATTTGCGGCTTATTACTTAATTAAATTTCTTCGCGGTGCGAGCGTTTAGATAAGCAGGCTGTGTTTTAAACAAATACAGAAGCCAGGCCATAAGGCATGGGATAGAGTGAAACTTGCGTTGTATCTCGTTTATGGCGGTCGGTGCGATGCAAATTGGAAAGGCGAATCGTTTCGAAGGTGTTTCGCCGATGATAGCGCGCTATGAGTTTGATTGATGGACTTTGAATCCAGTGAGGCTGTGTCCTCCACTCTTCTCTTTTCAAATGGACTCTAAGGGGGGCATGGATGAGTGGATTTGAGACAGAAAGACATAGGCTTTCTGGGGAAAGGAGTGGACCGGATCTGGATTAAGTCACGTCGTGGATCTCTCCTTGTGGTGGACTGCAGGGTGATACACGGACGGAAAAGGTTATAAGATTGTTAGATGCACCCAGTGGAGTTGCAAAAAGGATGAGTTTCTCAATCCTCCTCCATAAAAATGACCGGAGACCTACGTGGAGACTTCCTAAATGAAACAGGAGGCAGGGCAACAAGTTTTGGTGTGTACCCATGCCGACTCTTAAGGTTCTTCGAAGAAGTACTCACCTAGGACTTTTCTTCTTGAAACCAATAAGGCAGGACAGTTACACATAAGATGTGACTTGGTTGCCTGCCCTTCCTCCACAAAAATCTGGAGAAATGGATGAGGCGAGCACGTAGACCGACTGAGAGATCCCACAGTGCGCCAAGAACTAAAGGACCATCTCTCACGTGGAGGGGATACAATCAGCAGCTCACTGCCCGCCACCATCCAAGGTCAAGGTAAGATGTGAAAACTATTTTCAGATCAGGTGCTGAAAGGATTGTCGGTCGATCGCAGGGAAGCAATAGGGCGTGGCTATCCGAGAATACCTGGAGGAGCTACGAGCTCGAAATGCAGCAACTCCAGCAGCAGGGAGGAACGAGCTAGAATCCCTATATCGCATGAAGATGCGAGCAGTGCAGCGTAGCGTGCGACGTGACAAGCGCAAGCAATCACATCAACCCGCTGGTTATAGAAGCAGAAGAAGCAGCAGCGAGGTGCGACAGCAGAACCGTTTACAGGATCACCAAAGAGCTTATAGGTGGCGGAAGCTCTACTCAATACCCAGTGAAAGATTTAGACGGTTCGTTGCTCATATCAGATGAGGATCGCCTCAAGAGATGGATGGAGCATTTAGCTTCGGTTTTGAATCGAGTATTCACAGACAAAAGTGTTCGTAGAAAGGAATTCCCGAATCCGTACCACAACCCCCAGTAAGGATAAGATAAGCGATCAGAGCACTGAAAACTAGAAGGCGGTAGGATTTGACGGCATACCCGCGGAACTTTTACGAGCTGCGAGAGTAGGGAGTTTCCACTACCTTGGGAGTATTGTCTCAACCGATGGTGGAACCGAACTGGATATAGCCAGCCGAATAGGCAAAGCTAAATCTGCGTTTGGGATGCTATCGACAGTTTGGCGTAGTAATGCGATTAGCTACGACTGTTTCGTTCCAACGTTGAATCCGTGCTGCTATATGGATGTGGTACCTGGAGGGTGACCGCCACTATCACGAGGAAGCTGCAACCGTTCGTCAATAGGTGCCTAAGATATATTTTTAGAATTTTCTGGCCAAACCGTATCTCTAACGAACAACTCCATCAGAGAACAGGCCATGAACCTATAGGCACAAAAATACGACAACGAAAGTGGCTGTGGATTGGACATACCCTGCGAAAGGGTGACAGGTCCATAGCTAACCACGCGATGCAATGGAATCATCTTCCTCAAGATGGCAGCATACGCTACGGTTCTAGGCACGGCAACTATATATCCTGTAAAGTTTGCAATTCCATCAACATGCCGAGCGTGTGGAAATTATTAAAAAAATATAGGACTTCCGGCTCAGTTGTATTCGTCCTGAGGACGGTTGTCATCATGGCTTCAGTGTGCAGGTAATTCGTCGGCACCGTGGAAAAGTTTGAGCGTGAGTACACTCTTTCGGACCTTAAGCAACCAACCAGGTAGAGATTGGTGCGAAATGAAAAAAAACATGGCCGCGGTAGTGGCCAGGACCAAAGAAGACCCAGAAATGCCAATTTGACGCCGATCTGTTGAATTTGGCATAATTTGGAGTCGGATTTGGGCCTGCAACCACATAAGATTGTACTGATTGTGCTGGTCGAGCTTAAAGTCAACATTTGAGACACTAATACCGGAATAACGCTAAACACATTGAACAGAGTTATCAAAATACTTTTTCCTATCCTTTTTATCTGGTCACCCTGTATCATGAAATTCAAAACTTTCTTTAGGTGTCGGCTCTCCAGATGATCAAAAAGCTTCAGTTCTTGAAATAATTTGGTCTTGTAAGGGTGTAGCCCAAGGAGTTTGCCCAAAACTGGATCCAAGGTGAACTGAGAGATTTCCAATTCCTGCTTTGAAAAGAAGGACTCACGGCTGCGATATTTTTTTTACTTTGAGCGGTGCGTTGTCTCACTGGTGAATACGTTGACTCGAATTGGTTCACTAAAGCACGCACAGTCTGTCTGATGGGACCATTATTTTGACCGAAAATTGGAGTAAGGGCTCTTAAAACTGCGACCATCTACTCAGAATTTCGATAGCAATTTTTAACTATTTCCGAACAATGTGCGCTCATGAACTTCACTGCAATAAAAATACAAATCTTACCGAATATTTTGTCATTAACAGATCGTAAAATAAGTTTAAGGGTGGGGTTGTATTGGAATACAAAATTATTATGTTTCTATTGAAAAACGCTTTATTACGTTTTTTCTAACTTTTCCGTGGACTTACGTACATTCGAAGTAAGCGTGTTGGGATTTCGATGGAGGCTGTGCATACATTTACCGAGATTTTAAGGATATGAGTTGAGGCAAAAAGATCGGCCTGAAATGCTTACCACTCAGCATGTGGACTGTGTAATATAAACGAAAGCAGCTCTTACAGATCGTTATTAGCCAGAGTATCGCTGTATCAAGGAGTTTGCATGCAAAAACAAACATAATCCAAACTTCCACATGAGGCTACATAATTGAATATGTTTCCTGCGTGTCTCCATTCTCAGAAATGCTGAATAGTCATCCATTCATTCCCTTTAGTACCTATCACTCGCATCTCTCTTCACAAAAACTATATTTCGTTCAGATACATGTATCTATGTATACATTTACTGTTTGATATAAGACGATAAAGCGTCTCATTCCTATGACATCCTTCACTTTAAGTACTTAAACTGAAAAGTCCTTAAAACATTTCCAAACTCTTGATCCACTTCAGCTCTCAATGCAGACGTTCCATGCGATTTGTACTTTCTGTGGAGGCAGTAAAAAGCACCATAGTGTCGTTTCCATGCAACTCAAACCAAATCACTAAGGAACCTAAGGACTACCATAAGCAAGCAAAGAAAAAAAAAATGCGAAATAAAACCTGTGGAACTTGGAAACGTTAAAGTTGTGACTTATTTTTGGCAAGATGCATCCTCATGACAAGAAGTGCTAGGAATTTGGAAGACTTCCAAGCGAAGGACTCTAACGCAGTGCTCGTTGTTTATTTTGATGCCATGAAATTATTTTAAGGACACCAAAGGGTTTTTATAAGACTGCTAGTGTTCGGTTATGATTACACAAATTATACTACACACGGCGAAGTCTTGGCAGTTTCATGAAGTTATATAACGAGCAGTCGAGCCAAAGGGAAAGGGACTGGATTGAGTACATTGATGCATTGATGAGTAGGACGGTGATAAAGGACGTCATGTAGGGTTTAGGTAGATTGGAGTCACTTATGATGCAATGTTCTACCAGTAAACTTAGAGGCAAATACAGACCCCCGGGTGCAGTCAGGATATATAAATCCGTCGATATGACAGGAGATGGCCAAATTGTGTAGCGGCTCTCAATCTTGGACCTGTATACAGAGACCATCAAAACGAATCCAGAAAACGTCCAACGTAAATCTTGGAGCCTCTTTTGTGGAAACATTGAAGAGATCTCTGAGCCATTATACCTCTAAAAGGTCTAAGGTACCTTTCTCACATTTCCCAGCCATCTAAAGAGAACGGATAGGTTAGGTTAGGTATGTGGGTAGGATAGGTCCTACTCTTTTCAAAGCAAGGCCACAGGCTTCTGGTGATCACACAGGTGTCCAGGGAGGTCCATCTACTATTGGCCTCACTACTGGCCAAGATCCATGCCTTTTGCTTCAATATGCAAGGCGGGATGAACACCGAGGTGTCTACCTGTTGCGATGTAGATTCAGAGAATCTTCTTGCCTGTTGGTCTGCCTTCTCATTGCCTGGAATACCTTCGTGTCCAGGGACCCAGCAGAGTGTAACCTTGTGCTGTGTTGTAAGAACTTTGCGAAAGCACTTCACAAGCTTGGATTTTATTTCGTTTGCAGTTGTCGCTTTTATTACCGCCTGACTGTCGATGAAAAAGGTGATACCTTCCGGTGGTATTGCCTTCATCGCAGTCTCACGGGCAGCTATTGTCACTGCTAGGACCTCCGCTTGGAAAACACTGCCCTGGTTCGGGAGGCGGACTGACCTAGATATCCCCAGCGGTTCAGAAAAAATGCCAGACCCTACGCCTACATCCATCTTATAGAACGGATAGCTCCTGACTCTCTTCTTGTATCGAATTCCCTTGAATTTGTAATGGATTCTCATTCCTACATAGCTGCTGCGATGACATGGTGCATCCTTTAGAAATTTCTACCATACCTATGCCATGCAGCTCGAAGAACCTTTTGGGCAATATTCAGCATTAAAATCAGTAGACCCGGAGGGCGGTGAAGTTCAACAGACTGTGGATTTTATTCTTTCTTGGCTGTGGTTCTGATTGTCAGGAGTTGTCTGAACCTGATTCGCATTCCAAAATCTTGGACGGAAGTACGGTCTTTTTAACAAAGCCGAGTAGAAGCTCACACAAAAGTCCTGAAGACCTCAAAACCCATGAGTCTATCATCATCATGTTCAATGCATTATCGAACCAAACCGGCTTTCAGTGTCCTGGCATGCGTATAGCAAAGCGAAATCGGTAGAATCGGTGCTACATTCGCTGGTACGCATCATTGAAAAATTATCGAACAACTCCTTGGCATCGAAGGAGCTTTTAAGACCGTTGAACCTAGGGCTATTATCTGAGTACTTTCGAACCTTTAACTTGCGCCCTTTGAGCCCTTGACTAACCAACTGTTAACAAAAAGGGTCATCACCTCAATATTGGTGTCGGCTATAGGCTTTAAGTAGAGCCACTCTACAAGGAGAAATGCTATCTCCTCTTTTCTGGAAGCTAGATGTGAATGAGCTGCTTCTACTTCTAAAAGATAAAGGTTGCGATGGAAATGCTTAAGCAAATGACGTTGGTTACCACCACAACATGCCCAGAGATTTTTTACAAAATCATCTCTTTAAGCTCTCAAAAGGTACTAAGTGATGTGAACAACTCTCAAAAAACTTGGACTTAGAACATCGACGTCTTCTGCAGTAGAGGCAGCTATTGAATGAGCATATCATCTCACAGCCAGTCGATGAATTGGTTCTCTTTGAGGCTGCGAATGACAACCCACTTTGAGCTCAACTAGGGGTTCAGAAAAAACGTACTAAGCTGGGCTTTGTTTTATTGTAGAAGTTCCACTTAGAAACCTCTCCAGACATGCATCGAATTTTAGTCCTGTCATGGGCTTTCTTCAATTTTCTGGACAAGAAGTGAATGCAACTGCGTATTCCAGGCAATATCCCAATCGTCGGGCATTCCCAGCGAGCCATTGTGGAGTAAAATGACTCTTGTGCTTTGGCAGCGTAACAGTTTTTGGCCACCGAAAGGGTTTAAGGGCACTCAGTGAATGAGCCATGAGTCTGGTACACTATCGGTGCAAGATATTCGGTGTTTGTTAGATACGTATTGAGGTTGACCGGATCATGTCCCTTTTGCAGGTCCGAGCATCTAGCTCTACGTGTGCAGTCAGATGCAAAGAAATAACAAGTTACACTTGGAGATGACAGAGTGCTTTTATGTAATCTTTTTGAGGGCAACCTCCTCTCCTTTAAAAAGTCGTGATTCCTTCGGTAGGGAGACGTTTTGTCCTTTCCTTTACAAGGACACTTTCTGTAAAACCTTCCTTAACGAAGGCAGAAAACTCGACTCGAGTTATTAGTTCGACTAAGACACCCAAAATTAATCAGTATACGCCTGTCAGTCTAAAGACGACTATGTAGCCTCTAAAGCAAGTACGCAGCTCCATCCATGAGATCTTCCAGGAAATTTGTACCAAGTAAAGCTGTTTCTGACTTGGAAAACTGTCCCCTAGTAGGTAGCCAGCCTCTGTCATGGGTAACCTAAATCCGAAGACAAAAATTAGTCTCTAGCTTTGGGATAGCTAAATGGCCTCCCTGAATCACCCCGATGTGGTTATAAATTTTAGGATGGCTAATGGCTGGTTCTATCAGATCTTCGAGGGTCGTTCTCCTAGTTTTGCAAAGGCTTGGGCATTTTCGCATAGTCACATCCTTCCTCGGTGGGCCGCCAGTAGGTTCTGGGTGGTAATAATCCCCGGAAGGTGTGCTAGATTGCTTCTGGTAAAAGCTATGAGTGGCTTGGTTTTGGTATTGCCATAGTTTTCTGGAGACACGACAAGATGAGAGTGCACTCTATTTATCACCTTACGAGGGCTTGCTCTTTACTGGATTTGAAAAGAGCTAGAGGCGGAAGAACAAAGGGCCTGTCTGGATGGCTTTCTTGCTAAATCATCTGCTCGTTCATTTCCTCGAATGTCGCCGAATCCTGGAACCCAAAGTAGTGCAACACTGTGGTTTGCTGTAAGTACAGTGAGTTCTTCAGGGCTTCGTTTCACAAATTTGGGTTTGAGGTCTGTGGATGAGATTACCTTCAATTGGGATACCATCTCTAGCCAAATATTCTTTTCTACCTGTAGACGGTTAGAGAGACTTACGGTTGAGTATACTGCCCAAGAACCTTGCTTTATCCGAGATTTGGAGGGATATGGCGTTCAGTTTCAAGACCTCGATCTGTGGGATTGTTCTCTTAGTAGGTGAAGAGGACCTATTTGTAAGGATTTTATTTCTCCGTCCATTTCCGAGGACAGAGTAAAGCATCCCGGTGACGGTGGGTATGAACTTACTTGTTACCAGTATGCCATCATCGCCATATGCCACAACTTTGATCCAACTTCGTTCTAATTTCTTCAAGATTTCGTTCGCGACCAGTATCTATAGTAGAAGGATGGTTCAAGAGGCCAGTGGATACACTTCTAAGTCACCCAGTTCTGAGCTGATGTGTCCCGTCTTTAGTATGTATTCGACTCTGCGATTCGCTATCAAATTGCAATGCAAGTACTGAATAGCATAGTCTTGCACTCCTCTACCTCCTCGCAGCTCCTATCGAAGGACAGCACTCCAATAGGTGTTTGTTAGTATTGAGAGGATGGCACTTCATTCCTTCCCCTTTACTTTCATTAGTGCCTCTTCCCACGCCTTTAACTTTGTCTACCAATAGACCCGAGGAACTTTAAAAATCCATTTGCGAATGGTGGAGTACTTAAAGAAAGCAAAGCAAAAAAGGAAACCCAAATCGATTTATCGTAAAATTAGGCTCTGACCAAACACTGAACACCTGTACAGGACCAAAAGGAAGCGAAAAAAAAATCCTCAAATACATAATCATCATATTTTATCGTTTTTTTTTTCTCAAAGTTTTATCTTCGTCATTAGGCATTCAATTTTTTCCAGAGGCGCAAATAATTCCAACATGTCCTTGAAAGCTTATAAAGAATTTCTCCCTTCCCATCCCAACCCAACCGAGGAAGACTACGAAATCGGATCGAAAGCTTGATTATGTTAATTTAGTAGTACTCCTCTTGCCTTCCCTTCCTTCCTTCCTTTTTTGTGTAATTTTTTATACCGAAAAGAATGAAAAGAAGAAGCAAAAGTGCTTTGTTTTCAAGGGACACATCCAGAGAAAGATAGATGACCGTGGAAGAAGATATCAAAGAAAAATTGGAACGTAAACTTGAGCTGGCTATTCGGCTGTTTGTTCCATTAGAGGCTCCCTGAAGGAATATAAAAATTGGCCTAATTAAGGTTTTCATTGTTTTAATTTAGTCCTGGATGCATATCCAGACAGTAATTGGTGTAGAAAAAAGTTTATATCTACGATTAATCACACCAAATGGGATGTCGTTAAGTACAAGATACTTTTTAATGGACTCCGACATTTTTCATTTCGCTCATTTGAATAAGAGTCAATGCTAGGTCCTTAAAATTGTAAAAAACAAAATGAAAAACCCGAAATCTATTGAATCGAATTTGTTTCGATGAATATCTGTAGATGGAGAGGCTTCAAGTGATGGGCTTTCTCCAGTGATTTATTGGTAATCGAAGTCTTTTATTGGTTTTTTAGGGTAAGACTGGTCTGGGAATACATTTTTAAGGGCGTGAAGCTACTGCATTTTATGCCAGGTTCAGTAGTTCGTATGCAGAGTCTTCGGTTACATAATAGAAAGTGCCTCGTAGCTACCTTTCAGAAAGCCACTTCTCCATTCTGAATAATAGCAAAATCTCCTCCGAAAACGCAGACCACACATCCTAATCTCAGAATTGTGATAGTAACATTCGGGACAGGACCTGGACCTGAACCAACAAGCCTCTCCAATTAGAATAGTCTTTTGACAACTGCCTCCAATGGTGAATCTTATCTGTCTCTTGTGTCCAGAACTTACGTCATCTATTGCACGGAGGGACACATGTTGGACTCGAAGGCTTGATGATGAGTCAATTCACTGACACGTCAAAACCCACTTCGGTGTTAGTAGAGGTGTTTTCTTCGACAGTCTTAATCTTAGAAGTCTTGACTTAAGGAAGACATGATATCTTTTAGAGATATCGCCATGTGTTCGAACAGTCAATCAGCTCTTAAATCCTGGGAATCGAACATCATTAAATCTTTAGTAGGTCTAGACTGCCTTTAGTAGTTCTAGATGGCTTTGCAAGTCAACATTCACCTTTGTTGGATGCCGGCCCATAGTGAGATTTCAAAGAAAGTGTAAGGCCGGACCGTAAGTATACCAATTGCTGCTTGCAACTAAAACTCAAGGTGGATGCCATCGAGACATCAAATCTTAGGTGGACGGGTGGACCAACATGACGAACGAAAAAAAAACAAATTTAGCCCAATCTGGGTTTGAAACGCTCTAAGTAGGTAGAACGGAGTGGCCAACAGTGGTATCACTGGTGGATGGATTAGACAAGACCCTGTCGGGGGTTCACCTGAAAACAAATGCAATGTTTCTTATAAGTGTTGAGGTAGCTACATGGTTTTCCTGATGGTGGCTTTCCTGATAGAGCGCCCATATCTTCTAATTGATACTCACCGAGGACCGTGTTTCTAGTTCTCCTTAATCTTGGGCATTCGCAGAGGAAGTGAAAAGTACACTCTACTGCACATGTTCCACCACAGCTTCTGCAGAGGTCATCACTTTCTATTCGTAATCGTATTCGACTGCGCCATGAGGTTGTGGCCGGTGATGATCCCCGTAAAGAGTGCTAAGTTGGGTCTAATAAGCGCCAGGATTTGTTTGGTTTTGGCAATATGAAACTCTATTTAGTCAGTCTCATGAAAGTTTAGTCAATATTGTATTTAAGAAGAGCTAGGGGCGGTAGATCGCAAGTCTCGACCATTGTCCGGACCTGATCGAACCCCTTTCTTGGTAATTCTTCCGCCAGATCATTCCCTTGAATGTCACTGATTTTTGAAACTCAAAGGAGTTCGATCAATGTAATCAGTTTTGATTTGACGACTATGGATGGGATGGCCTTCATGGCAGCTTGTCTATCAATATAGATAGCAAGGGAGAGATCGAAGCAATTCGACGCACTACTCAAACAAATTCCACTCCCGTGCTATCCTAGAGACGAAGTTAGAAGGCTTAACTTCCAAAAGCATTTCTTCAATAGGCTCATCAATAAAAATAATTGAACCCACAATCTTCAAACTGAGAAAACATATCATAAAGTGATCCACAGGTGGGTTAAGAACTGATGAAGGAACTGGAGTAGGGTACAAGCTCCAGCACAATCCGCGTACCAGCATCTTTCAGGCTAAAATTTATGTCACCGACAGATGTGTCCAAATAAGGAACCATACCACACCATCGTACTCGACTCTTACGTCATTAAGTCCAAACTTGTGTGGTTATACCTGCAGAAACTTAATGAACTAAGTAAGAAGAACAAAGTGACCCTCTGTTGGATAACAGGCAAAAAGAGGAGCATCAGAAACCTTTGCAGGTCCGGAACCATTCTGCGGAATAGGAGATCGTAAAAGAAGAGTTCAAGTTCAAGAGAGAGCAAGCAGAGCAAGCAGATGGGACAACGCTCAGGGCATGAGACAAGATTCGAAGCATGTCTCACAATGACCTGTGTATCCTAACCGGTTTCCTAACTCAGGGACCACCTAAGGAAACTGAGCATATCTAAAGCCGGTCTCTGCAAATTCTGTGATGAGTCCGATGAGTCCTGTGGGGGAGTGACGTACAAAAGATTATTTACGCAAGTCTTATCCTCAGATTCTTAAAGGAAACTGGATCGGAGAGAGTGCTCTAGGATGAACAGCTCCGAGGCTGATAACACGATTTGGGAATTTGGTAGGCAAAAGGTCGATTGTGGCATGGGCTGTGTGGCATGGCGCACCATCCTAGATGACCCGAGAGGTTGTCCAAATTTATGTCTTCAATTTCAGTACAAAAAAAGGCGGTCGACATGGCTGTGTAACGCCCACCATTGAACGAAACGTTGTTCCCAGCCTTATTTTCGAAGAAAAATCGTTAAATGATGCCACCACTCCACAATCCGCACCAAACTGTCACTCTCTGTGGATGCATCGGCTTCTCAACAATAACGTGCGGGTTTTCCGAGCTCCAGATGCGCTAATTTCGTCAGAAAATATGATTTTTCGACCAAAATCGTTGTCAAGATGCTCTAAGGCCCAAACTGTGAAGCGATAACGAAGCGGATGATCGTGCGCCTTCAACTGCTGAGTCAATTGGACCTTGTAAGCGAATAATCCGAGATCTTTGTGTAGAATTCTCCTCAGGCTAGTGCATGAAATGTTGAGCTGTTAAGATCGATGGCGAGTTGATGTTCGTCTCACATAATGTCTCACACTCTCGGCTACAGAAGTCACATTCTCGTCTACAACGATGGGGACCAATAGTGTCGTCAACTAGCATACCAGTCTCACGAACTTTCTGTACAAACTTGCGTACAGCAGCTTCATTTCGGCCGAAACTTCTTTTCAAATAACGCACTGTTTGGGCCACACAGCACTCACTTTGGAAATAAGTTTTCAATATTTCCCAACGTTGTTCAAGCGTAAAGCGGCTCATTTCGTTCCGCAGAGGTATGACTCTGGCTTTCTGTCAAGATTTCGAGCGGGAAACAGCTGTCAGTGTCAAAATAACTTATGATTTCAAAAGAAGTCACTAGATGGCCCACTCCACCTCTTCAGGAAAGACATTGTAGACTAGACACAAATTTTCCTCCTATAAACACTTCGTAATAAAGCTTCCAGCCTAAATCATCCTGTTCTCCCTTTAAACCAGAACTGAATTATTCAGTATACGGCACGAAGTATACCCATTTCAAAATTTTAAAGAAAAAAACACCAAACTAGATAAAACTTCATAAAGTTCAGTACACATGTACATACTACGAGGATGTGGTGCACTTAGTGACTTCTACCTTCAGCACGTAAGGCACCGTAGAACGTAAAATCATTAAGATCCTCCACACACAAGGAGAGCTGTTTTACTAAAAACCATTATCCTTGGGCCCCTCCCCCCGCCCATCCTTGCACGATGACGGAAATTACACGTATGCAACCACAAGACCTCAACAACAACAACATTGCACTTTCGGTTTGGAAGTTTCCAAAGTAAATTGCACTAGGCACCGGATATTACCCAGGATCCCATGTTGTCCAGTATTTTGACACCACTGCCACTGGGAAGCCAACAAAAACAAAAAAGCACTCCTCCAGCAAATTAGCTTTGAGCAAAGTCTAGCCATGTAGATGTACGAGTAGCTATACGTCGACAGCAGGTGCCACAAAACATTGTGCAAAGTATGTTCAGTGTTAAGTTCGTCGCAGGTTACTTTAATGTTAATTTTCGCTTTAACCTCCTCCGCGAAACAAACGATCTAAATCCAATCAACGAGTTGAAGATAATTGCATGCAGCAGGATTCTCGCTGTGATTCTGCATATCCCTTTCGAATTATGCTGCATAATTAAATTAAATGGTGTACTTCCGTTCAGGCGATGAAATAATGGAGAATGGAAATTCCGATGCGCTCTGTCGTGATGAAAGAAAATTTAAATTTTTATTCCGCCACATTTCGGGTCTGGCCATTGTGATGCGCAGTGGCGATGATGGCGTGGAACATCCTTCTTTGTAGTCGTGCGTAGCAAATTGAATGGTTAAATGTTAATGTTAACAGCGTTTGTCGGAAGCACATCGAGAGAGTGTCGTTCGGGTGTATGAATCTCCTCGGAATGGCAGTCATCACGTTTGGCTTCGTGGCGCGTAGCTTCCCCCCGCCGCTAGCAGAACGTTTTTATGGATTTTAATCTAGGTCTTGTTTACGTCATTTATGGAGGCACTACCTGTGGCGATTCGACGTTGAAGGGCCAGTGAGTTGTTGGAATACAATGTAAAATGGGCGAAGTCTGTGGAGTTTAGTATGCAGGGCGCCACCCCAGTCGTAGTGAGTTGCCTGGAGATATTCACGCCGAGAGTTGTTAACCATTTGTACGTACTTCGGTGGAATGCCAGAGTATGTCCTTGAACTAGATTTTCCCGGAAAACTGTCCTCTCATTTGAATACGTGTCCGTTGAGAGTATTATGGCGGAGCACTTGTCTGTTTGGCAATTGACGTTGCCATGGTTTTGGGCAGAACTGTAATTCCGAGTGGAGTGCCTCACTACTTGGAGCGATACTACTTACGAGCGATACTAAGAGGGAGATTAACGGAAGGACTATAGTAAAACCTAGGGATGTGGATAAATGCTGGAAAGAATGGCGTTAAAGGGTTTTACAGACACAAAGTCAACGAAAACTATGAACTAGACTACAGTCTAGGATGCTTCGATGAAGACCCAATAATCAGATTGGTCGAAGGGTCATTTCAAGATGACAATGACAAAGTCCTGATGATACGAATAGCTAGGCGAATGCTACTTGTCATCGATGGGGGAAGGAGCCATCTTTGCTAAGGAGGAACACCTTTATTTGCAGGAGTTTCACCCTGGTATGCCCATAGCCTTCTATTCCTATCTCAGCAATCCGCAATACCGAATGAGTTTGAAAAATACAAAATTTACAAAGGCCAGCCTCAAGGGTCCATGTTGTACATTGCTGTGAAGTTACGAATAGTCAGGCTCTGCAATGATGATTTTGCGTCTCAAATTCGGTCTTACTTCTGGAAGAGGTAAAGCAGATGATTAACTAAACAAAGCTGGTTTCAAGCTACCTCATGGGGGTCCAGATGCAGTACAGTGCACTTCACTTTCTCTGCGAATGTCCAAGGCTATGCAGAACTAGAAAACGGTCCTCGGTGAATATCAATTCGAAAACCTGGGTGACATGAAATTTATAACAACTCCAGAGTGGTTCAGGGAGACCATTCAGGGAGCTACCTCAAGGCTAATAAGAAAGATTGCATTGGCTTTCAGGTGAACCCACGACAGAGACTCACAATGGATCCATTAGTGATCCGAGTGTTGGGTGCACATGTGGCCACTCCGTTCTACCTAAGGCTGGTTTCAGTTATTGGACCAAGTTTTGAGACTCAATAAACCGCTCACACTAAGTTTCAAAGAGTTTATCTTTGAAGGACATACTGTGGTTCGTTACTGCTGTAGGAGTTGGTGGTTTCAACCTCATTCTTCTGTTTCCTGAAGACAGTGTAGTCCACTTCTAAGAGGATGACTTCAAGACTGTTAAGCTCAATCTGAACACTTCCTTCACCTTCCAGATGATTGTAGCGCTTTTTCAGCTGAAAATCTTGGCGATGAAGGGCCTCCTTGTCCTTGGTGAAGTATAATGTAATATCTGTCAGGAATATTACCACAGACCGAGCCCAGCTTTGATGAGAAAAGTAGGGCTTAGTTGATTATCTTGATGCTATCAGCCACGTTATCGGTATTCCCAGTGGAAACTGCCTGATGGACCAACATACCAAAAGGCTGGGACTCTTTTCAAATGATTTCTGCACAAGCTGTCATGGATTCACTGGCTGAATGGGGTGGAGGGAGAAACTATTCTCGACCTCCTTTATATGTAGCCAACTCTGTCTCAAAAAAGACTACTACACAGGAGCTCCTTTTTTGAAAATCTATGTGGACTGGCGTCACTAGGCGGCGTTTCCTTTTAATTAGGCCCAGGTACCCAAATGGTGCGATCCATGGCTTCACAATGGATCTTATCCATTCTAAAGAATGTCAAATTTCGGACCGAAAGGTCCGTACGGGTTCCAAGGCCTAACCTCTCGAAACCATTCATGTTGTGTGTGTTGTATTCTTCAAATAAGCGTAACGAGCCTATTGTCCTGTGTCCAACGTCTGTATCCTGTGTCCAAAGTGTTGCAGAAGCTTTTTCATGACACGGATGTTTGTCAGACGCTCCAAAGAGGTCTGGAAAGAACGTTGGTGTTGTCTGAGCAACGAGACTTGAATGCCCCTATCAGTAGTCCAACGCACTGACAACCAGGGCATCCATGAAGTTCGAGCACCTACGAAAGAACTGACAGACTCATATTCCTTCTCTTCAGTTCTAAGCCAGTCTTCTTTAATTAAGAATACATTCCAGACTGCAATTGGCCTCCTGCGATTCGTGCCTTCACATGGAAAAGAAAGGAACCAACAGACGCTCTAAGGATGCAGTGATCAGTGACACAAGGTACCAAGTCTTCAGTCACAAGTTATAACCTTCGCTTCTATCTCCATGAATAGTTCAAATCCTCTGCCTCTTGTCAACAAAAGGGTGAAACTCTGTCTGCACTTAAAATTCCAAATTTAGTTGACACCTTCATTCTCTGAATCCTTTTTGCGTCAATGGCAAGCTGAGCCAGGTCTCAGGGAGAACCTTCTTTCTCTTTACCAAGTATGCCTTCAACTATCCCTGCATTTGCTAGCTCCAGTGAAGTCAATTTCTAAGAAGGTTCTTCCTCCTTCCATTGACCAGGAAAATGCTTCGTCTTTCAAACTTACTAAGGTAGTTCTGAACCAACACCAACGCTACTGTCTTCCTACTATGTAACCCCTCTGAGGTTGATTCGAAGACTCTGCGAGTTCGGGGGTTGTCGTCTATCTGCTCCATGTGACTCAACCATCTCATTCGTTATTCCAGAGGCCATTAAGCCACTTTGGTATCTTACGATGCTGTTCTGAGGCCATTATTGTCAGACTAGGTCGGTATAAGTGCAGTGCAGTCTATGTATACATGGTGCCAACAGACCACTGACGGGCTGGTTCTAATCCAAAGTGTTTCACCTGCAATTGACAAATCTGTGATCATTCTCGTCAGCGCCTTGATAGCTCGAATCATGACTGACACTACCGCTGTTTCCTTCGCTTCTATGACTAACATCTCCCACGAAGTTAGGACATTTCGTTGACAAAATTGTTGCTATTCATCCTTTTGTCTCTGAGTTCTGGTGTACCGCAGGGCTGATATATCACACCGACATTGTTTTTAATATTCAAGGAAGGCATTATGTTTTCAGTACTAAGACCTGACTTTTTTTTTGATTTAAATCACGACGTCAAATGAGCCCATTTGCATTGAGGCCTGTTGCATGTGAGTCAATAGACTTTGTTGCCTGGAAAGGCTAAGAAGTAGTTCTAGGAGTTTAGGTGCTATGAGGCCTAGGGACAGTTCATAGAATGATATGGTGTTTGCAGAGAGTAAAAATCTCAAATGATTCTAAGTAGCCATTCACTGTAAACAGGAAGACGGGTTCAAAGGGATTCCAAGTAGTTTTGGAACTAGCTAAGGGTTAAGAGTCTTATTTATATCTTCACTCGTAATGGACCCAACTGCTAGATACTTAATCTAACTTCATGTGTGTTCATGTGTCTAAAACAATCGATTAATCGATACGCAGCCATCCATGTGATTTCAATTCAATTTCCCTCTCATATTTTGCCGTCACTTTGTTGGCATAATCATCCCCAGCAGGACCACCGGGAGATGCCTTCATATTCACCTTCGTCACCCCCTTTGGGCCTCAAACTTTGTTTCTTTTTTTTTTTTTTTTTCTTGTTTCCATCGCGGAATCCCATGGGATTTTAATGACTTACGACAGGCATTATTCACAATTTCAAATTAAAATGATAAATCGGCTGAGCCGACGGCACATCCTGACTAAGTCCACTTGCATCCAGTCTAAGGATCCGTCGCCAACCACACACCCCGAATGTGATGTTATCTGCCGATGCAAAGTGATGTGTATTTGTGGATGAACTCCCCTCACCTATGCTTGCACACTCTAGCCCAGCTCCATTCCCATCTACCCCCCAACCCATGTTTCTGCTTCACATCATCTTCCTGAGGGTGGCTGTCCTCATTATTTTCCAAATTTTGCCAGTTTTGGGGTTTTTTGTTGACTCAACTGAATTTTTTTTCTTTCGGTTTTCCCTTATAAATTGATTTGATAAGACAACCTGACGGATTCGTCCACTCAAACCGTCGCTCTGCGGAAAGATACAATATATAAGCTACTTTATTTCACAGCGCCAAATAGCATTTTGAGGGTAGACTCGGCTCTACAAGGACTACAAGGACCGGGGGGGACTTAAGTGATCATAGGTCATTTTTCAATAAAATTGGGGTATTCATGGGTTTCGCCGAGTGAGAGGAGGGGGCGATATAAAATAAAAGGACAGACGAATGTCAGGTTGACTTTGTCAGCCGAGGAAGATAATGTCAGACGCAACTTTGAAGGGTATCGAGTGGGAGGACACGAAGTGCCTGTGAATGTTTTATTTACGATAGGGTATCGGTATTTGTTTTTAATCAAATTAAAAGGAAAAGTATGAATTTGAATTTGAATTCATCCCTCTGTGTATGTGTGTGTGTTGCCACATAAAGTTAATTTATTTGAAATTTCATACTTACAACACGTAAACGAGGGCAGCGCAATAATCCCTGTCTTTTATGGTCGGGTATTTCTGAGAAATTTGTGCGACCCTTCGTTTCTTTTTGACAAAAAAAAAAAAAGGGTTTGCTCCTTTCAACCCAAACAATTAGAATCAACATGTTTGCCTGGGCGACTGGGAAGATAGCAATACAAAAGCTTAAGTCCCACAGGGTTGCTTGGTCTCGTTATGGAAGCAGTTAAGCCAGCAGGATGTTGTTTGCTGATCGGAGGATATCTTGGAATTCATCAGTACAAATGGCCAGGTTGTAAATATGTAGTTGGTTTTGAGAAAAGAAAACAGAAAATAAATTCTGCTACAGCTTCAGGTATTGTTGTGGATTCCGAGCATCCGGGGGTTACATCCGAGCTTATACCAGAAAAATCAAGACAAAGGTGGACATCGGTGTGGAGGGACAACCTGACTATTTTGTAGAAAAGGACTTTTTTTTTTTATGTACATATACCAGAGGCTTCTAGAAAGGGAATCTTGGAAGTTGTTCTGTGAATCGAGATTTCGGAAGATGTCCACAGCTTGATTATAAAATCGAACGAATCGCGACACATTAGTTGACACTCATTTGCTACCAAGGAGTACACCAATTGTTAGCCAATAAGTCGTTTGAGGAAGAAATAGAGAATATAATCAAATATGGATGAAACTGTTCAATGCCAGGTTACAAGCAGGATCAGAGATTCTCATAAACTGTCTAAGGTTAGGGTAGCTTCACGTTTGGCACGGAGGGAAATACGGATGGGGCTTATACCCAAAGCGTACAGACCCTTCAGCTTCCTGTTATTTCCTCTCAAGATGAGCGAAAGACTTCTGGAACGAGATGAAACAGTTCTGAACGAAGGGGTAAGTGTATTTGAAAGGAGGCGTGCACGGGTTTCGGATTGCGTTGAATTGGACTAAATATATTGGTACGTTCAGAAAAGAGTCACAATGCTCTCTTTATTTGCACGAATACTGCGGAAAAAATGGGCTAATACTAGGATTGATGCGCATGGCAATCGGGTGTATGAACTGTAAGATACATATGTTTTAGGATCAGCTCTCTGTGTCGATTCCAATGAGCAGGCCCAACACTACCCAACCAGCTAACAATCAGACGTCATGGTATATACGAACTCTATTCTGGCCATTTATACGATCACTGATAATGTAATATCAGAATAATGCTGAGCTCAATATCTCCCAGCACGTCCAGTTCCGCAAGAAAATAGTTCCCAGGAGCGTGTTCTCCAGGTGACAAATAGATTCTTTTACCTCTACGTCTGCGCACTTTCTGCAGAAGTCGTTGTGGGGTGGTCCTAGCCGTGGTCCATGATTGTAGTTCTAACCAGCTAACCTTGAACAATATGGCGCCATATGCCACATGATGGTATTACGTTAAGTCGTTGATTTATGCCAACAACCCAACAACATTAGATGAGCTCAGGAAGCATATGGAGCCGAAGATTCCCAACATTCCGATCGATATATATGGAAGAGTGGTTGACAATTTGAATTCAATGAATAGCTCGCTGTAGATGTACTCGCGGTGGTCATATGAACAAGCGTGGAGTTTCATACTTAAATTCACCCTTTGTACTGTATTTAAAACAAATTTCAGCTCGATATCTCAATTACTCTGTTTTCGAATTTAAATATCAAATTGGTTTGTCCTTATTGAAAACCCCTTCATGTGGCACTATTCCATGAAAAATATCGTGGAATACACCCTAAGTGACTGGAGATGAGGCGATATAGTCAGTAACAGATCAGATTCTTCGTTGTCCTTGGGAGTCTGAGAAACTTTGGAGCTTTTACCTAACTCGCATCTCATTTCAGTTTACTGGAACCAGTTCTGATGCCAAGCCAAGCAAGAAAAGATTACCCTCTAGGCGTTGTTCTGTCTTCTCTACTTTGGTCATTTTAGATTTCTAACTCAAAGGGAAGCCGATTACTTAGCCATAATACTGAATGTAGACCAACCAGGTCCAACTAATCTCCTTGTAACATAGTTAAGTCTCTAGCCATCGTCTTATTGAGTTCCGAACATGTCAGGGAGTCAAGCACAAGTCCTGTTCGGACCACGATTTGAGTCTTCAGAATGTGAGCCTCTAGATTGAGCTTGAGATTGAGTCCATGATCAGTTTTCTCTGGGTATCAGTGTGCAGTAACATTGAGTCCAGAGTAGATCCTCTGGTAGCGAGAAAACTCTCCTCTTTTCGACCATCGAGTTCCTTTAGAATTTATTTGTGAAGAGGGCGACTCTAGATATCTTGGATTAAGCCGCTTTCAATAGAAAAGCTAACAAAACCTGAAAATTGCTGCAACGATCGGATTGGGCTTCACGCTTGTTAAGGCAAGATGCTCTCTAAAGCAGAACATAAGGTTTTCCAGCTGCTAGTGTCTAGTAGTCCTCCAGTTTAGCAGTCCTCAGACTTCATGAGTGAACCCGTATCTCTACAACTTTAATCGTGTTGTTACAGTCTAGGGCTTAAGTCACTATCGTGTATTCGATTCTGTCTCTGTAAAATAGTTCACGTGTACAGTGCTGGACCCAGAACTGATCCCTGTGGGACTCCTGCTCTAATTTTAAATCTCGTCGCACATTCGTCCGACAAATCGTCTCAAAACAAATCACCAGCTGACTGAGTTGAAAGGATTTTTAACGACGGGCGTAGCTTCAGTCCAATACTCCTTTCAATCTGACTCAAGAGAGTCCCTTCGCGTGCAATATCGTAAACTATTTGCATCGCATGGCTGATACTGCATTTTCACTGCAAAGAAACGTTCCGTCTCCCAGGCCCTTTGCATAGAGGTTTGCAATCGCATCTCTGTTAAGGAAGGACTTAAAGTTCTTCCAACCGACTGCACTGAACATGAGTTCTGAACACGTAAAGGACAACGTTGTTGGCAGCACAAACAGCATTTCGTCCTACACCTGGTCTCTCGTCTAAATAATAACTCGCACATATGCAAATCAACATCTGCCATGACCTAGTATAGTCCTTCTGCATCTGTATCCTGCATGTGTGTGTGTATAGGATTCGTGCTGAAAATTTGAAATGTGGTTTTTCAACTTCAAAGACTTTTGGAACGCAGCTACACATCCGTATCCACATAATAACATCTCGCCAGCAATTTAGATTTATTACGGCACTCACACGTCAATCCATCCACTCAAGTATTCTCCACCTAGACTTACCGCACATCCAGGGGGCGCACCAATAGTTCCTCGGAAAATTGCATTTCAAAAGGATAATCACGCAGACACAGACACAGACACTTCAAGAGCGGACCTCTCTCCTGCGGTGATTTTACACACATGGCTGTGATGTAAGCGTGTTATAGAAAGTGAATAACATTCCTAATTTCATGGGATAAATCATTCATGGCTAGACAGTAACCTTTCCGCCCTTACTGTTGCCTCCCACAACCGGATGTAGCTGACCCTAATGGCAGCACTCTCACTAGCTTTCGCTTGGTTAAATGCGAAACCATGGTGACGATGGACCAAGAACCTCTATTCAACTGTCCAGGAGGCTATTCTCCATCCATCCAATCGACGACAGAGGAGGCGGCAGTGGTGAAAAGTGTTTGCCTAGTGCCCCCGAATTCAAAAGCATAGCAACACGTGTATTTGCGTAGCGCGCTGGGGTGGAATTAATTTTTTAATAATTTCTGGCAATAAATTTGCAGATGAACAGACTGCTGGCTTAAAACCATATGTACAGAGCCGCCTCATCCAAAAAGGACGACGAGGACGACGGTGACGGTGACGGTACGACGGAAGGATATTTTCAGCAAACAGCACAAGGGTTAGATGAGTCCTGGGTTCCATAAAGCAATTTACCTTTGTGCATTCGTGATGGAAGTAGGAAATGCCTTTGTTCTGTGTGTATACAAACAAATATGACGCGTTATCACAAAGACCGAGATTTGAACGGATGGGTGATGGCTTTAGCGAGTATCTAATAGGAAATCCGCTTCTTGAGGACTTTTGTTTGTTTTTGTTGAGCGCAGTCGACACGAAGGGGAGAGCGTTTGTCTGTTCTATTTCCCGTTTTTGGGGGGTGAATGTTAAATAAGTTTGTGCAGAGAGGGTGACTGTATGTACATACACAGGTATGTGCGTGAGCCTTTATCAAAACGAGCTTAACTAATCAACGTCGTATCAAGTTTAACTGGGTGTTACGCATCCTTGAGTATTGATTGAACATTTTTAACGAAGGTGCTGACAGCTTCATGTGTGTCTACATAGGTACCTACATCTGGTAGTATGTAGGAAGAAAACCGTTTCGAAAGATAAACAATTTAACACAGAAAAGGGTTTGCTTTGCTTGGTATACTTCACAGCCCATTTATGGTAATTATCATGGCATTCGTTAGGTGACGTTGTTAGCTGTCAAAACTTGACTTGACTAACACACGAAGTCAATACCCTACTCTTTCTAATTTTTCGTAATGATTCCCACAAACATTACAAGTTGAGGTTCGATATTCGCACTAACGATGTCTAACTCAATCGATTTTGACAGTAATGTGCACAAACGTAAAAGTAAAATGACAGGAACACTAGATGGAGTTATAAGAATTTTGTTGTTCTCCTGGGCTGTCATCTAACTGAATTCGTTGAAGAGGTATGTTCATGAGGTCTGACTGGGTAGAACTTAGGAGAAATGATTTAACCAAACTCGTTTGTCACTCCATATGCTCATCCATCTGTCAATCTGTCACAGACTTTCGATTCCACTTTTTGAGCTACAACGCAATAACAAACGGGCCTAACTAGTGGTTTGTTATGAGTTAAAAGAATAAAAAACCTTTGAGCCGAAAAATGTATGAGAAACAGGGTTACACATACGCCACCGAACCAGATACTGGCTTATGACTACAATGGAATATTTCTGCATGCAAATGCCATTGTTTTTCCTATAAACATGATTAGCTCATCGATTTGTTTGGAATTCACAGCCTGTCAGTCCAAAGATCCATATCTTCTACAATCCATTGCTCTTCTGGTTGAATACCATTCTACTCCCACCTGCTGATTTCTCAGCATCCAAAGCGAAACGTATTCGCATGTAGGTGCTTCTTGTTTCTAGAGCAATACCTACTTGGCTATCTTTCAAAGATCTACTTGACCATCTTTATATATCCACAAGCTCCTATGCTAATGTAATCCTAATTTTAGCAAACAGTAAGTAGGAGCAGGTCCCTACAATGGCAACAGACCAAAAACAAAAGCTGATCCCGATCAAAGCTACCGAATCCAATCTTACCAAAACATTAAAACCAATAAACAGTCCAATTTTATGGCCCATACCGTGAGTCCGAGAAGGTCATCAGTCCCAGCATTCCTGGCCTTTTCTGTCGAAGGGTAGACAAACGTGTAAATCCAATCCCACGACCAATTAAAAGCACTCCGCCACACTACTGGACAAATATGCAAAACACTCAAAAATTAATAAATTATGAATTACTGGAATGGTGAAACCATAATTCATAAGCTTCGAATGGAGCTACGTATCCAAAAAAAGTGTGCGATACGGAAAACATTAGCATATCTCGCAAACGTAGGTCAAAACGTCTTCTTTTTCGAAGCTAGTGGGCTTCAAACTAATTTAGATTGAGCTATGGTGACGTCCTCCGCTATTATAACAGTGGGAGTGTCAAAAATTGATCATTAGCTTCATGAATTAATTATTATTTAGTGAGTTTTCTTTTAAGGCAAATACAGATACTGGAAATATTTTTGACGTGAGTGGATGCCACCATGTTAAAGGCTTCGAAAGAATCAGATACTATCCTGGGTTGCAAGCTATGGTATCAATCCGTCACGAAGTCTGAGCTGCTCCTGTTTACACGAAAACACAAACTCCTTGACTTTTACCTCCCAAAGTCAAGAGGCACCCCCCTGGTTCTCTTAAAAACAGCGCCAACCACAAGACCTAAGGCTTGAAAACATAGTCGAGCGTACAACAAAATCCCTGACTGCCCTGTACATATGTAAAATGGCTTTAGGCTCCACGTCAGCCCACCAACCTAGTATTATGCACTGGCAATACACGTAGGACCGATTCTCATGTATGGTTTGGTGGGCTGCTCTGGTAAGACATTCTCATAGAGTCCCTTGTCTCAGTATTACTGGTGCATTGAGTACCCCTCCCATTTGCCATCGTCGGAAGAAACTGGCCAGCAAACGCTGTCAATTTTTACGGATCAGTCCAAAACTGAGGACGGAGTCGGTGCCGGAGTCTTCTCAAAAGACCTAGGTATCCACCTTTCCTTTAACCTCCCACACTACCGCATCCTATTTCAAGTCAAAGTCAATGCCCTTCGTCAAGCTGCTGATTGACTGGCTAACCGCCAGTTCAGTTTCAGCATCAGATATTATCATCTACATACGTCGACAGTCAGGCAGCCATCAAATCTCTCGCATCCAGCCCTATGAGATCTAAGTCCGTGAAAGACTGCAGCGTATCTCTTTGCCCCTTGCTGTAAGGACCTCCTATGCACATACCCTGCACTTGCCAACATCATGAAGGCTACACTAGGTGAATACCTTTCAACGATCTTAACGATCAGAACACCGACTGCATGGCTAAGATTACCTCTACCATAGAAAGGAGAGGATGGTCCCAGAGTAAGAGGGTGATCCACCCACCTAACACAACGGCATTACAATTGACCTTAGAATCCATGATGCAGTCTTCGTTGTCCCTTAAGCACTTCTGAATGGCTTGAGGAGTACAAACATTAACTGAGTCTTGTTTGGACTTCAGATTCCTTAAATACTCATGTCAACGCTAGTTTCTGTTTAACAGATATCTGGTTCATCCTCTGAGTTTCTAGCCAGTGGTTCTCCAAGACCTGGCTTCTCTGCCGGACATTGACACAATGTATCTAGCTTCTCATTTGTGTTGTCCTTGTTATATTCTTTACACCAACTGAAGGGCCCTACTGTATAATTCCATATCCAAAGGCCAGCTTTCTCATGAGAATTGTAGTCTCTGATGGTTGTCAGACGCTTGCGAGAGGTTGGAATATAATTTTTAGTTGTTGTCCAGGGATTGGACCTGGAACCCCTTGCTGTATAGCCCAACTCACTAACTACTTAAGCCACGACGCTCTATCTACTCCCGTCCGGATTCCCTTCGGGCATAGTTCACAGGTGCCCTCCTTTAGAAGACCCATCTTCTTCAAATTACTTCCCCCGAACGTAGAACTTTTCTATGAGTTGTGCCCATCCGCATCTTCGCCTCCCTGCACTCTTTCACGGTTAACCACTTGTTAACTAGATACCCTAGCAACCCTTTCCCATTGCAGCAATCTGGTCCAATTGCAGGACCAGTGAACTTGATCCAGAACCCTGGTTTGCAGATGAAATGTCATCGATGCCACTGCTTTCTTAATAAATAACTCCAGCAGCAGAATGCCACCGATCACTAAACATGTCAGACTCTATTTATACTGCCTCCTTGCAGTTTCCTGCCGGACTCTTTGCCACCATACAAAGGTCTAGCTATCATCCTATACATTCAGTATGCTGTCCTCTGCGATATTGCGCACCTTTGTCCATATAGCCGATCTCCCCTTGCACATGGAAGTTCTATGCTATATGGTTCAGGATATAGGTATACCACTAACCTTCCTTGTCACTTCTAGCTCCAATCCGAAAGTCGAAATTCTAGATCTCTCCTCATACTTGTGAAGATGATTGGATCTTTCTTGTCCGCAATAATTGAGACCTATTATGCCTAACACCATTGCTCCACCATTCGGAGAGGATTTCCATGGTATCTGCTATGACGTTCATGAAGTTGGAGCATGCTGGTGTTATAGATATGTGATCGGGATATCCCACAGTGCGTACCCCAGTCTCTTCAAGAGACAGTCCACAGTTATATTCCATAGTGTAAGTCCAACCCCTGCTAATCATTCCTTTAACGCCATTCCTGTCTCATCTGACCACCAATGGGTCAGGAGTGCGTTCTTCTGAGACTACTTTCAGGGTTTCGAAACCTATTTCACAGAAGGCACCTCCAATGTACATTATCATGGTCACTCCAATGCCTCCGGTCCATATATCTCCTTTCCCGCAACGCCTACTGCCTGGACAGGCTGGCTTGACAGAACTTACAGTCTCGGTCAGGGGGTTTATTGAATACTGGCTGCATGCTGAGTGCTAAATTCAAGTGACACAACCACCTCTGACGTGGTATAGTGCCCAAAAGCTAGGTTTCCAAGATAATCGCCTCCATTATCCTCAAAGCAACCTAGTCACCTTTATTCCCGTGGCTTTATCACTTCCCCAATTACCGTCGCTCATTAATATTTCATTACATTACACTTTACCCCACTAATGGACGACATGCACACGTATGTCCATGTGGTTTCCATAGAAAAATAGAGAACTCAACTGCCAATCTTGCTCATCAATATTTTAATAGCCATGTTTATGTACTTGGTCACACCCGCTTCCGCCCGTTTAATAGCGCATCATATTAATTTCAGTGTAAACCAGATTTTCCATTAGGTAAACACACCCTTAATGGTGTTACCATGAGCCCAACAATAATGATAAATTCAGGAGATAACTTTTAATTCCCTGTTAATCTCCAACATGCTTCCGTGCACCAGGGCACACCGCCTCCTTCCAGCAACGATATTCTCCTGAGCATAAGATAACATCCAACCGACACTGTATTCGTTTGCGTCCTCGTTTGCGAAGAAACCCATCGCTGCAGCAGCCATGTTCAGCATACAATCGACTTTAGTTGGAAAGTCCTTGCACTACCTATCCACCCGTTCAGCCACCCATTCAGCCACTCATACCCCGGCATATGTGTTGCCACAGCTAAAAGACTCGCATAAATAAATTTAACAGATTCTGTATCGCCTCCCGGCGGGCGGGTGGATTTTATTTACAAACAAGAAGAAAGTTCCGGTCTGGCGGATAAGCAATCCGAGGATGGTCTACCCCTTTGGTATCTCTGGGCGCTTCGCCGCCCTCCTCGCCCATTGCCTTTGCGCCGGTTTGAATCAATGTCGGTGAATGGCGCTGTTGATTCCATTAGTTGTTGTTTCTGTTGCCACATCCTCGTGCACCAGTATGTACTAGGTACTGTCGAAGCGAGTCGATTTAGCCGCATTTCCTCTTCACACCTCTGCAGATACACTGTACGTGGTCTTGGTGGGGACCGACCACGGGAAACGTCTTTCTCTATTTTTCCCTCGTCACGTCATCAGACAAAAGTTTGCGGATTTTTACAGCGTCCTTAATAATGCTTTTGGGCAAACACCTCCTCGCCAGCCGCCCTAAAAGGGTTTTCACTTTCATGTACTAGCTCACCACTGCGGGCCAATTTCGGAATCTACCAGGGAGCACAACATACAAATACAAATACTAGGCGATGATGGCAAAGAAAACTCATCATTCCATGGCATCACAGGCTGGGCCGGGCTGTCTGGTGTGTTCCATCAATTACGTGACTCCCATACCTGGGCGGCAGGGATTCGTTTTCAATTCCCGAGCCAGCAATCCGAAGCAAGGCGAAGTTTTCTGATAAAATTTCCCAGACTACATGACGTGCATTTGTTAGAGGAATTTTTTTAAGAGCATTCCGTTCGATTGAACAAGATTCTTCTTCGCAGTAACGTTTCTGTTGCTCTTTGTGGTGCGTGGAGCGCGGCATGGAGGAGCTAGGTATATGCCGCAGTACCAACACACTAATGCCATAGCCCAAGAAATGTGGAAGATTCTTTCCTGTTCGAACGACTATGAGGACAACGACGACGATGGTGTCGCATTGTGAAGGGAGAAAGGGTCTGTGTGGGCATCGGGATTACTCGCTATGATTACGATGGATGATAATTCAATTTGGCTGGACTTTTTGGGGAATTTATTCACACAAAGGCGTCCCTTTCGGAGCTGTGCGGAATTCAGCCACTGGCGGAATGTGCCATTGAATGAAATAGTTAATCCGAGGCTTTAATGGCTCATAACAATGGCTTACAATTGGAATGGCCGAATGGAATGGGCAATGGTAATATCGGATTTCGGTAAAGTATCTCTAATTAGATATTTCAGTCAACTGAACATGAACAGTAAAAAAATGGTGGCTGGATTACACGTCATCCGTTGGGTTAAAACAGTTCTGACAGTTGTGGAACTAAGCGAAGACAAACGATGATTGAAACAGATACCGACGTGAACCGCTGTACCGTGAGAGCAATGCCCTAAAATGACACTGTTCGTCATAACAAGATCTGTCAAGAAATTGGTAGACACCTACTACTTGTCTACAAAATGCCAAGGTGTCAGAGGTGTTTGGCATGCAAAGAGCAGTGCATCAGGTGTGCATACTGTCACCACTCTTGTTTTCGATGGTCATCAGCGATGTACTCTGTGCAGTGCAGATTTACTCTGACATCTTTCTTTAGAAACCTCGACTAGAGCTGTACCAACAATAGAATTATCCAAGAGAGGTGTATAACATAAGACAAGCTCTTGGTCTTAAGGTTCATGGAGTACCGTGACATCCTGAAAAACTCTAAGACCATAAATTTGCATAATCTGGACTCGTGGTTTCTATCTTGATCTTAAATTACCGAGGGTCACAATTTCACAATAGGTTGCCCTTCTTGTCAATGCTTGCCTCTATATTAACTGACTCGTCAAAATCGAATCGCTGCTAAAGAAGATATTTCCTGTACTAGTCCGAGCTCTGGGATTAATTTTTGGCAGTGGAACCCAACGACAGTACTCAGATGTTCCCAATGGACTACTGTCACCGGTATATCCGCCCCTGAGTCCTAAGTGTTGTGTCGTCAGTGCAGCTTCCTTGGGATGTCAAAAAGTTTCGGTTATGAGAATAGACCTTGCAATAGCTGCTAGTACGTCAGTCCTCTTACGTAGAATGAAAAATTGGACAAAAAAAAAAGGATTGGCATAACGTTGAAGACCTTAGCTGACTGCATGATCCCAGAGACTTAAAAGAGCAGCTGATTGAGCTGTGTATTCCTCCACTGACCGCAACACATAGAAGATTCAGTTTCACGAACAATTAAATCCTCTTTGGACCACCTCCGGAGGGATAGATGGTATGAAGAAGCTGTGCATCTTTAGCTGCTAAGAACAGAACAGAACAGAAACAATAGATAGTTCTTTACAAAGCCAATCAGCTGGCAGCTGGTTACAGGTCCGGGACACAATCTCTTTGAAATAGTGGAGGAAACCTAGTCTCTCGCTATCTATCCGCAGGGTATAGTAGAAGAGCTTAAGTAGTCCTTTAAAAAGTTGCGGAATGGCTACAAAGTTGAAAAGGAAACTCAGCGAGAAGAGGGCCCAACTCCAGTCAATGAAGCAGAAGTCCGGCCCCTCCTAGTGTAAAAGAGATTCTTACATGATAGTCTACTGGCGAGCTCTTTAAACATGGAGTGCAATCCTTTAGTAGCAGTATGGATGGACAAAATCAAATGCCGCATCCGTTGTATAAGAAAGTTGATAAGTTGATGTTATGTCTTACACCAACAAACCTAACCATCCAACTTACTGTCTGAATATCTAAGGCCCTTTTAGAACTACCTACCAGTATGGCCTCCGTTCTGGCAGGTAGACTATAGACCAAGGAACATCGCAACGAATTTCATGTCGATACTCACCAGCTTTTCATCGACAGCAAGGCGACAACGGAGTCCCACCCAAATGAAACGCTGGAGACTAAGCGATGCAGCTCTTTTGAACTTTTCTACTTTAATATTTCGAGAAGGAGATCCGACCTTCTCAACACCGTGCTGGAGCAGGTAGTGTGTAGGCAACATGCTACCAATTCCATTCTTAATTGAGTACCCATCCTGGGCAATCCACTTCAAGTGGTAAACCAAATCGATTAGGTCTTCACATGAAACCCCGTGGAAGCCCATCGCACCTAATTACCACCCCCAGCACGTAGTATGCCACCAAACAATCAGGATGAACATCGTGTCATTGCATAATGATCTCGAAAAATGACGGATCACTGTTTGTGTTTCCTGAAACGGTGATAATGATCTCCGCTGCGTTGTCTATGCCACATGCTGCTGTGACTACAAATCGCCCAAGGAAGACACTCAGGCTGGTTCGTACCCGATGATGCAACAGCATCATCATATATACCGCCAGCTAGACACCACAACATTTGGACCTATTTTCGAGTGCAGTGTTTATTTTTTCTTTTTCGTTTGTTTTTTGAAAAAGTACTCGTGGCTACGAAGATGAAGATGAAGATGAGCCCAGCCATTGTTGGGATTCTTGTGTTTGTAGTGCGCTGGGGAATAAAATCAAAAAAAAAAAAAAGAAAGAAAGACAAATACACGAAGGCAAACAAATGCCACTGCCCTCGGAAGGGACTCGAGGAGATAAACAAAGTAAAATCACAGGGAGACATGCGAATGTTATCGGTGGCCATCATACCCAGCCGCCGCTTCCTCCGATCGACTATTGGATATTTATTTTATGTGGGAATCAAGAGAGACGCATCACTGTCGTCCATCCAGACTGAGTGTATCTGTTGTCAATCCATAGACAATCGACAGTCCCTTGGCAGGTCTTAGTCCATATATGAGCATCGCAACAAATTTCATTTGGCTCAAAGCAAAAACAAATAAATACGTACTCGTATCTCGTACAATAAACATTCAGAGGACGACGACGAGCGGAGGTGGAGCGCAACAGGCCAGCGACTGTTGTTCCCATGCGGGCCACGGTTCTCGGTGGTATCTTTAAGCGATTCCTTGGACCATATTGGATGGATTGAAGCTCACGATTGCCGTGGCACACCGAACGGCCGAAACGATGCCTTCGCTGAGAGAGATATTGCCTCTGACTGGTCCTGGTGCGCTGCCGATGTGAGCCACGCCATATATGTAGATCTGGAAAAGCATTTTCATATACTGCACATCGCGATTGCCGCGGCAGACAACATTCCTTGCGTAGATCACTTGCATTCCCCGCAACATAAAACCTAAACAATGTCCGATGGCGGGACAAAAACGCGTTTCAATCCGTTCGACAATTTTAATTCTCTTCACAGGTACTTCAAGGAACCAGTCGGTGAGGCTGATGCTGTGCTATGGCGGCAGCGGCCACAATAAAAATTCTGCTCACATGTGACAACGATTTGTACTCAGGCTCCTTTTATGGGCTCAATCGCAGTGATTTCTTCATGGACAATGCGACGTTTTTACTGCTGGCCCGTCCTGGGCAAATTTATTGATGATTTATTCCAAATAACGTAATAAAAGATTACGGGATGTTTATCGACGAGTACGAGTATGGCCAGCCATATGACTGTTTGTTGTTCCGAAGGAGTCTACCTTTGACTGGTTGCACTGTGTGGCATGAGATACCGCAATTATAATGCCATATGAGAGCTGATTCAGGCCTCCTTGTTCGCATTTACATCTTCTTCCATTTATGAGTACGAGTACATATTAATGAGAATTGTGTTGTGGGGCGCTTTGTTGCATTGGGACCTCGTCTTAAGCAGGAGAATATTATAATTTTGCCTTTGGATCAAGAGAAAGACAGGATCTTTCACGTTCTGTACAAAGTCAGAAGTTCCATAAAAAAAATCTGGATATGCTAATAGGAACCTTATTGAAAACCATCTGCCGCTGGCTGCAGAATATTTAAGAGCAGCAGGTATAACAAAAAGTGAGAATCAAAAAGAAGGAAGGAAATTGCGTTTACATTATCTAAGTGGTGCTTCGAGTTGATTAGTGAGTGGATAGTCCTGCCGGACTGTAAGTACCTCTGTCAGGTCATAAACTTAATAAAATTCTAAATTATTTATGGATCTGGCACTTCGAAGGAAAGGAGTGGGAAGGAAGGGTTTAGACAAGTCCATTACAACTCTTCCGAAACTCAAAACTAAATGGAAAGTTGGGGATGCTATTCGAAGCTATCCTCACCAAATTTTTTGAACTAAGATGACTGGTTGCGAAAGTCGCATACAGATTGCCAGTTCCCATGTGGAACTGATGTAGAACTGCAGAGAGTGAGGACGGTTCTCTGAATCGATCTAGGTGCAGACTTACAGACTTAGTGTCGATTGCCTGTTACCAATGAAGTATGTGCAGCTGAACTTGTGGAAGTAGAGTCTTCTTTATGGATATTCTGTCGGCCGTTACAGGTCTTATGCCCCCCAGTTCCTGTCTTCCAGTACACTATTGCTCCGCTAGTCAGAGTATTCCATTCACGAGAAACTTGTAGTTTGAATGCACGAAGGTTGGTTCGTTGTGCTGGGTACTCTGAGTACTTCAAACTCAGCTCCCATTCAGTTTTTCGACTGTTGGAACGGCACACAGATGAGACTGACAAACTGTGAAAGGTCAGAATTTTCAAGAAAACTCATCCAAAGATTGAGTATTAGGGCTGACAGAACATGCAATGTAGTGTGCCCCATACGACGAACTACAAAACAAGCCGAAAACCCACTTCTTTCTAAGTGCTCACATCATTAGGCGCCGCGCAGAGTCATTAACTTTAAATTTCTATTTTGCAAATCAAGTTCGCCAGCTGTAAGCCATTTCGCGACAGTTCATAGAACGCAATCACTCAAAGTGCCCCATGGAATCTGGAACGATGAAACGAACCAATCCCCAAGCACCACCTCCGATCAGTCTAATTGCTCTGATCGCCCCCCATGATTAGCATTCGAATATACTTCTCAATTCTTCAGAGTAATTCGTTTCCTCCATATCGCTACGTGCCCACCACAGCCTGCATCTTATCAGCCTGATTCACTGTCGTGACGTACAAGTACACCAAACAGCGATTTGTCGCTACCGGTATCAAAGTCCGGCCATGTAGCGCGGCTGTTTGAGTCATAACCAGTCAAGGCATACTCTATAGATACTCAGTCGATGGTTGGCATTCGTGAATTAAACTTTCAGCACCACCCATGTTGTCCAGGTCGATTCGTTCCGTGTTTCGTGCAAAAAGATGTTTTCAACATTCGAATCCAGTGCTCGCTATGCACAAGCGATTAATCAGTGCATTCGTTGAGAACGATAGATACATTGTGGTGCGGGAGGAGGCGGCACCTGGAAATCCATTGAAATTTCCCGGCGTTTGGTTACGTGACAACTGTCGGTGCCCGCAGTGCTTTCATCAGAGTTCACAAAGTCGACGAATTGACTGGGACGCGTTTGACACAAAAGTGAAAGTGCAAGATATTTCGGTACACGCTCGTGCATGTAGTTGTGAAATGATAATAGATACTATTTGACTGGAATTTGTTTACACAGGCAGACAAGTCGGCGAAGGCAATTACTGTGGTCTGGAGTGATCTGCATTCTTCCACATATGACTTGCAGTGGCTGAGGGATCGAGACTTTAGCGCCAGCCTGCGGGCAAAGTACTTGACAGGGTTTTATCGACCAAAGACGGTGCACTGGAGTGGCGCAGACTTCAACAAAATCACAAATACCTTTCAGTTTGATGATGTCTTGAACAGCGATGAAGGTACATAAGTTGATAGAAAGACAAGCTATCGCGACTCATATTCATATTCTCTGACAGCACTTGAGAAATGGCTTGAATCTCTGGCGGTGTACGGCGTCGCTATAATCAAAGACTCCCCATTGGACAAGGGTGTGGTTCGGCGGTTAGCCGATCGGGTTGGTTTCATTCGAAAAACAACCTACGGGTATGTATCTGTGACAGTTCACCGATGTGTTTCTATAAACAAATTTATTCCCAATAGAGAGGAGTTCATTGTTCAGTCGAAGCCAGGCGCAAAGAACTACGCTTATCTGTCTGACCCGCTACCCTTGCACACGGACTTGCCCTATTACGAGTACAAGCCCAGTGTGAATATTCTCCACTGTCTCGTGCAATCTCTCTCTAAGGGTGGCAGTAATACTTTGGTAGACGCGTTCCATATTGCCGATCGTTTGAAGCTACAGCATCCGGAGTATTTTAAAATTTTGTCCGAAACAGTGGTCGACTGGAATGACATCGGCAGTGAGGATGGGAAGACCTTTCACAACATCTGGCGGTCTCCGGTGATTTGGTAAGAATTGCAATTTGTTGATTGAATCCTAGTTTGTCAAAAGGAGGGCATGGTGGGGGGTATGTGTAGAAGTGAACAAGGGTTTGGTAACATATCAAAAGGGTTCCATAGCTAATCTACTCAGTCCTAACTATGTTCATGTTTAGCCCTCATTACTGACGTCGCTTTTGAAGGACGGAACCCGTCTAAATTTTATCCTCTGTATGTTCATTCGAGGTTCTTAACATCATTCTAGGGACATGCTTTACATTTAAAGGACAAGATATCCAGGTAATTTGTAAGCCAATGGATAACCATAGGCAGAAGGATCTTTCAGTTGCTGAAGTAGCTGAAGTTGTGGGATTTTTAAGGCAATGTCTGAATTTCCTGGACTAAGGTAGATTCAATTGGCAGTCTACAGCATGTCCAAGCACAATTTGGCCAAGAGCTCATTATAAGACACTAGAGGTAGACAATGCTTATGACAGCAAGTTCGTCAGGATTGTTCGTGAGGAATGTATTTTCCTTGATGTAGTTTGCTTCGAGTCTGACGGGTACATAGGCGAAAAAGAATAGTCCTCGCCTTCCTCATCCATACAGCAGAAATCGTTTGAGGACAAGTCTTCCAATGATGCAGTGTCCCGTAACAACACATACTTGTTGTGCTAATGAGGGATCTTCTTGAGATCCAGCTTGTTTCACATTTGTTTCGCGATAGTAGTGCTTATCGCATTTCGCTTGATTAGGAGTTTACAGGCAGCGAGGGGCACGTAGAGATTTCCCATCTTCGGTGGAATTGGAATGCTTGTGCCATATCTGTATACCACCATCCTAGTCTACTGAATAGGAGCAGAGGCAGGGTGTAATCAGTGTCAGTCAGTTTATCTGAATAGAGTGCCTGGTTTGAGATTGATTCACAGAACAATTGGCAACTGCTAATGAAACAAGTGACATCACAGGCTTACATAACAAAGCGCAGTCAACTGGTAAAGTAAATTAATGAGGCGTAAACTATTAAAGACTTAATGAAACCCACCATTCCGAAACTTGGTGCATAACCAAACGACATAAACACCAAACAGATTTTTTTATTGGTATGAGCCAGCGTCTGACAAACATCCGAGAAAGTCATGAAAAAGACATTAAACAGTACAGACAGGTACTTTCTCAGATGTTTAAGTCTACTCCGAGGTGTCCCTGTAGACGACTGTTTCCATATACCTGACAGTTCATATCCTCTAAACTAAAGACTATACGTATCCACCTCATATACTCAATTGACTTTCTCTCTTCCAGTTTAGATAAAGAGGGCAACTACACCAGGATCAACCATAGTGTACCACAGCGGGACAGTCACTTCTCTGTAGACATCGAGGACGTCATACCCTGGTATGAGGCATATTCGAAATTTGTCCGATTGGCACGAGCCGATGCAGCAGAGTTTAAGACAAAACCCGGAGATGTCTTGACATTCAACAATATACGTTTGCTTCACGGAAGAACGGGCTACGACGATACAGAAAACAATGTCAGATACATCGTTGGAGCGTACCTGGACTGGGACATAATCTACTCGAAACTGAGAGTTTTGAAAACAGCACGCAATGCTTCATAAAATATGAAGACGAGTATGTTGGAATTGTTTTGTAAATATATAATTTTATGGCTTTAATCTTTTGCAAAGGCGTGTTTTCTTAAGAGCACTGTTTGGTTCGATGTATCTCTGTGCTGCGTTTCAGGTCGTGCGGATATTCCATGCAATTTCAGTGCTAAAGAGCTGAGGAATGGAGGAAGCCCATTAAATTGACAAAATTCCAATAAGATATCGCAGCCAGTAGATGCAACAGTCTCTCTTTTAAACGAATTCAACCAGAGTTGGATTGTACGATAACCAGTACAATTAAGTATATCGACACATCATGCCACACATGGCGCGCAATCTGCTAGGCAGACATTCACGAGGATTTGGTGCATCCTTTTACGACTTCATGACTCATCTCCTGGGTACATATCGTGCTCTATCGGTTATGAGAAGGAAAACCCGAGGCGAGCTTAGCTTGGCTAAACTTAAGCAAAAGATCGTATGCAGGGTGACAAAAATACTTCACTGATACTGGTTGGCCTGTCTCCTGTCCAATGTGGGAAGTTCCAATGTACCTAGGTTTCTAGTGCTTGTAATCCTGTGTCTTTGCTGAGCCGGGACAACAACCCAACCCAATCTAACCAGAGCAACATGTTAGCATGAGTTACAAACAGAAGAGTTGCTTAATATTGCCGAATCGAGCAGAACGTTGCAATAGATATCTATGACGTCAACTTCTACTAAGAAGCACCAAGGATACTCAATACAAAACCCTCATCATTCTAGTTCCGCTTCATGGTGTAGAATAATGAATATTCCTCAAACGAAGAGGACTTTGGACGACGAGCTTTAGCAGCGAACTCTACGGGCGGCACACAGACATCGAACTGATCAGAAAAGTACCCATCAGTCGTCTAAAATGGCTAGTCGTCGGAAGAGTCTTCGAACTGAATCGGGACTTACTTCGCAGTAGGAGAAGACCTCGTCTTAGGTGGCACACACAATTGGAAGAGGAGTGCATCTTGGAGTGCATAACTGAGGGGCAGACACGTTAGTGGAAACCCAGGTTCACCGCGAACTGTAGTGTCCCACCTCACCAAGTAAGTAAGGTGGAGGGTAGGTACCTAGTTTCATACGTAAGTACCACATAAAGAAGGCTCACACTCTCGTCATTTTCCTAATGTCCTTAGGCCCGTCTAATGTCCCACCACTCCTCGGGCTAATTGAGTGAGTTGGGATTCATTAAATTACACCACAGTCATCTTTTCTATTAGCAACCCTACTCCAGCCACCGCCGGATTTATTGTGATGAAATGTCAAAAACACGACATGATTTGCCAATTATGCAACTCAAAATGCTGTACCCTGTCGGCCCTGTGTCCCAGTACCATTTGAGTTTACTTTCTTTTGAAATTTCCTGTTGACGGTTCGTTGCGGCCCCCGACCACTTTCAAAACTCAAACTCAGACTCTATCCCATTTAAATTTCCACACCATTTGTCTGGTTGCTTAATTTCGTTATTTGCGGATACTTTATGACGAACAAATTGGCTGGAAAATATGTCTTGGCTGACATGGGGCTCCGGGCTCCGGGCTCGGGGCTTCCCACTTCCTTGGGAACTGAGAAATGCGAACTGCGAACTGCGAACTGGAAACTGAAAACTTTTCCAACCAAGAAACATATTTGAATGCTGGAGAGTTTTATTCCACTTTTATGTGCGAGCACTCCCGCCATCAACCCTTAAATAATCATCATCCACTCAGTGGCACGTGATATATCCCTTAGCTTCCTGTGCACTCGACACTTGGGTACATTACTTCATCTTTTCCTCGTCCTGGAGACGGTTAAGTAAATACAAGTACATTTACAAAGAATATGTTAGAGCCCACTTTTACAACTTATTTTATGTTGAAAAAAAAAAAAAGTTTAACTACCCCGGGATAACCGTAAAGTAAATTGATAAAACTCGTCGCGTTTTTTTGCCCCTTCTGCCGGCAATCCGGTGGTGTATTCATACATCTTAATGTGCTCCATGAGTGGAGAGGAATTTCTTAGGATTTCGCCCTCTGTTCCTGGCCCTATTGATCGTCCACCAAATAAAATAGTAGGAATGTAGGCACACATCCCGCGTCGCCTTGTAATTATTTTATGCAAATCCCACTTTTATCCTGGCGAATACAGATTCAAAATGCTTATCCATCCTCTCGTCCTCTCGTCCTGTGTAGTAGTGTGTTTATGGTTTGCAACAGCCAACAGCCAACAGTCACCCTCTGCCCGTCAGGACCCCTTTTGCTGGTGCTTTGTAGGATAAAAGCTCTCTAATGGTCCTGTGTACACGTCGGTTGATGGGGGCGCACTGTATGTCTATGTGTTTTTGGCGGGGACGACGACGGGACCGCTGCACTCCTTGGGAATTATGCTGAATAAGGGAGAAAGGTTGTTTCATACTGGATTCTAATTAGTATTAATGGGCGGGTGAGTTTTAATTACACTTTCGTTTCCTTAGCCGCCGCGATTTATGAAATTAAAATTTGATTTATGAATTTTAATTTTGTTTCAACTTTAAGGATACGCGCGTGACTGGGAAGTTGTTCCTTCAGGTTGATTAAGCGAAACTATGGGCAGAATTGATTGCAATTAGGAGCTGGTTTGGCGTTTGAATAAAGTTTTCCTTGGACTGAGAAATTGTTGATTGGTAACGTCTGTCTGTAGACGGATGGTATGGTTAGTTGACTGTGATTTACCAAGCATTCAAAACCAAGCTAAGCGGTCCTTAGCTAACTGCCTCCAATCGCGCACTCCAAATTGGTTGAGGTCCCCGGCAACTATGCGAGAACTTTCTGTACTGCGCTGTTCCTCTGTGCTGTTGGAATTGGGGACTTTGTGCCTATTCCCTCTACATGTCGTTGTCACGACTAATGCGTTTTTTTCCGGCCAAATTGATGTCGCTGCACAGATCGCAGAGTTCACTATTGAATCTCTTCCTCCAAAGCCCGTCACCGCAAATGGCATCGCTAATCATTCGAAGAATTTTGCATTGCATCGTCAATGTTCATGCTTCCGTTCCATAATGCAGGACTGGGATGATGGGTCTTATATAGAGTCTCCTTGGTTTTGCTTGACAAGGTCTTGTTTCTCAATTACTTTCTTAGGCTTTTTCCAATATTTGCAAACACAGCGGTGACATCTCGCCTCTGGTGTCGGTTTGAGAATATCGCACAATTCTTTCAAAGGTCTTGGGAAGATTGTTTCCGACCTTTATGAAGCAGCGACCGTTCTCCATCGTCATTCTGCACTCTCTAATGAGTTTCGTAGCTCGTCTGCCATATATGATCACAAAATCGGTAGCAACAGGATGAGTATCGATCTGAATTTTTTGGATTTTTTTCCAGGATCTGCCTTAGTGTGAATATTTGGCCTAAAAAAAATAAATACTTGGCGCTACAGGCCGATGGGACCCAGGGCCTAGCTTCTCACAACCATTCGTGTTGTGCGTGTTATATTCTTTGCACACTCTCGGATGTTTGTCAGACGCTCGCGAGAGGTGGGGCCGTGAAAAACTTTTTAGGTGTTCCCCGACTGGGATTCGATCTCTAACCCCTTGCTCCATAGTCCAACGCACTAACCACTGAGCCACGGAGCCCACAAATATTTGGCCTATTATGGACTAACTGGGTCCAAAATTCTACTGTTAGGGGCCAATCAGCTCGTTGACAAGTTATGTTCGCCATTCGCACAATAAGGCCGACGGGATTCATTCAATGTATGCATTGTTTGGGAGAATATCTGCATAGTTGGCGCAGTTTAGAGCGTCTTGTAGATCGACCAAACGATGCTGAGATACCATTCTTTAGACATACTTTCTCCAACCAGATTTTGGAATTGAATTGGTGTATGCTTTCCATTAAGTTATCCTCGGCTGCCTTACACAGTTCGGCCTGCAGGCCGTCCGGCGCTGCATTCTTATTGGATTTTACTTCTGATATTGCTATCCTAGTCCAGCAACTGGATAGATTTGTTGAAGATGTGCATTCCATGTTCACATCTGTCCTGCGTACAATACGTATGCTCCATCATGAGATTGACATGGCATCTCCTTGCCGAAATCCGGTGCATGTTTGGAATAGTTCAGAGGAACTGTCTCCAAATTGCATATTGCATCCCGTATTTTCCAGCGTCAGGCAGCACAGCTGGATTAATTTTTTCGGCAACCCGAATTCGGCCATCGCCTTGTAGAGCTCAAGACGGTGAATGCTGTCATATCCAGCTTAAGATCGATGAAGAGATGATGAGTCTCGACGTTAGTCTCTTCTAGGATTTGTCTTAGTACGAAAGTTTGGTCGATCGTCGATCTGCCCGACCAGAAGCCACATTGGCACGTGCCGATTGGCGTATTGGCCAAAAAGTTTGAGATGTTTACACAACACGTTGGAAAGGATCTTATAAGTGATATATAATCGCCTTTCTTGAAAATGAGGCTTATCCCCATAGAAGGTGCTATAAACTCTGGTTTTTCCTTTTGACACTAAATAAAAACAAATCGGTTTTCGGAGTCCCACACGATTCCTGATGATTGTCTCGGATCTAGATACTCTCCACATGTACTTAGGTCTCCTCTCAGTGAGAGAAACTTAAGGTATATTGAACAATTCAAGTCTCCGGAGTCGAGTTTGTGCAAGAATCTTCTTAACCGACCATGACATACGACTTACCTTTCATCTGCCCACTCACTGTAGCACCTATTAACTCGGAGTCACTGATATTCACCAACACGTAACTGAAAAGGAGGTCTATTGGCTTTCCAAAACTGGACACTGTGTTAGAGATATGCATCCCCATAGTCTGAGCCAACTTCATGATGATTTCTGCAAGACCTGCATTATGAAGACTATACTATGAATCTAGAGCACGTTCACAGCTCAAATAAGTGATTCTAAAAGCAGATGAGGAGATCCACCAGCATCTACTTAAGTGCAAACCCATCGAAGGCACCTGCAAACCAACGATAATCTCGGATTTGATTCGAACTCTGAATGTTTCTATACTGAGTCATAAACCCCGAGGTGAAATTATGAAGTATCTAAACGTTATAACCTTGTACTTCGCCTCCATTAGCTGGCTTAGTATACCGGAAGATGTTGCCATAGTCAAGTTCCCACAGTGGCGCGCCCTAAAAACGCCCAAATTCCCAGTGAAACCATTAAAAATAAATAAACACTCACTTAAGGTTCATATAGATGTATCTTTTAATTAAATTATTCAAACTATTAATATTATGACTAACGTAGTACGTATATATATTAAGAATATGTACAGACAAGCTAATAGTTATATAAAGAAAAAGAAAAAATGTTTGTGTTTACTTTAGATTAAGTAGATAATCGGTTTTTTCTCGCCGCCGCTGTGAGCGATTGTGCTTGAGTATCAGCAGCTTATCTATTATTAGCTGCAGTAAGAATAATAAATTTACTAATTCTATCTTAAGAATACTGCTATCTCGACAATACTATACAGATATGTTATTTGTTTACTTTACTTTACATTTAAATAGAAATTAAGTACACGTAATCGTAAAATGTATCACTCATTGTTCTATTGTTATTTTTTGGTTAAATTACTTGTTGTGCGGCGTTCTATGTTAAGCATTATACACAAGCGGAAACGGTTAACGACAAGAGAACTTCTGGTTCCGAAGGAAGAACAATTAAACAAAGTTTAATGGGCGATAAGATTGTTCCCTAGATAGTTATTCAGAGTATTAAATTCGATTGATGATTTAAAATTAAACAGCATACACGGTGAGTAAGGAGGTGCGTAAAGGGGACACGATTGTTATAAACTAGAATATATCAATAAATATATATTTTTTTGTTTTAAAAGATATAATATTATTTGTCAAAGTCTTTTTTAAAATTTTATTGATTTTTTTTTTTAATTTTGTCTTTTGTCTATTAGAGGGGTTTTTTTTAAGTGTATCTCTTATGTGGGCAGTGGTATGAATGTTTGTTTGAAAGCCTAACGGTGTGGCAGGATGAGTGGAATAAAATGTAGAGAAGCAGCACAGTGTTGAATTATCTATATTAAGCTACCTTCGGTATCACGTCCTTAGATATACCAGTTCTACTAGAATCTATTCTTTTTACCAAAGAGTATTTCAGTAGGGACTTAACAATTTTGTGTTTTAATGCAAACGTAACCTTAAACTTCTTTCATGATCTGTCAATGTCAAAAATTCAGTCAAAGCTTACGTTTTTACTATGGAAAAATTCACGTATGAGCAATGTTTTACTCAGAGTCGGTGATCCCAACTTTAAAGGGCTGCATTGCTTCACGACCTGCAAATGCAAATGAGCGAATATTCGCAAATTTTGACATTTCAGCCATTTTATTTTTCTGGTAGCAGCAATCTGCGAGTTTTACTTGTCATTACCGACCATGAAGCAACGAATTGTGAGGTTAAACTCTCGCGATTGGTTTGGTCGCGGGAATGTGGATTGCGTTCTAAATAATGTGGAATGCGAATAAACTGTGACAGTTCGCAAAAGTATTCGAATATTCGCGGAAAAATAAGCGAATTGTTAATGTATTTAGGCGATTCCATGCCGTTCACAGAAATTGGGAATATCTCAGTCCACATTGTGACGAATTTAGCGTAGAGATGGTGGCCTACGGCTTGAAAAGATCAAATAAGCTCAGGAACTGAAGCCTCTTGATTTGAAACGCTTCCGAAGCTTCTCCGATTGGGCCTAAAAAATGTTTGAAGAAAATCCTGAATTTCAACTCGATTCAATTAGATTAGGTTAGGTTTGTGGGTAGGCGAGTGGAAGAATTCACAAAACCACACTCAAGTCAATACAGAGCCATTGTGATACCCATGGGGGAGAGAGGTCTCTTGGTATCATTAGGACCCTAACTTAGTGTTAGGATGAATACTGGTCAAGAAAATATAGCTGACGACTTTTTAAGAAAGCAACCGACAAAGAGAAAGATTTTATAGTACTGATCGAGTTTGAAGAAACATTGGGTATCCTTTCCTTGCTCGTTTCTAAGAAAAAACACCAACAAGCCTTAGCCGCCTGAATTAAGTAGAAGTAGAATCTATTGACAGGTGACAGTCACACTTTGTTAGATCTTCGTAAAATGAAAGTGACACCTTCATAGCTGTCACAGAAAAACGATCGCAAAAATGTGATGATCACCTAAGAGAGAGCAAAGGGAATGATTGTGATCACTAATTATCAACTGTCAAGCTAGAGGACAGTTCTGTAGATGATGTACATAGGCTCTCTAAGTGAAATATTTGCACTTAGACTACCTAAGGGGTCGTGGATATATTGGGTTCGTTGTAAAGATCACTTTTAATCTATCTTTGCAATTATTTCCAGCCAAAAGCTAATGGTCGCCTGACTAAGTGTATCTTGATGGATAGAGTCCAACTAGTCCTTCCCCTCCGTAGGAGCTACAATCGTATGCTAGACCATTATTGTGTCTACCAATGGTGTCTACTCTTGTACGGACTCTTATAGATATACAATATTCAGCAACCAGCACCAACAACTATTTGATAGAGTATCGGATTATCATCAAACTAATGAATGGACTCATTGTAGGTAATCAAGAAATCAAGAAATATTGGAGTTTGGAAGAGAAGGGGACGCTGAAATAAGTCGCACAGTCTTCGGAAACAAACCACATTCTGACGAAAGAAATTCAAGTAACTAGTAGTAGGATCCTACAAGTACCACTTGGCCATAACTTCCTGTAGTTTTCAAAAGAATTTTAGTCCACAACCGACCTTTTTTGTTGCAACTTCAAGGAAACAAATTAATGGATTCAAAGCCTTCAATTTTAGTTGATCCCTACACCTATAGACTAGGTTCGTCTAGATTTTTGACTGCCATAGCTTACTATAGATAATTGTACTCTCTGACGTTTGTCGAAGGTTCGCTAGTGATGAGGTTTTGGTGTGTTTTTTAAGGTTCGCTTAGTGGTCTGATGAAAATTAAATTTCTGTATTTCAATGTAGGAATGTTGGTTCAAATTTGTATGCACATAGATGTTATTGGACTTGTTTAGGTTCTGTTCCTAGCGAAGGGCTTATCAAAACTTAAGAAATATTCAATTTCAGTTGGTAATGGTGGTGTATCCTTTTGGGGCAGGGATTCAATGTAAATTACGAAGTTTTGAAATGATGACAGCTTATGGTTTTAAGAGTAAATGTGTCTCTGCTTAAACGGTGACAGTAACTCAACCTAACCTAACCTAAGGAGCACTATTGATCGTAATGCGCTTGACAGGGTTAGAGTTAATCGATGACTCGAGTGAACTGGAAACATCAGCTATATATTTCGGATGAAAACAATTTGTGGGGGAATTTGGGGAGTCATGAGGAAGAAAGTCAAGGCAAGATCACTGTTACATTATTGTGTTCTGAAACGCAATGAAAACGCCTTAAGAAAGACCCTACCATGTGTGCAACGAATGGTATGTGTGGGATTTACAGAAGCGGACGCATCAACACTAGCAATAGGAACAACATCCTTAAAGCAATAATGGAAGGAAACAGACAGGAGTAAAAGAATACATTTATTCACTGACTGCTTGAGTATAGCTCTGGAGTTGAGCTAATGTATATCAGAAATATGGATATCGGAAACATCATAATCTGCAGGCGACTATGGCGCCAGGAAACAGCAAGCAATCGCACTGCTACTTTGGTAGACCTATTGTGCCCACTTCACTATTACTCTAATCGACGGACTACCCAACTAAAAGCACCTTCTCTAGTCCGACAGCTTCGATCAAGCAGAGTATTTGAAGTGAATCCAGCAAAGGGTGATCCGTCTGTTATTATAGTTCAGTTCAGGTTGGGTACGTTGTATTATTTTCTGGTGGTAACCTCCCAAAAGCTTGGCCTAGTTGGTTTTTCTTCTTTTACCAGCAATTCAGGTATTTTGTGAAGTCTATAGCCTATGTAACGAACGGAAGCCTACTCTCCCTAATAATGGCTAACAATGGAGAAAGCCCTCGCTCTAGAAGATGATTTCGACCGACACGGAGTGGGAAACTCGTAGTAAGGACAGGGATAATTGCGGCGGTTTTAGGTTCTGAATATCTTGTCTCGACTTATCACCGAATCTATAGCGTTACCTAAGTATGGCACTGAGTATCTTGGTTATCGGTTATTGTGAACCACTTCCTGAACTGAGTTGTTTGTCGAATGAGTTAGGTGTCTCTCAAGAAGAATCATCATAATTAGACTAGACACTGCTTCAAGCTCCTGGAAGTACATAAATTCTGGATAGGTCATCTTAATCCATAGGTATCTCTACCACTCTAGTGGATCACAAACAAGTCGTTGAATTTATTTAAAGGTGGCTCCAGCCAAAGCCAAAGCTTAAGGTTCATTTTACAGCCCTAACTGTGTCACATATTTTTACTCTGAATCTGGTGTATAGTTTCCGGTGTTAAAAACTTTGTAAGCCTGTATCAACTATCGTTTGAACTCTCTGTCGGGTCTTTAAAAAATGCGCATCGCGTTTAGAACCAAAAAAAAACCTATCGACGTCCACCCACTATCATGGCCTAAGGATTACATGGAACATTTGTTCAGTTGGCCTTGTTTGAAAACTATTCGTAGGGTCATTCACTCAGAAAGTCGTTGACTATATGAATAGTACCAGGCACAGGACAAAAGTGGCACAATGGCCAACAAAAAAAGAAAAAAAAACCCCCACCAGTCTGCCCGACCTGAAGCGTTCACATGGAAACATGTCGACTATACTGAGTCAAACCCTGAATAGTACATTATTCACATCTGTAACATAAAAGAGTATAAAATATTTAAATACAAAAAAATACCAGGATTAGGATTAACACTATGCCACCCTGTGCCGCGTGCATCTAGCGCTTGCACCACTCATAGAGAGGTGGGCTGTGAAAGAGTTCGTAATCGTAAATCAACTAGACAGGGAACTACATGTTAACTGCCCGTCTGTGATTTACAATCACAACCATGGTCATGGTCCAGTTGTCCATGGACGGACAGTGTTACCATTAACGGACTGTCATGGACGTGGAGACGAAATATTTCTGAGCTCACTTTGATTTACGGCCACGCACATTCGCGTATGACGAATGTCCAAAACAAAGTTTGCACCGCCACATGGTCCATTCAAATCCCAATCATCTCTACGAAATTCCGGCTTTAAACATTTTCAAATTAACATTCGGTTGGGTGGCGAACAAAACACACTGCCTACACGGATGAGATACTTTTTGGGAAAAGGTAGAGGTTAGCTTCTACAACATTATACCGAAGAATGTGAGAAGCTTTGCTATGCTGTACAATTTATACACGAATCGAATTCTGTCTAAGTGAATAAAGTTAAAGTCCGTCTTGACGTACTCCGTTTCCGGTTCAATTCAACTGCATTTGCGCGCCCTTCGCTGGAATCTTTTCATTCGCAGTGACCACTCGTCCTTCCATTCGAATACAACTGAGCTGGGTCCAATGGCCAGGTAGCCGGGAGCAGCTTCTGAGTCTCGGCCCAGGATTAAATATGATCTGGAAAAAGAAATTGGGTTTCGTAAGGCATGGTTTGGAAAATGTCATCATTGGGAATGGGGCAACTTACTTGTTGAGTTTAATCTTCGGACACTGACATTCGAGGTTCTTGCGTGGCACTAGCAACACCATTGAGCCACGTCCGAGGAGAGCACTTGTTGTTCCGGATGCTGGATTTCGTTTAAAAATCGCTTGGATGTTGATTTCAAATTTGAAAATCTCATTCTGTCGTTCGATTGAGTATTGCTCTGTACTGATCTCCATGGAGGCTCTGTCATGGCCAACTACCTTCGCCATGATAGCTGCAAGATGAACAAAAGTTAGATCTTAATTGGATGAGAGGCAGGCTTTGCAGAAGAGCCTTCTAAAGGGATAGCAATAGATTAACAGATGTAGAAAATTCACTAAAGGCCAACAGGGTCATACTTATGTTAAAGTAGTTTTCGGCTCTTAAATCGAAGAACTTGACACAATTATCTTGCGAGTAAGTCAGTCGGTGGGTACCATACACCAGCCAAATCCTTGACTTGCTCGTTTATGCAAAACAGTCCTCGACAATAACCAGATATGGACGATCGGATTCTAGACCAACGTAGCGAGAGTCACCATTATTCAGTCCTATGCTCCCACAATTGAAACCACAAGAATGATGACTTCAATAGTCAACTCGAAGCTTGAAGTAGGACTTCATCTGTGAATACATATGTACATGAGAAACAGATTCGTATTTGCTATAAGCAAAGTGTGACGACTTCCATAATGATAAAGTGCCTGAGAACTCGATGTTGGATCGTGAGGTGGGGTGCAGCAAGGCTGCGTACTTTCACCACTATTAGTCCCATTCGTGATTAATGATGTCTGATACAAATTGAGAAATACCCTGGACTACGACACCTTACATTAGTCACGCAGATTACGTTGACTTGGTTTCCTATTAAATAATGAACTCGGAAATGTTTTCTTTTGAAAAATGAAGCAAGCTGTGTGCGACTGAAGATCAACGTACCAAAAATATACAAGCTTTACAGTCTTCCATTCGAGCAAGAACACAGATATTTGAGACTGAATTGACTGGCAGACGTTATCAACCGACTCGTACCTTGACTTTCCAGTTCACTGACAGTTGAGCTACAGCGCTCACATGGCGTTGACCTAGTTCGAATCAATGTGAGCTCACAAACTATGAAGATCTGGCAAAGCCCTAGCTGCTCTACAGAAGCAAAAAATCCTGCTAGTTCTACTATACGGCTCCGAAGGGAAACTGTACGAAACCTGGAAAAGTCCTAAGCTACTTTGAGTCGAATATTGAGTCTTCCATGCGAGAAGGATACATACTGTGTACTCCACGAGCTGTACCAAGACGTGAAGGTTGTACGACAGACCGAAAATCATTGGCTGAATTGGCCCGATTGTCCAGCAGTCGCAGTAAAAGAAATCTTCGAATCTCAACCCTCTTGGAATGACAAGACATGGCGGAAACCAGAATGCTTCGTTGGATAGGCAACAGTTGGATCTGACAAACCAGCAGAGTTGGATGGAATGCTTATGAATTTTAGAAGACTTCAATGAATTCCCAAATGAATTCAAAGGAGTAGCGGCCAGATTCATTCAAAAGACTTAACAGTTGACTGAGCTAAGTACTGAGATACATATGTCATTCCTTAATCCAGTCTACAAAATTTACTTGGCGATTTTGCAGAGTTGACTAACAGCATGGATACGCAACAATAAGCAAATGAAATGAGTTTAAGGTATGGCTATGCCGTATAAGTTTATATGCACTACGGTACAAGTCAATGAGGTAGTTGGGGGTTCGGTAAAACCTTTTGAGAACCTTTGCTCTGTAGTCTCAGATTTGTGAACCTTGAATTCCAATATTATCCCAGCTATTCTCTATTGAATATACATTTGGAGATCGCGGGAATGGATGAAGTTATTTTGCACTCTAAACATCAGCCCTTTTCTTATAGTGTTTATCGAATGCTTATAGGCGTTGTCCTGGTGTAGACTCAGTCCTAGTGTCCCAGTGTAGGCATGCAAGAACTATTGAGGCATTCATACCAATCCTCATATCAAATCATAAAAGCAAAACTAAGCTCACTGTGGTCCACCACATTGCCAATGAGTTGGATCGAGAGACTTTGGCCATATTTGACCGTGGTACTCCGCATTGATTTTCAAATGTCTAATAGCGGCTAACTAAGTATGCCAAAATCTAAATCATCCGATTTGCGTTTTCTAGTTTACACCAAAGCTGCTGCCTTGTCCTCCAAACTATAACTGGGTTCCTGTACTTCATTTCTTGGTTACCCCTACTTTTTCTTTCAATCGGACTCGAGGGAGTGATATTTATTTTTTTCGTCAGAGTATCGCTCCCAAAAGTCGTGATCCTCCGATCGGATGGATCCAAGGATAAGTGAAGGTAGAGTTCGCCAGAACTAGTTTTTTTTTTTAAAGGAATATGGGTCGATACCATAACCTTAATATTTTCGTCATAACTTGGATCCCTTAGCTGTAGCATTAGAGCCTTAAAACAGTCGGGTTTTACACCAGGACAGCAGTTCTTATAATTGAGAAAGGATTAAATTTTTGGAGTGAACACTCAGGCTCTCCAAAGTTGCAAAGATCTTTTTCAATCTGGTCCTTTCCATTCGAAGAAGATTCAAACCAGTCTAGGAACCAAACGTTTTTGAACAATAACGTGTCACCTGATGCAGATATAAAGTTCCAATTTTGTCTATTTGACTGTAAACTTACCTTTTTGCCAAACATTTTAAGTTAATAAAGTGAACTCGTAACAATACCACCAAACTCACCATAGTCTTCCCTGCAGAATCTGTTCAGATTGAGCTTCTTAGGGCTGCTTTTGCATTTGCCACAATCTTTTGAAAAACATACAAAAATGGAAAACAATTATAATTTAATCAATAACAACGTATAAATGATTTTAAAATTGTATCTTACAAGTTTTCATGTCGTCAGACTGGTCTGCCTCGCTGTCCCCTGAAGTTGCACTTTCCGCTTGGATGGCATTAATTACAGTGGGGATCTCTAAATAATATAAAATAAATAAATAATTGGAAACAAATTGATCAGTTTTTAGTTCTAAAACTTACTTATACAAGGTGCCACGTGCGACCTAGTCTGCTGATATCCTTTTCCACATCGATTGCATGTTTGCCCGGTGACTCCATCTTTGCAAGGACACTGTCCAGACAAGTGGTTACAAACTTTTCCTGTTGATCCAACTGGATGACAGTCGCAACCTGGAAAATACATAAAACAGAGGTGTTTTGACTTGTTTCTGACGGGATTTTTGGTTGGAAAAGTCGGAAGACATTCTTGGACAACATGACTTCCTTCAAAACTATTTGTGAAATATTTATCAACATTTTCGGGCCTAATTTGTTAGCTTCTGGTTAGGTATAAATGAAAAATTCGAGAAACGCCCAACAAATGCACGAAAAGATACTCATCCCTGCAAGGCACCGTAGTTTTGAACAATCCTGCTTATGGCTGGCAAATTTCGAACAACAATTCTATTTACAACTTCCTTCTCAGTCTCATCTCACGACTTGTCAAGGAGTCACTTAAAACCATAAACCACTTAATTTCCAACCCACACCTCGCATTCGAAAACACAAGCAGATGTCTACACAAATTTCCAAACGAAGTATGAATATCAAAAATCAAAGCACGAATCGGGCAGTTTTTGAAGTTAAACAAACAAAACGAAAACAGAGAAATAACCGACATCATCTTTGAACTTTTTTTTAAGGGTAGAACCGGCTGCCAGTTTCACCTGCTACCAATCTAAAGAAACTTTTTTCTTTTTTTTTGAAATCCGACTTCAGGGCGTATTTTTAAAAACTCCCTTCAAGTGGTGTGCCCGGTACTACATTGAAAGAACTATCTGTGAACTTTTATTAGGTGAATTTTCGGGAATATTCAAAATTCCAGAGTTAATCGAAGCCATTAAGTTGAAGGAATTCCTTTAACAAGTTTTAAATTGTGTCAGTGATGGCATTTGGGTGTTCTTCTGGCCCGGAAGAGGGAGGGTTTTTATTTTATTTATTTTTGTATTTCTGGATTGGTTTGGGTTCTCTTGTTTATTTGAACAACATGCCGGGCTGATGTGTTTGTTGTATAAATATATAAGTGGTATGCAAAAGATTCGGGAACTGATGCTAAGTGGAAATGCGGGTGGGAAAAATTCAATAAAAATGAAAGGATTCGGTGTTTTGAAGTCTTTAGACGTCTTTACGCTGTCAAGAGGAACATTGTTGTTTTAAAAAATAATTTATTTGTAATACAATACCGGACATGAAGCCATCAAACAATCTTTCTTATGGTGATGTGGATGTCCTTGACTGCATTTACTGATAATTCGGTTAGGTTAGGTATGTATGTTGGTAGGCGACTAGATCACGTCGCCACACTCAGATCAATACAGACCCATTGTGATACCCAAAGGGGAAAGAGTCCCTTGCCCATTGGTAAAACCTAGTACTGATTTGTATCTTGTGGATCGCCAAACCATCCTGTTGATTTGATGAACCTAAAAATTTCATTTACTGGTCTGTTTGCTAATTCTTCAAGGTCACGGAGAAAGTGCCGCCCTAGAAATTTGAATCTAAGGTGGATAAGCCCAGGGCAGTGACAGAGAAAGTGAGTTCTATCCTCATTAGCTTCCTCGTCTCCACATCCCCGACATAAATCTTAACTTTCTCAGGTGGTACCGAAGAGAGTTATGCCCCGTAATAATTCCTGTAAGGATAGGTCCTACTCTTGTCAAAGCAAGGCCGCAGGCTTCTGGTGATCACACAGGTGTCCAGGGAGGTCCATCTACTATTGGCCTCACTACTGGCCAAGATCCATGCCTTTTGCTTCAATGTGCAAGGCGGGATGAACACCGAGGTGTCTACCTGTTGCGATGTAGATTCAGAGCCCCTTCTTGCCTGTTCATCTGCCTTCTCATTGCCTGGAATACCTTCGTGTCCAGGGACCCAGCAGAGTGTAACCTTGTGCTGTGTTCCAAGAACTTCGCGAAAGCACTTCACAAGCTTGGATTTTATTTCGTTTGCAGTTGTCGCTTTTATTACCGCCTGACTGTCGATGAAAACGGTGATACCTTCCGGTGGTATTGCCTTCATCGCAGTCTCACGGGCAGCTATTGTCACTGCCAGGACCTCCGCTTGGAAAACATTGCTATGGTTCGGGAGGCGGACTGATCTAGATATCCCCAGCGGTTCAGAAAAAATGCCAGACCCTACGCCTACATCCATCTTAGATCCATCTGTATAGATAGAGATGGAACGTGTGTTGGCAAGCTGGCCATCCTTCCATTCTTCCCTGCTTGGGAACGAGCTAGTAAACGGTCTACGAAAATCTAGGAACGGAGTGAGGTAATCCGTATTATAGACTTTTCCTAGATATTTCTCCAGGATCATGGAATGTCCTGTTGCATTATGATTCCAGCTATCTGACTGACTTATTCTTAGGGCACTTATAGCTGCCGAGGTTTTAACAAAAATGTCCAGCGGTAGAAGATTGAGGATAGCCTCTAGTCCTGCAGTAGGTGTTGTTCTCATGGCACTTGTGGTGCCAATGCAGGCCAATCTCTGGATCCTCGTGAGGGCCGCTAATTTGGTGGACTTGCTGGCGGACGGCCACCATACAAGACAACCATACGTCAGAATAGGTCTTACTATCGCCGTATACACCCATAGAATAATTTTAGGTTTTGGACCCCAGTTCTTTCCAAATATTCTACTACAAGTATAGAAGGCTAAGTTACTTTCTTAACTTAACTTTCTTAAGGCAATGGCCTTAACACCACTGTACCTGAGTTGTAGCATTTACTGATAGTCTTTAACGGAGAGAGGAGCATCTTCTACAACACAGTTGACGTTTTTGACATTAAAAGCAAACCTAATTCCCTTGATTTTGAGTACATTGACCCCATCCACATAATTTTTTCGAAAGAAATGGAAAACAGTAATTGTTGCGGGCACCAATGTCTCCAAGCAAGACTTCAGAAGCAGACTTAGGTTCTTCGTGGCTTAAAGTATTTTGTTAAACTTTGTGTTCAAATGAATACATCAGGAATACATTGATCAAGGAATTGAAAACATAAAATTCCTTACGTACATAAGTTCCTTTAGGGTTGTCAGTAGATGTGATTTCTAGACTGATCACATGTTGGCTAAAAATAACTATTTAGAGACAATTTGTGTGTAGTATCCCGTCATAAGAGACAGGTCTGAGAAGTTTGGTGAATTGATTTACAAGATCACCCCGAACTGTAGCGCCAACTTAGTATTACTAGACCCATGAAACCTTGTGAAGGTACGAATACAATCTAAAGCTGTAGTTGGGTCCCATGCTAGATTCATGGCATAAAGGTTTTCAAAATGCAAATACAAGTTTTTGGCGCAACAGATCTGTGGGACCCAGGGTCTAGCTTCTCACAATCATTCGTATTGTGGGTGATATATTCTTTACGCGAATGGAAGGGGCCTACTGTTTAATACCCTGTCTAAAGGGCAACACACAACACAACAGTATAACTCAAGTTATACTCTCGGATGTTTGTCAGACGCTCGCAAGAGGTGTGGCCGTGAAAAAAAACTTTTATCTGCTTTGGCTGGGATTCGAACCTCGAACACCTTGCTCGATAGTCCAACGCACTAACCACTTGAGCTACGACACCCATACAGATTTTAAATAGGTAAAATTTTGAGAAAGTACTAAGGCCTGAAGAATATAACATTCTCCAATTCAGTGGAGTCCATCTAAGTCAAGTGCTGCGAGAATACCTTACATTCTTAGGACGGACATATTTTTGTTTTTGTTGATAAATCCTTGAAGTTATCATCTTTGACTAACTCATTGTAAAACTACATCGAGGCTTAGACAATCCATGAAACTAACTTAAATTTACTCTTACAAGGAGGACCTTGATAGAATCACTTCTGTCTTGGATCTCAGCGTAATCAACTCATATTCCGTTCAAAGAATTTAGCACTGGACCATCAACTCCATCAACCACCAACAACGTAAAATTCTGTCTTTAAAAATGTAATGAAGGCATCTCATCAAAGATACTGAAACATGAACAATTGGTTATAGAAAATGGACTTTCTTTTAATTCGAAGTTTAAAGCGAACTAAAAGTTCAAAAAATGAGAATTTAAATTGGTCTTCTTCATACCAATGCCGTCAAAACTTTTCTGCCAGACAACGTGTTGCAGTTTCCGAGGAAGATTTTACTCTCAAAAGCCCTGACTGAACTGACTAAATCAGAAATCCTCGAATCTGTGAAAACGTCTTTCAGGATGCATTCCTTTCATAGCATCTTTCATTTAATTTCAGTATTTTAACATTTATAGCACAGCAGACGTTGAGATTCTTTTGTTTTTGTTAAAAGTGTGACCAGATAGCAATGATACTTTCTCCAATTCCTATGTTTCAGCAGCTGTCAAAGGTCCAATGACATCCAACTGTCAAAATATACAGTAAGATGTGCCATTCCATTAACTTGCCGAAAGTGCCGAAATTATTAAAAAATATCATCGTATTTCCTCCGGTGAGGTCGGTCGTCATCATGGCTTAAGTGTGCAGGCACAGAGAGTCAACCCGGTCTATCTTGCGGTCAGATTTGGCCCTACATCCGTATAAAATTGGGATGACAATAGACAACGGGGTGAGTTCTCTAAACGAGCACTGAAAATGTTGGATGGAGATCCGGATTTTGGTCAAAAAATCATCTTTTTTTAGCTGAGTGGCGTATCAATAAGCAGAACTGCCATTATAAAACCGACACAATCCACCTGTGATTGACTGTTTGGTGCGGTTTGGTGGCATGGTGGCATCATCAGGCCTTATTTTTTCGAAATAAGGAAAAAAAACTCATTACCGTCAATGGTATCAGGTATAGAGCTCGTCAAAATCGATATAGCTGAGCTGTGGCTCCAACAATATCATAAAAGCAACGCAACACTCGAAGTGTAAAGGAGAAATTTGGCGACTGGGTCATGTTACGGCGAGCGTTCTTCAATTGGCCGCCGCGATCACGTAACCACTTGATTTTTTTCCTGAGACTGCGTCAATTGATGCTAACCACTTTAGATGAGCGTGAGGCCAACATTCGAGACCCTACTGTCGGAATAACGCCACACATATTGGACCTAGTCAGCGAACATTAAACCGACGGCTTGAAGCACTGCGAGCGAAACCATTTGAATGATGAGCTGCTCCACACATAATGGCATGAATGTAGCTTCAAAATAAAGCCAAAATCAATTTTATACCTCACACCGTTGTTGTTTCATTTAAATTTTGTTTCCTATCGTTCTTATCTGGTCACCCTATATAAAGTGCAAACATGTACTGGGCGTGACTGTTTCAATCGAAACCTTTCCTAGGTGGACCGTGTAGGTAGGACCACGAGCTTGTAATTTTCTTATTGTGTGCTGATTTGTGTCGAAAGAATAATACTCGATGGAAGAGGTTCGAGGATTTTGTCATATTTAATTCATGCTCGAGGTCCCACATGCTAACTTCAAGGGTATCACAGAACCTATAAACACACTTGAATCATCAGCATGCACATCCTTGTCATCTTAGTGTCCTCTATTATGGAAATAGAACGAAACCTTTCAAGGTCTTTAGCTTAAGTAACATTGTATTGACCTCGACTATGACTGACAATGCTGTGCTCTCCTGATATCTCCAGGCACCATCCATGTATCCTTTTGTTAGAACTTTCCCTTATAGGCTGACCCTCTGTACTGGCGGCTTTCGCGCCCGTTTTGGGTTGGCTTCTCCTGTCCACATAGCACTTCCCATACATGGTAGGTAGAGGGTGCCTCTGACATGTATTTCACATTGCATCATCGGGAATAAATAAACTCGTTTATAAGCTGTCACGCTAATTTGTTTGCCATTCGTTTCACTTTATCTACAAACTCGTAAAATACTATCCATTTCCGCGAAGCTTAGAACAACATCTCAGTGAGTGATGGGTTACCATCCATCTCAAAGCCCCGATTCGTAATAAGTATCTTATGTTCATTCATCATAAGTGCACAGAACAATTAGCATTGAAACGGCTGAACTAAAACCGATACTATTCGTTGCGGCGCGCACTTTCAATACATGGCCCTTGGCCAACACCTGTTGTGTAATTATTCAGACTATTTCTGTGCAATTACACAGGCGCGCACAAAAAGATAAAATATCTAATTAGCCGTGCATATCGAATCGCTTGTATGATTTCAAATTTATAGCACTTACGTCTGCAAACTTTTCGATGATTAATCGGTTTCGTCGAGTCCCTGTAGTAGCCCTCCCTGCAATAGTGGCAGTATCTTCCAGTCGTGTCGTGCTGGCAATTGTAGCACACACCGCCAGACACCCGGCCGGATAATTTATACAGCTCCACATTGAATCGGCATCGACGTGCGTGTCCGTTGCAGTTACAAACTGAAAATAGAAAAAAGCAGAAAGAGATAAATTAATAAACTTTATTCATTAGACAGAATTGATTTAAACTCGATAGATGTCTAATGGTCAAGGCAATTTCAATTACTCTTGCTACACTAGCTCCGGTCCCGTCCCAGCCATTATGATTAAGAAAATCAATAAGCCCTCTCCGGCTCTGTAACAGTTCGGCGTTATTACGTTATTAGTTCTCCTAGTTCCTTATAACTTTTAGCCACACAATTTAATTTGAAAATTTCTACTCAATATATTGTGTTATTCGATTAGGAAATGATTTAATAAATAGACCCACCGACGATGGCGATCCGAATCATAAAAGTGTGAAGTATCTGCTACGATATTGAGTATGTAATACAGATAAACTGTCAGTGTGTGCGAGTGTACACACAATAATAATTCGAAAATGCATTAAAAACGAGAGCACTTCCCTGTCCCCGTTGAGTGGATGGTCAACACATGTTCCCTTCTGTGGAGAATATGAGAGCACAGCACAGCACAGCACAGCAGTACCAACAGTAGACATGGAGGAGGACTAACATTGACGCTCTTATGTCCTTCGAACAGAGATATCACACTTTTTGTGCCCTCTTTGGGTCCTCTTCAAATCGAATAAAATATCCTTCCCTACAATGGCGCACACTCTCGACACACGTATCAACTGTCAGATACCTCCAACCACACCGCATGGGTATTGCGTCAATAAATTGGAAGAAGGAGCAAACACCACACGTCCATATGCACAAACGTCCGCATGTACATGTGTATCTATAGGTACGTAACTACAACAAACGAATGGTAGCCTTGGCAGAGTTTTCCTTTCTTTTATTTTCATTATGACGGGAGATGGACGAGAACAAAAAAACCGAGGAGAAAAAACAAAAAAAAAAGAAGAAATATCCTTTCAATTGAAAACCGGCCACACTGCGGTGTTTGGTGAAACCAAAAATGAAAAGGGAATTATCCCGAAGCGGATATAGCACTCGAAAGATACGACGAGTATATCTGAATGCCGAATCCATTCGATGTTGGTTGGATATGTAGGTTTTTGGTTTTTTAAACGACTCCACCTGGCCTGCCTATCTGCTGATTGGGTTGACGAAAGCGTCGTCCCTACAAGAAAGTTGATGAATACTTGATTACGGAGTCGTCCGTTTCGGAATTCCTTTTTTTTCGCCTCTTTTTTTTCGTTCCGGAAGTGTTCTGAGTGATTTGGGTTACATGAAAAGGTTGTTGCCGGTTGAACGATCATCGGGCCCACTTGGATGGTTTTATCCCCAATTCTGTTTGGGATTGTTTCAGTAAAAGAAAGAAAAAAAAAGGATGTGCTCCAAACAAATTGTATTTTATTTATCTTTTGTTATTGATTGCCTTGTAAGGGAGAGAAAAACAGAGAAGACATACATAGATAGACCATAAAAGCTATGCCTTCTGAGAAAGGATAGCGCTGCCAAATGAACCCGATCAGATATTGCTTTACGTACATCCATCCATCCATACAAGGAAGTTAGCATATTATCAAAACCTAACCGAAATGGAGGAATTGTTTTCAAGGCTCTTTGCGTTTCCACGTGATTAAGAATCCATATAGAATGGTTATAAGGCTATTTCTTGATATTTGCTTGGGGTTCATTTGAACCCTATTGACCCAAATCGATTATGGACGATGGATTTGTGTTGTACTACTTGTTAAATGACCAGCAATACAGTCATTACCTAGTGGGGAGATCGTCAGTTCGACTTTCACCCTGCGAATATTCTTCAGCATTGTTTCATTCGCTCGAAGGACCATTTAACGATTTGAACTCGGATGGAATCCGGTAATGTTTGAGAGGCAAACAGAGTGCATCATTACTTAAAGGTTAGCAGACTAGAAAGAAAGGTTTCGAAGACTATAAGTAACGAGGTAGAATAAAGACTTAGAGAACATTTATTTCTTCCTCTAAACATGTACAGACCTTTTCAGCAAGGCCAGCGAGTGAGCATGGTAAGTGAGTGCACAGTATCTAAGGATGATCTTTTACAGGAAATAGAGTTGAAACCTTAGTACTCAGTTCAGCAGAACGCAAAAATACAAAAAGTATCTGGAGGTATAGGACCTGTTATTTCAGATTTCTACGATCAATCAGCGAAAGTAGGGGCTTATACATGTTCTTCTGGCTACAATTCCTGTGTCGACTGGCTCTTACCAGTATTCGTACACCGAACCAATTAAAGTTGTCACCCACATCGAAAAAAGAATCTCTACCGACTGCGACTGTCCGGTGCTGATGTCTACGAGAACCGAGAATAGAAGACTTCACGTTAGGCAAGTATGTTTCCCAAGCGGAGACATATCACAGGAGGGTGAGCTTAAAATTATTCCCAATCCTTTAACCAGTTCCAAAATAGTTTTGACGTCACGTCCTCCTTGACTTCTCCTTATAGAGGACGCAAATTAAACGCTTTAACAGGCCAAAAGTGTATTCAATTTCTTATGGAGTCTTCCACTCATTTAACTTTTGCCTCTCCACTGTTCACTCTTTTTCATTTTCAACGAATTTCGACCTACAAAAACTAAATGACAAATGTACTTCCAGATGTTTATCATATGTTCATAACAGGTACGAGCATAACCATGTCAACAAATTTATGAATTGTTTTGATGCTCAGATATACACATAGTAGATGCGTCTAAATCATTTCCCGTCAGCTCTGTGAACTTCTTCAAGCAAGGTAATAAATTTAACCCGATTTCGGATGACATATCTTTTCATCAAACAACTTTTAACCACATCCGTCATAGGGTGATAGGGGTTAACAGGCACTTCATTGTAAAAAGAAGCTCGCTGCCAAATCCATTACAATAAATCTTCAACAATGAACTGGTTTCCATACCTTCTACTAGTCTCTGGTGTAATAAAACTCCTCTGATTGTTCTCATAATCCGAATGGTATTTGACTGCCTAAAACGATTTAATGACTGTTTACACTACCGCTCAGTTCAATGGAATACTCATACCAACTACCCTAACTTCTGTGTCAAGAACCTACACTTGTTCCAGTTCTAAAAGTAGCCAGTGAAGTCACATGCCCTTGCTAGCACTACCAATAGATACAAATGCCTCTCAACCAGCACCAACTTCATGACATTTCATATTCGGTCAGAATGCCATTCCGGATATTGCCATTACTTGACGGATTTCCACAATTTCTATGACAGACATGCGTGCGAATTGATATATCAAACCGTTGAACAATTTAATAACCAGCCGACTTTATAAATGCGAATTTCATATTTTTTTAAACGGAAATGACTGTACACACTCGTCCACACAATCTGCAATTCGCCCCTCATCACATCATATCACAATTCGGATACCTAAACACTAACAAAACAACAAAAAAAAAAACATCTAATCCATGTTTCGCATTTGGAAAATCTAATTTTGGAATTTGATTGAGTAGAAAACGCCGTCTGTTCGCGGCGTCCCCCATATGTCCGGTTCCTCTGATTTAATTATACATAAACACGAATACATCTGCGGTCATTCATATTTATGGAGCGCCCGCATACTGTCGTCGCCCCTGGCTGGCTAGCTGACTCGTTGGCTGGCTGGCGGATGGTTTGAATTATAGCACGCGCTTACTCGCGCCCAAATTAGTGCCCCACATTAATTAAAATAATTATCACTTCTCCCTGCAGTCAGAAGTGCTCGGGTCTGTTGGTGCCGTTGGAACGCATTTCCCGTGGAGGCCGCTTCCATCAGTTTTCTGTGAAAACAGATCCAGGGAAGTGCCGAGGAAAGACCAACGTCATCATCAGTGAAGTTACATGTAATGCTGTGTAATACGTTTTGCACGGAGACAGAGTCGTAGCCGCACGATGACAGCCATGATGACATTCCCGGGGAGCGCACTGTTCAAAATCAGAGATCCTCCAGGGAATGATATGACAAATTTATATTGTTCCCAATTTGTACGAACGACAGTGGGTAATGTGCTTTAATAGTCCTACGAGAACACAAGAGAGAGGATTTCGCAAGTTTTATTACGTTGTACTTCTCTCATTGCCAAATGAACACACATACTTGTATCTGTATCTGGATGGCGGTTTCCTTGGGATTGGATTATTTCGACTTGGTTGTATGTATTACATCGCACTTGCTCGTTGTACGGAGTGTTAAACAAAAATAACTCACGAATAAGCCTGTGAATCTCATCATCATCATCAGCATTGGCATTCGCCACCATACAGTGTGTAGAAATATTTTTTTTTCTTTTTTTTCAGATATTCTGAACAGGGTGAGTCAGAAACTGTAAGATATTTTGATACATACCTCTAGATACAAACATTTGGAGACAAAAGATTTTTATACAATTCACCCAACTGTCAGCAATGACATCTGTAAAGCCATCTACAGATACATTACGAGTACAGTAGTAGGCATGTCTCTCTCTATTTAGACTCGAAATACGAGTATGTAGGTCGGGTAGTAACAAATTTTTCAATAGTTACATAAGTGCCACACACATACCTCTTGAAAAATGTATTACTTCTTTCAAGTTTGAATATCATGAATATACGACTTTATCTCCAGCAAAATTTAAGGATTTAGCAAGGATTTTCCCAAGAATCTCCCCTTCGATTTGACATCTATACACAAATCCCACCTAAAATCCCACTCAAATCATTATGCGACACAAATCAAACAGTTCTCTTTCTTGTCACCAAACGTCACTTTCGTGAGCTGACAAAAAAAGTCAAAATGAAAACGTCAAATGAATTCAAAATGATTGAGCAGTTCAGTTTCATTTCATTTTTAATAAGAAGTTCGATAATCGTAGCTTTTAACCAACTATAGACAGCAATATAAAGTGTGTGTCAAACTATTCGACAGCAAATGTCAATATAAATTGTATATGACAGTGGTGACACCTTTTGCTGAATCCCGGATTTAGTTTTTGGTCGAGACATAGCATAAGAAACATTTTGCAATCCATGACCAATCCTGAGCTCTGGAACTTTTATTTGAGTCAATACTTTCATTTTCTCTTAAGAGTAGGTGAGTACCAGCAGCAATTGTGGAATAGAACACTGCTGGTGTTTAGTGGCAGAATGGTTGGGTACATTTTTTTAAGTCGAGCTTGTAAAAGTTTAAAGAAATGTCTGTAGGTTTAGTTTATACGTAAATTAAACGTCTGTCTGACAGCTACATCAAATTTTAAAAGAAACTGCAAAAATGTCAGACCCGGGCAACAATCTGTCTGTAAGCGATGGAAAAAAAACAATTTTGCATTCGGTTTGCCATGCGTAGCCTTCTTGGCATTACAGCCCTTATTGGTTCTGTAGAATCAAAGTGCAAGAGTGAAACTGATCGCAGGTTGCCAGGGGTTTGCGTTAAGGGAATTCGTTTGCAGTAGCTTAGACCAATCGATATTTTCAATTACTAGCTGATGGACAAAGAGTATGTCTGCTTGAAGTTCTCCGTATGGGGATAAGTTATATCTGTCATTCCAACGGAGGCCTCGTAGAGCAAATCAGATGAACTTGCGTTAGACAGCTCCGCCACGGAGAGAATAGATGTCATGGTAGGGAAACCACACTTGGCAACCGTGTTCACGAATATGTAGGTTCGACAGAACTGTCACGGTTACAGAATGTCTTAGACCAGCGTTATACGAAATTCAGTATTGAATTGGCTCTGCTAATAATCTGATCAATATGGCAGCGAAAATTGAATTCTCTGTTACAAATTATAACCAGATCGGGTAGTAGTGCGAAATGTGGTCGGTGGATGTCCTGACCTGTCCTGATTTATTAACATTCAGCTTAAGGAAGTATTTTTGGCACCATTTTGAAAAAAAAATTCAGGTCAACTTGGAGAGGGTAATCTGAAGACTTTCCTATCATCACTGTAAATGAAGATTTTTGAAATTTCACTGATACAGTCAACGTAGTTATTAGGTGGCTGCATTGAGGAATTTTGCGGTGGGAGAAATGGAAACAGTTCAAGATTTCAGGTTGTGCCTATGGCCGAACGACAGATAGTCCAACAAAATCTTTATTTCTAACCACAGATGGCTTTACTCTATGCTATTATTCGTCGGCTTTGCATAGAGAGTGACATCTAGATGATCGGCATAAAAAGTGAATGAAATAAAGTGTTTAAGTTTATGTTTGTACAAGGTTCAGAAATACGCATCCATTCCTACCTTTCAACTTGTTTAAGTCTGTTTCTGTGATATTTTTCACCTCGAATTGGAAACCCTAGAGCATCCAACGATAACCATATCCTGTACCATCAGAGGCTCGTATCCTAAAGGTTTGGCACATTGTAACAAACACAAATAATCGAGGTAGACTTTGTTAAGAATATAATGGGTTGGGTTAGAAGGTCGTAGTTTCGGCTTTGCCCACTTTTTCATAACCTTATAGTTTTCCTTGAGACCGAAAAGAATAGTTAACACTAAATATGGCACGCTCGCTTTTTGGGGTGTACTCATAAAAAAATGCAAATAATTGACATTATAGGTCCATGGGACCCGAAGCATACCTACAATCAACCATTCACGTTGTGTTTATCAAAGTATTTTACCCAAATATAGCTTGCCACGCCCATTTTTCTGAGGATTGTTCTTTTTCTATATACATATGTATCTCTTTTTCAGTTTTGTGAAGTAATTTACTTTGAAGTGGATATTCGTATGGATCTGATTGAATGGTAAGTAAAACAAGTACATAAAGTTGAGGGTACGATGAGTTTAAAAAGCCTAGCTTGTGGTGAGTTACTTTTCAGATGACATTCCGAGTGCAATATTTGGTTTGGACTTGGGCTTTTGGGTTGTACAGAAAAGGTTATGAGAGTAGAAAGATGTGTTGTGTAGTGTACCTTTCGACTTTCCTCACTGAAGACATGTCAAAATATCAAGTACATCTTACAGATGTGTGGAAGGTAGGATTGTCTTATTTCTGAACAGTTTGCTTCCCTGCTGTGAGCATGTTGGTGGCATAGTCCCCAGAAATGTTTACTGATATTGTCTTCTCAAAACCGTTTACAGTGAGCAGCCATCAGAAGTCTTGAGTTTTTACCACAAATGATGACAGCCAAGTCCTTGTCCTCTATCCTACAAATATTGGAGCAAATTCCTATTCCCAGTTTCCAAAGCTGTATGTACCACATACCGCAAATAAAGAATTAAGCCCTCGATGATAGACCTGAATGCAATAGCAAACTGTCATATATCATTTGCAAATCAAATCGTGAAACACTCCCTAGAATTCCTGGCCCCCCAAGGAAGCTGTGTTGCGTCATATTTGTTTATTTGTAACTAACAAGCTTGCTAATTAAATAAATAAAGCGGAAGAAGAAAAAAAAACATGAACTAGAATGAAGGCTTATCCAAAGCCAAAGCAAATTATGCAGAGCAACTTCTTTATCAACCGCGAAGGCGGGGGAGTCTGTTAATATTTTATATGCAAATTCGAGTTTATACAAGAGATTAAGCCAAAGATATTTCCATAATAAATTCATTAAATTAGATTGTTACTGTCTTGACTTAACGAGGCTTAATTGGATAAGCTTACATCGATATGATCATGTGGCGATTGTAATTTATTGCTGTTGTTTGAGTTATTCTAAGCCCGGCTTAGATTTAAGTTATTCCTTTGAAGTTGATTTTGTTTTTTTTTTTTAGTCGTCCTTGTGTAGACTAAGTCGGGCTTTGAATTGTTTAGAGTTGAGAGGCTTTAGGTTAGGTTACGATATAGGTACTAGGGACAATGATAAGTATCTGCAAGTAGCTGAGTTCATGATTCCAAACTTTTTAGCACTCTTTTGGATGAGGGAGTGTCCTGACAGTCTAAAGATATTTCTATAGTTAGTTGATATGTATCTGCTACGAGGTTAAAGTATCTAAAGGTGTGTACACCTACTTTTCAGTATTCATGATGATGATACAAATTATTGACACCCTGTGAAAATGTGCACTCTTCCGACAGTACACAGCGATAGAGAACAGGGAACGTTTAAGGAACACGCACTTAAAAATAATTATTACGAGTATTTTCCGTGTAGGAAGATTGAGTCGTAGTTGATGAGCGACGACGGGCGCCCTTCTGCCGAATGGTTTGGGTTAGGAGTGGTGCCCGAGGTGGTTTCGCCTTGCCGTATGGGAATCACACGATTCACTAATCTCTGATTATTTATTGGACTTCGGGGCTATTTGTCGGAGCTGAATTTCATTGCATTCCTTGTGCTCTTGCAGTTTTGTCTTCGACTTTTCCGAGTAAGTAATTAGTTTTTTTCGTTTTTGTTTTTCGTCTGAGTGGGGTTACTATTATGACACCTAGTCGGCGAGCGTACTAAGAGAAAGAGAATATTTCTGTGGCTGCGATTTATCATCAGGGAAGCCCATGTGCATTAAAGTTGTCCAAGTTCTCAGAGGTATTTCTTCGTTTTTTTCGTGTTTTTGTGTTCCGCTAGAAAAGAAATGTTCCGCGAAGTAAGAACGTTTTGCTGAGGTTATTATAGCCCACGTATGGTAATATATCAAGGAACTCGGATCTAAAATGCATTTAAGAGATGTTTTTTCTTTGGTTTTGCTTTTCCTCTCGGTTTTTGCATCATTCATTCGGGCTTAGTGTGTTGTAGATACTCGTCGACGGTGCAGTGGATGTGTGGACTGCATGTGCATTTATGGTTTGGCAATTTGATGGTGGAAAAGATTTGAATATTTGAGTAGGTATTCGAAAGTGACCTATGATGGCCTGGCATGTAAGTTAAATTGATACTGAGGCTGTACAGTTTTAGAGACCCCATTAATCCTGGCGTGTGTTCCACTTAATGGGTATTTTAATGAGTTCGAGAGGAATTTTCTAATTTACGCGTTTTAGGCGAACCTCATTTGCTGCTGTCCTATTGGATGCTATAATGCCACATATTTGGTGATGCAATTCGCAGGGAGAATGCAGTACACATCTGTAGGTGTAGATCGTAAATTTTGTCATCAAAAATTCCTGGAATTCCTGCGTACATACAGTTGTATGCATTAAACACCTGCTGTTCAGGACTATTGTACACAAACTGCACTCAATCACTCAGGACACAGTAGATTTTGTCAGAGTGTTTATCTAGCTGTCCTCAAGGTCTTTTAAATGAATCTGATTCCAACAGGACGAGGTATGAAGCGCGTAGGTGTAGTAGGCGTAGGTAGGTGTAGGGATAGTTTGTGACGTAAGTCTTCGCCAACTATTGGGTCTTTTGTCGTCATTCGTAGCACCCTGAGAACTTGTAAAGTTAATCGAATGATGGAGAATTCCTAGAGACGGTGTTCACATCAGGAGGTCTTTCAGCTCATTTTACTGAAGGTCCTCCATTTTCATAAGGAAGTAACTACTGCGAGTCGTCATTCTCATATTGGCGAGTGAAGGATATTTATAGAGTAGATGGCGACTGCGCCTCTTCTCTGGAACTTCTGCAATCATCGTTGGCACAGCATCCAGTAGTGATGTCAAAGATAATCTCTGGGTCATTGTGACCATGTTTGTGCTCCTTCCCTTTCTCAGTCTGACCAAAAACTCATAACAGTTGTACATGTATCAAAGCGGGTCCAGCAACTGGCGTCCCAGGTGCTCATTTTGTCGATAATCTTTGCTATGGAGCTGATAATACTTCTTGGACTGCATTTGTTCTACATTCAAACAAAATAGACGACCGCTAGGCTTTCACAAGAAAGTTTTGGAAGCAGAAGTGTAGATTGGAAGCTCCCTTTCAATGGTAACCCAAAGATTCAGCCAATCTATAGTGTCAAGCATTTTGGTAGTGGACCTCCTGATATGCTTTAGAGTTGGTGTCATATAGTCGATTAGTTGACTTCTCCCAATGAACAAAGACGGATACATGTCCACATCTAACTCCCATGCCTTGGAGACATAACCTCATTTGACTCAGTTTGTGAAAATCACCTTAAACTTCGGAGTGACAATTGAAACTATAGGCAGTTCTTCTTTTAGAGTTTAGTCAGTGCCTGGATTTGAACATTATTAGAACGTTAATGGTCTTTTGGGATCCTGGTTCATCACCATCACCATTGTAAAGTCAAATACAAAAGATTGAGAGTTTCAGTGACCTGGGAGCTGGAAGGAGGTGTTCATACGGAGAACACATCTCCTGCAGATCACTAAATCCATGTGGTGCTATGTGATGAAGGTATGCATAATGAGTCTGGGTGTACAGACGTCGGGTGAACCATAGTACGAAGGTGCCAGGGAATGCATCTCCTGTTGACGTGATGGAGTAAAGTGGAAGTGGAGTAAAAGCATTCGCTGTATGGCATCAACAATGACGTCCACAACTAAACTATCCGATGCCTTGTTTTAGCTATATACTTTTACACATTTCGAGTTCAGCCCAATCAGGATCTTGCAAGTCCATGGCAAGGTCTTGAAAAGACGATAGTGGCAGAGAGACTATTAAAAGCTCAGTGCTAGCGTCCTCGTCTCCAAGAATGATACTGACAACTAGTGGCCACACTACCAAAAGCCTGCCATGGATGCTGCCCCTGTTCTGTTGGGTTTCTCCATTTCTAAGTGTGAAATTCAGACGTTTATCAGAGGTTACAGAACTTGAATCGATGTCTGCAAAGACGAGGAAGGAAATCTATTAGTAGAATCTTTACAATTTTGAGGATATGTGGTACACACTTTCAAGAAAAATAGCTTAGACATCTCCAGCTTCCCAATCCTAAAACGGTTTGCCTGGTTCCTAGAGCTGGATATTTATGTAGGAAGTGTAGAATTGTGTCTCTTTCGTTTGAAATATTGCAGCTGCGGCTATGTACATTAAAAAGAATACATATTCTGGCCCCATGGATCCCGATGACCAAATATTCAATATTTCTGGGGCCGCGGATGACACAAACAAGTGAAAAACGTAAACTCTATTACAAAGAAATGTGACAGTTCTCCTTCAAGGATGCACATTACGAGCTGAAAATCCGACATCAAATATTCGAAACATACATGTGTGTGCTGTCAATGTTTCCAAACATGCCTCCAAACCATAGAACTCACTCCGTGCAATGGAAGCATATACCTACATATGTATACATATGATTGAATGCACTTCTCCCATTCTCTTAAGTTTGCTTGGGAACCTCACGCACATGTTCACCGACCATCCATCACTGTGAATGATTTTTGAAGCTCGTCATGCGCCTGTCATATCCTTTCGAGTTTCGGCAGATAACTAATCTTCTAAAATCAAGTAGAACATACCAATTTAATGAGATGTGCAGGCAACTATTTCGGCACCTTTCCGCCAATAGATACTCCCATTGTTTCGAGAAGTTTCCCAGGAAAACGAATTGCAAAGAAAACTCCCACTCCATGCCCTGAAGTCTTCCAGCAACCACATGAAATAAACGAAAGCACCATCACGACTACCGACACAAAATTCAACCTCGCATATCTCTCTCGGTTTCCAAGGACACGTCCTCTGCATAATAAACTATGTATCTCAATCAAATGGAAAATGCATGTAGGCCTGGTGTGGGTATAAACCTCGAGCCACCCTCGAAATTAATTGCAAGTCCCCCCGTTCATGCCACCCACCATCACTCATCCTGCTCCAATACGGATAGTTTGCTTCAATAAAACAGAAACCTATGGGGCTCCAGCTGCGTGAGGAGCTCTTGCAGAAAGCTGTTAAGCATTTGAATTATGTCAAACATCCTTTTGTTGTGTGTGCGGGACTACCAGGCGTCTCTGCAAATTGCATTATATCCCCCTGCCAAGCAATAACAAATATTCTTTATGGCACCTTATAAGTTTCTCCCCAGTTCTCATCCTGCCTCATCGGCTTACGTGCTATCTTCATTAGCATCACTGGAGGTACTCGGATTGGTGAAGCGCACAATGCACAGTAGAAAGTCTTATCCGACCGTCATGTGTGGGAATCGAAGAAACGTCTGACATTAAATGCAGTCGGCACACGGACCGTGATGGTGATGGCGATGGCGATGGCGATAGTAAACCAGTCCACTTCGATTTTATTCCCCAATTTCAGCGATGGCATTGGGTCATTGTGGTGCCCCAGCTCGAGTATATAAATGTGCACCATATTTCCCCAATATGGGTTTTATGGTCCGTCGCTCGGTCCATGGGTTGGCCATCACTTGTGATAGCAACTCGGCATGGCTTCCAATTAGTGACTGGAAAGGAAAAAAAAAACCAATAATTTATTGCCCCACTACCTTGGGGTTGACCATACCACCTATGCACGGCAGACGACCAAGGCAAGGGGACCCATAATCTTCCTCACAACGTCCCCCGGTGGGTTCTGACAAATTAATAGCTACTTACGGTGGGACACAAGTTGGCCAGAATTAGTCACAACAATCCGATAAATGTCATTTGCGGATGGAAGTTGAGAAAAATTAAATTATCGTCTCGTTAATAATATTTTTATCGTTTTCTTTAAGCCGGACACACCGCTTTAGTTTACCACAGTTACGTACTTCAACTTAATGTACGTATCTATACGTACCTACCATATGCGTGCCATTAAGATAAGAGATGTATCTTTTGCTGAAAATATTAGCAATTTCATTTAAAACCAATGAATAAATTAAGTTTTATTGCGCATACCATTAGCCAAACAAGGCTATTATCTTTATTGTTTTGAAGCCTTGACTTTTGTGTCAACAGGTACACAACACTATGCAAACCTAATTTCTATAAATCACAACCCACGCCCCGAATTCTAAACAGGGTGGCTAACTCAGCTGAATGAATTGAAAATATTTAAAAATGCAAAAATTAAGGAATTAGTTGAATAAAATTCCGATAAATCAACTCGGCTTTGGACTGAAGTAGCCGAATACGTGTGAGATACTCACACAATATAGTGTTTCGTTGAATAAATTCATACAAATCGCGTGGTTTGGATTCATTTATGTCCGCGAACTGCCATACTTGAAGAACTTCCGACATTGTATTTGAAAAAATAATGGCTATAGCGAAAGAAAGCTTGTCGAACTCGATGTTTTGCATATTGGTTTTGGGTGTTTAGAATGAAATATTAGTTTAATTGGTTTTTGGAATGAGAAGTCATTTGTTGAATCGCAAAAATTGAGCTTCCTTTCATAGATAAAGACTTACATGGAATCTGTAGCGAGGTGTAAGTAGGCTGTCCCAGTCTGGAGATACGCAGTTTTTTACAAAGTATGTGCATGTGGACGGACAAAATGTAGATACTCTTCTAGGGTCGAATACAGAAATCACATTCTATACATGAGCCCTCTAAGCTCGGCTTAGAATAGTGACAATTCGTGGTGACAATCAGTCAGTACTTTTCAACTTTAAACAAAAGTCTCGAAACTACTCTAAAGTAGGGATTATAATAAATTAGGTTCAAGTGGCTATCTGTGCCACTGTCTGAGCTTAAGACGATGCGCTTACATTTCATTTATTTTTAGGCCGCCTTTGACAGATGAGCTATGTAGTCCTATGTTTAATTTTGGCATCCATGCCACACTCATCCGGTTGTGCAGAATGACAGTAGAGAATGAGCGATGTTTCATCAAAATCGGGAATGTCAAAGTAGGATCTAAAAGGATTTAGACAAGGAAACGCGCTGTCATGCGATTTCTTGAACATCGCTCGTGAAAGCCAAGCCAAGTTCTGCGTAACACAATGACGATAAAATTGACTATTTCTTGACAATTTCGGAAACGGCCAATGATACCAAGACAAGGATCAGATAATCCTTTGAACTAAGTAGGCAATAGTGTTGCAAAGCACTTTCTCGGACAACTAAAGTAACACTGTACAAAACTCTGAGCATCCCAGTCCTACTCTACAGTGCAGTGGCATGGAGCATGTAAAGTATGGTTAAGGTCGCTTTTTTGGTCCTGTCTGCATGGACGGATATTGGAGAAGAAGTACAAGTCGTACGAGTTAAATGGTAAAGTGGACCAAGTCAGAAGAGTTTACATACAACGACTGGGTCATGCAGAACGTATGGGTAGCAATGTACCGAACAAAATAGTCTTAGAGAAGAAGGCCTCGTCTTAGGTGGCATGGACCTCGTCAAGTGGAAAGGGACCTAAACAAACTTGGTGTACAAAACTGTAAGCAGCTGGCTAAAGATCGAGCTGGCTGAAGCAGTTTGTTGGTTGTGAAACTCTTGACTTTTTTAGTACGAGGTCTCCCAGACCTCAGAACTCCATCATTCGTATGAACGTCGCTTGAGTTACATTTCAGTCAAGACAAAACCTTCTTAGATCTCCATTAAGACCTTATTCGAGATTCGCGTGTTCCTTTCCGCATTCTTCAGTGATGAAGAGCTTATAATATAGCCAAGGGAATGGTTGATCTGAAATGCCAATAAGTTGGCTGCAGTTTTTTCTAATCAGAGACATCAAGAATGATAGGACATTGAGCCATACAGACTCCTCAACATAGAACAACAGAAGTGCCAATAGGTGTTCAGGACCTGGAAATCATTATCTGAACCTTGTCTAACAATCTTATCGAAAGAGTGATTCTTAGAGATACCAATATATTGGAAGAGTTCTTCTGATCGAATTCATAGAGTTCTTGCAAACGTTAGAAGAAGACTCAACGGCTCTCCTACTGTAACTTTTTACTGGCTTTGTGCCTCTCGTGTGCTTACTGATGGATGCATGGCTTAAAGGTATTAAGGTCTTAAAAACTCGTGTGTGGATAATACCAAAATATAGAGGCAGACTGTTCTTTGAAGTGATATCGTATTCCACAGAGTGATAGTCATTTAGGTTTAAGGAACATTTTCCGATTTTTCGACATTGCCATGCTTCCTTAACCAGAGAAGATATTTGACTTCGTTTGAGATCTGGAGAGAGATACTTTCTAGTACAGGATTAGATAGTCTATTCAAAGAACTTCTTTTCGTAAAGAGAATACCTATAGCTGGCTTTAAGCCCACCATTGACCGACGGCTCAATACTCACCAGCATTGCTCTGTTGCCTTGCCCTGTAGCTGCGTATCTTCTCAGAGCCCCTGTGCACATGGATCTCGACCAGCCTTTCAGCAGGAAGGGCCTGAATTAGGGTTAGGGTGCGTAAGTTACTCACTCTAACCGTTCACCAGGATGAATGTATATCCCTACGCAAAAGAGTCTTCTGTGATGCCTGATTTGGAACTGGGCCATAAGGAAGCTTGAGTTGTTTCCGCTTTGTCAAGAATAGTGCTAGGCATATAGGAGTCTTCACAGAGTAGAAGACTTCTATTCTCAAAATAACTCTCTATGCAGGCCAAACAGACATCAAAAAGTTCGTTTACGGTGCCACCTCTCGTGAAAGACTGACAAATACCCGAGAACTTCGAAATTCAACCACTTGAGCTACGGCTCCCATGAAAATCTAAAGAAAACTTCTTCGAAATTTCCGAAAGTTAATCAAGTAAATATGGCTTGCATTGATAGCGCATACGACAAGGACTTCGTAGTCCAGAGCTACTTCGACCAACTGTGCACCTTACGCGAACTGATTTATGATTTCACCAAGGTTGAACAGCCTTCCTCCAATCGCCTGCAAGTCGAATTGGTCTCAACATTTGGCTCTCGGATGGGTGTAAGTATCGTGCGGTATGGAGGGGTTTATTGCCTGACTCCCTTATTATTTCGACGTCATCCCAGATCAGGTTAGGGTTCAGTAATACAATGCGATGGAAAGAAGGGTGCTTAATTTAATGGTGATTGCGTTTTCTATTCCATTTAAATGGGGCGTATGGCTATCTTCGCTTTAGATGCAGGGGTACGAAACGAAATGACTTTCACTGGAGGTATAATGAAGACCACGCCAACCTTTGATGCAACGACCACACACACCATCGTGCTGCGTCATTGCAACTACCCTAAGTACTGCTGTAACATCATATCGAACATCCACCAACCCTGCAGTGATTTTTTTTTTTTTATTTGCCCTGCAACACCCCTGTGTTAAATCCTTGGTCACCCTCAAGGTAAACTACTCATTAAAATACAATCCCTTGGGGTGGCCAAGTTAATGGAGTTCTGGCTACCAACATGATACACGTTTAAAGCTGATTTACTTGTCCAGTTCTTTCTTTGGCGAACGGTACAAGGAAATCAGAAAAACTTGCCATAAATTCTACAAATCAGTCCAAAGAAAGCCATTGAATTATAAATGGCTCGTAAGAAATTAACCCTTCCACTTGTCACAACGTCAATGTTTCGACAGGCTTAATTAGGCGTAACACATCGTTACCTGGCGCTTGTATTAATTATTGCGTATGTAAATTTTCGTGGAACAAGTTCGGCCCACAATCACGAGGCACGAAGTCAGAAACGCGAGAACATGTTTCTTCCGACGAAGTTATACCTATGTGGGCGCAGATGGAATCGTTTTGAATATTTATAAAGCATTTGAAAAACGAGAACAAAAAACATGTTAATGGAAAGAAAACAGAATACAGAGTCCCGCCCATGCGGGCCCGTGCGGAATGTAATTGACTTGTGAACTTTCTGGTAGCTGTCAACGAGATTATTTGGATCTTAAATCTGGGATATGAATCTCTTCGAAATATATGTGGGAATGGTTTGTTGTTTATTTGGGAAGAGGCATTCGAAATACCTCTTTTTACCTCTTTTCTTGTTCAAACATATTTTTAAACTTTAATGGCAAGCAACCCCTATAATTCGAAAATGAGTATAAATTATGTGACGCCGGATAGGGAACTCTTTATGTGCTATACATAGCTGTCCTTTCGAATAATGCACGTGGAACGGCCTCAATTTCCGATTTGGACCAACAGACTTATGGTACAACTTTTCCTGAAATCCAGCTGGGGTCACGGTAAGCAGTAAGAAAACCATAAATGTCCAAATTACGTACTTGAATGTATAAAAATATCGAGTGCTCCTCAGTACTCCTTCGAGCCTTTTGTACATAATTAGGCACACTGATGATTCAGATTTCTTAGGGACCTAGGGCTCGACTTTTCTAGGGTTAACTAGCAGACTGTAAGCTATCAGATCTGATGTCTTGTTGACCTAGCGATACAAATAGGTAGAGAATGTAGTAGGTACCTCAATTATGGGCCAATTTTAGACGAAATGAATTTTGGATTTCAACTGAAAAATCAACAATTAATTCTGAAGATAATCCATTAATTTCAACATCTTACTTACTTTTTGTTTGTTTAATTTAGGATCGCGTAAGAAAGTATTTAAAGAGAAGAGTTACACAAAGAAATGTATATTGTTGTCATCCCTGCATTTGTTGAGAATCAAAAAGTAGGATCCTGTTCACACAAGAGTGACGGATTAGATTGTTATTTCGTTTGGTGTCAGAGGGGGGACCGGAGATGTGACATACATATTGCGGCAATTTGGATATTCAGATTTTTATAAATTTGCTGATTTATTCATGACGTTTAGAAATGTCACTCACTGTCACTCAATAAAAGAGTGAGAAAAAAAAAATGTAAAAACTGAGACATTCACGAAGCAAACAAAAGAAATGCGTAAGTAAATCAATTAGTTTTATTGAAAAAAGAATTTGTTGTTGAAAAGCAAGCTGGTTTCATTGGCACGAAGAACTAATATATCTAAAAGAGTCTGTGGAAGTGTTCAGACAGGACTATCAATGTCAACACGGAAATGCAGGTCTTACTGACTTCATTTTCGGTTCTGAATACCAATATGCAAACGTAATATAATTATGAGTAGAATATTATATTGGCCAATTGGGGAACTCCAGCCATAGTGCTCATGTATACTCAACATATTGCTGAGTGCATATGTGGTTTAGAAGAAATCATTATCCACGACTGTCAATTGCTAACGAAAGCCTTATGGCAGCCATAAAAAAGACTCTAGAGATGATGTCATTGACATCAACATGGCAAAAAGTACCCTTTATCGAACTTCGGTGTCTTTCATTGAAAAGAGGTTCCAATTGATCTGAAAGGAGAAGCTCAGTAGCTTGGAGTATCAGCTGAACAAGCTGGTGACTAGGCAAGGTTCATGTGAGTACACCTTCATACCCAAATCTTGGAACCGGGTCCTGAAATCTTTTACTGCTCGTACATCGCCAGTATCAAGCATTGATAGTACTCTTGCCAAAAAAATCTAGAAATTGAATAGACCTATCAACTGCATATCACTGATAAAGTAAATACCTACTCAGGGAAAAAAGAAGGCCGAATAAGTAGCTCCACAGTATGGGTTTTTCCCAAACGTTTTGTATCTTTGAACAAAGTCCTCGTTACTTGTGTTATAAAAGATTAGGACAACGAACGAGAAAAGGCACTTGTCTGGTCCACTCTCTGGTCCAACAAATTACAAGATTCCGCGAACTTAAAAGAGGACCTAAGATATAATCTGCATAACATCAGCCAGACTGGCTGTCTGTAAAGAGGACACATACTTTGTGAATGGCCAACAACTGCATAGCCAAACCTGGTCAGCTCAACGGACACTTGGAACGTAGAACCTTAACCTATAATGAGGTTCAGCTAAAGACTCAATAAAACTTTTGACTTAAAATACTTAGGGCTGTGGATTTGGTATAAGTTGGGACTAGCTAATTGACTTAGATTGCCGAAGAAGAATTTGTGAACAGTTTTCCTTCTCAAAGCCGATGCAGTAAGACACGAAGACGATCATTCTGGCTTCTTTAATTGCTGCAGTCTCCACATGGAATGCTGATATTAATGTCCGGCGCATTGGAGAAGACTATCTAAATCATAAACTTATCTACAATTACTTGAATCAGTGATTAGTGTGTCGTGAGCGGCCGTTCGAGATTTGATTCCCAGACAAATTTCTAACATAGTTCTACCTCTCACAAGCTTTTGAAACTATTTATATGTTGAACTGTATGGCGGTCAAACATTGACTCCAATAAAAATAGAAGATCTAGACGACAATTCTTCGAATGATATGCTGTTCCGTTTGCTTGGACGGGATTGGGAGTAGAAAATTCAAAAACCAACTAAAAGGACCTGCACAACGATATCGATATAGTCAAAGCGTCAAATGAGTCGTTTGATATGCGTGGACTAAGGTGGTGCACACAAGTTTGCATTGAAAAGAACCTCCAACGGCTTTCGAGCTAAGTATAGATCAAAGAAAGGCAACAACTTTGCCAGCCCAGTACCAAGAATTGAATCAATGATTCTGCTCGTTTTGTTGAACAGATTTCGATGCTGCTATTATTTCGACTTTCAACAACGAACAACTGTCAACTGCGCTTTCAATTTGCTTAGCGAAGAGCAATGTCTGGGCTTTTTCCATGAACTCTGTTCAGGATTTTTGACAAGAGAAAAACTTTCAAAATACACGAAGTGGAAACCCAAGTAGAACTCATTACTCAAACTAATCCACCTGAACTCGCAACACCTCCTGCGTATGTGAAGTGAATACCTTCACTCTGTTTGATACCTTAATACCGAAGATTATCTGAAAGAGAAATCATCAGAAGCTCGTTCTTAACACGACAAGCTTATAGAAAAATAATAATCCAATTAAACCCCACACAACACAAAGAAAAGAGGAAAAGAACTGGTTCAAAGAACGGCATCTAACCACCATCATGATTTTTTTTAATTGGCGGAACTCCCCTCCTTCTAAGTATCTAACACATAAATTAACCCAAAACACGCAATTTGATTTTTTATTTTTCAAAAATTTCCATGTTTATTTGATCTTTAGGGAACGCCCTTCACGGTAGAACCCCTGCGGTATTCAAATCCGAACCCCCCGATGGTAGTTGACGCTTATTTAGGCACTTTTCATGGTTAAATTATGATTTATCTATGTTTTCCACTTCCACACCATAAGGTCAGTACGTGGGCATACCAGTGCACCTGCTAGACATCTCGAAATGAATTGAAAGTGTGACAATAAATTCTGCGGTTTATTGGTCTCGTCAACATTGTTGCGAATATTTAGCATTTAGCACACAACTGGCTTCCAATACACAACGAAGGTGGTGATAAATTTCCACACTTTATGGCTCCATGAATATTAATCTGGCCAGCTCGTGGAGTCGGGCCCGAACTGAAATAATCTAATCAGCCAATAAAAACTGAGTAATGCCACTTTCGAAAAGAAATTAAGGAAAAGATAAGCCCATCAGGCAGTAATCTGCTAGGATTATTAACTGCTTATGCAGTGGAAGCCAAATGAAATACCCTTGCCAGGGGGATGGGTTCGTAATGAATTATTTCGCCCTCCCCACCCGAAGTAATAAATACGATTAAAGCGAAACACCAGCTGTTTCCCGAAGCACCCCCGGAAGTCTGTGCCTTTCATTACTTAATGTTAAATGTCTTGAAAATTTTCGAACAAAGCACACTTCGTCTCAGATTGATAGCCCATCAGTCAACACACGAGGTAGAGATGTCCTTCCAACATGTACGAGTACTGTACACACGCACACGCGAGTGAGTGGTGAATGATGAATGGCAAAGGATGTGCGGCGGAGAGCAAAGCCATCATCCGTAGGATTTGTCATACGAGTGTGTTCGTTATGTTTACGCAAATTCCTTTAGCAGTAATTAATTACCAAAAATAGGTTTTATATTTGCGCAGATCCGTCCAATTTATGTGGATGCTATCGGGCGTAAAATTGCTTTCTTTCCACGAAACTTTCAGTGTGCGGCGTAGTATGTGTCCAGAATAATTAATCACTGTTAAATTAATTCTACGGAATATAGTATTTCCTGGGGTCCACACAATTATTGGGATTGCCTCTGTCTTTGCCCCGCCGCCGGGTGTAATGATATTCAATTTATGAACATTGTGGTGTCCTGCATACAGTGGCGTTCGGACGTTCCGACGTTCGAACGTTCGGACATTCACTTTCAATTTAGTTTTATGGGAGAAGTAAACCAATGATTTCTCGAGTGCAACTGATGCGAATCGCTTTGGCAATAGGGTGTCGCAGAAATTTCTCTAATTTAGTACAGAAGTCTTAGGGTGTGACCCGCCTTACTATGGTCCGCTGTAGTTAAGGAACTGTTGGTCAGTTCGTAGAGGTAGTCTTATAGGATTATTTCTCGACATTGAAGGATGTTTTAACACCGTAGAACCAAGGGCTTTTACGATCGGCACCATGATCAACTGAGTGTTAAAAAAGGCAAATCTATCAACTCAACGATAGGTAGCAGTAGCTCGATAGAAATAGCTGGCAGAAGTGTGATTGGAGGATTTATCGAAATGGGGGCCCTGTAGATCTGTGGGCTATACATAGCCCTTTTTTCACATATTTTGGTTACAAAATTTTCTGCTTCCAATCTCTATTTTAATCCTGCAGTTATGCTAGTTTGTGGTTTGGATACACAGAGGCAAAATAGCTGCCTCAAAAAGCGTGATTGGAGGATTTATCGAAATGGGGGCCCTGTAGATCTGTGGGCTATACATAGCCCTTTTTTTCATACATTTTTTGGTTGAAAAATTCTCTGCTTCCAATCTCTATTCTGAGGCTGCAGTCATGCTATTTTGTGGCTTGGATACACAGAGGCAAAATAGCTGCCTCAAAAAGTGTGATTGGAGGATTTATCGAAATGAGGGCCCTGTAGATCTGTGGGCCCTTTTTTCATACATTTTTTGGTTGAAAAATTCTCTGCTTCCAATCTCTATTCTGAGGCTGCAGTCATGCTATTTTGTGGCTTGGATACACAGAGGCAAAATAGCTGCCTCAAAAAGCGTGATTGGAGGATTTATCGAAATGGGGGCCCTGTAGATCTGTGGGCTATACATAGCCCTTTTTTTCATACATTTTTTGGTTGAAAAATTCTCTGCTTCCAATCTCTATTCTGAGGCTGCAGTCATGCTATTTTGTGGCTTGGATACACAGAGGCAAAATAGCTGCCTCAAAAAGTGTGATTGGAGGATTTATCGAAATGAGGGCCCTGTAGATCTGTGGGCCCTTTTTTCATACATTTTTTGGTTGAAAAATTCTCTGCTTCCAATCTCTATTCTGAGGCTGCAGTTACGCTATTTTGTGGTTTGGATACACAGAGGCAAAATAGCTGCCTCAAAAAGCGTGATTGGAGGATTTATCGAAATGGGGGCCCTGTAGATCTGTGGGCTATACATAGCCCTTTTTTTCATACATTTTTTGGTTGAAAAATTCTCTGCTTCCAATCTCTATTCTGAGGCTGCAGTCATGCTATTTTGTGGCTTGGATACACAGAGGCAAAATAGCTGCCTCAAAAAGTGTGATTGGAGGATTTATCGAAATGAGGGCCCTGTAGATCTGTGGGCCCTTTTTTCATACATTTTTTGGTTGAAAAATTCTCTGCTTCCAATCTCTATTCTGAGGCTGCAGTCATGCTATTTTGTGGCTTGGATACACAGAGGCAAAATAGCTGCCTCAAAAAGCGTGATTGGAGGATTTATCGAAATGGGGGCCCTGTAGATCTGTGGGCTATACATAGCCCTTTTTTTCATACATTTTTTGGTTGAAAAATTCTCTGCTTCCAATCTCTATTCTGAGGCTGCAGTCATGCTATTTTGTGGCTTGGATACACAGAGGCAAAATAGCTGCCTCAAAAAGTGTGATTGGAGGATTTATCGAAATGAGGGCCCTGTAGATCTGTGGGCCCTTTTTTCATACATTTTTTGGTTGAAAAATTCTCTGCTTCCAATCTCTATTCTGAGGCTGCAGTTACGCTATTTTGTGGTTTGGATACACAGAGGCAAAATAGCTGCCTCAAAAAGCGTGATTGGAGGATTTATCGAAATGGGGGCCCTGTAGATCTGTGGGCTATACATAGCCCTTTTTTTCATACATTTTTTGGTTGAAAAATTCTCTGCTTCCAATCTCTATTCTGAGGCTGCAGTCATGCTATTTTGTGGCTTGGATACACAGAGGCAAAATAGCTGCCTCAAAAAGTGTGATTGGAGGATTTATCGAAATGAGGGCCCTGTAGATCTGTGGGCCCTTTTTTCATACATTTTTTGGTTGAAAAATTCTCTGCTTCCAATCTCTATTCTGAGGCTGCAGTCATGCTATTTTGTGGCTTGGATACACAGAGGCAAAATAGCTGCCTCAAAAAGCGTGATTGGAGGATTTATCGAAATGGGGGCCCTGTAGATCTGTGGGCTATACATAGCCCTTTTTTTCATACATTTTTTGGTTGAAAAATTCTCTGCTTCCAATCTCTATTCTGAGGCTGCAGTCATGCTATTTTGTGGCTTGGATACACAGAGGCAAAATAGCTGCCTCAAAAAGTGTGATTGGAGGATTTATCGAAATGAGGGCCCTGTAGATCTGTGGGCCCTTTTTTCATACATTTTTTGGTTGAAAAATTCTCTGCTTCCAATCTCTATTCTGAGGCTGCAGTCATGCTATTTTGTGGCTTGGATACACAGAGGCAAAATAGCTGCCTCAAAAAGCGTGATTGGAGGATTTATCGAAATGGGGGCCCTGTAGATCTGTGGGCTATACATAGCCCTTTTTTTCATACATTTTTTGGTTGAAAAATTCTCTGCTTCCAATCTCTATTCTGAGGCTGCAGTCATGCTATTTTGTGGCTTGGATACACAGAGGCAAAATAGCTGCCTCAAAAAGTGTGATTGGAGGATTTATCGAAATGAGGGCCCTGTAGATCTGTGGGCCCTTTTTTCATACATTTTTTGGTTGAAAAATTCTCTGCTTCCAATCTCTATTCTGAGGCTGCAGTTACGCTATTTTGTGGTTTGGATACACAGAGGCAAAATAGCTGCCTCAAAAAGCGTGATTGGAGGATTTATCGAAATGGGGGCCCTGTAGATCTGTGGGCTATACATAGCCCTTTTTTTCATACATTTTTTGGTTGAAAAATTCTCTGCTTCCAATCTCTATTCTGAGGCTGCAGTCATGCTATTTTGTGGCTTGGATACACAGAGGCAAAATAGCTGCCTCAAAAAGTGTGATTGGAGGATTTATCGAAATGAGGGCCCTGTAGATCTGTGGGCCCTTTTTTCATACATTTTTTGGTTGAAAAATTCTCTGCTTCCAATCTCTATTCTGAGGCTGCAGTTACGCTATTTTGTGGTTTGGATACACAGAGGCAAAATAGCTGCCTCAAAAAGCGTGATTGGAGGATTTATCGAAATGGGGGCCCTGTAGATCTGTGGGCTATACATAGCCCTTTTTTTCATACATTTTTTGGTTGAAAAATTCTCTGCTTCCAATCTCTATTCTGAGGCTGCAGTCATGCTATTTTGTGGCTTGGATACACAGAGGCAAAATAGCTGCCTCAAAAAGTGTGATTGGAGGATTTATCGAAATGAGGGCCCTGTAGATCTGTGGGCCCTTTTTTCATACATTTTTTGGTTGAAAAATTCTCTGCTTCCAATCTCTATTCTGAGGCTGCAGTTACGCTATTTTGTGGTTTGGATACACAGAGGCAAAATAGCTGCCTCAAAAAGCGTGATTGGAGGATTTATCGAAATGGGGGCCCTGTAGATCTGTGGGCTATACATAGCCCTTTTTTTCATACATTTTTTGGTTGAAAAATTCTCTGCTTCCAATCTCTATTCTGAGGCTGCAGTCATGCTATTTTGTGGCTTGGATACACAGAGGCAAAATAGCTGCCTCAAAAAGCGTGATTGGAGGATTTATCGAAATGGGGGCCCTGTAGATCTGTGGGCTATACATAGCCCTTTTTTTCATACATTTTTTGGTTGAAAAATTCTCTGCTTCCAATCTCTATTCTGAGGCTGCAGTCATGCTATTTTGTGGCTTGGATACACAGAGGCAAAATAGCTGCCTCAAAAAGTGTGATTGGAGGATTTATCGAAATGAGGGCCCTGTAGATCTGTGGGCCCTTTTTTCATACATTTTTTGGTTGAAAAATTCTCTGCTTCCAATCTCTATTCTGAGGCTGCAGTCATGCTATTTTGTGGCTTGGATACACAGAGGCAAAATAGCTGCCTCAAAAAGCGTGATTGGAGGATTTATCGAAATGGGGGCCCTGTAGATCTGTGGGCTATACATAGCCCTTTTTTTCATACATTTTTTGGTTGAAAAATTCTCTGCTTCCAATCTCTATTCTGAGGCTGCAGTCATGCTATTTTGTGGCTTGGATACACAGAGGCAAAATAGCTGCCTCAAAAAGTGTGATTGGAGGATTTATCGAAATGAGGGCCCTGTAGATCTGTGGGCCCTTTTTTCATACATTTTTTGGTTGAAAAATTCTCTGCTTCCAATCTCTATTCTGAGGCTGCAGTCATGCTATTTTGTGGCTTGGATACACAGAGGCAAAATAGCTGCCTCAAAAAGTGTGATTGGAGGATTTATCGAAATGGGGTCCCTGTAGATCTGTGGGCTATACATAGCCCTTTTTTCATACATTTTTTGGTTGAAAAATTTTCTACTTACTGTCTCTATTTTGAGGCTGCAGTTATGCTAGTTTGTGGTCTGGATACACAGAGGCAAAATAGCTGGGAAAATAGAGGCTAAAATTTATATTGTTGCGAGGAATATTCAGTTAGCACCTAGGCTCGTGCTTATAATGCACAGAAGCAGACTTCCTGGCTTGCTTTGAGCCACGAGAAAGTAGATTCAGCTTGTCAATAATTTTTTCGGTGTCGTATGCGTACCCAAATTTTTCAAATATAATATCCTTTACACGAATGGAAGGGACCTACTATTTAACACCATGCCTGAAGTGCAATATATTAACCCGCAACCCTTTGCTCCATAGTCCAACGCACTAACCACTGAGGCACGACCCCCACACAACGGGCTGTAGAGAAAGAAATTTTTGGCCCATTCTTCGAGCTGTACAGTGAAAATACAACCTGAACCTGGTCAGAAAATACGCATCGGTAGTCTTAAGTAGCCAGCCTTCGATGAGTTTATAATCGAGGGACTACTCACTAACGAAAGACCTCTTCTTTGTTGACAGATTATGACAGTAAGCCAACTACAGCGCTAACTGGACAGGTTTGTTGGTAGGGACAATAATTCAACGGTTACTGTAGCACCACCTTAGCAAGCTTTTTAGAAGAGTCCCCATAGCCCTCTAAATCTTCGATCTCATTTTTGGTAAGGAGTTGTCGATAATAGCCTATGGCAAGCCCACTTTCATCGAGAAATTGCAATCCACAGTCGAAATGTGAATAAATATCCCAGTAGAGGTCGAGTAAGTTCCTATGTGAAATAAATTCCCGTGAGGTAATTTCCCTGCACCGTGGTTAACTGAGGCGGCTGCTTGAGTTAAGATTTCGTCACCAAAATAAAGTTACAAGAACAATATATCTCTAAAAAAAAGATACTTCCACTGATAATTACTAAAACTAAATACTTTTGAGCATATTTCAGTCCCAAAACACGACCCACATCAGCTGTACAAGTGTAAGCATCAATCTTCCCTAGTGATTTTCAAAACTGAAAAACATTTTTTCCAATTAGTTTCTTTTTAACAATCTAATACAGCACCGAGTTGACAAAGTAAAATTTATTGTCAATGTGACACACTTTCATGCAGCTGTGCGCTACCCGGTACATTAATTTTACGTTCTATCGATTCAATAAAATTAGGATTGGGTTAATTTAAATTAAATTACTCCCCATCTTGCGGTGTGTAATTCAAAAGCATATTTTTTTTTTTTTTCTTTTTCTTTTCAAACGACACAAAAATATTGCAAAACTGAGGAGGCGTCTGCTAAATTGCTTGCTGTTCCCTTAACGTGTACAAGCGCCGTAGCCGCCTACACTCACCTTGAGAGTTTTTTCCGATGAACCTCGTCTATTTTTTTTTTTTTTTTTTGTGTCGACTTTATAAAAAGCAAATAAATTCATGATTTCCATGCACACGAGCTGAGGGATAAGATTTTATGGGGATATGGATTTTGTTTTCTTTTTCGGGAAAAAATTTGGAAAACGACTCACGTAGTCTTTTCATTGCCAATAGAAAAGTCTAAGCTCTGCAAAAAAAATGAAAAAAAGTTTGGAACGTAAAATGTAAAATGATGACATCTTGCAACTAGTAATGGAAAAGCAAACAGATGAGGTAAACTTGGGGAGATCTACTCCACAAATTGGCCATTGAGCTGGTTGTTGTAAAGTTGGCATCAAGGTGAATCTTAGATATTTTGAATTTATCCATTCCGAATGAGCTACCAACTGGACGGACGGAAAAGGACTGTTTGTGTACACTATCCGCATTCATGCATTGTAAGTTATTTTCGACGTATTTATGGAGATTAAGGCAAAGAAGGAAGCGCTTAACATTTGTAGAGTGGAGTGCATCACACGTTGAAGCCCTTGACACTGGAAACCCTTAATACTGGACAGCAAATAGGGTTCCTTGCCTGAGGTACCTTTCAAATCGAATAACATGTCCAACCCACACTTTGAGCGCATCACACGTTGAAACCCTTGACACTGGAAGCCCTTAATACTGGACTTTAATGAAAACGCCTCTAAAAAGTGGGCGTGACTAGTGACAATGTACAACTGAATTACAAAAAATTAGCATTTTGTGATTTTGAAAAAAATGTTTTCTGTGTTATTTCAACACAGGATACTTCTGTTCTCTTATAAATGGTTGAAACATGTCTGAGAGAGCCATAGGAGAATCGGTAGGCACTACCTTTACGATCGCATGGCCTGTCAAATGCAGGAAAGAAATGTTCATGGCTACTCTATTCTTAGGTCACTACTTACTACATGCTTTAGAATCCTAAACATCTTAGAAGGGTTGTGTCAAAAGGTACACTATTAATCGTATACTTAAAAAGATTTAGGACTGAACAAGGTTATGTCAAAAATTCTATTATTTGTAATGGCAGTCCGAAGGAGCTTAGGTAAATGCATGGTTAGGACGAGGAAGAGAACATCTTTAAATTGAACTTGATTTCATCCCGAAGAGCTCGAGTAATGTCCAATATAAGTAGATTGCCGAAGCCCTAAGAAGATGTGAAGCCAGCTTCAGTAAGCGATTCTCTGAAGAGTCCCATTAATTGTGTGACAAAGGATTAGTAGTATATACAACTACCATCCATGTCAGACGGAGTGCCAGCAATTAGTTGAACGTGAAGCGAAATGCTTCCAATGGCGGAATGATGGTAGACTTCATCCAAATAACAAAATTTACCCACGATGAACAAGGTCAGACCCAGGAGCTGAAAGTATTCTAGAAAAAGTAGACGTTTTTCATGGCGCACGATGTACCAACTTGATGTGTCTTCAAGCTAAGATCTCCACCGATGGAAGAACCGAGATGGATGTAGCCAGTCGAATAGGCAAAGCTAAATCTGCGTTTGGGATTCTATCCACAGTTTGGGGCAGCAATGCGATTAGCTTAACCACCAAGCTACGATTCTTCCGTACCAACGCTGAATTCGTGCTGCTATATGGATGTGGTAACTGGACGGTGACCGCCACTATCATGAGGAAGCTGTACACGTTCGTCAATAGGTGCCTACGATATATCTCTATGATTTTCTGGCCAGACCGTATCTCTAACGAAAAACTCTATCAGAACCTATAGGCACAACAATACGACGACGAAAGTGGCAGTGGATTGGACATACTCTCCAAAAGGGTGACAGGTCACTAGCTAACCACGCGATGCAATGGAACCCGCTTACTCAAGATGGCAGGATACGCGGTGGTCCTAGGAGTACGTGGCGTAGAACAGTTGAGAAGGAATCACGGCAACTGAAAAGAGTTGGGCAGAACTGAGACATATTTCCAGAAATCGCACATGATGGCGCGTAGGCATTGTCGAAGCCATAGGACCCACAAGGGGATACAGGACTTAAGCGTAAGATCTCCACGGATTAGCTGATATATGGGTATGAGATCCTAGTGAACCTGTAAGCCAGTCGTATCCTATGGTTTTTCGAAGAAACCAGCCTCAAATCAAAGTTAGAAAATTGTAAGCAAAGCTCGGCTCGAGCAACTGAATAAAGGGATCTACCCAAGTCCGCAGGAGAAAACATATAGGTACTTAAGGTTAAGTACGCGATAAACATAAACATATAGGAAGGCTCCTAAGGTTACGTATGCATCTCAGCCTTCGAATAATGTGGCAAAGCAAATGTAAAAATTTGCAAATGGTGTGAATGGTACCTAATCACACCAGCTCCAAAAACAAGCCTGCTCCGGAGATAGAGTGGAATAAACCCAGACGTAAGGACATGATTGATGGTAAGGATAGCCGGGTGCATGTGTCATTTAAAAAAAATCCAGCCGAGCTCATAATTGTCAAATAGTAACATCCGATACAGAATGCTTAGAATTGCACTATTTTCTCCAACTAAAGTTCCACTTTCGAACATGTCAAAGGATCTACAAATGCACCCGATTAGTTCTCTTCATTAGGATGTATGTAGGAACGTTAAGGGATGTATAAAATAGAGACCAAACCATTACCCCTCAAAGTGATTCGTGTACCGAGTCGGAAAAAAACTTTTAATTAAGTACCACTCTCTGCAGGAATATCCAAACACTCATGGCCCTCGTGAAATCCACTCACAACTTTACTATTTCAATTTCAAGTCATAAAAATACCTAATTTGAGTCATGGCATGGCTCATACGCACTTGCAGACCCGGACAGAGGGGTTGCTTGTACATCAACAGCTTAGTGGATTTATTGGGGGATTTAACTGTCATCTGAGGGTGCACCATGCACGTACCGAATACACAACCATAAGTGTTTAGTGAACTTCCGATGCATTAGAGCTAATTCCGGGCTCATAGCTTGCAATTAGTCCATGAAAGGAGTTACAGCCTTGTCGGTCGGACAAACAAGGAAGTCAAACTCTTCCGATTTGTTTAAATTAATGTCCTCTTTACGGAATAGTTATGGAAACCTACATATGCAGATGGGGCTACAACTTAAAGTCATATATCCCCATTTTTCAACATTAGAACGAACGAGTTTCATTAAAGTAATAAATTGCACTCCACAGTCGTTTTCAAATAAATATTCTCCTTTATTGCACTGCGTACTGTGTACTGTGTACCACCACCGTTGGTACATCTGTATGTTAACATTTTTGAAACTATTTCAAAACTATTTCTCTCGAAGAATTCCAGAATGTAAGTTTTCACTTCACCTCCTGTACACCGAACTATACACCAAAGAAGGAAGCTTCTGTTTCTTGCCATTAAATAATGATTTGCAACACTTTAGGTTGGAAGCAGAAGTCATCACCCTCGGCATACTATAACAAGAAAGGAACGGTGTTGCGTAAACTTTAACCAAACAAAGGGCAACCAAAGAATTCATATCTGAATACCCGTACAGAGGAGGGAAATAAATCATTTTATTGGCGCTACACGGTAGGAAACACTCAATCCTTACCCGGAACTGCAGTGGGAGGGTGACGACGAGGCGGTAGTATACCACTTTTTTGCAAGACCAAACGAATAAAAATAAAACTTTACGATGCTAACAAAAAAATATAAAACAAAGAAGTTTATTCAGGATTCAATTGCATTGTGAACAAATCAAGAAACAGAACGAAAGATACAATTCAGGTTTTTTTTTTTTATTCTTTTTCCACATATCCTTGCCTGAGGTACCTTTCAAATCGAATAACATGTTCAAGTCATACTTTGACGAGTTGGGAAGGTTTATTGGTACATCTTGTCTTATATTTGAAATTTGAATGCGTAACTCTGGAGTTGGAAATTCGATTACTCAAGGCCACAATTGTGGTGAAGGAACTGTTAAATTTCATTCCACCTTAGCCATGTGCAGGCGCTTTGTCTTAAAGGGAAACGACGACGGCATTTTATTTGGCTGAAACAGTCGAAGGGTTTTATGTGGATTTAAGGGTGCAGGGGGTCTCAAAGTGAAATGAAATTTAGAGCATTTTAGGACTCATTGCAACAGAGAGTGTGAATTCACATTTCTAGGCTTAGAGTGGTTATCTTAGCCATTTTGAGGTTCGATTAAAGTCTCTAATTGCGAACACAAATATTGGATTTTTATGTAATTTTAGGTGCTGTTGTCACTACAGATTTTCTGATTTCAAGTAGCAAAGCCTTCTATTTTTGTGATCCAATTGTCAAAGACGACAGAAGAGCATACTAATTACTCAGCACAGTTTTAGTCCTAGCAGGAGCTTGTTCAGTCCTTCCCAATAATCCCCTTCATACAAAAGATCCAAAAGTGTAATTTCTCTACAAAACTCTGTGATCCTGTGATTACAAGGATAAGTGTCAGCCCTCCTCTTATTTGGTTCAATTCAATTCAATTTGCCGCACAAATGGCATGGAGAGGTCTTAAGTAAGTCTAGGAACTTTGTACTTTACTCGAACATCTCCTCTGGAATCCGATCATTGACTGACTAGGTACCAGTACCTGTGATGTAGTGATGCAAGTATGACATTTTCAAGGTTGAAAAAGTAGTTCATCCAATTTTTTTTTGTAAAAGTAACTCCTGGACCTCCATAATCCGAGCTTAATGACATGGCCTGTAACCTCAATCCTTTTAAGGTTTCAGCAGAGCTGTGAGCTTAGAAAACGCAGTCCAAAATCTTAAAATGAATTTCAAATACAGATCTGGATTCAGATTTATTCGATCTGAGTCATATTCCAAAATATCGATTTAGATTTTTGAGTAATAGATAGTGTTGAGCATGGATCAAAACACTTTCTAGCAATTATCATGGCAGGAGAATTCCTTTCCTTGAAATTCGGTCTCATTCCTATGAGCATGTTTTCAACTATCGATTCCAACACTCTTGCACACATATTGGTGGGAATGTTCCGGTTCCGGTTTGATATAGAACTGTTAAGCTTTGCTAAAGTGTTGTTAGATTGTTGCCTTAAACCAACGACTTAACCCCAAAAAAATAAGTCCAACGGCGTTAAATTACATGAGGTAGGTGGCCAGTTGTGGAACCGTCTTGTTGAAACCATTCAATTTTGGCTAAAAATAATCTTTCAACATGGCACGGTAGGGAACTCCATTGACCATAACATGGGGATCAGTCACACTTCCGGCACGAAGTCCACACCACATGGTCACTTTCTGTGGATGCAATGGTGTCTCTTGAAGAACTTGTGGGTTTATTATGATTGAGAAAGGCATTAACCCCAGAATGAACTTCATCTCTAATTTTTCGAAGAAATTCAGGAATCAGAGAAGTTACGAGACTTGAAATGATTAAAAGGCTTCCACTTGAGTTAATTTGATCTTAGAAGGGTGTAGACCAAGATGTTTACAAAGAAATACGCGTGGAGCCGATTGATCTGACTGGAAGAGTTACTTGGGGACTTGTCTACATACCCAGGAAAATGGGTGCTCATTACTTATACGTGTCGTGCAAAGAGTTTTTTTTCCATGGGTCTAGCCAAGTTTTTGAGATCACACAGAACTCTATCCAAGCTCCAAGGTCCTTCTGCCAATTCTCCTTCTACTTTTCGGTTTGGAAGATTCGATTTGCCTCACTTTCTGCAGTCAACATGCTTAGGACTACTGGTAGGGACAGAGGTATCTACTATGAGAATCATGTCGAGGAGTATTCGTATCTATCTGTGAAAAATTATAGCCATAATCTGTTTTTAGGAAAACAAATCTTCCTACAACCACGATGAGAGAAACCTCTTCACCGGTCAGAAGCCGGTTAAGTTAAGTTACCAAACCAAGTCAGCCTCAAACAAATCAATTCCATTTGCAAGTAAGATGTGTTGACCTTCAGTTGGCTACCATTTCCAAGCCCCAAGGACAATCAATGTCAATATTAATGACCACCCAATTAGTAAATTATTATGTACACATGTCCTGGCCCGTTCGGTAATGAAAATTAATTCTTATCCCATTATTCTAACAGATTTTATGGAGCATGCAACCTCACACTTCGTTTGAACACACAATGTGCTGTGGCGTGTATACACAGAGCAATTGAACTCACGTTTGAATGTCAGATTGTGACTGCAAATGAATTGAACAACATATGGGCTGTGCTTGCGTTAAACACTCTCAGATGATATAACCTTGATTAATCAGAAGACATTGTCTTCGAGCTTTCATTGGCGTCAGTATGTACGGCACATTAATTTGCTGACAGAATTCCGAAACAATCTACATTGTCGCATCTGCTCAAACGAAACCGGAGGGGTGTGTTCGTTTGGTGGGCCGCAGCAATTGTGTATTCATCTCGAATTGTTTCAACTGATATTTACGATTGTTCCTCGAGATAAGGGGTTATGCGTCTTTTAAAATCGCATTTACTTGCTTGGTCGTGTAAATCATATAAGAATGTCATTCCTTTTAAGGCAAATTAGAGGGAAGAATAAAATGTTAATGTAACTGCATGAGGCGACTCGGTAATGAGATGAGATACGTATCTAAGTTTCTATAAAAACTGTTGTAATTGACTTCTAAATGTGCATGAGGACTGCCACTGTGTATTGTTTCCGTTTGAATGCTGGACCTCGCTCTGTTCCCATAATCAGTGCACCCTCTGTGCACTATAAACAGCTCTGGTGAAAGAGCACAACCCTGTGGTACTTCTGTTTGAATTTGAATGTCGTTTCACACCCAATAGTTGTGCATGGGTTGTGAGTGATTCGTGTGTAAACTACAAATGTACATTCCTATTTGATCCAAAGTTGCTTTACAACTGAATGGGAATTTTGGTAGCAGAAAAGGGAAGGGCGTTCGGAATCTCACTTGAGACTGAAGGCACCAGAAGCTCATACATATATCTGGTGGAAGAATGTCATATCGAATATTATAGACCGTTTCAGCCATAGTTGGGCATCGGAATAGCGAACGGATAAATCCGAAATAGTAGGGAAATCAGTAGAGACTCTGAAAGGGCAATGGTAGATGGACAGAACGCTAAAAAAGTTGGAGTCCTTTACAAAGACTTTCATGAAAGATAAAGAAAGGTAGATATAAAAGATGAAGATATAGAAAGAGAACGACAAGAGAAAGTAAATTGAGCAGAATAGGAATCCAGTCGAGATAGGTATGGTAGCAGGCTTTTACTCGGAAGTACTGCAACAGCAAGAATCTTTGTCAGATAGCCGGAAGCGTTCAAGTTGAAATCCTGGCAAAAGAAACAGCTGTCAGATGCATAGAAGACAGTCAGCCTTCAAGCAGCTCGAAAACCGATTAAATTTTATACAATTAAAGCAAAGGCAGTTAGGAAATGTCACGATGCATTGATCACTTTTCGGTGCCGTTCGGGTAAGCTCTGCTGGGGCCTTGGACATGGCAAGAAAAGTGTCAGCAATGCACATCACTAAAATGGACACATGATGTCCTAGGGAGCCCTGTTCCACCTCTCGCCGAAATTATACAAAAGATAACTCAGCGTCTTCTGGCACTAAATCGACATTCTATCCGCATCTTAACTGGGAAAATCACATGACTCTACCTCTTCGGCGTCATGGTTAGAACTTCATGGAAAGATGAAGTCAATCCAACATCTGTTCTTCCACTGTCTTGCAAGGCCCTTCGCACTCTAGGATCCTGGTTCTTCGCAAACACCGTAGAGCTAGCAGGCTTCCAGATATCGGATCTCTTCCGTCAAGGTCTAGTAGAACCATTAAAAAGGGATTTACAATAGACCTTAATAGACCTTAGCTTGTCCCCATTACAAATTGGAAGACTAACTTACCAGTTTCCGTAGGTATTTAGCTTCTTCATGTGGGCTGAACCTTGAGCTCAAAAGAGAATTCTCGATCCATCTTTATAAGGTAATGGGAGTGATTTATACTGTTGACACATTAATGGGTCGCAAAGCTTTTCGGTAATATGTAGGCCTGGCTAGTTGAAGCTGAATGGAATACTTTGAACTGATGGAAGCGATACAAGGACTTATAAAAAGCTGGCTTAGGACGATGGCCTACTGCCATTCTTTACCGGTCGATTCTTGAAGATCCTTTTGAAAATAAGTCAATAATTTCAAAACCCTTCTCTCCAAGCATATCGGCTTATACTGTCTTTGACACTATACCCATTGCTAAGTGTCACAAGTGACTTAGAATACCGATTGCAATGAGGATAGAATATGTTAATTAAAATGAATGACAGCGAGACGAAAACACAAGAAAGAGAAACAATTAAATATCGAAATAATTGCGACAAGTAATTTCGTTGGAATTGGTTTACACTTAAACAAAACAAAAAAAACAAGTTTATTGCCCATTTCCGGCTTGGAAAACACAATTCAAAATATTCTTCGTTTGTCTGTAAACAATTGTAATTACTTAATTGCGTTGATTGCATAAAAAAAAGTAAAAAGAGTTGTATAGTACACGAGAGTGTACAAATGTACAAATTGTTTAACGTGGAGTAAGACAATAATTGTTTTGCGTTGTCGTAGAAGGTAATTGTTTGCCAAAAAGAAATTCACAAGATTTGTTCTTAATTATTCAAGATACAGTATTGGGGAATAAAATCCACCCATTGCTGGTTAAAATATTCGTTTAATAGAAAAAGTCAGTGAGCAACTTATTTGTAAAGAACACAAAGTGTATGACTGGGTCTTATGAGTATTGAAGTCTTGCCCTTAAGAGAGACCTAGTAAAGGAGGTCTCATAAAGCGTTCTCAGGAGTGAGAGTGGCCACATATGATGCTCAGGTGAATTATAGGGAACTTCAACTTTCATTTCTAGTCAAAACGTTGGAAAGATTAAAACTTTTTAAAAGTGGGTGTGGTAGTGCCAAGACTTGGGACGGCATTTCCATGCATTTGTCACATACACATCAAAAGTTAATCATAAGACAAGTGGCTCAAAAAATTCACCGAGAGATACATACTTAATATCAGTGATATGTGGTTCCAACAAGATGATTCCACATGCCACACGTCAGGTCAAACAATTGGCTTTTTGAAGGCGAAGTTCGGTAATTGTGTAATCTCGACAAATGGTCCAATCGAATGGCTACCTCGCTCATGTGATTGAATTTCTTTTTTCGGGCTTATGCCAACAGCTTTAGATGAGCTCAGGAACAATATTGAATGCGCAATTGCCAACGTCCTGGTCGATACGTGTGGAAGAGCGTTGCAAAATTGGTTCCAAAGAATCTGACGCTGCAAAAGTGGTCATCGTAGCCATATGAACCACATCTAACTCTGTACTTAAATTTAACCTTTGTGCCTGTAACCTGACATAAATTGCTGCACGAAGTCTTAATTATTGTGTACTTTATTTAAGTACAAAATTGTTATGTCCTTATTGAAAAACCCTTTAAATTGATATACAAAGTTTCAAAGTTGATTCCTGTTTGTAAACCTTCATGGTTTCCAAGGAAATTTAGGCCGCAAGCTGTGTATATTTCTGACATTTGTCGGAAAAGTCTTATGTCAGACTTTTTGATCATGTCTTTTTGTCTTTTTTTGGGACCATAATCGGAGTTCCAAGTTGTTGAATAATTCACACGGGAAGTCCTGTGTCATTGTAAGCCAAATTAGCTCATAAGCCTTAGGGGCTTAAACACTTCTAGTAAACTCTGCTTAAGGTAAGAAATTACCTCAAGTTTGTAGTTGCCTTTGACATCGACCACTCAATGCGAAATTGGCTTTGCTCGGGGTTCCGAACCACAGACCATCACAGACCATAAATTTTGAACTAGAAGGACTTACTGCATACGCATCTATGCACCACTAGGATCTCCAATGACCCAACTGGGTACTACCTTGCGGCTAATAGCCCATTTTACGTTTACAGTTCCATGCCATGCACGTCTAGTATCTAATGCTTTGTCCCACTAATCAGAACACTTGTCGGACAGGTTTTCCTCGCGTTTATGGAAATGAGGTTGCCCTGAATTGTTTATAGCTTCGATTTAATACAACATCTCCGACATGAATAAGCGATGTCAAATGTAAACAAAATAAATAAAAAAGGGAAACACATTTAACGATGTTAAGTCCCCACATTTCTCTCCTGCCACGATCGTCTTTCTTCTCCGATTTGAATTATTGATATTGCAGCAAAACTGCGACCATATGTAGACATGTATCTGCCTGTGGCCGCTGTCATTGTCAGCGCAGGCAAGGCCCGCATTTGGGTCAGTGACACACACTCTGCTACTCGTCAAGACAAAAAGCCATTCCTACCTATGCACACACATAAAACAAAGAACTTCGCCTGCGGCACGAAAGTTACTGCTGCATCTGTGCGCGCTACCTAATGCTCACTGTGAGATGCAAAGCGACACTCGAACTGTGTACTTTGATACTTTGGCGACTGCACTTACGGATACCTTTGTCGCAATTGCAATTTCACACCAAACCATCTATGACTTATGATAGAGGAAGTTACTTCTTCTCCTCTTACGTGGGGGCATCTCTAATGGCTTCCTCCGAAATAGGGATGCTGTTGTCTGCATGAAACACAACAAAATAAAAAAGATACTTTTGACTCACTTTCGAATCGAAAGCAGATTTCATCCGTCATGGGCGTTAAACATTAAAGCCTCGTTAAAGTTTTTTTTTTTTTTTTTTTATTAGTGTGGCTACGAAAATATTTAATGAGTTAGAGGGGATGTAGCCGTGGCGTTAAGTAAAAGTGCCTGGAGCTGTACACGGTGGAAATATGAAATTAGATCCCTGTTTGATGCTTCGTTTGATATTTCAATTTTATGGCATTAGGCGCCATTCATACGAAGATGATTCTAGAACAGCTGTACCTAGCCGCTGCATAGCTCGATACTTTTGCATAGCAAGCATGAGGCACGTTGAAATCTGAAAAAGTGGGATACCATGTGTATTTTATATGAAGAAGCTCCTGAACAAGTGTTCTATCCGTCTTTATCCATTTCCGGTTGACCTATTTTATAAATAAGTGCAGTTTAGGACTTCGAATTAGCCAAAGCCTATAGAGAGGACCTTAGTGAGAGACTGTCTGATAACATACTCTGTAGACAGTACAATAAGGTACTCTCACTAGTCAGCAGTGAAAAAGAGTTCTTGGTAGGATTGGTATGCCTTCAAAGGGTATAGTGCAAACCAAGGGCAGGGAAGGAAAAATATCGATCCCAAGGAAGGAAAGACAAGAAGATCAGGTGGAAAAAAAAAGCCCCTACGCAGTCTATCAGCCCAAAGATAATGCAGCGTCCCACGATTTCAAGAAACTAAAGCCACTATTAACTGGTCCAGTCCGAATGCAAGGACAATGATGAACTTGGGTAAATAACACTTCTAACAGCTACTTAATGGACATCATGTAGGGTGATAGTGATAGTACGAGAAGAGAAGTATAGAATAGGTTAACTCAGCTATCAAAAAGCTGAGGAATAATAAACTCACTGGCTGGCATGCTCTATCAGCATCTAGTTGGATCTATCTATGTTATAATGGGACTTCCTCAAGCCCATACTGCAACAAATATTGCACAGGGTAGGTGTTAACTCAAAAGCAAAATTTTTGTATAACAACCCTGACGAAACGAGATGACTGCCTGGAACAAAATGTCATTTTTGACAGCAGTAACTTCAATATGGAACTTTTTTTAAACACCAACTAGTGAACCTTCGGCAAAGACTTATCCTAATTGGTATTACTTCATAGGTATACCTAACACGGTTTATGAAACTTGATACTCCCAGTTCTACTATATGTGACCAAGTGTTGGATGGTCAGTAGGAATGCACAGCAATATCTAGGAACATGGCTGACGTGTATTGTTCATAAACAATTTTTCAATAAGGACATAACAATTGTGTACTTAAATAGAATACAGAATAATTGAGATATCAGCCTGATATTTATTTCAGATATAGCACACATGTTACATTTTAAATTGGAATTCATTCTCGTTCATTAGACCACCGCAAGCATTTTGCAGCGATCAATTCTTTAGACTGGGAACGGCGTGTTACCGACTGATTTCACTCATTTTGAACTGAACCACTTAAGGCTGCCATGTTTTCGGTACTTTAACCGGTGTGTTGTCTTACTAACACAGGAGCATTTAATAGTGAATATATTGATTCGAATTTATCCTTTATAGCACCCACAGTCTATTTGGTGATATGACAGTTGCGACCGGAAATTGGAGTAAGCACTCTTAAAGTTGCGACCACCGACTTAGAATTTCAATAGTAATTTTCAATAATTTCCAAACGTTTTTCACTCGTAAACTTTATTATAATAAAAATAAAAATGTCTCGACTGACATTTTGGCATTAAGGGATCATACGATAAATTTGAGGATACGTTTGCATTAAAGTACACAATTGTCATGTTTCTATTGAAAAAGTCATATCAGGGAGTGTAAGTACTGTCATTCCAAGTTGCAAGTTGCAAGTTCTTCACTCCTGGCGGCGATATTTAGACATGCGTACATAGTTTTCGTTAAAATGAACATCAATCTGAGGGCCGTCTTAGTTACCATCAGAGTCATAGATCTCTCAGATCACACATGCATTTCGCATGCTGCGAATAGTTTTGAAAGCAACTAACGATCGGGAAATCATTATAGAAAATCCTGTTTCCTTTATCTTTACCTGCCCAGATTATTCATCCAGTTCAGTTCGAAACTAAGTGGATGATAGCTCTCCTGATGGGAACCCACATGCAAGGCACTCACATGCTCGTAGGCAGAAAATTTATGTGAATTGCGTGCGTTATCCCATACAGATAACAGATTAGAGTCTCAAACACCAAACAAACGCTTAAACAGGAATTCAACTCCCAACAAGTCAAAACTTCCCCGCAATGCGTTTTGGGAGGGGTTTCCCCCTTTTTTTTTTTGCTGGATGTGCAGAAAATTTCAGGTCGTGCCGACATCTAGACATGGAACGGCGTTTGCCACACCATTAACGAATTATTTACAACTGTCCTCCCACTTGGTTGGAAATTTCTATTTTGCAGCATCGGTAGGTGTTGCCTCCTAAAATTTATTAGAAATTCCAATGCCTGATCGATATAGAAAACAAATAAACAAAACTAAGATACATGAACACGCTTAGGCGTACGCCACGCCGGAGATTCGCTTATACCGCTGCCGCACTGCCACCGCCGCCGCCTCACGAAGGCACTTCTTCTCCGCATCTTGGCCCGAGGTGACAGGGTGTGATTAATTTCGGTTGTGTCCCGTGGTGGCGTGCCTCCAACTTATTTTTTTTTTTTTTTCTTTATTTTGTCGCACTCTCAGGTGTAGACGTATAGTATCTCTTCGGGGGGAGAGCCAGCCCGGCATACAAATTACACAGAAGCCATGTACCTGTGACAGTGTTAATATCTCAATCCCACTTGGCTTGCAGTTAACTGGGATGCGGGCCAACTAACACGTCCTACTTACGAGTACCACTGCTGACCACTAACGATTCTACGCACTGCGCTGTGCCTACACCAGTGATTGTTCCGTTTACCATTTACACGATAAGAGTTGCAGGGAGTTTAATCTCCTCCTTGCTCCCAGGGACCATGAGCTGTGTTGCCTGGAACAATATATTCATAACAATTTCTTTGAAGTACCGTACATATCTGCTTAAGCCATATTTAAAAAAAAAAAAAACAAAAAAAAGTGGCAGAGGAAGAAGTTTTGCCCCAAAATGAATCTTTTCCCGTCCCCCATCCGGGTACGAGTATTCGCATCCATTTGCTTTTTATCCTTTAAGCTCATTGAATGCAAATTTAATTCTCATGGAGGAAAATTACGGACATGGAAAACGTCTTTGGGCCTGGGGGCTGGGGACTGGGGGTTTTGGCTGGAGGGAGTCTATGCACCTCGGCGGAATGAAAGATTGCTTTGATTCCGCGAACATTTTACCTTTTTGGCGGATTTGGGGGTAGATTGGGGAGCGGATCATCGCATTTGGTGGCGCAGGGGTTTTGTTGAACACAAGAAATGGATTTGAATAACATGAATAAATCAACCGATTTTGCAGGTGAAGCATCTCCGAATTTGTAACGATAATGTCACGGATGGGTATCTGTCAGTGAAGAGAGTGCTTCGGTATGGTACAGAATATTTTGGCATTGGAATTCGACTCTTACGTTGGGCTTGAAGGCTTAAAGTAGGAGAAAGAGAAAGAACTCAAATTGATAAAAATGTATGTAATTATGGAAACAATGAATTTATAATTCTAAATGGAAGTCTGGCTGTATTTGGAGGCCCAACATTAAAGCAGTGATTCGCAGTAAATCACAGTACTTCACAGCCCGGAATCCCTGCATATCCGGAATATCCCTCATGCGAATGCGGATGAACTCGTCATATCTCACATTTTCTTCACCACGAAGTCTAATTCTTCAACGGAGTCCACAAGAAGGATAGGCCAATGACCAGCATTGTGGATCTATCGCGAACCTGCCATGTATTTGATATTTCTACAAAATGTTACTACTTCACCACTTATTTGGTTCACACATCCAACTTGCCAAAGAAGCACATTATCATATGTTTAAGGCTGCTCGGAAGTGTGTCTAAGCAGACACAGGTAGTAGAGGAGGCATGTCTTCCGAGAAGTCCACTGAAGTCCACTGCAGTATCTCACTAACTAACTAATCTCATTGCGTGCCTCCTCAGAGGGCAATGAGCAGAGAGAAACCCTGACGCTATTCTTCACCGTAACCTGTTTAGATTCATCATTTTTTCCAGACTTTCTCTGATCTAACATATGCTAGACCCCATGTCCTCCTAACGTAGATTTTTGGTTTTGGATTTCTTGACCCAACTTACTGGCTCTCCGTACATAATGCCCTGAGCATTGTACTGAAATTCATAACTATTTCAGATTTTGTAATGCTGGATTCTAAAGCCTTAAACGGGGCCTAACTATCAATGTAGATGTTGGGATTCTCGTCAGATATTGATCCCATCTCTAGTAAGAGCTTGAAGAAAGACTTTAACCTCGCCAGAGTATATATTTACTGATACTCCCACTTGTTCTGGGATCACCTGTATATGGACATTTAGTAGAAAGATGATTTCCTCTGGTAATCCTCCCTTTCCATCCACGTTCACATGTAGTATCTTGCGTTTCCTGCTAAAGTGTACAAGATCTGTTTTAACGGGGTTGACGTGAAGTCCACAATCTTTAGCTCATTTGCCAGGGCTGTTATGAGCTGTTCCCATCATTTCGCTTAACATAACTATGTTTCAAGTACAGGTATGCTTTCAAGGACTAGAAGATAGAGAAGGGAGACTATAATGCCTCCTTGAGTGGTTCCTCTAGTGACGGGTTTTCTAATTGGCATTGAAACTTTCCAGAGATGGCATCCTCTCTTAGGGTTTTAGAAAACACCTTCCAAATGATGACTAAGAAACTCATCACGGAGGAGCTTAAATTTCTGACCTCTAGCCACAGCATTACGATATGCTGGATCCAGAAACATAAGGGTTTCCAAGGAAACCGAAGGCCAATGAATTGAGTTATATGGCCAATCCAAGCTGGAGTTCACTCTCCTCCTTGGGCCCAATATAACGAAGCAAGGACCAAAGAGCTTCTGTCTCGCAATAGAACACAACTTATGTATCTTTCTCATTGGAGTCCTTCAATGGCGGCCCATCTCAGTAGAATGGCTTAGATCTATGCAAAGGCTATGACGACACTGAGGTGGAGGAATATACTTCTTCTGCGATTACCCAAGTCTCAGCAGAATCAGATACCAAACCTTTGGGAAAACATTTTTCGACTTACGAACTAGCTGACACGCCCCCTAAAACAACCTTAAAATTCATAATGAAAACAGGTTGGACTTACGAGTTACTATTTCTGTTTTCATATTCTTTCAGGTTTCCCACACTGGCGAATCCAATGGATCCTCCTCATGGTTTTGCAGTCCCTCCCTTAACCTAACCTAACCTTTCATAGACATATCTCATGGTAAGACATTTATAATAACCCTTGGAAGCCGGATGAATGTCATGTCCACTATGTGACCAAATTAAAGAAGCACGCGGAATACAGTACAGATATTCCAGCATCCTATGGACAAGGTGATCAGAGATTGCCATCATCATTGGCTTTGGTCAATCGTCGCAGCTACACGGATCATGAGCCCCTCGACTGTGATTTTCAACAAAATGAAAACAGAGTTTTCCACTGGATATGTCTCGGCCTTGATTTTTTCAGTCAATACAACATTGATGTACGGCATCTACGTACCAGGAAATAGCAGCAGTGTGGCGGACTTCCCGTCAAGAATTGATAAACAGCGTTCAACGTCAGGACTAAGCAAACCAGCGAACTCGACCAGAATTCGCACAAAACGACGGATGAACAAGATAAATAAAAAAGAAGAAATAACCCACGGTCGTTGCCTAGCTTGTTTCCCAAAATCTCTGCGACAAAGTGTTTATCACGCTCCATTTGGCCAAGAATTCGAAAGGGCTCAACACTGGTGGTTAGCCTAACGCGGTGAACACCAGCAGTACCGATCCAGCACATATCTACAAAAACAATGGCAAAACGGCAGGCAATTGGAGTCTAGAATATCTCACGAACTCCCCAAGCTATGGGGTATTACTCATCTTAAAACGACACCTTACCATCCCCAAACCACACAGAATGGTGGATCGCCTTCATCATGCACTAAAAACAGCGGTAATGTCTCATATGACGGCGGATGCAATGTTTCACTACTGATTCCACTTGGCATACATTGCTCGTTGAAATATTAAAGTATGAGCTGCAGAACTTGCTCTGGAGTTCTTCGTCGAAAGGCACAACACCAAGAAACCAAATGGCACACCAAGGTACTTGGCACTGGAGGGTAGGAAGAGTAATTAGTTCCTTAGCGTGGAGGGATGAAGGTCGGTATTTTAGTTTTGCTGGTAAAAAGCATCAGTGGAGTTTTGCTGACTCCGCATCCAGTAGGCCATTTGGATGTGGTGCCTACTTATGAATCTTTTTATGAAAATCTAGAAAATGCCTGAAGTTTATTGGAAATGCCAGTTACAAGGTGCTGTGAACACATCTTTTCAAAAATAGGTATTTCCAGTTTGGGCATTATTTTCCTATAAAAATCTGTCCCATTTCAACTATCAACCACTTCGTCTAATCACCTGATTTGGAACCATGACACCTTTATCTTTTCGCCATCCGACCTTTACCTTTGAAATGAAAGCGTTTTGTAAACGTAGAATCCATCCAAAAGGCTTGTACCAACATCTTAAGGGACAATCATCTAAAACACTCATTCGACATGATCGACATAAGACCGTCCAAATCGCTGTACTGAGTCGGAAGACGACCTTTTCCTTGTCCTTATTTCTAAAAAGTTCTAGTAGTTTAAAAAGTGTTGTTTTTTTATTTCATAGCCTGGACGGTTCCCAATCCTACACACAGACTAATTTCAGAAATAATTATGGGATACATGCCCTTTCGTACCTAACCATCGCCTTATAAACAAAACTTTGATTGATTTAGACTCTGCTGTCACCTTGTTACTTGATTTGGTTACACGTAACCCTTCTCACCACAGTTCTGACGCTAATGGCAGCACTCATTCGTTTTATTGACCCCTCTACGTCCACAGTTCGCAAATGACGTCGAAGGTATGGAATTCGCTGACGTCATGACGTCTATTAAAGTCCATTTAAAAAATGGTGATAACGTCAAGACGGTAATTCCCATCGACTTTTCAATAAGAAATAATAAAAATCAGTTGTTGATGTTTAAAAGAATCCCTGCAACCAACCCAACTGAAATCATTTTTCATAGCAAGCCATGTGGAACGCTCTGATACGGAATACATGCAACCACTATTTTAAATGCTTACATCAGAGGTTAGGCTAATCTCCTAAAACTTGATCCAATTTTGTAACATTATCAACCAAAAACAAACAGAAAAACACGATACAAATACGTTTGATTTGCGTTTTTAACTTTTATTCCGTTTAAAGCTATCTGCTACCTAATTCGTAAGTCCCTTGCGTGTTGGCGGGACAGTGCAAAAAAGTTTAGAAAAAAATATGCATGTAGGCGATACCATTTCCGGAGAAAACGTTTTACACATGTTTTCGATGTGTAGTTTGGTCTACTAATGAACGTACAACGCTGTGGGATAAAAATTACCGTCCTGGTGTGCACCAACCAACGCTTAATTACTGCGTTCGTTTTTTTCTGCGGTACAATGTATAAAATTGTAAGGTAAAGTCGAAGTTTTCTGGTTGTTCTATAGAACTGGCGACTAACATTTCGGACCCTCACAGCTTCGTGCTACATAATAACTTACCCAGCCACTTCAACCTCAATAAAAAGAGACCTATCTCTGCACATCCTTTGAAGATGATCCCTAGATTGTTCAAATACCTTTCAATGTCTTCCACCAGGGTTTCATTCTCAAACCACGTACAATATAATGCACGACGACATAGCAATACTGATTGGACAAGTTAGAACTAAACTCAAACGAAACTTACTTAGGGTAGCGCTACAGCTCGGGGTGAACCTGGGCCTCAACCGACAAGCCTCTCCAATTAGCCCGGTTTTTTAGCTAACTGTCTCTAGCTGCGCACTCCAAGTCGGTTGAAGTCCTCTTCTACTTATGTGAGGTCTTCCTCGACTGCGTTGTCCCTCCGGATTTGATTCGAAGACTCCTATGGGCCGGAGCATCGGTGTCTATTCGCTCTACATGTCCTAACCATTTTAAACGACTGAAGTGCATTCTTCTGACTAGGTCTAGGTCGCTGTACAGCTCGTTTAGTTCGTCATTGAATATCCTCCTCCAAAGCGACTGTGGATCTCTTCATCCGCTTTAGACAAAGTCCAAATCGTCGATGTTGAAAACACATGACAACGCATTACCTTGTCTTAATCCTTTTTTGACATCAATGGTTTCAGTGAGATCGTTGCCGACCATGATGGAGCAGCAAGAATTCTCCATCGTCATTCTGCACAATCTGATGAATTTGGGAGGGATGCCAAGACTAGACATGGCTCGTCTCTATAACTGCTGTCATATGCTGTCTTAAAGTCGATAAAAAGATGGTGGGACTTGGACTTCTTGGGTTTTCTCCAAAATCTGCTTAAGTGTGAAAATTTGGTCTATTGTGGACTTTCCTTGTCTGAAACCAAACTGAAAGGTGGTTGACGAAGGGTTTCAGACGTAGACACAGAATGGCAGAAAACATCTCATATGCGATGTTGAGGAGACTGATAACCGTTTAATTGGCGCAATTGAGGGGGTTTCCTGTCTTGTGGATCAGGCAAACGGTACTGAGATTCTATTTATCAGGCATACACGCATCTGACCAACACAGCTGTCAAATAGTGTCTAGAACCAAAGAGTGTATTTTTAAGTCAATGTTTTTGAGAAGCCCTAAAATACGAGGGCTTATTAAAGTCAGGGTGTAGAGTTATACAATACATTCCAAGCAATGCACTAAATAGCTCGACGTTATGGTAGAAGAAACATCAACTCTTAGTAGCCAGATAGAGTTCATATCAAAGAAGGCATCAGATGTGTACTTGGTACTTTCAAGAATGCTCCTAAAAGAATGCTCCGAAGACGTTCTGAGCTTAGTACCAACGAAGCCACTCCCACTTTTGGAAAGTAAAAAATAGGAAACATAGGAAACATTTATCCAGTCACCCAGAGAGTTGATATGGTCCTCTATTCTTCTGTCTCCTATAAGTACTTCAAGTTCTGCCTGCCTGTTTTAGGTATAATCGATCAGCCAAGATTTTTACACTCAAGCTTGAATCAGATGTAAGCTAAGAGTTTCCTTTTAGGAATAAGGTTTCATAGGCCAGACAAAGTTTGTGTTCCCAATCATTAATCAGCGCTGTGGTGGTAGCCCATGTCCTATGAATCCACATTTGTTGCCTACAAGTCCTTGAAGACCACCAAGGTATTCCTGGAGTTCCACTCTGTTGTGTCTACCAAGGGTTTGTAGTGCTGATATAGAGTCCACTAAATTGAACGACAGCGCTCTAAGTGCTTCCTGAGTATCTGAACTAAGCTTTAACCCAGCGCAGATCTCAATGGCATGGAGATCAGCCTGGAAAGCTGTGAAACTCATTCTCATCGAGACTTTGGTGTTGGGTCCAAAGAACACTATTAGACCACTCTGCATGGTCTAATATTTCTACCTTGAATAACCTACCGAAACAGCATATCATGGCCATAATGTCGGGGACAGTGCAAACCATGTCTCCTTTTGGGATTGAGTCAATTCTGCCTCACGTTCACCTGGTTTATATTTCTATTCTAGCTCCAGCTTGATAGCGCATCTAGCAGCAGTCTTACTAATGAAGATTTGAAGCAGTATAAGCCCAACGATGGCTTCTAACGCTGCCGTAGGACAGGTACGCATGGCACTTGAAACACAAAGACAGTCGGTTTTCTGTAGCTTCGGACGCTTAGTACCCGTTGCCCATTCCAAAACTTTGGACCACCATAGACTATAGATATGGTCGAGCTATGTTTAAAAATATTCAAGTCAACCGCATAACCAATCGCGATGTAGGCTGATCTATGTTGATCGGCTAGAAGGTTGTCCACAGAAAGGGATAAAGGGCACTTCCCAGAGGAGAAAGTAATGATCCGACTTTCAAGCATCACTATACTTCACTGGTTGGTCGAATCCTCGATACCTCTAGTACTGATAGCCCTTGCTATTAAATCGTGGTCAGGTTATCAAGTCTAAGAATGCACACAGGGCTATTTCCTTGGAACAAAAAGTTCCTTCGGTTAGCTTACCTTTCCTGTATGCAAACTGGCTTGAGTGCAGAGAGGTAGATCTAGTCGGGCTCTAACATGAACGGTCTCTCCATAGTTTTGGAAGCAAATGAGGTTGGACTAAAAGGCCTATTGCCTGGTTTGGGTATGAAGACTACATTCACCTGTCTCCAGCTAGTAGGAATGTGGCGGTCATTTGTTTTCTGTAGAAGCGCTGGAATAATCCCAATACCATCGGGCGGGACCTGGGACCCAAAAGCAGGTGCTTACAATATGAACTAATAGAAAAGAACAAACAGCTCTTAGACCATAATTGAGCATGGGTAGAGAACCTATAGGTAGAGAAAGGCTAGGAAAACAAGTCAAGAAGGATCCTCTCATTCTGGACACAAAAAATGCAATAGTTCTCAGCGTTTGCTTGCATTTTGCGTGAAGCATGGTTAATAGTTCGTCATAGCCTTCTTGACATAAAACAGCCACCAACTTCACTCGATCTCAAGTCTGGCCCTTGATTAGTAGTTGGAAAATGTATTCCCCTCCTCATCTCCTATGCAGTGTTAAACAAAACACCTTCATGTGGGTTGCCCGTAGAAGCCATCGTTATCGCAAGGATGTGTCACACATAAATTTGCATAGGCACTCGTAAAACCTGCACAAAATCGCTGCCAATGTTGCGTAAATAAAATGAATAAGATTACAAAACACCTATTAGCACGTACTCTGCAATTTTCACTCCAAGCCACAAGGCTATGCACCAGAAACTCTATTAGCATGAATGGCGTGACATGCTTAGTCGTAGCACGTACTTAGTTTGCCACTATTTGGTGGCCCCTATGTGTCACTACAAGTGGTACAAGCATTCAAATTTAACAGTCATAACAGCCAAACACTGAAACAACATTAAGCCTGTTAATTAAAGAAAATCATTTCGCCTGACATTTCCGAATCCTATTGCCACAGACATCCTTTTTCTTTCCACACACACACTCTCGAAACCAACCCTTCTGGATTGGTTTTCCATTCAAAGGCCGGAGCTGTACCATGTGCCATTGTTCGATACTTTCGATATCCACAGGCAAAGTTTCATTTATTGGAATTTAATTTCGACCAGCTTTTGTCGTTGTTTATAGGGCCGGGCCAGGCCGGGCAGAAAAAAGACCGTAAAATGTTTGGTTATAGATGGAAAGGAGTCGATAGAACGAGAGAAGTCAATTAGACTCGGTTATGGTGCCTCGTAACATGTAACAGGTCCTTTAAATGAGCAATACAAGGGCTCAATCGGACTCAATCCTTTTGTATCGATTTAATAATTGTAATTAGCAAATAGCATGTTTTATTTACCTGGGTAAACACATTTGATGTTGCATAGTTGATTGCATGAAACTGGTTACATTGCGTTCAATATTTGCTGAGTACAAAGCTGTGGTGATATTGCTTAGATGTTTTCGAAAATCGATAAATAATCAGGGAAGGACTATGGCGACTTCTTTAAAGCAGGGTTGGTGCCACAAAATTGTTTAAATTCAGTTTTAGCCTGATTTGTGGCGAAAACAATTAAAAACCTTCAGAAGTTTACCAAAGATACAGTGGCTGTCACCATAGTAGTTAGAAACACAAAAGTCAGCCTTCTAACGTCCAGCATGTATAGGCGCGACCGGAGCTATTAAATGCCGAAAGCCTCTGAAATATTGCCCGGACTATTCCCAATTGACCTTTTCACTAAAGAAGTGGTGGGAGAAACAGCCTCCTATGCTTCCGTCAAGCCGAGATGTGGAAAGTGACCACATCGGACACAGCAGCATCACTAAGTAGTTGAATACACCTTCGGACTACCTTACCCCTCACACGGACTTCAGCCTCAACCTCGGATCAAAATTTCCCTCTAGAGAGATCTGGACAAATGGAGAAGTCATAGACTCCGCTTCCATATCCATTTTCACGGATATGACTTTCACGGAGTGAACTTTCGACTCTCGTTACAAACTCCTGCAGAACTGTCTCAACAGATCGGCCTTTAGTATAGGCATGTTAGGCTAAGGACAAACCCCTAGGACTCAGTTTGAAGCAAATGTATAAATCAATGAGGCTTTCAAATGTCTTGAGGAGGAACAAGTTACAAGGCGTAAAGGTTTGCCTGCCTTGGAAATGGAAACAACTTTTAGTTATCTCCAGGCTCAAGGAAGACATCTGCCTTAGCTTACCAAGGACTGATATACTACTTGTGGCTTTCTAGCATCATTCTTTTCGTTTACAACCTGGTTCCTCAGGAAGTGGGTAGTGCAGCACTCTGGAAAATGTGCCCTATAGAGGAGGTTCTAAGTCTGTGCAACCCTCAGTTGGCTTTTTGATGAAGTCTGGGACTGTTTTGTTCCATGAGCCTCTCTTGGCGAATACCTATCCTTGTAGCGTCCTAGTCAGCGTACGCTTGAATCAAAGACCAAACATGATTCAAGTGTACATTGTGCTTGTCAGACTTATCTTAACATATGCGGTACTGGTTTGAGTGACAGGAGTTTGGGCAGGGTACGTGAAATCGGCTTGCCGAAACTACTTTTAAGTGATGAACGCGTTGGGGATACTTTTAAGGGAAAATATTTGCCAACAAGCTATATACTCATAGTTGCATACCCAGTGTATCAGTGTACTTGTGTACTCGTTCGAAAGTGTTCCTTCCAAGGATTCAGTGGATACGCCTAGCATGCACAGAAACAGAACATATAACTAATAATTGTGCCATAAGGAGGCAGATTCAGGATGTCAAGATCTGGCTCGGTGGCGTATGTGTAACCTTATTTCTCAAACATTTTTCGGTTCAAAAATTTTCTATTTTTCTCACGCATAACGCGGCATCAGTTGAGCCCCTGTGTGCCTACGATGCACAGAAACAGAACATCTTGCATTGTGCCATGAGAAGGCAGAAACGTCTAATTGATGCTCCACCACGGATATGTGAATATAACCAAAGCAGACACTATTCTCCTCCAGTCGAAGCGAGGAGGTCAAATGGAAACACTTTTGGCCAGCTTTATTAGTTATAAGTTGCGCATAGTATGTACCCTGCTAAGGTAAGTGTACCATGACTCGGAAATATGCAGTGAATCGACTGGATTTGAACAATAGTGTCTGTAACTATCACTTCTAACTTATAGTTAGTCCTATAGTTATTCCAACGAGTGGCTGCCAGTTGCGACGTATCCTTCAGCTGGGTTCCATTGCACAGGGAAAGCATACGAGTTGGCTAAAGAAATGTGGGAATCTAAATAGGAATTTACCCTGCAGCAGACATCAGCACATGTCTCTCTTCTTAACAAATCTGGCCAGAGCTGGACTAAAGGAAATCCAGTGAACTTATTTCCGCCAATAGAACACCGTCAGGTAGGCAGACGTGCCAGAAGTTTTAGCCCGTCCTTCCTCTTATTCTGTACAAGCTGTAGTGAGGATCAAAAGTACCTACATATGTACCTGTTCTACTCTATCGATTTTGAGAAGGAAAACGCAAGCGATTACCAAGACAAAATCAAGATGGGTCAATGGGAAACATAATCTTCAGTATGAGTTTAAACCGAAATTGGATACTGTGCCCCTGTCCCATTTGGGAAGCCTTCATGTAGGCTTCCGGTACATGTAATCCGTTTTTTCCATATCATCCATCACAAAAGAAGTTTTGGTCTAAGTGTGTCCCACTCAACCGAGCCAAGTCCTAGAAATTGCTTCAACCCAAATGTGGTACAAAGGTGTTAGACTTTCGTGTCGTGAGCAATATTTCTTAGCTGGTTTTAGAATGGTCTTGGTATCATGAAGGTCGATCAAGATCCATTTATGGCCGCTGTGTCCCAGTATACAAGTGAGATGAACTCTCTTTGTTCTGGCTAAGTAGTTGCAGACAGTTCCATACTAGTTTCGATGTTGTTTCAAAGCCAGAGACTTCCGGTGAAAGCACGGAGTTACATTTGTCCATCTTTCCAGTTGACCAACTTTCTTTCAGGACTAAGCACCGCTCAACCCTTTGGAAGAGGTCTGCCATTGTCTCTTCGAATTCACCTCGATTTGGGACCACAATGTCAACCCTGCTCAACATATGTACTTATGTAGAGCCTGCCATTGAATTATGATCGAGGATTAGGGTTAGACTGAACGTTCTACCTATATTCAGCGTTAAAGTACCAAAGCCTTTCATCTCTTTTTTCAGAAACTTTATATGCATAACTTATCTAATACAGACCCTCCTCCTTCCATCAAAGACTGCTGATTTAATCTCGCGATTGGACTTAAAAAAAAAAACTTCAAAGATCTTAATAATCCAAAAGGCTACCTCAACGTTAATTAATAAATTTTATTCTAGTCCCACGCACCTATTTAGTTCTAAAGCCCTGCTCGTAAATCTAGTCACTACGCAGACTCTTATAGTTTTTTTCTTTTTTCATAAAAACAAGTAGAATGTCACCCAGACGATGAATACTAAATTGTGCTCTAATTAATAATTTAAATACCAACTTCGTTTATTTAATTTACATAAATTATTTGGTATTAGACGTTGGCTTCATATACACGTCGTTAGACCGGTTTAACACGCATTCCCTAATCATCGTAAACAAAAGTATCAATAAAAAGAGTTTAAATTAATTTATTGTCTCCATATCGGGTCTCGTTTATGATTATTTGATAAAGTACACGTAGGCGGGCCAACATGAACATTGGGGAAACAAACAAATAAATTTTTTGGATTTTATTTGCCTGGTTAGTGTATCGGCTCGAAGTGTAGATAAGTCACGGCTCGGCCGAATCAAGGTTAAAATGGTTGAGATGGTCCTAATTAAAGATCCAATTAGAAGAGACCCTTAAATAGGTGGGCTTATGCTATTAGATAGGGTGCGTGAATATATGTACCTACGGCGCAATAGGTTCAAGGTATAACAACGAACTTAACTTGGTTTTGTTTTGAGCAAACTATTGTCGGTAAAGCTATGTTCAGACGAATGCCAGATCTGCAAACAAAATTTGTAATAAACACTTGACAATTGCGTGAGCTACCAGTTAATGTTTTGACAATTTTGTAGCAAAACAAACCGCCATCTGACACTAAATTTAATTGACTATGCGGCAACTGCCGGCCCATTTCTAGACCTGACAATATTGGCCGATCTGGCAATCGCCTGAATATAGCTTAAGACCTTTAGACATCTTTCCATCTGAAGGACGATTTTCCTTCTTTGTTGTTCTAAAAGCATGAGATCTTGATACTCTCCCTTTGATGGAATAAAACCAGAGAAGGCTTGATTATTCCTTACCAAACGAGACTCACATAGTCCTTCGAGTTCCATGGTTGAAAGTATCTAAGCCAACAATGGTCGTCTTGTCATTCTTATTATCTGCAGAGCCCTTCTTCATACGTCATACGAAGCCATGACCAGCAAAATGTAAAAGGTTTTTCAATAAAAACAGGGACATTGCCTTTAGTCACGCCCACTTTTTTGGGGCGTTTTCTAGGCGTTTTTTAGGCACGGGTCAGCTACTAAATATCTGTGTAACAGACCGCTAACGATAGTAACTGGTCTCTTTCAACATAAACTAAACGCACATGTGTGAGGTTTACGAAGAGCAACCTTCAGCTTGTGCCAGCATCAGGAATCAATTGGAAGGGTGACCAAGGGAGATCTACTATTCTGCCTATTTAATGAAGTTGGTTGGACATAGTGATACCCAAGTTTTGAGGCTTCAGGCGTGGTTTAGCTTCGCTCATGTATTGGTCTTGAGCGGGTTATATTCCTCACAAGAATGGAGGAGACTCTCCCCTGTTTCCAAAGCAATTTAGAGTTTTTTTTCTCGTAGATTTTCTTTCAAATGTTAGTCAAGCGTTCGTGGAAGGTGGGTTATGTAAAAGAAAACTTTGGAGTTTGTTATCGAAACGCCGCTTAGTAGTCCTACTCACTAAAAACTACCTGTCTGGTCAGCAATCAGGTTGATAACCTCTAATCAATGAAAGAAGCAATCCACAGGATATGTCAGCTTATTGAGAACGGAGTCGGAGCCGGAGTTTTCTCAAAGGACTTAGGCATCCACGTCTTCTTCAACCTCCCACGCTATTGCAGCGTTTTTCAAACCGAAATCTACGCCCTTCGTCAAGCAGCTGATTGGCTGGCAGCTAAGTACATCGGCAGTCAAGCAGCCATCAAATCTCTCGCAACCAGTTTTACGAGATCTAAGGCAGTGAAAGGCTGCCGAGTATCTCTCACCTCACCCTTTGCTGGATACCAGGTCACTGTGACATCAGCTTGACCAATGCAACACTGCCAGACTGCCAGGACTCCTAAAACACAGGAGAGGAACCCTCTCCAAGATAATGGACACCGTAACTGCCCTCTGTGCTATAGGTAGGCATCTTCAAAGACTTGGCATCCTCTGCAACGACTTCTTCAGAAGTTCTAATGACGAGAAGGATGAGGAGACCATCAGTCACCTTCTATGCATATGCCCAGCACTTGCCAAAACCAGGAAGGCTACACTAGGAAGTTACCTTTTCAACGATTTCAGTACCGCCTGGACGGCTAATATTAGCTACTTCATAAAAAGGAGCGGATGGTTTCCAGAGTAAGAGGATGATACACACACCTTACTTAACGGCAGCACAATGGATCTTCTCTGGTTTAAGTGCATCCCTATCGAGGGTCGGACTTAGCCAACCAACCAACTAGCGACTGGAAAGAGTATTTTGAATACAATCGTTCGGCTTGGACCAAGATTTCTAGAGGCGCTATCAACGAAATTCGAGAAACTTTTGCCTCTAGGACATTGGTGTCTGAGACTGCCTTCTATCGTTTAGCACCACAAATCACTTCTGGAAAAGAAACTGGCTCCATCGATCCTATGAGTCGATCAAGATGGCTAGAATTGAGAGGAAATCAAATCCCTGATCATTATGATGCTGCTAGAGCTCCGATGTTCGTTGAAAACGATTGGTCTCTCTAAACTTTGGTGATAGAAGAATCCCTAACGAAAGCTGGATAAAGGCTATGTAGATGATGTTGGAAATGGACCTTAGAGGAAATTATGCACGACTTCAGACAGTGAACTTGATGAGCAAGATTAATAGAAAGAACTTAGCCCTCTTCATCGAGATTAATAGTGGCCACAACCTCCAGAAGAATCCAACTAAATACAGACAATGGCGATGGAGAAGTACCCGAGAGGACATCGCACTTTATTTTCAGATGTCCAAGTCAGTGTGGCACCAGGGCAACCTATCACGAAAGCCACCACTATCCTTCCTAAAATGTACAACAATTCGGAGTTGGTTCGTGGAGGCCGCTTATATGGAATTACTTCACGACAGTGGCTCACAGGGTTCACCTATCCTCTTGGTTGATGAACTCTTCCAATAATTAGAATGCAGGACTGTTTGTAGATTCAAATGGGGTTGTAACGAATGGTCTATCTAGAAAGGCCATAAAGGAGCTCTTCTTCCTGTTTGGTTTCTAAGCCTTAGAATCCTTCGAAAAGACCTGCTTTAAAGGACCCAATACTCAATGTAAACTGCATGCATTTATATTTCTGCTTCATTTAGCCCCAAAGGACATATACTTCCAGCAACTGTAGACTACTTACACCAAAAAGTCCTTCGTGTACGAGTATACAAACAAACTTCCCTCTAAGTAGCCTCATTTATATTAGATTCAATTCCTTTTAACAAGGATTTCCCACTGTTCTTGCTGTGAAATAAATTGCAAGGATCATTTCAACTGATTTCGTTGTTCCAAGTTATTAGCATTAATGTGAAACACTTCTTCAAGGAGGAAGACATGCCGCTCCTATACAGTATACAGTGTACAGTGTACAAGCCAAAAGCAAACAAAACATAATACAAATATTTATTAATCCCTCCGTCACTTTAAGGACACGATTTTTAATTTTTTTTTTTTCTTTAACATTTCTTTGGTATTTCTTTGGCATTTTTTTGTAGGATGCTACACTTCCAAATGGAGGAATATTAATTTAATGCAAATCGCTTTGTGGAAACAAAACGAACTTCCAACAGTTCGCAGGACCATGCGCAGGATGTGGGGCTGGCGAAGGGGAGGACAGGGAATGAGTGCTAGAAAATTAAAAAATATTTCCACAAACAAAAGCAAAGTTAAAAGTTTTTCCTCTTTTTTTTTTTGTATTTTTGTAGTCTTTTCTCGTTTTTTTTTTTTTGGGGAAAAAAAGGGAAAAAAGTCCTTCGGCTGTATCCGTTATGGAGTCAGCCAACAACTATATAAGCGTCAAGCAAAGTACTTGTAGCATTTTAGGCACTTGCCACGGTACAAGTGCGGTCTTGAAACAACGTTCGTGGAGAACCCGAGACAAACGGCCAACAGGACGAAAAAAGAAAAAAAATAACATTTCTGTGTCTCAATTGATTTTTGCTTTTCCGCTGGAAACTGCCGCCGTTGTGCAGTTGTCGTGCCTCGCCCACCCGCGACAGGATATTTGCCTTTCATTTGTGGAAAAGTTTTGAGTTGCAAAAGAAATAACTCTCGTCGTCGCCAAGTGTAGCTCGATGTACAACGATGCACTCTCAGTCATTTGATCATCGGCACCGGGTTTGTCATTCCTCCTATGGAATGGTTGGTACACACAGGAAGCTACCACATCTACGATGAAATTGACTTAACGCGCGGCTTACAGGACGGCCGGGCGGGAGAAAACGGATGGGACGTTGGGACGTTGGGACGTTGGGACGATGGGGACAACAACATACACTTCCCAGCATGTAGGTGTGCTATTAAAGCCCCTTATCTTGTTCGCAAGGTATATTACAAGGCAACAACCCCACTTTAAAAATAATAATTTAAATTAACCCCGGGACATACTATCGCATCAGTCCTTGTTGTTTTGCCTTCTTCTACTGCCTTCTACTGCCTTCTGTGGCTGTATGTGTATTTCTGGTAAGAGTCGACGTTGGGATGGTCCTCCAGTTGCTGCTAAGCCGGTGGCATACTGTGGGACATGTTGTGTGCTGCCTCCGGAGTCGTGGAGGATCTCTTGTCGATGGTGCTGGTGGTGGGGACGTAATTTGGAATCATTAGATTTTGCTCGGTCGTCTGGGCGTATGGGTATGTGCACGGCGTGTACGACTATGCAGAGATTACATGCACAAATCATTAACAGACATTATTGTTATGTTATTTCATTTAGATACTGTTGCAGGCCCTGAGCAACGAGTAAGAGTCCGTCCCAGACAAGGTTAATAATTATATGATTTTTGTGGTGTCATGTTTTTGCCTGATCTCGAAGGGTTGCTTCGCAGTCAAACTGAATGCGGGCCAATAGACAGGAGTTACTGAAACCGGTAACAGGCGCACAAGTTTACCAATACGGAACACATATACAGATGTAGGTATGCAGGATACCCCCTGCAGGGCTAGCGTTCTTTCAGCATGGGACTACATATTGGTATTTGATGTTTTATTACGATGACAGCGGTATTAATATACATTTCGTATGGATTGAGTGCTCCTTCAAAGCGAAACGTAATAAAAGATAAAAGCATGTGACAAAACGGTATCTACACACGACTCTGTTGTGTGTGTCGTGCCTGGGCTGGGTGATTGTTCCAGGGAATGGGATGAGAAAAAAGAGAAAACAAAATAAATATTCAGGAAGCACTGCCATGGGGCGCACACGTCAGACTCCATCACAGTGTTTTGTTTGTCATTTGTGTAGGCTTGGCTGGGCGTCTGGGACAAAGCCTTTGGGTAGTATTATTCAGAAATTAGGCAGCAAACTTATGACAGAATCGAGAATTTTAAATCGATACCCTGAGTTTATGGTAATGCCGGATGGGCGAAAACGAACGGTAATCGTTTGATTGCCATATGCGGTCTAGCGGCAAACGATATGGGTGCCATAAAGAAGTGATTAGGATGACGATGTGGACGTAGACGATATAGTTTTAAGACACGACTGTTAAGCGACTCTAAACGGTGATTATGATCGACGGGATTTTTGTATGGAATTGTCTCACGTCAAGTGGCATCCCACAAGGATCTGTACTATGGCCCACTTTATTGAGAAAAATGTCAGATAACGCCGTGGGAGCACTGGAAGAAGTGTGAGGTACCTGCAATGAAATCATTCAACAATATGACCAGACAGTAGGTCCAGTCTTATACTAGAGAGCCACGAGCTGGAAGAGGTAGTGCAGATAATCAAACCCACTTCTACTATTCAATCAAAATCGCAAGGTTTCTCCAGTCAATATAACACAATATGTGAACAAGCTAGCCCAAAATGTATCAACCTATCGGAAGATGCTTTGACTTTTGCAAATGGTGGCAACAGTCAGCTTTGTTTTGACATTTATGGCATAAACTGATGCAGAATACACTTCGACAAGTCATAGAAGGATATAATCTTCAAGACAGGGGGATAATCTATCTGACGGAGCAGATTTTCCGACCATCATACGCCAACTGGTCAAACCCTAAGGCGCACCTTTAGCCCCACGCCTCGAAAAAAAATTAAACAACCCATGACAAAGGGGCGTCGAAAGGCCTCGTAATGCTCGTTCCAACTAGAATGTCGCCCCTGTGGCTGAAGATGTCGCGTAAACGTGTGCCAGATAACGTGTTAGACAATTGGCCATTACACGTTCGTCTCTGCAATGCATTTTAGTGAAAGCCTTGATGATGTTTCCTTACAAAGTGTAAACAGTCCATTCCAGCTACTGCCTGCAGGCCGTCAATCGCGTCCAAACCACGCTCACGCTGTCCTGGACCTCAATAGAAGTTCCTTATGAACGACGAAGGATATTTCTATTTGAATGGATGTGCACAAGTAAACAAACAAAATTTGTGCTTCAGACCCTTCCAGAGACCCTAGAAGCTCACATATCCGACAAGAGTGTGCTACCTAATCGCTCGAAGCTCTCGTATAGAAGCTCTCTCGAAGCCCGAATAGAAATCAATTGCTATTTTAAAGCTCGAAGAGAAAAGAGCAAAAGTCGGTCATGCCGACTTAGGAGGGGGATACGGAAAGTTTTGGTTGGGTGCTCAAGTGGTTAATGCGTTGAACTGCTGAACAAAAGTATTGGTGACCAGACAACACCTTAAAATTCTTTCATGGCCCCATATCTGACGAACGTCAGGCAAACATCCGGAAGTACCTAAAAAGAAACATTTCCCTTCGGACATGGCATTAACCCGTAACCCTCTTATATTTATGTGAAGAGATTGGCCCACACAACAAGAAGGTTTGTCCGAAATCAGGTTCTGGGTCCCATGGCACAAAATTTTTGCCAAGGATACACATTTTGATGACCTCTGGTGGTACAGTTGAAGCATCTACCGAAGGTATGAAAAGAACAGCGAATTCAAGCAATACGAAGGAGGGTCAGGTCTTGTCGAATCATGGAAGCATTCTTTTGGCAATCCTCTAGATCCATACGGCAATAATAAGACAGTTCCAATCTTATAGGACTTCAGTGGAGTGGATTTCGCATAATTATGTATCCGACTGTCCTCTGCATTGACCTTGAAAGATCGGTTTGTCTGGGTAGGGAGAGTACGGAAAACTCTTTCCTAATTTTCTAAGTCCCATCCTAAATAGTCTACTACTGCGTCTAGAATCTCAGCCTGAAATGGACTGTAGTCAGATGTTTAGAGACGAGTTCAAAATTGGTTACAAACAGTGAGTACTGCTACATTGTAAGGAATGGGTAGACTGGATCGGGATATGTGTACCTGAAGTCTTTGAACAAAGTTGTACGAGAATAAACTTTTCGACTCTTGTTGGGTCACGATCTCTTAGAAGATTGCTAGTCAAGGCTTAGAGCACTCTCAGCTACGGCCAATAGGATAGGAAATTGGTTTTCTGAAAAATTTCGAACCCAAGACCCTTATCAGAATTGTCATTGCTATGATGGAGAAGTTGTCTGGATTTGTTTCAAACTACATACATATCTGTAGCCTGTGGGACTACAATTCGAGGCGAAATCGGAAACTTCATTCTCACTTGATGGTGTAGTCTGATAGAATTCTGGACGAACAACAAACGGCATCTTCGTGCCTTTAAGTAAATCAAACTAGTGACTCTAACCAGGATACCGGAAAAAACCAAATTTCAATAAAGCGGAATGCCTTGCTTTCTTATGCCCTCTCCCTTATGAGATTTCCTATCAGAGACTAACACAAGGGTTACAACATCAGTCGTTCTCTCTTGACAGTTTTCCAACATTTGTCGTCAATAGTGGCTACTGGGCGCCGTGGCTCAAAAGCTAGAAGCGTTGGACTACAGATCAATCCCAGCCAAAACACCAAAAACTTTGTTCACGGCCCCACCTATCACGAGCGTCTGACAAACATCCGAGAGTATATGTACCTGTCATGAAAAGATTCTCAAATAAAAAAAATGGCATTCGGGCACGGCATTCGTCTAAAGAATATACGGCTAGTAGCACTTTAGTATTTGTGCCTCCTTGTTGGCATTGCTTATACTGTTCATACCAGAGAAGTCTTGTCGGACTAATTCGTCCATTTTCCGAGTTCCTTGGAATGTCACAGTGAACTGGTATCCAGCATGTATCGACGAAAGCAAGGATTTTTTTTTCGTTGGTTGACTATCCGCGTATAGTATGACATCTACCCAGTTGGCGACTTAGTGAATAGCTGAGTTGTCGACTTTGTCCTGCACTGTTCTGGAAATTTGAAAAGACTGCTGACCGTTGACTATTCGAAAGATTCGTCACGATTTTCTACCAAAACTTCGCTTACTTACTCGCTGAGGTGCTACTTCGAAGCAAATCTCTCTTTCAAAGGACTAAATCAATCGTCAGCTGTTGCCATTGTAGTTTTCAGAGAAACATGCTTCAACCGTGAGCCCATGGACTGTACTTGTGGAGTTCATATGGGTTTCCCAGTCCTCCAAGCCATAGTGGCTCCTCTACAAGGGTAAACATAATTAAGCAGCACCTGATCAATAATAATCCCACCATGTACAAGGTGTCTGCATTTATCCCAGTTTATGGCCAAAGTTTCTGAACAAATTTCGATAAAGTCTCCACGGACACACTTCAGAGGCAATTTCTTCGAGGTAAACCACGTTAACTAGTCCTAACAGTCCCCCAAGAAGGATGTGCATACATGTTGCAGAAATTAAAAAAGGATTACGCCTCAGAACGAGTACGAGTACGTTCAACGCCCTCAACAAAAATTTGCATATTCATACTGTTTGGTGTAAATTTCATCACTCACCACCCACACAGGCGAGAAGAACGACACCCTGACTGAAATCCTTTTTAATATTATTTCAGCCAGGCTCTAACTCAATTCATGTCTGCACCACAAATCATGGTATCTCCTCCATTAATGCGATAGCTACTGCCACTGCTGCTGATGTTCCTCTGCAAAGTAACCTAAACACAGAAACACCACCCTGTAAGCCTGTAAGGTCCCGTTGTTTTTTTTTTTTTTTTTTTCTAACAACCAAACCTCCTTAACCCGTCCCAATTCGAGAGTTACGTCCGTCCAAGCAACCAGCTATTATCATTCAGCTCAAACAACCATTTCACTAACAAGATTGCTCTGCACACAGACTCAACAGATACGCTCCTGCCAAGCCGAGCCGCGTTCCACTGCACCGCGCAGCTCCGCCTGCAGCCTCCGCACAGTGCCATTCACAATTTGCCATTTAATTTGCAAGTCTCTGCGAGTAGTGTGCAACAAAAGCCAAAAAAGGAGACTAACAAAACAAAAAAGCAAAAACGAACACAAGAACGGATAACTAAACGAAAGAAACAACAGGGCAAATAGAAAAACACAGAAATGCCAGTTTGTAGTTGCTTCTGACTGTCGACTTTAATTAATGGTGTCTGTTCGGTGCACGTCCCTGCTACTGGTACTGGGTGCTCTCCGTGTACCAGTGTAGAAGAGCTGCTTCGGGCCGACATGTTCTTCCAAGTGGAACACACACTCGCTCGCTCGCACAGATACACACCCACACCACACAGATACATATTAAATCGGAATGAAGGAACAATTCAGATTTCGACAGCTCAATTTATGAATAGAGGAGAGCACTACCGGTCGGTGCCGGGCAGGCCAGGGCACATTCACTATCTCGTCGTAATGTATCCAGGACTAATTTGGCAAATGTCATTAAGCCATTTGCAGATTGAATTTAAATTAAGACCAGATGTCGATGGTTCGTACAGTGCCTCATCGTCGTCGTCGTTGTGATTTGCAACTTATGAACCGTACAAGGATAGTGCCATCACCGCAGAAGCAGGAGCAGGAGCAGGAGTGGCAGCATCAACCCTCAATTCAATTTCCAATTTCACCCACAATAAATTTAGCGAAAACTAATTCCACTTACTTTGCAAACACACCGGTGTCGGTGTGGCAAGGGGTTCGTTCCATGAACTATGCCAGATGGCCTACGGAGACAATAGAGTGACGGCGCTAACCCAGCCGCTCCAAGGCACGTGAAGCGTACCAATCTCATCTATGTATCTAGATATGTATGTATGTATGTATGGGTATGTAAAGAAGAACTTACTTTTGCATTCGTTAGCATCGGTGTCTGTGGCACGTCCCCACGGTCGATCAAAGTAGAACGGTTTGCAGCGCTCGCATTCGGATCCAGCTGTGTTGTGTTTGCAGTCGCACACCAATTGGCCGTCGTCCTCATCGTTGGCAATACACTCGGATGCATGTCCATTGCACTTGCAGCGTCCGCCAACAGCGAAATCTGATACGGCATAGTGTTGGCCCGAGGCAGCGCTTGATGTCCCCATCACGCCTGCTGATGGTGGCGCTGATAGTTTGCCCATGAATTTCGTCTCGATTGCGTTGTTGGTGTCCATTGATTTGTCGTTCGTGTACTTGCGTTCGCTGTCGCCGCTGCTAATGGCGAAGTGATTAGTGGCGAATAAGTCGCGTGGCACTTCCAGGCGGTGGAATATCACACGAATATCTGTTGCTGTAACCCAGTCCTGGAGCACCAACGAGGAGTCAATGTCGTTCGCCGATGGCCGTCCTTCGAGGGTATTAAAAGCGAATCGATGGTTATCGCCAGACGAGCGCTGCGAGTTCATGCAACGCGCCTCCTGCTCGTTGAATTTGCTTATCTTGGCCCGATCCGGCCGCCCGTAGAACTTATGGCACTGCGAGCTGTAGAACTGGAACGGCTGCCAGGTCTGTCCGTGGTCGAAGCTTTTGTATATCGCCATGGAGTCGGGCTTCGGGGATTTGGGACAAAACGTCAGGCTGACGTATGTCAGTTCGTACTTCTTGCCGAGCGACAGTGTCAGTGTGACGTTATCGGGCGGAGAGTTATCGCCCGCCATGGGGACCGGCACCGATGCAGACCTCCAGCATGTCACATTGTTCGAGTTGTTCAGGTCGGTCAAGGCCGACGCCGGATAACGCAGCTCTGGCTTGGTGTCATCACACACGCTGCACGACGTAGTTCGGTCATTTCTGTCCACCTCGCAGTAGCGCTCGGGCTGATTCAGGCCACAGGTAGAGGAGGCTTCCACGGGATTGCCATAGGCGGCATTCACAAAACTGGGAACGCACTTACGGGCCTTGCCATCGGCATAACAAGGGTCATTCGAATTGGCCGACACAAGCGCCACACAAAGAAAGTTCAAAAACACCAACGCTCCACACAGAACGGTCATTTTTCACACACAAGTCTACAAGAACCACCACACAAAGTATCGAAAACCGGTAACCAACAGACAGTCCCAGCTGTTGTCGTTCATCCACGCGTCGTCGTCGTCGTCGTCGCCGAGATTGTTTTGTTTGATTCGCGCAATTAATTAGACCGGAACACCACTTGCTAATTGCTATTCTCGAATAACATGCCCCGAGTCGACCCTCAACCGATGCTGGGCGCGCATTCCTTGTCTCAATGTAGTTCACCAACTCGACTTCACGCGGCCGAGCCCCATCCCTTGGTGTGTTGTCCCAAAAAAAAAAAACTGAAAAACCGCCACAGAGGTGCAGGCGACACAGAGTCTGTGCTCTCGAGAAAGGGGGACACGGCACACCAGTATTATTCCAGAGCCATTAACATAATTTGATTTGAATGGCCCGTCAACATCCGTTCCTGAGCCATCAACAGCTATGGACCTGGATAAGGGGAGGGTTACACACTGATTAATGTACTGAGAGCGTTTGCGAACACACGGGCAGCGTTAGACGAACTCGATTTCAACTCGACGAGAGATTGTATGCAACTAATGTTGCTCGGTGTCGTGGTTGCTTGCACAGCCTCACGTTTTTCGGTGGTAATTCCAGATACACAACAGGCGGTGGATGTGGTGTGGTGAAGTAGACAGGTTTTCCTCTACTCTTGCGCGCATCCACTGCGTGAGTACAGCCCACAGGCTACAGCATCTGCAGCTGCAGAGAATCTGCTTCTGGTGTTCTTTTTTCGTTTCTCTTTGTGGATGCGTTAGCAGAGTGCACAGAATGTTGCTATGTTAAGTAACATGTTGCGAAGGATGAACAGTGAATCTGTAGCGCTCACCAGGAAGAGGATTGAGATCTCTAGATTGGCTCTTGTGATATGTAAATGTCCCTCAAAGAAATGAAGGGCATGCACATCTCAGTGAGGAAATGCAAAAGAAGCGTCCAGTGGCCTCGTGATGAGAGTGTTCTGGAGGAAACAAAGTAATCTCAAGCAGACGATAAGAAGGAACCAACATAGGACACGGATTTATTAATAATTCATCGTTGAGCAGCGGTACACAGTGTTGTCTGTTTATGAGATTTTGTGGATGATTGGTAGAGCTACTGACCAGGAAGGAGACAAGAAGACTCCTGACAAGCTTAAACCAAAAGTTCTTTGAAAATAAGTACCAATGGGAGAGAAACGCATATACTAGGATGACCAGATATGAAATGAAATTTAAATGAAACCACAGCGGTGTGAGATATGACACTGATTCTGGCTTTATTTTGAAGCTACGTTCATGCCATTACATGCGGAATACCACATCATTCAGTTGGCACCTCGGCTTCGGTGGCAATGCCTCATAGGTCGGTTCAATATGTGCGGCGTTATAATGGCAATACCGTCTCGAATGTGGGTCTCAGGCTTGTCCAAAGTGGTTGGCTTGTTGCCGTAAACTAAGAACTTTTCGTAACCCGAAAGAAAATGAACAAGTAGTGTCAAGTCGCATTGATGAACGCTCGCCAAATTTCTTCATCATTTCTTCGAACCTTGCGTCGCTTGCATGACATGTAGCACCGTCTTGTTGGAACCACAGTTTGAACATTTGGAGTTCTGGGCACTAAAATTTGGTTAACATCGCTCTATACCTGAGACCATTGATGATAACGATGGCTTCTTCCTCAATGCGAAGGAAATAAGCTCCGACGATGCGGCCATGCCATAAACCCCACCAAACAGTCAATCTTTGTGAAAACACTTTTGGATTGTGTTCGCTCCAATGAGGTCAATTCTGCCTGTTGGCATAGCCTCTCCCGAAAAGAAGATTTTTTGGCCAAATCTGAGTCTCCAGCCAACTCTTCAATTCTCCAGTCGGCTTCAATTCTTGTGTCAGTACAATCTTATACGGGTGTAGGCCCGAGCCCAATTTAGCTAATCGACGCCGAATCGACATTTCTGGATCTTCTTCGATACTGGCCGCTACGTCGGCTATAGTTTCTTCAAATCGTACCAATCTCTGACTGGTTGGTGGCTTAGAGTCGAAAAGAGTGTACTCACGCTCAGACTTTTCCACGGTACGACGAATTGCCTGCACACTAAAGCCATGATGACGACCGACCTCAGGACGACATTTACGTTGCGATGCATGATAGAATGACAAACCTTACTGAATACTTTGACAGCTGGATGTCATAGTAACTTTGACAGATGCTGAAACAAAATCTTTGGGGAACGTATCTTTGCTTTCTGGTCACCCTTTAGTATTGCGAAGAACAAAAGTTTACTTCACCTGATTTTCTGGTTCACACTTTCAAGTTTGCCAAGAGTTTGCATATCCATCAACTGTTCTATGAGGTGTTCCATCGCTGTTCCCCTTACATTTTCGCAGGGCCTTCTCTATGGGATTTTGCTAGTCTTAGTCACATTTGTTATATCCCTCGATACCATGCTGTATTCGCAGCAAGTAGGTTTCTTATTGGCTGTCCGAGTCTCAATATGTGACATTCACTTGGATATTGGAGCAACTTCACGTTTGCGTGGCCCTTAACGTTTGAGTGGATTGTGTGGATCTCTAAAGATGTCCCTATGGTCAGCTAGGTACTTTAAATGAAGCTTTGACTCGATAGTGTGTTCTACTTCCTATGCATGTATTCAGGCGTACAACTTTTTGTAGGTGGTGTTCAGTACAACCTCCAGTTTGTGATCCTCTCATTCCAAGGCCTAATACGCGAGGTAATATCTTCAAATCTTTGATGAGTGTGTTGCAGTATTGTTTCACCTTTCTGAGACCTTATCCACTACCATGATCGCGATATCACCGGTCAATAAGTTTATATCCATTCATCTTGGTCACATGTACATCACATTCCTTCATAGAGAAGGTTTCACAGGGTTGGCCCTAGAACTGACCCCTTAGGGACTCCTTCTGTAATTTTATATCTTTTCGGTGTTTCGTCATAGAAGTACAAATTTTTCAGCTGGATTTCGGTACCAGCAACTTCAACTGCCATTGGAGGCTGCAAACTTTTTAAAAAGCAATGACGGTGGGCTTCTAAGTGAAATGGCTTCTAAATGATTCTGCATAATTTCTGAGGCAAATTTGAAAGGATGTCGTATTGTAATGTGGATACAGGAGGTCTAATGTTTCAACAGTATTTCAGGGTCCAAGAAAACTATTAATAGACTTTTCAGAATGCCAGTCTCTAACCTCTAACTTGAGGCCCAGGTCCACCCCTAACTTTAGCGCCACCTAAGTAAGTCTCTGTACCCAAGTTCAAGAAGAGAAAATACCAAGAAGGCTGATTTCCCTTCAAAGACCTGAAAGACTAGTTCTATTCTAGATCCACTGGTTGAAGGTACCTTTCTAGAATCGCAATATCTTTGGATCTATGATTCCCAAAACAGACCATTCAACGATTCTAGTTTCCGATTTTACTCATAATGCTGTGGAAGGACCCAGCACATCTAACGACTCTCCAACTCGTTCACTCAACTTTAAAGCTACACATTGCATTCCGCTTAGACTCTCCTTCAACTCTCCAGGAATCCATTCCAATTATAATACCATCCACATGCAGATGCAACCAAAGATTAGATTTTAACCTCGTTTGACGTCCATCCGACAACTGAGGTGCGTTACACTATCCCCATACAAACATACCTCCTCCAGATCCTCATCCATGAAACTGTGTACGATAATTAAATTTCAAATCAATTGACACACAACCTTTCCCTTTCAAAATATCTAAACAAGTCCAACTCTCTTGGGCCACCGATTCGAACCGAAACCAATCCACAACGATGAACGGAAAACACTTTCAACTCGAGCGAACCACCCAAAAACGATTACTTCCCTGAACAAGGACCCTTCGGGCCCTTGTCGACAACATAATGAACACGTAAGGAAAATATTTGTTTTTGCTTCCATTTTGGTAGCCAAATTACCACATTCTATAAATTCCTGCTACGGCTGCCTGCGATTCGGCCTGAGGACCATTTGCGATAAACGCACTACTTATTCATTGGCTCCGAGTCGGTTGTAGTGAGTTATGTGCTTTTAAAAGAATGTATCTGCACATCTACCGTGAGTCAATTACATGTGGATACTACTGTTAAGTAGCACTTTCTTTGCTACCCTGCGGCACTGTTTCAAAGAAGTGGTGCTACCAAGCGAAACCAAAAGCCCACTTTTCACAATCTGGGTTCTGGCCATGCATATGCACATATGGAGGTGCGGAAAGCCTTCGCATAGAACCGACCGACAGAGCGGCCGACCGACCTGTCTCAATCACAATGGAGCGAGGAATTTCTCCGAATGATTTTTGGTCCAAAGTCTCTTGGATGCTTCTCCATGTCCATCCGATGGTCGGTTGGTCGGCTGGTTGGTTGGTAATCGGTGGACTGGCCATGAACATGAATACTTACTCTCGTGTATTTGGAGTGGTGGCACATAAATTCCTCTTTTGCAGATGAAGGCAACGGTAGTGGACGTTAAAATGTATTTCACGATTTTTTTCTTCTCGTTTTTCGATGGTCCTCTCTCCGGTGCGCCTCGGTCAGGTATGATTTATGATAGCCGGCTTGCCGCTCTCGGGAGTATAATTATACCTCGGTTGTTTTATCTCTATTAATGAGGTGGAAAAAAATACCTGTGGAGGTTTTAGACTCTGCCGGATTGGATGACCTTAGGGGAGGAACGTTTAAGCATTGTCTGCTCGTATGGCTGGTTCGGTTGGTATTGAGTTAAAAGTTGCACAAAGATTGCTCGCTGAGTTATTATTTGTTTGTTTGAGGGCAGCCACATCAAAGCCCTGTAAGTGGAGTGGTTAAAGTTGAAATATTACGAGTGCTGGGCAATTTTGTATCTATTATTCGCTTTGTTCATGTGAAAGTGGTGGTGAAATGATGCCTGAGGTTTCCATTGGTGAAATGAACATTGCGAAAGGATATCTAATGAAATTTGTTGCATAGATACACACATACAGACCGGTACCTCTGGTTTGAGGAAGTATACCAACAAGCACATACGGGTAAGCAAGATGCATCACAAGGACTTAAATGGTTGGAAGGTTGTGCTCGCTTCTACACAGTCTTTGTCGAGTTTGATGATAGTCAGGATATTGCATTTCAATTTTCTGAAAATCAATCAGTCAGTTGAATACCGAGTCGAAGTAACGAAAATATCGCAACCGTAAGTCCGTTAGTTTAAAACCAGTCCACTCCAAGCAGTTGACAGGAATTGCGAATCTCTCAGGCGACATTGTAATATTTGCTGTAAAAAATGTTTTTTTTTATAAAATTTAACCTATTTACTATACCTGGTATAAATTTGAGATTGATATCTGAACTATTTTGTGTTTCATATAAATACAAAAATGTTATGCCCTAAGTGAAAAATTCTTTACCTAAGCGCGCCACTTCCTTTTACCCTTGGACTTCAATACTTTGAGGGTCGCAGGGCTCACAGATGACATGATCGCTGTACAGCAGGTAGAGTTCATTGTTAGGTCTTCTCTTTCAACGCCCGTCAGCCAGTCAAAAGGATTTCAAATTTCTACAGGATTTGGAGACCATCTCTCATCCACCTGTCAATTACATAACTCAACTCAATTGTCACCTTGCCGTTGGATCAGTAGAGCACTAAAAACCACCCCAAAAGCGGCTCGGGATATTCTGTTTCACTAGCCCCCGTGGGATATCTATAGTAAAGAAGTGGCAGCCTGCCCAGCTGCCCAGACTATCTCAGTAGTCTAGTCATCGGACCAGTCACTTCTCTATTCTTAACAATCTTGAATTCCCTCCGCAAAGCACGGAGTCCGTACTTCCTTAACCTTTGTTCACGAGTCCCCTCAAGGCTTGATTGGAGTCCGAATCCTTCTATGCAAATGAATTGAAAATAAAGTCAGAGTAGGAGGAGGTGTCTTCTTCAATGATCTAAACGTCATTCAGCCAGAGATCATGGCGATCAAGGAGGTCCTGTTGTGGCTGAAACATAATATGATATGTAGTCGCGGATAGTCAACTTACGATCAGAGCCATGGAATTTTTCACATTCAACTCAAAAACTGCTGGAGATGACTGAACAATTAACCAGAGCCTCCGTGTCAGTACAGACAGTGAATTGTATGCTCAACGAGCTGCCCAGGTGGGGTACTACCTTCCCGAGGCCTCTTGCTATAGCTTGGCGCTGCGGACTCCTCTACTTATCTCCACACCGATCTGGGTCGATCAAAGGACGCTTATACCAATAGTAGTACAAGTCATTACAGGACCTAGGCTGGACCTCCTAGCTAATGAATTCTGCAGAAGCTGCAGGGAAGAAAAAAATGGAGAGACCATTCTTCACCTCCTTTGTACATAAGTATGCTCCAAGCTCTCTGCACTCGAAGAAGACTTATCCGGCTGCTCATTTTGAAAATCTCCTCGGACTTCCGCAACCAATGGCCAATGCTAGGTGGAGTGCACTCTCCTCGTGCAGTGTTTTGAGGTCAATACAAAAATAAAACAACCAGGAAAGTCCTCTCACAGCAGGTATCCTCACAAGACACAACCCAATTTGCGGGCCGCCTTAAAAGAATGAGACTCAGCAGCACAAACCTATGCAGTGGCTGCAACGACGCAAAGGTAGATTAAAACCCAATGCAATACCTCTGCAAATGCCCAAGCATTGACAGAACTACGTACTCAACTCTCGGAAAAGTATGTTTCGACAACCTCAACGAACTAGCGACCACGCCCCCTAAAACAACATTAAAATTCATAAAGGTTCAGGAAGACCGCTTCTGCCATGGACTAATCTATGGGACTAACTCTTGTTCTTTCTTTTCAGGTATCCCACATCGCAAAACACAATGAATCCGTCAAGATTGGAGTAAGACTGTATTCTTTGGCTTCGTACAACCTTTAACCTAGCTAGGTGCACATTATAACTGACTAACGTCAACAGCCCAAGCTGAAGAACAACAAAGCCGCTGGCTCTGATGGTCTACCAGCAGAGCTTTTCAAACATGGTGGTGATGTTTTGGTAGGGTACATGCACCAAATCATCAACCAAGTATGGGTGGATGAAGCCATGCCCGATGACTGGACTATCAGTTCTATATGCCCCATCTTCAAGAAAGGCGATCCTATGTCTTGCAAGAACTACCGAGGCATATCCCTTCTAAATGTCGCGTATAAGATCCTATCCAATGTGCTGTGTGAACGTCTGAAACCTTTCTGCAACACACTAATCGGCACGTACCAGTGTGGCTTCCGGCCCGGCAAATCGACGATCGACCAAGTTTTCACAAAATCTTGGAAAAGACAAACGAATTTCAAGTCGAGACCCACCACCTCTTCATCGACTTTAAAGCCGCATACAACAGCATTTATCGCCTTGAGCTCTACAAGGCGATGGCCGAATTCGGGATCCCGGCAAAATTGATCCAGCTGTGCCGCTTGACGCTGGAAAACACGCGGTGCAATGTGCAATTTGGGAACAGCTCCTCTGAACTATTCCAAACTTGCACCGGATTTCGGCAAGGAGATGCGCTGTCCTCTGACTTCTTCAATCTAGTGCTGGAACAGATAGTGCGCAGGGCAGGTGTCAACACGGAAGGCACTAAAATTCTTCGTCGAATTTTCGGTCCCATATGCGAGGAGGGCGAATGGAGGAGAAGATACAACCGCGAACTCTACGAGCTGTACCAAGATGTGGATGTAGTCCAAAAAGCCAAAATACGTCGACTACAATGGCTCGGCCACATCGAGCGAATGGACAATAATGCTCCAGCAAAGAGGATCTTCGGTTCACAGACCCCATGTTCGAGACGACAAGGAAGACCGAATCTCCGTTTTAAAGACCAAGCTATCGCGGATGCCAGAGCGCTTGGTCTGGACAACTGGAAGCAGCGTGCCCGGGATCGGGGAGAATGGAAGGCTACCGTGTCTCAGGCAGGAAACGTTAATAGCCTGCAGCGCCTTATTTGTGTGGATTAAGCTCTTACTGGTACTTTCACCAGAGTTTTCAGATCCATGTGGTATCACAATCGATTAGGTATGGGTTAGGCTGATGCGGTCTGCCAGGGATAAAGGCAGGCGCTTAGAAATTTGTACACACAGAGGTAATGAAGCTCACAGCACTTCATGATCCTTAAAATAAAGCCAAACTCTATTCTTATGGCTTATGGCCGTACATCATAAATAATCCGCCATTTCATCGACTCATAAAGCAAGTCATAGCTTTAAAATAAAAGCCTGCCTATCATGCAATTCCCTTAACGAAGCTCGTAAATCAAGGAACAAATCTTATTTCGCAAACAAAAAACGTTTTCCCAGATTAATTTCGCGTTGAAAAATATTGCTTACTCATCTTGGAAATTGTGAATCCCTGCTCCTTGCCAGAAGGCTAATCATTTTCCACAAAATCCATACACCACTTCACAGAGCCTTATTAATATTGCGGCTAATGAAGTGAAAAAGGCAAATGTCAAGCGCAAGAAGTTCGCCGATCATTTCTCAGGACATTGAGGAGGAAAATTTCCGTTTTTTTTTTTTCTTGGCTTTTCTTTCATTTCCTGGCCGCAATTTTTCCGTGTATGTAGGCATAAAATCCCTTATCCCATAAGCTAGTTAAATAAGGCTATTTGCACGCGCTCCACCCTCCTCTGGACTGAATGGAGTTTGTCATATGGTGGCGTTGTCCTCTCTAAATGGCTGGAGTTTACTATCTGAGATGGAATGCCTGTGCACTGTAATCGCTGACAGGAAATGGACCCTCTGAAGGGGAAAAATGTTTCCGGATACATTTTGGGAAATTTGTTTGGTTGTTGTTGCTGTTGGACGAGATTGTGTGGATTTTGGCCGTGATTTAGATCCAATTTAAAGATTTTGCGTACTCCCAGGTCCAGGATTATCTTGGGATCGAATGGAAAGTGACAAGTAAGCGGTTTTTTTGGAAATAAATAAACATTTCGTCTTTGGCTTGAAGGTGGTGGATAATTTAGTTTCTTGATTCTTGGTCACGAAGGCGAGTGGTCAAAAGTGGGGGTAAAGTGAGGATAAATTCTAAATTATTCCCGTGGACGGACAGAATAGGTTGTGATTAAAGGATAATTGGGATGATGAGCCCCAAGAAGCACCTCGACTCCATGGAGATTTTTTGACCAATAAACTTGTAGTAGGAGGCACACAGTCTCCGACAAACTTGTGGGGAATGAAAGGCAGAGAAACTTTAAAGCACTGGAGATGAACAGAGTTCCAAGCCATGAAATGGTTGCAGGGATTAAACTCTTCGAGTAGTAATAGCAGTAAAGCTATTGGAATGGTTGAGGACTGGCTAGTACGCATAGGTTTACAGCTTGCAGAAGAAAAGACAGAAGTAGTGCTCATTAGCGACATACGAGTCATGGAGGCTATAAGAATAGCCGTGTGGAATCATGTTATAGTTTCCAAAGATGCAAATTTAAGGAAAACCTACAGCTGACCTGGCAAAAATCATGGCCAATATCGAGGAACCAAAGCGTAGGAAAAGATCACTCTTAGCAAGAGTTGAGACTCTACGGCTCCCAAATATGGCCTGGTGGCATGTAAACAGAATCGGAAGGGACAAGATTGAATCAGTTTGCAGAATCAACTAATTGAGAGTACGCAGCGTCGTCCGAGCAACCACCTACGATGTGGCATGGCACCAAAAGACCTTCTTGACAAAGAAGCACAGCAGAAAGAGTCGAAGTGATACTGAGGTACCACCGAGGACAACTAGTGGCGGACAATGTGCTTCTAGCTCACTTCTCAAGAAGGGTGTTGACAAAGAGATATCATTTTAGTCGGTACGCGGTTTTCCGATCTCAATATTCACATGGAGACTGATTATGATGGATGTCCAACCACTTTGATGGCGGACCACTATCTTGTTGTAGACAAGGTTCGGATAGGGATTTCTAGAATATTGCAAGGAGGAAGTTAGACGTCGGACGATGGATTGTTTCTTTTGTATCAAGAAGACCTGAAGATCAGTAGCTACTATGCCAAAAGTTACAAAAGAGTTTTCCAATAAGGACATAACAATTTTGGATTTAAATAAAACACAGAATAATTGAAAGATTGGACTGAAATTCGCTCCAACTATAGTAGCCACATTAAATTTAAGTATGAAATTCAGTTCTGTACATATGACCACCAAGAGCATGTTTGGAACCATCGATTCATTGGATTCAATTTTCCATCACTCTTTTACACATATTGCCTGGAACGTTGGCAATTTCGCATTCGATATTCTTTCTGAGCTCATTTAACGTTCGTGGCTTGTTGGCATAAACCAATGCCTTCACGTAGTTCTATGAAAAGATGGACCGGATAATTTCTGGAGATTCCACAATTATCGAAGGTCCCCTTTAATAGATCAATTGTTTGACCAACTGTGCGGCATGTGGCATCATCTTGTTGGAACCACATATCACTGATATCAATTCCATCCAATTCTGACTAAAAATATTCTTCTAATATGACATGATGGCGATGGCTTATTGTGAAAACCATTAAACCAAAAATGAGTTCCATCGCTGATGGCGTTTTTAGGACAAAATTTAGGATTTTCTTCAAACTCCTGCAGAGGCCAATGGGAGAAGTTTCGCTGCTTCCAATTGTCAAGAGGCTTCAGTTCGAGGGTGTTGGTTAAGATCTGCATCCAAAAATCGCCAAGATTCGGACTGAGAGATTCCAAATTTTTGTAAATGGCGTGGTATCGACTGATTTGACTCATTTAGAACTAAAGAACTTCCAGTTGCAATATTTTTAGTACTTCGAACGGTATGTTGTCTCACGGACACAGGATCATTTGATAGTGAACACGCCTCGAATTGACTCGGCTTTATCCACTATAGCCTATCTGATGAGACGATTTTTACGACCAGAAATTGGACAAACTGCTTTTAAAGTTGCGTCCACCGACTCAGTAGAAGTTTTTAATGATTTTTAAACGTTCCTCCCTCATGAACTTCAACACAATAGAAATGTAAATTTTGGCTGACTTTTTGACATTAACAAATTAGAAAAAAGGCTTAAAGGTACGTTTTTTTTAGAAATGTATAATTGTTATGTCCTTATTGGAAAACTTGGAGCACGCAACTGGATTCAGTTAGCTCGGGGTACCTTACTAACTGGAGGGCCTTGCTAGTTAGGCCTTGAACTGTAAGTTAATAAGTATGTACGTGTGAGTGTTGGAAAAAAAATTAAAGAAGCTACATACTACATGAACATCGCTGCTGGTCATCTTACTCTTACATCATCTTTCTGGCTTCCCTTCAATTGAGACCACAATCCGGGAAGATTATCAAAGCATAGTTATCGCACAGCAATATCCTAAATAGGTTCAAAATCATGGCAAGGTTGACGTAACAAATTAGCAGTAGCTAGACAGTGCTATTCACTCTCGGCTTTGTTTCCAATATAACAGAGACGATGTACCTTCGCATAAGTCTACATGCCTGGCAACATTTTGCTAACAGTTTGCACGCAGTCCCTCAGCATCTTTGGAGAGTTACTCTCTAACAAAAACTCTCTTAAAATCCAGCCTCACTGAGCGTGGTGAACTCCGATTGTAGAATCTCTTCAAAATGTCTCTTCTCTCGCAGACGAATCTCTAACCAGTTCCCGCATCGCATAGACACTCAAAACAACAATAGAACTTCCGTAGTTCAGTGGCCGACACTTTAGGCCCACCAGTTGATTTCGACCATCGACTCTGTTGCAATAGATACAAACACAAACTGGCCCGAACCCACTGGACACCCATGAAACTTGCTTTTCGAAAAAGCAAAGCCGATAAAAATTACTAAAGCCTCCCATCAACTGGTCGTTACCGTGGTAATCGGACACTGCAGACACAGCGCCGCCAATTTGCCACTTGACGTCGCCATTGATTCCTACGTCTCTGGTGGCCGCCGACGTCGTCGTCGTTGTCGTTGTCGTTGTATCCATCGTCTGTTGTTGGGTTTGCCAACTGCGAACAGGCAAACTGCAAAGTGAACAGCAATTACAGATACATGTATCTACAAGCGAATGAATGGCTGAATAGAGTTCTTGCTCCTGCAATGAATTAATTATCGTTAATAGTTGTGCGCGCCCTCGAACAGGTTCGATAGTGCGGCCGGCGTACAATAATTGGAGTAATTTCACTCGAGGGCATGCTAAGTGCTCTTGACGGATTGTGTTACTCGAGAGTTTCATTTAATTGCAGTGTTAAGTGTGTAGGCGGTCCCGGGTCTCTGGGAGAGCTGTACCTTGTTAAAGGAGTATCTTTTGTCTTGAGTTGTTTTTCGAGATTCGTTCCATTGGGGATTTATGCTTTTCTCTTCTGTTTGCGGCTTCTCGAGTTGGAGCTTTCATTGTTTAGCAATTTATGTGAAAGTGTCTATAGGTAGCAAGTAATTATTTTTATTGTTAAGCGTTTGCTGAACGGATTATTTCGATGGAATGCGGTTGGAATGAGGATATTCATTGTTTGTGAGCTAAGTGTCGAAAGATTTGTTTGAGTTTGGCCGTGAGCCAGGGTACAGGGGTAGTTAGTGGTGACCAGTTGCCACCTAGAACTTACGAAATGAGATGAGAATGGACTGCACCTAGGTTACTCTGATTAATAACTCGAAAGTCTGCTCGGCTTATAACCTGGTAAGGGTCTATCTTCAGATTTTTGAACAGGCTTCTGAAGTGGCTTGAAGAACTAACTCATCTTTGAACGCACAAGTCATTTCTCTTTTTCCATTTTACTGTATTCCTGTCTCTTGAAGCGGAGGAGCTTCGTGATGTCTAGTGAAGCCAGTTCGCTCCTATATGGAGAAGTCTTTTTAGCGACAGAATTGGCCACGTATTATGGGCTTGATTGGCCTCCTATCATCCCTACAGTTTCTGCAGAGGTTATATGACAGTGAGCACACCGATAACGTGACTAATCTGTGATCGATTCAACAGAACCAACTAAGCACTACGTTTCAGATCAGAACTAGGACAGATCTGCCTTGAATTGTGGCAAGTAGAGAGATTTTTTCATTTAGTAGAAGCCTCCAGCCTTAGCAAGAGCTTACATGAATCGCCATTATGACAAGATCATGTGGATCGTGCCCAGTCCTGCAATAGCCCTGTGGCTTGGCATGCAGAATTAGAGCTTGGCATCCAGAATATAGAACTGCCAATATGCCTGACAAAGATTCCCGAAATTTCGTCTAAAAAACATTTCCATGAACTGTGAAGCAGAAGGAGATGCTTGTCGAAGAAAACACCGCAACCAACTACAATCAGTTTCGGAGCGATCTGTGTGAAAGAGACTGAACTGGCCTCAGGAAAGGGAGCATTGACTCATTCGGAGATGATCGTACGGAGGCTTCGACGTGGTGTAGTCGTATCTTCCTGGATGGAGTTGAAGAGATCAATGATGAACACTCTAAGGACGCTTTTAGGCGAATAGCTGCGTTTGCAGTCAGATACCCGTGTTACTCCCAAGTCTTTCCGGAAGAACTCTTACCAAAACCTAAACAAAAATGGTATCAAACAGAGACCCGAAGAGGTGAATAAAAGAACCTCGTAAGACGTACAATGGCGACACAGAGCAACATCGCACTGTTGGCAGAATAACTGATTCAGCTTAGACGACGAGAGCCACAATTCCATCCTCCTGATCAAAGCGTAAGTCAGTAAGTCTGCTGCACCTGATGACCTACTGGTCATGTTGTTCAATACAGCTGGAGATGACTTGCCAAGGAGCATGCACCAACTCATCTCTAAAATTTCATCAGACGAGTGTTTGCTTGTTATATAGAAAAAGAGATTCCCCGATCCACAAGACCCCCTGAATCGTCACCAATTATAGAGGAATCAATCTCCTCTACATCGCGTACCATATCTCTCATCACCTGAACACCTGAAACCCTTCGTCAACAGCCTGATTGCCCCGGACCAGGAAGGTCTACAGTAGATCCAATTTTCACATTTCGGTAGATCCTGTAAAAAAACTCAAGAACTACAAGCCGATACCCACTATTACTATTACTCACTAGTCAACACCGGGGGCACAATCTTTCACAAGTTTCTGCAACTACTACGCCAACCATATTGTCAAAATTGGACAAATCTCAGCGACCTATTGAGACGGAAGCTGTCAACATGGATTTTGTATGAAACCAAGTCAAATATTTTGTCAGGGCACACAACATCGATGAATTGGACAGGATGTCACCATAGACCGCTATAACTTGTAGGGACTTTGTCAACCATGGCTCTGTATCCCACTGATCATCCCACTCCAACTTTATGGCGTTGAACGATGGACTTTATCGGGTGCGGATGAGGATATCCTCAGTGGGCGCCGTGGCTCAGTGGTTAGTGCGGTCACCACTCACCTCTCGCTAGCATCTGACAAACATCCGAGAGTACAACTGTCCCCAGAAAGCTTCTCAAATAACAATCTGCCCTTCGGATACGGCATTAAACGGTAGGCTCCTTCCATTCCTGTGAAGAATATAACACGCACAACACGAATGCTTGCGAGAAGCTAGGTCCTGGGTCCCATTGACCTGTTGAGCCAAGTATTTATTTAATTTTATGAGGATATCCTCGGACCTTTTGACAACAAAATTCTTCGTAAGATCTTCGGGTTTGCTTTCTCTAAAGAGCTTTGGACAAGCTATACAGCGACATCAACCAAGTTAAAAAAAAAACTGCGTATTCGTCATTTGAGATGGTTAGGACATTTAGGGCGACAATCCAAACCTTTGTGGAGTCGCCCGACTGCTAGAGTTACATGCTTATGTCATCGGGAAATCTTCTATATTTCTATGTCGATGGACCGCTTTGCGTGACTAGTCTTCACATTCACACTATAGACATCTCCTTGATTCTTATACTGGACAAGTGCTCATAGTCCAGTAAAGCCATTTGCTAAGAATATCCATGGACATTGCTTGAACTCAAAGGGAACAGGACGATAGACACACTCCCTCCTAGGCTTGTGCAATTAAGTTCAGTTAGAACTAGTTCGCTCTTCTAGTTCATTTAGTTCAGTACACTTCACCGCTCAGAAAATTAAATCCTTTACGATTCGGCCACACACTATTGCAAGATTCCCTTCAGATGTACCAACAGAACGTACTCGCGCTGCTGAGCAATATTCATACTCAAAGCGAAGAACACTCAATTAAGCTCAGTTCTTCTTACTAAACTACATGTATGCAGAGTACACCTTATCTTGTTCAACTGCGGAACTAAAGGCACAAATACAAAATGAGATTAGGAACCAGTTCACTTGAAAGAGCTCTTTTCTGAACTAGTTCCTTTTCCAGCTAAACAAGCCGAATCTCTACTACTAATCCTCAATCTCTTGACGTCTAAGTCGACCTGTCCCAGCTGATACCTGACCTTTCTAATTTGTTTTCTTCAAAACTGCACCTAGACTAGCACTAGGTAGTCTAACCATCAATTCCCAAAGCAAAGCGCTCGCATGAGTTAATATTTGTTTTTCCCTGAACACCTACTGCATGAAATTCAAAATGATTCCAGGAAGTGATTCCTCGTCAAATGGATGCAATTCCACTACCAACCGCCACATGTTTGTATCTCTTTATGGTATCTGCTGCCACATCAATCGCTTGCACTTATTGACAGAACCCCTAAGCATTGACTCAGCACCGAGAATTAATAAAAAAAACAAAAAAATCACAAACACAGATGAAAATAATGAACATTCCCCAAACTAATTTTGAAAAAAGCATTTTTTACCAAAGCCACACGATTTTCACAGACCATTCTAATAAACATGTCAGCGTGGGAGTTTCCCCCAAAGAACGGACGGAGCACACCACCATATGGATGTGTGCTCGGTCAGACAGACACAGAACCGATTCGAGCAGAAAATGCCCACAAGATAGGATTGTTAACATGACAGTTTGCCAATAACAGATAATTGAAGTTCAAGTAAACAGAAAGTTTCAATATTACCAATCCCGATGGGAAGTCGAGCATTTCACTGTGCTGCGCCCGACGAGCGACATTGCTGTACTCTCTCTCATCGGTATCCCCAAGTGCGTTCCATCCATGTACCCGTAATATGACCGAATCCAATCGAACGCGACGCTCTCTGCGTCTCATTGTTACTTTCACAGGAAGGATATGCACTTTGCAAAATTAACGCTTCCAGCAATGGAATGGAAATTTCAGAGTTTCTTCTTTCCTGATCGCTGGGAAATCCAGGGGAAAAAAAACGGTTCAATCATTGCAGTCAATCTCCATCGGACCGGGCGCGGGGTTCGAAATCCAAGGAAGTCAGACGATGAAATACATTTAACACTCCGTCGTCGTCGTCGTCGTAATGAAAGTATCGCGGAATTGGAAGAGCGTGAGTTTCCTTTTTATTTGAGGGATTCTGAGGGAGGAAATGTCCTCTGTCATCAGGCAGGGTGTGACAAATTAAATTCCAGAATAAAACTTTGCAATTGTGGCTAGGTGCCCGACCAGTGGCTTGTAGGGTTAAAAGTATCTGCTGGTGAATGGGAGGTGACGTAAATTGGTTAAGTTTCCGGGTGGTCTGCTAGGCCAGGTCTTCACGGAGCAAGAAGTAAGGTTAAGGATCATCAATCTTCAAAAATTGGAACAAGTTGGCCAACTAACCAACTAAACAAGATGGAGGCTGAGTGAAAGTACTGCTCTCGACCACTGTCTTGCTTTACTGTGGGATACCAGATTGAGACATTCGTCTGTCTGATATGAGTTTCCTCATCAATTGCACGCAACCTCAATTCACTATTTAAAAAGTTTAGTGTCCGAATATTGGCGATTAGATTCCAGGAAAGTCTGGGAGAAGTCTCAAACCAAACTAATTCTAGTACTTAACAGACCCATCTTCACGGGGATTATTGCCAGCCAGATCTTCCTGACTTCTCTGGTATCAGAGCTCCAGGAACGCATAGCTATATACCTTCAGACTGGAAAGACCCGAACTTGAAAAGACAATCAGGGAGAGCAGGATAGATGAGTACAGCACCCCATCTTATTTTAATCTCCATTTTTTGGCCTAAAAGTCTAGAGCAGGCCCTGAAGACTTAAGTCGTCTTTTAGATGAGGTTTCCGATTCAGGTCTTGTTTAAGTTAAGACTGGTCTTTAATAGCCACATTTGCGCCACCTACCGTGTTGTTTCTCCGGGTTGGATTCGAATACTTTTCGTTGCTGTCCATCGACTCTACATTTCATAGCTACTTTAGAAGACTGGTGCCTACTTTTCAAACCAGGATAATGGCGTTGTATAGCTCGTGGAGTTAAGCTGTTAAATCTGCTCAAAGCCGGTCTTCGCAAACTGGACCTATAATCTTCCGAAGTATTTCGCGTCCATGGTTCTGCATGATAGAGCAGAACTGGGGTAATGAGCTCCTTACATAGAGTTTGCTGAATGTTTGTTAACAGGGGCGAGGTACGCAATTGTTTTTTTAGGAAAAAAATAGTAACTTTTCCTTTGATCTCTGAAGTGCACGAAGCCCCTGATGACCACAAAGTTATAGCTGTCTATTTATCGATATCCTGCGTCCCTGCTTGTTGTACTTCATTTTGCCCTCATTCACAGCTAAATCCATTTTAGCCGCTTCTGCTTCAACATTTCCAAACGAACCAGTGACAGCTTACAGTGTCCTGCAGAGGATATCAATGTCATCAGCGCAAGTAATTGCACAGACTTTTGGGAAAATCGTACCTCTAGTGTAGGGTTGGCTAGACATGGGTCTGTATAGCTCGTTTCTAAAAATGCTGTCTTATGCGATCCTAAAATCAGTAAAAAAAAAATGATGAAAGGCCCCAATCAGCTCACATATTGTACCTGTCTACCCTTCTATTGTCCAGATACTTACAAACATGTGTCCACCAGAATTCCACTGATATCTTCTTCGACATTGGTTGTTGGAACTCGATAGTTTATTTCAATTTACAACTCAATTTTGTGTTCAGCAACAAATCCTGTCTATCAATCCTCCATAAGCGTGATACTTCATTGAATTAGTAAATCTTGATCATCCACTCCTCTTACCCATAAAAAACAAATTTTGAAAGGTTTTTCTGAACCAGTCTAGTACACCCATCCACGGAGCTTACCTTACAAAAATGAAACACTATCACGTACTCGTACATCACAGGGAACTTCCGCAACATTTACCCATCAAAATTCCTTCCAGCAATGATCCTTTAGTACAGACTCCACTCCAAGCCTATGAGACGCCTGGAATACACGAACTCGTACTCGTACATTCCCCGAAACAGAAGCTTCCGTTCAAAAATGCACAAAACACTACATTACACCCGGCGATTGATTCTGTCTGACTTCTGTACGAAATGCTTATCTTTGCCAAGAGAAACGCATTTCGAGAGTACACGTCTCCAATACGTAAGTTAAGGCATCCTCCACCGCCACCAGCAGTTCATCAAATACCCAGCGAAGTTGTCTATTCCTCGTACCATGTGGAGGAGCAGGGAATGTATTTCTATTCTTCCATCTACTCGTGCCGGGGGTCGAAAGATTCTTCGCATTGAATTTCCACCAAAAATACTTCCCTTCCGATTGAATAGCTCCATCAGAGCCCGGCTATGCGGGACGTGTTTGGAAATTATCATTCGAAAACCAAACAGTCGTATGCAATAAATTTCATATCTGATTTCCCCCTCGGATTATCCTTTTTGAATTTCAAATCGGTAATTTTCAGTCGAGGCTCGGCCAATTTGTTCTCCTTGTGCCGTCGAATCTGAAGACGGTGTACACCACCTCCAGGACTGCGGCGGCGGGAGAAAACTGTTTTTTAAATGAACCTTCGCTCGTAGCTGCTTAGGTACACGCACGTAGTATGTGTAAGGTACGAGTGCAAGTAATTCCCGTAGATACACACACACTTAAGCGCAGAAGTTACTTTCAAAAATCGGTGTTTAAAGTTGAATCTCTCTTAAAGTTTTAATGAGATTCTGTATCCTTAAGATACAGACGAAGACGACCTACGCCAGCTCGTATCGCGCGCATATAACACCTGCTGCTCGTGGCGTATCTTCCGGCCTGGATTCTTAAAGAAACGAGGTGTAAATTTAATTAACTCGCCATGATGATGTATAAGTACACAGCACCTCTTTATGTTTACTTTACACTTCGCCCCCAAATGGGGTGTAATTTGATTCCAGTCTTGCCATTGAGTCGTAAATGGGGGCCACCATTTATTGTGGCCGCGGGGGCTGCGCACACCATCCAGCCGAGGGAGTATTCTTCTCTATTTTATGGCGATAAATTTAGGGCTTGATTTTCTTTGATTCTGGATCTCTTTTAATGTGGCTGCACACCACACAGCGGAGGGATGGAGACGCGGATAGTGTTGGGCGCGCGAAATAAACGGATGTTAAACATGGATGTCGCCGGAGGATGCACGATAGCAAGATAGCAGGAAGAGTTTGAGGAGCATTCGACGTAAATTATCCGTAGGCAGATATTTTAGATGGAAAATAGTGCGTTCCTTCGAGTGAGCCTATTATCAATGACACAATGAAACTGTGGAACTGTGAGTGGTGCAGGATCTAATGGAGTGTGGTGGTGGCTCACCCAAGTTCGAGGAAGAGTTGTGGTTCTTTGAATTCTCTCAGCGGGGAGTGAGTCAAACCAAAGGCGTTTCTAATAGGAAGTGGAATTACCTTTGAACCATATGGCGTACTTAGGAGTGCCTGGCGGGTTATGAAATTAGCAAAGTTTTTTGTATTCCACAACTTAAGGTGGAAGGTGGGTGAACATTAAAACTATTTCGAGAATGAAACCACGTTTCCTGTACTTCTTGGTTTCCTGGATCTGTTTTATTGATTTCAGACGATTCTCTCTCATTTCGAACTCGAATCGAATCGAATTTCGTTTATGCAGAGCAGTCCCTTCTCGAAGATGAACCTGCATCCGGACGTGTAAAATACACGATATTTGTGAGCTTCAAAAAAATCTCGGATAAAGGGACATAGCTGGACTGTATACTAGAGCGCAAGCTAATCTGGAAAGAAAAGACGTTATAAACGAAAAAGAAAGCATCCATAGCCCTCTACACATGGAGCAAAATCTTTGGGGGGTCTAAACCTGCCTTCATCTACTGAATACTGAATACTGAATACATGATGATATCATACCAATACTGTGCTTAGTCTGGCGGTAAGACCTAAAGGCTCTGACCAGGATTCAAGAATTAGCATTATGGAGACCATCACTGCCATACTAGCCTCTTTGACCTAGACCTAGATTTAGACCTCCAACTAAAGGAAGCAGCTGCTTAGAGGGACACATGGTTGAAATAATCCAAACCTTGCAAGAGGCCGATACGGACCACCAAACTATTGGGAGATAGGCACACTTGGGTACTGAAACAGATTATGGCATGACTTCGGCTTAAACATCAAAAAAATTTTTTGAATAGTAGGCCGAACAATATCTCGATTTTAATAGAACGATTAAAGCCTGGAGGGGGTTTGGTATATTCTCATATGAATCCGAAATTGCCGATATACTGGGAAACGAACTGACGGACTTATTATAAAAAAAGGAGGCCCGAATACAACCTGGCCGCCTTCGTACTTGTTGAATTGAACAGAGGCAAAGCGTTCGTGGAACTAGCCAATGATAGATGAATCAGACGTTAATCGTGCCGTATCTCCAGGAAACTCAACGAAACGGATTGAGTAAAGTATGAAGGCGCCACCCTAGTTTTTGCCACTTATCCGTGAAACAACTTGTCTCGGACTCCTTATACAAACGCGAACTTTCGACACTCTGTCCAAAGAAGTATTCATACATGTACCCGCAAGATATGTGCTTTTTGGTGATGCCTATTACCAATATAGACAACGGATCCAGGGAGAGGGTTTTGATGAAGTTCTAGCATGGTTGAGGCACAGAGCTGTTGAGTAGGGCTTGACTAATGCAAAAGTATCAGCATCGAGGTTAATGCTTCATCCTACATTATGACATAAACTATGGTAACCGCTAAAGTCATGAAATGCCAACTTCCACTTCCCACTTACAAGTCGTTGTTACAAGATGCGGTTCTAGAAAAATGTCCACATCAATGCGAAACACAAGCAACCCCAGTATCTACAGAGACATTTCTAGAGATATGCACGAAGATTCAAGACCACAAAGCCTGCGATGCGAGTAAAGACGGCTCCCTGAACTTGTAGTGCATTTTTGCCGTCGCTTTACAGCTGCAAACTATTTATAATAAATCGATGAATAGTCCTGCTTCCGCTACATAATTGCAAATGCATTTGTAAACAACATCACGTATGACATCACTATTTTTAGAAAACCATATGCCCCAATGTACATAATTGAAAAGTGAACAATTCACTGGCTAATTTGTTACAATTGGACTAGACACCGCTGTTGGACATGGTCCAAATAGTCCAAGTGTTTCTGCGGCATGAGATTCTAAAATAAATACTTTACGTGTACGTTACTTGCTTGTTATTTGTTGTCCATTTGCCAACAAGAGAAACAGAGTATCTACATGGGTACATGACTAAAAGATATCGAAGATCGGAACACTTAACTTCAAACATTGCGAAGATATTGATCGCTTTGATGCATTTGCAGCAACAGCAGACTTCTTGCCGCCAATTGGACTATGTACTAGAATGTAAGCGATGCTGGTGTATCTGCTGCAAATGTTATCAAGACTGATCTCTAAAAAAACAAATTTTAGCTTCAAGTAAAGGATTGTTGATCATTCATGGATCGATCGATCAGCTGCAAGCTGTTTTGAAGTTTAGCCTTCATTAGATCTATCGAAGAAGTTACAGAGTTTTTTTGAAAACAGAAGCAATACCAATAGTTGACAATAAACTTAGATCCACCTTTCGACGCGCTATAAGCCACGCTTAATGGTTCCTTGGCTTCGACGGAAAGCCTGGTTAACGGCGGAACTTCTTCCACTAACACAGCTTGTTGCTTTGATGGTAGATCTGCACAGCCCGACGTGTTATTGAGAATTTTTCGAATTGACTGTCATGAAGCTGACGTGGAATATCGAATCTTCATACAGAGCCTTGCTTAGAACACTGTTTGATAGGCATCCGAAGGGCAATTTAAGACTTGAGAAGCTTTTTCATGACATTTATATTCTCGGATGTTTGTCAGACGCTCACGAGAAGTGCGGCCATGTGTTTTCTGGGCATCGATACATGTCCATCCCTCGGTAGTTCAACGCACTAACCACGTGAGCCACGGCGCCCACACTGTGAACTCTTCATCAATTCGAAAGCCGGACATGACAGCATTCATTGTCTTAACCTCTAGAAAAGGATTCGTTCAAGCCATTGCGGATGGAAACAACGTGCCCGGGATCGAAGGCAGCAGAAGGCTGCCATGCTTCAGGCAGACTCTTCAAAGATCGGGAGCCCGGTGCGTTAGTACTTTTCTCTGTCTTGCACGCTTCTTCTCGGATTGCAAATTCACTCCATGCCTTGCTCTTTTCATTCTGCCTATCATCTCCCATGCGAATTCTTCTCTTTCAATTAGAATTAAGAGTAAACCCTAGTACTTGGCCTCGGATTTAGGTTGCTCGGCCTTTTCCTTTGCTAGGTCCCAGAATGTTTTCTAAATTGACCCCTCCGCCCTTTCATCTTTGGAGATGCGGCACTTAGAGCATCGTCTCTACTTTCCGCGAAAAGGTTTCTCAGTTTTGCGACGCCTTCAACAGTAGCCCTACCCTCAACTCAGCCTTGTCCTAAGCTCTGCGTTGTGTTTGTTAATCCTTGTAGTCTTACTGAGGGAAAACCAAAGTATACGTTGCATACGAGTTGAAGGTTTTTTCATTCTACACGCTCCAATCGTAAGCGAACATTTGAGAAACATCCGAGAGTATAAAGCTGATCAAACACTACCACTAGCCCTTTGAACAAGACAGAAAGTCCCTTCCGTTGGTGTGAAGAATATAACTCGACCATCACGAATGGTTAGGGGAGGTAGGTCCTTCATCCTATAGAGCCCTGTAGACTCAAATATTCAGAGAGATAGGCAGTGTTCAAAGGAATAAGATTCACTTTTGAAATATTCAGTCACGTTTGCGTTGACGGGCTTTTAAGGAGCACCATCAGTCGTTTGAGATGGCTAGGACATGTAGAATGAATGGACACCAATGCTCCGGCTCGCAGAGTCTTCAAATCCAACTCGAAGGAACAACGCATTAGAGAAGGTACTCACCTTAGGTGGCGCGTACCATTGAAAGGGAACGCCAACCGACTTGGAGTCCATAACTACAGGCAGTTAGCTAAGGACCGGAGAAGCTTGTTAGTAGAGGCCTAGGTTCAACCCCAACTGTAGCTCCACCTAAGTGAGTAAGTAAGAGGTTCCCTCATGGACAATTGTTGCCTGAACAGAAGACTATGACAACGGGATTGGCTGTAGAATCCTCATGCCCTACGGCAATGCAAGTCTTCTTGCAGAAGTAGGACCAACCCCAACGAAGCCCGATACAAAGCAGCCGGAGAACTCTAAAAATGAGTTCAAAAATATTGTAAAAGCATCACAATGGTTTACATTTAATGACCCACGAGACGGGATAACATGGCTTAAGGATATTTCTACAAATTGGATTGCAAATGGAATTTCTTCCTTAACTGACTGTGCCACACCGAGGTCATTGAATTAAAACCCACAATGACAGGTAAACAGGAATGTTCCAAACATCTTAGGTCCCTTTAGAGCCGCAAATTGCAAAGCCAACTCAAATTTTATTCCTTCATTTTACTGTCGCCGTCACTGTTATCCAATTCCATCGTTCGTAGGACTCAATTATACCTACCTTCCACTGATAACAATAGCAACGCTCTGGACTGTTCTCTCCATCAACAACTCAGCACTCGTTGTGACAACTCAATTCTGTGTCTTATTTCTGCAACGCTAAGGGGCATATCCGCTTCAAGGACATGCAATAAAATTTCTCAACTTGACGGACACGTTTTTTTACTGTCTTCGTCATCCCCCTTTCTATTCTTTTTACTTGTTTTTTTTTTTCTTTTGCTCCTTATTCTCCTTGCAGTGCGGTTTATTTATTTGGCTCCTTCTCGAATAATGACCTGAACACAGTCCCTATCAAACATCGTGTACTAAACACGACGACACGACACGCCAAAAGGAGAGAATCTTGTTTATGTTGGCACTAATGGTACATTGGGGGGCGGTAAAAAATTGCCAAGATAAATTGATATCCTTCGCCGACAACACACACACACACACATACACATACGCAACCATACAACAATGATAATAAAAACATTTGACCAAGCAAGTAGAAAATAAGGAGGAGATTCGTGCTACCATTGCATAAAATTTGATGCTGATGCTTACTGCCTGGCTAAGGTCAACTGTGCGGTTTTAAGGGTAAATTATAATGGCGAATCCTTGGGGATTAGGTCTTTCTTGTGACGTTTGCCTACGTTCCTTTCCGAGCCATGTTCTGAGTCCTTGGCTTAAGTGTGTAAGACTATAATAAACTAGTGGATATTTTATTGAGTTTACTTTCGGCTTTCGAATTTCCTGTGTGTCCACATGTGGCAGGAGGAAAGGGAGGATTGCGTGAATCTATCCTATTACAGGAATTTGTTCCGATATCCTTTGCGTTTGGTTTTTTAATATTCCAATACAGGCCGACCGTTCAATGTGTGATGGAATTATTTAGGAAGATTTCCGTAACATGCTCGTTAGGGGGTCGAGTGAATGGAGATGGTTCGGTTTGGAAAATAATCAGAAGGATTTACGCAGAACACGGAGGAAACTGTGAAAGGATACTGACGTGCTGTTGGCATAGATATTCCAATTGACATGCATGCGTGACGGATTAGTGTATCTACTTTTCGGTACAATGCGGTCCTTTTGCACATGTAATCCTTCGATTCTTAATGTATCTGTTGCAGATTAATCGGATGCGTTTCAAGGTTGTACGATAACTACTCTATTCTTCACTAAAGGAAGCCATAGCCTACCTTATATCCTCCTCAGTCTGTTCACACCAAAAGTGGATATCCTTATGGTAATGGGAGACCCCAATGCAAAGAAAAGCAACAATAATATAAACTCATAGCCTCTACCGATCGGAAGAGAGCCAATCGACAGTCTCGATAGTTTTAAAATCATCAATTTCTGACACTCCCAATCTAGACGACAATAGTCCTGGGCCGGGATATAACAGAAGAAGGTCTCAGTTGCACAAGACCATAGGCCCAGGCGGCTTAGTAGATTAACTCTTCGAAGAGGCAGAATATGATTCGAAACTATGTCTGATAATTGGATCTTATGTACCATTCCCTATTCCATAAGAAACCTAACCTGCGGACAGATTAGAAATTATCAGTGGGGTTCACTGGTTCGGTGGAAGCCTTGCATCGATATCATAGGATCGCTACCAACAACATCGATAGCGTTAATGGAGACCATGCTCAGTCTCATTTTACTAGACTTTACTTTGTAGGACTAAGAGAACTACGATCATGATCATCGAACCCCTATGGTCATGTATTGATACTATCTCGATGGGAGGCCACTGACAGATTGAAAGAAACTGATGCTTGAATTTGAGATGAGATTTGTCAGGCAAATTCCAGATAGAGCCTGCTGAACGCACCATAGAACCGACAATGCACCGACGTTTCTATGATGAACTGGAAACTATTTAAGGCATTTAGACCTTAATTCTAAATGAGAGTTTTAGTGTCGTTCAAGCCGAAATCAGTTAGAACAGTTTCCTCGGCAAAATGTCTAAAGACAGACACGCAGCCCTTGAGGCTCTGGACTCTGCGGCAATTAGAAGGAATATTGTGGGCCTTGCAAATCGCTCCTGAACCCAGAGCCAATAGCTGACCCTAAGCTGGGTACCAGGGCATAGGAATACTTTACATAATATGATGTATTCTTCTTACCTAATGGTAAGGTACTGGAAGACGTCTAAGGTGGAGCACATCACATTCACTACGCTCACGATTGCTTACTTTCAAATCGGATAGCATTCTTCGGATGACTAAGCTTAGAGATTATAGGAAGTAGAGAGTAGAGCTCAACATTGCCGGACAGCAGTTCGAGAAACTGAAGGGACGTCAGAAACTAACTGAAAGGAAAAGCTACATTCGAAATTCTATGCAAAGTCTGGAGAAGCAAATTTATTAGCCCAAGAATCCAATGAAGTAGGCAAGCCACACACCTTCCTTGTTTGGTCCAAACATGCTTCAAAATGGCCAAGGAACTTATAGAGACTATCATGCCAAGGAAAAGGTGGCAGTGGATTGGACATGCCTAGTAGAGTAAGAACAACTCTAGTTGTCACGCAGTGGAGTTTGCTTACCCAGGCACGTAGAATTACAGAAGAGCAGTAGGAAGCAGCTCAAACGCGTTTTATTTCTCCAAACAAGAAAGCACGCAGATCCACATTGGTGACGCCATTTGCTCCGTGATGGGTTAACAAAGTTAGGTTAAGTTCTTACCGAAGGATGGCCAACATGTTTTCAAAGTAGTCACGCCAACCTCTATCAGATTCATCGAGGGAACAACTTTCGAATTCCTTCTACCCCAACCACTCCCAATGCTCCTTAAACACATCGACCATATCATGACGAAGGGTGCCCGGTTTCCTTTCCGGATTTGCAGCCATTAGCTTGTGAAACCTCCGGATGTTGTGCTTGTCACGGAACTCATCGACTTTTTTTAGTCTGATTTGTTGTGTTTTGCCTTGCTGACTAAATTAAATATTTTCAGCTATTCAAGCAAAAACAATATCCTTACTTATATTCCAAAGCAATGCCCAGTCAACGGCTAAGACAATGCATTTCTTAGAACAAGCACAGACGTCTTTACCTAGTTCTCCATTAATTCGTCCACCAGCTTCGTCCTTTGAGGAACTTCTGTTGACTTAAACAAGACAATAAACAGGACATTCATCCTCTTCGTTATTAGTGACTCCTGAGACGAGATTTCTCTACGTGATGTGCATTTCATTTGTTTGTCCTTTTGTCTGTCATACACGTAGACGTGCAACAAAAAAAAAAAAAAAGCCAAAAACCTTCTGCACTGTCTGTCAGCTTCGGCAAATATTTACTTCATATATTCTGAGTGCTCTCCGAGTATTTGTTTTAACCCTTTGGCCTGCCAAGCATAGTGACATATTAAATCCGTCGAAGGACCTTACTTCTTTGACCATTTTCCATTGAAAAAAATTATTAATAAAATCTAATTGGAGTCCGGGCTCTATTTAGAATGACCCGCCGCTGCGCCGTGTATCTCAATTACTGTCACCGATGCTGTTCCGACTGTCCTCGGACCGGAGCCGGACTGGGTTGCCTGCTTTGAAGTGAATTTATTTTGTCGTTCGCAGATTAAAAATTTAATTGCAGGATAAATTGCTACAAAAATCGATATAAAAAAATTAATTGGTTGCCATGTCCCGTGGACATGTCTACATTAGCCAGGCTAGTATGGCGAATGTGAACAACAGCGCGAGCACACACCTGTTGCATCGGAGTCGGAGTCGTAGGGAGCGCGAATTGGCATAAATGTTGCCAGCAGCCAAACCACGGAATTCCGTATGCATGACTGGACGTATGTTTGGTCATTTCTGGAGGCAATCCATGTCCGTTTTATGTAAAGCGCAATCCATTCCTTGCGTCAGCGCACGGTAGCCGGTTAGTTGGTGAGTGGTAGACCTATACTCGTATGTATCTGCAGTAGGACCGATGTGCCCCTATAATTGCAATAAAATAGCCGTAATGTGATGGTGTTAAATTACTTCGTAATGGCGCTAATATTCGGCCGTGATTGCATACGTGCGCTCTTTGAACGTTTCGCTACGGGCGTTGTAACCGCAGATTGGTATGAGACGCAAAATGGCAAAGCAATTCATTAAATTGCAGTTGCAGCGAGTTTTGATCAAGTGGTGGCAATATAAAATAAGTACACTTGAAGTAATTTATGGGATAGTAGCCCCCATTGTGGGGATTGGGAAAGTTTGATTTAGAATAGGCAGCATACGAGGTTATGATTGTACCTTGAGTGTGGTCATCAAGTAGCCTCTTGAACGAAAAGCAATTCCAACATTCTCTGAGGAAAAGACTGTACAAAAGCAGCGGCTAACCAAGTCACCAGTAGCCAACGATTAAATCAAAATTTTAAGGTTAAGGTTCTGCAAGGAATGATATGAGCAGCCGTTTTCAGGAGCTACCAATGAAGCATAGAAATAGAGTAAGTAGTTCAAAAGGGAAAGCCAACCAACATCAAAGTCACGGAAGACTTTATCATCAGAACCATTCTGAAGGGGTTTTCAGTAAGGACATAACAATTTTGTTTTCAAATAAAACACAGAATATTTGAAATATTGGGCTGAAATTTATTCCACATTTAGTGCATGTATTGAATTTAAGTACAAAATTCAATCCCGCTGATATGGTCACCGGGAGCATGTTTGCAGCCATCGATTCTTTGGTATCAAAGATGCACCACTGTTCTACACATATCGGCCGGAACGTTGCGATTTTTGCTATTATTCCTGAGCCCATCTTACGTTATTGGCTTGTTGGCAATGACATCACGTTACTCCATAAAACGATGAACTACAACATTTCTCGAGATTACGCGATTATCCCCTTCAATAGATCAATTGATTGACCAACTGTGCGGCATGTGGCACTATCTTGTTGGAACCACATGTAAGTGATATGAAGTTCATTCAATTTGATCCAAAATGACATGGTAGCGATGGCTTATTCACAAAGCCATTAAGCCAAAAATGTGTTTCATCATGGAAGATGGTTTATCCTTCAAACTTACTCATATGCAGAGCCAGTTTGAGAGAAGTCTTGCAGCTTCAAATGAACAAGCGGCTTCAGTTTTTGACTTAATTTTATCTTTTAAGGTTTAAGGCCAAGATTTTCATTCAAAATTTCCACAATGTGGGCTAATAGATTTGGGATTACTGTGAACGGTGTGAAATCAACTGTTTCGGGTCATTAGAACTGATGTTTTCAAAATTTTTAACGGTGCTTTGCCTTAGGTTAGGTTAGGTATGTGGGTAGGCGACTAGAACACGTCGCCACACTCAGGTCAATACAGACCCATTGTGATACCCAAAGGGGAAAGAGTCCCTTGCCCATTGGTAAACCATAGTACGGATTTGTGACTTGTGGATCACCAAACCATCCTGTTGATTTGATGAACCTAAAAATCTAATTTATTGGTCTGTTCGCTAATTCTTCGAGGTCACGGAAAAAGTGTCGCCTTAGAAATTTGAATCTAAGGTGGATAAGCATAGGGCAGTGAGGAAGAAAGTGGGTTGTATCCTCATTAGCTTCCTCGTCTCCACATCCCCGACATAGGTCTTCATCCGTGAGTCTTAAATTTCTCATGTGGTACCGAAGAGAGTTATGCCCCGTAATAATTGCTATAAGGACAGAAAGAGACTTCCTATCCTTTAGCATAATTCAGTCGGTCCTACTTTTGTCAAAGCAAGACCATAGGCTTCTGGTGATCACATAGGTGTCCAGGGAGGTCCATCTTCTATTGACCTCACTTCTGGCCAAGATCCATGCCTTTTGCTTCAATGTGCAAGGCGGGATGAACACCGAGGTGTCTACCTGTTGCGATGTAGATTCAGAGCCTCTTCTTGCCAGTTCGTCTGCCTTCTCATTGCCTGGAATACCTTCGTGTCCAGGGACCCAGCAGAGTGTAACCATGTGCTGTGTTCCAAGAACCCTGAGTTCTTCGCGACAGCACTTCACAAGCTTGGATTTTATTTCGTTTGCAGTAATCGCTTTAATTGCCGCCTGACTGTCGATGAAAAAGGTGATACCTTCCGGTGGTATTGCCTTCATCGCAGTCTCACGGGCAGCTATTGTCACTGCCAGGACCTCCGCTTGGAAAACACTGCTATGGTTCGGGAGGCGGACTGATCTAGATATCCCCAGCGGTTCATAAAAAATGCCAGACCCTACGCCTACATCCATCTTAGATCCATCTGTATAGATAGAGATGGAACGTGTGTAGGCAGGCTGGCCATCCTTCCATTCTTCCCTGCTTGGGAACGAGCTAGTAAACGGTCTATGAAAATCTAGGAACGGAGTGAGGTAATCCGTATTATAGACTTTTCCTAGATATTTCTCCAGGATCATGAAATGTCCTGTTGCATTATGATTCCAGCTATCTGACTGACTTATTCTTAGGGCACTTATAGCTGCCGAGGTTTTAACAAAAATGTCCACCGTATATATATATATAAATAGCCCTGCAGTAGGTGTTGTTCTCATGGCACTTGTGGTGCCAATGCAGGCCAATCTCTGGATCCTCGTGAGGGCCGCTAAGTTGGTGGACTTGCTGGCGGACGGCCACCATACAAAACAACCATACGTCAGAATAGGTCTTACTATCGCCGTATACATCCATAGTATAATTTTAGGTTTTGGACCCCAGTTCTTTCCAAATATTCTACTACAAGTATAGAAGGCTATAGTTACTTTCTTAATTCTTTCATTGATATTAGGTCTCCAGTTAATTTTTTTATCAAGAACGAGTCCTAGGTATCTAGCGCTATCCGAGATTTTAAGGGGAGTACCCCCAATGGACGGTAATGTGAACACAAGAATTTTTCTTTTGCTAGTCCACATTTCTCAGCCCAGGTGACTAGGATCTTAAGCGCGTTCTCCAATATTTCGCTAAGGGTAGGTAGAAATCTACCTGTGGCCAGTACTATGTCGTCCGCATATGCAATGTCCTTAGCACCACTGTACCTGAGTTATAGCAGCACCTCATTTAGTACAATGACCCATAGTAGCGGGGAGATTACTCCGCCTTGAGGGGTACCTCTGGAGACGAATGCTTCCATCTTTGTACCCTCGTGTGCTGCGATAATATGTCTTTCCTCAAGAATTGCAACAATCCAGTTGGTGAGTGAATCGTGAATCTTGAGATTTAACAGGGTTCTTCGAACCGCATCCCTTTTGACATTGTTAACAGCACCTTCAATGTCCAAGAATGCGGCAAGAGTGAATTCCTTGTCTTTTAAGGACTTCTCGATAGAGCCGACAATGCAGTGTAGCGCCGTTTCCACACTTTTTCCTTTGGTATAAGCGTGTTGGGCTGTGGACTTGACCTCGGGACGAAGTCTGCTGCGAATGTAGATATCGGCTAACCTTTCTAATGTTTTTAGAATGAAGGAGGTTAGGCTAATAGGCCTGAAATCTTTGGCGGTGGTGTGGCTGTGCTTTGCCTTACTGGGACAGGAACATGTTGACACAAATTTATTCATTTTAGTATGCACAGCCTGTCTGGTGGGTCGATTATTACGATCGAAGTAACGACCACCGACTAATACAAATGTAAATCTTAGCTGACGTTCTGACATTAAGATATCAGAAGAAAAGTTAATGGGTGCGTTCATCATGTCCCTATTTAAAAATCCTTCATCGAATATACGTATGGTAATGTCCTTCTTTTTCGGATCATCATCACCTTGTCCACGGTGGTAAATATCTTTAAGAGTTATCTGAGTCTGGTTCCCTTTCTGGAAAACTAAATCAGTGCAACTGACATTGCATACCCTTGCACGGAAAATCGAACATCACACGGAGTACACTATGGTGATGTTTCTAGAAATGAAGGTGCGCGTAACGATGTGAAAACATCAGCTCTGTAAAGGATCATTTTGTGATATGATGAATCTCCGGCTGAATAGTCCGATTGGCAAGGGTTCTATTTCCAAAAATTTCGAAATAGCTTCCGAAACGCTAGACTACGCTGTTAAGTGTTCACAAAAACTGCCGGGTAGTTATATGTTCCAGGTTATTCTGGGACGATGAGGTGTTTCTGAAATACAAGTCGATTCAGTTTTACACCGAGCGACGGTGACTTAATCTCAGTCTCTCCTCCCATCTTCTGAATTTTTGTAGCTTGTTCCAAGCGGAATTAATGGCGATTAGATAAGTTGACAAACGTGATATCCACTACAGATATCCGCCTCTTTTCAGGTAACCAAGCAGTTATCAAATCCTTGGAATCTATATCTAATACATCGAAAGATTCTCTAGAGAACTATTCGTTTGGTTGATGGCGATACCTGGCACATAGTTTGAGCTAAACTTAAACCTAATGTCCTTCCTCGGTATTCTTGCGCTAAATATATAAAAAGTTCCGCGTATATCAGTTAATATTATCGTTTTGCTTCAGACCAAATCTCTGAACATACCCGGAGCTCGTCTCGAGGTTCACTTTATTGAGCCTGTTCACACTGGACTGACAGACTGGATTTTTTTTACATTCACGTGTTCAGATTTTATGTTCTGCTTGGACACTTCCTCGGATTTTGTTTTGACGTACTAATAGTTGGCGCCAACTGAAATAGGTTAGCTTTTTAACAACAAATTCTTTTTATAACAAAGCTAATGATTTTCACAACTTTTACTTTTGTATTTGTATTGATAACTTCGTAAATTTCTTAGTTTTTAAGTTTTTTACTTGCACCTACACCTTGTATTCGTGCAAAATTTGGAACTCGAGATTTTAATCAAACTTGACATTACTATGATGGAGAAGTCCAAAAAAGTAGGTCCACCAATGCCGTCTGTCTGTCTGTCTGTCTGTCGGTCTGTCGGTCTGTCTGTCTGTCGGTCTGTCTGTCTGTCGGTCTGTGCACGAAGCTACAGCCTAAACGAGTGGGTGAATTTAGATCAAACTTCATATATAGAGTCTGTGTGATAATCCCTAGAGGCGAAATCGGAATTTTCATTCTAACCTCAAAATTAAGGGTAGTTTAAGGCCGATTTCAGTTCAAAGAGATTTTCTCGAAAACGGCTCTAACGATTTTGATTAAACTTCATATTTCAATTAGTCTAGTCAATTGCAATCAGATGATGTATCGTGCTGCTTACCAAAATTGGCAACAATGGTACTTTACTTATAGCCAATTTGACAAAAAGTCGATTTGTAGGAAAACGGCTTCAATGATTTACTTCAAATTTAATATTCGGACTAGTACGAAGTAATGCAACACGATGCCGTACCACGTTTTGGTCTAAGTATGATACAATGGTACTTAGGACCGAGGTGACTAAAAGCCGATTTGCTTGAAAACGCTTTCAACGATTTTATTAAAATTTTCACATAAGATTAAACGTCTCAAATCCTAACAGGAACTGTATCACATTTTTGGCCAAAAGTTAGTACAACGGTATTCTTCGTGAAATCGAGCAGATGGAGCCAATTTATTCGAAAACGGCTCCAACAATTTTTATTAAATTTTATATTATAGCAAGCCTTTTTAAACTCTATGAGATGGCATACAAGGTTTTTGACCAAAACTGTTTTAAAAGGTACTGTACTTAAAGCCAACTTCATAAAAATTCGATTTCTCGAAAACTTTTCTCGATCGATACTGTTTTATTTTCATATCTATTCTTCTTTTACAAAACTCTTTAAGATGAAATACCACGTTTTTGGTTAAAACGGCCTAAAATTCTACTTTCCTTGCAGCCAGTTTAACAAAAAAACGCTTTTCATGTCATATTAATACGCAAACATGAATTTTGTCCCATATTCTTCCTACTGAACCGATTTTCAAAATTATATACCATTGCGAAAGATTATCCTAGAACACAGCTGCTGTCATGGAAACGTTTTGATTGGTGCGATTGTTACTTTTTTAGGGACTTTGAGTTTCCGCATATTCACCGGAGTTCAAAGGCAATGAATTTATGAGTGAAACTGAAGGAAAATAACATATTTAGTAACGACGTTGCTTGATTTTCAAGAGCTTTATCAAATCCTACAGACGATATCTAACGTTTTTGGCCAATCTGCTTAGAACGATGGTTTACCTATATTCAACTTATATATATATTCGTTTATTTCTTTTTACCTCAAATACACACAAGAATTTGAGATATAGGTGCAAGTTTGTACGGCCCAGTCGTGCACTTTATTTTCTTCCCCTTTGTCGAGTGACAGCGATTAAATTTCCAAACGTCAAAAAAATCGAGGGAATTTTAATAAATCTGAAAATTCGGTCAAGTCCTGTGTCAACAGGCTCATTTGGTTTCGATTTGTCACTGTGTCATTGCTTTCCTGTCAAACGTCAAATTGACCGTCTTCGGATTTTGATCAAGCTCCTCAGTCAATTCATGCTGAACTCATAGAGTGCGCTCTGAGCAGTAGGTGCTCCTAATGCTCTGTTCTAAAAATGAATCACAAAGATTTTTTGACAACCCAGGCTGTGCTCAGAACTAAAGAAGGAAAAAAGCCTTATCTTTTGAAGTAAGGTACCTATTTGGGAAGTCCTTCCTTGGACTCATTAGTTCTAACACAAAGGGCTTTTAAAGGAATGTTTGCTAACCTTATTTTCTGACCTTGGTTTTCAAAATCCCCACCATCTACAAAGAAAAACAAACAAACAAATAAAAATTCAAAATCACATCAAAAATAATTTATTCAGATTCAGTAAATTAAAACCAAAAGCATCTCCATGAACGCACCTTTAAGTGAAATAATTCACGACCCCAACAGAGCGTTGGAGTATTGACATGACGACAATGCGAAGCGCTGTCATTCACCAGAACACGTTACGTACTACATACCTATGTACAACCCTTCTAAATTATTTTACCATTGTCTATAGTTGCAGAGGGTATACACAGCATCACTACTGTTTTGAAAAAGGAGAGGAAAAAACCAAGAACACAGGCGCTGCAGCCTACAGCTTGTGTGCATCCATTTCAGGTCTGCTTTTTTTTTTCATTTTTCAGAGCCTCCCCCGCCCCCTCCCTGTCATTATTAATGCAACCCACAGTCACACAAAGTTATCCTTGAGTTCAATTGCAGAGAGCAGATTCACAGAATCACAGAATCAGAACGTTTGCCCGCTTTTGAATGCAGTGTCAATTGCTCCCGCAGAAAAAATTATGACTGCATCCTCTTGCGAAAGCAGAATGCTCTTATAAATTGTATCTATAGATACACATGGGGCTGTGGTGCTATCTTATGGTGTTTGGCGTTTTATTTGTTTTTCTTATCGTCAGCGCGACAGAACAAACCTGTCTGCCGTTTGTTATTATATGCAATTTTATTTTTGTTGGACTGTAGCCAAAATATGTTTATCATTACCAAAAGCCGGCCGGTGCTCAGTAGGTAAAGGCTGAATAAAATCTGCACACAACGGGGCATGGCTGGGCAAATAGATACTCGTACATACGTTAGCCGTCCCGTGTCAGTTGTGCTGTGCATTTCAATGTTCAATGTAATCAGCAAAAGTCAAGGAAGATTCAGTAAAAATAGTTTCAACCAAATAAGTGTACATATACCGTGTAGGGGTTTTTACAGTCGGTGGAAAAAGTATCTACGAGCTGAGTTTGTTTTTTTTTTGGAAATTTATTACTTGTTCGGTATTCTTTTTTTTCCAGCACACTGTGTTTACATGGTGGTATTTATTTTAACAAATGTGGTAATACCAGGAATAAGTCAGAAAGATGGGTTATATCATACATCTGCCCACACATCCTAGAGCGATCCGCCTCCGACTCAGTTCTACAGTAAGTGTATCTCGCTATGACAACTAACCAGAACCATGTGGATCTGAAGAAAAAACTCAGAACTTACTCTCAACTTGGCTGAACTTCGAACCCCAAAACACCTAGAGGTGACTCAACTAACATTACTTACGACTCAGCAATGTTTCCACCAAGAGCGGGACTGATTATGTGCAAAGCGTTTGAAACTTAGTTTTGAAAACAGTGATAGACTTCGGTAGGTTGGTTGGTGGCTTGGGTAAGAAGAGTGAAGCCCGTCTTCAAAGCCCTTAGGTCAGTTTATGTATACCCATTGCGCTGCCCTTAGGGGAAAAGATGTATCTCTTAGCGAGTGTAGCATTACACGCATGTTTGTCGCTTACTGCGTCTGGTATACAAACCATCCTGCTGACGGACAATTCCTCGATATCCTGGAAGAAGTATCCTCACATAAATCTCTTTCTTAATTGGCACCAGTTTGGGCAATAACTCAGGAAGTAGGTAGTATCCTCTTGAACATCCTCATCATTGCATCCTTTTATTTGCTTACTTAAGTGGCGCTACAGTCTTGGGTGGATTTGGGCCTCAATCAACAAACTTATCCAGCCTTTCGTTGTGCACCTTAAGTTGGTTGATGTTTTCTTCCACTTGGTCGTAACACCTAAGGTGAGGTCCTTCCTCTACTGCGTTGTCCTTCCGAGTTGAAATCGAAGACTCTTCGAGCGTTGGGGTCTATTCGCTCTGCATGTCCTAGCCATCGTAGACGACTGATGCATTCCCTGTCAAATCTTTTAATCCAAAGGCATCTAAAGAATTTTACGTTCAAAACCATTGAGTATACATAGTTTTATCCGTCTTTGTTATGTTCCATGGTTTTGAGGTATGAAACAGAGTCTCCTGGATCTTTCTTGACAAGGCCTTGCTATTTAATGGACTTTTTGAGCGAAAGAAACAGCAATTGGCAAGAGCAACCCCTTCATTTGATCTCTGAAGTTATGTTGTTGCCACAGTTCATAGCAGAGCTGAGGTAGACGATCCCTCATTACCCACCACATCCTCTATAATGGTCTTCATTTCCCGCTTCGTGTCTAAGTGTGCAAGGTGATGCGTTCACCATGGAGTCGACTTGCTCCAAGTCGCTGAGTATTGGCCTGCAGAGTCTCACATTATGCTGTGTTTCAAGAACCCTAAGTTCTTCTCAATAGCACTTCACAAGCTTTGATTTATTCTGTACCAGATATCGTTTTCATCGCTGCCTAGCTGTAGATGAAAAAAGACGATATCGTCACGTGGTATTCAGGACCTCTGCTTGGAAATCGCTACTGTAGTTCAGGAACCTGATTGATTTACATACCCCTGATATCCAATTCGGATCTTTCAGTACAAACCTCTGTATTTCTTTGCTGCCCATTCCTCTCTGATATCCATTTGGCTTGTGTCTTAAAAAGTCAAGAAAAGGCGTCACTACTCTTCAACTGACCGATTGACTTATATATCCTTTGGGAGTTTGTGGCTACCGATTCTTGTATAACAAGGTCTAGCGGAGGTAGGTTGAGAATGAGCTCGGGACCAGCATTTGGAATTGTTCTCAACCCACTAGTAGAACCAATTATTGACCTTCGAGATGACCTTTTTATATTTTAGTTAAGTATACGCCGCACAATAGCTTTGTACATTCACAAAATGATTTTGTAACCTGGCCCACAGATTTTCCCAAAAATTCTACTACACGAGTAGAAGACTATCGTGGTGTTCTTACGAATACTCTGTGCAAAATGGGTTACCCATACGCCACCGCACCAGATACTGACATCTTGAATCCATCTTCAGCTGGTTACATTCAAGCCGGATATTCTGTTTCTGTGCTTCATGAGCACAAACGGGCCTAGTTACTGCTTCGCTATGACTGAAAAAAATAAGAAATTTTTGCCCTGAAAAATGTATGAAAAAATTTGGTTGCGATACTGACATTCTGCATATACCTTCACCTAACTCAATTCAAGCCGGATATTCTGTTTCTGTGCATCTTAAGCACAAGACTTGCAGGATAACCACGAGATTTTCATAGGCCACAGTAGCCTGAATGTATCATGTGACCTATGGGACCTATTTAACTTGCCCACCAAACGGTCTCAGGTTCTGAGTTTCCACTGAACTGACCAAGTTTCGCGCAATATTGGGTCAACCAGCTACACCTCTCTCTCATAAGCAAGATTCAGAGAATGGCTTACAATTCTGTCACCAGTGCCTTCCCTGCAATTCCCATAGAGGCGCTGGAAACTGTGGTGCATATCCTTCCTCTGGATATTTATGGGAAAAAGATGGCAATGAAACCTGTGTTCCGGCTCGTGCCCCATTCCTCAATCGTGCATTCCATTCCTGGACATCAACATTCAAAACCACCAGCGTATTCCCAGTCAACAGAATTGGCCAGAGAACACGAACAGTATATTTTGCACAGGAAAACTACTCTGATGGATCTAACAGAGGTGGGGGCATAGAGCTTGATTTTTTTCAGTTTCCTCTTACTGTCAGCATGCCATTTATCTCGAAGTGAGTCAGACAAATAGCTCTGGACTGCCAAACGAGGGATCCATTGAATCTACCTGTAATCACTCCAGAAAAATGTGGCCACAGTTGAGAAGACGCAGGACAAAAAATCTGCTACAAATCAGTAGACCACGCATAGGTCCTCTAGTCGGACTCTCGATGGGACATTGTGCGTTAGATGGGGTATCTTTAGGGCTTGGAATCGCAGTAAATGTCCTGACTATATGGATGAAGAAGAGGAAGAATCACCAGTTTACCTTCTCCCCTTTACTGGCCCTTGATTGGTCTCTCCATATAAAGAGAAGGCAACCGGGACTTAAAAGTCCAGTCGAATGTAGTTGTGCAGTCAAGGACCTGAAAGAACTGAAATTTCATTGATTGAGCATGGCATCTGGAACCCACCTGAGCTGATCTATCATCCAGACTCTTTTCAGAAAATCATGTCGTATGTCGTACAGCCCACGGCGCCGTTATGAGACGTCTTAGTCTTGGAATCAACTTCGAAGTGGTAGCTCACCTCCTTACGAAGTTTTTCATCAGTGCAGCGCTGTCTTCTCTAGGACAGTATGAGGGGTCCTCTTCTTCGAAACGCTACCTATCGAGTCCCTTTAATGCTGAGACCAAATTTGAAGAAGCGTAATCTGTCTCCTCTGCGCTGTTTTGGATGTAATCACGTCTGACCTGGTTGCTGAAAAGAGGGCCCCTATCAAGACGTCGCTTAAGTCGTTGATGACAGACCCAACTTATTACAGCTGAACCGCGAAAGTAGCTCCTAAAGAGGTTCTCTCCTGATTAAGCTCGCCTTTTGCATTCGGTTAGGGGACGATTTAGAAGAAGTTAAGAAACCTTTAAGTAAGTCTATAAGAGTCAACTCTAACTCTTACCCTTACCAAATACTTTTTACAAGATCCAACCAGATTCCTCCTTCGAATTGCTTTTCCTTTGAAGTGGCCTCCACACATTCACTTATACCGACGGTTACTCCCAATTGGAAGAACCGAGATAAGCACGGTTTTAACAGTACCAACAATCAACATTTGAAATCTTTATTTTAATGTGCTCAAGACCTAGCTACGCAAGACCACTTCCAAGACACAATAATGAGGAATAACTAGTAAGTACACATTAAGACTGAGCTGTATCTGCTACAGATAGTGTTTATTGTGTAATGAAGCAACACGCTCATTGTCCTGTCCACCCCCTCCACCACACTAGATGTCAAGCTTTTATCAAATCAAATGACCCCCATTCCGTCTGAAACAATGAGGCAATCACAACTTGGCCATTTTTACTACCACTATTGTGTGCCCATAAAAACTCATCCTTATCTCGGTGGTCATTATAGCAACTTCCATTTTTATTAAACTACATATCTCGCAGTCCTAATAATCCCTCCAGGGTATTCCTTATTACCCCCAGCCCCATGCGCCCCCTGGGACCGGAACCTATTCCATCAGAAGAACATTCGTAACTCTCTCCAAACGCAGTTCAACTCCGCATTTTCGTAACTAAAGTCAACCAAACTATCCAACCAACACACATCTTTTTTATGTTTACATTATTCAGTGGTTGTCATTGGTTTTCTATGGAAGCTTATGACAAAGGATCTGCCTTTTATGCTAATACATCCTTACATCCTTGCGTACATATATGGTCGAAGGTCCAGTGTCCCCCGTTCGAAATAAACACCTCGGGGCCGTATTATTACATGCGCTGGCCTTTCCTGCTGGAATCCTTTCCTGCCCACATAATGATCCATTAGGGGGTGGTAAAGTTGTTATTAAAAGCAACTGAGAAAACCTCTCGGCAGTTTACACAGTACAACACAGTAAAACCATTGACCACAACAACGGTCCAATTGGGATGCGTGTATTTCGCTGAATAAAATTTGATATTTTATTTTGTGGCATCGGGAAAGCAATCCTACGAAATGAAATGGCCAAAGCGCCTCTGGTAACGGAAGGCCAGTCCTTTGGCTTCGTTCACTATACTCTAATACCTTGGACATTGTACATGACATGTCGAGTCGAGTCGAGGCGACCCTTTCAATAATATGGCCGGCAATATCAACAACAACAAATAAAAAATAAAAGAAAGTATGAATGTTTACCCCCTGTGGGATTTTACTTTACTCGTAATGACCACTCGGAGACTTGCAGGAGTTATTTTTTGTAAGCATGCCAATGGTTTCCTCTTTTTTTTTTTTAGTGGTACCACTTTATAACCTTTAAATTACAATATCGGATTATTGATGCATGCGCTCTTTAGTTTATTTTATTGAACACACGAGTTTCCTGGTAATTCGCCCCGTGGGTGCGTGTAATTTGTTGTACTCGGCAAGGGCAAGGATCAGGAACGGGTTGGTTACATACATCGTAATCTGCAAACGTGGGTGGAGTTCAATATTAATCAAACGATTACTAGATGGCGTGCCAGGTTATTACCGACATTAGATTACAGTACTTTATGCTAGGCAAATACGTGGCCTGACCTTTCCTTAGTTTGGCCATAAAATTTGAGTAACCCTGTTCGGAAGTACAGCTGAGCAATGTATTGAGGCACGTCCACGATTTAAGCGGCAGTTTGCATAATCCAATAGCCGGGATAATCCAATTCGACAGTCAAGCCTCCTTGCGTGTGCCGTAAAGATGTATAGTTTCATCCACTTCTTCGTTCACACAGGGGTGATACAGGGGTGATGCCAAAGAGATGATGTACTCCAACTTAAGACTGATTTATAGCTTACACCCTACGACTACGGAGCAATGGGTTCCAGGTTCAATCTCTAGCCCATATCTAAAATATCCTTCACGGCCCCACCTCTAGCGAGTGTCAGAGAAACATCCGAGAGTACAACTGTCTTGGAAAAGCTTTTGAAAATAACCAATTGCCTTTCGGATACGGCATTCAAGAGTAGGCCCCCTCCGATCGTGTGAAGAATATAACACGTAGAACACAAATTGTTGTGAGAAGCTAGACCATGGATCCCACTGACGCGTTGCGCCTTTTCCATGCCATCTTTGACATTTGTGACATGTACAGTCTGAACCATGGATAGTTAAGTCATAATCAACTGGATTCATCACTTCTGGGTGATCAAATGCGTCGGCAAGGTAGATCCTTCACTGATGCACTGTCAACATTTTATGACATTTGGAGAAATAAAAATGGAGTTATTGGGTTTGAAGTGACAGTATATTTGTGTCAGCTGTACAAAAATGGGAAACAGCTAATACTCGTGGTTAAGATGTGTCTTAAGCTTGGTTTACACTTCCACTGAATCATTTCAATTTGTTAACCAAAGTTAGGGTGATGTTGGTATGAGTGGTTGGTGTGCTCACTTCGCTATAGTAGAACTGGTCCTGAACTAAAAAGTCTCTCTAGCCAGCTCGATTTTTAACTAGCTGCCAGAACAGTAGGAGTGGGCCTAATGGTTGGAAAGGTGAAATATGTGGAAAGGACTGCAAATCTGCCATAACTGCCAAAACCATGATCAAACGCTCCTATCATCATCTAGCAAAGAAGGCGCTTGATCCAGGCAGGAGAGAATCAAGGCAGATGATCGGCCTGAACACCAGACAGAAACACGCTTACAGACTGGGACTAGTGACATCATCTACATCCTGAGTTAAGCTGGAATGTTAAAGCAAGACATAGCTTTAAGTAGCTTGCCTCTCTTCGCCTAAGCACGCCCATGCGATTTTCTATCGCGGCCTAGCCTTATAGATGGCCTTAGAATCAATAAGCAGATGGTGAGTATTCCTTGGTTTTTTCAAGATCTGCCGATGTTATTGCAAAAATTTGGCCGATGGTGGACTTTTCTAGCTTAAAACGAACTATGTTGTTGACAAATGGTTTCAGACGTTCACACAATATACGACGAATAAGGAGACTTAAGGCGCAGTTTAAACGTTCCCGTGTTGACCATATTTTTCAAATGAATTGATGCATGCTTCTTACCAAGTCATCGCTGCTTTGAATAGCTCGGCAGTCAAGCCATTAGCTTCAGCAGCTTTGTTGGATTTTATCGTTAGCTTAACTTCATTTAGGTCGGTTGGATGGAAACGTGGTATCTTGTGGTAGGTATGTTCAAAAACCCTCGTAAGGACTTTAGTTATGAGCAACATGTTGGCCAACTGAAATTCTTGATCTTTCTTCTTCCAAAGAAAACAAGGATTTTTAAAAAATAGATATTTCTGGTGAGGCATTCTTTTGACTAAAAATCACGTTTTCACTATCAACCACTCAACGTATTCATCTGGTTTAGCGCCGTGCAAAAGTCGGAAAAGGTTTAGAAAAAATATATTGAACGATAAAAGGAAATCGTATTCTGGACGCAGAAGCCAAAGTCTTGTACCGACATACTGAAGGACATCCCGGCAGACGATCTAAAGCACCATCAACATCTGTAAATCGCTGTATTCTTATCTGAAAACTTTTTGTTTAATCCAGAACTCATCTCGTATATTCGTATTAATCGCTAAATGGAATGCGCCATTTCCGTCCGTCCATATGTCCCCACCTTTTGGGCCTTAAATTTGCAGTGAGGAGGATGAAATCTCTTATCTGGGCTTTTGAGAAAGAAAAACAGTACAAAAGTAAAAAATTTTGAAATCAGTTCATTGCCACTCCCATTACAGTGGCAGACGAAAACCTACATGATGAGCATGAGTTTCCACAGAGCCCTAACTGGAGCTTAACATACTTAACTTAGAATTCTTCACGAGGATCATCACCCGCCACAACCTCATAGCGACTCATTGTAGTCGAATGCAAGTAGAAACTTATTACATCTGCGGAGGCTTTCAGGTAAACCCACGACAGGGGCTCACAGTGGATCCACCAATGATCCGAGTGTTGGCTACACACGTGGCCACCCCGTTCAAACTACCTCCTACAGAGCACTAAATAGAAATGACGATGGACATGTACATAGGTCTGAGATCTTTGATAACCCCTTACCTGTCCATGAACCCCACATTCTTTCTAAAACTCTAAATTCATGAAACTTCCAAAGATTCCAATCACCCAGTGAAGGATAAGTTCCCAGTGGAAGTTATACGTCCCGACTCGACATATTGCCTAAGGAGCTTTGCTCGTAATAATAAGACCTTCGTTTCTTATGTTGGAGTAGTACAATAAGCAATCGTGACCTCACGCACCATGTCACTAACGACCCACGACTCCTGGACTCAGACAATGTCTTCCTAGTTTTTATCCAAAAGATGGAAAAGAACGAACGAAGCTGTAATAGATTCTTGGAGTTTAATTAAGAACGAATCCCAAGGTGCTTTCCGTATAGTAATATTCGCTCCATCAGTGTTCAATTCCAGTCACGGAACCAGACACGGCTAGGTCAGAAGTACCGGTGGAGTGATCCAAGCGATCCAGACAGATCGCAGCAGTCCGAGTTCACATTTCCCAAAGTTTTAGAGGATTAGCAGCTTGATCAGGCTGGCATTTTATTACCTTCAACTCTCTCCTAGATTCTAGAGTGACCTCTATGTACGTATATCAGTAGCCTGTAAGACCCGGAATTCGACCAAATAGGTCCTCCAACCTTCAGATCCTCCTCATACTTCTTGTAAACCTCGTTGTATATCATGGCACTGAGAACCTAAAAATTATAGATTCGACACCGTATAAAAGAAATGTGACTTTGTCTATTACTTACTTACCTACTTAAGTCCTTTATCCCCTTGTGGGTCCTAGGGCCTCGTGTGCGGTTTCTGGAAATGTGTTTCAGTTCTCCCCAACTCTTTCCCCGCTGCCGTGATTCCTTCTCAACTGTTCTGCGCCACGTACTCCTAGGACCGCCGCGTATCCTGCCATCCTGAGTAAGCGGGTTCCATTGCATCTCGTGGTTAGCTATGGACCTGTCACCCTTTCGGAGAGTATGTCCAATCCACTGGCACTTTCGTCGTCGTATTGTTGTGCCTATAGGTTCATGGCCCGTTCTCTGATAGAGTTGTTCGTTAGAGATACCGTTTGGCCAGAAAATCCTAAAGATATAACGTAAGAACCTATTGATAAACGTTTGCAGCTTTCTCGTGATAGTGGCGGTCACCCTCCAGATACCACATCCATATAGCAACACGGGTTCAACATTGGAACGGAACAGTCGTAGCTTGGTGGTTAAGCTCCCAAACGCAGATTTTGCTTTGCCTATTCGGCTGGCTACATCCAGTTCGGTTCCGCCATCTCTCAACCGTTTGTCCAGCAATGCATACATAAGCTGATGAGCTCGGTCCTAGGCTGACCTTTGTCTATGCACTGTGTGGATGATTTTGCGAAAGGAATTAGGTCTGAAGGCTTATCATTTGTACTCTGATTTCAGTTCTTGGCCCTAAACCAGTTTTCATTCAAAAAAAAGTTGCATTATACTCGAAGCCTATAGAGGAAACAGTGCTACCCCATTGGTATAACCATCCATTGCCATAATTAGCAATTTCCAATTCTATTTATCTGAAACCCGAAAATAGACCATGGCCAGTGGATCGTACCCGGTCACAATTTCTAATTAATTAACTTAAATCCTGTCCGGATATGAGTTACGCACGCATAGCCCATGCCCATGCGGGCATGAGTGTTCCCGACTTGTGATGTTAATTATATCTGCTCTCCCTAAACACCTACACCATGTGCGAGCGTGATACGGTCCAGTACGAAAGGTCCTTGTTCGGCATAATTAAAAACTTTCATTTTGCATGCATTATTTTCGGCCATAAATCATACGCAAAACAGTATTGCTGTGAACGGCTAATGAGTTATTATGCACCGCGCGAAACCCTAACGCAGATGGCCACTTTCAAAGTTCATATATGACAAAAGCACGTTTTTTTCGTAACAAACTGCGGCTTTTTTCCATTTCAGATACTTATTTTTGTTGTTGGGCAACATTTGGGCCTGACAGTTGATACAATAGCATAGTGTAATCCATTAATCCATCCATCATCTCTAAAACACGTAATTAATTTTACATAGCATTTCGGATGCCTATGATGGGTGTCTTGAAGGTCCTACGGACTGTGCGATGCATGTGCGCCTTCATCGTGCAGACGCAATTTAAGAATTTATCTCGTCATGGAAATATCTGTTGGAGAAATTTCTTAATAGGAAAACTTCTACTTGGTTGAACGATACAATTTCCGATGCGAAAATATTTTCTGATTTACAGGATGGAAAATTGTGTTTACAGCGGAATTCAATTACAAAATTTCAGTAGATTTTGCGATGGTTCTAGACCAGGAATGTATTGGTAAGTTATGGCAGGTTTAAAGTAGGATTCTAGAGGTAGTAACCATGACAACGCACAGGTTAAGGACATTTAAGAAGGGTTTCCGGTGAGTAGACGAGATCCTTTTGCAGACTTTGAGTGTAACCATGGACTAAAGTCGATTGAGTGATAGAAAGACTTAAGTACATTCGGATTGGACAATTCAATTTGGGCCATGACAACCAGCGCTCCCGACTGAAATCGTAGATTGCTATAAAATAAAATAATTGCTATAAAGGATGGAGATATAGACTCATATCTCCTGCCCCTTAGCGTTTTGAGTCGAATGGATGAAATTGAACACAAACCTTAACCAAAAAACGTTAAAGATATGATCTAGACTTTGGTGTTCTTAGTTGCTTGGTATCTAGAATTTGGGAAGAATTCGAGTATATCGCGATCAAGGCTGGAAGCGAACTCTAAATCCAAATCAGACTCATATCTCCTATCCCTTAGCGTTCAGTTCCCAATCTCCATTTCGAGGCAGCAGCGGAGCTAGTTTGTGCTTTGAATGCACAGAAACAGAACAGCTGGCTCGAAATGTCTGGTTGGAGGAAATAGCGAGATGGTGGGTATCTGGTTCTGTGGGCTATACATGACCCTTTTTTTCATCCAGTTTTTGGTTGAAAAATTTTCAGTTTCCAATCTCCATTTCGAGGCAGCAGCTGAGCTAGTTTGTGCTTTGAATGCACAGAAACAGAACAGCTGGCTCGAAATGTCTGACTGGAGGAAATAGCGAGATGGTGGGTATCTAGTTCTGTGGGCTATACATGGCCCTTTTTTGCATCCAATTTTTGGTTGAAAAATGTTCTGTTCCCAATCTCCATTTCGAGGCAGCAGCTGAGCTAGTTTGTGCTTTGAATGAACAGAAACAGAACAGCTGGCTGGAAGGTCTGATTGGAGGAAATAGCGAGATGCTGGGTATCTGTTTCTGTGGGCTATACATGGCCCTTTTTTGCATCCAATTTTTGGTTGAAAAATGTTCAGTTCCCAATCTCCATTTCGAGGCAGCAGCGGAGCTAGTTTGTGCTTTGAATGCACAGAAACAGAACAGCTGGCTCGAAATGTCTGATTGGAGTAAATAGCGAGATGCTGGGTATCTGGCTCTGTGGGCTATACATGGCAATTTTTTTGCATCCAATTTTGAGTTAAAAATTTTCTGTTCCCGATCTCCATTTCGAGGCAGCAACTGAGCTAGTTTGTGCTTTGAATGAACAGAAACAGAACAGCTGGGTCGAAATGTCTGATTGGAGGAAATAGCAAGATGGTGGGTATCTGGTTCTGTGGGCTATACATGGCCCTTTTTGCATCCAATTTTTGGTTGAAAAATTTTCTGTTCCCAATCTCCATTTCGAGGCAGCAGCTGAACTAGTTTGTGCTTTGAATGCACAGAAACAGAACAGCTGGCTGGAAGGTCTGATTGGAGGAAATAGCGAGATGCTGGGTATCTGTTTCTGTGGGCTATACATGGCCCTTTTTGCATCCAATTTTTGGTTGAATGGTGGGTATCTGGTTCTGTGGGCTGTTCATGGCCCTTTTTGCATCCAATTTTTGTTTGAAAAATTTTCTGTTCCCAATCTCCATTTCGAGGCAGCATCTGAGATAGTTTGTGCTCTGAGTGCCCAGAAACAGAACAGCTGGGTCGAAATGTCTGATTGGAGGAAATAGCGAGATGGTGGGTATCTGGTTCTGTGGGCTATACATGGCCCTTTTTGCATCCAATTTTTGTTTGAAAAATTTTCTGTTCCCAATCTCCATTTCGAGGCAGCATCTGAGATAGTTTGTGCTCTGAGTGCCCAGAAACAGAACAGCTGGGTCGAAATGTCTGATTTGAGGAAATAGCGAGATGGTGGGTATCTGGTTCTGTGGGCTATACATGGCCCTTTTTGCATCCAATTTTTGGTTGAAAAATTTTCTGTTCCCAATCTCCATTTCGAGGCAGCATCTGAGATAGTTTGTGCGCTGAGTGCGCAGAAACAGAACAGCTGGGTCGAAATGTCTGATTTGAGGAAATAGCGAGATGGTGGGTATCTGGTTCTGTGGGCTATACATGGCCCTTTTTGCATCCAATTTTTGGTTGAAAAATTTTCTGTTCCCAATCTCCATTTCGAGGCAGCATCTGAGATAGTTTGTGCTCTGAGTGCCCAGAAACAGAACAGCTGGGTCGAAATGTCTGATTTGAGGAAATAGCGAGATGGTGGGTATCTGGTTCTGTGGGCTATACATGGCCCTTTTTGCATCCAATTTTTGGTTGAAAAATTTTCTGTTCCCAATCTCCATTTCGAGGCAGCAACTGAGCTAGTTTGTGCTTTGAATGCCCAGAAACAGAACAGCTGGGTCGCAATGTCTGATTGGAGGAAATAGCGAGATGCTGGGTATCTGGTTCTGTGGGCTATACATGGCCCTTTTTTGCATCCAATTTTTGGTTGAAAAATTTTCTGTTCCCAATTTCCATTTCGAGGCAGCATCTGAGATAGTTTGTGCGCTGAGTGCACAGAAACAGAACAGCTGGGTCGAAATGTCTGATTTGAGGAAATAGCGAGATGGTGGGTATCTGGTTCTGTGGGCTATACATGGCCCTTTTTGCATCCAATTTTTGTTTGAAAAATTTTCTGTTCCCAATCTCCATTTCGAGGCAGCATCTGAGATAGTTTGTGCTCTGAGTGCCCAGAAACAGAACAGCTGGGTCGAAATGTCTGATTGGAGGAAATAGCGAGATGGTGGGTATCTGGTTCTGTGGGCTATACATGGCCCTTTTTGCATCTAATTTTTGTTTGAAAAATTTTCTGTTCCCAATCTCCATTTCGAGGCAGCATCTGAGATAGTTTGTGCGCTGAGTGCACAGAAACAGAACAGCTGGGTCGAAATGTCTGATTTGAGGAAAAAGCGAGATGGTGGGTATCTGGTTCTGTGGGCTATACATGGCCCTTTTTGCATCCAATTTTTGTTTGAAAAATTTTCTGTTCCCAATCTCCATTTCGAGGCAGCATCTGAGATAGTTTGTGCTCTGAGTGCCCAGAAACAGAACAGCTGGGTCGAAATGTCTGATTTGAGGAAATAGCGAGATGGTGGGTATCTGGTTCTGTGGGCTATACATGGCCCTTTTTGCATCCAATTTTTGGTTGAAAAATTTTCTGTTCCCAATCTCCATTTCGAGGCAGCATCTGAGATAGTTTGTGCTCTGAGTGCCCAGAAACAGAACAGCTGGGTCGAAATGTCTGATTTGAGGAAATAGCGAGATGGTGGGTATCTGGTTCTGTGGGCTATACATGGCCCTTTTTGCATCCAATTTTTGTTTGAAAAATTTTCTGTTCCCAATCTCCATTTCGAGGCAGCATCTGAGATAGTTTGTGCTCTGAGTGCCCAGAAACAGAACAGCTGGGTCGAAATGTCTGATTGGAGGAAATAGCGAGATGGTGGGTATCTGGTTCTGTGGGCTATACATGGCCCTTTTTGCATCCAATTTTTGTTTGAAAAATTTTCTGTTCCCAATCTCCATTTCGAGGCAGCATCTGAGATAGTTTGTGCTCTGAGTGCCCAGAAACAGAACAGCTGGGTCGAAATGTCTGATTTGAGGAAATAGCGAGATGGTGGGTATCTGGTTCTGTGGGCTATACATGGCCCTTTTTGCATCCAATTTTTGGTTGAAAAATTTTCTGTTCCCAATCTCCATTTCGAGGCAGCATCTGAGCTAGTTTGTGCTTTGAATGCCCAGAAACAGAACAGCTGGGTCGCAATGTCTGATTGGAGGAAATAGCGAGATGGTGGGTATCTGGTTCTGTGGGCTATACATGGCCCTTTTTGCATCCAATTTTTGGTTGAAAAATTTTCTGTTCCCAATTTCCATTTCGAGGCAGCATCTGAGATAGTTTGTGCGCTGAGTGCACAGAAACAGAACAGCTGGGTCGAAATGTCTGATTTGAGGAAATAGCGAGATGGTGGGTATCTGGTTCTGTGGGCTATACATGGCCCTTTTTGCATCCAATTTTTGTTTGAAAAATTTTCTGTTCCCAATCTCCATTTCGAGGCAGCATCTGAGATAGTTTGTGCTCTGAGTGCCCAGAAACAGAACAGCTGGGTCGAAATGTCTGATTTGAGGAAATAGCGAGATGGTGGGTATCTGGTTCTGTGGGCTATACATGGCCCTTTTTGCATCCAATTTTTGGTTGAAAAATTTTCTGTTCCCAATCTCCATTTCGAGGCAGCAACTGAGCTAGTTTGTGCTTTGAATGCCCAGAAACAGAACAGCTGGGTCGCAATGTCTGATTGGAGGAAATAGCGAGATGCTGGGTATCTGGTTCTGTGGGCTATACATGGCCCTTTTTTGCATCCAATTTTTGGTTGAAAAATTTTCTGTTCCCAATCTCCATTTCGAGGCAGCAGCTGAGCTAGTTTGTGCTTTGAGTGCACAGAAACAGAACTCCTGGGTCGAAATGTCTGATTGGAGGAAATAGCGAGATGGTGGGTATCTGGTTCTGTGGGCTATACATGGCCCTTTTTGCATCCAATTTTTGGTTGAAAAATTTTCTGTTCCCAATCTCCATTTCGAGGCAGCATCTGAGATAGTTTGTGCGCTGAGTGCACAGAAACAGAACAGCTGGGTCGAAATGTCTGATTTGAGGAAATAGCGAGATGGTGGGTATCTGGTTCTGTGGGCTATACATGGCCCTTTTTGCATCCAATTTTTGTTTGAAAAATTTTCTGTTCCCAATCTCCATTTCGAGGCAGCATCTGAGATAGTTTGTGCTCTGAGTGCCCAGAAACAGAACAGCTGGGTCGAAATGTCTGATTTGAGGAAATAGCGAGATGGTGGGTATCTGGTTCTGTGGGCTATACATGGCCCTTTTTGCATCCAATTTTTGGTTGAAAAATTTTCTGTTCCCAATCTCCATTTCGAGGCAGCATCTGAGATAGTTTGTGCGCTGAGTGCGCAGAAACAGAACAGCTGGGTCGAAATGTCTGATTTGAGGAAATAGCGAGATGGTGGGTATCTGGTTCTGTGGGCTATACATGGCCCTTTTTGCATCAAATTTTTGGTTGAAAAATTTTCTGTTCCCAATCTCCATTTCGAGGCAGCATCTGAGATAGTTTGTGCGCTGAGTGCGCAGAAACAGAACAGCTGGGTCGAAATGTCTGATTTGAGGAAATAGCGAGATGGTGGGTATCTGGTTCTGTGGGCTATACATGGCCCTTTTTGCATCCAATTTTTAGTTGAAAAATTGTCTGTTCCCAATCTCCATTTCGAGGCAGCAGCTGAGCTAGTTTGTGCTTTGAGTGCACAGAAACAGAACTCCTGGGTCGAAATGTCTGATTGGAGGAAATAGCGAGATGGTGGGTATCTGGTTCTGTGGGCTATACATGGCCCTTTTTGCATTTTCTGTTCCCAATCTCCATTTCGAGGCAGCAGCTGAGCTAGTTTGTGCTTTGAGTGCACAGAAACAGAACTCCTGGGTCGAAATGTCTGATTGGAGGAAATAGCAAGATGGTGGGTATCTGGTTCTGTGGGCTATACATGGCCCTTTTTGCATCCAATTTTTGGTTGAAAAATTGTCTGTTCCCAATCTCCATTTCGAGGCAGCAGCTGAGCTAGTTTGTGCTTTGAATGCACAGAAGCAGAACAGCGGGCTCTTAATGTCTGGTTGGAGGAAATAGCGAGATGGTGGGTATCTGGTTCTGTGGGCTATACATGGCCCTTTCTAGCATCCAATTTTTGGTTGAAAAATTTTCTGTTCCCTATCTCCATTTCGAGGCAGCAGCTAAGCTAGTTTGTGCTTTGAATGCACAGAAGCAGAACAGCTCGGTCGAAATGTCTGATTGGAGGAAATAGCGAGATGGTGGGTATCTGGTTCTGTGGGCTATACATGGCCCTTTTTGCATTTTCTGTTCCCAATCTCCATTTCGAGGCAGCAGCTGAGCTAGTTTGTGCTTTGAGTGCACAGAAACAGAACTCCTGGGTCGAAATGTCTGATTGGAGGAAATAGCAAGATGGTGGGTATCTGGTTCTGTGGGCTATACATGGCCCTTTTTGCATCCAATTTTTGGTTGAAAAATTGTCTGTTCCCAATCTCCATTTCGAGGCAGCAGCTGAGCTAGTTTGTGCTTTGAGTGCACAGAAACAGAACTCCTGGGTCGAAATGTCTGATTGGAGGAAATAGCGAGATGGTGGGTATCTGGTTCTGTGGGCTATACATGGCCCTTTCTAGCATCCAATTTTTAGTTGAAAAATTGTCTGTTCCCAATCTCCATTTCGAGGCAGCAGCTGAGCTAGTTTGTGCTTTGAGTGCACAGAAACAGAACTCCTGGGTCGAAATGTCTGATTGGAGGAAATAGCGAGATGGTGGGTATCTGGTTCTGTGGGCTATACATGGCCCTTTTTGCATTTTCTGTTCCCAATCTCCATTTCGAGGCAGCAGCTGAGCTAGTTTGTGCTTTGAGTGCACAGAAACAGAACTCCTGGGTCGAAATGTCTGATTGGAGGAAATAGCAAGATGGTGGGTATCTGGTTCTGTGGGCTATACATGGCCCTTTTTGCATCCAATTTTTGGTTGAAAAATTGTCTGTTCCCAATCTCCATTTCGAGGCAGCAGCTGAGCTAGTTTGTGCTTTGAATGCACAGAAGCAGAACAGCGGGCTCTTAATGTCTGGTTGGAGGAAATAGCGAGATGGTGGGTATCTGGTTCTGTGGGCTATACATGGCCCTTTTTGCATCCAATTTTTGGTTGAAAAATTTTCTGTTCCCAATCTCCATTTCGAGGCAGCATCTGAGATAGTTTGTGCGCTGAGTGCACAGAAACAGAACAGCTGGGTCGAAATGTCTGATTTGAGGAAATAGCGAGATGGTGGGTATCTGGTTCTGTGGGCTATACATGGCCCTTTTTGCATCCAATTTTTGTTTGAAAAATTTTCTGTTCCCAATCTCCATTTCGAGGCAGCATCTGAGATAGTTTGTGCTCTGAGTGCCCAGAAACAGAACAGCTGGGTCGAAATGTCTGATTTGAGGAAATAGCGAGATGGTGGGTATCTGGTTCTGTGGGCTATACATGGCAATTTTTTTGCATCCAATTTTGAGTTAAAAATTTTCTGTTCCCGATCTCCATTTCGAGGCAGCAGCTGAGCTAGTTTGTGCTTTGAATGCACAGAAACAGAACAGCTGGGTCGAAATGTCTGATTTGAGGAAATAGCGAGATGGTGGGTATCTGGTTCTGTGGGCTATACATGGCCCTTTTTGCATCCAATTTTTAGTTGAAAAATTGTCTGTTCCCAATCTCCATTTCGAGGCAGCAGCTGAGCTAGTTTGTGCTTTGAGTGCACAGAAACAGAACTCCTGGGTCGAAATGTCTGATTGGAGGAAATAGCGAGATGGTGGGTATCTGGTTCTGTGGGCTATACATGGCCCTTTTTGCATCCAATTTTTGGTTGAAAAATTTTCTGTTCCCAATCTCCATTTCGAGGCAGCAGCTGAGCTAGTTTGTGCTTTGAGTGCACAGAAACAGAACTCCTGGGTCGAAATGTCTGATTGGAGGAAATAGCAAGATGGTGGGTATCTGGTTCTGTGGGCTATACATGGCCCTTTTTGCATCCAATTTTTGGTTGAAAAATTTTCTGTTCCCAATCTCCATTTCGAGGCAGCATCTGAGATAGTTTGTGCGCTGAGTGCACAGAAACAGAACAGCTGGGTCGAAATGTCTGATTTGAGGAAATAGCGAGATGGTGGGTATCTGGTTCTGTGGGCTATACATGGCCCTTTTTGCATCAAATTTTTGGTTGAAAAATTTTCAGTTCCCAATCTCCATTTCGAGGCAGCATCTGAGATAGTTTGTGCGCTGAGTGCGCAGAAACAGAACAGCTGGGTCGAAATGTCTGATTTGAGGAAATAGCGAGATGGTGGGTATCTGGTTCTGTGGGCTATACATGGCCCTTTTTGCATCCAATTTTTGGTTGAAAAATTGTCTGTTCCCAATCTCCATTTCGAGGCAGCAGCTGAGCTAGTTTGTGCTTTGAGTGCACAGAAACAGAACTCCTGGGTCGAAATGTCTGATTGGAGGAAATAGCGAGATGGTGGGTATCTGGTTCTGTGGGCTATACATGGCCCTTTTTGCATCCAATTTTTGGTTGAAAAATTGTCTGCTCCCAATCTCCATTTCGAGGCAGCAGCTGAGCTAGTTTGTGCTTTGAGTGCACAGAAACAGAACTCCTGGGTCGAAATGTCTGATTGGAGGAAATAGCGAGATGGTGGGTATCTGGTTCTGTGGGCTATACATGGCCCTTTTTGCATCCAATTTTTGGTTGAAAAATTTTCTGTTCCCAATCTCCATTTCGAGGCAGCATCTGAGATAGTTTGTGCGCTGAGTGCACAGAAACAGAACAGCTGGGTCGAAATGTCGGATTTGAGGAAATAGCGAGATGGTGGGTATCTGGTTCTGTGGGCTATACATGGCCCTTTTTGCATCCAATTTTTGTTTGAAAAATTTTCTGTTCCCAATCTCCATTTCGAGGCAGCATCTGAGATAGTTTGTGCTTTGAATGCACAGAAACAGAACAGCTGGCTCGAAATGTCTGATTGGAGGAAATAGTGAGATGGTGGGTATCTGGTTCTGTGGGCAATACATGGCCCTTTTTTCATCAAATTTTTATTTGAAAAATTTTCAGTTTCCAATCTCCATTTCAACGCAGCAGCTGAGCTAGTTTGTGCTTTGAATGCACAGAAACAGAACAGCTGGGTCGAAATGTCTGATTCGAGGAAATAGCGAGATGGTGGGTATCTGGTTCTGTGGGCTATACATGGCCCTTTTTTGTATCCAATTTGGTTGAAAAATTTTCTGTTCCCAATCTCCATTTCGAGGCAGCAGCTGAGCTAGTTTGTGCTTTGAATGCACAGAAACAGAACAGCTGGGTCGAAATGTCTGATTGGAGGAAATAGCGAGATGGTGGGTATATGGTTCTGTGGGCTATACATGGCCCTTTTTTGCATTCAATTTTTGGTTGAAAAATTTTCTGTTCCCAATCTCCATTTCGAGGCAGCAGCTGAGCTAGTTTGTGCTTTGAATGCACAGAAACAGAACAGCTGGGTCGAAATGTCTGATTGGAGGAAATAGCGAGATGGTGGGTATCTGGTTCTGTGGGCAATACATGGCCCTTTTTTCATCAAATTTTTGGTTGAAAAATTTTCTGTTCCCAATCTCCATTTCGAGGCAGCAGCTGAGCTAGTTTGTGCTTTGAATGCACAGAAACAGAACAGCTGGCTCGATATGTCTGATTGGAGGAAATAGCGAGATGGTGGGTATCTGGTTCTGTGGGCAATACATGGCCCTTTTTTGAATAAAATTTTTGGTTGAAAAATTTTCTGTTTCCAATCTCTATTTCGAGGCAGCAACTGAGATAGTTTGTGCTCTGAGTGCCCAGAAACAGAACAGCTGGGTCGAAATGTCTGAATGGAGGAAATAGCGAGATGGTGGGTATCTGGTTCTGTGGGCAATACATGGCCCTTTTTTCATCAAATTTTTGGTTGAAAAATTTTCTGTTCCCAATCTCCATTTCGAGGCAGCAGCTGAGATAGTTTGTGCTCTGAGTGCACAGAAACAGAACAGCTGGGTCGAAATGTCTGATTGGAGGAAATAGCGAGATGGTGGGTATCTGGTTCTGTGGGCAATACATGGCCCTTTTTTGAATAAAATTTTTGGTTGAAAAATTTTCTGTTTCCAATCTCCATTTCGAGGCAGCAACTGAGATAGTTTGTGCTCTGAGTGCCCAGAAACAGAACAGCTGGGTCGAAATGTCTGAATGGAGGAAATAGCGAGATGGTGGGTATCTGGTTCTGTGGGCAATACATGGCCCTTTTTTCATCAAATTTTTGGTTGAAAAATTTTCTGTTCCCAATCTCCATTTCGAGGCAGCAGCTGAGCTAGTGTGTGCTTTGAATGCACAGAAACAGAACAGCTGGCTCGAAATGTCTGATTGGAGGAAATAGCGGGATGGTGGGTATCTGGTTCTGTGGGCTATACATGGCCCTTTTTTGCATTCAATATTTGGTTGAAAAATTTTCAGTTCCCAATCTCCATTTCGAGGCAGCAGCTAAGCTAGTTTGTGCTTTGAATGCACAGAAAATGAACAGCTGGCTCGAAATGTCTGATTCGAGGAAATAGCGCGATGGTGGGTATCTGGTTCTGTGGGCAATACATGGCCCTTTTTTCATCAAATTTTTGGTTGAAAAATTTTCAGTTCCCAATCTCCATTTCGAGGCAGCAGCTAAGCTAGTTTGTGCTTTGAATGCACAGAAACAGAACAGCTGGCTGGAAAGTCTGATTGGAGGAAATAGCGCGATGGTGGGTATCTGGTTCTGTGGGCTATACATGGCCCTTTTTTCATCAAATTTTTGGTTGAAAAATTTTCAGTTCCCAATCTCCATTTCGAGGCAGCAGCTAAGCTAGTTTGTGCTTTGAATGCACAGAAAATGAACAGCTGGCTCGAAATGTCTGATTCGAGGAAATAGCGCGATGGTGGGTATCTGGTTCTGTGGGCTATACATGGACCTTTTTTGAATAAAATTTTTGGTTGAAAAATTTTCTGTTCCCAATCTCCATTTCGAGGCAGCAGCTGACCTAGTTTGTGCTTTGAATGCACAGAAACAGAACAGCTGGCTCGAAATGTCTGATTCGAGGAAATAGCGCGATGGTGGGTATCTGGTTCTGTGGGCAATACATGGCCCTTTTTTCATCAAATTTTTGGTTGAAAAATTTTCTGTTCCCAATCTCCATTTGGAGGCAGCAGCTGAGCTAGTTTGTGCTTTGAATGCACAGAAACAGAACAGCTGGCTCGAAATGTCGGATTCGAGGAAATAGCGCTATGCTGGGTATCAGGTTCTGTGGGCTATACATGGAGCTTTTTTGCATACAATTTTTGGTTGAAAAATTTTCTGTTCCCAATCTCCATTTCGAGGCAGCAACTGAGATAGTTTGTGCTCTGAGTGCACAGAAACAGAACAGCTGGGTCGAAATGTCTGATTGGAGGAAATAGCGAGATGGTGGGTATCTGGTTCTGTGGGCAATACATGGCCCTTTTTTCATCAAATTTTTGGTTGAAAAATTTTCTGTTCCCAATCTCCATTTCGAGGCAGCAGCTGAGCTAGTTTGTGCTTTGAATGCACAGAAACAGAACAGCTGGCTCGAAATGTCTGATTGGAGGAAATAGTGAGATGGTGGGTATCTGGTTCTGTGGGCTATACATGGCCCTTTTTGCATCCAATTTTTGGTTGAAAAATGTTCAGTTTCCAATCTCCATTTCGAGGCAGCAGCTAAGCTAGTTTGTGTTTTGAGTGCACAGAAACAGAACAGCTGGCTGGAAAGTCTGATTGGAGGAAATAGCGCTATGCTGGGTATCAGGTTCTGTGGGCTATACATGGAGCTTTTTTGCATAAAATTTTTGGTTGAAAAATTTTCTGTACCCAATCTCCATTTCGAGGCAGCAACTGAGATAGTCTGTGCTCTGAGTGCACAGAAACAGAACAGCTTTGTCGAAATTTCTGATTGGAGGAAATAGCGAGATGGTGGGTATCTAGTTCTGTGGGCAATACATGGCTATTTTTTGCATCCAATTTTCTGTTGAAAAATTTTCTGTTCCCAATCTCCATTTTGAGGCAGCAGCTGAGCTAGTTTGTGCTTTGAATGCACAGAAACAGAACAGCTGGCTCGAAATGTCTGATTCGAGGAAATAGCGTCATGCTGGGTATCAGGCTCTGTGGGCTATACATGGAGCTTTTTTGCATAAAATTTTTGGTTGAAAAATTTTCTGTTCCCAATCTCCATTTCGAGGCAGCAACTGAGATAGTTTGTGCTCTGAGTGCACAGAAACAGAACAGCTGGGTCGAAATGTCTGATTGGAGGAAATAGCGAGATGGTGGGTATCTGGTTCTGTGGGCAATACATGGCCCTTTTTTCATCCAATTTTTGGTTGAAAAATTTTCAGTTCCCAATCTCCATTTCGAGGCAGCAGCTGAGCTAGTTTGTGCTTTGAATGCACAGAAACAGAACAGCTGGCTGGAAAGTCTGATTGGAGGAAATAGCTCTATGCTGGGTATCAGGTTCTGTGGGCTATACATGGAGCTTTTTTGCATCCAATTTTTGGTTGAAAAATTTTCTGTTCCCAATCTCCATTTCGAGGCAGCAGCTGAGCTAGTTTGTGCTTTGAATGCACAGAAACAGAACAGCTGGCTGGAAAGTCTGATTGGAGGAAATAGCGCGATGGTGGGTATCTGGTTCTGTGGGCTGTACATGGCCCTTTTTTGCATCCAATTTTTGGTTGAAAAGTTTTCAGTTCCCAACCTCCATTTCGAAGCAGCAGCTGAGCTAGTTTGTGATTTGAATGCACAGAAACAGAACTCCTGGGTCGAAATGTCTGATTTGAGGAAATAGCGAGATGCTGGGTATCTGGTTCTCTGGGCTATACATGGCCCTTTTTGCATCCAATTTTTGGTTGAAAAGTTTTCAGTTCCCAACCTCCATTTCGAAGCAGCAGCTGAGCTAGTTTGTGCTTTGAATGCACAGAAACAGAACAGCTGGCTCGAAATGTCTGATTGGAGGAAATAGCGAGATGGTGGGTATCTGGTTCTGTGGGCTATACATGGCCCTTTTTTGCATCCAATTTTTGGTTGAAAAATTTTCTGTTTCCAATCTCCATTTCGAGGCAGCAGCTGAGCTAGTTTGTGCTTTGAATGCACAGAAACAGAACAGCTGGCTGGAAAGTCTGATTGGAGGAAATAGCGCGATGGTGGGTATCTGGTTCTGTGGGCTGTACATGGCCCTTTTTTGCATCCAATTTTTGGTTGAAAAGTTTTCAGTTCCCAACCTCCATTTCGAAGCAGCAGCTGAGCTAGTTTGTGATTTGAATGCACAGAAACAGAACTCCTGGGTCGAAATGTCTGATTTGAGGAAATAGCGAGATGCTGGGTATCTGGTTCTCTGGGCTATACATGGCCCTTTTTGCATCCAATTTTTGGTTGAAAAGTTTTCAGTTCCCAACCTCCATTTCGAAGCAGCAGCTGAGCTAGTTTGTGCTTTGAATGCACAGAAACAGAACAGCTGGCTCGAAATGTCTGATTGGAGGAAATAGCGAGATGGTGGGTATCTGGTTCTGTGGGCTATACATGGCCCTTTTTTGCATCCAATTTTTGGTTGAAAAATTTTCTGTTTCCAATCTCCATTTCGAGGCAGCAGCTGAGCTAGTTTGTGCTTTGAATGCACAGAAACAGAACAGCTGGCTGGAAAGTCTGATTGGAGGAAATAGCTCTATGCTGGGTATCAGGTTCTGTGGGCTATACATGGAGCTTTTTTGCATCCAATTTTTGGTTGAAAAATTTTCTGTTCCCAATCTCCATTTCGAGGCAGCAGCTGAGCTAGTTTGTGCTTTGAATGCACAGAAACAGAACAGCTGGGTCGAAATGTCTGATTGGAGGAAATAGCGAGATGGTGGGTATCTGGTTCTGTTGGCAATACATGGCCCTTTTTGCATACAATTTTTGGTTGAAAAATTTTCTGTTCCCAATCTCCATTTCGAGGCAGCAACTGAGATAGTTTGTGCTCTGAGTGCACAGAAACAGAACAGCTGGGTCGAAATGTCTGATTGGAGGAAATAGCGAGATGGTGGGTATCTGGTTCTGTGGGCAATACATGGCCCTTTTTTCATCAAATTTTTGGTTGAAAAATTTTCTGTTCCCAATCTCCATTTCGAGGCAGCAGCTGAGCTAGTTTGTGCTTTGAATGCACAGAAACAGAACAGCTGGCTCGAAATGTCTGATTCGAGGAAATAGTGAGATGGTGGGTATCTGGTTCTGTGGGCAATACATGGCTCTTTTTTGCATCCAATTTTTGGTTGAAAAATTTTCTGTTCCCAATCTCCATTTCGAGGCATCATCTGAGCTAGTTTGTGCTTTGAATGCACAGAAACAGAACAGCTGGGTCGAAATGTCTGATTGGAGGAAATAGCGAGATGGTGGGTATCTGGTTCTGTGGGCTATACATGGCCGTTTTTTGCATCCAATTTTTGGTTGAAAAATGTTCAGTTTCCAATCTCCATTTCGAGGCAGCAGCTAAGCTAGTTTGTGTTTTGAGTGCACAGAAACAGAACAGCTGGCTGGAAAGTCTGATTGGAGGAAATAGCGCGATGGTGGGTATCTGGTTCTGTGGGCTATACATGGCCCTTTTTTGCATCCAATTTTTCGTTGAAAAATTTTCTGTTCCCAATCTTCATTTCGAGGCAGCATCTGAGATAGTTTGTGCTTTGAGTGCACAGAAACAGAACAGCTGGGTCGAAATATCTGATTGGAGGAAATAGCGAGATGGTGGGTATCTGGTTCTGTGGGCTATACATGGCCGTTTTTTGCATCCAATTTTTGGTTGAAAAGTTTTCAGTTCCCAACCTCCATTTCGAAGCAGCAGCTGAGCTAGTTTGTGCTTTGAGTGCACAGAAACAGAACAGCTGGGTCGAAATATCTGATTGGAGGAAATAGCGAGATGGTGGGTATCTGGTTCTGTGGGCTATACATGGCCGTTTTTTGCATCCAATTTTTGGTTGAAAAGTTTTCAGTTCCCAACCTCCATTTCGAAGCAGCAGCTGAGCTAGTTTGTGCTTTGAATGCACAGAAACAGAACTCCTGGGTCGAAATGTCTGATTTGAGGAAATAGAGAGATGCTGGGTATCTGGTTCTCTGGGCTATACATGGCCCTTTTTTGCATCCAATTTTTGGTTGAAAAGTTTTCAGTTCCCAACCTCCATTTCGAAGCAGCAGCTGAGCTAGTTTGTGCTTTGAATGCACAGAAACAGGACAGCTGGCTCGAAATGTCTGATTGGAGGAAATAGCGAGATGGTGGGTGTCTGGTTCTGTGGGCTATACATACCCCTTTTTTGCATCCAATTTTTGGTTGAAAAGTTTTCAGTTCCCAACCTCCATTTCGAAGCAGCAGCTGAGCTAGTTTGTGCTTTGAATGCACAGAAACAGAACTCCTGGGTCGAAATGTCTGATTTGAGGAAATAGAGAGATGCTGGGTATCTAGTTCTCTGGGCTATACATGGCCCTTTTTTGCATCCAATTTTTGGTTGAAAAGTTTTCAGTTCCCAACCTCCATTTCGAAGCAGCAGCTGAGCTAGTTTGTGCTTTGAATGCACAGAAACAGGACAGCTGGCTCGAAATGTCTGATTGGAGGAAATAGCGAGATGGTGGGTATCTGGTTCTGTGGGCTATACATAGCCCTTTTTTGCATACAATTTTTGGTTGAAAAATTTTCTGTTCCCAATCTCCATTTCGAGGCAGCAGCTGAGCTAGTTTGTGCTTTGAGTGCACAGAAACAGAACTCCTGGGTCGAAATGTCTGATTGGAGGAAATAGGGAGATGGTGGGTATCTGGTTCTGTGGGCTATACATGGCCCTTTTTTGCATCCAATTTTTGGTTGAAAAGTTTTCAGTTCCCAACCTCCATTTCGAAGCAGCAGCTGAGCTAGTTTGTGCTTTGAATGCACAGAAACAGAACTCCTGGGTCGAAATGTCTGATTTGAGGAAATAGCGAGATGCTGGGTATCTGGTTCTCTGGGCTATACATGGCCCTTTTTGCATCCAATTTTTGGTTGAAAAATTTTCTGTTCCCAATCTCCATTTCGAGGCAGCAGCTGAGCTAGTTTGTGCTTTGAGTGCACAGAAACAGAACTCCTGGGTCGAAATGTCTGATTGGAGGAAATAGCGAGATGGTGGGTATCTGGTTCTGTGGGCTATACATGGCCCTTTTTAGCATCCAATTTTTGGTTGAAAAGTTTTCAGTTCCCAACCTCCATTTCGAAGCAGCAGCTGAGCTAGTTTGTGCTTTGAATGCACAGAAACAGGACAGCTGGCTCGAAATGTCTGATTGGAGGAAATAGCGAGATGGTGGGTATCTGGTTCTGTGGGCTATACATATCCCTTTTTTGCATCCAATTTTTGGTTGAAAAGTTTTCAGTTCCCAACCTCCATTTCGAAGCAGCAGCTGAGCTAGTTTGTGCTTTGAATGCACAGAAACAGAACTCCTGGGTCGAAATGTCTGATTTGAGGAAATAGCGAGATGGTGGGTATCTGGTTCTGTGGGCTATACATGGCCCTTTTTCGCATCCAATTATTGGTTGAAAAGTTTTCAGTTCCCAACCTCCATTTCGAAGCAGCAGCTGAGCTAGTTTGTGCTTTGAATGCACAGAAACAGGACAGCTGGCTCGAAATGTCTGATTGGAGGAAATAGCGAGATGGTGGGTATCTGGTTCTGTGGGCTATACATATAACTTTTTTGCATCCAATTTTTGGTTGAAAAGTTTTCAGTTCCCAGCCTCCATTTCGAAGCAGCAGCTGAGCTAGTTTGTGCTTTGAATGCACAGAAACAGAACTCCTGGGTCGAAATGTCCGATTTGAGGAAATAGCGAGATGCTGGGTATCTGGTTCTCTGGGCTATACATGGCCCTTTTTTGCATCCAATTTTTGGTTGAAAAATTTTCAGTTCCCAACCTCCATTTCGAAGCAGCAGCTGAGCTAGTTTGTGCTTTGAATGCACAGAAACAGAACTCCTAGGTCGAAATGTCTGATTTGAGGAAATAGAGAGATGCTGGGTATCTGGTTCTCTGGGCTATACATGGCCCTTTTTTGCATCCAATTTTTGGTTGAAAAGTTTTCAGTTCCCAACCTCCATTTCGAAGCAGCAGCTGAGCTAGTTTGTGCTTTGAATGCACAGAAACAGGACAGCTGGCTCGAAATGTCTGATTGGAGGAAATAGCGAGATGGTGGGTATCTGGTTCTGTGGGCTATACATAGCCCTTTTTTGCATACAATTTTTGGTTGAAAAATTTTCTGTTCCCAATCTCTATTTCGAGGCAGCAGCTGAGCTAGTTTGTGCTTTGAGTGCACAGAAACAGAACTCCTGGGTCGAAATGTCTGATTGGAGGAAATAGGGAGATGGTGGGTATCTGGTTCTGTGGGCTATACATCGCCCTTTTTGCATCCAATTTTTGGTTGAAAAATTTTCAGTTCCCAACCTCCATTTCGAAGCAGCAGCTGAGCTAGTTTGTGCTTTGAATGCACAGAAACAGGACAGCTGGCTCGAAATGTCTGATTGGAGGAAATAGCGAGATGGTGGGTATCTGGTTCTGTGGGCTATACATATCCCTTTTTTGCATCCAATTTTTGGTTGAAAAGTTTTCAGTTCCCAACCTCCATTTCGAAGCAGCAGCTGAGCTAGTTTGTGCTTTGAATGCACAGAAACAGAACTCCTGGGTCGAAATGTCTGATTTGAGGAAATAGCGAGATGGTGGGTATCTGGTTCTGTGGGCTATACATGGCCCTTTTTCGCATCCAATTATTGGTTGAAAAGTTTTCAGTTCCCAACCTCCATTTCGAAGCAGCAGCTGAGCTAGTTTGTGCTTTGAATGCACAGAAACAGGACAGCTGGCTCGAAATGTCTGATTGGAGGAAATAGCGAGATGGTGGGTATCTGGTTCTGTGGGCTATACATATAACTTTTTTGCATCCAATTTTTGGTTGAAAAGTTTTCAGTTCCCAGCCTCCATTTCGAAGCAGCAGCTGAGCTAGTTTGTGCTTTGAATGCACAGAAACAGAACTCCTGGGTCGAAATGTCTGATTTGAGGAAATAGAGAGATGCTGGGTATCTGGTTCTCTGGGCTATACATGGCCCTTTTTTGCATCCAATTTTTGGTTGAAAAGTTTTCAGTTCCCAACCTCCATTTCGAAGCAGCAGCTGAGCTAGTTTGTGCTTTGAATGCACAGAAACAGGACAGCTGGCTCGAAATGTCTGATTGGAGGAAATAGCGAGATGGTGGGTATCTGGTTCTGTGGGCTATACATAGCCCTTTTTTGCATACAATTTTTGGTTGAAAAATTTTCTGTTCCCAATCTCTATTTCGAGGCAGCAGCTGAGCTAGTTTGTGCTTTGAATGCACAGAAACAGAAATCCCTGGGTCGAAATGTCTGATTTGAGGAAATAGCGAGATGCTGGGTATCTGGTTCTCTGGGCTATACATGGCCCTTTTTGCATCCAATTTTTGGTTGAAAAGTTTTCAGTTCCCAGCCTCCATTTCGAAGCAGCAGCTGAGCTAGTTTGTGCTTTGAATGCACAGAAACAGAACTCCTGGGTCGAAATGTCTGATTTGAGGAAATAGAGAGATGCTGGGTATCTGGTTCTCTGGGCTATACATGGCCCTTTTTTGCATCCAATTTTTGGTTGAAAAGTTTTCAGTTCCCAACCTCCATTTCGAAGCAGCAGCTGAGCTAGTTTGTGCTTTGAATGCACAGAAACAGGACAGCTGGCTCGAAATGTCTGATTGGAGGAAATAGCGAGATGGTGGGTATCTGGTTCTGTGGGCTATACATAGCCCTTTTTTGCATACAATTTTTGGTTGAAAAATTTTCTGTTCCCAATCTCTATTTCGAGGCAGCAGCTGAGCTAGTTTGTGCTTTGAATGCACAGAAACAGAAATCCCTGGGTCGAAATGTCTGATTTGAGGAAATAGCGAGATGCTGGGTATCTGGTTCTCTGGGCTATACATGGCCCTTTTTGCATCCAATTTTTGGTTGAAAAATTTTCTGTTCCCAATCTCCATTTCGAGGCAGCAGCTGAGCTAGTTTGTGCTTTGAGTGCACAGAAACAGAACTCCTGGGTCGAAATGTCTGATTGGAGGAAATAGCGAGATGGTGGGTATCTGGTTCTGTGGGCTATACATGGCCCTTTTTTGCATCCAATTTTTGGTTGAAAAGTTTTCAGTTCCCAACCTCCATTTCGAAGCAGCAGCTGAGCTAGTTTGTGCTTTGAATGCACAGAAACAGAACTCCTGGGTCGAAATGTCTGATTTGAGGAAATAGCGAGATGGTGGGTATCTGGTTCTGTGGGCTATACATGGCCCTTTTTTGCATCCAATTTTTGGTTGAAAAATTTTTTTGTTCCCAATCTCCATTTCGAGGCAGCAGCTGAGCTAGTTTGTGCTTTGAGTCCAAAGAAACAGAACAGCTGGCTGGAAAGTCTGATTGGAGGAAATAGCGCTATGCTGGGTATCAGGTGCTGTGGGCTATACATGGAGCTTTTTTGCATAAAATTTTTCGTTGAAAAATTTTCTGTTCCCAATCTCCATTTCGAGGCAGCAACTCAGATAGTTTGTGCTTTGAATGCACAGAAACAGAAAAGCTGGCTCGATATGTCTGATTGGAGGAAATAGCGCGATGGTGGGTATCTGGTTCTGTGGGCAATACATGGCCCTTTTTTCATCAAATTTTTTTTTTGAAAAATTTTCTGTTCCCAATCTCCATTTCGAGGCAGCAACTGAGCTAGTTTGTGCTTTGAATGCACAGAAACAGAACAGCTGGCTGGAAAGTCTGATTGGAGGAAATAGCGCTATGCTGGGTATCAGGTTCTGTGGGCTATACATGGAACTTTTTTGCATAAAATTTTTGGTTGAAAAATTTTCTGTTCCCAATCTCCATTTCGAGGCAGCAACTGAGATAGTTTGTGCTTTGAATGCACAGAAACAGAAAAGCTGGCTCGATATGTCTGATTGGAGGAAATAGCGCTATGCTGGGTATCAGGTTCTGTGGGCTATACATGGAGCTTTTTTGCATAAAATTTTTCGTTGAAAAATTTTCTGTTCCCAATCTCCATTTCGAGGCAGCAACTGAGATAGTTTGTGCTCTGAGTGCACAGAAACAGAACAGCTGGGTCGAAATGTCTGATTGGAGGAAATAGCGAGATGGTGGGTATCTGGTTCTGTGGGCTATACATGGCCCTTTTTTGCATAAAATTTTTGGTTGAAAAATTTTCTGTTTCCAATCTCCATTTTGAGGCAGCAGCTGAGCTAGTTTGTGCTTTGAATGCACAGAAACAGAACAGCTGGGTCGAAATGTCTGATTGGAGGAAATAGCGCGATGGTGGGTATCTGGTTCTGTGGGCAATACATGGCCCTTTTTTCATCAAATTTTTTTTTGAAAAATTTTCTGTTCCCAATCTCCATTTCGAGGCAGCAGCTGAGCTAGTTTGTGCTTTGAATGCACAGAAACAGAACAGCTGGGTCGAAATGTCTGATTGGAGGAAATAGCGCGATGGTGGGTATCTGGTTCTGTGGGCATACATGGCCCTTTTTTTCATCAAATTTTTGGTTGAAAAATTTTCTGTTCCCAATCCTAATTTCGAGGCAGCAGCTAAGCTAGTTTGTGCTTTGAATGCACAGAAACAGAACAGCTGGCTGGAAAGTCTGATTGGAGGAAATAGCGCGATGGTGGGTATCTGGTTCTGTGGGCTATACATGGACCTTTTTTCATCAAATTTTTGGTTGAAAAATTTTCTGTTCCCAATCCTAATTTCGAGGCAGCAGCTAAGCTAGTTTGTGCTTTGAATGCACAGAAACAGAACAGCTGGCTGGAAAGTCTGATTGGAGGAAATAGCGCGATGGTGGGTATCTGGTTCTGTGGGCTATACATATCCCTTTTTTGCATCCAATTTTTGGTTGAAAAGTTTTCAGTTCCCAACCTCCATTTCGAGGCAGCAGCTAAGCTAGTTTGTGCTTTGAATGCACAGAAACAGAACAGCTGGCTGGAAAGTGTGATTGGAGGAAATAGCGCGATGGTGGGTATCTGGTTCTGTGGGCTATACATGGACCTTTTTTGCATAAAATATTTGGTTGGAAAATTTTCTGTTCCCAATCTCCATTTGGAGGCAGCAGCTGAGCTAGTTTGTGCTTTGAATGCACAGAAACAGAACAGCTGGCTCGAAATGTCTGATTGGAGGAAATAGCGCGATGGTGGGTATCTGGTTCTGTGGGCCCTTTTTTTCATCAAATTTTTGGTTGAAAAATTTTCTGTTCCCAATATCCATTTCGAGGCAGCAGCTAGGCTAGTTTGTGCTTTGAATGCACAGAAACAGAACAGCTGGCTGGAAAGTCTGATTGGAGGAAATAGCGCGATGGTGGGTATCTGGTTCTGTGGGCTATACATGGACCTTTTTTGCATAAAATATTTGGTTGAAAAATTTTCTGTTCCCAATCTCCATTTGGAGGCAGCAGCTGAGCTAGTTTGTGCTTTGAATGCACAGAAACAGAACAGCTGGCTCGAAATGTCTGATTGGAGGAAATAGCGCGATGGTGGGTATCTGGTTCTGTGGGCTATACATGGACCTTTTTTGCATCCAATTTTTGGTTGAAAAATTTTCTGTTTCCAATCTCCATTTCGAGGCAGCAGCTGAGCTAGTTTGTGCTCTGAGTGCACAGAAACAGAACAGCTGGGTCGAAATGTCTGATTGGAGGAAATAGCGCGATGGTGGGTATCTGGTTCTGTGGGCATACATGGCCCTTTTTTTCATCAAATTTTTGGTTGAAAAATTTTCTGTTCCCAATCTCCATTTCGAGGCAGCAGCTAAGCTAGTTTGTGCTTTGAATGCACAGAAACAGAACAGCTGGCTGGAAAGTCTGATTGGAGGAAATAGCGCGATGGTGGGTATCTGGATCTGTGGGCTATACATGGACCTTTTTGAATAAAATTTTTGGTTGAAAAATTTTCTGTTCCCAATCTCCATTTGGAGGCAGCAGCTGAGCTAGTTTGTGCTTTGAATGCACAGAAACAGAACAGCTGGGTCGAAATATCTGATTGGAGGAAATAGCGAGATGGTGGGTATCTGGTTCTGTGGGCTATACATGGCCCTTTTTTGCATCCAATTTTTGGTTGAAAAGTTTTCAGTTCCCAACCTCCATTTCGAGGCAGCAGCTGAGCTAGTTTGTGCTTTGAATGCACAGAAACAGAACAGCTGGGTCGAAATGTCTGATTGGAGGAAATAGCGAGATGGTGGGTATCTGGTTCTGTGGGCTGTACATGGCCCTTTTTTGCATCCAATTTTTGGTTGAAACATTTTTTTGTTCCCAATCGCCATTTCGAAGCAGCAGCTGAGCTAGTTTGTGCTTTGAGTGCACAGAAACAGAACAGCTGGGTCGAAATATCTGATTGGAGGAAATAGCGAGATGGTGGGTATCTGGTTGTCTGGGCTATACATGGCCCTTTTTGCATCCAATTTTTGGTTGAAAAATTTTCTGTTCCCAATCTCCATTTCGAGGCAGCAGCTGAGCTAGTTTGTGCTTTGAGTGCACAGAAACAGAACAGCTGGGTCGAAATATCTGATTGGAGGAAATAGCGAGATGGTGGGTATCTGGTTCTGTGGGCTATACATGGCCCTTTTTTGCATCCAATTTTTGGTTGAAAAGTTTTCAGTTCCCAACCTCCATTTCGAAGCAGCAGCTGAGCTAGTTTGTGCTTTGAATGCACAGAAACAGGACAGCTGGCTCGAAATGTCTGATTGGAGGAAATAGCGAGATGGTGGGTATCTGGTTCTGTGGGCTATACATGGCCCTTTTTTGCATCCAATTTTTGGTTGAAAAATTTTCTGTTCCCAATCTCCATTTCGAGGCAGCAGCTGAGCTAGTTTGTGCTTTGAGTGCACAGAAACAGAACAACTGGGTCGAAATGTCTGATTGGAGGAAATAGCGAGATGGTGGGTATCTGGTTCTGTGGGCTATACATGGCCCTTTTTAGCATCCAATTTTTGGTTGAAAAATTTTCAGTTCCCAATCTCCATTTCGAGGCAGCAGCTGAGCTAGTTTGTGCTTTGAATGCACAGAAACAGAACAGCTGGCTCGAAATGTCTGATTGGAGGAAATAGCGTGATGGTGGGTATCTGGTTCTGTGGGCTATACACATCCCTTTTTTGCATCCAATTTTTGGTTGAAAAGTTTTCAGTTCCCAACCTCCATTTCGAAGCAGCAGCTGAGCTAGTTTGTGCGGAAGTTCAAGTTGAACCATTGTGGCGAACAGACGCGTACTAATTGTGATCAACTAAATCTTTGTGACCTCTCTAATTGACGGCTTTCGCCGCTCATATAAATCCTTTTCCTGAGACAGTGACTCTATAAAACATAAAAATTGGTAAAAAAGTTGAAAATAATATTTCCGCATTGATGCTGGAACCGAAAAAAAGTGACCAGCGCGAATCGCAAACCAGTGCACGTGTTTCCCTTGATATTCCAAGTCAATGTAATAATGTATTATCAATTGACAATACACGCTCATTAAACACCACAAGAGCAAGTAGCTCTCTCTTAAATATTAATCCCGCGAACGCACTAAAGAGAAGTGCAGTCGACTCACCAGCTAGATCTCCAACCTCGGATTCCCAACGCACTAAGATTTTCGCTAGAGATAACACTCAAAGCATGGATGTAAACAATGACGAAAACGTGGACACTTCTGAGTGGACAACTGTCATAAACAAATTGAAACGAGCTGCCGGCAAATACCATCCGAAGCAAAGAAAAAGTCAACCAGATGACTTATCTACAAGTCATTCTAAACTTTCAAGCAACCAATTCTTTCCGTTGGCCAACTCAGAAGTATTGGGAACTAATACGTCACTCGATCATATCAACATCTCTACACCCCGAAAGGAAGCAGAACTGCAGTCCCAACATACCACAAGCAACTCGAATGCCAAATCATTACCACGAGGTGTAAATAAACTCCCTTTTTGTCCTCCTATTTTTATCTTTGGCGCTAATTGCTCTCTTTTAAGCGAATTAGTAAAACTTGCATCGACAGAATGTAATGTATCCGATTTAGAACATAAGTTTGTTAACATGGGCTACCGAAAAACAAAGGTTTACGTCAATAACTCTGCTGTTCATAAGCTAGTTATTGAGAAGCTTCGCGATACGGGCATTGGGGCTTTTTCATTCTCCCCTAAAGATACGAAAAAAGTGTCGGTATTATTGAAAGGTCTTGATGGGGACACCCCAGTTGAAAAAATTAAAAAAGCACTAGGAGAAATTGTTCCTAATGTAAGGATAAGTAAAATAACACCCTTTTCTACCCCCAGAACTAAGGAGTTAGATATAAAATTAAACATGTTTGTTGTACAATTAGAGATAGGAGAGTCCATTAAAGATCTCACCAGTGTCAGATATATTCTCTGCCAACGTGTGTACTGGGAGAAGAAACATAATCGGGCAGTTATGCGTTGTTATCGATGTCAGCGATTTGGGCATTCAGGGGAGTGTTGCGCTTATATCAGCAGATGCGTTCTTTGTGGTGAAAATCACGACTCAAAAGAGTGTATAAATTCGTTCAAAATGCTTAGAGAAAAAAATGAAGAAACTCCAAAACCTAAATGTGTAAATTGCAACGAGAGTGGCCACGCAGCTAGTTATCAGGGTTGCCCAGCGTATCTCAAATATAAAGACAAAAAGTCATCATATACTAATAGAGCTAAAGAAGCAGTAGGTAAAACAAGAAAGCTTGTTGAGGAATCAATTCTTAATTTTACAAATCCCAACGTTTCTTTCGCTGAAAAGGTAAGATCATTACACAAACAACCATATATTCACTCCGCTCCTATCCAACATAGTGAAGAACACACTCCAATAGCTCCACATCAAAAGGGAGATCTCAATGACTTTCTGAACGAAGCAAAATATCTGTTTAACATTTCTTTTGTAGATCTTTTGACAAAAATAAGGCAATTCTGGCCTAAGTATCAAGTTTTGAAAACCAAGGAGGAAAAAATGTTTTCCTACCTTGAGTTTGTTGCCTCCATTGTTGTATAATGACGTCAATGACAAAATTAAAAATTATATCAATAAATGTTAACTCAATAATTTCACATGGAAAAAGACTTGCGCTTTTAAATACTTTAAAAAATAAAAGCCCTCAGATATGTTTCCTTTCAGAAACTAGGCTTTCCGAAAAGTACAAGCCCTCGTTCGAGGGATACAATATAATAAGGAATGATACTGGAACAGGGACAGCGATTTTACTTGACAAAAAGTACAAGTTTTCGGCAGTTCCTTTCCAAAGTGATGTCTTTTCTGTGTGCCTTGCTACGATTTCCTCACAACGCTCTTCTGGTTCAATCTTCCGTATGGTAATTGGAAGCATTTACATTCCATCCAACGTTGGACAGCGTTTATCAAGAGAGCTTGATAAACTTTATTCCGTCATTAATAATTTTGACGCCGCTGTAATTGGCGGAGATTTCAATGCCCGGCACTCAGCATGGGGAGATAGCGTCCATAATAATAACGGAAACCTCTTCAACAATTGGTTCTACAATGGCCCATATTTAAATCTGGATTTAATACCACCTTGCACCCCAACTTATCCTAGATCTTCCTCCTTCTTGGACCTTTTTCTTATATCTTCATCCCTTAACCCCGCGCACAATCCGAACAACTCTTCAAGTGCGTCAACCTGCAAAACGTTTTCGGTATTCTCCGATCATTTTGGAATTCTTTTGGAAGTTAATGTGGAAAATTTTTTCCCTATTTTGATACCACCTGATACATACAGAAGTTTTAAGAATACAAATTGGGAGGTTTTTCGACTAAGTCTACATAACTCTTTGACTTCAATTGGTGTACCAGTGGAAAGAAACATATCAAATACTGAAATAGATACCCTAATAGCCAAACTAAACGCACTAATTATCTCTAAGGTTGAATATCATTCTAATATTCATAATGTTACTGATCACAAGTACCACTGCATTTCGGATTTAACCAAAAAATTGATTGAATTAAGAAGAATTTGGCTAAAACAACTCAAAAGATTGTATCATCGTCATCTTAATAGAGTTAACCCGCAATATCTACAACTTCATTCTAGAATACAGTGCATAAGTAAAATTATTAAGGAAAATGCTAATTTAGACCTCAACAATTTCTTTAAGTCGAGGCTGAAAAAAATAAAACCATCTCCGCATGCTTTTAAAGAAATTGATAAGATAACCGGGCGCAGATACTTTGGCACAGATATCTTGAAAGATGTGCTCATCGATAATGGCCAGCAACTGATTGATACTCAAGCCAAACTAAATGCATTTAAGAACCTTTATACTGCAGATTTTTCTGAAAGAGCTCCATCCGATGACCGAAATTTTGAAATCGAAGTTTTATCTGCTATAAATCAATTTAAGGAAAGACATCTTGACCAAACCCTTTCCACCTTTTCAGCATCTAACAGTGCTTGTGATCCAGGGTTATCTCCGTTCACTTCACCTAATAACGTTAACATTTTCAGAACGTCGCTTAACAATAAAAAATCCGTCGGTGTTGATCAAATTTCAAATTTCATTTTAAAAAAATGTCCTTACTCCTTAGACACAGTACTTTCATCAATATTTAACCATTGTATCAATAATGGTTACTTTCCTGAAATTTGGAAAAAAGCCAAGATTTTTCCTATTGCTAAAAAGAAAGCTGCGAAAGAATTAAAGAACTTTCGTCCGATCTCACTCCTCTCTAATATTGGAAAATTGTTTGAGCGGGTACTAGCCGATCACTTACATAAATTTTGTGAAGATAAGGACATTATCCCAAACAATCAATTTGGATTTAGGAAAGGAAGCTCCACGGAGCATGCCCTGCTTATACTACAGGACAAAGTTGTTCAAAACCTTAGAAATAAGATATGTACAATGAGTCTAGACATTGACCTCGAAAAGGCTTTCGATTCGCTTTGGCATCACGGTCTTTTATTTAAACTCATAAGACTTAACTTTCCGAATTGGCTCATCAGATTGATATATAGTTTTCTATCAAACAGAACTTCTTCAGTATACATTGGATCGGAGCACTCAGATTTTGTACCTGTGAATTCAGGCGTACCTCAAGGATCGATATTCGGACCATCCCTGTTTAATATCTACCTTCAAGATTTTCCTCTCTCAGACCCAATGACAGAAGAGCCGGGATCACTTCACTACGCTGATGATACCACTATATTGGCTAGCGACCTACGACCGAGTTTAGCTCTTAATAAAATCAAAGCAAAACTCCCAACATTAGAAAATTATTTTGAAAAATGGAGACTAAAAATAAATACGGGTAAATGTGGTCTCACATGTTTTAGAAATGCTAGCGGAAAGGGACATTACCGTGCGGTTAAAGAAAGCAAAAATCTATCATTAAAAATCAATAATTTTCCAATCCCACTACGTTCAGAAACAAAGTATCTGGGAATAAATTTTCACAACCGGTTTCTCTTTAATAAGCATGGAAGGGCCGTATTAAACAGGGCAAAAATAGTTACAGGAATTCTTAAACCATTACTTAATTCTAAACATGTTTTAGGAAAAACTAAGATACTAATATATAAGACCCTCATAAGACCAATTCTGATATACGGTTTCTCTACCTGGTTTACCATATCACCCACTGTAGCCAAAGAAATGGAAGTTTTCGAAAGAAAAATATTGAGATTTTGCTGTGGAATGTTTAGAAAAGCAAACAAAAAATTTTTCTCTAACAAAACTATATATGAAGCAACTCAGGTTACACCCCTTATGAACTATCAAATAGAACTTCTTCTCAAAAAAATGGAACGAACACGTTCACACTCTAACCCACTGGTAAGATCTTTAATGAACTCTAATATCAACTACAGTTTGAATGACAAATACTATTTGTCACCTTTAAACCTTTTAAACGAAGACTCATTACCTTCAATAAGACCAGGTACAAATAGACACCAGCTAGCACCGTTCTATGAAAAATCATCTTCTCTTAACTATAGGGGATGATACTAACTTAAAATAAATTTACATTATTTAAGGGATTGTTAGCGTAAACCTTTGTTTTAAAGCAGAGAGATTTGGATTTCCTTGGGGTTGTATAGCAATTTATATGAACCATTAAGGATTTTTCAAGCTTCTGCATTTGTTGTACGCATGCAGGTCCTGCAAACTACATTCTTGTGATATCTTGTAAGATAACATAATCTTTAGTTATAGTTAGTGTAGGTTTTAGTTTTAGTTTTAATTTTAGTCTTAAGTTCTAGTCATTAAGTTAAAAATGCTAAAAAAAAGCAAAGAATTGAATGTACGCCGGGAGCAAGCGTACACAAAATAATATGGTATACAAATAATATTGTAAGTAAATTTTGATTAAATATACGTATGTATATATTGCTTTACTTTTGTTGAAGTCAGACATATCATTAAGTCGACCAAATACTGTAATAAGAATGTGTATAAACAATGTAGTGATATCATTAGTCTCAATAAAATCTTGAATCTTGAATCTAGTTTGTGCTTTGAATGCACAGAAACAGAACAGCTAGGTCGAAATGTCTGATTGGAGGAAATCGCGAGATGGTGGGTATCTGGTTCTGTGGGCTATACATAGCCCTTTTTTGCATCCAATTTTTGGTTGAAAAGTTTTCAGTTCCCAACCTCCATTTCGAAGCAGCAGCTAAGCTAGTTTGTGCTTTGAATGCACAGAAACAGAACAACTTGCTCGAAATGTCTGATTGGAGGAAATAGCGAGATGGTGGGTATCTGGTTCTGTGGGCTATACATGGCCCTTTTTAGCATCCAATTTTTGGTTGAAAAATTTTCAGTTCCCAATCTCCATTTCGAGGCAGCAGCTGAGCTAGTTTGTGCTTTGAATGCACAGAAACAGAACAGCTGGCTCGAAATGTCTGATTGGAGGAAATAGCGAGATGGTGGGTATCTGGTTCTGTGGGCTATACATATCCCTTTTTTGCATCCAATTTTTGGTTGAAAAGTTTTCAGTTCCCAACCTCCATTTCGAAGCAGCAGCTGGGCTAGTTTGTGCTTTGAATGCACAGAAACAGAACAGCTAGGTCGAAATGTCTGATTGGAGGAAATAGCGAGATGGTGGGTATCTGGTTCTGTGGGCTATACATGGCCCTTTTTTGCATCCAATTTTTGGTTGAAAAATTTTCAGTTTCCAATCTCCATTTCGACGCAGCAGCTGAGCTAGTTTGTGCTTTGAATGCACAGAAACAGAACAGCTGGCTCGAAATGTCTGATTGGAGGAAATAGCTCTATGGTTGGTATCTGGTTCTGTGGGCTATACATGGCCCTTTTTTCATCAAATTTTTATTTGAAAAATTTTCAGTTTCCAATCTCCATTTCAACGCAGCAGCTGAGCTAGTTTGTGCTTTGAATGCACAGAAACAGAACAGCTGGCTCGAAATGTCTGATTGGAGGAAATAGTGAGATGGTGGGTATCTGGTTCTGTGGGCAATACATGGCCCTTTTTTCATCAAATTTTTATTTGAAAAATTTTCAGTTTCCAATCTCCATTTCAACGCAGCAGCTGAGCTAGTTTGTGCTTTGAATGCACAGAAACAGAACAGCTGGCTCGAAATGTCTGATTCGAGGAAATAGCGAGATGGTGGGTATCTGGTTCTGTGGGCTATACATGGCCCTTTTTTGCATCCAATTTTTGGTCGAAAAATTTTTTGTTCCCAATCTCCATTTCGAGGCAGCAGCTGAGCTAATTTGTGCTTTTAGTGCACAGAAACAGAACAGCTGGGTCGAAATGTCTGATTGGAGGAAATAGCGAGATGGTGGGTATCTGGTACTGTGGGCTATACATGGCCCTTTTTTGCATCCAATTTTTGGTTGAAAAATTTTCTGTTCCCAATCTCCATTTCGAGGCAGCAGCTGAGCTAATTTGTGCTTTGAGTGCACAGAAACAGAACAGCTGGGTCGAAATGTCTGATTGGAGGAAATAGCGAGATGGTGGGTATCTGGTTCTGTGGGCTATACATGGCCCTTTTTTGCATCCAATTTTTGGTTGAAAAATTTTCTGTTCCCAATCTCCATTTCGAGGCAGCAGCTGAGCTAATTTGTGCTTTGAGTGCACAGAAACAGAACAGCTGGGTCGAAATGTCTGATTGGAGGAAATAGCGAGATGGTGGGTATCTGGTTCTGTGGGCTATACATGGCCCTTTTTTGCATCCAATTTTTGGTTGAAAAGTTTTCAGTTCCCAACCTCCATTTCGAAGCAGCAGCTAAGCTAGTTTGTGCTTTGAATGCACAGAAACAGAACAACTTGCTCGAAATGTCTGATTGGAGGAAATAGCGAGATGGTGGGTATCTGGTTCTGTGGGCTATACATGGCCCTTTTTAGCATCCAATTTTTGGTTGAAAAATTTTCAGTTCCCAATCTCCATTTCGAGGCAGCAGCTGAGCTAGTTTGTGCTTTGAATGCACAGAAACAGAACAGCTGGCTCGAAATGTCTGATTGGAGGAAATAGCGAGATGGTGGGTATCTGGTTCTGTGGGCTATACATATCCCTTTTTTGCATCCAATTTTTGGTTGAAAAGTTTTCAGTTCCCAACCTCCATTTCGAAGCAGCAGCTGGGCTAGTTTGTGCTTTGAATGCACAGAAACAGAACAGCTAGGTCGAAATGTCTGATTGGAGGAAATAGCGAGATGGTGGGTATCTGGTTCTGTGGGCTATACATGGCCCTTTTTTGCATCCAATTTTTGGTTGAAAAATTTTCAGTTTCCAATCTCCATTTCGACGCAGCAGCTGAGCTAGTTTGTGCTTTGAATGCACAGAAACAGAACAGCTGGCTCGAAATGTCTGATTGGAGGAAATAGCTCTATGGTTGGTATCTGGTTCTGTGGGCTATACATGGCCCTTTTTTCATCAAATTTTTATTTGAAAAATTTTCAGTTTCCAATCTCCATTTCAACGCAGCAGCTGAGCTAGTTTGTGCTTTGAATGCACAGAAACAGAACAGCTGGCTCGAAATGTCTGATTGGAGGAAATAGTGAGATGGTGGGTATCTGGTTCTGTGGGCAATACATGGCCCTTTTTTCATCAAATTTTTATTTGAAAAATTTTCAGTTTCCAATCTCCATTTCAACGCAGCAGCTGAGCTAGTTTGTGCTTTGAATGCACAGAAACAGAACAGCTGGCTCGAAATGTCTGATTCGAGGAAATAGCGAGATGGTGGGTATCTGGTTCTGTGGGCTATACATGGCCCTTTTTTGCATCCAATTTTTGGTCGAAAAATTTTTTGTTCCCAATCTCCATTTCGAGGCAGCAGCTGAGCTAATTTGTGCTTTTAGTGCACAGAAACAGAACAGCTGGGTCGAAATGTCTGATTGGAGGAAATAGCGAGATGGTGGGTATCTGGTACTGTGGGCTATACATGGCCCTTTTTTGCATCCAATTTTTGGTTGAAAAATTTTCTGTTCCCAATCTCCATTTCGAGGCAGCAGCTGAGCTAATTTGTGCTTTGAGTGCACAGAAACAGAACTCCTGGGTCGAAATGTCTGATTGGAGGAAATAGCGAGATGGTGGGTATCTGGTTCTGTGGGCTATACATGGCCCTTTCTGCATCCAATTTTTGGTTAAAATTTTTCAGTTCCCAACCTCCATTTCGAAGCAGCAGCTGAGCTAGTTTGTGCTTTGAGTGCACAGAAACAGAACAGCTGGGTCGAAATGTCTGATTGGAGGAAATAGCGAGATGGTGGGTATCTGGTTCTGTGGGCTATACATGGCCCTTTTTTGCATCCAATTTTTGGTTGAAAAATTTTCTGTTCCCAATCTCCATTTCGAGGCAGCAGCTAAGCTAGTTTGTGTTTTGAGTGCACAGAAACAGAACAGCTGGCTCGAAATGTCTGATTCGAGGAAATAGCGAGATGGTGGGTATCTGGTTCTGTGGGCTATACATGGCCCTTTTTTGCATCCAATTTTTGGTCGAAAAATTTTTTGTTCCCAATCTCCATTTCGAGGCAGCAGCTGAGCTAATTTGTGCTTTTAGTGCACAGAAACAGAACAGCTGGGTCGAAATGTCTGATTGGAGGAAATAGCGAGATGGTGGGTATCTGGTACTGTGGGCTATACATGGCCCTTTTTTGCATCCAATTTTTGGTTGAAAAATTTTCTGTTCCCAATCTCCATTTCGAGGCAGCAGCTGAGCTAATTTGTGCTTTGAGTGCACAGAAACAGAACAGCTGGGTCGAAATGTCTGATTGGAGGAAATAGCGAGATGGTGGGTATCTGGTTCTGTGGGCTATACATGGCCCTTTTTTGCATCCAATTTTTGGTTGAAAAATTTTCTGTTCCCAATCTCCATTTCGAGGCAGCAGCTGAGCTAGTTTGTGCTTTGAATGCACAGAAACAGAACAGCTGGGTCGAAATGTCTGATTGGAGGAAATAGCGAGATGCTGGGTATCTGGTTCTCTGGGCTATACATGGCCCTTTTTGCATCCAATTTTTGGTTGAAAAATTTTCTGTTCCCAATCTCCATTTCGAGGCAGCAGCTGAGCTAGTTTGTGCTTTGAATGCACAGAAACAGAACAGCTGGCTGGAAAGTCTGATTGGAGGAAATAGCGAGATGGTGGGTATCTGGTTCTGTGGGCTATACATGGCCCTTTCTGCATCCAATTTTTGGTTAAAATTTTTCAGTTCTCAATCTCCCCTTAGCGTTTTGAGTCAAATGGATGAAATTGAACAAAAAATTAACCAAAAACGTCAAAGGTATGATCTAGACTTTGGTGTACTCAGTTGCTTGGTATCTAGAATTTGGTAAGAATTCGGGTATATCTCATTCAAGGCTGGAGATATAGGGGAATGCATTTATTTAAAAGTAATGATGAGTGCCATCTACGTGAAGTATGGTAAGTGGAGCTCAAACGGGGATTAAATTGTTAATTACTTTCTTCCTTTGAGTTGTATGTATCGAACCGTAGTATCAAAACCATTTGTATGTATGTTAACACATTCATCTCCGAGGAAAATACGTTGATCTAGGCAAACTCCCATTATCTCAGCGTCCCGATGTTAATCCCTTCCATCGCGTATCCCTGAAAAACCCTTCTTCCTTTGAACTTCTAAGGAAATCAGCTTCCTTTCTTAAGCACAATCAAAATACAGAATTTAAATTCCATTCAAATCGCAGTTACATCCCTTTTATGTCGTCATTTCCATGTTAATGTTCAATCTGACAACAGACAAACAGAAAAAAACGAGCCAACGAACGACACGAATCCGTATCGCAGATTACAATCCCGATTGGAATTTTATGCCAATCGATACAATGACAACAACGACGTCCCTGTATGCTAATTTGGCATCGTTTTTCTGTAACTTCGCGCCAATCGAATGGACTATTTCGCTGATATTTAGATAGTGTCACAGAAAGGCTCGGCGCGCTCTGGTGGTTTTCCTTGGTTCACCGAAGCGCTCTCAATAACGATGTTCGGGAAATATTCCGGGCACCGCATTTCAGGCAAATTGACCTGCCTCCTGCAGGTGATGGGCAAAGGGTCTATAATTGAGAGCGCCTAGTGGGTGGAGTTATCCGTAATTGCAATCAACTCGGAAATGGCTTTAAATCAATTCCACCCCAATTTCGCGGGAGTTTACTCATTATTTCGTGTGAACACGGTATTTGTGTGTGCCTGTGCACATTTTTATTCATTTGATAACCTCTCCGCATTTAACACTGGATAACAATTTCGTGGAACGAGGTGTTTGCGGGGGAAGCACACGCGTTTATGCGAATATTTGGTGTTTTACTGTGCAAAAATAAAGCCGAGGGCATACCACATTCGTACAGCGAGAGGTGTCACCAAGGACACCAAGGTTGGAGTGTGTTGCAAAATTTTTGTCATTACATGTTTTCAGTTGGAAGGACAGAGAATGTAATAAAATTTCATTATTATTGGGATGGGTATGATCCGTATTCGAGAGACCAGGTCGAGAGATCCAGGTTTGACAGGAGAGTAGACATTATTTTAGGTAGTCGACTATGTAAGTCAGTTGGAGAAATGTCAAAATCAGCTGACCGATTAGTATTTTATTGACAAGAGCGCCCCTCCTAAACCAATTATACAATTCAAAGTGGCAAGCTCGCGTAGGTCGTTGAAGGATACTTTTTTCGAGGTTTAAGCATTTAGTTCTGTTGAGTCTTGGGCATTCGTCGTGTTCCTCACAGGGTTTCGAGGGTTAAGTTTCTAGTTCTGTTCGGGTTTAGGCATTCGAAGAGGGTCGTGTCTTTCTCTACTTTCATGTCGCCGCAGCCCCTGAATATGTATGTGCAACTGTGTTGCTGATTCCCATTCTTCTGAGGTGTGCCGCCATTTGGTCTTGGGCTGTAACGACACCAATGAGGAGACTCAGCTTTAGTCTACTGAATGATAGGAGTTTCTTGGTATTTTTTTGTATTTGGTGGAAAGGTAGTCTCGAAACATGGTACGAGGAGAGTGTATTCCACCTCGCATTGGCTATGTTGTGGAAGTCCGAGGATGGGAGGAAGCCGATGGACGTTTAAACCGAATGATCTGTAGGTAGGACAGCTTCGGACCCTGTTCTAGCTACTTTATCGGTTCTTTTATTGCGTTCCGGAATCCAGCATAGCGTGATGCTGTGCCTTAAATTGAGAAATTTCACTTCCTCTTTACATCTTTTGACCAGTTGTGAATTGGTTGTGATGGAAGTGATGGCTTTGATGGCTGCTTGGGTATCAGGGAAGGTGTCTATGTCTTTGATATTGTTCAGAGTGGATAAACTCCTACAGCTCCGGTGATACAATTATAAGTATATATTTCCTCTTGGAACACGTTTCCGTGGTTGGGGAGTTTCATGGACCAAACAATTAGTGGTTCCTTCGAGATTAATCCTGAGCAAGAACCCTCGTGGATTTTTCACCCGTCTGTAAAAATGGATGTGGAGGGAGAATGGATGACCTTACCAGGCCACCAGACCAGGCAGTTATATGGAAGAATAGGCCTACCGATGGCAGTGTACGTCCAATTTATGTTGGAAGGTTAAGGCCCCTTCTTTGAAATTTAGGGCCGGTAATGGCTACGAGCACCTAGAAGTCGCTAGTCACACGAAAGATAGGATGTTTCTCATTCAAAGATCTTGCATATCCGACAAGGTTGATTTTTATGCGCCATGTACATACATATGTAGGAGGCCCTAAATTCTTTGTTGTATTCTTCGATTTTTTCTGGACATTGTAGAGTCTCTACAGCGAGACGGCTCCCACAGTGACTAAACAAAACACATGAAAGCAGCACTTCGAGTTGCTTACTAAGCTAACTTTGAGCACAGGCTAGCAATCCTGTTAGATTTGAGGTCCCGGGCAACCTCGAAAAGCTAAGTATGAGCTAAAACAGTCTTCCTTAAAACTAACAAGGTTTCCTAGGACTATAATTATGAACTAAGGAAGAGGTGTAGGCGATTAAGGACCAAAGGGATAGTAATGTCTTTCTTAAGGGAAAGTCAAAGGGGAGATGACTAGTGTTAGGCGAGATACACTTAAGTAGAGAGGAGCTATTAATATGTCGGCAACTTTATGGCGAAGAGTTTCACTCCGGCTGAGTACGGAAGTAAGTTTCGGGTATCAGTCCAGGGAAGTCCCCTTAAAACAAATCGAATAAACCTGCGCTGTACAGCTTCTACACAGAGAATGTGGGAGCTGTAATAAGGGGACCAGACTTAGCTGGCATATTCAAGGAAATGTTGAATTAAAGATATGTAAAGGGATTTAGTGACGTAAAAATTAGACAATTGCTTTGCCGAGGTCTTGATAAAGCCAAGGGAGGAGTTTTAATATGTGAGCCGAAACTGAATTCTCTGTCACAGATAACACCTGAGTCGCGCATTTTCGTTACTAGGGGAATAAGTTTATTAACTATCAGATAACTACAAGGTGTAGTTGGAGCACGATTACGGGAGTAGGTTATTGCTAAGGTGTCATGTAGAAAACCTATCCAAGCCGTCCTGTTATAGAAGGCAGTCATAGGAGGACGATATATGCCTGAATTTCATCAAATTATCTGCGTAAAAGCGAAGTACATGCTGACAACGAGAAGGGACACACAACATCGACGAATTGGACAGAATTTCGCAATCGACAGCTACAACTTTGAGGTAGTAAGGGCAGAGAAGGCAAATTCCGAAGAATTAAGAAAACCCGGATCATTCCAAACCTGCTTCACGACGCTAAAGCGTGGACCCTGTCTAAAGCGAGAGAAAGATTCTTAGTAAAATTTCCTGTCCCGATTGCGTTCACAGGCTTTGGAGGAGGATATTGAACGGCAACCTATATGAGCTGTACAGCGATATCGACCTAGTCAGAAAAATGCGCATCAGTCGTTTGAGATGGCTAGGACAGCTAATGGAGCTAATGGACACCAAAGCTCCGGCCCGCAGAGTCTTCAAATCAAACCCGGAGATACAACGCAGTAGAGTAAGACCTTGCGTTGGGTGGTGCGCACAAGTGTAAAAAAAAACTTCAACCAACTTGAAGTGCGCAACTGATGGCAGTTAGCCAAAACGCGGGCTACTTGGAGAGGCTTGTTGGTTGACGCCCAGGTTCACCCCGAACTATAGCGCCACCTACATAAGCAAGTAAGTAATCTGCATAAAAAGATAAATCTGAACTTACAATGACGGTCACCATCACTGATTGTCAAAATGGATAATAAGGGTGTGGCTACGTTGAAGTATTGGACACGGAAATCATGTACCTAAACAGAACATTCTAAGCTTGTGATTTGAGGCACCGAGAACGGCCTTAGAATCAAGTGACATCCCGACGGACCACTCAGTCCTACCTCCCATTAGTCTCCTTTCACAGGATCTTTACGGACTTCCGTAGCATGGCAACCCCTAGGTGGAGCACACTCTCGTTCTGCCGTGTTTCGAGGATTCTTTAGGCCCAATACAACGAGAAAAGGGTCAGAGAGCTTCTATCTCTCAATAGAGCCCAGGTAACCCTTCCCATCGGCGTCCTCACAGGCGGCCCCATGGGTTTCAAATGCTTAGACCTTTGGAGGAAGACACGACACACTTCCTCTGCGAATGCCCAAATCTCAGCAGAATCAGACACCAAACATTCGTGAAAACATTTTTCGTAAAGCTCTACTAACTAGCTAACTAGCGCCCTAAAACCACCTTAAAATTGATAAGGAAAGCGTGTTGGTTCACAAGGGCCGCACCTGACATGGACTAACGAATTAATTTTCTGTTTTTTCTTTATATTCTTTCAGATATCCCACCCACGGGGCCACAATGGATCCCTTGCGATCCAAGTGAGACTCCCCGCTCCTGATGGGTTTGCAGTCACCACCTTAACCTAACCTAACTTAAGCTCGAGATTTTAAACAAGATTCAATCCACGTAATAAACCTCGACGAAGAACCAGTCTCACAGAAACCGGCTCAATCCCTATTACAGTCCAAAACTACTACATAGCCACCTATCAGTCGGATTAAACAACTCTCGCAACAATTCCGCTGAACTCGGTCACATTTTCCCATAAAACTGACAACGGGACACTCATTTGGGGTGCGTTCCAACATTGTTTACTTCGCCCGAAAATCTAGTCAACAAAAATTCAATTCGCCCCCTCTCGCATCGTTTCTCGATTTGTATACATCAGCTGGCAAGGTGTCATTCCATTTTTTTTTTGCAGAATATTTAACATATCAGTGGAAGAAGTCGTACATATTTTCAGTCAGAATAAATTCAGAATTCATCATCGAAGCAGATTGATTAATTTTCAACGAAATTCATTTACCCGCACAAGTGCTTTAAATTAAGAAAAAAATTGCATTTTTATCCTCTCTGACCTCGGCAAATTGATAATTATTACCATCGCTCGTCGCTCGCCGTTGCCGCTGGATATTACATCTCTCCCTTTTCAATTCACACTGCGACGTGGTACGGCCATCTCTGTCATCTACCTGCTTGTTCGCCGCCGAATACGCGACAACGTAGAAAACGGCCATTTTTGTTTCATAGTGATTTCCAGTTGAAGTGAAATTGGTGAGTGCTACATTATAAGTGCTGCTGGTGTGTATTTTAAAATTTGTTTTAATTCAAGACTTTAGTTTATAGCATTTGAATTGGTAAATCAATCTATTTAAATAGTCAGAACGGACGGGCTATAGCCATTTGGATTGTATTCGCATAGTGTCAGGCAGAATTGAGTGGGTTTACGATATCTAAATTCGAACTGAAACTTGGCGTCAGTGTTGGATTTAAGCAAATTCCGGTGCCATTTGCTGAATTTCAGCAAATAATGATGTACTGACGAATGGATTGTATTTTATTTTACAAAAATTACAAAAAAAAAAAATAAAAAAATGGAGCATTTGGTTGTAGAATATTCCCTTAGATGGTCATTGGTCGGAGTGGTGGATCTAGCTTGGTATGCAACAGCATTTGGTAACTGTGCCACTTGTGGCATTACTTAATTTTTTGGTGTAACATCGATAGCGTTTTACTTTCTTTTTGCGGTCGCGCTTCCGTCCCCATGGCCATTGTAGTAGGCATTGTACGAAAAAGTGTTTTTTTTTTTTTGATCAATTCTCCTTCACTATGCAAGGCCGTATCTCTGCGTAAGCAGTGCCACTGTTGGTAGCCATGGTGGATTCTACATATGTATGTATATAAAATCGCCAAAAATGTTGTGTATGCCATCGGCGATATCAAAATTTTTGAATAAGACCGCAGCATGGTCGATGGCCGACATATTAGGGGGGAGAACCGCACAGCAATTGCATCGATAAGGAACGCTGGTGTAGATATAATGGGAACAAGATTTGTGGTATATTTTGTTTTGAAAGAGTTCTTCTTTTTTTTCTGTCATTAATTGTTGACGCCTGTGCGCAGGTACAGTTGTGAAAAATGTCCACATATCCTTCAATGATGGTGCAAAAGTGGCCCCCTTTCCGCACTTGCTTGGGTTGCTACAGGGCGGTGGGAGCGCTGTTTTGTTAGTGAAACAGAACGCGAATGTGGTAACAAGGCGTACGCAACAATAACAAACATAGTTTGTGACGTCAGTGCAATGACCTGTTTACACTTTGCGTTCTACATATATTGAGGAGTATTGCGAAAATTGTTCTCGCACACTCCCACGTATCGCTTTGAAATGACAGAAATGACATTTTAATTGACATTTCGGAATGACCAGAGTAAAAGAGAAAACTTCTTTTTTTTTTCAGTTCGCAAACCGGAATATCCCATTTTTCTGGAGTATCTTTGCGCCTTTTTTTCTTGTTTTTCTTCGTTGTTCCCCCTAATCACGTAGACATGGCGGCGAAGAAAACAACTTTCCAATTCGCCCAAAACGCATACTTGCACCATGCCGCGTCAATCAGTCTATTCTGCGGGTGTGTGTGTGTGTGTGTATGTGATTTCTTGTTTTGTTGTCAAACAATCTTTTTCGTATTCCGTTTCGCGCATGTTCTGCTTCTTTGCGGCGGCCAGCTGCTAATCGCACCCTCTGCTTTGACAGCAATTTTCTTTACGTTTTGTCGGCCTTTTGCTTTTGTGGTGTCGTCCTTCTTATTCTTCTTCTTTGTGTTTGTGTGCGTTTTTCTTTTGGTTAATTTCATAAATGTTGTCCATTTTTGAATTGAATTCGTCGGGAGACTTGGTTTTGTGTGTTCTGTTGTTGTGTTGCCGCCGCCCCGCCATTGCAGAGGCCACAGTGATTTTGCATAAAAAACAAAAAAAAATGATAAAAAGTTTCTCTTTGATTTAGCAGCGCGAATGAGAGCAAAAAATAATCAAAAAAAAAAAAGAAGTATTTTATTTGAAAGATTTTCTTGTGTGCACTGTTTCCTCCTCTAGTTTAATTGTGTTTCACCAGTGTGTTGTGTATACCTTGACTATTATTTGGCGTGACTTTGGTGCATTTTTTGGAGAAATGTTCAAATTTAAGAGGTAATATGGCGCGTCGTCCTCTATAAAGTGAAAACAAAAAGAAGAAATACCTGTTTGCAGTTGACTGAAGTGAAAAAATGTTATTTGCTGTGCATTTGGGGGGAATCTAGAAGCTATGGGCTATCTGAAGAGAATATTCGTGTGGTGAATGATGGTTTGTTGTTCTGGCAGTCGTGACAAAATGGCAGATTCTGAAATATTCGCGCACAGTGTGAATTTTCTGATATGAATGTGAAGTGATACAGATTAATTGTGCTGAGGCAGATATGGAATGTGTTGCCAGCATGAGAAGATGGCGAGACTCAATTGAGTTAATTATTTTGTCTGTTCAATAGGAGGAGGGTTGTCTGTCCAGCGATCCTTTTCTTGTTGCTGGGTAAATTTGTTTTTCAATAGTGTCACGCATGTTTTGGACTTAAAAAAAGAGAAGTAAATAAAGGCGGATTGTACAGGCTATGTGCCTAGTGTCGTTGAGCCTGTTCTTGGCATTTTGGAACATTCTTGTCCATCAGTAGGGCGCGTTTTCTCATTCCCAGTCAAAATTATGAGAGAAAACTGGTTTTATTCGTCACAATTTTTTGCAGAATATAGCCAATTTTGATATAGAGACTGATTCTCGGCTATGTCTTCCTCATTGGGTAGTAAAAATAGCTAAAATAGAAGTGACACTACCTATTTACAGATCAGATTCGGAACACTCACTATATGTACTGTACGTCATCTGGCTTACGATCGTTGTTGACACCTAATAGCCACTGTACAGTAACTCATCATTTTTAAACTAAAAGCCCTCGGTTTCCAAAGGAATTTGGATCAACTCCTACTTGGACGGTAGACAATATGAAGTTTTATTTAGATCTTCTGTTTCTAACCCCATAATGGTCAAAACGAGTCCTTAAATTTTCGTGGTCACCACCAATGATGTTGAGTACATTAACAAACACTCCTATCTCTCTGTGTATGCCAACCAGATGATGATCTAGAGATTCATTACTTCTCCCACCGATTCTGGCTATATTCTAGATGACCTTTACTTAGTCTCTGTCTGTTGCTACTCTGGTAAGCGTGCTCCACAGCCCCACAGGAACTACTTTCTCTGAAACGAACTTGTCCCCCAGTCTTTTCTTTATGCGACTTAGGTTTTCTTTGCGATAGGGAGCTTAACATTCGTTCCCACATTGACAACATATGTAATAAGTAGAGCCAACTCTGGTTGGCTTTATAAAACGTTGGTCGAAAGAATTCTCGAATCTCTAAGTCACCACCGTTTGATCCATTATTGAATATGTAGGCCAGGTTTGATCCCCCTACTACGCCATCCATATTCGTCGGATTGAAGCTGTCCAGCTCCTGTTTCTACCTTTTGCACTTGTGGCTGAGCCTGGTTTGAAAGAAACAATTTGCCCCCTTACACGGATCGTCTAAAACTTATCCATTTCTTCCTTCTTCAGCTAATGATCAGTCACAGGTTGTTCCGCGCGCATCGGTATCCTTTAGCACTGCAACCCAAGATCAATTTCTCTCTTCGGTATTAATTTCCATTGCACTAATTGCACCTATGACACACCAATGTCCAGAATAGCGCCTGGCTAATAATACGAAAAATTATTCAACCCCACCTTAGCAGAATATCCCTCCGCAAATATCTTCAGCACCGATGTTTCTCTTCCTAACCTGTCCCTCCCTCCAGCAGACACCGGACTAGAGTAATGCTTTGTGAATCTTTATTCAACTCATTCTGACAGTTTGGTCATAGTCTTGAAGAGATCACCATGGTGTAATCCAGTAACATGTGGTCTATGCCATATGCTTATCAATGTCATGCAAACTCCATAGGCTGGGTTGGTTCTTACATCTGGCATTTAGTAGACTTTGCTAATGACTCGATGCATACACAGACTAAAACATATATTTGGCTCAACTTGTCCATAGGAACCAGTTCCTAACTTTTTGTTGTTTATTTGTCAGACGCTCGCAGGAAGAAAGAGCCTGGGGATCACACCATTTGAGCCAAAGAACCTACAAAAATATAACTCATTATGCAAAAGTTCCCACAGCCAACTGGCATCTACAAAATGAAAACGTCTTTGTGCTATCCTACAATGATAGTCTTGTTTTGGTGGTTTTAGACAGGTCAGTCTCTTACCAAATATCAAAACGTTCATATTTTGAAGTACTTAGTCCTTCGTAAGATCATTTTGTTTCCTCAGAAAAGAAAGGAGATTATACCACGGAAACAATTTGCGTACAAGAAAACCCACTCAACAGCATGATATCCAATAATCCTTCGACAATACCTTCGGATCGAGGAGGTCGTAAACAAACATATTCAATATGAAATTCCAAAGAATCTCGTACATCTCTCAAATGGGGATCCCTATTTGAAATGCAATTGGGTTCAGAATTCATGACATTCAGACTGAATTCAAGATAAATGGCAAAAATATAGCATAAAACAATACTGCACCGCGTCCCAATATGACTCATTAGCTCCGCAATTGGAACTTTCTTCCAATTGGTCGATTGGCTCCTGTGACTGCTCCAAATTCCCTAGGTTCCCTTCGAGTTAGGTGAAATGTTTCTTCCTCCACTTTACAAAAATACGATTGACTGGTACAACTACTGTTTTAGACAAATCCCAAAGATTGCTACATGCTTACCTGTCTTACGAAGAGAGAACGAGTGTAGGGCTTGTTTAACTCTCACTCTCAGTATGTAATTCAGAAACACTTTGATGAGTGGATACCTCCTTGTATATTGGTAACATGCTTCTGAGTAAAGTTACCGACAAGGGATTGTTTAGGTGCTGGGGTAAAACTTAAGGACTGCAGAACAGTATGACTTACTGACCGAGAAGCCCATTATTAACCAATGTGATGCTTCATCTGTTCATGCCTTCTGATAATTAGAACTCGAAAATGATTAAAATGGATTAAAAATTCTAGTTTTAGCTGACAAAGAGGTGGTATCCCCCAAGATTTCGTTGATCTTTGAGTGGATACGGCAATATCATTCCTATTCGTTAAGGTTAGACCACTCCAGACCGAAGTGATCCCTCATACATACATATACTAAAACTACCAACAGCTATCTAACACTTACTTTCATTGTCCTTTATTTCAGTTCATAAAAAAAACTTTGGAAATGTCGCAGAATAGATGAGATTTAAAAAATCATTCTAAACTGCCACCGTTAAGTACTTCGAAAGAAATATCTCAGCATAAAGAAACCGATAAGCAATATAAGTTAACAGCTAACAAAAAAAAAAAGAATAACGAAATGTTTTCATTTCATAAACCAAGAGTTTACCGCTCAGCCGAAGGATGTTGCATCTGCAGAGCCAAATCGAGCAGGTAATTCGTGTATTTGTGATTCTCTTTTGAAATCAATCATATAAAACGGTTTGTCTCCCAATTCAGTTCAAGGTTTACAGACTCGAAGAAATACGAAGAAGATTCAATAAAATGTTTTGATCTAAAACAGCCACGCCATGGGGAAATTTGCAATGCTTGCGTACTCTTAGTGAAAAGGTACAAACGTCTACCAACAGGCAGCAATCGTCATTGGGGACATGTAAGTACAGTTGTGGACTAAATCTCCTCTCGGTTTTAACGTATCAATTCAATATTTGTAGGTCGTTGATGCCAGAGCAGGACCAGGAATGAAATCCATGACCAAATTTAAGAAACTCAAGGAAGAATCATCACAACCATCAAACAATGGATCATCCGATCGTACACATAATCAGAAATCTCTAATACCGGAAAAATTCTCGAAAATCTTCAAGAAGAACAAAAAGAAGATCGTTAAAGATAAAAATAAATCTCAGATAACAACAATGTCTAGCAAGCCATGGGAAAGCCAATCGTTGCCTTTGACACCCGAATCCTTAGACAGTGACTGTGAAGATGTGCAATATTCACCAACAAGGGCTATCGAATCGGTAAGCCTTAAAATTCGGCAAGCAATCAACCGCCGTGGCAGTAACAGAAGAAAATTCCTACCACCGAAGAAATTCCGCAGTAGTAATATAGACAAAGTACAATTTTTCGATGAAAACCTGTGGGTCAAGAGGAAATCATGTTGTGGGATTGTATTTGAAAACAAACAACTGGGTGCTATAATTTTGGATGCGCAAAACTACATACCGTGCTTAGATCATCGGCAAAAGCCTAGAATAATCACTGAAAAGGCAACACCACCACCACCCCAACATCTTAGTGTCCAACCGCAAAACAACATTAAAACTGGTACCTATCAGTTGTCCTTTAATCCACCAGCGAATCGTAATCCGACACCGGTGCTGAAGAAGCACCATTTGTTCTTTAAGCGGCAATCAGAAAGTTTCCCCCTCGGCGATATGAAGCAATTAAATAACACTCACCCCTCCAAGACTGATTTTGTACTAGATAACAAAGTTCTTCCCAACACAATTCCTACCTCGTCAGTGGTGAAAGTCGCAAAACTGAATCCTTTCGATAATGGTCATCACAATACCAGTCATATTCAATTTACATCGGCTAAAGTGCCGGCTGCCTTCGAACAACAACAGCCACAACAACACCAGCAACAGCAGCAGCAGCAACAGCCTATGCACAAGCCAAGTAGTAAATCGAGTTCGTTTATACATAAGGTAAAGTCAGACACCGGCAAGATCGTCAAACATTCCTTGGAGAAATTCAATACGCTGCGACTCAAACCCTCTGAACTGACCGATATGAAACACTTGGTCAAGACTGTGGATAAATCGTTCCTGATTAAACCAGTTGCCACCATTTCACAGGACAATAAAACGAAGAAAGTCGGTATTGATAGCTTACCTGGTTCGTCTGTACAATCAGTGGCGACGAAGTTCAACGATAATTCATCCGATTCGGGATTCGATGAAAATTTACAGGACAGGAAGTCGGTCAGTCCTCTGGTAAGTGTGGAAGAAGTTGGTCCTCCTAATGTGTTTTATTAATGTTTTACTTTGAACAGCAGGATGACAATGACAAGAAAATAATGGCAATACCAGTGCAAACGATGTATTTAGCCAGCGGGGTACAGATACACGGACAGCATCAAAATCTTTTGCTAACGGGTAACGATGTGGCAGCTAAGATATTGCAGAATCGGAAACAAATGCAAAATGTAAGTTTGTTTATGTTTTTTTCACTCAAACCCATGGTTCTAAGAGTCATGAGTACAATATCTACTCATTACTCAGTGCTTGGATTTTGTTCGATTTTTTATTGCTTAATATGTTCCCCACTAGCGCTCGAACTTGGACAGCTCGTCCTACAACCAATACACCTTGGCCATCTACACGATACCTAAGGTTTATATCAATGCCCCTGAACTCCATCCAATTCTTCAGCAATTCCAGTGATTCACACCCTTAACACGTCATCAGCAAGAAAAAGATAAATGGATCACTACCAGACCAATATCAAAGCTTATTGTCCATCTTATTGGAATTGCTCTCAACTGTAATGAAAGACTTTGCTTTCTCTCCATCTTCATCTTCACATCTGCATCTTCATTTGTACCTTTGTGCTTTACAAATATGTAATATGAACCATACTTGCGACTTGGCGTGCCCTTCTAGGGCATTTTGAAGGTTATCCTTCGTTAATAGTTCTGCAGAGGATTAAAACTTGTCCAAACATTTGCCGTCATCAGACGAAAGGCATGACTCTCTCTTTATCTGACCAAAAACTTTTTCTTCAGTCCCGGAAGGGACTTTCTTTTTCGTTTTGGAAGACGAAGCTCAGCGCGTTCTCTGTAACATGTGCGCTGTCTAATCTGTGTCAAACCGAAGGTATTCTTTCAGTACCCCATCTTCTCTTTGAATGCATTATTTCATTTCCGAGCTGCGTTCCATAGGAATTCCCGTGTTGCACTTGCCCAACAACATACCAATCTAATACTTGATGAAAAAACACCTCTTACTATGTTCGTCATGCTCTTTCCATTCCAGAATCGAAATGGAGTGAAAATCGCACAAATCGTTACCGGCGGAGGTGGAACACAAAAAATGCGTGCAATATATAGTCAACCCCCCGAGGGAGCCATCATAACAACAGCATCATCATCATCATCACAAAGCGTTATTGCCATCCCATCAACAACGTGTACGACAGCGCCAACCAGCCACCTAAGCAAAACACCAACGAATATCATTTTGAACGGCCCCGGTGCCAGTGGCAATGTAATTTCTACCTCTGTACCAAGTCTGAATCAGAAAATTATCCTAGTTAAGACTAAATACAATAGCAATAATAACAACAATCAATCGGCGTGTAAAAATTAACCAAACGTTGTTTTATCGTCCGGGTATTAGTACTCCCTTTTTCTTTTCTTTTTTTGGTCACACTTTATGTATTTATCGTCCAAATCAGCATACAGTACTTTTGAGCAGGTCTAAAAGTATCGCGTAACACCAAGTGTAAATGTATAAAGTGAAATCCATCTCAGTATTTAAACAAACAAACAAAAAAAACATATATATAACAAAAGGAAGTCGCATATTCGCTGGTTAATAAAATCTTGAAAATTGTTTATATTTAATTCTGCATTTAATTTTATACAAGACGCCTAATTTATTATTTTTTTAACAAAAACAAAAAACAAAAAATCTATTTTAATATTTATTTAGATAAAAAAATACAAAAAAAAAAAAAAACAAACAATTGAATCTACTCGTAATTGTTAAACAAAAAAATTTGTACATGCTTTCGCTTTGTCAGACAAAAACAAAAACTTCAAGTGCATTTATAAAATGAAAAATCTAAGGCACCAAATGATTAAAAATGTATATCGGTTTAGGACAATGCGACATACATATGTACATTCTATTGCCAGAGAAAAAAAAAAAACAAAAACACAAAAAACAAAAATTCCAAAACATTTTATGTGATTTAAATTAATTATTTTAGGTAAAACCCACAACCAAATTAGGAAAATTTGTTATTTATTTAAATTAATTTAATTTAAATACTATATACCGTACATATGTACTTGAGATATACATATGTTTAAAACAACAACACAAACGCAGTCTCTTACCCGCTCCCCGAATCCTTTCTTCTTGGAATAGTAAGTGAATCGTTGGTCTCTTTAGAATATTCAATAATACTTTTAGGAAAACAACAAACTTTCAGTAGATTCAATCATTTTAGACAAACAAAACACGAAACTTCTCTCTCAATCAATCAAAGTGTATCAAGAAATAAAAATACAGAAAAACAAAAAACAAAAAAACTACTTTTTACAAATTTTTAACAATAAACTCTAGTTGTTAGATAATTTACTTAGATTAATAAAAAAACAAAAATAATAGATATATGTTAATAATAATTTAATTGAGATTAAAAGTCAGAATTTTTATCGCAAAGAAATTGTTTTACATACATACAATATATATAGATATATACAGACATAATTTAAAAATAGTTTTCTTTTTTATATAAATTCATATATATATATATATTTAAAACAAACAAAAATATATACATATGTGTGTATACGTACTTGTAAGCGAACGGAGAAAAAGCAGATTAATGATATTGCAATTTAATTGTTGTAAGTAAAATCATGTCAAATATTAATCATTTCATATATACAATTATAAACAGTTAGTAAATAGATATGTATTTACTGCCATTAAAAACAAAAAACAAAAAAAAAAAAACAAACAATGTTAATTTTAGGGAAATTCATTATGGTGTAGAAATATAAAACAATTTAATCAGCATTTAAAAAAAAATATCGAGTTTTTCATTTTTAGTAAGAGGGCGATCCAGTCTCGACAACGGTTACAGTTCACGGTTCACCACGGATGGTTACAGATTTGATAGGTTCTCTTCACCATGCTATTGCGTACGCAGACGACTTGATTGCGTACAGGTCAGGTCCTAAGATCGAGGTCATTGCAACTCTCTTGCAATGTGACTTCGACAATATTCAGCGATATTGCGATGACTGGAAGTTAAAGATCAACTTCCAGAAATCGGAAACCATCCTGTTTAGAAAGCCGTTATCTGGGGAAATAATAACGGGCGCCCATTGGCGAGTAAAAGTGTAGCCAGGTACCTTGGGATCTTGCTAGACCAGTATCTACATATATTTTAACAAACTTGTAGATGCTGCTTTAGCCGGAGCCCGAGCTGCTTTTGCCTTTACAAAGAGACTGTTTTATAGCAGCCAACTCGATGTGAGGGTGAAAGTAATCTGCTACACGGCCCTCATACGGCCAATGCTCACCTGTGGATGTCCGGTGTGGTTCAAAGTGGGAGCAAGCTTGATGGAAAGGATTCGGGTGTTTGATAGGGATTGCCTTCATTTATACAGAACACCAGAGTCCGAGTACGAAAAATTCTACTCCAATGAGGTCCTCTATAACGGCGAATCTGATCAGAGTGGACGATTTCCTGGTGAAGTTGATTCGAGGTCATATTACAAGAGCAATGAACTTGACCAACAGCCTGATGATAGGTAACACAAGAGAGTGCGCCTTAACGGCTTTGTCCCCCCAGAGGCGTTCCTCTATTTCGATAGACAAGGTCTAGTGCAAGAAAGAAAAGCTGTGGATAGGCGACTCAACTACGACCGAGGCGTAGCACAGACAACTGAGCTTCGTCTCCGATTCAGTACGTCGGTATCGGGGCGAGATGTTAATGATGTAAAACGACAGCACCAAACATTTTGGTGGCTTTATGAACAAGAGGGAACTCCCTCGTCGATCCCTCTTAATCCTGGGTAGCCCTTGTAGGGTAAGCCGGCCATTTTATTTATCCTGGCCGGCTCACATAGTTTTAAGGCAGTCGTAGGTGTATCTTGTAGGTGTGATTGTCCTAATTATAAGGTCGTAAGTAGAAACACGGCACTCGGTTTGTATGTATATATTAAAAAAAACACAAAAAATAGCAGCAGTCGGCTAAATGCACCGTAATGCTATAATTGTAAAATTGTATCAGGATTGAGGTCCAAGTCTTGCATAAGTAGAAGGGGACCTCAACCGACTTGGAGTGCGCAGCTGGAGGTAGTTAGCTAAGGACCGGGCTAACTGAAGAGGGTTGTTGGTTGAGGCCCAGGTTACTAAGTAAGTAAATAAGAAGGTTTACCTATTCATCGTTCAAGCGTAATACTACTTAGTGTTCCATATAATATTCTATTCAACGTCTTTCGTGTGTCTTACGATCCGGCCCAGTTTTTACCAGTTTTTAATTTGTACTAAGGCGACAAAGTACATTTAAGACGCTGTGGAATATTAACGTGGTAGCTCATGCGATTATGGTAACCACTCCCGTATCGACAATTTGTAATAGAACCAGAAGACGATTCACTACGAAAGTTTTAACGATTATACCACAAAACGCGTAGCTGTGGTCTAAAAGTTTGTAACGATTTAAATTAAATGTGAAAAGAGAGATAACGAGGACTATAAGAGGGTTTGCCTATTCATCATTCAGGGATATCACTGTTTAATATCCTATCCAACATTGTACGAACGTCTGCCAATCAAATTTTCACACAAATCCAATAAAAGACCGACGAATTTCAAGTAGAAACTCACCACATCTTCATGAATTTTAAAGTCCCATATGACAGCATTCATCGTTTTAAGCTCTACAAGGCGATGGCCGCATTCGGCATCCCAGGAAAACTGATCGAGCTCTGTAGGGTGGCATTGGAAACTCGCAATGTGGAATTTGGTAACAGTTCTGGCAAGAAAATGCGCTGTCGTTTGATTTCTTCAATCTTGTATTGGAACAGATAGTGAGCAGTGCTGGAACACCCAGGCGACAATGACATTGTCATCATTTACGTGAATTGAAGAACAGACGAAACGAGTTGGTCCTGAAGATAATGAGGACAAAAGCAGGCACCTGTTCTCAACAAACAAAAAAGAAGCGGTCCACCGCCTAGAACAAAGGGTCATTGTTGGTAACTTCGAAGTAGTTAAGGAGTTTACTTTCCTCGGAATAAATATCAACTCAATGAATGACACCTTAACGAAGATTCGGCAAAGACTTACCATAGAAGACCGCTGCTACTTCGGTTTGGCGAGACAAATGGGTGTAAAACTCCTAAGTCAGAAATGCATGCTCTACAAAACATCGATTCCGCCAGTTCTAGTATTAGGAGCGGAGCACTTTCGAGAGAAAAATTCTTTGTTGAATTTTCAGTGTCGTATCCAAAAAGGGCGAATGTTGGAAATATTACAACCGCGAACTCTATGAGCTGTACTAAGATGTGGATGTAGTCAAAAAATACCCAAAAACGTCGACTATACAAGCTATGCCACTTCGAATGAATGGACTAAGTTTTAAGGATGAAGCTATCGCAGATGTCAGAGTGGTCTTAATAACTGGCAGCAGTGTGCCCGGAATTAAAATAAATGGAAGGCTGGAGTGTGTCAGGCAGAGACTCATTATGAGTCGGGAGCTTATTAAGTAAGTAGTGAACTATTTCTGAAGCACCTACAACACTATCTTATTTGATAAGTTCCGACGCATAGCTATCTAGGTCAAACACCGCCAAATTTGCAGGGAGGTCTACACTGTCTGACTGTGATTTCTTGCGATGTGAGTCTCCTTTTGTGAAGCCAATTTCGAAGCCCCTGAAAATGTAACTTAAACACACCCACTATTCTCTGTATCAACTGTGTGCCTTTTTAAAAAACTCTTCGATATTCATGAACTAGAAGAATTTGTTCTCCTTCTGCCTCTCATGTTCTGCACAGGGTGAAGCAGGTCGTGTTTAAGGCGAGGTTTGCTGCGGTTGAAGTCAAAAATTGAATGATTTGAGTTGACTTAACAATTAATTGCTGGAATCATAAGAGATGCGATAGGTCGGTAAGTAGAAAAGTCAAACGGATTGTAAGTTTTGCTAGAGAGGCATGATGAGATGGTCATTCCAGGGCAGACCTCGAAGGGCAAAATTAAGAAAACTACGTTGTATGCTCTTAATTTGCTAAAAGGGAGACCACGCTTGACTGACGTACTCAAGAAGGGGGCGAACAAAGTGTTGAGTGACTTGGTCACGTAAGGGTTGGTGAATTTCTCGGACCATCGTTTGACAAAACCAAGTATTGAGTTGCTTTTCAGAATTATCTCATCAATGTGCGAACGGAAATTGACACCCCTGTCGGACAAAATCCCAAGGTCGCGAAGAGAATGAACTATGAGTATAGGTTGGCCGTGAAGAAGTTGAAATCGAGGGGGACTGGGCCATGACTTTGAGCTCTAAACTCGAATAACTATCGGTCTTGTTGAAGGAAAGAAGAAATTAATTGGAAAAATTTGGTGTCATCAGCGTAAAGTGAAACGTGGCATGTATTCATACCTTAAGGTGAGTTTGGCTACTACCGCGTTGATGATAGCACGATAGTACGTTAAAACTGTGGCAGTTGGATGTTTTTCCGCTCTCTGTGAATCCCCTCTGAGCATTTAATTATCGCATGAACAAATACTTCTTAGTGCTACTTATCATATTACAAATTGGAAATACTTCACACAACGAACACAAAGCAAAAAATTCTAAAAATTCTAAAAATGCTTTTTGGTTTTTATGACGAAACATGTGCCGCTTTTTTCGTTGCAACTTTGGGGCTGATTTTCACAGTATATCCCATAAGGCCCTTACCCACTTTACTCTTTTATTGTCATGCAAGGAATGCACAACCCTTTTTTAAGTTATCACACTCAAACAAACAAACAAAGTTAGAAAGATCTAATAGTTACGTTTTATTTTCGCAGTCAAAAACGAGTATATCTTGACCTTATTCTATCAAAAAATTTACATACGCTGTTCTTAATAATTACAAAATGCGAAAAATGAGGTAAACAAAAGAAACACAATACTCAAAGGTGTAGAAAAATCACTCGACGTCGTCGTTCACTTCCTTTTTCTCGTCGAAACTCTCGGCTTTTTTCAGTTTTGTCGGACTTTTCTTTACAATAGCACCATTCGACTTCCTCTTCTTTGAACACTCTTTGATTTTTTGACTGTAGACCTGCTCCATTTCCTTGGTTATCTCCAATGGCAGGGTCCATTCTGAGCCTAAGGCAACCCTGGTGGGATCGGTCTCGCTTGAATATTCTGGAATTTCTATACCAAGGCGTTTGCAGACCTTCAGCAGTATATCGTCAACATACGTGGAGATCACGAAATCGGCTTTCTTATCCTGTCACATTGTTACATATATATATAATTTAGTGATTCTCTTCTTAGTGGCTATTTACATACATGCTTTGTGGGTTGCAGATTGCAAATAACAATCTTACCACCGTATCTCTTGTTCTTTAACGGAAGGTTGCCACTTGGCACGATTTGTAGTGTGGTTCCCAGAGTTATATTTAGATCCGCTATTCTAAAGGGGAAAAGAGTGAATCATACAACTTGACAAATTGTCTTCGTCTACACACGTGGAATGCATGAGAGACATATCCAGATCTCGGTTAGGCAAATCGTCTTCCCAATCGAGAACGTTATCCAGCAAAGTTCCACCGCGACATGGACGTGCATTTGAACCTCCCATACACATGCCGCCACATGGTTTCTGACCAACTGTCTCTGCAGCTTCCGCTCTTATGTATTGCCTAGGAAATAATTGATTTTCGAACTTAAATTTGTTTCAAATACGAATTCACCTTCGACATTTACTGCACTGCTCAACGAACATGTTCCCATGCAGCTCCGATATGTATTTCCTATCCAGGCCAGACTTCATATGGAGTCCGTCGATGTTCTGACTAACGATATAGTGAACATATCCCCGCTCAATTAGCACCTTAAGAGCCATGTGAGTTCTTGTCGGAATTGCGTCATTAAAAGATATGTTAATCGAAGGTTTTTCACCCTTTTTCTCCAGTGTCCACACGCCATTGGGTCCTCTAATGAGACAATTTTGTTTCAAAAATAAATATATACTGTCGCCGGAGCACTCACCGAAAATCTGGGATTCCTGCAGACGTACTTATACCCGCACCGGTGTGGACGACTACGTGCTTGGAACCTTCAATCAATTTAACGAGCTTCTCACATTTTTCGTTCACCTCATCGTCATTATCGAATTTCTGCCAAAAAAAAAAAAACATATTTAACAGATTATACCACAATTAGGATTGGAAGGGGATTTATCACCTCCGCTATGCCAAGCACTCCTTTGTTTTCGTAAGGAGATAAGCCATCTGCATACGTGCACGACATGTTGAAGATATATTTTCGAGTGAAGAATTAAAAAACACAAAATAAGGAATTTAAACGAAAAATGTTTGAAGGCCTATAAACAATTTATATCCATCAAGAGGGAGAAGTGAAGAACTGGAAAAGTCACTCGTCTCAAAGAAATAAACACTCAAACCAACTCACTTTGTGGTTTGTTCGTTTAGGGGTTTTATTGTTTGTTCACTACGCCTGCAGGGTGATCCGAAAAATACAGAAAAAAGGAAATGTTTTGCTTTAGATTTGCTGAGACTTCAAAAATTCGAAAGTTGTCTGCCAGATAACTTGCCAATAAGTATAGATTTTTCTTGATCGTATTGCGCTTGAACAGTTCTCGCTCCTGTTCTATCGCGTATCTAGCTATTAAAACTTCTTTGGCACTGCGGTGCGATTATAATTCGGTGTCCAGCTGGAAGGGCACTGGAGGAAGGCGAATAGAGGAGAAGATATAACCGCGGACTCTATGAGCTGTATCAAGATGTGGATGTAGTTCAAAAAGCCAAAATACGTCGACTACACTGGCTCGGCCACATCTATCGAAAGGACAATAATGCTCCATCCAAGAGGATCTTCGACTCACAGCCCCCAGTTTCGAAACGACAAGGAACCTCCGTTTTAAAGACTATCGCGGATACCAGACTGTTTTGTCTGAACAACTGGAAGCAGCGTGCCCGGGATCGAAGGGAATGGAAGGTATCTCAGGCAGGGACTCTTCACGGGTCGGGAGCTCATTAAGTAAGTAAGTAAGTCCAGCTGGAAGATCAGAACAACACAGATGGAGTCATCTTAAAGGGGATGTCGTGCTAACCACATTAGCACTTTTTTTTGGCTTCAGGAACAAAAGTTCTCTAAATCTTGGCAAAATGATTGATTAGACGTACTTCTTCGGGCACACTGCTAACGCTGAAGTGGGATATCACTTCAGTTTGGACACCGAAATGGAAGAGTAGAGTCTGGAAAATATGTGGTTTCAGCAAGGCAATGAATCACCATACACAGCACCACATTTACGAAAATACTCGTATTTTTCAGTTTTGGAAACTATTCTATACCTCTTGTTACTATAACCATCCGATAGCTTCTGTTTTTATGGGTCCAGGACAGGCCTGAACGATGTCATCCGCATCAGTCCCATTTCTACTGACAGCTGTATTCTCATTTTCCATAAACATAAACAAAACAAACGTTGTTCGTTCTCAAATTACACAAATTTCGCGAAATAAAGTAAATACATCAACTGAAAATATTTAACCTCCTGTTCCATAGCATCCCAAAAACTACAGCTCTTGTTAGTGATAACACAATGGCGAATCCAACGATGTATATAGTGGAAGAGATCCAAAAATACTTCATTGACTCTGCAGCAAAGCGAAATGCAACAAGTCTGATAAAAGTCCACAACAGTAAGCTTGCACAAATCGGGGACATAAGTTTTCCTCTGAATTCAGATATCTGGGAGAACTATTTCAAGACACCTTTGCATTGTAGAGAAGGTAATATATTTGATCTGAAGCCCGGGACTGAGGGGGATCCGCTGAAAAGACTGGAAGAATGTGGTCAGAATTGGACATTCCCTTTGGCAGAGGTGAAGGTGATTAGGGATCGCTGTGCAATGTTTCTGAGCAGAAAAAGGGTTACGGAGATTCTCTTGAATCATGTCTTGGTTGCAAGAAACTATGGCATTTGCTTGAAAGATCCACAGAAACTTGTACGAATTGTTGAAATCAGAAGTACGGAGGAGAGTTTATCTGAATACAGAGCAAAGCTAGTTAGTAGAACATTGAGGAAGCTTGTGGCCCTATCCGATTGGACAGAGGTTGAGGAGTCGAGTGGAGAAAATACAAAGACTGTCTGTGTAGTCAGTGTTGTTACTAAGAACCTGAATCGAGCCACAGAAGAACCAGAGTGTGTGCTTAAGTGCGGTACTGTGTTGGATCCGCAAGAAGGAAAGCTTGCAAGGATTTCACCTGATGAATATATAAAGTAAGTAAACGTTGAAAAGGGTTTTTGCTTGGTTTCCAAGAGTATATGCAAATGCAACTGCAAGAGAAACCGGATGTTCTAGTTCCATGTAATATCGAATGATCACTGCTTCATGTGGAGTGAGTGGACAATATCGCTTCGTCGCGCTGGAATATCGAAAACACTATTTACCATCTATGCGTCGCTCTATCAATTATGAATCGGAAAGCCTGACAGGATGTGTTTATAGCGCAGTTAGTTGTCATCGGAAGAAACTAACGTACTTCTCTGTTCGTGACGAGAACAGCTCTGGATGTTCGTCTACTAGTTTCCTGTAATGTTCTGTTGCATTGATCCATATTTTTAATAGGAAGATCACCACACAGGTTTCAGTAATATTGTGGCACTCTTGGTCGTACTTGCAGGATAAATGCGCAGTATGTCCATCCAGCAACTTCTTCGATTGGTGTTTTGAACCTGGCACATACAAATAGGCATGCAGGTTGCCTATGAGACCAAGAAGATAGATGTTCTCTTATAAAATTCATCTCCTTTGTCCACGTATCTCATTTTATCTCTTGCAAACGTAGTCTTTATTATTTTTCTTATACTTTCAACAGACTACGGTCCACAGACATGCGTCTCATGGCCATGCACAAGTATGGAATACGCGTGAAGGACGATCAAAAGTTCTGTGAGCTCTTTGAAAGACTTGGAGAAGCAGCTGTAACCGTCGATTTATTAGAAGTGAAGCCATCTAGCCCAGTCTACATGATCAGAAGTGGCCAAGGCAGTACAAAAGGTATGCCTACCAGTGACTTTTATGAGGACATTCTAATACCTTTGTCATTGCAGGTGCTTCATTCATACTCTACAACTCTGCTCGTCTTGAAACACTTCTTAGAAGTTTCGACGAAAGAGTTGAAAACGGCATATATGATAAATTACCTCCCTTAACCGATGTTGATGTTGGTCTTTTGTCCAGTGAGGTGCACCCTAAACACACATTTATTCATTGTTTCCTTCTCATACAGTTTGAGTAATCTTTACAGGAAGAATGGGAGCTGATATATGGATATATATTTGCTTTTCCCAATCTAATTCAACGCTGCATTGAGAACTTTGACTCTGGATCTTGTGGAATTCATTACTTGATCAAGTATTTGGATGGATTGGTGTCGACATTTAGTGTATACTATCGGCGAATTCGCATACTGACGGTATTTATGTTGTTCTTACAATAAAATCTTTAAAAAATTTTAAATTTTCAGGAAACCAGAGCACATTTAATGCCACATGTTTACGCCAGAATATACCTGCTGCAGACCATTCGTGAAATATTTAACATCACTTTGGCACTGCTTGACATCGAGCCTGTGCAGTTTATGTGAATGCATTTCGCAGTAAGTGTACTGAATCTGGTACTCAAAAGTTACATTGCCAGACGTTAATGTCTGTTTTTTTATTCCTTGACAACGATCGAATTTAGAAAATGAAAAAAGAGTAAAATATTTGTGTTAGTTATGTAAACAAGGCTGTATACATTGAAAATAAAGGATCTATAAGGTCATTTGATGTCTAAAAATTGTTGTTTATGGCTCTCCAACAGTTAACTAACTAAAAAGGGAAGAAATGTTCTTGGTCGTTAACTGAAAACAGGTAAGAAGCTGCAGGCATTCGGGAATTGTAACTTAGTTGTTAGAAATGTTTGCAGATCACTATGCGCTTAGCCAGATCCGTAGACAACCCGCCTATCCCCCTATATCTTGCAACAGCTATCGAGGCATATTCCTGCTCAATGTCGCACATAATATCATGCGCAGCGGACTGTGTGAACGTCTTAAACTGTTTCGCAGATCGACTTTACACACCAATGCTTCGTCCCGCAGATTTTTGGACCCAAACCTGAAGTGACAACGCAGTAGAGGAAGAGCTCGCCTCTCACCGATTTGAAATGCGCAAGGGCAGTTAGCTAGGGACCGGGCTAACTGGAGAGGCCCAGGTTCACCCCGAACCGTAGCTTCACCAAAGTAAGTAGGTTCGACTTTACACCGAATTTTCACTTCTAGACAAATTCAAAAGAATGCCTGGAGCTCTAAGCTCAATGATTCAAAATTAAGAAAAAAGGATACTGCGTTCCTGGATAAGTTCGCTTGGAAGTTTCAGTTCAAAACTTTGCCGAACACGCCACAGATTTGTTGTGTGTTTTTTTTTTTTATTAGTGCTGGATCAGATAGTACAATTATAAGTGCTATCTTCTCTAAAACAACCCAGCTGCTGGGATACGCAGTCGACATCACCATCATCGGTCGTATAGGGTTCCGTTTTAGAGGAGTTACCGACAGTCGTCTGAAAAACAAAAGATATTGGTCTCAACGAAGATAAAATCAAATACAACAGACATCCATCACTCAGGACATAACGCTGTTGTCGCAAGCTACAACATCCAGGTAAGTATTAAATCTATGAACGAGATCTCAGTAGCAATATGGCGGAGAATCACCCAAAATAAATGGGTTCAGTACTCCTTACACGAAATTATAGATGCTCTCCAGCACATTGATCCTTCCAGACCTCCTATATGGACTAAAATGCTGAACTATTAGAGAATCTTCATCACGATTGCCCAGCGTTTTAACTTTCTCACGAAAACGTTCACTAGAAAACGAAGTAGACGAGTAGCAAGAGTAGTTCAACTTACCAAGAAAATCTATTAGTCAGGGTAATGCAAATGAATACTGAACCGTTTACCAATTTCAAAAAGATGTCCTTCAGCAATCGTTTAGTGTTAAGTATTAGGACGTGGGTGACTGGGTATAAGTAAGGTTTTCTATCATGTGGGATTCTCGAAAACGTCCAATGTTTCTCTACGTTAATCCATTCCCATTCGCGAAACTATCAACAAATCATTTTCTTCAAAACATCCACTTTATTATACTTAATAACAAAAAAAAATTAATGTACAAAATACAATTTATATTAAAATCTACAAAAGCTACCACTTGACTGCCAAAATATCAAAATATTACTTACGACCATAAAATCACTAATACATGCGAGGATGAATCATTTTTCTTTCGGTAAGGCGAGGAGCCTCCTCAGGACTGCCTTCGAAACCATTTTTACGAACACAACAACTATCGATATAATACTCTTTATAAAAACCAAAGTGTGATACCACCACTTCTCTTTATCTCTCCTCCTTTTTCCTATTGAAATCCACAATAAAGTCCATATTAGCTTTGTTGCTTAGAAATAGCTGCTCCATAAGATTTGTGCTGCCAAGTGTATTGGCCTTCGTTCCAAGGCACATGTTGTACTGCTGCAACTCCAGATTGACATCACAGAAAATATCGTGATGCACATGCACCAATGAGGGATCCGGAGCACGGAATATACTCAGGCGACGATGCTTTTCGGCTTCTTCATTGTACCCAGTTGGGACGTCTGCAGTATTCACAAGGAAAGAACCTTGTCGGTTGCCCACTTTGACGATTTTTTCTAAAAATTTCACATCCTCCAAGCCCCAGCCGGTTATATCCCTGTCGAAACCATTTATGTCCGGATCCAGTATGTCTGACTTGTAAATGGAACAAATGCCGAAGCCATACTGTCGGAAGTATCCAGATTCGTTGTTTATTTCGCTCGCCAGCATTTGTGTCGAATTGCGTCGTTTTGGGTCGTATTGACTAAACACGATGGGAAGGTACACTTGTTTTCCTTGAATTGTATTCATTCGGATGCGTTGGAGAGTCTCCGGCTTGAAGACCATATCAACGTCGATGAAAAGAATGATGTCGTTGTCGCGAATAAATGAAGATCTTGCAGCCGAGTCCAGAGCTATGCCTCTTGAAAAGTCTTCGTTTCGATGGATGTAGTGTATTTGCTGGTAGACGTTCTTTTGTCGCAATTCTCTGATGAGCATCAAATGATCGCGTACTGCAGTCTGATTGCCGAAAATGACGATGACTAAGTCACAATTCTTGTCCTGCTTGATCGCGACGTCTTCGTAGTTGTCGATGAAGCGCTTGAAAGTGTTATAGCGTCCCGCGATGGGTAAGACAAATACGATCTTCGACTTATTTGCAAGTTGAGAGGTAGCGTCGTTATTGCCGAAACCAGGGATCGTAAAGGTATTTGTAAGCTTCTCCATTCCTGTGTTGAGGATGTTCTTCAGAAGATCTATAAACAAGGATCATGAGTGATTTCCATCGAGAAACCATAGCAAAAATACTCACTTTTTTGTAGAGTAACATTGTAGAAATCTTCTTCGAACTCCTTAACGAATGTCCCGGTGAAAGATCGTTGTACGTATAAATGACGACGGACCGGTACCGTCATTTTCTTTCCTCTGTACTTTTTGTATATCAAAAGTAGATCTAAGATTAGATCCTGTCCATGGAGGGCATTCAATCTAGAATAACCATAGAGTAGTTCACGAAACTCGATGACACGCCCCCTTTGTCGAGAGTAATTGTTGATATTCTCCATGACTTCGTTGATGACATCTTCTAAGCCTTCGCGTGTTGCTGAATCGATTTTGTGTTTAGGATTCGAGTGATCCGTGGAGTAAAGACTTCTGGCAATGAATGACCATTCTAAGAGATCTGCTGTAGAGGACGGTGTAAATTTGTTCAAGTCCGGACTGATGCCTAAAAGATTTAAGTTTTTTTTTTAAGATTTTTTCAATGAGGAATGTAAAGATATTGAGAAAGATGTGTATCCCAGGATTTGTAGCCCAGATTTTTGCAGAGTTTATTCCAGAAATCATGAATCTCTCTTTTCCGAACCTATATTCTTTGGCGATTGCCAATGTAGAAGAAAGCTACAACTGAAATCGCTCTTATCGCCTGGTTTGCGTAATCGCATAAACCTACTTGATTGGTTCACACTAGTGCCGCTGAGTTGCACATTCTCCAGCAACATTCTGCTCCTTCAATATCAGTAAAAACCGTTCAGAAACAGTTCATGTCCAAATAGGATTTACATAAAGGCTACGAGATGTGATGTAGAACTCAAGGTCATAGTCGCAAACTTTGTCTTATAGAAGTCAACGAATTTCACCAGTCTTCCAAAAAACAAACGACTCAGACTAAGCTAGCGACTTGAAAGGGGGATGGATACCAGTGTTTTGTCCCAGAATCTCCAGAAAGGCACCCGAGTAAAGATTCAAGGCCAACACATAGTGTGCATGGACACTAGCGTCTAAGACTAAATGGTGTTTGGTATTATCCCGAAGAAACATCACAGTAGAGGATGGTTTCACATGGTGTAGATCGCAAACTGAGTGTGTACAAATAGAGGCAGCACCCCCTGTGTAGACTAGGTTTTTGTAATTCAAGTCCTTTTACCTTAGAAGCGAGATAGACCCCACAAAACTTAGTACACTGAAAAAGAGACAGGACTCCTGTTTCTTTCTTTCGAATTCGAACTTACCTAAAATATTGTGATCTTCGAAGTACCGATTGCCATTCTCAGTTTCCGGTATCAAGGAAATGCCTGGAACAAGAAATTTACTTTCATTGGATATCTCCAGCAGCTTAGCCATTCGTGCAATATCGCGATGCAACAAAAGTGACTCTTGGCGTATTTCTTCCGCTTTCAGGCCCTAAACGTCCAAATTGTTATAAAGATACATAAACTATAAAATTTGTTAAGCACCTGTATATACGAGTGCAATCGGTACATGAGCGGTCCCTGCTTAATAGGATGCAATGATATAGCGTTGTGGATTTCCTTGCGTTTCAAACTGCCCGTGAATGCATTTTTCCCACTCGAATTGTGTCTCAGAATATATTGCATCTGAAATGATTGAACATAATTTCTCACAAACTTAACGTGAATCTCATCCGATAAAAACCTCATAGTTCCAAGTACAAGGAATGCCAGCGAATTTCTGAACACATCGGCCTATTTCCACGTCCTCATGCGTGCTGTAAAGATTTTTCAAACACGTTGGTATATGTGGAGCAACTGGAAATGATTTAAACGATTTTCACTCAATCACGACTGGATAAAACAGTATTTATACCTCTTCGTAAAGTTTCGCTGCTTAGAATCACCCCTGGTCCACCCATGCAGAAATTTTCATCGAACTCCAAAGAGAGCAGGCCGAACTCCTCACTGTTTCCTTTCCCAGCTTGGCCTATAAAAAAACTACATAAGCTTATGGAACTAAAATATGTTTAGAAAAGGCATACCAATGAACTGCGGCTTTGAACTATCGATAGATCGCAAGAAACGTTCCAATTTATTTGGATCCATGTAGACATCATCATCCGCCCGAATGAACCATTCAAACTTGTCAATAAAATGCTCGTACATGTAGTACAGCATCATAAATGACTTCTTTTGTGGAGGATATCTATCGTCGACGTTTTTCAATCCAATCACTGGTAGCTCATCAGAAAACGAACCCTCCGCACTGAAGAAAGCTATGTGACCCGGTACCTCCTTGCCCCAAGTGTCGTAAACTGCTTTCGCTCGTCCTTCGATGAAATTTTTCGCCGTCATAACTCCAACAAAGACCAGATTCTTTTGGGAATTGTAGATTGTATCTTCTGGTTTCATGCCAATTATTTCCAATGGGGAATTTGGATTTCCCGGCTTTAGATTGCATCGTTTGACTATTTCCAATGCTCGATAGTTTTTCAGTACTGTGCCTATGCATAGGCCAATGGCTATGCCGAAGCAGGAGAATATAAGTGTTTTTCGCTTTGACATCGTTTGGTGAAGCATTGAGCTGGAGTGGATCTACAAAAAGAATGAAAACATGAGAACACATATTAACTTGAATGCTATGATGGTGATATTGCACGAATTACAAGTGACACCCTGGGTTTCACAAACTCTTAATCAGATTCCCCGTTTACGCTGAACATTTACTTACTTGGAAAAAAGATGTACTCATCATACGTTTCTTCGTTACGAAGTAAAGAACCTTATCAACTGAAAACAGAGTACAAAACTGAAAATCTATTCGAAGAGTATATTTCAGTATCTCTAGAGGGGAACCTAGCGGGCATAATCTACGGCCTACGTGATGAAAATATCCATCCTCATCCTATATAGTCCTAGTCACGCCTACTTTTTAGGAGCGTTTTCATTAAAAATAGGATTTGGGGGATATTTTGATTCCAAAACGTTCAAATTCATCGAAAACTGAGTATGCCACGCCCATTTTAGTAGGACTGCTGCAAAAGTAGAAAGAGAGGATAATGTAGCATCAATTCCAGGTGGCTTTAATCCTTTCTGTACGTTTTTCTATAGTTTTGAACGGGCTACAGATACATTCGTGTTGCTCTTTAGCCTGTTCGTCTTGTGTCAGTCTGTATGACTACGACTTCACAGAACTACGTAACTTTCTTATGTAGGTTTTGTTGCAGACATATCAATCTGAGTTTCAAATCCTTTCTGTACGTTCTTCTATAGTCTTGAACGGGCTACAGATACATTCGTGTTGCTCTTTAGCCTGTTCGTCTTGTGTCAGTCTGTATGACTACGACTTCACAGAACTGCGTAACTTTCTTATGTAGGTTTTGTTGCAGACATATCAATCTGAGTTTCAAATCCTTTCTGTACGTTCTTCTATAGTCTTGAACGGGCTACAGATACATTCGTGTTGCTCTTTAGCCTGTTCGTCTTGTGTCAATCTGTATGACTACGACTTCACAGAACTGCGTAACTTTCTTATGTAGGTTTTGTTGCAGACAAGACAATCTGAGTTTCAAACAATGAGCCTTTGATTTTTTCGCATTAAATAATCGGCACAGCCGGTGAGTGCTGAAAAATATAACAACCATGTACGAGTAATCGACGACGTACCACAAGGCTCTGTTCTCAGCCTGGTTCTGATACCATATAGTATGAGGGCAACTATACCGAAAACGGGGTGGTTCATCAGTTCCAATACTGTTCTGTTTTTCATATTCTTTCAGATATCCCACGCCGGGGAATGCAATCGATCCGAGTGAGACTGCACCCTCCCCTTAGTTTGCAGTCACCCCTACCTATCACGAGTGGAAGAAGAAGTGGAAAAGTAATCCGACAGTAAAGATCGTTCAACGTTTTGATAGACATAATACCGTTCACGAAACGCTGAGCTAAAATTAGTACGAAACCAGAAAGGGATGCACTTTTTGGCTACTAAGGCTTATACCGTGTAGTTTTTGGAAACAGTTCCTCCTAAGATGCATGGAATTTCGACAAAGGAATCCACTATTAAAGGTCTTTTCAATTGAGTGCTCAAACAGCCAATACACTGTTCGTCTATTATGCATCTTGCTGCGGGAAAATTCAATTCAAAACGCAGCCTTCAACCCATATAACGAACAGAGATTCGGAGACCTACATTCCTACTGCTAGTGTCCGACATTGCAATCCTAATTGATGATGCAGACGAAGTGTCTATATGCATCCATACAGCATCGAAGCAGTTAATAAATTGAAAATCTTTCTCAACCCAATTAAGCCACTCCGCAGACCCTTTGAGAATGCGTCTGAATACATTTACTCTCCCATTTCATTCTCTTCAAAGATACATAGGGGAGACATTCGTACTTGCTGTGGCAAAAGCAAAAAGGAACCCCACAGACGAAATAAATTACAAAAGCGTGGGCTGTGCACTTTTTCAATCAAAACGTACCTGCAGACCGACAAATGAAAAACACAAATATGACTGAGTGAAATAATTTCCAGTCGGATATACGGCGACGTAATTTGGAGACTGTAAGCCAACCAGTCGCGTTTTGCAATGCATCTGACGGATGCAAACTGTAAGCAATCTTAAAATTGCTTTCAAATGAAGGGGCATCACGCAGACGTTCTTCACTCTAATTTGTTGATCAATGAAAGAGTTTCATTCAGATACATATATGCAGCAACAGCCTTTCGTTTCGTTTGGAAAAAAAGTAAATTAAGCGCAAAGAAACTCAGACTTTTGAAGTTTAGTAATGTGTCGCAGATCTCTGGAGTCAGCAAGATCAAGTGCACTTGTTCGAAGGAAATATATCCAATGCCAATCAATGGAAGTAATTGTACTAATTTAATGGCTTTTATTAATTACCCTACGAATGATTTGAACCGTAGCTGGTTTAATTGCGGCGGCAGTCTTTGTCATTTACACTTTTTCGATTTACATACAAACTTATTCAACAAGCCTCTCTGCATGATAAGGTCTTTAAAAAACAAAAACCTTGTACTTTCGTTTTCAAAGGAAAAAGTTATCGAGCACAACAATGTGCATCATTGTTTTACCCCTCGGTATTACTTGCATTTCCTTGAATATTCTTCCGTATCGCAACATGATATGATTCAAATTCGAAGTAATGTATCGCACAGAACGGGTCGTTGGATACCCTATTTCCCGTCTAGCATTCTGTTCTTAAGAATGAAAGCGTGACGTTGAGGATTTTGTGGATTTACCAAGTCTGCACCTACGTATTCGTAGACCAAATTCCCCGATTCTACTTAGGTCGAACTACGCGTTACCATCCAGGGGAGCGTTGGTGGAGAGCAACGTATAGCTTTGATATTCCTGCCAATATCTTCAAGTTCGGAAGGATGAATATCAACATACTCTACTACAATGCGTACAGACCTTATAAGCTCCTTTCATGAAAGGAAAAGTCAGTTTAGTAACTCCTTTGATGTGATATTTTGAACAAACCTTTGAAAGAATTGTAAGGAACTCATAAGACATCAGATGGCCGGTCTTTTGAAAGTCGAATGGCAACCAACTTCAGTGTAAATTACCAAGATTTTGCTCTCAAGTAAGACAGCTCCGACACCTGCTCAAGGAGAGATAGCTCTTGGCGAGTTCTTAATCTGTAACATATGAACTTTGTTATAAATTGGATGAGGGGCACAAACTTTACCAAGGTATTATTAGACACAGCTATATAGCTTCATCGCCCAATAAGAAAACTGGAATAAATTTACTGAGCAGTTTTATTTATATAGTTCTTGTCTTAGATCCAAGGGCGTGTGTGTTTCAGAAGGGTTTACATTACATCTTCCCGTTGTGTGTCCTGCGGTTCACGAAACCCGTTTAACAGCCCGACACACTTTTCTCTGTGTACCGTGAATGATTCAAAGAATGCTTTAGATTAGAATTCTACTTATTTTAGGTAGAGTCACACCATTTTCAGGCTTCAGTGATCAGAACCACAACTTATGTACTTAGGTTCCGAGTGCAGGATAAGGAAAAAGTAGAGCTTGATCAGTGTTTTATTTTTTCAAGACAAATGCGTCTAGTAGTCTAGTCTCACGATCACTGATCCAGAAATCATGTTGGGCCCCCAGCCTGAAAGACAACTGCCTAACAGATCAGTAGCAACAATGACGGACTAAACACTGGATACGATAAAACTCTATTGCTGTATAGTATGTGCGCTCTCGCCTTCAACTAAATTTCGATTTGGTTTCCTCCAGAGAGGATACAGGACGATGTTTTCGACAACGAAACACTCACAATCAGAATTGAGTAAAGGAGTCTTCTGAGAAAAACTGCTATTCTTATTATTTGAATGATCATTGTGCTCTCTTCCAATATCTTGGAAAGGTACATATGTACATGCCCTCGGATAAAATTCCTTTCGGTTATGTACTTACTATGTTTCGTCGAAAGAAACCTGTCTCTAATCCAGTTTCCTTTAAGAATCGAAGTTTAAGAGTTGGCTCAAGTGACTGTGTTTCCTTATCTGATAAATGGTACTTGCCCAAACATTCCAGTCCTTTGGGAGTCAGTGAAGCACAAGATCCCAGAATGGGTTATAGAATTTCACAGAATTCATCACAGAATCTGGGAAGACCTTCTTCTGTGTGTACAGTCCCCCGATCCAGTAGGGTGCACAGGTTGCTTATTGCGATACATGCTTCGAATATTTTCCGGTTATATTGCCCTAAAAGTTGCTCGGCTTGACTCATGCCCTTAGCGTTACTGCAGGTTCTTGCCCTGCCCTTCCTCTCTAGTTTTCGGAACTTTTCTATTTCGGAGAATGGTTCAAGACCTATAAAGCTTTTCCTAGGGGGTCAGCCACTTCATTACCCTCTATTCCCACGTGGCCAGGTATTCAACAGAGGTTCACTCTGTTTGTCTTACCCAGTTCGTAGGCATTCCCACACGAGTTTAGCGAACCCGCATATTAGCCTTTCAATTAATCTACATACTTAACAGCGTTTTTTTCAGGATAAAGTCATCGCTGTTCGCCAAGTTGAGTAGAACGACAGATACTAACACACAACGACCTTTAGCACCCGAAGATGCAAGACAGTAAACATTTAGAACATCGTCTTACTTAGAAGTTAGATTCTGTCACCTTCGCGGGCATGTATCACCTTGCCCGAACACGTGTTAGGTTTCTCAAACTCAATCTCAAGAATCTGAATACCCTTTCGCACCTACCCGGTGTTAAGTCATATTTTCCACTCTATGCCGAATGCGGCTTTTGCTTTTGGTCCTAAATAAAACTACTAACAATTTCTACTTTCTGATCAGCATTCTTGCATTTATCTCTAGTCTCACTGTGCATGCCTTATTCTTGAAATTAAAATTGCAGATGTTTTATCCTCTAGGAACGCTAGCACACATTTTAAGGTTAATCTTTCTTAAGAAATTTTTTGATAGTCCAAAATATTCGACGCTTTTTCTCAGCAAAGGGCCAAATTGCGTAAGAGGATAAGGCCGCATAGCCCCTTTGGACATCAGAATGCTCAAAAGTCCAGAAGTGGATTGAAGAATAGTACATAATTAGGTTTCCAACTCCTCCGTCATGTGAAAACGTGGTTAAACTAGCCGGTTTTACCCCTTCCGGAAGAACAGGAAGTTCTGTTCTATATTCGTACTTCATTAGGTTATACTTCTTGTGAAGCTTTATGATTGCCATATTCTTAGTCTCTTGTGGAGAACTTTTAAGTACTTAGCGAGGTTTTACTTAGAAGTGGTTGAAGTAAATAGTTTGCGCGAGCAGTAATTCAAGGACTTGCTTATCATATTATGATCCAGGAGGTCTAAAACTGACGCGGAATGTTCTATTTTTGTTGAGGTACGAGCATTAAGAAACTACGGTGCTCCCTGGATAGCTGCCTTCAGAGATTTTCTGATTTATTTGGGGAAAGAGGTGAAGTTAAAATAAAAATGACAGGTCTATGGGACCAAGGGCCTACTTTTTCACAACCATTCGTGTTGTGCGTGTTGTATTCTTTATACGAATGGAAGGGGCCTACTGTTTAATCCCGTGTCCGATGGGCAATTTGTTATTTGAGAAGCTATCTCATAACAGTTTTACTCTCGGATGTTTGTCAGACGTTCGCGAGAGGTGGGGCCGTTTTGGCTGGGATTCGAACCTGTAACCCCGCTCCGTAGTCCAACGCACAAACCACATGAACTATGGCGCCCAGTGGTGAAGTTACCTTTGGTTAGCAAGGGTGTTACGAAACTAAGTAAAGGGGTACATATCCGGGTATTACTGTAATATCGATAAGCACGAATACATACGTACCTTAGTTATGCCGCACAAAGGACACATGATATATCCACACATACAAAACAAAGACACAAGTTACACCAGGGGAACATAATTATAACAAAACATGTTGCGGTCGGAAAAGTCGGCATAAAAAAAAGATTCTCGACACGAGTATCACCATACCTATACCATAGGCACAGTGCTGTGTATCTTATACCGCCATTTCCGGTCATATGTCTTACTTAAGCTTTAAATACAGAATCACAACATTTCAATTAGTGTACTCCTCTATCCTTTCATTTGGTTTTTATTTTGTTTTGTTTTAAGGCTTCCCATTCAAACAACGACCACAAATCAGCGCGATGTACATATAGTCTCCAAGAATTAATGAAGATCGACGACTACAAACAAGCACACGAGAATCGGTCATATTGATAGATTAACTATCCACCAGTGGAACGTTCCCACTGCTTTCTTAGGTTACACCTCATCTGCACCCGTATACATGCACTGCAAACATGGATTTACAATTTCTCAGGTGAAATAATACTCTTAATTGCAAGCACGTCAGATAAACAGCACAATAAATAATAAAAACATGCGGTTCGGCAAAGCAAATTGACGAACTGTATCTCACTCTATCGCAGCGATACAAAGCGAACACAATAATTGCCGATTTTTTTTGTTTTGCTGAGGTAAACCCCAGTGTGTTGCTCTTACCTTCACTTGAACTTATTCACTTTGGGTATTACGATGAGTGAGTAGAGTATTTCCTCCTCTTACGTGGTGGAAACGTGAAAACCGATTACTAATTAGATTTTATGATAATCCATGGTGGCGAAAACTATGTATCTGTAACAGTGCGGCGTACTTTTTCCGCCGGATAATTAATTTAGATGCAAAAGATACTCTTATTGTAAACGAAAAATTAAACCACGAACCTCGAAAACCCGACAAATTCAGATCAAGAACCGACGAAACTAAGTGCTAGCTACGCCTAAATAAAAAATAAACCATTTGATCGTTTTAAGAATGTGTGCGACTGTGTTGTATCTACACACTGCTGTTGAGCGTGTAGGATTGTAGCATGTGTTGCGCACACATTTCCAATTGACTGCATACCATCGCAAGCTGGGTTTTCAATGTTTTCTTTTTTTCAGTGCTTAAGAGTTGCCATTAGCTTTTCCTAGCTGGTATTAAACACTTTAAATCATCGTTATCATCAGGCTTTACTAAACAATAGTATCTCGAAGTGGTTAAGCAGTCTACCTACCTAGCAGCAACTCCATGAGCAACTCCATGAATGACACCTTGTGGGAGATTCGGCGGATACTTAACCTAGGAAACCGGTCATACTATGTGGATGTAGTCCAAAAAGCAAAAACACATTGAGTACACTGGCTCGGGAACATGATCCTCGAGTCACAGTCCCCAGGTTCGAGACGATGAGGAAGACCGAATCTCCGTTTTAAGGATCGAACTGTCGAGAATGCTAGAGCGCTTGATCTAGATGACTGGGTTCGAAAGGTGAGATGGTTCAAATGGAGTGGACGACAGGCATGTCTCAGGCAAATATTCTATACAGGTCCACAGCCCGACAGCATGTAAGTAAGCAAGTTTAGTAAACAATAATAATAATAGAACTTTGGTTCTATTAGCCAGCATAGATGTTCCCAAATGAACTCCTAATAAATCTTCTAGGGGCATAGAAAATTCGATTAAAATAAGATAGGTTTCATGGACACTACATCGTTCTCTAAATATAGGTATTTCGAGTTACATGCCGTGTTCATGACTCCAAAGAAATGGCAACTCTTGACCTCACATCTGTTTTGTACTTATAAAACGTGGAACGTAGCATTGAATGCGTAGATACACCACGCAATCAAACATACTCACCGGCTGGCATGGCACATGTGTATACCGAATATTGATATGTTTGCAATTTTATTTTTTTCTCTTATATGTTTCTCAACTGATATGAGAGTATGAAAGAGAGTGGATGTACTCTTAATTTGATAGCTCTTGACATTATTGCCAGGCATATGTTTCATACTTTTCTGTAAGAAAGGAGAGCGTAGATGTTCATCACTCGTTTCATTACATCATTACTAGTAAAGTGGGATCGGTTAACTAATTTTTGATTGAATTGCAATTAAGATTACAAAATGGAAATCGATTGGTTTAAAAAAGCCCTCCGACGTATAAGGGTAGTCCTTTTCAATAAGGACATAGCAATATAGTATTTAAATAAAACGCAGAATATGGGGCTGAGAGTACACATGGGGAGGTGTAGTACACATGTTAAATTTAAACACGAAATGCGATTGTGTTCAGAAGACTACCGCGAGCACCTTTGCAGCTATCGATTCCAGCCGATATTCCACTACTCTTCCACACAAATAGACTGGAACGTCTGCAAATTCGAGTGCGATATTGTTCCTGAGCTTGTCTCCCATAAAATGATTTTCAACGGCTTTAATTCGTATAAGCCAATCGACTGGATCATATCCGAACTTAAAGAACTTTCCCTTTAAGTGGCAACACACCACGCAGTCACAATATCTAGTAAAAATATCCAGAAGAAGAAGTAAATTTCTAGACCGTTCATACCCCAATACTCGTACAGAGGTATTAGCCTGTTAATCATCAGTTAAGTCCTTCGTAACAAATTTAATTGGTTATCACGTTATTACATTCGAATAAACTAAGTATTGAAAGTAGTAAGTCAAGTGGTATGTGGTTCCCTTTGTATTGATAGAGCCTTGAGGAAAAAAACTTCAAAAATGGAGATTTGATCAAAAGAATTCGAGTCTCTCGTATTAGATGGTTACGATCAATGCGGATACAAATCTATATGCCTGTTTGAAGAGTTTTCGAATGTAACGTAAGCTAGAGCTTAATTTTCATTGATCTGGAAATACACATCAATCAACTTCGTGTGCTATTTTCTGCTGTAATGTATGGAGAGTTTAATCGGGTTTTAGACACACTCCGAGGAACCACTACCTACCACTATATATGAAATGTAGCTTGGATATCACTGTAAGATATCCTGTGAGACTGCAATTCAAATCTAGTTGCTAGAATTGAATGCGTTACTGCTTGAGACATAAGTAAGTATAGTAGATGACAACAATTTTGATTCATAATTTCATTTTAGAAGCGGACTATCGCCACTATGTTTGCATGGTAGAGCGAAGGTAAACAGAGCCTGTCCATCATGATCGAGACTACGAGAAGGAGGATCGTGATCAGTCTAACTCAATCACTGCTAAAGGCCGCCACTATCCAGATCTCGTGTATAAAAAAAATTCTTTGGATGAACCACTTAATTTTTTTCGATAGAAGAAGGGTCTTTTTGGCTTAAATTTGGAAAAGTCGGCGATGTACACCTGGACTAAGTTTTTTTTTCAAGTATTCCTGGTGATTCATTAGATTAGGTCCTCTCGAAACTTATATCAAAGGCTCATAAAAGGAATCTATTGAGAGGGCAGCTTTTGATATTATTTACACCGAAGCACTGATGACCTGGGACATTTGGGTGTCTCCACCTTGCCCAGATTTCATATTTTCTCAGCTTCTCTGAAAATATAACAAACTTCAGTAAAATACGCAAGACTGCATCTTGGAAGCAGCTTTTCAAAATTCCTTTCTTAAAATATAAGAACAACTGCCGATCTTACTAAGATAAATGGAAAAGTGAAACAAATGAACGCAATGCTTGGTAGTATGACATATATACTTGCAAGGCCTTGCTTGTTTCTGATGTAAATTTAACTATCGATCTCGACTGTTTACTTCTTGGTCTTCGATATCCCTAATCGAATAGAATTATTGGCCATAGAATAGGCCTACTATAAGTAGTCTTCCTAGGGCTTTACAGCTGTTTATAAGAAAATATTATCTCAAACTAAGGTCCCCTTATATCTTGAAGTTATTTGGAAGCTTGCTAAGAAGAAGTGTATACATACTTATAAGTCTCTCCAGCAAAGACGATCGTAAGCCAGATGATTCTAGTTTATCTATATTAGCAACTGTGAGATGTAATAAATTTCCCCATCCTCATCCATATGGTTCAAGTCTTTATGCCACAGAGCAGGATTGTGACAATCAGGGTCACTTAAGTTATTCTAGAAAGGGCTTATCCTATTCTATATCCTTTCCTTCTCAACCGAAACAAGCAGCTGTTGGGAGGAGTTATTCTTTATTAGACCTGTGCGCTGGTCTACTTTATATCTCTCGAGGGTAAGGAAATCCTGTTTGAGTTGTCTGATGTCTATTTGAATCCTTGGAAGTGGCTTATACTGTCGACCAAGGGTTAGTTCTCCCCGTGTGGTATATATCACAATAAAGCTTGATACGTTCTATCTCTAGCCTTAATATCTTCGCTGTATGTTGCACATGGCCTATGCTTCCTTACTCTAGCCTCCTTTTTCCTCTTCAAGATGAGTTGATGAAGTTCCAGTTAACTCTCTAAATCTCTGTCTGTAGCCCTTTTGCTGTTTGGCTAAAGAAAATTCCTCCGATAGTTAAATATTTAAATGTGTAATGATCTGCATTTACAAGTTCTACTGCACGCCCATTGTGACAAATTGCAAGATACAATTTAATCGAAACCACGATTCCAAGGAATAAGATATATTGAGATGAATGTCTGCCATTAGTAATTATTGTAACATTACCTAACTATTGGCAGAACAACTGGTACAAATTAAAAACGTGCTACGCTAAATGATCTCATTTGTTTGCTATAGGTATCTTAAATGAATATAAATCGCTCAGTGATTTATTGGCACATTTCAAACATGTTCAGTACATGGAAATCCAATTGACACACGGGATCCGAAGACGACAAATATCTGCATCGACAATTAATGTAAAACCGATGGTGATACATCGTTGTATGACTTCAATCTGATTGTGAACTCATTGGCTTAAGATTTTTAGATAAGAAATAAATGCAAAGCGGTGTTCATGTGTACTATAGATACATACTTAGATATTGAATGTTTAACACGGAAGAGAATGTATCCGCTTGTTATACGTTCAAATGCATACAGATGCCTGACTGTAGTCGCTAGTGAAGCAATGCATTTAATATAAACGTATGACGTAGGCGGCTAAAAAAAAAGTAATAATTGGTTCCTAATTGTTGACAGACGTTATGCACAAGGTATTGTTTAATTCAATAGATCTGTACCATTTGGAGTTAGTTTTATCGTCCTTGAAACCTAATATCCTGTTTGGGTCAAAATTTAGCTATTTAGTTCTCCTTCTGTTTAATACAAGATATAGATGAGACAAACAACATATGTTATGGACAGATGACAGATGTAAATGAAACATCACTAATAGATCGTGCCATTCTCTTTCAATCCTGGTCAGAGTTTAACTTTAACCCTTTATGCAGGGTCTAGTCGATAAAATAATAATATGTTAACAGAATGATATAAGGTGACCAGACAGCAGTGATACTTTTTCCGATTGTTATGTTTCAGCAGCTGTCAAAGTTACTAATGACTTCCAGGTGTCAAAATATTTGGCAAGATTTGTCATTTCATCATGCATCACTTCACGCCGGAAGTGCGGACATCGAAATTCCGGCTCAGTTGTAAATAGGCAACGTGAATCTCGTCGTGAGATCGGTCGTTATGGTGGCTTCAATGTGCAGCCAATTCGTCGCTCTGTCGAAAAGTTTGAGCATGATTACACTCGTTCGAGCTTAAGCCACCAAACAGACAGAGATTGGTGCGAAATGAAGAAAACTTAGCCACCGTAGGGCCCAGTATCAAAGAAGAACCAGAAATGTCGATGTCAGCTGAATTGGACATCGCCATAGACTTACCGGCTTATTTTACTGTTGGATTTGGATCTACATTCGTATATGATTGGGCACTGGAAACCTTGGCCGAAAATCCGGATTTTGGCTAAAAAATCATCTTCTCGGCAGAGGCCCATGTAGCGACTATGTCAACAAGCAGAATTGCCGCAAGTGTTCGACCAAGCATCAATGGATTCATGGTTTATGGCATGGCGGCAACATCGGAACTTACTTTTTTTGAAATGAGGAAGGAGACAACGTTACCTACAATGGTCTTAGGTACAGAGCAATGTTAACCCCACTTTCTGTGGCTAGAGCTCAACAACATCGATATATCCGAACTGCGATTTTAACAAGACGCACTACGTGTCATGCAAGCGGCGCAATGTTCGAGGTTGTGAAAGAGAAATTTGGCGACTGGGTGATCTCACGGCGAGCGTTCATCAATCGCTCATATTGCACCGAGTCATTAAAAGTTAGAAGCACTACCAGTGTAGCCAAGGAGGCCATTTGAATGATGTGTCATTTCGCACATAATGGCATGAATGTAGCTTCAAAAGGCTATGAAAGGATGGAATCGTGTATTTCAATTCAAGGTTCAGCTACACAAGTAGGAAGAATAGTCTTCGTCAAAGAAGTTGCGGTCAAATTTAGTTGTCACCGAAAAATGAACATGATTGATCCTAAGTGCGATCTGCTAAGTTTATCATTTTGGAAATGTCTTTAACAAATAAATTTGTTGCCCCATTTATAGAGCGTAGTCTTTTTACTCATGTACCAATGATACCTTCAGGATGATGCACACTGTTTTTATAGTTTTTGAACGCCTGGTGACACTGGATTCTTCCCTAGACTTTTTCGGATGAAATACTCCACAGCCTTGGGTAAACTGACAGTGTTGATCAGATAGAGATCTTTACGATCGTCTTTTAATGATCAGATATGGGTGACACCTTATAAATTTCCTTTAAAATTGTTGAGCGGAATGCCATTAAGCTGAATTGGTTTCCTAAACATTCAGGTAATAAGATATCTGATGATTTTATCATCACCGACAACCTTCTATGGGCTCCTGTTTGTTGGTTCATAGTCGGGGAATAACAACGGTCTTCAGCACTGCGTACATTGACATGGACCCATACTGATAGACGGAGCTAGAAGTAACGAAGTCTAATTGTCCGACTGAGTTGGGGTATAAGAAGCAGCATCATATTTTATTCGCGAATATCTAGCCTTTGTCGTCCTTTGGATTGAAATCTTAGGTAAGTAAACACCGTCAAAGCCATTTTATTCTAGTACGAAGGTTCTTTTGATGCATTCTCCAGCACATACCTATACATCTAGTTCGATAAACTATTTATGAGATGGTGGTGTAGCTCCTGGTGGGACTGATTGTTACAAATCTAATAAATACTAAATATTCCAGTTCCTAGTCAGTTATCCGCTCTCGTTAGTAAACTAGCTAAGTTCCATCTTAATCAGAAAAATGTGAATGATCACTTTGAAGGGAAAGCTTGGATTGATTCTCTTGACTTAAAGACTCCTGATGTACTGCTGATTAAGAATTTCGTTAAGGTTCCTCAGATGCACCATCAAATCGAAATGATTGAGGTAGATAAGTTATTGGGTTGATAGAAGTTCATCCTAGTTAGATCCTTGTGGAGCTATTGTGATGTTCTTCTTCCCTATTTCTTCCTTGCTGATCTTGGAAAAATATTGTCTGGAAACATCGTGATGTCTTTCGAAATCTGTATAGTTCGTGTCCTGGAAGTAATGTCTTCCTACTGTTCTGTTCCTTAAGTGACGTAGATTTGTTCTGTGACAGAGATAATGAGGTGGTATCCCCGGAGAATCTCTTCATCGCCGAAGAGCTTGTTTGAGTTTCATTGTCTGGTTCTTTAAAAGATTTGTGTCCAGTGAATTCATCAACTAGGATTAACAACGATTTTCTGTCATTTTTTAGGAGTTTATTGGTTCTGGTTCTTTGTCGTTTCATGGGGAGAGCTTCCTCGGTATACGCAAGACTTGTGTAGTTCACGAACGAACTAGCTCGAAAAAAAAGCTGTAACTAAGTGAACTAGTTCCCAATGTCATTTCATTATAGTTCATTTAGTTCAGCAGTTCAACAAGCTCAGGTATAGTCTGCATGCATATAGTTTAGTAAGAACGGCTGAACTATGAGGGCATCGTAGTGTTGTTTTATGATTTTCCAGTGAACTAAACTGAACTAAATGAACTAACAGAACGAACTAGTTTAGCAAACGGATTTGAACTAAATTCAGCGCTCTGTGAACTAAACTAAAAATGACATGCCTAGTATATATCATCAGATTAATTTGAATAGGGAAGTATTATCTCTTGGTATTGCCATCATAGATATACTGGCCGTCTTTATCACTGTCAGGACCTCCCTTGAAAGACACTGGACTAAAATAAAGGCTAAACCACACTTTCATGTTCGAAAGTGAAAATGTTTTATTGAAGATTGGGACCAACGACTCGATGATTTGGACTTACTTATATGGCACTGCAGTCCAGTTCCGCACGTGAAATTTGTTTAAATCCCTGATTCTCCAGGTCGGAGCACTGTTGTTAATCCACTTAACATGGCCCATCCATCTATGTACATATGTCGTTCGTTGTGCTTGAACTCTTCTGACTAGGTCGGTGTTACTATACAACTCGTAGAGCTCGTGGTTGTATCTTCTTCTCCACTCTCCTTCTATGCATCATCTGACGTATTTTTCTCTCCCCTCAACCGAGAGTAACCTCATCCATTTTTGACAAACTTCATGGTTCTGCGCCGTAGAGTAGGACTGGGATAGTAGGGGTTTTATACAGCGTTACTTTGGTTGTTGGAGAGAGGGGTTTGCTCAACAATTGTCTCCTTAACCCACAGAGGCAGCATCTATTGACTGCTCCTCTGTTTGATATCAGAGCTGGTGTCATTATCTGAGTTTATAGCAGTAGCGGTGTCGTTGTGTGAAAATTTGGTCTACTCTGGACTTTTCTGGCCTAAAGCCACACTGATACAATCAGTGCAGCAGATGAGATCTTGTAGGTGAGATTGAGAAGAATTATTCGTCTATAGTTGGCGTAGTTTAGAGGATCTCCTATCGTGAGGATCGAGCAAACGATACTGAGGTTCAATGGTCCTTTGAATAGTTCGACAGTCAAGTCATTAGCTCCAGCAGATTTGTTGGACTTTAATTTAGATATCGTTATCTTAACTTCATTATGGTCGGGTGGACGGAAATATTGGTTATCATCGTCCAGAATGGTTCACACTGCCTGACAGAAGGATTTTGCTCGTCGTCGCAGAAGTGATCTGTTCCATATTCCATGAAGGCTCCTGTCAATTCAGTATTCCTCAGGAATCCTCAGGTCCACTCTCTATATGTCTGACTCTGATGAGTCTTCTATTTACCAGGTAAATGTATCTACTGACCTAGATTATCTGTCCGACTAGACTCAAGTTCCTTTAACTGCGACAACCCATAATAGTATTCTCTTTAAGAAAGAAGGTCAGCCCCTCCACAGCAGAGAAAGCCAAGCACGTTCAAAGATGCTGGCGTCCTTCGCCTCAAGAAGAACAACAACCAAGCCGAACCCCAGTGAAAAACTTTCATTAAAAATGCATTTGTAAACACACTTGTAAACTGATTGTTATTGTTATTGCTCGTATGCTCGAAATAACTACGCATAGACACGCAATATTAGTTTCCTTTTTATGTCCCATAATTAAGAGATATGCAGTTTCTCCGATCGTAAATATTTATAAACACACTCGGCGAGTAGAATCATTTCACTTAATTGAAAATAGTGTGCTAATAGTATGCTAATTGTCACCTAATTAAGTTTAATATATTCATTGGGTTTGCGCTCGGTAAATTAACACTTGAACACGCTGATCCACAGCTACTAAGACAGGCAGTAACCAAAGTGCAAGTAATTAGCCTTTGGCAGGCACCTTCCTCCAGGTGACATCGATCGTACAAGCACACGTTGACGGGTCCAAATTGAGTCTTCGATTTATTTTTTTTTATTCTTTCCGCTAAATGATATCACAACACTGGAAATAGTTTCGTTTAGAACGCTCTAGCTCGGCGGCAGCGGCAGCGGCAGCGGCAGCGGCAGCGGCAGCGGTGCAATGCTGGCAATGGAATGTGTAGTTGATTGGCTAAAAGAAATCCATTGGAATCATAAATATCGCAGCAGGACAAGGGAATTAGCATATACGAGTACGTATGCTTGTATAAGTCTGTATCTATGAGTGGATGTATCTATTGTCGCCAGTTGGAGGTTTGTGCAATATGCGCTATTGGTGCCGCCATCTCACAGTCACAGTCGCCGACGTTAAAGTTGTCGTGACATCGACGCGGGTCGACACGATGTTTCTCAGGTGTAATTATTTCAACATAAAAATGTTAATCGACTGAATCTGGACAGACGGAATGACACGATTCAGGGTGTGGGTGTGAATGCTGTATTTGAAATTAGTGGAAAATGTTTACAAAAAAACAAAAACAAAAACAAAAAGTATTGTCAACAACTTAGGAACTGTTTGCATTGGTCTGAGCTGCCGCAAGTGGGTACACAAGGAAAGAGGTGTGACTTTGACAGTCGAAAAAATTGTCGCGCGTCGCCTTGAATTTTCCTTTCTATTTGCATATCAAAATGCACATTTTTAAGTTGGGAATGCCTTGCCAACAGCCAAGGACCAAGGATATGCATGCGGTCTCTGATCATCGAACAATTTTATGTAATTTTGTCGGAATGTCTGGGAGTGATGCTTGTCTTGTAACTACCTATATAATGAGCATGAGATATGTACATATGTGGTCTGTCGAAAAGTATTTGTGGTCTAAGGACTACTATGGTGGAATCGGAATGTAAATTACATAGCCACTCCCTAGTATCTAATACCCACCCGCCATAGACGATGTATTGTGTCTTGGTAACAGGAATTCGATCCTCCACGTGGTGTACCTTAATTCAGGACTGTCATACTAAGAATCCCACAGCTTTCCATAAATGGAGATTATAGCTATTATTGAAGCAACCAAATAGCAAAGCAAAATAGTTCGACCATCCATCGGTAGAGAACTGAGTAAATCGTTGACTCATTGTCTATCTATCCTTTGAATTAGCAATCTATGATGCAGTCGAAGGTCCTGTCTTTTACTTGACCATAGGAAAAGAGATCTTCCTCCCTAATTGAACAAAATTCAGGACAGAGGAAGCCGCTACAGAATAAATGATGGAAACGCTCTAAATAAAATGGTTAAGTGGTATTTCCAAAGAGCGATTCTAGCTAAAGCCATCATAAGGAGATTTTAGGCATTCTCTGGCTCTCTGTCTCTGACTATACCGAATTCCCAGTCTATACGAGCATGAGGCATCAGAAAGCGCGAGAAAGTAGTCAATTAAGGTGGAACATATTGGTCGGATTGTTGGTAACACGTTCTTCAAAGTCATCCACTTAGACGCAAATGGTCTATTGTACTACCAGGAAGCAAAATAAAGTATTACTGGAATGTCTTCGATTTTCGAAGAAAGCCAGCAGCGTGAGAGATAACACGAATCTCGGTGATTTCTTATAGACGTTCAAGAGTGGAAGCCCTGACCGAGGACGCGGGGAGATCCAACGTAAGTTCAGGTCCTGAAAAATCATCATCTCATAGGAAATTTTCCCCAATTCCAGTGTGACCTGTGACCAAGACAAAATTCAAAGGAAAAAAATTCCGAATTTAAGGAGTTCTTGCATTCTGTAACTAATTTGGAACAAGTTTCAGGGTTGAGCAAGGCCTTAAGGTGAACCTGACTGGTTGAAGATACTCGGACCCCTCCACCTGTTCTTGATAATATAGTCGGTAGGCATTAGGATAGCATAGACCTTCATTTGAAAATCAGAGCCATTCTTGACTAATGAGTAGTGAAGACTAGTGTTGTCAGTCTCAGCAGGACCAAACGCTTGACTAGTTTTGGAGATATCTATGAAAATTTGAAACATTGCACAGCAACCGAAGTTCCCGTGTCATTGCATCATATGGTATATCAATGGAACTATGGCCTTAGGATAAATGTCAGCCCGTGATGAATGCATCAAGGGCAGGTAAATCAAACAGCCGAGACAGCTAGAAAAGGCCTTATGGTTCGAAAGGACCTTTATTGATGATAAGCCCCTTGTATTGTCAAAACCACACTTGCACTGGCATAAGACTGACAACGCCTTGGATGTCTTCGATTTGTCACGCTTTGCCCAAAAAAGTTTCTTATGTAGGATCACTCCCAGATTTACTGGAGATGTGGATAGTGATACCCTTTACTACTGGCTGAGTCAGTTGCGATATTCTTTGTTTGAGTCAAAGTACCCAAGGGCTATTAGCCTTACAGGTGAGAGTCCGGTCAGTCTCCTTTTTTTCAAGATCCACTGGTAGTATATCCAGTATTATGTTGGTTGGTTGGAACTTATGGATGCTCTTGCGAAAGCAAGAATTTGGAATTTTTTTGAGTTCTCAAGCCTTAAGAGTTCAGCATCAAGCCTTGTAGGTCTGTATAACCTTGACAATTCTCTTGGTTCTGTACAGATGTCATCCTCGTTTTGGGGATCACAGTACTGATCTTCTTTAAGCTTTCCATCGTATAATGCCATGCATAACTTGACCTAAAAATGTGTATCGATAGTGGACTTATAAGTGGAACTTTTTCCGATGAGTGCCTGGAAAATTCTATCTTGACGGTTGTCTGTTGACCATTATCCAACCAAGTTCTGTGCTCTCGTTGTTACACCAATTATTCTAGGTTTCCATGAGTTATAGACCAGATTAGGACATCACTTCTTGAAGGAGTAAAATAATTATTCGATAAGTTGATCCACATTGTCTTCCGTTTTATTGAAATTTTGTTGCAATTTTTTTTTGTTGAGAGGATCGGTTGGTACAAGTGTCAGAACTAGTGAAATCCACAGCTGGAGGCAGACTGGATCCGGCCACGCTTCTAGGTTTATAAAGGAAATGTAACAACAAGAGACTACATGAGACCATACTCCGACGTTTTGCAACCCTTTTGTCAAGTAGAGAGGAACGGAAAACAGCAAACAAATACCAACCCAGAGGTTTATAATGACATGGTCAACATGCATTGTAGTAGGAGGAGGTATCTTTTGTGGTGTGGTGGGTCTTAGTAATGACAATAGGGAATATCACCTTTTCAAAGCGATATCGGCTACAGAAATGAAATCAAAGCTGCTCTCGAGAAGAGCTTAAGGTTCTTGGAATACAGCATAAGAGTGAGTCTCTGCTGGATCCCTGACCTGGAGCAAGGCGATCATTTTGCACACTTAGGCAAGAAACGATGCATAAAGCTCTAATGAAACTCAATGCTACAACGAGAAAAATGTAGCCCTAGGAGTGATCAGAGGTACAAGACTCTCCCTAACGACATGAGGAAACTACAATTGAACAATGAAGATCTTTGTAGAGGTTGCGGTGATGAGGAAGTCCAAGCAAATACTACCCACTTCCTGTGGTATTGTCCAATTTTTTCTAGAACGAAGGAAACTAATTCCTGGGAGTTTCAAAGAACTATCCCACAAACTGGTGAACAATATCTATGTTAAAGTCGACAAGAGGTACAAGACGCATTACCTCATTCGTACCTAACCACGAGCTAAGAGATGCACCCTATTGTCAACACAGTAAGTCTCCATTCTAGTCTTAGCCATCCCCTTTATGTACATACCAATCTACCTACCTTCCTTTTTCTCTTCTCGACAAAAAGTTCTGAAATGGAATCTCCTCAGGACTTTTGATAGTCAGAGTTGATTATCTCATTTCTCCATGGACTATCACGGTGTCAAACAAAAACGATGGCAACAATATCCTGATCACGCTGTTGGTCACCTTAGAGACAGCAAAAGGATTCATCTCTGACATTTTTTTTCAAAAGAAACGTTTTAACTAAATTCATCTACGAGTTTAATTTCTGAAAAAGTTTGGTTGGATAAGGCCGGCCCCTTGTTAAGGATGCACGTAAACCAGACAAGGCTGCCGTTGTGTAAGGTGTGTGGATCTCACTCTTACTCTGACTACAATCGCTCCTTTGTATGAAGGAGCTAATCGTAGCCGTGAAAGCGATGCTTAGATTGTTAAAAAGGTATTCACCTAGGCTTCTCTAAATTGGTCAGTGCTGGGCATCTGCATTGGTGGGGGGAAGACAGGGTTAGGAAGAGAAACAGCAGTGTTGAAGAAATTTACGAAGGGATATTCTACTGAAGTGAAAGTCGAAAGAGTTCTCCGTATTATTAGCCAGGCGCAACATTCTGGCTATTGGTGGATTATAGCCGTAATTAGTCCTAAAAGAGGTATGAACCTTAGGTTGCGGGGATTCGTCCTAAAGGATACCGATTCGAGAAGCGCGGGACAATCAGTGTGACCGGTAATTACCTGATGAAGGAAAAGTAAATCAGCAATTTCGCCACGGTTTTCGACGGACTGCAGACGGATAAGTTTTAGACGATCGGTGTAAGGAGGCAAATTGTTTCTGTCGATCCAGGCGAAGTCGCGGAGGGCAAAACGTAGAAATCTGCGCTGGACAGCTTCAATGCGGCGAATGTGGACGGCGTAGTAAGGGAACCAAGCCGAACTTGCATATTCAAGGATGGGTCGAACGAAGGTAAGGATTGGAGAATTCTTTAGACCAACGTCTAACGTCTCTACTTATAATGGCGTCGATGTGATAGCGAAAATTAAGCTCTCTAACACCTAAGTCACGTAAAGAAGAGACTGGAGGGACAAGTTCATTTAAGAGAAAGTAGTTCCTGTTTGAGTTCACCTTACACAGCATACGGGAGATAGGTTCATTGGAGCCGTATAAGGTGCGGTGGGTCGGGAGATAGAACAGACGAGGGCATCGAAGGTTACGTGGGTTGGTGTTGAAGAAGATTAAGTTGTGGAGAGATGCGCAATCCATGGAGCCTGAGAACAGTCGATAACGGAAAGAATATCAGGTTGAGGCGGTCTCGATAGGGAGGCAAGATAAGTGGGTCGTTCCAAGAAAGACCACGAAGGGCAAAACGAAGAAAACGTCGTTGAATTCTTCTCAATTCTTGCCACATGCACTTGCTGATAGGAGGACCATACTTGACTGGCGTATTCAAGTAGAGGACGAACCAAGGTAATGTAGATGGATCTCGTCACATAAGGATCAGAGAATTCCTTGGACCACCTTTTGACAAAGCCAAGTGATGAGTTATCTTTAAGAATTATCTCATCAATATGGGAAGGGAAGTTTAGCTCCCTATCGTACAGTATTCCAAGATCGCGAAGAGATTGAACGATGGATATTGGCTGATCGTGGATGAGATAAAGTCGAGGGGGAGATATGCGAGATTGACATTTGGCGATATTAAGCTCTAAGTAATTTTTGGACTAACAGTGGGAAAAACTGTCTAAGTCTTGTTGAAGGAGACAGTAGTCCGGATTTGAAGAGATGCTTTTGAAAAGTCTGGCATCGTCGGCGATACGATAGGCCGAATCGGTGGGAGAGGAAATAAATCTGTAGATCTTCATATTTAGCATAGGACCTGCATATTATCTAAAGCAGAGTAGCCTCTTCTACGTTCAAAGATTAAAAGAATAAAAACAACACTTCTGTTTCGTTTTGTGTATTAAGCTTTTTGTATATTTTTATGTTATTTCAAAATAATCACATTTACATTGTTTTTTTTTTTGCAAATTTTGAAATAGTCTGTTGTGGTTAATTAGATTTAATAAAGCTCCATCGTTATTCTTAACTCTATGCCGAAATAATACAAATAATGGTTATAAGATATATTCATTACTAAAAATTAAAAAAATAAAATACAAATAATAATAATAATAGTTAAAATAAAATAAAAAATAAAAAAATAAAAATATAATAAAACTAATAATTAATTCTAAAGTTTTAAAAAATCAGTTGTTTTGTTGTTGTGTGTATTACTTTTAATTATATGTAAATAAATAATAAGGTTCCTTTCTATAATACAAAATACACTTACTAAAAGCTAAAAATATTCATTGTCAGTTTGTTTTCTATATTTTATTTTTGTTGTTGTTCTTCATTACTTTGTTGCGGGTACTACATAGTATGTATTATAATATTCATGTCCGAAAATGTACATTTTTAAAAAACAAACAATTCCATAATAAAAAAAGAAAAAAACAAATTTCCATTTGGTTGACTGACTCAGCCATTACGATTACATACGTAAATACATATGTATTTCAAAAAAAAAAAAAAACAAGTAAAAATCAAATACAAAACTCTAATACAAAAAAAAAAAAACTAAATATTTTGACATTTTTTTCAATTTTTTTTTAAATTGTAAGCATGAAGCAAGTACAAGTCTTTTGCACCTTGCTTGAGTGAATTGAATTTTTAATTTGTTTTTCTTTTTGTTTCTTTATAAACTCAGGGTTTCAGCGTGTTGGAAACGCCTATAGTGGTTTTGTTTTTGAAAGTCTTTCAATTCTTTTCCAACATTTCTCTATATACATGTTCCATGTATCGTTTATGTTTTATTTAAGTATATAGTACATAAAATTCATGTGAAAATCAAAAGCCTTTTGTACTCCCCCTCCTCCCAGTCAAGGCTGGTGTTTGCATGTGGGATGTGTCTCAATGATTTCAAAAATTGTTTTATTCTACATATATAGTGTGTGTGTTTCAGTATTTTCTGATCTAGATTTAGTTACGTTTTGGTTTTGGGAGAAAAGGTTTTTGGAATTAACTGTGATCCTTTTGCAAATACCTCCTCCGCAGTCCATCGTATTACTAGTCCTTTTCGAATAAATTATTATTTTTTTGTTTCTTTTTTTTTGAAGTTTTAACTCATGTTTCAGTTTCTGTTTACAATATGTGCGTATTTCGCGTGCGACTATAGTGGTGCATTATATGTATAAATATAATTGTGTTGAATATATTAAATGATGTGTACGCTAGTGGCTACGGATCTTCAGCTGCGGGTGGAGATGGACGCTTTGGCCTGGGGTCCTGTTTTGTCTTCTCTGTCTCGGTGCACCCGTCTGTGTTGTTGATGTCGCCTGGATCGTCGGCACTGTGCTGAGCAGCATTCGTCGTTGTCTGTCGTCGCTGCGAAGCCTTTTCTTTTGGAGGACACTCGATTGTTGCATGCCGCGCGGGTGCAGCGTCTCTGGCAGGACACATATGAATCCTGGCAATGAAAAGAAATACATTATTAGCAAGCTTTGTAGTTTAACAATCCTGAAGTGAACTTACCTTGCAACGGCATTTGATGCATTTTTGTTCTCCATACGACACCACAACTGGGTGCCATTCCATTCCATTTTCATGGAGTGAAGCGCCCACTTTGCAGCCACCATTCGATAGAATCTCTTCGGTTGACTTGAAAGTGGCGCGCGGCGACGCTTGATCCTGTAGAACATTCGGATTAATGGGTCCAGATTTATCGCCATGTTGTGTCGATTTGCCTTCGGGACAAACCTTGCAACAAGCTTTCTTGTTCGGTCGATAGGCTAATTTCTCGGGACACGTTAGTGCCGGACAAGCCAGCCGTGGGCAGCGAATTTCCAGCGTTAACGGATCGCAAGTACAGGTTGCGCATGTGTCGAAACCATTCGGTGGCAAGTAGGGATGCCATGTCGCACCAGCCAAGTGGAATTGATCGCCTAAACGACAGCCGCGTTCGGCAGAGTTATTCGTTTGCAAAACAATATTCGGCGATATGCATGTGGGACAGCATTCACCGTCACGTTGAATCAGTTCCTCACCCTGTTTGCACTTTAAAGTCGGGCATTTTATTGCATCGCAGGTGACACGTCCATGCTGGCAGGCACACATTGTGCAGGTTTCCTGCGAACTACGCCATTGTTCGGCTTCGTCGTAGAATCGTCCTGAATGATAGCATTTTGTATCCGTTTCCGGATTTGAGGGTCCATTGTGATCGCCCGGAAGAATAACGCTCGGCACATTGTTATCCGTGTACGAGGGGAAACAATGGCTCGGCACCTTGGTCGACTTTAGTTTACCGCGCAGCAGGAGCTCCTGTCGGTCCTTTGAATAGATCTCCAGGTAGCAGACACTTGTTTCCAATTTGATCAATTCATTTGATGCCATACCCAGGACGTAGCCCTCCATGTAGGGTCCGCTGAATTCTTCCAGCATTTTCCGGGTGATTGGTGCGCCAATCGCTTCGATGGGTTTCTCTTCCAGGTAGATTTGGAACTCCTGCTGATTGCTGAAAAATCCATTCACCGTGACCTCGTAGTGTAAATTGCATTCATTGTCAATGGCTATCCAGGCCATTCCCATGAGGTGGGCCGGGGTCGAGGTATCCTGACGCTTGAGTAGAATCGGCTCCGCTGAATCTCGTGCATCGGCAACTGGTCTTGGTATCAAACGACCTCGAATCAGGTTCGGTTCGGTGTCAATAGCGATATTCACACCCAACTCTCCACCATACAGCGATTCGATAATTTTCGGACTGATCTTGTCAATGGTACCGATCGCCTGATCAAAGTTGAACGATGGGGTCAGATCCTCAAGAACAGTCTTCCTCTTGCCAATGTCTTCTATCAAACTGATCTCTGGTCGTTCCTTGGCATTCAGGTGATCGGTGAGAATGTTGTACGCCATTGTTCCGTCTGAGTTCATGTAGACCCAAGCCAACCCACTCGCCTTGGCCTTGGACTCATAATTATGCGGCGCTAAAAGTGTCTGAAACAGCTCACAGGTGGCCCGTGTCACTATTTGGCCCTGAATTTTCAAATTCGGATTCTTTTTCGATTCAACAACCAGCATAAGTTTGCCTCTGCTAAGCAAACGAAGATTCTGAATCGATATCGGTGAGGAGATCTCTAGTACATTAATTTCCGGCGATGGCTTGCGCACTTTCTGTATCTCATCCAAAATAACCTCCTTACGTTCGACCGATTCAATGCGAATGCTCACGGGTACATCGACATACTCCTCCGGACTGAATACACCATTGAACACCAGAGTCAAATGAACCGATGACGCAACTCCACTGCTGGTCGAAACAATTGCAGTACCACCTGCTCCGGCCATTTGATCTGATTTAGTTCCTGGCGCCGGTTCCATCAACGTACTAAATAGCTCCGTTTGAAGTGCCGTGTACTTGGCTACTTTTCCCGCTAATGCAAGTTCGGCCTGATACTTGCTGCCCCACAACAGAACCACATGCAGACGTTCGTCGCGCAACAGACGCTTATAGTCACGCGGTACACGACGCCAAACGCCACAAATCTTTCCTGTCGTGTTCTGATAAACACTCAACGGTCCGTTTAATGGTGTCGTTAGATTATGCTCCTCGAGTATCGTACCAGAGTCGTCTACAAATTGTATGGCACGTGGTCTGGTGATTTTGCTCGAAACATAGAACGAATAGTAAAGGTTCTTTTTGTGGAACAAAAAGCGACCTGTAGCCACCACGTTCTGCGGATTGTGTGTCGTGTACATGGCTTTCATTTCTTCGCCTTTCAGGAAGTATGATGTCCTTCCAGTCAATAGTGATGCAAAGTCTGTAATAAACCAACAAAAATCGGATTGATGTGTTAAAATAAGTTCTGGGTGTCCAAAGTCTGTAATATACTTACGTTTCATGTTGCGCTCCTCCTCCTCATTATTCACCGGCACTGGGACATCTTGGGCTATTTCCGGATCTGAAAAAACAAACAAAATAAATACATTCAGCTTGAGTATACAATATGAAATGGAATGTGAATGAAATGAATAACGTGAGGACTAAAAACCCTGACAAGACACAAAAAAAAGAACAGAAAAACCGTCACAAAAGCACCGCACGTACAGCGGCGGCGGTATAGCTAAGGTAGGTAGAAATAGGTACTTTGTATGGCTTGGTTTCTTAATGAAAATTCTAGGAAATTCCGCTTAAACACACGGTGAAAATCCGATCGACATCAATGGACATAATCATGAAATTGAATAGTGTCTTAAATTTAACGCTTTATTTCTTTCCTTTCGTTTCATTCGCCTGTGTGACCTAAGAATGAGAACTCTTTCCGAGTAGGGTTGCCATTAACACATTTGTAAATGGATAGATACATTTGTAAAACTGAAAGGAGTGGAGATTATGTACAACAAGACTTGTTATGTACACGTTGTGTGCTAGCCATGAGACTAGGTATGAGTTTACAAATAAAAACGGCTAAATCAATCGAGGATCAGAGCCCAGTGGTATAGAAAGTTATTAAAAAATCCAATAACTACTTCAAAAAGGATATTTTACTAAGCTGTCGACTAAAATAGAAGTGTGAAGCCCAATCAAAGGCGCTGTTGCAGTTCCAGAAATCGACAGGCGGATGTGCCCTAAAAGTACCCTTGAAATATGCACCGAAAAAGATTCATGTTGCTGGGGGATTTCGGTTAAAAAATACTTCGCCTGATGTCCGGTCGAATCAGGAGTGCAAGATACAATAAATGGACGAATTCTTACAGCGCTAAATAGTCTTTGAATTACAGCCCCCTTGTTGATGAAATACAATCAGATCAAACAATCGCAGACGAGGATGGTTGGCTGCAAAGTCTCAGAAAGAGAGACCCCCACAAATCTTCAAGCAATTACGAGCGACTTCGAGTAGACACAACCTTTCACGATAATTATACTCTCGATCGTTTGTCAGACGTTCGCAAAATGTGAAACGTTTTGAAACAAACATACCTATGATTTGATAGCTTGTTTAATTGGTCAGTAGACTGACAATCACTGAGCCATGACAAAGTTGGACAACAAAAAAAGAAAAAAGTGAGCTCAGAGGTGAGTTAAAGAAAAGGATCCAACCTGTAAGATGCTGTTCTACGCTAGAATAATGGCAAATAACGAAGTTTTAAAAGAGAACCAAACCAAACGATGGTCCTTACGACTGTAGTGGGCAAAAGAACTACACCCCTCGTGATTGAAGGCTATATTTGAAATCAAATCAATCCCGAATCAACATCTGTCAATCCTCGCTTAAAAGTGTAATTCTATCACACACTCTCGCTAAAAATGTTGAGATATTGTATACTCCAGCACACGCCAATTTCCCACAGAATTCCTCATTTAACTCCTGCCACGTACGCCTAATTTCGCGAGTGAATGACTTTCTTACCAAATTTGGTATCATGCAATTACGCAGTGAACTGCTTGCGTGTAAGGCCGTTGTTGTTACAGTCATATCACCAGAAAATAAGGTGAAAGATACACATTTCTTCAAGCGCATAGAACTACCTAACAAATTTGGCTTACAAGAAAAAAGATGCTATCAGCTGTAATTTTGTCTACAAGAATACAGGTGGTTGACAGCAATGTCATCGTTGAAAATGTGACAAGTTCATGACATCATGATTATGTCACTTCATTTTAAACGAGAACTTGACGCTTGACTGTGACCTTAGAATGGACCTAAAGAGCAAAGTCTCCACAGAAAATTTTACCAGGAGTATGTTGTACATCAGGCAGGTCTTCGGTGGGAAACACTCAACATTTGTAACAAATTTCGGTCAGAAATCCGAACCATACACAAAAGTTACATGCAATTTAGAGGAATTTCTAAAAAGTCGGCGTGTCTTACTGAAGGCTTTGAGATTTTAATCAAAGTAGATGGTTTTTTAGCTGTCGCTTTGGTTAGGCAAATACCCACAAAGACTGGACGTCGTTCTACACAGGTTAAGCCTTTCAAAGAGTAGCTGAAGAGTACATTTTGTCTTTCAATGTTGATGACAACCGGATCAAAGTTTCAGTCATCAAGTAAAGTACAAGGAAGCTAGGTACTAAAAGCATTCCCTGCTAAAACATAAGTCCTTTATGAACTCCTCTAACCAAATTAAAAGCATGTTATGGCAACCCTTTGTTAAAAAGGCGTGAAAATAAAATAAAAATCCCCAAAGGCGCATTGGTGTTTGGTTGGTTTGAACTGGCCGATCAGTGTGAGCCTTAACAAAAGTTAAAGAATGTTACTGCTAAAAAGATCTTATTGAACCTTTGACGTTTCAGTAGAAGTAGCAATCTACCTGCATCCCTAAACAATACTAACTAATCTGACTGAATGGACGTCGATCGATATACAACGAGTATACGACGACGACGACGACAGCGACGATGATGGCAATGGCGATGACGACGGCACAATTCCACGGCGCTAAAATCTGAAAATTACTTGCCATTAAATGAAGCAAACCCATATACACCTCGAGGTCATTTCGACGGAACGATGAATGGATGGATAAATAAGGTTTAGCATGGGCAGGGCATGGCATGGCATGGCATGGCATGGTATGGGCTTTGCTGGCTCACTGGCTGACTGGCTGCTTTTGGCCAATCCACAACACTCGAGTGTGTGGGTAAAGAAACAACGTTGTCGACGGTAAGGCGGCTTATGCCTTAAATGTGAGAGGTTTCGAAATCATCGATTGCTAGAAATATTATACATTCAGCAAGAGCAATGCGAATGTGCATAACGAAGAGCCAACGACGCCCATCGGAGTTAAACCTTCACACCAAAGAAAGCCATGGGCATCCGCGTAAAAGGCTCGGGTCGGTGCTGCCTGCCTGCCTGCCTGCTTGCCTGCCTGCCTGCCATAGTTTTCAGATGAAAAACGATGATTGCATGTGCCGCTCTGCGAGGCTCTTGGGCTGCTTGTGTGTGCGCGCCGATGGGGCCCATTGGAAGGGGGGGTATAGTCGAGCGAAGATTGAGAATTATTTTGTGGTGTTATAATGAAGGGCGACAAATCTGACACCTTGTATACCTATGGTTGGTTTTTCTTTTTTTTTCTTTTTGGATCTGTTTTTGTTTCCTCTCTCCACCCAGGGAAGGACTATACCGGTCGTTGTTGTGGTACTGCTGCGGTGGTGGTGGTGGTGGTGGCAGCGCAGATCTTATCGCCTGATCTCACTTTTTCTGTTTGGTGTTCATTTTTTTGTGTGTGCTGTGCCGACGACGACTCCGACGACGACGACGAGGCGATCCCGTCTTTGGTTCCCATTTTATTTTTATGGATTTGGAATTCCATCGTTTTTTATATATGTTTATAGTTTGGTAGTTACGTTTTGGGTTGGCCGTTCTTTTTGTTGTTATTGTTGTTGTTGTTGTTGTTGTTATAAGTCAGGAGGACCCCGAAACGACACGACGAGGAGGAGGCGGAGGAGATGAATGAATAAAGTGAGTGTTTCTTTCTTCTTTTCAAGAAGATAAATGAGATCGGAAGACGACGAAGTGTGGAGAATTTGAATCAGGAGGTTGGAATGCGTTTGTTTCGCTGTACAACGCTGAGTGTTCGTAGGTCACATCGGGCCCGACACCACACTCAACCTTTGTGTGACCATATCGAGACATTTTTTTTTTCTTATTTTTTTTTCCTTCTCCTTTTGATTGTAAAAGATAAAGAAAATCTCTGGAATTTCGATAATTATCAAAGAGTCATCAGAAAAAGGTTAAATTCCACTTGATGTTGTTGTTATTTTTTTCTTTTTTTTTTTCTTTGTGGAACTGAAAACGACCATAATTTGAATACCGCCTTACGTACCTAGATCAACTGATCAGCACACACACCTTGAGGCTCCAATTAAATTTGGACGTTTTTATTTGGTGCCTAGGTTAATACCGCCTATCTTCACACATAAAATCACCGCGCGCACAGCCAAAAGGAAAATAAAAAAATTAAATTGAATTACAATCAAAGTTGAGAAATGGTGAGGAAAGGAGGGTCGAACCGAACCGATCCGAACCGAGACGAGCCGGGCCGGGCCATATAACCGAGAGACATCTCTAAACGAACCTGCGCTGCTGTGTAGTTCGTGGTGAAGATATTATTTAACTTTTGCCGCACATTTTCGGAACGGCCAAGTTAAATTATTAATAAAAGATGATAATGATGATGAAGATGACGATAACATTAAATGAGTTTGGGCATTGGTAAGACGATGGCAGTAAGACCAGAGTTGCGTGGCTAAAACATCGATGGAAGCCGGCGAAAGGAGCTGCGCTACGCACATTTGTTAACTAGCATAATATGACGATGATGATCGAACTTGTTTAACAAAAATAACAAAAAAAAGTTTTACCTACTATTATGGAAACGAGTTGTTCATAAAAAGTGAAAATTGCACGAAGCCAGTGCTGGAGTAATCACATCGATATGGGGAGATGGCTTAAGCCTGGTCGTCGTCGTCGTCGTCAGAAGTGGTCAGTGGTCGAGGATGGCGACGTTGTTGGTCATTATTTTGTCAAACCATATCTAGAGTACCTACCTATACATATATGAGTGAGTGTGTTTTTTTTTATACATACATACATACATATATATTTTCCTTAAACAAAATCTACTTATTTGGCATCGTTTAAAATAGGTAGGTTGGCAGGCAGGCAGGCACATTCTCTGTAGAATGTATACTATGTGTATCGGGAGAGATAGCACTGGCCGTACTGGTACTGGTTTCTTTTTGGGCATATGCTGGTTTTTTTTTTATTCCTTTCTTTCTTTTGCCTACCTACACAAGATTTTTAATTCCGTTTAGATAAGTAATAGTATAAATATTTTGGTCTTATGTATGTCTTATGGTAAATAGAATCACGAAGCGAGCTAATGCACATCTCTTCTTCATATTTTTTTTCTTTTTTTGCCGGTGTGCATCCTTGTCCATAAGGGAATCTTCTAAGTCTTTACGTTAACGGTTGGAATTTAGCCATTTCCATAAAATGTATATACTCATCGGCTAGCAGTGGGGTCTGAGGCTGGAATTGGTCATTAGAAATGGCAATGTGCATGATGTGTGGTACTGTACCGATCGTGTGGTAGTTTGTGTAGCGCTCCTTTGAAATGCAACTGGGGCTTGAAGATGTTTTTTTTTTAGAAAGGCTCAAGAGAGTTTTGCACTTAAAAGTTTATGATGTGATGTACGATGTTGGCATGACCTGTGTGAAATCACGAAATGGTCTCCGAAATAGTGATTTTTTGAACTGTCAACGCAAAGCTGCCTTTTATTTGACATATGTATGTATATGTCACACCTATCCAGGAAGTTTGACAGTCAAAATCGCGAAGTTTTATGATCAACCTTTTAAGAGGGACTAACATGCCAAAACACAAAAAGCGCTTAGAAGAGTGCTGGTGTTACTTGCAGGATTCTCGACAGATACCAATGTTGGCATTCAACTAGACCTTTCTCTAGCTAGCTACAAGAGTCGACAGACGATTTGAGCCCATTCGGCAACATTAACAAACTTTTTGAGGAAATATTCAAAGTTGTACTAACAATATTTCATTTGGAAAGCAATTCCAATTGCATTAGTTCTGCATTAGCCTTCTGACACATTGCGAACTCTTGATAAACATTAGACAACGAAAACTGGTTCACAAAAGTTTAGATCTTGAAGAAATAGTCAATAGGACCCATCGGTTTTCCGACTCTTTGAGATTTGACCAGAAAACCTGCACCATCTTCAAGCTTATACTATTTTTGTAGTTACCAGACTTTTCCAGACTGTGATTCATAGTACTCTGTAAGACCTACAATCTACTACAGCCGTTCTTCCAATAAGTTTTCTGCAACTTGATCTTAATTCAAAAGGCTTGGCAAACAAGATGAAAGGTAAGGGTTGTGTACTCAAGGAATTAAAGACTAAATGGGACTTTTAAGGACTGAAGAATATTTTCCTATGAAAGAAGGGTACAATCCTTATTTTCAACGTTTTATCGGACAAATTTTGCATAGAAAACCAAAGAACAATTAATACTTCTCGAAGTGACCTACACACTGGCTAGCCTGGCTTAAAGAAAAATCAGAGCAAATCCTACTTTCTATTCAACACACTACTATACGAGTATGACCTAAGCCTTCCCCAAAAGACTTTCAAAAACCACCTTCACCAATTCAAAATGCAAAAACGTGCGGAAGAGCCAGACAACTGTTGCCTTCGGACAGCAAAAAGGGAAAAATAAAATCAAAATAAATGTCATGACCGATGATGTAAAATCAGTCAAGTTAAATCAACCGACAAAAATAAATAAACACATGTATTCATCCGGACGACGACGGGCTGGCAGGCGTCCAGAATAGACAACTTCAAGTGAGAAGCATCGCACAGTACCACCGTAACGTACTGGCAAAAATGCTCGGGTACACAAAAACTTCCCCAAAAAGACGAGACTATGCTGAAAGAATACCACTTCCTATGTGGTGTCGTTCATACCTATAATCCAATCATCGTTCCAATTTTGGTCATAATTCCTGACTTGTCCTTCGCACAGATATACCAAACACGAAAAAAAAAAAACGTCTCGCCTAGCTTTCAAAACTAAAATAGCCAATCGATTTTTTTGTCGTCTTTTATTCTCTTTTATTGTGGAACGACAACGGCGCCGAATGAATGTCTCCAATTTAAATAGTACTCCTACAGGTTTGCTTCTTACATCAATCAAGCTATTATTGTTTATCACATATGACTTATGTGGAAAATATTCGATAAAATTTATAGAATGTCTAGCACCGTGCCGCAGTACATTTATTTCTGTCTCGAAAATACTATATTTTTATGATTTACGACAGACCAATGTCTGCGTTTCTCGAAAATAGTAAAAATTTCGTGTGAAATCGAAAGAAAAGCAAAAAAAAAAAGAAAAAAAAAACAGAAAGATACACACTCTCAAGCTTTGATGATTAAGACGACTTCTGTGACCCATGCGACTCACCAACTAACTAACCAGTAAAGAATTTTGTCACGAGTTAATACTCAAACCCTGCCCCTTGCCTCCAAAACGGCCATCAGAGGAAAATTTTGTTTCTCCTTTACGATGATAAAATATAATTTTCGAAAAATTATTTTCGTTTCATCGTTGTATAGACTACATGTTTCTATATATACAAATATATATAATTTTTTTTTTTTTGATACTAATTATGAAAATAAAATATAAAAAATCATTTTCGAACACGAAATAAATTTATGAATTTGTTTTCAGAGTCAGAAAAGTTAATATTAAATTTAAATTAAAAAAAAAACAAAAAAAAAAAATCAAATTGTGTCTATAACTAGTACATACATATATTTTCTTTTTTGTTTTCTGAGAATACAACAGAATGTTGAAAATTTATTGTTAATTAAAGTCGTGACAACGAAAATTCCATTATTGGTTAACCATGAATGATTTTTCGTTTCTCGAAAACCAACCATAAAGTTATTTTCAGAAAATATGCAAAAAACAAAAAATTTTCATAGCGAAAAAGTAAATTTTTTTTTAAACAAATTATCAGAACACAAAAAAAAACTAAAAAAAAAAAAAACGACGAAAAGATCTTTCATCGTGTGAACATGGTATTTGAAAATTTTTAATTAATCATATTTTCGCGCGGCTGGAATCTCACAAGATGAAAGGAAAAGTTAATAAACATAAATGCTTGTCAAGGCGTCGTCCCCGAGTACATATAACAGCGCACTAATTATAATAAAATAGAAATAATATAGTGTCGCACTCACCAGTGGTTTCTCCGGGACATGTTTTGCAACATTTACCCGGCAACAGAATCGGGTCGTCACAATTCGCCGGTGGGCATTCGTTTTTGATATTCCTGCACTGTACGCGTGCGACAATCCTTCGTTTCTTTGGAACCTAAAAAAACAAAGAAAAAAATGTATCCAATTAAAAAGCTGTTAAAAAATAAAGAAAATAAATAAATTTCAAAATATTTATTTCATTTCTCATTGGCCGCGTAGTATTCAAATTACTGTCATAAAATATTCAAAATCACGCCGAGATACTGTATCGCTGCAAAACACGCAGCCAGATACTTTTTTTTTTTTTTTTTATTACTGAATATGATATATGTATGGTTGTTTTTTTTTTTTTTTTTTTCTACATTCATTAATTAATAGTCTTTTTACACGAGTTACCGGCGCCAATGTAATCATATCATTTATCGCAAGTTTGATTTTTCAATTTCGCAGTTTTGCTAGTATCTTAGTCAAATGGCGACGGCCGACAACGACGATGACGACGATGACGACTAATGAATGATCATTGCTATGAAATGAGCTGTTGGTATGTGTTATGGGCCACATGACGAAAGATATCAATTTGTCTAAAACGAAAATGAAGCAGATTTATATGCGCTGTATGTTGGACAAGTTGATAGATCTTGATTATTGTTTTTTAATAAACATTTATGTGCCACATAGCATAACTAAACGGGTGAGCTAAAAATAAATATACCAAACAGTCGTCCTAAGCAAATATGTACATAAAAATATTTGTATTTTATTTTCTTGCAAAATGTGTCATTTTTTTGTGAAAGGATTGAAGGCAGATCGATTTTTGTGGTTAAAACCGCTAAAGTCCATTGCAGTCATTGCTGCGAATACAAGAATTGGAAATTTTGATCTTTAGTTGGTTAAAGAGTTCGAAAAGGTTGACTTTCTCAAATAAAGAAATAGTAACGACGGCGTGGATCACCCCAGTTCAGTGGTAATACAATTGTATTGCCTTTGGTACTAACTGAATGTAATTTATTCCAAAATTGAGTGGGCTTTTTAAATTACAAACATATCTCAAAAGAAAGCTCTCAGTTCCAAGGGATCATCAAAAAGGTGTTGCAGGCTTCCTGTTCATATAGACCAGACAACAACTCCAAGACAGATTTGAGCTGCATTTCAGAATTATAAGAGTCTGTTCAGGACTGACGGTCTTTGATGTTAAAGTTTAGGTTGATAGTCCTGTCTGAACACGTCCGCCGATTAACAACTTGCAACTGTAAGTTAATTGACTGCTTTTAGTACTTTGACTGGTTTAAATTTTGACAAAAATATTTAAGTAGCATTGGAGTACTTTAATCACTATTAGACAGTATTACTGGTCAATTGATTCCAAATTCTGTGGTAAATCTTGATATTATTTTGAAAATCGTTGTCAAAATACTCCAAAACTATAGACAACTGAAATATTTTGGTGAAAAGACTTAAAGCAGTCAGAATACTAAAAAAGAGGTACTGACTGTTAAAATTAGAAATAATTTTAGGAGACTTTTACCTGCCTAAGAGACTTGATACAGTCACCGAAGTACTAGAGTCATATATGTAACTTACAGCCAATTCTCTGATTCAGGGAACTGCCATGAAAGAATATTCAAAATGACTGGTGACTGTAGTTTTGAAGGTAGAGCACCAAATAACAGTCTTAACTTTATTTGAAGATTTAAGTAAATCGACTACGACTTTCTGATTTCAGTACCAAAGTAATGCAGTTTTTAACAACTCTGGCAATTATATACCCATAAGCCTTATTTTTCAAGCAAGACGTCAAGTTGGAGACTTAAAAATTTAAGTATGAACTACGTTCGACTTAAAACATTTCCAGGGCTTGGTATTATTGGGTTCACAGTCGTATTCTATAGGATGATAAAGGTCTAAATTGCTTTGTAAATCAATAGGGCTAGTCTAACTTTAGTTTTAAAAAGATCGACGCAGGAAATTTGCTGCTTTACTTCAGTTTAGACCATAAGACTGGGCTTATAACAGGCTTATAAACATTCCATTTCGTCTGGTTCGATATGACGCCTGCTATTCTACGTAACTAAAGGAATTGAGATATAAATAAACTCTAGGTTTGGCTGACTCAAAGTGACGGGCTCGGATGGATCTCTGCGATTCATTTCATTGACATTTTTATCTTCATCTGGCGTAAGAATATTTAGGTATAGGACAGGTCAAGCTGCCTATTGTATTCTTCTATTTGTAATATTGAACAGACTTGAATTGGGAATAAGCCTAAGCATATGTATTGCAGATTGCTTTTCATTTGGACGTGCTTGATATGGTAGAACCGGGTGAACACTTGGATCACTGGTGGATCCACTGTGAGCAAAAAATATACAAGGTCAACTCTTAAATCCTTCCAAACTTCGCCATATCATCGTCCCAATCCGCCAATTAAACTCCGAGTAAAACGTACCCAACCCTAAATTGGTCTGCATCGCCAAAAAGCTATTTTTTCATTACTCAAAATGCTTGATGGCAATTCTTGCAAATCTGCGCAAATTTCACTATAACCCAATAAATGCCAACAGAATTGCTTTTGTATATTAATGCCCATATAAATAGGTAATAACAATTTTCGGCATGACTTCTATGGAAACGTATTCTTCATTGAAAAATCTTACATGTACGTACATAAGTCTTTAGCGAAAAAAAAAAATTCCCAAGCCTTCTTTTCTAAAGAGGTCAACCATGACCACGAGGCAAGAGGCATGAAGAAAAAAAAAAAAAAGAAGCAAAAATTCCTTCCTTTATTCCTCAAAACAAATTCTAATCGAGCCGTGTTGACTTTATCCAATTAGAAGGTCGATGAGTAACGCATCATAATTCAAGAGATCCACAATCTAGATTAAATTGAAATGTGACACGCATACTAAACAATTCTCAGAGCAGCAACGAGCAGCAAGCGAATTTTTGCTTGGCTTAATTGATAGCTGCCGACGAAAGACATTTTTATGTGTCATTTGCGGTTTTCTTTTATAAAATACACGTACAAGTACATACATAAAATACAAAAAAACTTTGTATTTGTAGAAAAAAACAACAGCCAACAACAACTCTCCTATAGACCAAGGATACATTTGAAATATAATAGATTTTTGAAAAAAAAAAAAAAAAATTATATCTCGCCGTTTCAGACATTAATCATTGCTTCCAGGGACATAATTCAGTTTTAATATCTTTACTGTGTTGGATGATGATTTTTGGTTTCTTTTTTTTTTTGGCACGCTTATTCTTAGTCTTTTGAAATAATATTGCGTTCGTTATTGTTGTATACTATATATACATTTGTATGTAATCAACTTTAGTACGGATTACCAGCTGCCACTTGGAAAGTCTATTCAAAATCCCAGATTCAATTAAAAGTGAAATATTGCTTAGATAAATCTTTCAGCTGCATCTAAACAAAATTCCAAAGATATGACGCATTTTTTTTTTTCTTTTGCTCCTTTCACTTTTCGAAATGCAAATATTTTTCTAATTTATAATGTCTGCAAATATATTTTTGAAAATAGACACATATATATATATTTTTTTTTTAAGAACATATTATCATTTATTTTTTCCTTGCTGTCGTTTTGAAGGAAATCGCAGACACGAGAAATGAAATGAAACATTAAAAAAAAGCAGAAATAATAATAATAAACAACATGAGCGTGCTAATAATAAAAAATATTTTTAAACAATAGCCATATTACTTACCGCTACACATTCGCATTTAATACAGTACATAACCCCAAAGGGTGGTCCTAAATCAGCCCACCAAGTCGATCCAAGTTCGTGTAAAGTTTTACCAAATTGGCATTCAGCTGAAAACAAAATGAAAAAAAAACAAATTATTAATCAAGGAAACCAACTAAATTCGCAAAAAAAAGTGCGTATTTTTAGATATAGAACGCGGAACAATACCCACGTTGTATAAGATAAGATACGAGATCGATTCAATCGAACAGCTGCTAAACGTTCCGCGACTGGTCAATGAACTACATGCCTTTCGAATATCTACCTATACATATGTTACATTCTTCCTGTTCATTTCAGGGACAATAGCTACAAGCATTCATACATATCTATATGTATAAAAAGGGGGAAAAAAAAACCTATTTCATTCGTGTTACTTAAAAATAGGTGGCGCCAGTAAATCAATTCAATTGTTTGATAAAAAAGTAAAATAACAATCATTTCAATTGACTACACTTTAACGATATTGAACATTAATTGATGGATTTGAAAAAATAGAAAAATAAAAACGAAACGTAAAATGAGAAATAAAATAAAAAAAAATAACAAAAAATTGTATCATTTTCAATTGAATTATCCAAAGAGCTTGGAGATATTTTTTTCCATTTGAATCCAATCAGGCAGAAAATATCTGGGTACTTATGCGTCTGTATAAGCCGCTTAAATCGCGGTTATTGTTCGTAAAATGAATCTAAAGGCAAAAAAAAAAAAAAAGAAAAAATTACCGATAATAAACGTAATTCTTGCTCGCCGAGCGTGTGTTTATGTTTATTGATTGTAAATTTCCATTTAATTGCCAGCAAATTATACTATTCAACTATAAAGCTAAATGGCCATTTGTGGTGATCTCATATTGGTAATTATTATAATATTTCTTTAATTTTGATTTGAAAACAAGATTGACTTTTAATCAAACCATCTGTAATGTTTGACGAGTTCGAATTCGAACTTAAATTTCCACCAAAAAAAAAGCCTAGTCCGAAAAAAAAATGATAAAAGATTAAATTTGATTTATGGATTTGTGCTCACAGGAACAAGGCGCTAATTGGTATGAGTTGTACAAAACGTGAGCCAAGATAAGATAAATACATACTATTGTGCCTTTTACTTTTTTTTTTTGAAAATAAAAACTAACTATTGATGAATAAGGTCGTTAAGTTTGAAGGGAAATTTGAAAACTTTTTTCACGATAATAATGTCACCAGTTAATGCTTGTCACATTAACGTTGTGTTGTTTGACAGATGTCAAGGCATATAAAAATGTCATCAACTTGAAACAATACACAGGTTTTAGTTAACGTATTTATGAATATAACAACTCAAGGTAGTTGCAGTCAGGCAAACGGAATGAGTTTTAGAACATGAATTTTGGATCAAGTCGGTACAAAATTGAACTGGAAGAGGGCGTGGCAATCATTATTTCTACCAAAAATACAAGAATTCTAAAGCGATTTTCGTTAAGAAACATTGAAGAGGAAAAGTAAGGAGAGTTTTGAAATGGCGGTCCATGGGACTCAGGGAATAGGTTTTCACAACCATTCGTGTAATGCGTGTTTTATTATTTACCAGAATGGAAAGGGCCTACTGTTCAATACCGTGCCCGAAGGCCAATTTGAAATTTGAGAATGTTTTCCATGATAGTTATACTCTCGGATGTTTGTCAGAAGCTCGGGAGAGGTGGTTTTCTGATGATCGAACTGCGAAAGTCTCGCTCCTTAGTTCAACGCAATGAAAGCCACTTGGCGCAACAGGTCGTTGGGACCTAGGGCCCAGCTTCTCACGACCATTCGTGTTGTGCGAGTTATATTCTTTACATGAATGGAAGAGGCCTACTCTTTCCTGCCGTGCCCGAAGGACAAAGCTTACTCATGACTGTTGTACTCTCGGATGTTTGTCAGACGCTCGCGAGAAGTGTGCAGTAAAAAAACGTTTCGGTGTTGTCTGATGATCGAACCACGAAAATCTCGCTCCTTAGTCCAATGCACTATCCATGAGACCCATGGCGCATGTTCATTGTCTTGAATTTGTTTTGACTTCTGTGAAAGTTTAGGGATGGTATATACATACCTCTCATATAGACAAATGGACGAACGTATTGGAATGGATGCTACTCGTGTTTTTGTAAGGCTAGGTTCATTCATTTTCTGTGCTAGAAACTTCTAGATCTCGCCTAAATAAAGGTTTAGGTACAAGAAGTCTGATTCTTAAAAACAAAAATTCTTAGATAAACTCAGAACTTCCCGGAACTTATAGTAAGCAAAACAGCAACTGAAAATGAAAGACAGGAAAAAAAACCCATTCAAGATAAGATGGCTCACCATCCAGCTCGGTATGCATATGGGGAATTTCTAATCTGTACAAGAATTTTATATTTAAATAAACTTCTTCAAACTGCTTCTCTGTATGACTAATCAAGCCTGGTGTTTCCAGAAATAATCTCTCACAAAAAACACCTTCCTACTGCAATCACTCAACCTGTCGTCATCCCTACTGTGTGTGCGAGGCGCTGTGCTGCCCTGATAAGTCATGTAGGCGAACATGTATAGTAAAATAGTAAACACGGTCGGTGACCTCAATAACGCTCAGATTATTTTTATTTATTTATTTATGTATTTATTTTTTTTTTTTAATTTACAAGTACGATATGTATGTATATGCAAAATGAAAAATCAAAACAAAACAAATGCTCTCCCCGTTCGCTCTCGCTCTCTCTGGGAACAGAGTGTATCTGTTGGGTGGTGTTTTACGAGTAAAAACCAAAATGAAAATAAAATGCAACAAAATGTGGGTGTGAAAAAAAAAAAAAAAGAAATACTCTGGCGCCATTCATATGTCTAAAACGTTTCGCGAATCAAAATGAAATGCAAAGAACTCAAAACATTCACTTCATTCACCATTGGAATCGATTCACTTCAACTGTGTGTACCCGACGACGACAACGACGGACGACGACGGACGACGTATCAATTTATTCACGTATATGTTTTGATGGGAAACGAGGTATTTTCGCTGCCCACCTCATCCATTAAAAACTAATTGAAAAATCAGTTTGTATTTTGATTAAGTTTTGCTGGCTACCGCTTGTACGTAGAGTCTGCACCCCCGTCACCGTCGTCGCTCTCAAATGCGGCGGTGTGAGCGGCACGGTGCGGCGCGACTGCCCTCGATAAATGCCCGTCATTGCCGCCGTGAAATGTACTTCAGATATTCAGATACTTGTATACGTCGCTCAGTGCCGCTCTTAATTGAGAACAACAATTGGATGGTGGTTGGATTGGATGGATGGATGGATGGATGGATTTGTTTATTTTAATTCCCAATTGTCAAATATTTGGAACACCATGTAAAACAAAACAAAAAACAAAAAACAAGTAAAAAGTGCATCCACATTTGGGCACACCTTGTTTAGGCTAGTCACCGCTAAATGCGGCCGCCGTCGCTGCCGTGTGTGCTGCCATTAGAGCCAATTATGTACAATATTGGCAGGCAGCTTTAGGCTTATGGTTGGATGTCACTAGAGGTGGATTTTTAAGCTTCGGATTTGTAAAGTGAGGCAAAAAATTATAAAAAAAAAATTGCGTTGAGATGCTATCACAAAGTTGGCATAAGTACAAGTTCGTACATTTCGCGATAAACAAATAAGCTTCTGGCGCCATAAAATACGCAGACACGTACTATACATACCTACAGACTTAGTGTATATCTTCCTTCTTTTTTTGTTTTTTTTTTAACTTGACAGTTGGAATTTTGATCGCGAAGACTTGTAGATTAATTCATTTCGGGGGGGAGAAATCGTTTTATATTAGTTTATCGTTTCTAATTTAAAATTATTGCTTTTTACTACCAATTATTTCGGACGAATGTATACGCGATAAAGTTTATATAGATTTTGCGGCGCTAGAATTGGTAATTTCGTTAAATTGTAATGTTTTCGGCTTTAGTATTAGCCCGATGTGCACTGCTTTCGTAAGCTTGGCTTTAATTAAATTTATATTATCAATTTATGGCATGTTTTTCGCTTTTGGTATTTTTTTTTTCTATCTATCTCTATGCCGTGGAAGTCTAACAGACCAGATACGATGTCAACATTTTTGAGGTAATGAATTTGGTGCGACATGACATGTGGCGCCAGTACTCTTTATGTTGTGAATTTATTTTGTTTTCCTTGTTAACGCTGTTAGCTGCTTCAGATTTGGATAGGCCTTGTGGGCTAGTTATACTAGTTACGAACCGGATAGTATGTGAAATGATACTTATTTTTTATTTTTTTTTTACGTCAGTAAGTAGGCAGAGTTTAGTTAATCCTAGAGAAAACAAACTGTTTGTTTTTGGATATTACATACCCACTCGTAGTCATATTTCGGAAAATACTATACCTACTGGTTTCTGAAAACCCACTTGAATAAGTAGTATTTCTGGATGAGCGCATCCTACGCGCACAGCACACTGTGTATTAGAGATTTATCATTAATCAAATTTATTTTTTTTTTATATCGAAAAAGGAAATTTCAAATTACGTAGGTATGAGGTATGAATGTTTTATGTTACGTGTAGACAGACAGACAGACAGACAGACCTTCATTGTGGTTAACAGTGTCTCGTAGAAAATTTCTAGTAACATTTTTGAGTTGTAAATCAGATTTATGATCAAAGAGGTATGTAGGTCAAGCGAGAACAATTTGGGCAACTTAGCAAATAACTTATCACGTACAGTGAACGAAATATGTACATATTTGTATAGGCCAGAGATTAACGACAAATAACCTGTGTAGTTGCAGAGAAGCAAATAAGCCTCTGAATGATGAAGTCCCAACAGTCCCGTCCTGTAACTCTACGATATGAAGTGCCAAGTGACAAAAACTTCTAACTTGACGCAAAGAAGCACGTCTTCAATTGACGGAAAGCTAAACATTTTGGAACAATGACTGGCGTTTGCTTATATTTAACGTGGCCCTGAAGTCAGTCAGAAATTTTAACGACATTTTCGTTGTGATCGCAAGGCAGACAGGAATGTCCAAGAAGGACATATTTTGGGCATTCTATCAGCTCTAATGTGTAGCCTAGTAGGAAACAAAATATAATGGATAAACCAAAGCGTTTTAGACGAACGCAACGCAAGAGGTTTGTTCAAAGAGACACTCTGTGATGTAATATATAGTGGATAGCTAAACTTTTGGTTTCCTTAGGCGTACTTAAGCACAAAGCCAGGAAATGAACCTAGAGAGGACTGGGAACGTATAAGGGACTGTCATTCTAACCTTCTACGGTTCATCTTCGAAAAAGAAGCTAAGCGCTCATAAGAGGAGTAAATGGCAAGCACCATGATGATCATGAGGAAACCTTGGATGCAGAACATCGTATGTAGGTACTGAGAATCAATGGACAAATTTCCCATTTAAAGCCGGAAGATCATCTCAAAGATCGGAAAGGTTTCCTTGCTTCGCATATACTTATACGAGGAAAGGTTAGGTATGGTGTAGACCATATGCGCTGAGCCCCGATTTTTGGTCTTTTCGAATAGTATGTAGTAAGTGTGCCTCTGGATGCCCTCGCATGTAGTACATACACCCCACCAATGAGCATTGCATCACAGTGTTCAACAACAAGTCAAGACAAACTATTCAAACGACTTTCATGGAACCGCCGCCGCGCCATCCCAACAAGCCTAACATTGATCTTTAATGCTCCATGCTCTTGTCACGTGGATCTCTACCTAGCCTATATGTGTGTACATACGAATGTATTCTTTCTACTCATGTTCCCAACATTGGAGCAGGAGTGCGACGACAACGACGGCAGCCAACAACTTGCAATGCGGTTTAACGCCATCAGCCGGAAATAAATAAAAGAAGTGGCCGAGCAAAGGCAAGAAAAATCAAAAAAAAAAAAAAAAAGTGCAACGAAAAAAAAAAATACAAGACTCATCCATACAAATCCGCACAACACACATCTACACAAAGTTCGTATACGAAAAATTTGTACGAAAAAAAAAGAACACAACGTGAGGAAACACTCGTATTATTTGTTCCCCCAAAGAGAAACTGCCAACTACAATATATGCAGCCGTTTATTATCAAAGGGAACACCTCTTCGAATGAGAATTTCGATAAATATCTTCTTTTCGTTTCTCTCCTTTGTTTGCGAGTCTGTCCGTACCGTAGTCCGTACGTCTGTTTTCGGTGTTATTTTTCGCACTCCTTGTTTATCGTTTGCTGCCTTTCTGGCTGGTTTGAGGTTACCGCTAAAAATTGTGTTTTTTTCTTTTTTTTTTGTGTTCTGTTCTCCTTATTTCTTTTATTTCCCTTCTTAAATCTTACATTGATGGGATGTTTCTGTGGTTGTAATCTGACACTTTCAATTAATATCCAATAGATATCCGTGCCCCCAAATTAAGTGTACCTAATAGCATTAGCCATTGGTGTACACACAGGTTTGCCAGACGGGACCGAGACTCTTTGCCTGTCATCTAAATGTCATGTTGTCATTTGGATTATAAGATACGAAACAAAAATGTATTTTGTATGAGTTTATACAAATCTATGTCTAGACGCACTTTTGAATAGGCATCGAATGCATTCAGAGAGAGAGAGAGAGAGGGAGACCCACCCCACCCACATGCTGAAATAGATAGCCTAGGTCTAAATAGTATCTAAATTGGCTGATGCAAAAAATCAACAAAAAAAAAAAAAAAACAAATTTTACCCACACACTGTTTGTATGGTCTGTCTGACTTATTGACAAGCTCAACCGTCTAGCGGAAGGCGGGGAGACTCTTATAAGTGGGCTACACACAGTTCTCTTGATTTTTAAATAAAATTATTTGGTTTTTTTCTTTTTTTTTTTTGTATTGTGAAAAATTTTACCAAAGCAAATAAAAGATTTTGCCGTTTTCATCGCCTTCATCATCGTCATTTTTGAATCTGCCGCGTCGTCGTAGTCGTCGTTGTCGTTTCGCATCAAAATGTGTGCGCAAAAATAGAGTAAGTTACGGGCGCAAATATCCGTCCTGGCTGTCTGGCCAACCACATAAAGTTAAAAATTGCACATTTATAAGTGCATTGCACTCCCCATTCTGTGAACGTGCAACGTATTCTAGGTTATTTGTGGCATACACACTGTGCACACGAATACATTTAAATAGAAATTTTAACGAAAAAATATTGTCGCCTCAATAATATTAATAGGGTAGTATCTAAGAACGAACGCGTAGGGAATCATTTTTCTTTTTGTTTCTGGTTTTTTTTTTTTTTTTCTTCTTCTTGCCAAAGTATCTAACAGATGAAGTCTGGAATGTGTTGGGTGTCTGTGTGATACACGCGAGTAAATTATGCATTCATGATACAAAGAAAAAAACAGTTCTTGTTGCGTAGTTCCTGCAGTAATTTTCGACTTTAAATTAGACGCTTTCTGTTTAGGATCGTTTTAGGGCGGTTTTGTATTTTGACATACCGGGTGAATGGTTGGTACATACACTTATTCTAAGGGTTTAGGGTCAGTCTATCAGTCGTATCAAATTCGGCAGACAATTTGTAATATTTATGATTTTTTTGGGCCTTAAAGATCGAGTGTTCAAAATTTAACGAATCCCTTCATAAACAACCTTAATCCCTTCATGTCCTGCTTGCTTTTAGAACTCCAATATAAAAATTCCAAATTTCTATAGGAGAACGACTGGCAATGTCCAAAGTGTTACGGAATGACACTGTAAAGATTGGACAGTTCATAGAGACGTTCTAAGCAATTAGAAGACTGGCTAAGTTCTCAACATCTAGCTAGATTTTCTTAAACTGATCCAGTAGATAGACTCTCTTCCATCGTGTCTTCGGAAAAACTCAGGATATCGAAATTTTGGCCATAATAAGCCTGTTCTCACCGTCTACGACTTTTCGCGCAGTTTCAAGCGATGTCTCTACTTACACATTCCCCAGCGATACAGTGTTTATGACAGAGTGATTTCTATTCCTGTTTTGACAGTTGTTCTCGTCGCTCGCAGCCGCTTGAAGTCGCTTGTAGTCGCTCTATTCGCTTTTCACTAAACACCTCCATATGTACTCGTGTAATTGTGATCGGTGAACACAGTCTAAGACTAATTCAGCGACATTTTTAGAACACTCGTCAGAAAAATAGATTTTTAGTTTATTTAATAGAGTGACTGGTGCTTACGAGTTGATCAAAGTCTTATACAAAATGCGGTACAGAATTAAACTTTTTCGACTAATCTGAGAAGAACAAGCAAAGCTTGAACAACAGTCCCATAATTATTGCAGCAAATCTTACTTTAGTAAAATGGTTCGAGATGCAAAGTTCGAATGTTTTTGCATGCTCTTGAGACCTGATTCGAGAAGTGAGTCAATACCTTCGGAAAAAGACTGCGCGCAGCAACAAACACCTGGATCTAGATCATTTAGTATCATTTTCATTACCACGATCACACTTAATTTGAAACTTATTTCATGTAGCAACAAACTTTTGGCCCAGATGGCAATTGTGTAGGACTGTTGAATTCTGCCCAAGACTTTGGTAGAAATGTGCATATTCTTTAAAACGTATAACCATTATCAGACTAATTCTGATCAAGATCTACTCTCAGGGAGGGTCGTTAGTAGAGAGTAGAATCATTTGTGCCTTCGACACAGCCTATCCATCTCATCTCGTGTAAAGTATGAAATGTTATTAGAATGTTTAATTTGAATTTGACTGTCGCACGCCTTTTTAAAAGGGTCATGCAACATATTATTTTATAGTGTTGCCCGACACAAAGAAGTCCAAGACTTCGTTTATCGTTGACGCAGGGTCTTAAGTAGAAATTGGTATTTATGGCGTGATTTATCAAAGGCGATTCCATAAACAGTCTTAAGTGGTACCATTGCAGGGCACTTAGGGCAGAGTTACACATATGTATAAGTATGTCTAACAGCGTTTTAGACCCTTTATCATGAAACATTTGAGACAAAACAAACGGAAAAAAGTACAACACTAGGTCAAATTTCAAATTTACTTGACCCATTACCAGAAAACAAAAAACAGCCTACAACAGTTTTCCGTTAATTGTAACAGGCTGGCTTTAAATCAAAACATTGTGTACCAAATGTTTTGTTCAAAGTACACGCCCGCACAAACAATAGTTCTTGTTTTGCTTGTTGTACAATATATTTATTTTTGTAGAGGCGGATTTTATTTTTAAACTTTTTGACTCACTCCCTACAGGCGATTTGGTCGGACTTAATTTCGGTATTGGTATTTAAAAACAAATAAAAGGAACACAAACGGGGGAGAAAATAATAATAAAATTTATGAAAATAATCACACGTACGAGTGTACGAGTGTATATGCATGCCGTCATGCCCTCCGGGACGCAATATCAATAACGAATCTGAATCAATTATCGTTCGCTCGGATACGAGTACATTTTGATTTTTTTTTATTTTTTTTTTTCATTGAGGAAATTCATGTCGAATGTCGAGCAATTCACCTACTTTTCGGCGAACGTTCAAATAGCCAGATGACAGATATGACGTTCGAAATACTTCAAAGTTTATTCATTTCGATTTTTTTTTTGTTTCCCTTTCTGTGCAGCCAGGCCAGGCCAGGCAGTAATCCCAATAAAACGAAACGAAACGAAAAAAAAATGAAAGGTTATAGACGATTTAATCGTTAAGCGTTACACTTATGTTCAAAAGTATGCGCGCACTGTTGTCCATTTAGTATTTCACTTTTAATTTACGTCAGTACTTGAAAGATTGGTATTTTCAGATAAAATCAGAATTATAATACACAAACTTCAGATAGGGATCACTTACAGGGCTCCGGCAAATGGCGTCTTTCCCGCGCAAAACAAACAAATTTGAAATTTTGAGTTCTCCCAATATTTACTGAAGTAAATTTGACAGCCAAGAGTGTTGAACTGTCAATCGTCTAACAAGTCATATATCATGCCTTTAAAGATTTACTTTAAACATCACTTTCGACAAACAAATATTTACATTTGATTTCGAACAACAACGAACGACAACCATGGTAGTACATGTCCTCCATAAGCCAGCCGGTGGTACGCGCTATGTGGCGCTCTGTCAAAGGGAAAAACTTATCCATACATTTTTGGGGTTCTAGAATCGAATTTAAATTAAGTATTAAAGGAGAACATTATTTCTTTTTTTTTTTTTATTTATGGCTGAGCATGAAGCCTAAATGCATTTGAAAATCAACAAGACACTGTGGCGGCATATCACAACCAGAATGCACATTGATACCAGATAACAAATTGATTATTTTGGAAAAAATATATATACATATGTATGTATATAATACACACGAACCAGAATAAGATACAACATACTAGCACGTGATTCAATTGAGCAAGAGAATTACTCATGCTTCGGTCCGAACTAATTTATTGGCTAGTAGTCGTCGCAGAGCGCGATCATTTTAAAAAGCAACTGCGCTCAGTACGAAAAAGGGGGCTCGGCAAGCAGTTTATTCAGCATTCAGCCATTTGAATATATTTATCCTTTTCAGGTGATTGAATTTATTTTTGGCCATTGATCGGGACCGGTCGACGATGCATGCGATCGGTGTATTTCGACGGAAATGACGAATTGCCTGAAGGCGACGATTTAAAAATGAATTCGAATTGACTTCTGGCATTTTGTGTTTATTTCTTTGATTTATTTTTTTTTTTTCTGTTTTTGTTTTTTCTTTTTGGTTTCTATTTTGGTTCTAAATTCTGTTGCACATGCTGCAAGGTGTGAAAGCGATTGCAACTTTTTTCCTACTATATTTTACTTTCAAGTTAATCACGAGATTTTAATTAAAAAAAAAAACAAAACAAGTAATTTCTTCGTGGTTGCCTAATCAAATAGCTTTCTGAATTAAGTAGACCCCAAGTGGTGGTGCTGACTAATACTGGCTGTAGTCACTCAAGGAAATATAGACAAATGTTTAGATTTTCCTTTTCAAATAGGGGCACGTAAAATAGCTTTAACCAATGTCTGCGGCACAAGGCATACGAAAACTTTGAACCAGGAGTGGATTCATCTAAAGTGATAGTTGATAGACAAAGACTGTGTAAGCCGATCGCGCAGTCCAACAAAGATGATAGTAAAAATGTAATGATCACCTTAGAAAGAGCAAAAGGGATCATTGATCCTCGTGGAAAAATCAAGAAAAATATCAGTGCACTTTGGGTCAGAGAGATAGTTTATTGTCACCCTTCTGAAAGTCAAAGTTGACGATCACGACCTTGCAAACCGATCGCGATAGTAAAAATTTGATGATCACCTTAGAGAGAGCAAAAGGGATCATTGATCCTCGTGGAAAAATCAAGGAAAATATCAGCGCACTTTGGGTCAGAGTGATAGTTTATAGTCACCCTTCTGAAAGTCAAATTTGACGATCACGACCTTGCAAACCGATCGCGATAGCAAAAATTTGATGATCACCTTTGAGAGAGCAAAAGGGATTATTGATCCTTGTGCAAATATCAAGAAAAATATCACCGCACTTTGGGTCAGAGTGATAGTTTATAGTCACCCTTCTGAAAGTCAAATTTGACGATCATGACCTTGCAAACCGATCGCGATATCAAAAATTTGATGATCACCTTTGAGAGAGCAAAAGGGATCATTGATCCTTGTGCAAATATCAAGAAAAATATCACCGCACTTTGGGTCAGAGTGATAGTTGATAGTTGATAGTCACACTTTTGATAGTCAAAGTTGGCCATCACAACCTTTCAACCCGATCGCACTGCCCAAGAAAAACGATGGTTAAAATGTGATGATCATCTGAGAGAGAGCAAATTGGATCATTGATCCTCCTGCAAATCAAAATATAAAATGTTTGGTAAAGCTTGAAATATCAAACCACTAATCAGAAAAGTTCAAAAATGTTCTTAGCCCTTCACTGATCTACACTTCTCTAAACAGTAAACTACGGCAATGATAGTCAAAACTTTTGACTCCCCACTCCCAGAACTTTCCTGGTACCGGTATTACACATTTTTTTTATATTTTTAGTAAAATTAAGTAAAACATTTTCAAGGCAAAAGCTATTGCATCAAGTTCTAAGCGTTGGACTCCACAAATAGACCTGTACATTGACTCGTTAAAGAAAGAAAGATATTTTCATTTTTAGCCCGGAAATTCTATGTCGAAATGTAAAAATAAAGCAGACAGTTTTGAGAGAAGTCTTTTTTCTTTTATTTCCATACCCCAAGTCTACCGGTTAGAGAGAAAAATACGCGTACCGGAACTGAGGCATTACTTCCTCGTAAAATATCATACATATACCTACTATACCGCGTACCCGACATGCTTGTATCTATTTTTTAAATGTGCCGTTCCGTCTGCTGAATAAACAAATTCGATATACACAACTTTTTCATCAAAGTACAAGCGCGTTCATCTCCTCCTCCTTCTCGTCCTCATCTCTTGTTCGTTTTTACTTTTTTTTTTTTATTATTTTGTTCGTTTCACATCTTCACATGACTAAATACTTTGCCAGGAGAGTGCGTCATGCAATTTTTGCGATGTTGTGTATCTTCAAGTTAAGAAAAAAAAAAAAAACACTCACTGATCTAATGGATGTATAGGAGGTTTCAATTGAAATTCACTATTGCAATGAATTTATGTACAAGCTGGAGTAGTAATTTAAAATGTATACGATCAACTGCTGCTGATCACTATCGATCCACTTTGATCATAATGCTAAACGATGATGAAGTTGAGTTGATGACATGACAACCAGGAACAAATAGAGAGCACAGAGTGATTAAAAAACCCGGGGAATTAATTTACATTTGTTGGTTTTCACTTTGAGAGATATACTCTCCGTGGAATACTAAAATGGTGTATTGGCGGAATTTGAAGGAAAGGGTTCATTGGTATGTGAGTCAAATTTTTGATCACTAAATGGTTTACATACGCGCTATTGTTCTAGATTGGACACTGGTTCGGGAGCAATGACCTGGTCTAAGTGGGTTTGTATGGCAAACTAACTATTGATTCATCAAAAGTCTGAAAGAAAAAAAAAAACAAAACTGCATGTGCATGGCCATTGTCAGTGATGGAATCTGCCAACGAAATCCCACGTTTATTTGTTTGTCGCCCATGCTAAGGTCCAAGATTTGCTTTCTTAATAGGTACTATGCAGCAGCTTGACTGAATGAAACGCCCACAAGATCGAAAATCCTATAAAGAATGATACCAAACCGACTGTCGTAACAATGGATGAAGAGGAAGAATTCGGGGTGCACAGAACTGACTACTCATTGTAGATGGAAACTTATGACGACATTAATTCTGTAGATGTGTTTACCATTAATTAAATGTCTAACTCGACGCTCATGAATGGAAGTGGCCATACATGTTTTAATGGAATATTTTATTCTCCGTCTGAAGATCAAAAAAACAGATAGATACATAGATACAGATAGAGAAAACGGCAAAGGTGTATAATACAGACTCCACTCCACGTTCATTCACATTCACTAAAAAAAAAAAAAAACAAAAAAATCCAAAAAAAAAAAACACAAAATCTTTGAATTTTGGCGTAGTATTCGCCCACATTATCACGTGTGGGCAGACGAAGTACCGTGCATCTCATGCCCACAGAGTCTCGTGTTGAGTCTTTAGCCGGTTTCATGTTTTCCGAGATCGAAAATTTATAGTATGACTTAATGTATACCACACATTTGCGTATACATATATTTATTACTCTTTAATTTGCATATACCTATGCGTTCTCTCATTCAACAGAAGTTCCATTCCGATCTCACAGCAGAGAGAGGTAGTAGCGGCGGCTCCGGATGGATGTGTGTTGTTGTTTTTTTTTTTTTTTTTTTTCGTGTTAAGAATGAATTTTACTCACACACTCCATGACTGGAACAATGAAATGCAGGATCGACGACCACCTGGTGGCAGTCAGATAGAAAATCATCATTTCCTTAAATTCCTAAGCCAAATTAATGTTTATCCATTCTACAACACATTTTGTTTGTTATCTTGCTCTGCTGAAGGCATCCCCACACAGCTGCGGTGCCATTGATACAACAATGAAGGGAATACCGCTGCCGCCGCCGCCGCCGCCGCCGCAGCCATTGCTACCAAAGTATCTTATAAATACAAATATATGTACGTGTGTTGGTCCTATTCATTATGGGATAAGGCACCCGTGTTTCATTAATACCATTGGATGGATGGGAATAAGAAAATAAAACCGACAAATGTTTACCCAAAACCTTGTTGCAATAGCATCGATCACCAAACTCGATCTCTGAAAGAGCTTAAGGTAGATGGTAAACCACCAGGTAGACAAATTGGCACCACCGACTAGCCCGATATACATAGAATTTTCTATGTTTCCCTTTCCATTCTAGTATTGGAAGTCCATCATCATAATTTTTTTTTTTTATTTGTATTTTCTTTGCCGCCGTTTTTGGTCGCAGACGACTACCTGTCTGTGATCGAAGGGAAATACCAAACAGAAAATTATGAAAAAAAAAAAATCCCTTCAACAGGTATAAGATACATTTCCTCTTTCTGATTACTATATATCCCGAAAATGAGAACACTATTTCGGATGGGAATTCCCATTTTCCGGATCGCTTTGGTGTTGATGATCAGTTTTGTGTGCGTGCGCGCGGTGGGATTTCCATTCAATTGCCACAATCGATTAGGGATGATATATTATGATGTGTAGTGACAAGTAAATCTGGGCGGAAGAGCAATAAAGCCATAATAATAAAAACAGTCATCATAAATGACTTACGGGGGTGAATTTACGCGAATGTGGATGTAAATAAACAATTTGTTTAGTTAGGGGCTTGTTGCGTTTGACTTGGACGGGCGTGAAATTGTTTGAAAGCTGTTTTAGGGCTTTTTGTTCCTGCTCTATGGTTTTGCTGTCCTAAGTAAATAAACACTGAGAAGTGCTTACCGAAATGGAAGATGAACATTTTACAAATCTTTTTACGTTTAGGAACAAATGTAACATGAAACGAAGCCGGGCTATCGGGGACTGAGCTCTCAAGCCTCTGTCTATAGCCGAGAAGGACGTAGACAAACTGTAGAGTTTGACATTACCCTCCATGTAGACACACCATGAAATGAAACTTAGGCTTCATTAGGAAACTCTGGAGTCCATCTGTAGCCGAGACGGGCTTGATCGAACTATGGGGCATGGGCATTGTAACCGCATTTCTGAACGTCCTGGGAACATAATTTAAAGCCTAACTTAAAGAAAATTAAAAAAAAAAGCCGCGGTTCACACAAAGAAAGTAAAGAGGAAGACAAAATCTAAAATCTGAAGACTGTCGCACATGTAATTATTCTGAGTGGAGACAGCAGTTGCTTTGAAAGTCAGTATGCTTAGCGTAGCTATGTAGTCTAATGCCGGTAAGAGTTAGTAAAAAATGTTGTACCCTTCGTTAAAATACTCCGATTAGATGGACAAAGTCAGTCGGCTTGAATTAGACGAAAGCCTCTATCGAACTGAGGATATCTATAAACACCGCTAAGCAACTAATGTAACTTACTTACTATAGTAACCATATTGAATGCAAAAGACACGATCTGGGACCGGCTAAGACACGTAAAATAACTGAGCGGTGTATCCCTCAATTTATTAAAGATGTCGAAAGTTATAGAACTCCTAGGTTTGGACACCCTTAAGGAACTCACTTACAGCACTTAGTGCTGTAGAAAACGATACTAAAAACTAAGTAAGCCTAGACATTAAGAATATGTCGGTGAATTCTATCGATTAGGAGTTTGAGATATAATAAAAGCAAAAAAGCCTTCAAACTAAGTCGTTAATGAGTTTTTAACTTATAGGCATCGGCCTTCACCCGATTTCAAGAATTTTTTCGAAACCCCATCGAGCTTTGTCAGGAATCTTCGACGTAAATTTAATTTTTTTTCAAAATCTTTAGTGGAGAGGACTACCGTCCAGTACAAGCAATAATTTTGTAGACAAAACATTACAAAGAAATAGTGTCCCCCCATGAAATTCGAAATTAATAGGAATCCCCCAACAAGCGAAAGCTTAAGCAGTGTGACAAAAAGCATACTATATCGTTTTGAAACACTAATCAGATCCAGTGACATGTAGTTTAGAGGCAAAATGCCTTAAAAGTCGTTTATCACTTACGTATCTCTCAAGGCAAGGGTATTTCCAAAGCATCGGCGATTTTAAAATCTTGAAGGATAGACTCATTACTAAAAACTGAATCGCGTCGGCTTAAATTTTCGAAGCAAATACTGAACTACCAACCAAAAGAAAACAAAAAAAACACCTAAACGACGCAAGCCTTAACAAAATTAACACCAACTTCAACTCACCTATAAGCTTTATAAGTCAAGCTTTCGTATGGCAAACATTGAAACAACCGTCTACTTCCGGTTTTGACAGAATCTCTAAGCTTTAAGATCAAATATTCTAGGAGAAATAACACTTAGATACATACTCTCGTGACCCTTAATTAAATTGCAAACACATAGATACGACTAGAGAGCGGGGAACAATGCACTCCCCCTCAATGCCAACAAGTTGTAAAATATTTACCAACTTCTAATCAAACAGAAAAGCATGTAATATAGTTTAGAAAAAAAATTAAAAAAAAAAGAAACCACTCACCTCCTTGCCGATTTGGACGCCTTGCTTCCGGATCTTCGACGAGCAGTGGCGAGTGCCTTCGAGCATTGATAGTCACTAAGAAAACACTCAAAAGTAGAAACACTTTGAATGTTCCCAATAAATTGACCAACAATGCCATGATAGTAGTCTGCTTTTGGCTTTAAGTTGTTACAATAATTTATCACTTTTTCTTTTTTTTTTTAACTATTTTGGGAAGTACCCTTCGATTTATTTTATTTTATTTTATTTTTTTTTGTTTAACTCACTAAATATTCACTTATTTTACACATGTATTCTAAATTTGGTAAAGTAATCACACATTTGTTCACATTTAAAAAATTATTATTATGTTTCGTTAATTAATTAATTATTTCATTTTCTTTTTCTTTAGCTCAACATTTTTCTTCAGTTTTTGGGGGTAAAATAGCAAAGCAACTTTTTTTCTTTAAATAAAAAGAAAAAAATTAAAATTATTGATATAGAAACTTTAAATATTTTAATTTAAAAAAAAATTAAAATTATTATAAACCAGACAATTTGTACTTGTAGTAACCAGATCGATTGCCAAACTAACTGAATTTACTGTGCAGTGCAACAATTTAAAGTACGATGCGGCAAGATACGAATTTTTTTTTTATATTATTTTACTTATATATATATTTTTTTTTGTGTTTGGAATTACTATATGGTAAGCTGAGGGCTTAGAACAGCGTTTGGAAAATAGTGTCCACACGCGGGATCGGTCGTTGAATAAATAAACGAAAAACTGATGAAAACTCTTTTTCTATAGCCAGAGCCGGAGCCAGATCTGATCGAGCGGCTCTCAGATGCGCATACACACAGATACACGCACACACATTGACAACAGGTAGAGAAAAGAGAGCACCATACACATAAAGCACCACACGAACGTGGAACACACGACACAAACGATCGCAACAGGCGCAATAGCAATTGCGAGACTCAGACTATACACCAACCAACCAAGTGAATATCGCTATGCTGCGCTACGATACGAATATTGTGCGCATGTGGCTACCTACTCGCTCGGGCGCTCAATTCACACAGATACTCCTCGGTACTGTTGTTGTTGCTGCTGCTGCTGCTGCTGGTCGCATTCTACACACATGTGCATATGTACCTACATATGCGCGGAATATTTGCGTGAATGCACAATACCATTTGATTACACCGTATTTTCTTCAATTGTTTTCCCGCACATGAGTGTATGAGTGGGGGAGGTGGGCCGAAGGGGTGCTGGTTACCGACCGACAAAACAGACGACAAACGGCGAGGAGAAAGAGAGCTTTGACATAAGATAGATCGGATGGCGCGTACGAAATAAATGTGCGTACTCTGCTGTCGCAAGCAAGCCCAAGCAAGCAGAGGACGCAAATTCGCTCTGGGATGATTTTCGAATATACTTTATTACGCGACGATAATTGCAATTATTCCGTGTGCGTATGCGTGTATGGCAACGCGCAATTGTATTCAGATGCAGTGCCAATGGGCGTATTGGGGCTGAGTGTGGGCCTTTATCGTTTTTGTGGGCGAACCTTAAAAAACGGCTTAAACTTGTTTTTAGAGCAGCCAGCGCGCACCGAATTGTGGTTTCACAATCTGAACGTCATTTCCTGTCGGCACCAATTTTCGTGGGTTCTTTATTTTTTCACCCATTTTTCTTTTCAAAAACAAAAAAAACTTAAAACTGTCATCTCAAAGATGACAAATGAAAGTACATATGTATGTACATAATTTTATTGATGATGTTTGCTGGCTAAAATGATGAATTTCGGTTGTAAATTGAATTACCAGCAAGTACAACATCATTAGGCCTATTGTGTTGCATTTTTTTCAGGAAATTTAGGTAACTATTTGTGATTAGGGAAACCCCAAGATCCTGTCGCGACCTTGTTAGCGAAAAAATCAAGTCGACTTTAGTTACAGTTTTATTGAACTTCTCACATTTGGTTCGGGGTTTTACCATTTGAATAATGACTACGCCCCTATGGCTGTTGATTTTAGGTTTTACTTTAGTTAAATTGAAAATTGGAGGCGGTTGTGATTAGTAAATATGATGATAACTTTTGTAATGACTCGGAAGTTAATCAAAACTTTGGTTGTAGGTGGATATTTAGTCCGAGACCGTCAATTCAATTCATCAAATTGTTTGCTTGCAGTGTAGGTACACCAGGACGAGAAGTACATCAATTCTTATGCAACAAGAATGAGAATAGATATACCACCCCAGGGATACCCTCGATAGAGCGATTGCCAAGTCGAAACTACGTAGGAAATGGTGATAAGCGATATATACGTTCTCCCGAACATAGTAGGTGTTGTGAGGAGAATAATGGGACAGATACATGGTCCTATCCTGACCACCAAGGCTAGAACAAATCGAATCCATGGGATATGTTCCCACCCTTCGCAGATCCGATACAGATCACGTCGTTATCGTAAAAATTTAGATAGATTTAGCTCACTACAACTCACTTTTTGTCCTTGAGAGTGAACTGCCATTAAATTGGTCAGAGGTCCTTACAAACGTTGAAAAACAATTAAAAAGAATTGAGCACAAGATAAAAGTTAAAACACAAGAATCATAGTTTGGTCTTAATAAAGGCAGTCCTGCGGGGATAGTTGTTAAAGTATACCTAACCCACTCGTTACTATGAAAAGAACACATTCAATCTCCTTGATCACAGGAAAAGTTAGCATTCCAAAGATTTCTGTTTGAGAAGCTATTTCGTAACAGTTATACTTTCAGACGTTTGTCAGATGTTAGCGAGAAATAGAACGGTGACAAACGTTTAAGTATTGTCTTGGAATCGAACTTCGAATGATGATCAAACGCATTAATTACTGATCTCGCCGATGACATGCAAACAGTTAAAAAGAATGGAGCCCATTTTTTCTACTGCCCAAGCTTATGCACCAAAAATATGGGTTGAATACATTCGATTATAAAAAGTTTAAGCTCGCTTATAGTAGTTATGCGGCAACCAGATGCGTTGAAATATCTGGAGTGCAATCCTCGACTGTGATAGAATATTTCTGCCACGTGATCATCAGAGTGATCATCCCAATTTTTTTTATCGCCTTTGCTTGACAGCACGATCGTTTTAAGAGTATACTATGCTCGACATAGTATAAGTGTGATCACTTACTTTGAGTATCCACTAGCATTTTAGAGGATTCCAATCCAAATTCGGGAGCAAATTAAAACGTTTACGATCGTACGTATTATAAGCCTAAAACTCCTAAAGAAAGACGATCAAGAGCCATTTGTACTTTTAGCAGTTACTGGAATAGTATCCTCGATCGATTTAAAGAACAGAACACAATGAACAATCCAGTTTTTGTTCTGGTTCTGTCCGACGCTGAATGTGTCCAGCATAGTAAACTGACAGGTTGTATGGCAAGCTTTACGCAGAGCAAACATTTTGAAGCCATTGATGGCAATTAATGAAGGAGCTTTTAACTGTTTACTGGAAGGTAGATCGTCAAAATAATTTTGTACCCAAAGCGGCATTCGCCAAGGTGCCAAACTATAACCAAATTTTTAGCATAATAAGTCCATGGAATCCAGGTCATAGCTCCTCACAACCATTTACGTTGCACGTGTTATACTTTTTATACAAATGGAAGGGGCCTACTGTTCAATGCCGTATCCGATCGGCAATTTGTTATTTGAGAAGCTTTCTCTTTACAGTTGTACTCTCGGATGTTTGTCAGACGATCGCGATACCTGGGTCATTGAAAGAAATTTTAGGCGTTGTTCAGAGATTGATCCTGAAACGCCTTGCTTCGCACTAAGCACTTACTCTGTGGTGGCTATCAATACCCAAACTCACAGATCGTCAAGAAAGTTGTGTTACCTTCAAAGTAACGTTTCGATTGACGGTGGAACCAAATACGATGTTACCAGTCGAATATAAATATAAGACTTTGGTTGCATTCAGTATGTTGTTCACAATGCGGAGAAGTATGGCTACAGAGCTACAATGAGTATTATACATAAGTAGTCGAAAAAGGTCGCTCTATGACGAAAATGAGTCGTTTTATGATTTCCTTAGTCTTTAGGCCCTGGACTTGAAAAAAAGATCCTAAAACTCCTTCTCGGTAATTAGGGACGAACTATAGAGATATTTTGCCGCAAACTTTAAAATCATTTATGTTCACTGAGTAGTGGGACATCTACTCTAACACAGGTGAAATGTAGTGGTTTCATTAAATCCGACAGAAAGTGAAAAGTATCTTATGTACATACATAGGCCTACAAACAACCATTTAAGCTTTTGTAATTCTAACCTCATGTAATTGCCCTGCCACAACCCTGTACTTTCATATTATGTATTGCAACAACTAGTAGCAAACTGGTTAACACTGTGTTGACTGACCGTGATCGAGTAAAAATTTTTGGTAACGCAATAATTACCTCTCAAATAATCGCACAAATGTGCCTTTACGTGCAAATAGTGGATACGCTTGCGGATGGAATGCACTCGATTGGGTGCACAAGCGAAAAATAAAAATCCACAACAACGGTGCACGGTTGACTTAATAAATCAAATCGAATGTATCTAGAGATATACAGAACACCCTCTACTTATACTGCTCGTGTTTATTCGTTTGTAACAAATTTGTTACGAATACAATCAGCGGCGCCCGTATCCGACGACGACCGGGTGCGGCGATTTTCGTTTTCTTTTCATTGAGCTTTTTTTTTTTTTTTTATTTTGTTTTCTGTTCTTTTTGGTAAAGTTTTATGCTTTGACTTTGCTATTTTAGGGTTTTGACGATGATTGTAGTATGTTCGTCTAGTTTGGCGCGGCGACGATCATTGTCGGCTCGCGATCGGCGCGTGAATTCTATGCTTTCGCCACAATGCCGCTGACGACCTGCCTCAATCACTATCAAAATACGATTATACTGTACACGGTGGTGGTAGGTATAGTACTATCTTCGTTTTGAGATACAAAATTGGTGGTGGTAGAACCAAAAGTAGTAATTCATCTGGAAACACGTACGATCTTTCGCTTCATCCAATGCAACTCGCATGGCACACAATGCGCGGTGAAGTCATGTGCACAATGGCATACGATGCATCTATATACATGAAGTATGGACGAACAGCCGTTTTTAACCCCCCAAACCGCCTGTAGCCCGTTAGCATTATTGCGGTGTATAATATTTCACATTGTGGTGGTGGTGATTGATCGTTTTATCAACTGATCATTATGTATCCACTTGTGGGATACATATACGAGGTGAGTGAGTATGGATTACACTACTGCCTGAATGGACTGCATCTACAGAGGTGCAGAATCCAAAAATAGGTGATTCCTAGAAAAAAAAACAAAAACAAAAAACCCACTCGTACTCTCATACGTAATCTAATATCAAAAAAAAAATAGAAACACTTCTTCACTTTGTCAACGAGTAGGTATCAGTATTTTCTTTTTTATCAGTACGGGGGCTACACTTTTATGATTGCTATTCTTGTTTAACTGATAAGTTACGCTACACCTTAGCCGCGCATATCTCATCCGAACTGTTTCTTCTAAATGATAACAGAATTTCCAGAGATATCTAAGGGGAAATCAAATAAAATTTACGTTTTTTTTGTTCCATTTTAGCCTGTGTCTGTGGATTTTCGTCTAAGCCAACGTGCATGGTGCATGGTTTATCACAAGGGGGCTACAGATCCATACACGATCGCGAAATTTGTAAGATTTGCACAATTCAGAGAGAAGAATAGAAAAAAACAAAACACACGCGGATTTACAGCTAAAAGGGCATCAAAGCGTTGGACAATAAGAAAAAAAAAAAAAAAAAAAATTCAAGAAAATGTATCAACAAATCTGAAGTATCTGCTAGGTTGCACTGACACTGGCGGAGAATGTACACATAACCGCTTGTACGCGTATGTAATATTGATTGATCCTAGATGTCGGCGGCGATGACGACGGCGACGACAGCGACAGCGACAACGACAGCGACAGCGACGACGACGACGACGACGACGACGATGAATACGATGGCGAAGGTGACGGTGACGGTGACCGCGGAGGCGAAGGTGGCGTTGGAGGTGGCGGTCGCGGCGGTGTCAACACGGGGACGACTACTTCGACGCGAGCAGATATTTTACTACACAACAGCAATCGATTTGAAACGTCTGGCGCGTATGTATCTATTCTTAAATTTTTTCTTTTTTTTTGTATTTATTTTTAAAATGTTCGCTGTTATTTGTAATTTGTTTTTTTTTTCGTTTTTTTCACAATTGTGGCAGCGCGATCAACGTCGCGAAGCGCGATCTTATACGAATGAGTATAGGTGAATACTAAATATATTTTACACGTTTTATTGTGCTTTTGCTTTGCTGCTGGTGCGCTGCTGCTGCTGCTGCTGCGGCTGCTTTTGCTTGAGCTATTGGAATCTCAACGCTCAACGTTGACAGTCTTTGGCGAACTGAATCGAGTGGGTAGGCTAAAAAGAAAATCGGTCGGGTGGCGAGCTAAAAATCGACTAAAACAGTCAGCAATGACGACGACGAATTGGTGGCGGTTGGTTGTTCGCAATCGCGCAACGTACTATGAATGGCACACGGCAACGCAGATACAAAAAGAAAACACAGCAACAAATAACAACAATATCTATGGTGGCGGGCAGCAGCGACAGCGACAGCGACGACTATGAAAAATGGGGACTAGTTCGATGATGATTTGGTTTTTGAGCTGTGCGCGCAATGTGACGGCAATTGTATATATATTTTTTTTTTCATTTTCAAAAATCTTATAGTTATGTACATATGTATGTATCTAGATACATGTTTAAATAATAAATAAATAAGCAAGACAGCTTTAACCGTCGTCGTGAGGAGAGGATTATTATTAAGAAAAACTTTGAATGGCGGCGACACACCACCGAGAGATAGATACTACTAGATACACTAGCATGCTGATGCACCATGTACCTATAGAGTGGAAAATAGACGCGCGAACAGTGCGAGACGCGTCGATCCAAAATGACAAACGTTGCAAACGAACATTTATATCATTACTCATATTGGATCGTGATCACAATTACCATGATCTGTGGCTGAAGTACCTACTCTTTAGATGGGCGAGTTGGGATATGTGTGTACACTCTCCTGTATTCGTATCTATTGGCAGAGCGAGGATGGAAGTAGTAAATGTGCCGATAGATCACGATCATCGAGAAGCTGAGAGAGAGAAAGAGAGAGAGAGAGAGAATGAAAGAAGGAGGAGAACATTCCCTAAGTTATGGCAATTTCTGCAATTAGGGGAGACGCTGCATATTTTCCCCAAGACGACCAATGTCTGCCGGTTCGTCGTCGAAATTCCTCTCGTCCAAGAGACAAGAGACAAGCGAGAGAGGCGAAACAAAAAAGGTTGCCTTCACTCACTGGCAGTTATGTAGTAATTGACAATTGTCTGACCGATCATATGTTATCACAATGCCAAGTGTATAACATGCAATTCCATGTATTAACAAGAATTCTTGTTGTTACCAGCACCATGATGGAATTTCTTTTTCTTTGTACTACGTGCATTACTCAATTTGTTGAAGTTGACTTATGTACGGACGGGTAGATATGTACATTTTGTTACATGGATGCTGCTGAAGAGATGTCAGCATTCAATTTATCCAAGTAGGTACCTACATAGCTAATGAAATAGTTACCTGATCGTATATAAGTTATGTACAGGTCTTCAAACTTGGAGCCTGGGATAGTGTATTTACAGAATTAGTTTCATTTATATATAACATAACCTTCAAGGACGTTGGGAACAAGATTTAAAGGTTCAGGTAGGTCAGTATCTTATATTGCTTTTGGCTTCGTTGAAACTTTAGTCTATCAATTTGTTGCTCTTCATGTAATAGAAAAGCGCACGTCGATAAACAGGTACGACTAGAACTAAGGTGACAGACAATCTAGACAATCTAGTCTGAAGAGTCTTCGTCGAGGAGGGAGAGGCCTTAAATAAGGTTTAAAGCAAACTTTAGGACATTATGGTCTTGAGGCACCTAAAAATGAGCAATGTCTTGGAAGAATTGTATTGAAATACACTCACTCAATGACGCCACAGGTCGATGGGATTCAGGGTCTAGCTTCTTACAACCATTCGTGTTTAGGTGTTGTCTAGGGATTGAACTTAGCACCTCTTGCTCCGTATTTCAATGCATTAATCGCTTAAACCACGGTCCCCATTACCACGCAGTATCGAAAGCAGATGTAGATAGATCTGAAGTTGGGAACAAACACGTTTTACTTTTAAAAGTAATGAAGTGCAAACTTCAATGATGAAGACCTTAAACAACAGCACTGAAAATCTATCACCTAATTCGAGCAAAGGCAGGACAATCATAGGGGAAATGTCCTGAGATATTGTCACTCACTCAAAACTTAGTAAAAAGTCCCATTGGAACAAAAATAAGTAGTTTTCACTCTTCCAGAGAGCCATGATACACATGATTATGATAAGAAGCTCAAACTATCTTAGCAGAGGAGATTGAAGTTCAGGTACTGAAAAAGCTTTCCAGTGATTTCATTTTCAGGCAATCTAGTGTATGAGTGACCCAAGCAAAAGTCAGAGAGTTTTTTCAGTCTTCAACAATTTTGCAAATGTTCTATGGGTTGAACGAGGCCTTAAGCACAGCCTGTCTGTCGCTGTAGTGTAAACACATACTCCGTTGTTGTTCTTTTTGATTTTATTAAAAAAAGGGATGCCTTCATGACAAACGAGTAGTTTTAAAGTCTTAAGTTGTCGTCTTTCACGAAGACACTAACACACGATGTTTTGGAGTATCTCTGTTGTAAAAATTACGGATTCGGTGATCTGCATTGATTGGGAACCTACTGACCGCATAGTACGAACGTGGGTCAGTAGCGCAATGCAAGTAGTTGATGAAGTGCTTGGTTGATCTTCTAGAGGCGGCTTCGGGACTACTTTATGTACTAAGGCTAACTTCATCAGCCACCACTTAAAAAGTAGTCTGGTGGATGTCCGAAATAGACGAGTATCAGATTTGGGAAGAGTGGGAGAGCACAATCTTTTCAAAGCTACTCTCCAAGAACCGACGACCCCGAGACATGAACCGAATGCCATGGATAGACTAAGTTCTCCCAAGATATGGTGGAAATACTAAGCTACTTATTGGCTGTGAAGATGGCTTCAAATGCCAAATTTTGGACAAAGGAACGTTGTCTACTGTCTCTACTGTCTCTATTGGTGATTAGCGAAGTAGTTCGTGCCATTTTGTCAACGAAAAACAGCGGAATACTATGAACTCTTACATCTTAGCTGAAATAACTTGACTACTACGTTACTCTATCATCAAATAACAGCAGGTTAAGAGAGAGAAGCACTAAAAATGGACTAAAAATTAATATATGAAGCAGAAAATAAAACTACCAGTCTTGAGAGTATTAAATCTTGAATCTTGAGAGTATTGTCTCAAATAATGGTGGAGCCGAACCGGATATAGCCTGCCGATTCGGAAAACTAAAGTCAGCGGTCGGAAGCGACTCCAAAATATGACAATTCTATCACGAGAGAACTGCAAGCGGTCATTGATGGTATTATGTAGGATTTTTATTCCCAATCCTATCTTGGATACAAATTTTCAGTAAACAAGGCAGTCAAGCGAAAACCATCTCAACCAAACAGTCAAATTGCCTAGGGTCATCTGGGGATTAGTACAAACAGTCACTAGGTTCGACCTCACAGAGAGAGTACGCGTATGCATGGTTTAAACAGAAAGGCAACCAACATGCTCCACAGACCTTAAATTCGTTCATTCCTGTTCACTTGTTTTCTCCTATTGGTTCCGCCGCAAAAACTTCTTTAAAACTTCCGACAAGTAAGGTAGATTTTGAGCTCAATTCCAGTCACTCTCTTGACATAAATTTTTCTAACTCCCCTTCGTAGTCTCTGTGGATTAGGGTAACTGACGATCTGTGGTATATTCGGCATCGGATATCCGATTTCGACTGCAAGGTTGCTAAAGGTATGCACGCCTATAAAAGATAACCAAACCTCCGATTGTGATTCTAATTTATTTTTATGAATCTTAGATAAAAGATTCTTAAATCTCTGATCTAGTACTCAGTAAAGGAGACGCTACTCGAATTCTATCGGATTTTGTTTATTTTTGCAAAAGATTATCCGATGACTGATCTCAGAAGCAGATCTTATATAAAGCCTTGCTATAATTCATCAGATTTGAATGAAATTTCGATACGACTACCATACCCATGATTATTTTCTGATAGGTGAACGAAGATACTACAGCAATATATAGAATCGATTTAAATCAAAATCTATTTGCTGGTTTTTGCGATAAGACAATACTGTTTGGGTTATACTATATATCGGACGTCAATTCATTGTATTTATTAATAAAATAGTATGTCTGACTGTGTGTGTCTGTAGAACTCAATGAATGGTAGAAACTTTAATGCATCAATCATCGGATATCCGACTTGAGTTTCCTATGATAAGGCTGTTCTATTTTCAATGCATAGGGTGACCAGATAGGAATGATATGTTTTTCAATTACTATGCTTCAGCACCTGTCAAAGGTACCAATGACAGGTAGCTGTCGAAATATTCAGTATGCCATTTCATAGTGTGTCATGTCACACTGGCTGAAATTGAGAAAATTATTTTAAAAAAATCATCGAAACTCCTACTTAGTTGTAAATACGCAACGTGAATTTCGTCGTGAGGTCCTAGGTCGTTATGGCTTCGTCGCACCGTACAAACGTTTGAGCTTGAGTACACTCTTTTAGACCTTAAGTAACCAACCAGAGAGAGATTGATGTGAAATGAAGAAAACAATGAAAGAAAATGAAGAAGAAGCCCTAGCGACCAGTATCGAATCCAGAAATGTCGATTCGGCTCTGATCAGCTGCATTGGGCATCGCCAGGCTTATTTTGCGGTTGGATTTAGGCCTACATTCGTATAAGGTTGTGCTGACGTAAGAATTGAAGTCGGGGGACCGTAGACAATGCCGTCAGTTCGCTAATTGGGCGCTGATCCGGATCCGGATTTTGGCAAAAAAATCATCTTCTGGGACAAGGACCATTGACGTCAATCGTCTCGGGTGTAGACCGACGTTAGCCAACTTTCTGTAGCCACAGTTCGACAACATCAGTATATCCGAGCTGTGGTTCCAGCAAGACAGCGCTACATCGCATTAAAGAGATCAGACGCTCAATGCTGTGAAGAAGAAATTTGGCGACAATTCACGGCGAGCGTTCATCAATTGGCACCCGCGATCATGCGACACCATTCTATTATTTTCTCTGGGGCTACTTTAACTTCTTAGTCTACGTTAACAAACCAACCCTTTGGACGAGCTCGATCCCAACATTCGAGACGTTATTGCTGAATTAACACCGCACATATTGGACCTAGTCATCAACAATTAGACCGACCGCTTGAAGCACTGCTAGCCAACAACATCTTGAAAATCTTGGTCAAAAAGAATAATAGCTTCAACAAACAATTTTAGGTCTACGATCATAACTGTTACTAAAAAGTCTTGAAAAGTCCATGCGGAAGATTTCTAAAAAGTTATTTACCTAAGGTACATCACCGGTGTTTCGAGACCAATCTCAACGATGGCTCTAGAGAATGGTTGTCTTGATACCGATCACAATAATAGAAAATCGAGCCTAGATTTCAGCAAACAAACGGTTGGTGTATTAATCAGTTGAAACGTTTACTACTAAAGGACGACAATGATAATTTAAAACGATACTACTTGGGAGTCCTCAATTCCGATTTTATAAGGACGGGCTGATATTCTTTACATTATTTTACATTCCTTGACATTTCCTTAAAATTTACACATCCTCAGTTATTTTAGCCACTAAGCCACGCTACATTCGCTTGTCGTAAGAGAAAAACTTGATACCTCTTTAAACATTTTTGAACCATTTATGGATTTTTCAAAGTTATTTCCGAACTCATATCTCTGGCGCCTGGTCTATAATTAAATTACTTGGAAAAATGCCGAAACCCATCGATTATCATCTAAAACTGATCCAAAATATACCAAACAATCTATTTCTGCCAGGAGACAATGATGGATTAGTCGCGTTTGGTCTTACTGATGCACTTGGTCCAAATGATTTAACTATCCACGTGACCACTAAATAATTTTGAAAATCTTCTCACGTAGGAAATGCAAGGAATCTTGGCTTCAACTTAAGTGTAATCCATTATTGTCAAAAACAAATGACCATTGGAATTTCCTTGGTTCTATGCAAATTTAGAATGTTTTTTTCAAAAATGTTCGTGTAACGTCTGCACTAAGTATAGATACGTTTGGGCTTAGAAGTGAAATTTATTGGCAGTGTCACCTGAAGGATATTTATGGTAAAAATAATATAGTGTAATCTCTCATCCGAAGAACAGTTTATTTAAGAAGGTTTTTGAAGATAATTAGGCTTTTTGATGTACGTGAGTTGGCTACCTGTCAAAGGACGAAAGATTGGTAAGGTACATAGTTATTGTAAAGGATTTAAAGGCTAGACCTTAAGACATCACATTCATAGACCGTAGCTTTCATTGTTAAACTATGGTAAGGCCTTGTCATTGCAGTTTTTTTTACGTTTAGTGCCCTTTTAAAAGTGAAGGATCTGCTGAGCTATCGTTTCTTACCTCGAGTGCCTGCAGGTTAAAAAAATACTTCCCAATACAATAGCCTCTTCTGCAGTTTTGGAGTTAAATGGAACAAGCTACTAGGCTAGATGAACAAACGGATACGATTTTACACTCTACTTTAAAAGGATGTCAACTCCAGTGATGATCGCGAAGATCTATGTCTAAAAGAGAGTAGTGACTCTACATAAAGCTCGATAAGTTTGAACTATATATATGAGAACATATTGGAGTAGAGTCCAGCTTCAAAAAAAGCCAATAATAAGAGCATCATCTGTATAAATGGAGGCTTACGTGCATCAAAGCCAATCTATCATTCCGGTTCGCCAATCGAATAGCCTATCGCTATGAAATTTTTTCGCTTAAAGTGAGAACGAAGACCTTTGCTGCCTAGAAAGTCTCAAGTCTGCAGAATTTGTGTTCCATTAAATCGACGAAAGAAGTGTACTAGTTCAGGTATGATAACCACATTGGGCTTCCTCCAGCTTCAAAGGATTCGGCATAATCAATATGACTACAACCTTTTGCAGGAGTATAGGACAGAAGCTGTTATGTCCAGCAGATTTGTAAGAGAAGAAGGATGAGAAATCATCATCTTTTGCTTTGTTAGAACTCCCTCCGTAACCCTACCCACTCGTAGCTCTAGTCTAGTCTTCACTCTAAAAGCATTAACGCCATTGGCTACACATCAATTGTAGTCAACAGAGAATGAAGAACACAATTTTGCTGGACAAACTATTTGATGGCAGTTATACTCCCGGATGTTCAGCAGACTATTGGAAGAAGTGAGGCTATGCAAATGGTGGTGTCTAGGAATGAAACTTCAAGTTCCTGAGAACTTAGACTAGACTTTTGCAATTCATAAACCAAGGTCCTCCTAAAAGCCACATCAGAAAGCACTGGATTAAGCTTAATCACAAACTATTGCTTCGACTAGAGCTATCAGGTACTCATTCCCTTTCCACCAGAAAATGATTTTAGGTGGTGTATCTGACACCCTAGGCGAATACGTAACAATTTTCAATTTCAGAATTTACAGTAAAAATAGTGTATCCCTAAAGGTCTTAGTCCTGGAAACAGCCAAAGTACTTTCGGAATTGGAAAAGAAAACGTGACTATAGTCAAGCTGTCAAGAAAACTGACCATTTCTGTATGACAAGCTATGGGCTATAGACTTTAACAGAGAATAGATCCAAGCCATATTTTGTCTCCTTCAATAGTGTCCGCTCTTTGACTGAAAAAAGGACATGATTTGACATGCTCCGCTGTTTCAAAGATGTTGGCTTAAAGTTCGAAATATAACTCGAAATAACATTCCCCCCAAACTTGAGCTCCAAGTTTGGGGGGAATGCGAATAACTTTGTAGTCTTGGAGTCTTATTTCTTTCATTTCATCTTCTTTCGCGTACAGAAGTGAGAATGAATTGAGCAGATTAGCGAAAATGCATTTTGGGGATTTCCCTAAACCTTATCTCGATATTCTAACTTACAACTTGACAAATACAGTCCAATAAAATACGTATGCATCTGGCTAATCGTTTTCGTTATAAATAGATTTTATGAGCTTATATTTTTTCATAATTCACATAATTCGGCGCCGCTTAGGTTTAAGATAAGATAGAGGCAGGAAGGAAAGATCACGTGCTAATAATATCTAAAAATATTGTGGCCTTGAAAGAAAATTCAACCAGTTGGACGTGTTTGGGGCTAATTATTGAAAATTGGGATTCTAGATACCAACCATTCGAGAATGATAGTGTATGGGAGAGAGTATTTCCAAAATTAGAATTTACGGATCAAGAGATCTTACTTTTGTAAGAAGTCTTTTAAAATTGTTTAGAAAAAGAGGAACATATAGATCCTCCGTATTGGAAAACTATGCTTAGAAGTGAGTTAAAGATTTACCAAGCAAAGCCCAATATCCTGGATAATCGAAAAATAGCAAAGATCTCAACTTGGAAGCAGCTTGGAATGATAAATACTCACTAAAATCGTGGATGGTGGACTTGGAAAAATCCGTGAAAACTCGACTGCAATACTTTTTTGGCTGAAACTCTAACAGAAGCCAATCAAGAATGCAAGTCAGTTCGACTCAGTGGGCTTCGTGACTCAGTGGTTCAGAGAGTAAGAGGAAGTCATCCATATAAGTATGTCTGAGAGTGAATGTGACAATCATTGAAAATAAGGAAAACTGTAGAGTCATCTTGAGGAAAGTCCCTGCTTTCCAACCCGATAGAATAGGAATCTTTAGCGTACTATCAACTCACTTAATGGAATGAATGCCCAGGGCATAGGACTCTTGCAGGAAACTTTATAAACTCTCCCACCAAAGCATATTAAATTAGATTAGGTGGTGATCTTGGAAGCACGTCACCATTTCACTGCGTCCTCAGTGATAATGTAATTTCCCTCAAATTAGAGCTCACTTATGATACCTGAATTGGTGATAATCCAGCCCTAACTCCGTAATAAGTTTTCGATCCATCACATGAGAATCGGTAGCAAATATTGGTTGATTCTGTTTGCACTCAGATATGATGATCTGGAAATTGAATTTGAAATCGTTACTGAAATTAAATCTTGGTAGACATACACAAGCTAGGTTTCGAAGTTCATTGAGCCAGGCTTGTGTGGAGTTTAACTTTGTTTTTTGCCACCATACCGGTGCTACAGATTTAGAAATTTGTCTGACTATGATTGTGTAAACCCATAGTATGATCTTGGAGTTTATATCACAACCCTTACCCACCATAACTTTCAAGGATTCATAAGAAGATCCTGGCTTGGTCTATGGTTTTCGTAAGGTCAGAATTCCAAGTGAGTTTTTCGTCTAATATTGGACTTTGAAAACTCTATTGCTTCACGAAACCAAGATGGTTTCTGTAGTTTATATCGTTTCCGTCCTTTTGGGAAAGCAACTATGGTGCTCTTTTAAGGTTGAGGTATAGCCTAACTTTCTTGCACTAGTGAGCAACAAGGTTAAGTGCCCCCTGAAGGAGTTCCGAGGATGTTGTGATTCTGTGCTCTATCCATATCTGGGTGTGTTTGGTGTTTTCGAAAGTTCCATTCATGTCAAAAATGCAGCCCATATCAATTTCTTTCTTCCTGAGCGATTTCTCTTTCCCTGAAGTGCATGCGTTGTAGATTTTTCTCGTTTATATTCCTATTGGCTTTTGTACAGTGGATCCTTGATGATCCTATCAATAATTTTTGTTCTTTATTTTTAGGAAAAGGATGTAAGACTTTTGACTCGGTATGAGTCTCCAACTTGTTCTTAAGTAACAGGCGGACCTATTGCTAAATATGTTGGCCAGAAGCAGGGTTATTTGTTCGATACTACAAGACAGACATATATGACAGATATGTCAAAGACGCTTGAAGGAAGAAGAATGGCGCACTGTCCTCTTTGACCTCATTACTTCTTCGACTTCCATGGTACGAAATATGAACGTTAGGCAGTTATGAGCGATATCCAATACCTGTGAGTTTGAGATGGACATTCTTAAGTTTGAATAATTACATAATTACTTACTACTGCACCTTGCTGTCAAAAGACCACAGGCATGAGAAGTTTGTCTAATTCTGGTTCATTGATTAGGTAAAGTGCTCCTCTGCGTCTATATCCTAGGATGGAACGGGGACTCGTAGTAGACAATGTATGCAGAGTGATCACTGATCACTGATCAGTCAATAAGGAAAACTAGTTTCTCGTCATGGGTAATGACGGTAATACTCATCATCATACAACAAGATGCAGATGTGATGCCAATAAGTGTTTATTTGCGCACGTAATGCAATACATGTAATAATAGAGCACATCTGGCTTTTATTATAAACAAATTGGTAAGGAATTGTTCTAGTCCTTTACATATATTGACGGATTAGCTAAAATCCGATCTACAAAGTGTATAGAGCCAGATGAAGGACTTACAAAATACAAGAAACACAATGAAGGCAACGCATTTGCAAAGACTATTGGCTTTTCTGAACACTGTTAGCGTGGTGAGTACGTAAAAAACTATATTTGAAAAGCATCTCATAAGATTTTCACACTATTTGCGATTCGAACCTTGAACCTTGAACTCACTAATCAATGAATCACGGCGCCCATGAATAGCTATCAAATATGCCCGAATCCGATTACTTTTCCAAATAAACTTAGTCACTTAAATCCTCTTTGTGGTTTCGACTGATAGAGCATTTAAGGGACCAGTACCCACTGCAAGCAAAGAAGAAACCCAAAGCAACAGATATTGCAATGAAAAGAATGATATATTCAGTTGAGGATCACCTGTGAACACAACATCAAATCGATCCCAATCAAGCAAAAGCGAAAAAAGGTTCCAGTTCTACCCAAAAAGCAGTTATGAACCAAATAAAACACTGCACCAGATGCTAAAAAGGAATCGGAAAAACCCAATGTACCTACAGGAGTATGTTCACACGTCGCAGTCCACACAAAGGACCAGTAATGCGGATTAAATAAATCGGATTCCAGGGAAAATTAACAAACCAACCTCGACACAAGGAGTGAGTATATTTTCGCACACAGGCGTGTTTTATCCTTTGCTTATGGGTTTAAGTATCTTTTTTGTTGAATCAATTCTCCTGTGTTTGTGTTACAGATACACAATTTTAAGTACGTGTGCGTACTCCTATTTCATATCGAAGACCAATAAACAAACACTAAATATAAAACTAAATTTATTAATTATCTCGCTAGAATGTTCTGTGTTTTAACGGACTCGACTCTGGAGAGATTTGTTGTGATTACTATTAATAAACAATTAATTTGACAACAAGCAATAATTAGCGGGATAAAGGCTAATTTATGTGGTTTAGCTGCGGTTAGACGGCTGTATAAATCTTATTTTATGCATGTGGTGCGATTTGTTGATTGCTAAATGGTTTCACTTGCAGGAAATATAAAAATAAATAAACTTTTAGTAAATAAATTTAATGGATAATATATATATTTGGCGAGTGAAATATGAAACGAAGTTCTTGTCATAAACAGATCAAGGAAGAGGTGAGGGTGAGGGACAAACGAAGTGTCGCCCACCTGTTAGGGGGATTATTTTCATTGTTTAGAGGAACTTGAGGAGTACGTACGTAGATATTGTTTATTTAATTTATTTGCTTTTGCTTATTTTGAGAAATGACTGGACTGAACCCGTCTAGTCTGTATTTACATAAACCAGTCTGCCAGACATAAACCAGACAAATGACGCCAAGGGTACTGTGGGAAACTTACGGTCTTCTCTGAAAATCGGGAGCAGATCAAGTCAACAGTTTAATCTATTTCGAGATAGAACCACCCATGTGATTAGTTATGGAAAACAGTTTCATTCAAATATCCTCCTAAGAATCTCATAAATCGGATGGTCCTGAGTTCGTTTGAAGTCTCTGGCTTATTGGCATAGAGCATGGACCCGACAGAGTCCCAAAACATTCCAGAGGCATCAAATCCCCTTCCATTTTATCCCAGAAATAGTCAGTGAAACAGAAACGTCAAACGAAAGTCATATGCTTTGCAATGCATGACTCACATCAAACGCCCATCATGTTTGCAACTGTCATTTTGTGCAGCTGACTTATGTCAAGGTTTTTGGCAACTTTGCTGCACGGAAAATGACACGCAAATGACGTTTATAAACAACTGACTGCAAGCAAACTGCATTATCGAACACTGCTCTAATGCAGTACTACTCTGATGACGATTTCGAACACATGACTTAGGCAACTTGGGTTTCCGAAAATGCAGCAGAAGCAATTTGACGCAGATGACATTTCCAACAGGGTGGGGACTTAGACTAGGTAAGTAGATAGATAGAGGCTATGAAAGGCAGTTTATGTAAACTTCAACAACTGGTGGCCACTTCCAACCAACCAACTAGGCCGCCATCAAGTGAGATGCAGATTGAAATGATTTGACGATGAACTATCAAGAAAGAATTTGCATTCTACTTTTTTTGAGCTGGAAACGCTACCTTAAGCAGATATCCGGCTTCACATCACAGACCTTACCAACTGCAACTCCAATCAACTATCATTACAACCAAAGCAGATTTTCCAATACGTAAAGACGGTTGGAGCTAAAGATACGCTCTGACTCAAGTATCAAATCGTCTAGAGCTAGACAGCAGAGAAGTCTAAGGGAACCTAGACCATATGTCGCCGCCACTTTCTGTTCTATTCTAATAGTGACAAGTCCATTATTAGCGCTAAATTTGCGAGGAAACGCGTGAACTGACTTTTATGACTGAGCAGTAGTTAGTAATATTCTGGTCGCGTACTTACTATTGACGCTTGATGTGGCGAAAAGAGAAAAACCATCACAGCATTATTGACGCACCGTCATATTGAAATAACCAGTGTAATCGTACATACTTACTTACGTAAATGGATTGGAGATTCGAACATATAAGATAAGAGACTAAAAAGAAGGCTTATTTTGTGGCTCATTGACTCACTTAGTCTTACTAACTCACTGATTCACTGTTTATGAAAAATCAAATAGTAGTATTAATTCGAAGAAGACAGTGTGACACTTCTAATAGAAAGTGTATTGGATTCTCTATTCACGACTATCTTCGTCACAAGGCATGAGACTTTTAAGTTCCTTTAAACAAATATTTTTACAGTCTATAGACTTAAATTAATCAGGAGCATTCTACTAACATTCGGGTTGTCTAGTATTTGGGAAAAATTGGGTAAATCTGGATCAGGGATGGAAATGAACTCTGAATCCAAATTCGACACATATCTCCTGCCCCTTAGGGTTTTGAGTCAAATGGATGAAATTGAACAAAAAACTTAACCAAAAAACGTTCAAGGTATGATCTAGACTTTGGTGTACTCAGTTGGTTGATATTTAGAATTTGGGAAGAATTGGGGTATATCGCTATGATGGATGGAAGTGAACTCCAAATCCAAATTCGACACATATCTCCTCCCCCTTAGGGTTTTGAGTCAAATGGATGAAATTGAACAAAAAACTTAACCAAAAAACGTTCAAGGTATGATCTAGACTTTGGTGTACTCAGTTGGTTGATATTTAGAATTTGGGAAGAATTGGGGTATATCGCTATGAAGGATGGAAGTGAACTCCAAATCCAAATTCGACACATATCTCCTCCCCCTTAGGGTTTTGAGTCAAATGGATGAAATTGAACAAAAAACTTAACCAAAAAACGTTCAAGGTATGATCTAGACTTTGGTGTACTCAGTTGATTGATATTTAGAATTTGGGAAGAATTGGGGTATATCGCTATGAAGGATGGAAGTGAACTCCAAATCAAAATTCGACACATATCTCCTCCCCCTTAGGGTTTTGAGTCAAATGGATGAAATTGAACAAAAAACTTAACCAAAAAACGTTCGAGGTATGATCTAGACTTTGGTGTACTGAGTTGATTGATATTTAGAATTTGGGAAGAAGTGGGGTATATCGCTATGAAGGATGGAAGTGAACTCCAAATCCAAATTCGACACATATCTCCTCCCCCTTAGGGTTTTGAGTCAAATGGATGAAATTGAACAAAAAACTTAACCAAAAAACGTTCAAGGTATGATCTAGACTTTGGTGTACTCAGTTGGTTGATATTTAGAATTTGGGAAGAATTGGGGTATATCGCTATGATGGATGGAAGTGAACTCTAAATCCAAATTAGACACATTTCTCCTCCCCCTTAGGGTTTTGAGTCAAATGGATGAAATTGAACAAAAAACTTAACCAAAAAACGTTCAAGGTATGATCTAGACTTTGGTGTACTCAGTTGATTGATATTTAGAATTTGGGAAGAATTGGGGTATATCGCTATGAAGGATGGAAGTGAACTCCAAATCCAAATTCGACACATATCTCCTCCCCCTTAGGGTTTTGAGTCAAATGGATGAAATTGAACAAAAAACTTAACCAAAAAACGTTCGAGGTATGATCTAGACTTTGGTGTACTCACTTGATTGATATTTAGAATTTGGGAAGAAGTGGGGTATATCGCTATGAAGGATGGAAGTGAACTCCAAATCCAAATTCGACACATATCTCCTCCCCCTTAGGGTTTTGAGTCAAATGGATGAAATTGAACAAAAAACTTAACCAAAAAACGTTCAAGGTATGATCTAGACTTTGGCGTACTCAGTTGGTTGATATTTAGAATTTGGGAAGAATTGGGGTATATCGCTATGAAGGGTGGAAGTGAACTCCAAATCCAAATTCGACACATATCTCCTCCCCCTTAGGGTTTTGAGTCAAATGGATGAAATTGAACAAAAAACTTAACCAAAAAACGTTCAAGGTATAATCTAGACTTTGGTGTACTCAGTTGATTGATATTTAGAATTTGGGAAGAATTGGGGTATATGGCTATGAAGGATGGAAGTGAACTCCAAATCCAAATTCGACACATATCTCCTCCCCCTTAGGGTTTTGAGTCAAATGGATGAAATTGAACAAAAAACTTAACCAAAAAACGTTCAAGGTATGATCTAGACTTTGGTGTACTCAGTTGGTTGATATTTAGAATTTGGGAAGAATTGGGGTATATCGCTATGATGGATGGAAGTGAACTCTAAATCCAAATTAGACACATTTCTCCTCCCCCTTAGGGTTTTGAGTCAAATGGATGAAATTGAACAAAAAACTTAACCAAAAAACGTTCAAGGTATGATCTAGACTTTGGCGTACTCAGTTGGTTGATATTTAGAATTTGGGAAGAATTGGGGTATATCGCTATGAAGGATGGAAGTGAACTCCAAATTCAAATTCGACACATATCTCCTCCCCCTTAGGGTTTTGAGTCAAATGGATGAAATTGAACAAAAAACTTAACCAAAAAACGTTGAAGGTATGATCTAGACTTTGGTGTACTCAGTTGATTGATATTTAGAATTTGGGAAGAAGTGGGGTATATCGCTATGAAGGATGGAAGTGAACTCCAAATCCAAATTCGACACATATCTCCTCCCCCTTAGGGTTTTGAGTCAAATGGATGAAATTGAACAAAAAACTGAACCAAAAAACGTGCAAGGTATGATCTAGACTTTGGTGTACTCAGTTGGTTGATATTTAGAATTTGGGAAGAATTGGGGTATATCGCTATGAAGGGTGGAAGTGAACTCCAAATCCAAATTCGACACATATCTCCTCCCCCTTAGGGTTTTGAGTCAAATGGATGAAATTGAACAAAAAACTTAACCAAAAAACATTCAAGGTATGATCTAGACTTTGGTGTACTCAGTTGGTTGATATTTAGAATTTGGGAAGAATTGGGGTATATCGCTATGATGGATGGAAGTGAACTCCAAATCCAAATTCGACACATATATCCTCCCCCTTAGGGTTTTGAGTCAAATGGATGAAATTGAACAAAAAACTTAACCAAAAAACGTTGAAGGTATGATCTAGACTTTGGTGTACTCAGTTGATTGATATTTAGAATTTGGGAAGAAGTGGGGTATATCGCTATGAAGGATGGAAGTGAACTCCAAATCCAAATTCGACACATATCTCCTCCCCCTTAGGGTTTTGAGTCAAATGGATGAAATTGAACAAAAAACTTAACCAAAAAACGTTCAAGGTATGATCTAGACTTTGGTGTACTCAGTTGGTTGATATTTAGAATTTGGGAAGAATTGGGGTATATCGCTATGAAGGATGGAAGTGAACTCCAAATCCAAATTCGACACATATCTCCTCCCCCTTAGGGTTTTGAGTCAAATGGATGAAATTGAACAAAAAACTTAACCAAAAAACGTTCGAGGTATGATCTAGACTTTGGTGTACTCACTTGATTGATATTTAGAATTTGGGAAGAAGTGGGGTATATCGCTATGAAGGATGGAAGTGAACTCCAAATCCAAATTCGACACATATCTCCTCCCCCTTAGGGTTTTGAGTCAAATGGATGAAATTGAACAAAAAACTCAACCAAAAAACGTTCAAGGTATGATCTAGACTTTGGTGTACTCAGTTGATTGATATTTAGAATTTGGGAAGAAGTGGGGTATATCGCTATCACGGATGTAATTGAACTCTAAATCCAAATTAGACACATTTCTCCTCCCCCTTAGGGTTTTGAGTCAAATGGATGAAATTGAACAAAAAACTTAACCAAAAAACGTTCAAGGTATGATCTAGACTTTGGTGTACTCAGTTGGTTGATATTTAGAATTTGGGAAGAATTGGGGTATATCGCTATGAAGGATGGAAGTGAACTCCAAATCCAAATTCGACACATATCTCCTCCCCCTTAGGGTTTTGAGTCAAATGGATGAAATTGAACAAAAAACTTAACCAAAAAACGTTCGAGGTATGATCTAGACTTTGGTGTACTCACTTGATTGATATTTAGAATTTGGGAAGAAGTGGGGTATATCGCTATGAAGGATGGAAGTGAACTCCAAATCCAAATTCGACACATATCTCCTCCCCCTTAGGGTTTTGAGTCAAATGGATGAAATTGAACAAAAAACTTAACCAAAAAACGTTCGAGGTATGATCTAGACTTTGGTGTACTCACTTGATTGATATTTAGAATTTGGGAAGAATTGGGGTATATCGCTATGAAGGATGGAAGTGAACTCCAAATTCAAATTCGACACATATCTCCTCCCCCTTAGGGTTTTGAGTCAAATGGATGAAATTGAACAAAAAACTTAACCAAAAAACGTTCAAGGTATAATCTAGACTTTGGTGTACTCAGTTGATTGATATTTAGAATTTGGGAAGAATTGGGGTATATCGCTATGAAGGATGGAAGTGAACTCCAAATCCAAATTCGACACATATCTCCTCCCCCTTAGGGTTTTGAGTCAAATGGATGAAATTGAACAAAAAACTGAACCAAAAAACGTGCAAGGTATGATCTAGACTTTGGTGTACTCAGTTGGTTGATATTTAGAATTTGGGAAGAATTGGGGTATATCGCTATGATGGATGGAAGTGAACTCCAAATCCAAATTCGACACATATATCCTCCCCCTTAGGGTTTTGAGTCAAATGGATGAAATTGAACAAAAAACTTAAACAAAAAACGTTCAAGGTATGATCTAGACTTTGGTGTACTCAGTTGGTTGATATTTAGAATTTGGGAAGAATTGGGGTATATCGCTATGATGGATGGAAGTGAACTCCAAATCCAAATTCGACACATATATCCTCCCCCTTAGGGTTTTGAGTCAAATGGATGAAATTGAACAAAAAACTTAACCAAAAAACGTTGAAGGTATGATCTAGACTTTGGTGTACTCAGTTGATTGATATTTAGAATTTGGGAAGAAGTGGGGTATATCGCTATGAAGGATGGAAGTGAACTCCAAATCCAAATTCGACACATATCTCCTCCCCCTTAGGGTTTTGAGTCAAATGGATGAAATTGAACAAAAAACTTAACCAAAAAACGTTCACGGTGTGATCTAGACTTTGGCGTACTCAGTTGGTTGATATTTAGAATTTGGGAAGAATTGGGGTATATCGCTATGAAGGATGGAAGTGAACTCCAAATCCAAATTCGACACATATCTCCTCCCCCTTAGGGTTTTGAGTCAAATGGATGAAATTGAACAAAAAACTTAACCAAAAAACGTTCAAGGTATGATCTAGACTTTGGTGTACTCAGTTGATTGATATTTAGAATTTGGGAAGAAGTGGGGTATATCGCTATGAAGGATGGAAGTGAACTCCAAATCCAAATTCGACACATACCTCCTCCCCCTTAGGGTTTTGAGTCAAATGGATGAAATTGAACAAAAAACTTAACCAAAAAACGTTCAAGGTATAATCTAGACTTTGGTGTACTCAGTTGATTGATATTTAGAATTTGGGAAGAATTGGGGTATATCGCTATGAAGGATGGAAGTGAACTCCAAATCCAAATTCGACACATATCTCCTCCCCCTTAGGGTTTTGAGTCAAATGGATGAAATTGAACAAAAAACTTAACCAAAAAACGTTCAAGGTATGATCTAGACTTTGGTGTACTCAGTTGGTTGATATTTAGAATTTGGGAAGAATTGGGGTATATCGCTATGAAGGATGGAAGTGAACTCCAAATCCAAATTCGACACATATCTCCTCCCCCTTAGGGTTTTGAGTCAAATGGATGAAATTGAACAAAAAACTTAACCAAAAAACGTTCAAGGTATGATCTAGACTTTGGTGTACTCAGTTGGTTGATATTTAGAATTTGGGAAGAATTGGGGTATATCGCTATGATGGATGGAAGTGAACTCCAAATCCAAATTCGACACATATCTCCTCCCCCTTAGGGTTTTGAGTCAAATGGATGAAATTGAACAAAAAACTTAACCAAAAAACGTTCAAGGTATGATCTAGACTTTGGTGTACTCAGTTGATTGATATTTAGAATTTGAGAAGAAGTGGGGTATATCGCTATGAAGGATGGAAGTGAACTCCAAATCCAAATTCGACACATATCTCCTCCCCCTTAGGGTTTTGAGTCAAATGGATGAAATTGAACAAAAAACTTAACCAAAAAACGTTCAAGGTATGATCTAGACTTTGGTGTACTCAGTTGGTTGATATTTAGAATTTGGGAAGAATTGGGGTATATCGCTATGAAGGATGGAAGTGAACTCCAAATCCAAATTCGACACATATCTCCTCCCCCTTAGGGTTTTGAGTCAAATGGATGAAATTGAACAAAAAACTTAACCAAAAAACGTTCAAGGTATGATCTAGACTTTGGTGTACTCAGTTGATTGATATTTAGAATTTGGGAAGAATTGGGGTATATCGCTATGAAGGATGGAAGTGAACTCCAAATCCAAATTCGACACATATCTCCTCCCCCTTAGGGTTTTGAGTCAAATGGATGAAATTGAACAAAAAACTTAACCAAAAAACGTTCAAGGTATGATCTAGACTTTGGTGTACTCAGTTGGTTGATATTTAGAATTTGGGAAGAATTGGGGTATATCGCTATGAAGGGTGGAAGTGAACTCCAAATCCAAATTCGACACATATCTCCTCCCCCTTAGGGTTTTGAGTCAAATGGATGAAATTGAACAAAAAACTTAACCAAAAAACGTTCGAGGTATGATCTAGACTTTGGTGTACTCAGTTGATTGATATTTAGAATTTGGGAAGAAGTGGGGTATATCGCTATGAAGGATGGAAGTGAACTCCAAATCCAAATTCGACACATATCTCCTCCCCCTTAGGGTTTTGAGTCAAATGGATGAAATTGAACAAAAAACTTAACCAAAAAACGTTCAAGGTATGATCTAGACTTTGGTGTACTCAGTTGGTTGATATTTAGAATTTGGGAAGAATTGGGGTATATCGCTATGATGGATGGAAGTGAACTCTAAATCCAAATTAGACACATTTCTATTCCCCCTTAGGGTTTTGAGTCAAATGGATGAAATTGAACAAAAAACTTAACCAAAAAACGTTCAAGGTATGATCTAGACTTTGGTGTACTCAGTTGATTGATATTTAGAATTTGGGAAGAAGTGGGGTATATCGCTATGAAGGATGGAAGTGAACTCCAAATCCAAATTCGACACATATCTCCTCCCCCTTAGGGTTTTGAGTCAAATGGATGAAATTGAACAAAAAACTTAACCAAAAAACGTTCAAGGTATGATCTAGACTTTGGCGTACTCAGTTGGTTGATATTTAGAATTTGGGAAGAATTGGGGTATATCGCTATGAAGGATGGAAGTGAACTCCAAATTCAAATTCGACACATATCTCCTCCCCCTTAGGGTTTTGAGTCAAATGGATGAAATTGAACAAAAAACTTAACCAAAAAACGTTCAAGGTATAATCTAGACTTTGGTGTACTCAGTTGATTGATATTTAGAATTTGGGAAGAATTGGGGTATATCGCTATGAAGGATGGAAGTGAACTCCAAATCCAAATTCGACACATATCTCCTCCCCCTTAGGGTTTTGAGTCAAATGTATGAAATTGAACAAAAAACTTAACCAAAAAACGTTCAAGGTATGATCTAGACTTTGGTGTACTCAGTTGGTTGATATTTAGAATTTGGGAAGAATTGGGGTATATCGCTATGAAGGATGGAAGTGAACTCCAAATCCAAATTCGACACATATCTCCTCCCCCTTAGGGTTTTGAGTCAAATGGATGAAATTGAACAAAAAACTTAACCAAAAAACGTTCAAGGTATGATCTAGACTTTGGTGTACTCAGTTGGTTGATATTTAGAATTTGGGAAGAATTGGGGTATATCGCTATGATGGATGGAAGTGAACTCCAAATCCAAATTCGACACATATCTCCTCCCCCTTAGGGTTTTGAGTCAAATGGATGAAATTGAACAAAAAACTTAACCAAAAAACGTTCAAGGTATGATCTAGACTTTGGTGTACTCAGTTGATTGATATTTAGAATTTGGGAAGAAGTGGGGTATATCGCTATGAAGGATGGAAGTGAACTCCAAATCCAAATTCGACACATATCTCCTCCCCCTTAGGGTTTTGAGTCAAATGGATGAAATTGAACAAAAAACTTAACCAAAAAACGTTCAAGGTATGATCTAGACTTTGGTGTACTCAGTTGATTGATATTTAGAATTTGGGAAGAAGTGGGGTATATCGCTATGAAGGATGGAAGTGAAGTCCAAATCCAAATTCGACACATATCTCCTCCCCCTTAGGGTTTTGAGTCAAATGGATGAAATTGAACAAAAAACTTAACCAAAAAACGTTCAAGGTATGATCTAGACTTTGGTGTACTCAGTTGATTGATATTTAGAATTTGGGAAGAATTGGGGTATATCGCTATGAAGGATGGAAGTGAACTCCAAATCCAAATTCGACACATATCTCCTCCCCCTTAGGGTTTTGAATCAAATGGATGAAATTGAACAAAAAACTTAACCAAAAAACGTTCAAGGTATAATCTAGACTTTGGTGTACTCAGTTGATTGATATTTAGAATTTGGGAAGAATTGGGGTATATCGCTATGAAGGATGGAAGTGAACTCCAAATCCAAATTCGACACATATCTCCTCCCCCTTAGGGTTTTGAGTCAAATGGATGAAATTGAACAAAAAACTTAACCAAAAAACGTTCAAGGTATGATCTAGACTTTGGTGTACTCAGTTGATTGATATTTAGAATTTGGGAAGAATTGGGGTATATCGCTATGATGGATGGAAGTGAACTCCAAATCCAAATTCGACACATATCTCCTCCCCCTTAGGGTTTTGAGTCAAATGGATGAAATTGAACAAAAAACTTAACCAAAAAACGTTCAAGGTATGATCTAGACTTTGGTGTACTCACTTGATTGATATTTAGAATTTGGGAAGAATTGGGGTATATCGCTATCACGGATGTAATTGAACTCTAAATCCAAATTAGACACATTTCTCCTCCCCCTTAGGGTTTTGAGTCAAATGGATGAAATTGAACAAAAAACTTAACCAAAAAACGTTCAAGGTATGATCTAGACTTTGGTGTACTCACTTGATTGATATTTAGAATTTGGGAAGAATTGGGGTATATCGCTATGATGGATGGAAGTGAACTCCAAATCCAAATTCGACACATATCTCCTCCCCCTTAGGGTTTTGAGTCAAATGGATGAAATTGAACAAAAAACTTAACCAAAAAACGTTCAAGGTATGATCTAGACTTTGGTGTACTCAGTTGATTGATATTTAGAATTTGGGAAGAAGTGGGGTATATCACTATGAAGGATGGAAGTGAACTCCAAATCCAAATTCAACACATATCTCCTCCCCCTTAGGGTTTTGAGTCAAATGGATGAAATTGAACAAAAAACTTAACCAAAAAACGTTCAAGGTATGATCTAGACTTTGGTGTACTCAGTTGGTTGATATTTAGAATTTGGGAAGAATTGGGGTATATCGCTATGAAGGATGGAAGTGAACTCCAAATCCAAATTCGACACATATCTCCTCCCCCTTAGGGTTTTGAGTCAAATGGATGAAATTGAACAAAAAACTTAACCAAAAAACGTTCAAGGTATGATCTAGACTTTGGTGTACTCAGTTGATTGATATTTAGAATTTGGGAAGAATTGGGGTATATCGCTATGAAGGATGGAAGTGAACTCCAAATCCAAATTCGACACATATCTCCTCCCCCTTAGGGTTTTGAGTCAAATGGATGAAATTGAACAAAAAACTTAACCAAAAAACGTTCGAGGTATGATCTAGACTTTGGTGTACTCACTTGATTGATATTTAGAATTTGGGAAGAAGTGGGGTATATCGCTATGAAGGATGGAAGTGAACTCCAAATCCAAATTCGACACATATCTCCTCCCCCTTAGGGTTTTGAGTCAAATGGATGAAATTGAACAAAAAACTTAACCAAAAAACGTTCGAGGTATGATCTAGACTTTGGTGTACTCACTTGATTGATATTTAGAATTTGGGAAGAAGTGGGGTATATCGCTATGAAGGATGGAAGTGAACTCCAAATCCAAATTCGACACATATCTCCTCCCCCTTAGGGTTTTGAGTCAAATGGATGAAATTGAACAAAAAACTTAACCAAAAAACGTTCGAGGTATGATCTAGACTTTGGTGTACTCACTTGATTGATATTTAGAATTTGGGAAGAATTGGGGTATATCGCTATCACGGATGTAATTGAACTCTAAATCCAAATTAGACACATTTCTCCTCCCCCTTAGGGTTTTGAGTCAAATGGATGAAATTGAACAAAAAACTTAACCAAAAAACGTTCAAGGTATGATCTAGACTTTGGTGTACTCAGTTGGTTGATATTTAGAATTTGGGAAGAATTGGGGTATATCGCTATGATGGATGGAAGTGAACTCCAAATCCAAATTCGACACATATCTCCTCCCCCTTAGGGTTTTGAGTCAAATGGATGAAATTGAACAAAAAACTTAACCAAAAAACGTTCAAGGTATGATCTAGACTTTGGTGTACTCAGTTGATTGATATTTAGAATTTGGGAAGAAGTGGGGTATATCGCTATGAAGGATGGAAGTGAACTCCAAATCCAAATTCAACACATATCTCCTCCCCCTTAGGGTTTTGAGTCAAATGGATGAAATTGAACAAAAAACTTAACCAAAAAAAGTTCAAGGTATGATCTAGACTTTGGTGTACTCAGTTGGTTGATATTTAGAATTTGGGAAGAATTGGGGTATATCGCTATGAAGGATGGAAGTGAACTCCAAATCCAAATTCGACACATATCTCCTCCCCCTTAGGGTTTTGAGTCAAATGGATGAAATTGAACAAAAAACTTAACCAAAAAACGTTCAAGGTATGATCTAGACTTTGGTGTACTCAGTTGGTTGATATTTAGAATTTGGGAAGAATTGGGGTATATCGCTATGAAGGATGGAAGTGAACTCCAAATCCAAATTCGACACATATCTCCTCCCCCTTAGGGTTTTGAGTCAAATGGATGAAATTGAACAAAAAACTTAACCAATAAACGTTCAAGGTATGATCTAGACTTTGGTGTACTCAGTTGATTGATATTTAGAATTTGGGAAGAATTGGGGTATATCGCTATGAAGGATGGAAGTGAACTCCAAATCCAAATTCGACACATATCTCATCCCCCTTAGGGTTTTGAGTCAAATGGATGAAATTGAACAAAAAACTTAACCAAAAAACGTTCAAGGTATGATCTAGACTTTGGTGTACTCAGTTGGTTGATATTTAGAATTTGGGAAGAATTGGGGTATATCGCTATCACGGATGTAATTGAACTCTAAATCCAAATTAGACACATTTCTCCTCCCCCTTAGGGTTTTGAGTCAAATGGATGAAATTGAACAAAAAACTTAACCAAAAAACGTTCAAGGTATGATCTAGACTTTGGTGTACTCAGTTGGTTGATATTTAGAATTTGGGAAGAATTGGGGTATATCGCTATGAAGGATGGAAGTGAACTCCAAATCCAAATTCGACACATATCTCCTCCCCCTTAGGGTTTTGAGTCAAATGGATGAAATTGAACAAAAAACTTAACCAAAAAACGTTCAAGGTATGATCTAGACTTTGGTGTACTCAGTTGGTTGATATTTAGAATTTGGGAAGAATTGGGGTATATCGCTATGAAGGGTGGAAGTGAACTCCAAATCCAAATTCGACACATATCTCCTCCCCCTTAGGGTTTTGAGTCAAATGGATGAAATTGAACAAAAAACTTAACCAAAAAACGTTCAAGGTATGATCTAGACTTTGGTGTACTCACTTGATTGATATTTAGAATTTGGGAAGAATTGGGGTATATCGCTATGAAGGATGGAAGTGAACTCCAAATCCAAATTCGACACATATCTCCTCCCCCTTAGGGTTTTGAGTCAAATGGATGAAATTGAACAAAAAACTTAACCAAAAAACGTTCAAGGTATGATCTAGACTTTGGTGTACTCAGTTGGTTGATATTTAGAATTTGGGAAGAATTGGGGTATATCGCTATGAAGGATGGAAGTGAACTCCAAATCCAAATTCGACACATATCTCCTCCCCCTTAGGGTTTTGAGTCAAATGGATGAAATTGAACAAAAAACTTAACCAAAAAACGTTCAAGGTATGATCTAGACTTTGGTGTACTCAGTTGGTTGATATTTAGAATTTGGGAAGAATTGGGGTATATCGCTATGAAGGGTGGAAGTGAACTCCAAATCCAAATTCGACACATATCTCCTCCCCCTTAGGGTTTTGAGTCAAATGGATGAAATTGAACAAAAAACTTAACCAAAAAACGTTCAAGGTATGATCTAGACTTTGGTGTACTCAGTTGATTGATATTTAGAATTTGGGAAGAATTGGGGTATATCGCTATGAAGGATGGAAGTGAACTCCAAATCCAAATTCGACACATATCTCCTCCCCCTTAGGGTTTTGAGTCAAATGGATGAAATTGAACAAAAAACTTAACCAAAAAACGTTCGAGGTATGATCTAGACTTTGGTGTACTCAGTTGATTGATATTTAGAATTTGGGAAGAAGTGGGGTATATCGCTATGAAGGATGGAAGTGAACTCCAAATCCAAATTCGACACATATCTCCTCCCCCTTAGGGTTTTGAGTCAAATGGATGAAATTGAACAAAAAACTTAACCAAAAAACGTTCAAGGTATGATCTAGACTTTGGTGTACTCAGTTGGTTGATATTTAGAATTTGGGAAGAATTGGGGTATATCGCTATGAAGGATGGAAGTGAACTCCAAATCCAAATTCGACACATATCTCCTCCCCCTTAGGGTTTTGAGTCACATGGATGAAATTGAACAAAAAACTTAACCAAAAAACGTTCAAGGTATGATCTAGACTTTGGTGTACTCAGTTGGTTGATATTTAGAATTTGGGAAGAATTGGGGTATATCGCTATGAAGGATGGAAGTGAACTCCAAATCCAAATTCGACACATATCTCCTCCCCCTTAGGGTTTTGAGTCAAATGGATGAAATTGAACAAAAAACTTAACCAAAAAACGTTCAAGGTATGATCTAGACTTTGGTGTACTCAGTTGGTTGATATTTAGAATTTGGGAAGAATTGGGGTATATCGCTATGAAGGATGGAAGTGAACTCCAAATCCAAATTCGACACATATCTCCTCCCCCTTAGGGTTTTGAGTCACATGGATGAAATTGAACAAAAAACTTAACCAAAAAACGTTCAAGGTATGATCTAGACTTTGGTGTACTCAGTTGGTTGATATTTAGAATTTGGGAAGAATTGGGGTATATCGCTATGAAGGATGGAAGTGAACTCCAAATCCAAATTCGACACATATCTCCTCCCCCTTAGGGTTTTGAGTCAAATGGATGAAATTGAACAAAAAACTTAACCAAAAAACGTTCAAGGTATGATCTAGACTTTGGTGTACTCAGTTGGTTGATATTTAGAATTTGGGAAGAATTGGGGTATATCGCTATGAAGGATGGAAGTGAACTCCAAATCCAAATTCGACACATATCTCCTCCCCCTTAGGGTTTTGAGTCAAATGGATGAAATTGAACAAAAAACTTAACCAAAAAACGTTCAAGGTATGATCTAGACTTTGGTGTACTCAGTTGATTGATATTTAGAATTTGGGAAGAATTGGGGTATATCGCTATTAAGGATGGAAGTGAACTCCAAATTCGACACATATCTCCTCCCCCTTAGGGTTTTGAGTCAAATGGATGAAATTGAACAAAAAACTTAACCAAAAAACGTTCGAGGTATGATCTAGACTTTGGTGTACTCAGTTGATTGATATTTAGAATTTGGGAAGAAGTGGGGTATATCGCTATGAAGGATGGAAGTGAACTCCAAATCCAAATTCGACACATATCTCCTCCCCCTTAGGGTTTTGAGTCAAATGGATGAAATTGAACAAAAAACTTAACCAAAAAACGTTCAAGGTATGATCTAGACTTTGGTGTACTCACTTGATTGATATTTAGAATTTGGGAAGAATTGGGGTATATCGCTATCACGGATGTAATTGAACTCTAAATCCAAATTAGACACATTTCTCCTCCCCCTTAGGGTTTTGAGTCAAATGGATGAAATTGAACAAAAAACTTAACCAAAAAACGTTCAAGGTATGACCTAGACTTTGGTGTACTCAGTTGATTGATATTTAGAATTTGGGAAGAAGTGGGGTATATCGCTATGAAGGATGGAAGTGAACTCCAAATCCAAATTCGACACATATCTCCTCCCCCTTAGGGTTTTGAGTCAAATGGATGAAATTGAACAAAAAACTTAACCAAAAAACGTTCAAGGTATGATCTAGACTTTGGTGTACTCAGTTGATTGATATTTAGAATTTGGGAAGAATTGGGGTATATCGCTATGAAGGATGGAAGTGAACTCCAAATCCAAATTCGACACATATCTCCTCCCCCTTAGGGTTTTGAGTCAAATGGATGAAATTGAACAAAAAACTTAACCAAAAAACGTTCGAGGTATGATCTAGACTTTGGTGTACTCAGTTGATTGATATTTAGAATTTGGGAAGAAGTGGGGTATATCGCTATGAAGGATGGAAGTGAACTCCAAATCCAAATTCGACACATATCTCCTCCCCCTTAGGGTTTTGAGTCAAATGGATGAAATTGAACAAAAAACTTAACCAAAAAACGTTCGAGGTATGATCTAGACTTTGGTGTACTCAGTTGATTGATATTTAGAATTTGGGAAGAAGTGGGGTATATCGCTATGAAGGATGGAAGTGAACTCCAAATTCAAATTCGACACATATCTCCTCCCCCTTAGGGTTTTGAGTCAAATGGATGAAATTGAACAAAAAACTTAACCAAAAAACGTTCAAGGTATAATCTAGACTTTGGTGTACTTAGTTGATTGATATTTAGAATTTGGGAAGAATTGGGGTATATCGCTATGAAGGATGGAAGTGAACTCCAAATCCAAATTCGACACATATCTCCTCCCCCTTAGGGTTTTGAGTCAAATGGATGAAATTGAACAAAAAACTTAACCAAAAAACGTTCAAGGTATGATCTAGACTTTGGTGTACTCAGTTGGTTGATATTTAGAATTTGGGAAGAATTGGGGTATATCGCTATGAAGGATGGAAGTGAACTCCAAATCCAAATTCGACACATATCTCCTCCCCCTTAGGGTTTTGAGTCACATGGATGAAATTGAACAAAAAACTTAACCAAAAAACGTTCAAGGTATGATCTAGACTTTGGTGTACTCAGTTGGTTGATATTTAGAATTTGGGAAGAATTGGGGTATATCGCTATGAAGGATGGAAGTGAACTCCAAATCCAAATTCGACACATATCTCCTCCCCCTTAGGGTTTTGAGTCAAATGGATGAAACTGAACAAAAAACTTAACCAAAAAACGTTCAAGGTATGATCTAGACTTTGGTGTACTCAGTTGGTTGATATTTAGAATTTGGGAAGAATTGGGGTATATCGCTATGAAGGATGGAAGTGAACTCCAAATCCAAATTCGACACATATCTCCTCCCCCTTAGGGTTTTGAGTCAAATGGATGAAATTGAACAAAAAACTTAACCAAAAAACGTTCAAGGTATGATCTAGACTTTGGTGTACTCAGTTGATTGATATTTAGAATTTGGGAAGAATTGGGGTATATCGCTATGAAGGATGGAAGTGAACTCCAAATCCAAATTCGACACATATCTCCTCCCCCTTAGGGTTTTGAGTCAAATGGATGAAATTGAACAAAAAACTTAACCAAAAAACGTTCGAGGTATGATCTAGACTTTGGTGTACTCAGTTGATTGATATTTAGAATTTGGGAAGAAGTGGGGTATATCGCTATGAAGGATGGAAGTGAACTCCAAATCCAAATTCGACACATATCTCCTCCCCCTTAGGGTTTTGAGTCAAATGGATGAAATTGAACAAAAAACTTAACCAAAAAACGTTCAAGGTATGATCTAGACTTTGGTGTACTCAGTTGATTGATATTTAGAATTTGGGAAGAAGTGGGGTATATCGCTATGAAGGATGGAAGTGAACTCCAAATCCAAATTCGACACATATCTCCTCCCCCTTAGGGTTTTGAGTCAAATGGATGAAATTGAACAAAAAACTTAACCAAAAAACGTTCAAGGTATGATCTAGACTTTGGTGTACTCAGTTGATTGATATTTAGAATTTGGGAAGAATTGGGGTATATCGCTATGAAGGATGGAAGTGAACTCCAAATCCAAATTCGACACATATCTCCTCCCCCTTAGGGTTTTGAGTCAAATGGATGAAATTGAACAAAAAACTTAACCAAAAAACGTTCAAGGTATGATCTAGACTTTGGTGTACTCACTTGATTGATATTTAGAATTTGGGAAGAATTGGGGTATATCGCTATCACGGATGTAATTGAACTCTAAATCCAAATTAGACACATTTCTCCTCCCCCTTAGGGTTTTGAGTCAAATGGATGAAATTGAACAAAAAACTTAACCAAAAAACGTTCAAGGTATGATCTAGACTTTGGTGTACTCAGTTGATTGATATTTAGAATTTGGGAAGAAGTGGGGTATATCGCTATGAAGGATGGAAGTGAACTCCAAATCCAAATTCGACACATATCTCCTCCCCCTTAGGGTTTTGAGTCAAATGGATGAAATTGAACAAAAAACTTAACCAAAAAACGTTCAAGGTATGATCTAGACTTTGGTGTACTCAGTTGATTGATATTTAGAATTTGGGAAGAAGTGGGGTATATCGCTATGAAGGATGGAAGTGAACTCCAAATCCAAATTCGACACATATCTCCTCCCCCTTAGGGTTTTGAGTCAAATGGATGAAATTGAACAAAAAACTTAACCAAAAAACGTTCGAGGTATGATCTAGACTTTGGTGTACTCAGTTGATTGATATTTAGAATTTGGGAAGAAGTGGGGTATATCGCTATGAAGGATGGAAGTGAACTCCAAATCCAAATTCGACACATATCTCCTCCCCCTTAGGGTTTTGAGTCAAATGGATGAAATTGAACAAAAAACTTAACCAAAAAACGTTCGAGGTATGATCTAGACTTTGGTGTACTCAGTTGATTGATATTTAGAATTTGGGAAGAAGTGGGGTATATCGCTATGAAGGATGGAAGTGAACTCCAAATCCAAATTCGACACATATCTCCTCCCCCTTAGGGTTTTGAGTCAAATGGATGAAATTGAACAAAAAACTTAACCAAAAAACGTTCGAGGTATGATCTAGACTTTGGTGTACTCAGTTGATTGATATTTAGAATTTGGGAAGAAGTGGGGTATATCGCTATGAAGGATGGAAGTGAACTCCAAATCCAAATTCGACACATATCTCCTCCCCCTTAGGGTTTTGAGTCAAATGGATGAAATTGAACAAAAAACTTAACCAAAAAACGTTCGAGGTATGATCTAGACTTTGGTGTACTCAGTTGATTGATATTTAGAATTTGGGAAGAAGTGGGGTATATCGCTATGAAGGATGGAAGTGAACTCCAAATCCAAATTCGACACATATCTCCTCCCCCTTAGGGTTTTGAGTCAAATGGATGAAATTGAACAAAAAACTTAACCAAAAAACGTTCGAGGTATGATCTAGACTTTGGTGTACTCAGTTGATTGATATTTAGAATTTGGGAAGAATTGGGGTATATCGCTATGAAGGATGGAAGTGAACTCCAAATCCAAATTCGACACATATCTCCTCCCCCTTGGGGTTTTGAGTCAAATGGATGAAATTGAACAAAAAACTTAACCAAAAAACGTTCAAGGTATGATCTAGACTTTGGTGTACTCAGTTGGTTGATATTTAGAATTTGGGAAGAATTGGGGTATATCGCTATGAAGGATGGAAGTGAACTCCAAATCCAAATTCGACACATATCTCCTCCCCCTTAGGGTTTTGAGTCAAATGGATGAAATTGAACAAAAAACTTAACCAAAAAACGTTCAAGGTATGATCTAGACTTTGGTGTACTCAGTTGATTGATATTTAGAATTTGGGAAGAATTGGGGTATATCGCTATGAAGGATGGAAGTGAACTCCAAATCCAAATTCGACACATATCTCCTCCCCCTTAGGGTTTTGAGTCAAATGGATGAAATTGAACAATAAACTTAACCAAAAAACGTTCGAGGTATGATCTAGACTTTGGTGTACTCAGTTGATTGATATTTAGAATTTGGGAAGAAGTGGGGTATATCGCTATGAAGGATGGAAGTGAACTCCAAATCCAAATTCGACACATATCTCCTCCCCCTTAGGGTTTTGAGTCAAATGGATGAAATTGAACAAAAAACTTAACCAAAAAACGTTCGAGGTATGATCTAGACTTTGGTGTACTCAGTTGATTGATATTTAGAATTAGAAGAAGTGGGGTATATCGCTATGAAGGATGGAAGTGAACTCCAAATCCAAATTCGACACATATCTCCTCCCCCTTAGGGTTTTGAGTCAAATGGATGAAATTGAACAAAAAACTTAACCAAAAAACGTTCGAGGTATGATCTAGACTTTGGTGTACTCAGTTGATTGATATTTAGAATTTGGGAAGAAGTGGGGTATATCGCTATGAAGGATGGAAGTGAACTCCAAATTCAAATTCGACACATATCTCCTCCCCCTTAGGGTTTTGAGTCAAATGGATGAAATTGAACAAAAAACTTAACCAAAAAACGTTCAAGGTATAATCTAGACTTTGGTGTACTCAGTTGATTGATATTTAGAATTTGGGAAGAATTGGGGTATATCGCTATGAAGGATGGAAGTGAACTCCAAATCCAAATTCGACACATATCTCCTCCCCCTTAGGGTTTTGAGTCAAATGGATGAAATTGAACAGAAAACTTAACCAAAAAACGTTCAAGGTATGATCTAGACTTTGGTGTACTCAGTTGGTTGATATTTAGAATTTGGGAAGAATTGGGGTGTATCGCTATGAAGGATGGAAGTGAACTCCAAATCCAAATTCGACACATATCTCCTCCCCCTTAGGGTTTTGAGTCACATGGATGAAATTGAACAAAAAACTTAACCAAAAAACGTTCAAGGTATGATCTAGACTTTGGTGTACTCAGTTGGTTGATATTTAGAATTTGGGAAGAATTGGGGTATATCGCTATGAAGGATGGAAGTGAACTCCAAATCCAAATTCGACACATATCTCCTCCCCCTTAGGGTTTTGAGTCAAATGGATGAAATTGAACAAAAAACTTAACCAAAAAACGTTCAAGGTATGATCTAGACTTTGGTGTACTCAGTTGGTTGATATTTAGAATTTGGGAAGAATTGGGGTATATCGCTATGAAGGATGGAAGTGAACTCCAAATCCAAATTCGACACATATCTCCTCCCCCTTAGGGTTTTGAGTCAAATGGATGAAATTGAACAAAAAACTTAACCAAAAAACGTTCAAGGTATGATCTAGACTTTGGTGTACTCAGTTGATTGATATTTAGAATTTGGGAAGAATTGGGGTATATCGCTATGAAGGATGGAAGTGAACTCCAAATCCAAATTCGACACATATCTCCTCCCCCTTAGGGTTTTGAGTCAAATGGATGAAATTGAACAAAAAACTTAACCAAAAAACGTTCGAGGTATGATCTAGACTTTGGTGTACTCAGTTGATTGATATTTAGAATTTGGGAAGAAGTGGGGTATATCGCTATGAAGGATGGAAGTGAACTCCAAATCCAAATTCGACACATATCTCCTCCCCCTTAGGGTTTTGAGTCAAATGGATGAAATTGAACAAAAAACTTAACCAAAAAACGTTCGAGGTATGATCTAGACTTTGGTGTACTCAGTTGATTGATATTTAGAATTTGGGAAGAAGTGGGGTATATCGCTATGAAGGATGGAAGTGAACTCCAAATCCAAATTCGACACATATCTCCTCCCCCTTAGGGTTTTGAGTCAAATGGATGAAATTGAACAAAAAACTTAACCAAAAAACGTTCGAGGTATGATCTAGACTTTGGTGTACTCAGTTGATTGATATTTAGAATTTGGGAAGAAGTGGGGTATATCGCTATGAAGGATGGAAGTGAACTCCAAATTCAAATTCGACACATATCTCCTCCCCCTTAGGGCTTTGAGTCAAATGGATGAAATTGAACAAAAAACTTAACCAAAAAACGTTCAAGGTATGATCTAGACTTTGGTGTACTCAGTTGGTTGATATTTAGAATTTGGGACGAATTGGGGTATATCGCTATCAAGGCTGGAAGTGAACTCCAAATCCAAATTCGACGCATATCTCCTCCCCCTTAGGGCTTTGAGTCAAATGGATGAAATTGAACAAAAAACTTAACCAAAAAACGTTCAAGGTATGATCTAGACTTTGGTGTACTCAGTTGATTGATATTTAGAATTTGGGAAGAAGTGGGGTATATCGCTATGAAGGATGGAAGTGAACTCCAAATCCAAATTCGACACATATCTCCTCCCCCTTAGGGTTTTGAGTCAAATGGATGAAATTGAACAAAAAACTTAACCAAAAAACGTTCAAGGTATGATCTAGACTTTGGTGTACTCAGTTGATTGATATTTAGAATTTGGGAAGAAGTGGGGTATATCGCTATGAAGGATGAAAGTGAACTCCAAATTCAAATTCGACGCATATCTCCTCCCCCTTAGGGTTTTGAGTCAAATGGATGAAATTGAACAAAAAACTTAACCAAAAAACGTTTAAGGTATGATCTAGACTTTGGTGTACTCAGTTGGTTGATATTTAGAATTTGGGAAGAATTGGGGTATATCGCTATCAAGGCTGGAAGTGAACTCCAAATCCAAATTCGACGCATATCTCCTCCCCCTTAAGGCTTTGAGTCAAATGGATGAAATTGAACAAAAAACTTATCCAAAAAACGTTCAAGGTATGATCTAGACTTTGGTGTACTCAGTTGGTTGATATTTAGAATTTGGGACGAATTGGGGTATATCGCTATGAAGGATGGAAGTGAACTCCAAATCCAAATTCGACGCATATCTCCTCCCCCTTAGGGTTTTGAGTCAAATGGATGAAATTGAACAAAAAACTTAACCAAAAAACGTTCAAGGTATGATCTAGACTTTGGTGTACTCAGTTGATTGATATTTAGAATTTGGGAAGAATTGGGGTATATCGCTATGAAGGATGGAAGTGAACTCCAAATCCAAATTCGACGCATATCTCCTCCCCCTTAGGGCTTTGAGTCAAATGGATGAAATTGAACAAAAAACTTAACCAAAAAACGTTCGAGGTATGATCTAGACTTTGGTGTACTCAGTTGGTTGATATTTAGAATTTGGGACGAATTGGGGTATATCGCTATGAAGGATGGAAGTGAACTCCAAATCCAAATTCGACACATATCTCCTCCCCCTTAGGGTTTTGAGTCAAATGGATGAAATTGAACAAAAAACTTAACCAAAAAACGTTCGAGGTATGATCTAGACTTTGGTGTACTCAGTTGGTTGATATTTAGAATTTGGGAAGAATTGGGGTATATCGCTATGAAGGATGGAAGTGAACTCCAAATCCAAATTCGACGCATATCTCCTCCTCTTAGGGTTTTGAGTCAAATGGATGAAATTGAACAAAAAACTTAACCAAAAAACGTTTAAGGTATGATCTAGACTTTGGTGTACTCAGTTGGTTGATATTTAGAATTTGGGAAGTATTGGGGTATATCGCTATGAAGGATGGAAGTGAACTCCAAATCCAAATTCGACGCATATCTCCTCCTCTTAGGGTTTTGAGTCAAATGGATGAAATTGAACAAAAAACTTAACCAAAAAACGTTTAAGGTATGATCTAGACTTTGGTGTACTCAGTTGGTTGATATTTAGAATTTGGGAAGTATTGGGGTATATCGCTATGAAGGATGGAAGTGAACTCCAAATCCATATTCGACGCATATCTCCTCCTCTTAGGATTTTGAGTCAAATGGATGAAATTGAACAAAAAACTTAACCAAAAAACGTTTAAGGTATGATCTAGACTTTGGTGTACTCAGTTGGTTGATATTTAGAATTTGGGAAGTATTGGGGTATATCGCTATGAAGGATGGAAGTGAACTCCAAATCCAAATTCGACGCATATCTCCTCCTCTTAGGGTTTTGAGTCAAATGGATGAAATTGAACAAAAAACTTAACCAAAAAACGTTTAAGGTATGATCTAGACTTTGGTGTACTCAGTTGGTTGATATTTAGAATTTGGGAAGTATTGGGGTATATCGCTATGAAGGATGGAAGTGAACTCCAAATCCATATTCGACGCATATCTCCTCCTCTTAGGATTTTGAGTCAAATGGATGAAATTGAACAAAAAACTTAACCAAAAAACGTTTAAGGTATGATCTAGACTTTGGTGTACTCAGTTGGTTGATATTTAGAATTTGGGAAGAATCATTTTATGTATGTAAGCATAATGTATCTTTCACCAACCATGTTTTTGGGCGGTGGTCATGTAGACGTCTTGGTTGAGTTCTACTTTTTCGAAAATGATGCATTCATTATCGCGCTATGATTACCGATCTCTTCTCAGAGCGTAACTGTTTTGTAAGATTTTCTGATTTTTGAGGTTTAGGTAACCTAACCACAAACAATTCCCAATACCTCTCAGTAACTTCTACCACATAAGTTCTAGTGCAACCACGACTCCATTGATGTAGTGCAATCCCTGGTCCCTGGTAATCACTCACTCTCAACTGTCAAGGTAGGGTATTGTTGATTTTGACTACCGCTGCCCATTGGTTTTGAATGTTTGTGGATTGTAATCTAAGATAAGAATAGATTTTGGTGGGACATTCCATATTCGATTCCTAAACAACATCAAACGTTTTTTCGTGGTCCCAGCTCTCACAAGTCCGAAACATCTACGCACAAAATGCATATTTCGGAGAATCTAGACCCAGAGTCTACCAAGAGAAAAATACAATCATTTACCGAAAGATGTCTGTACGGGTCTCAGGGCCTAGTTTTACACAACCATTTGTTCAAAAAACCCCATTACCAGTTGAACTCAGTCGTACTGGAAATTCTGCGTCATGAAATCTCTGTTGTGTCACTCGGACGACAATTACTACTTTACACATCGCATGTACCTACGTCTTTGCTTTGGTATCAGCTTATCTGCATACCCGTCTCATGATTAAAAGTTGATTTTCCATTCAAGTAAGTTTTACCAAATAGTCACACTTTTGGGAAACCTATGAAGCACCTCTTCCATAAATAGTACACAGAGGTCGTGTAACTAAATTGAGATAAGCATGACTAAGTGTGCTTAGGTGCCCTCTGACTCGAGCTATACTGGATAGGTATCTACTAAGCGGTCTAGACTGCGATATGAATACAGATAAACCAAGAGTGAGTATCGTTTGAATTTTCTGGGTTTTCTACTAGATCCGAAGTGGAATTGTGGACAATTGGAATTTCTATAGAAACTGGTAAGTTAAGCTCATGCGATTAGTAGATAGGTAGTGCAGTTTAGAGAACCTCCTAGATCCAGGACCGGCAAAAGGTTTCATGAGAAAGATCAGAATGCGAATTCCTAGAATCAGTACCATCCAGTCTCACTTACTTTCCCACCCATTTCGAACGGATAGGGCAAAGGAAAACGTGAAAATTTGTCCCAAACGCCAATTGACAAGCATTAGCTGTGAACAACACCTTCAATTAGTCCTTTTCCATTGTTCACGAAACGTTTTACCCTCGTCCACAGACAATCACCCCCATCCGACACGTACAAACTCAAAGGACGACATTTTTATTACTTTTGTGTTTTACTTTGTAAAACATGCCCAAAAATTATGATCACCAGTCAATTGTTTAATAAACGTTCCAAAGCAATCTCATCACTCCTTGACATATTGTTTCGGAAATTTTCAACGGAATTCATATTCAAACTGTAATCCGAACATTTGACGGAGGACTCATTACGTCCATGTGTTGTTTATAAAATTGGTTTTTCCCCATCATCTGTTTGAAAATTCCGTGTTTTCCAGAGTCTTCACCTGATATCAAGGTAATTTCTGTGCAAAAGGTGCACACAGAGGCTTACTAATCCATAAAATTTCACTCGCAACAGGTAGATGATACTCGAGCCTACAAGGCAGAAAGCCAATTTAAAATGTTCCACTGTAGCATTAGTTTGGTGTATTTTTGTTTTTTTTTTTTTTTTTTATTATGTAAAGTGCACATGACTATGTAGTTTTATGAACCTGCTGCAGGCGGTGGCAACTAAATGAATTTATGCCGGGATTTCCCACCAAATGGACACAACATATGCGCCAGAATGGGAATGTTCTTGAGAAAGATAGTAGTGTACCATAATTTGGGACTTTTGTCAAATATTTATTGACCTATTCTTGTTCATTACCGAAGTGAAATGTATTGGTTTAACAAAATGTTAGTAAGCATGTATCTAACGACATGTAGTAGGGTGTAAATTAGTCGAGAATACATTCATAGATTCGTTCTTACTTATTAATCCCAAAGCGAGACTTTATAATGCTACCAGGTTGCTTAGATCCTTTGTACACTGTTCCACTAAGACACATAAACGTTGACTATAATCTTTGAGCTTAAGAAGCTACAATTCTGTGTATACTGCTTGTGAGTAATCAACTTATACAGGATGCGTAAAAGTACCTTTTTTTGAAACGTCCTTATGTGAAATACGTCTCCTTATTGCTAGGCATTCACATAAAATCTGCTCGGATGATTCATCTTTCTTACACTGCGTATCTGCGGACAGATTAAGTTTATTAAGGTGATCCCTCAGTCCGCAGTGCCCTAGGAAAAAGCTCACCAGCAGTCTAATTCTAGGTTTGGCTAAATTCCTTGTAGAAATAAAGCGTGATTAAGTATATCATGCCCATTGGGCCGGACCAAGTTTGTCCTCCTATTCATCAATCAGCCCACGTGACATCACATTAAAGTTTAACTCCTATGAAGGCAGATTCTGAGCCAACCTTATCTAGCTCATTTGCCGATTCTTTGCCTGCAATTTCTTGACGACAAGTGACTCATTCGAGTTTCGCTTTGTTTTGTCTGGAAAGAGATTGTAGTGCGTGGCCATTTGAAAAGACATATGTATATCATTTAGCCGTTTATACCTTTACTAAGCTTTAGCCCATGCATGGCCATAGGTATCAAGAGTTTGGTCTTAAGTTCAAAGACACCAACTCCAGATTCCAACTTTGATCCGCCTGTGAACCAGACCAGCGCCCTAGGGTCTCAATATGATTTAACCAGTTTGGACGGTCCAAAACCTCATAAGTGTCAAAAAAATTTAGGTATCCCACAGGGTTACCTGGTTTATACTAGCTGCAGGTTAATCGCGCATCTAGCGGCCGTGTTTCTGATGAAGATTTGTAGGTGGTAGCCCTTACGAAAGCTTCTAATGCTTCTGAAGCCATCCGAGAACTTTCGGCCACCAAACGTGATTATGGCCTTCAGCATCATTGAATACTTCCAATGCATTATTTTTGAAATTGGAGGCCAATTTTGTCGTAAAGGCAACTATTACTGTCCCACGTGGCTCCAGTGAGTCGCTGGATGGGGAAGTTGGTATGAAAATTCCAATTAAGGAGTTTGTCAGGGACGTCGCACAAACTTGACCTCTCTGAATAATTCTTGATGTTGCCTTTAATGGTGACAGAGGTCTCAGATTGACTAACAAAAATCGCTAAGGCATCGGCATAACCCATAGCGATTTAGCCTGATCCTTGGAGACAATGCTTAACTGCGTTTACAGACTCGGAGACTGCTACAGATTGGGAAATAATGGTTCGACTTTTAAGCATGGTTGGTCGAATTCTCATTACCTCTGCTACCTGATTGACCTTACTATTCAAATGTAGTCAGTGTTATCGAATACATCCTCAATATAAAGGAATACACACCAAGCTTATTCCTTGGAATGAAAAGTTCCTTCTATCTTCCTCATGAAATCGTGAAGTGCACCTGCGGTGGGTTTATGCTTCCTGTAAGTGAAGTGACTTAAGTCCAAGGGGTAGACATATCTAAACAACCTTTAATATGAACATCAATGAGTCAGTCTCCCCATAGTTTTGAGAACAAATGATATTAGACTAGTCTAAGTCACTAGGCCTCTTGCCTGGTTTGGGGATGACTATTAGATTCACCTGCCTGTGTATGTTTATCTATGTACGTCGGCATAATTCAAAAAATAGCAAATCAAAGCTACCAGTTTGCAGACTGCAGCAGCCCTTGCAATGGATTGAGACTCTGTATTCATGCATACTTTCCACAAGACTTGTTGCCTAAGCAGGTGTAGCAGTAGAACAGAGTGGAGTATTAGATGGAGAGATCCCTCTTGGATTTTCAAACTATAGACTTTAATGCTATGAACTCCCTCTATGATATGTAAACAAAAGTAAGTAAAATCCCTTGAAGAGTACATATGAAATCTGCCCCCAAACATCCCAATGTCCTCGTCTCGTTAAGAATTTTCGAACGCTAACATTTTCGTTTTTTTAAATTCAGAACTCAATTACCTGTAAACTTGAATTCACACAACAGTTTCCTTAGAAAATACATAGTATGCGTTTTCGAGAAATTAATTAAGAAAGTCCAGTAAACCTACATAGGGGTTTTCCCCTCCATTAGTTAAAAAAAGAAACCCGGAATTTTCCGTACCTAAAACAGTCCTCTAATTAATGCTAGGAATGACGCGTTCTATAAAAAGAAAGCAGAAGTATAAAGGATTGAACTGAAGGATACCTTTCGAAGTGATATCCAACCTTGTAAATCAAATGTTGTTTCCTGGTCAACATTAAGAACTAAGCTATGTTCAGATGATTGCTAGATCTGCAAGTGCAGTGGGAATTGTTGCAAATGCTGACAATGACAGATTAATTTGTAACTTAAAATTGTCAGTTAACACGCCTGTTTGATTTTGCCCCACTTCCTGACAGTTTATTGGTCTGCCACAAAGTTGTCAGATCAAAAACTGTCAGTTCACACGGTTGGTAGATAATTTATTCACGAAGAATTAACAGATCCATTGTCAAACTCTGTCAGACTCGTAACATTTCACAGAAAACTTTTCTTTCGTGTCGCATTGAATTGAAAGTCTGAAAAAGTGCAAAATTTTAATCGAAATAGAACAGAAGGAAGCATTTGCTATGATGAAGACGAATCCCACAAATGGTGAGATGTCAAAAGCTTCATACATTTGCAAATTTTTAATGTGTCTGGGAATGTCCTTAATGGCTGACAATAGCCTGACATATGATATAAAAAAGTATTCAGACGACAAATTTATTGTCAGTGAGTGGTCTGGCAATTGTCTGACAATCGTTTTGCTACATAATTGTCAGGTATTAGGGATACATTTTTTATTTGTAGACCTGAAAATATTTGCGGATTCGAAGATCGTCTGAATACAGCTCAGCATAAGCAAGACCTGACTCTACATTTAAAAGATCACAAATATCGGAGATGGCATCAAGTCAGGGATTATGCGTACTTACGTACAGTTTGCACAGTGCGTGCGGGACCTAAAATCTATTCTATGGAATAAAGTCATTATCTGATTAAATTTCAATTTGTGTGGCCAACTAATAAGTACGTTGCACTACAGAGTGAGGAGTTCGAATCTCGATTCCCAAACGGCCCCACCTCTCGCGATCGTCTGACAACCATCCAGGAGTACAACTGTCAAATAACAAATTCCAGTCCTCTTCCTATCAATACGTAGTTATGAATAGAACCTTCGGTCAGAAATAAGATGATGATATCCTTCTCTATTTGAACGTTAGATCCACCATATACAAAGGTAGGATTATCCACCTTGAAAGCAGTTCAATGTAGTAACTCTTTTCTCCTAAACGGAAGCAAAACTAACAAAACAAACGAAGCCGCTAACAATTCTAATTTGACATATGGTGACATCTTCTTCCTATATTTGCTACCATGACTCTGTTACACAGGACTGACGGACTGAATTTGTTTACATTCGCGTGTTCAGAACACGTCCGTATGTCTGAACACTTCCGCGAATTTATGGCGCCAAATGAAATTGACTTTTTCAACAACAAATTAGTTTTACATAAAAGCTAATGCTTATTCCAGCAATTAGATTGATTTACTGACGTATTTTTATTGTTTACTTCTAGAAATTCTCTGTTTTAATTTTTTTACACCCTTTTGTCGAGTGACAGCGGTTGACATTTCCAAACGTCAAACAAATCCACAATCTTGCGTGAACAGACTATGAATTCTCAAGCTACATACATAAGTTAAACCCTTCCTGATAATTAACAAACTACAGTCGCATCCAGTTTGCTGGAGACGTGTTCTTTTATAACTTTTACTCAGTTTTTGAAAAAAGGTTTAAATTAGAATAAACTTTTACGAGCCAAACCAGAGTTGTATCGAATCCAAGTCTATGGTTGTACCACTTTCGATACTGCTGAGCCCTGGTCAAGCCTCCCATTTAACTGGATATTTTCCGGAAGAAATGTCCCTCTATTTTAAAATCGTCTCGTAGCCCGAAGAGAAATAAACCTGTCTTGCCTGTGAATATTAATTATCCAGCGATTTATTGACCCACATTCAAGCGAACATTTACATGCATCACAATCCCATAATACAATTGATCAATTTATGTTCGACTACTGCAATTAATTTGTATGTGAACTGCTAATCAATCAATCCCTTCCATAACACATCCCCTGTAATACTACGCCGTAATGTGGAGTCATCGCCATAATTCACAGTCTATAAATACGTTACTGATGTGCCTTACGCCTTACTTGAACTAAAATCATAATTCCGTGTAACCTGTTTGCTGCTTACAAGTACATATTGTAAAACATTTTTTTACCGCCACCAATAAATTAAATTTAGAAACAAAAACAAAAAATGGCTATGCTGTGTATATTTTATTTTTCCTATCGGAAATGAGATACGGAATGCGGGATCCTGAATCTTCGCTCAATACGAATACGTACTTGTAATTCTAAAGAGAAGTTTCGTCAGATCGAGCACAATATGTGTATCTGTTCGACTGATTCACCAAGTACCCACTTAGGAGGAGGACTGTTGCTCTTTATTATTCGGAGCATCACTTTCACTTGAGCAAAAAGCGAATGTCACGATAGAAAATTCTGTTTGTATCATATGACATTAGCAATGACACTAGAGAAATGGACTAGTAAGCGTGCAAAAAATTTTAATTATCTACTTTCGCATAACTGATCCCGCTGTCTTCGGTTGAAGATTGTAGATACTTTTCGGCATTATTTAATGTCTAATAAATTTATGTGTGTATTTTGCCTTCAAAACAAACCATTAAATACCTTCAATTTGACAAACGACGTTGTTGCAAATTCTTAGCATGCCAGGCATTACCTTGAATCGACCACCCAGACTAATTTGGCGTTTGGATGCTCATACGCTAGATGTATTCTGTTTTATCCGAAAGCTATCTGAACAGTTTTGAAATTTATTTCCTTATTCGCAAAAGTGCAAGTGCTTGTATAAATTTTTTCCTCACATCACTTAATTTTTTTTTGGGAGGCACGTGAACAGTGGGGTCCCGGCATTACTTTGATGTTGAGCGTTGTCAGGCTTGTCAGTTGTAATTACAATTAAATGGGAAATTTAAATGCCGTGCTCGCAATCAATGACAAGTCAGAGGAATGTGTATCCTTTCGTTGTGAGACAATCGGTGTTCTGTTTTGTTAAATGTAACATCTCTGGCATTAAGTGTCAACTGCTTTCTTAGAGCAGTACAGGGTTGTAGTGGATTATGCGTTCTAGGATATGGAGCTTTCACTTTCTTATCAAGTATGGGAGTCCGAATATTTTGTAGCCCTCAAGTTAAGGTTTTAAGGCTTTACACTGAGTCTGTATCATTTAGCCCATTGAGGTTTATTAACTGTTTATTAGTCATTAAACAGGCATATTTACGGACTAGGAAATGATTAGATTTGATTCGATTGGTAAGCTGCAGCTTAGGTCGGAATAGGCTCATTGTGATACCACAGGAATAAGTATTCTTAATCTACCAGTTGAACCAATGCGAGGTGAAGGCGCTGATGATAGAGAGTTCGTCAGTGTTGTTGGAGAAATATTCTCCCAGATGTAGCTTAGTTCGATTTAAGAGAGATTGGCAGGTGCATTCTTAATACTTCCCTAGGGTATCATTCACTAAGTTGATATTTATTTCGGGGAAGGTAAACTCCTTAAACACCTCGAAGTTACTGTTGCCAACTTCTGTTGACTTCCTTGTTTTTTGACAACAGGTTCTTGTTTCTGCTCTCCTTTACTTGAAGACCAAATCGTTTCGCCTGTTCTACGGAGGAACTATTTCCAAATTGCACACTGCAGCGCGTGTTTTTCTCAGCGATCAGTTTTGCCGGGATCTCAAATTCAGCTTCGCCTTGTAGAGCTCAAGTATGTCTGCGGCTTCAAAGTTGATGAAGGGATAATAATTCTCGACTTGAAATTCGCTGGTCTTTTCCCGGATTTATCTTAGAGTAAAAGTTTACTCAATCGTCGATCTATCGGGCCGGAAGCCACATTGGTAGGGATATGCCTCGATAGGTCTTACAAGAGTGATCTATTTAGTCTTATTAGACTGTTATAACCCTTGAGATCCAGCTTGGCTCAGATTTGTTTCATCATAGACAAGTTAGTTTGGACTTAAGTTGTGCCATTCCTAGCGAGTTTGTAGGTTCTGGAATGCCCCCATGACATCCAAATAAGGTGAATTTAGAATTGTTCCGCCATTCTGATAAGAACTAAGCCCCAATTAAAGACTATCGGCAAAAATGAAATGATGACCTTAGCCACGATAGGGGCTCCTTTATCGTCATTATTTCCACCTGGAGCTCACTACATACATAGATTGGGATGGCGAAACGAGATCTCCAATTTAAATCTGTTTAGTAACAAACGGATCCCTTGCGAGACCATACATCACCCTTCCAATCAATCCTAGAAAATGTCTTCGTTTCAAAATTGTTGGTAAAAAGGAGCTGGTGGAGGGTGTTATCAGAGTTTTTTTGGGATCCAATCTAGTTTATTCAGCAGTATGGCTAGTTTGCAGGCTGGTCCCCGAGAGAACTGCCCTTGGCCGTATTAGCTGCTACTTTTCTAGCGAACATTACGTCTGAATTTGCATTTGGAGTGGTCCTCAGGGTTTCGCTAATGCAGATGCTTGCAATTCTTTGCATACGACTATGGAAGTTATATTGAATGACTTTATCCAGCGCAATCCAACAGACAAATACGCCATGTGTAAATATAGTCCTGATGACGGTTATACTAGTATTACTAGTATTACTAGCCCACATGTAATTTGTGACTGAACTCAATACTTGCTGATCCGTGTTAGGCTTTTTAAACTCGCTCCCTGATGTCGGGTTGGCAGCTTAACTTGTTGTCTAGGATGAAAGCCAGGCAAGTGTTTCTGAGCGCCTGACTTCGGTGGAACAAAGTTGGGAATTTTATACTTCCTTGTGAAGAGGACCATGCCGGTTTTCTGAGGACTGACTCCCAGGCCGCATTTTTTTTATAGAGAACGTTCTACAGGACAACCACAAACGAATTGAAGCGTTTCGCTGTGACAGCAATAGCAAAACAATTATCTTGCACCATTTCCCTTCCAGAGAAGGACTAGGACATACAGTCAGTAACTTTTCTCTTAGCTGTTTGAAGAAAAGTATTGAAATACCTACTAATGACTCAAAAATTTGGAAAATTAAACCTCAAACTCGATCTTAACAAGATTAAGCTGCTCGTGTGGTCTAATCAATTTTTTTTTTCTAATAGAAACTAAAAGTCTTGTCGTTGAACTAAATTTGCTAACTACGCCGACAGTTGTATCAATCTACCGGCAAGTATAGCTTGTAGCACACAGTCTCTTATTATGGAACATTTAGACCGCCCACAACTTAGCTTGCTGCGTACACCTTTAATTATTCAGGAGGAGTCTCTAACTTGTTTTTTTCTTAAGCCTGAGTGATTTACGCTGTCGCAATTAACAGCAATATATGTACATATTTGATTACCACTTACGAATATAACGTATCTATTCGATTTTTCTGGGATGCGGTTAATCGCGCGCGCAAACTACATACGCCACGATCTTAATCTAAGTTTGTATCGGTCACACCTACTTTGAGATTGAGGTTTTACAATAATAAATATTATTAATTTGTTTTTGTTACAATCTATGAGTACATATGACAAGGTCGAGGAATTGCAACTAAGAGATAACAAAGAAGAGAATATGTGCAGGCATTTGTTGGTTGTGTAACTTTTTCTTTTTCGTTTTTCTTTAAAAAAAAGTAATAATTTTCTAAAAATAGATTTTAATACTTTATTTTGTTTATGATTGATGTACAACAATATGGTTATGCGGCAGAAAAACCGAACAGCGTATGAAATGCAGTCCGGCTTTCAATTTCAATGTTTATTATCTGATGACCTGTAGTTGAGTGAAGTTTATTGATTCTTAGCCCGCTTACCGAACTTGGAACTGGAACTGGGACACCCTATACCTGTATTCCTTCGAAAGTAAGTGGCTAAAAGTTTCCAAAGATACTTTCATACATACAAGGAAAATGATCGATTTTTGGAACGTACCCTCCTCAACTCGCTACAGGAATGACTCAGTCGCCATTTACCAGATCCAAAGAATTAAATCTAAAACAGATCCGGACCCGTCATTGGATGAAAACCCAATCACCAATTAGCTTAAAATTGCTAAACTTTATTAGGCTCAATGCCTATGGGATTCATGGACCACCTTGACAACGGGAAACCTAATAAGCAGGACAATGCAGAGGAACGTAGATTGTTTTGGAAACTTGAGGACCTATGTACGCATAGACGTCCCCAATGAGTATAGAGTCCTTAACAGTAGAGAGAACCAGGTTGGAATCCCAAAATCACATAAATTACTTAAAAGGAAGTCCAGCCTTGTGTCAGACATGCCAAACGTCACTTATTTGCCTCAAGGACTAAAAAGTAGCAAGCAGGGTGTGATAGTGGGCCTCATGGGGGTTGGAACTTCTAACAACATTTAGGGAAGAGTTTTCTTTTTTTGTTTTGGAAGAATAATTGGGGTGATGGGCTTTGAGGCAGCTTCAACAAGCATCGCGACCTCATAGAGATCTTTTTGCTATCCACTTACAGATGCCTATTAGCTGAAATCTAGTTCATTAATGAAGCTTTGGATTGTTGTTAAGGAGGAGACGACATCAGAAGGCGAGGTGAAGACTTTGTCGAAGGGGGACATTCACATAAATTATGTTCGTTGGTCTCAGTTTTCCCGAGGCATAATCGGCCCATGTCCGATTGGCTATTACCACTTTTCTTGAGGTGATAGTTGACAGCACATTGACCAGATAGGGAATTCGTCAGGATCTTAGTGTTATATTTGGTCATTGCTAGAATCTGTGTCACTCTTTTTTTTTTGACAAATTAATGAATTTCTTGACATGGTTTAGGCCAGTTAAGGAATTTTAGTAAGACAGCTTTTCTTCGTGATTCCACTGATTTAGTATAAGGGTTCAGGGCCAAAGTATGGAGACTTCGTCTGTGGCCTCATTGCCAGAGATATCTATATGTCCAGGGACCCACATTAGACTGATTTTATTATGTACAGCTATGAACCTGTAGGAGGGTTTGAACACAGTTCGAAACCAGCTTACAATCAAAGTCAAAGAGCTTTTAGAGCTGATTGGCTGTCCTCGGAAGTTTCTCCTGCTACACTCTTTGCCACAGTGCTCGATAGCGAAAATCTCTGTTTGAAAGATAGAGATAAAGTGTCCTAACGAAACAGACGGTTTGTAGCAGGGACCGAGAATTCCGACTTCTAACCCATTCGACATTTTAGAGCCGTCAGTATACCAATTAGCATACAGAATCAGTTGAGGCATATGAGGATTATCCCAATAATTCGCAATGACAACTTTAAAGAGGCGATAGATAGATATATTGATTCTTTTTGGAATGAAGTCCAAGAGGTACACTGCTGTAGAGAATAGCAGCGAAATTCTGTGGAGTGAAGAGTTGATTTTGGATAGGAATCAGCTCAATAGTAAATAGATAGCACTTCACTACATTCTTTAATCACTTAGACGATAATAATATGGGAATGTGCCTTCATCTGATGGCCCATCTGATGTTCTAGGAAAGATGCAGAGGATTGGCCTCACTTTTCAGCGCAAAGTCAACTGCAGTAAAACTCGTTTACCCAGACAGACAGAACTGCGGGACAATCTAGGCAAATCCTGCATAGAACAGTAGAGGAGGAATCAAACTCGTTGAGAATAAGTAGAACGAACGTTAAAGATGTTGTAGTGATCAAAAAAAACATGACGGACTTGTGTTGTAAATGTCCCATACCCTTCATGCTATGACTCAGTGGACAGTCTGTTGGACTACTGAGCTTGAAATTCGAGGTTCTATTTCCAGACCCACACACTTATGAAAAAGATTCTCAAAACAAGAAAAATCAATTGGACACGTCTTGAAAAAATGGATGGACACGTCTTGAAAAGGTAAAATGGATCATTCAGTCTAAACGATGATAGTCATAACCCTGACCAACAGAAAGTGAGGCTAGCAATACCCAAGCGTTAATCTAACAACACTGCTGGACGTAACAGCTTATCGGGTGGCTAATTATCATGGCTAATTGTGTGAACGTCTAATATCCTTCATCAACAACTTAATTGGACTCTGTCAGTGTCCTTGTATGTCATATTCTGGAGAAATAAATAGATAGAAACTATACAGAGTCATGTCTATTATTGGTATCCTCCCTCGTTTGTTTAGCAGGACAAACCGCATTCCTTCAAGATAGGGAACCTTATCGACCCTTTTAGCGTCAGAAGATCTTTGGTTCTCACCGAAACGTTTAGATAATAACTCCTGTAATGAGTATAACCAAGGCATATACTCAGTCAAGTGCAATCAAATTACAAAAAATAAGGAAAACAAAATATCCTGTCAACAAGGAGCGGCACACAACATTGACCAATTATCAAAACGTCTTCGTACGATTTTCGGTGCCTTTTGCCTTGACAGCCCTTAAACGAGGAGATTCATGGACGCTGTACGCATCAGTCTGGGATAGCTAGAGCATGCACTAGAGTCTTTCAAAAAAACTATTTTAGCTTCTTTACCAATAAAGCTAGCAGCAGTAGAGTTGCTACTGCCGTTGGATATTGTCACTCTTAGGGAATGGATACCAACCTGTTGTTTGGAAGTACTTTAATCACGGAAGTGACCTTATCTTTGAGATGACGTTTCATCCGAAACGAGCAGAGAGTTGCCCACCTGTCAACTGTTTCGTGATTCCATAGATAGATGGTTCAACTTTCCTATTTGCTCCTACAAATGCACTTTTCCCTAATTCCTAGCACATGGATTCTATAGGTTAGGTGGTCAATGCTTAGCTGACACAGAACTTTCAGGAGACATGGGGAGTTTCTTTTAATTCTATTTCGGATCTTTTTAAGACATCGTCTAAGGCAGCGACTTATAGTAAAAATGATCCAACAAGTTTTATCAAGAGAGATATCGAGCATCTTTCGGCATCTTTCGGAATCTATGGAAACAAATAAAGGGCGTTATGGACACCACAAACCCCAAAAATATACAAATTTTGACAGTCAACTGAAATTTCCACAAATATCCAGTGCTGATGATGATTCAAGTGACATGTCATGAAATACTTCTCTGCTGAAGCCCACTTACCCGACAGGGCTGCCAACTATTTAGACCGTCTGGACAGCTCAACCGATACGATCCATCTGTAGATACTATCTTTGCCGACCCACATGGTCTGTCTTTATTTGTTTTAATCGATGACTAGAATGATTTCATCGAAAGTGCTGGATTCATTAAAAGGACAAATTGTTTAATTTAGTGCTCCATGCCAATTGAATTGTATCGAAACGTACGTAAGTCAGTATCGATTAACTTGACTCCGATCCCATCTAGATGTTAGTATAAAGTGGAATAATTAAAATATCAGCATTGTATTGATGTACCCCGTAGATACATACTATAAATCATTCAGTAAATTAATTGAAGCGTAATTGAAACACATTTTGTATGCCAATAGATACATATTGTAAGCGAACACAATCTTAGCGACATTGCTCATTATAAGCGGAGCACATTCACCGCGAATTGACGCAAAGGGGGCGGTGTTCACTAGGTGCGATGCAAACCAAAAGATAAAAAAAAAAAAAACGAAAACAACACTGCAAAAGCTACACTACGTCCCATTTAGAAAAGCACCGGACTGATCTCTGGCGACAGAGAGTCTCTCGTGAAAAAATGCCCGTCTGTTATGCAGATTTAAACATTAGAAATTCCGCCCGTCACTTTATGCATTGCATTTTTCGTTACGGTGTGAAATAATTATTTTCGAAAATAGTGATGGGGTGTACACGGCTGACGCGATTGCTTGAAATTCAATGGAAACTTTATCTGTGAATAAGAACTTAATTAGTTCAGAGATCGGAAAATGTGCGCAATGACGACACCTGATGAATTATAATTTATTGATGATGACTTGTGCCGGGAGGGTGTGGACTTGAATCGGGTGTACTTTTGCAGTCATTGAATGGAATTACTCAGTGTGCGGATCGTAGCGAGTTTATATAATCATTTGGTATGAATTAGAGTGCATATATGTGGTCTTGGCTATACAAATACTTTGTCTATCGATGCAGGATATGAGAACATTCTATATTGTCACCTACTTTCGATGCAGAATATGTAATGGAGTTGAAACTTTTTTGTCATGGGTTTTCCGATGTAGAAATGTTTTGAAAACTGAGTTCCGTTTTCGCAATGATTGATCGAGATTGATGGGACGAATAGGTGAGACTCGACTCTGCCAATGATTTACGTTTTAATTGTGTCGTAGAAGTTGGATAGATATTCAGAAAGTGTGTGAAACGATGTATTTTTTTCTATACTTTTCGAATCAAGTGTGAATGTGGAAGTTGTGGGCGATTATTCAAGCTATTCTTAGGCTCAGTCTTCTTGCCTTAGTTGGAGTTATTTTTAGATTTTACTAGGTTTGATGAAAATGCTGAGTGATTCACATACTTTTTGAGTCACAAACTCTTAAGCTCCCACGATATTTCTACTAAACACTTCAATATTTGTCGTGTCGATCCAAAGTGTGTCGAATGGTTTGGTCATTGATCGAAAGGTCTTAACAGCTCATGCTGGTGACTCTTAAATTATTGTGTAGACACTTACTAACATTGGATTCAGTGTAAAACATCTATTCATCCAATCACGTTAATAACTCGATGGATTGAAGGGATTGGCCACTGACTAATAGAGCTAGTCAATGTCTTAACGAGTTCTAATTACATAAAGAGGTTGGTCCCCAATGAATCAAAAATTAATTCTACAAGCTCGGGGTGTGTTAATGACACTTTCCGGTACAAAAAACGGTTTGAAACCACACTCAACATACAAATGTCATAACAAATGTCAAATCAATGTCAGACAATTTAGATCAAAATGCACATTCAAGATCGTATTCTCAGCTTTGTTGTCTTTATTCTCTAAAAAGGAGGATCAGTTAGCCAACTGGATGTTATCAAAGAAAAAGCGAATTATATGAATATGTGCTTCGAATTAACCTTTTAAAAGCCAAGTAGAAGCTGGAACTTTTCAAGTCCGTTTTAAAGAACAAAACACCAGCGTCTCTACTCTGTCTCATAGCCTAGTTTAGATAAAACCATACTACCGACCAGTCCGGGGTGGACCTGGGCTTTAACCAACAAGCCTCTTCAGTTAATGCGGTCTTTGGCCAACAGAGGCAGAGAGGCCTTTTTCGGGTTGCACTGGATCTCCTTTCCAGCTTGGACGACTGATGCGTACTTTTCTGACCAAATCAATTGTCTTCTTAGGCCAAAGAAACATCGATTGGTAAGAATATCTCTTCGTTTCTTCTTTGAAGTTATATTATTGTCAGAGTGTATAGCGGTATCGTGTTAGACGAAGTTTTAGCTGTCTATTGTGACGTTCTGTCCGATTTGTCGATGTTTTGTGTTCCTTCTTGTTGATAGCATATATGTATGTATGTACGTGGTTTTGTCCTCATTCACAGCTAAACCTATTGTAGACTTTTCTGTTCCAATATTTGCAAACGGATCAGTGACAGCTCCCTGTGTCCTGCCGATCATTTCAATGCCATCAGCATATACAAGTAAATGTACAGACTTTTCCAAAATTGTACCTCTGGTGTTGGCATTGTGAGTTTGTGATATTGAAAAGTCAATTGACAGTGTTTCTCCTTGTCTGGTAAGAAGATGGTGAGTAGCGAACTGGACTTCTTTGGTTTCTTCCAGGATTTGGCGTAGTGTGAACATTTTTGGTCAGTAATGAACTTACCCAGCCTAAAACCGTACTGATAGGGACTGATAGGTTCTAGAAGTTAACACAATACGAGCGACAGGATATTATGTGCAATGCACACTCTAAGCATTATTTCCTGTGATGTTTTAGTTTCTCTGAATCTTCCGCCTTGCTGATACATGAATGATCGGAATTATAAGTCATAACAGGCTTACTGTATGGTGTTCTACATATATAACCTTCTTTGGAATCCTTTAGCAAATGACCTACTCCTTACAGGGAAGGCTGTATAGCGACTGAAGTATCTTAATACTCTTAGAAAACTCATGCGAAATTGTCTCATTAAACTCTGAAATCAGACTGATAAATGTAGATGGACGCTTAATGCTCATGAGCCCAAATTGGTGCCCAGACAAAAAACATCAGGGTCTAATTTTGGATACAAAACTGAGCTGAAGCTCAGAATGTCCAACCACCTGACAGATCACATACATTACCCAGAGGGAAATTTGACAGAACATGAAGGGTCACTTACACACACGTGGTTCCAAGCCCCTCAAGGATCGATAAGTTCTTTTCCCAATCCGGTGTAGAAATACTGACCTTCTACTGAACCTGTCCAGTTTTCGCTATCAGAAGAAATTTTACTCAGAAGCTCTTCTTTTCAACAAAGAAATTACAGCTACCTACCAGCTAGAAGCTCCAACAGATTTTAAGAGTAAGCTACATGATTCAGTGGCTAGTGCTTTGGACTACAAAGTAGAGGCTTCAAGAGTCGAGTCTAAAACATCACCAAGATGTTGCAGGCGATTCGACGTGCGTCTGCCCTAAAAGCACAAATGGTCACTCGAATCAAATCAAATTTAGGTTGAGTTCACATTCGCAAATCGAAAATCGGTAGAGAGTTTGAATGAGTATCCACGTACGTACATGTACCTTAACCGATTGTTTTAGCCAGTCTGCTTAAAGCTAAAGAAAAATAACGTCTGAGTTCATAATATAATGTCCAGCAATGTAATCAGTTTAAAAAGCAAATTCTTGTTGATATTCGAGTACAACATTTGAAAAATAACCTCTACAGGTTCATAACTAGCTATAAACAGCAGACTGACCGAGAAATCCATGACGATGAGTCGAAAACTGGTGAAATATATCACCATATTATGGCCTACGACCCACACCGGAAGCAGAAAATAAGTAAGTAAAGGCACACTGTCATTCCTAGAAATCCAATCTATCGAGTTTTTTGCAAAAAAAAACAAACTTGTAACGCACTCTTAGTGTAATGATTTATTACGAAAGTCATTGCTTTTGCCCAGTTTCCAACTACTACGCTGTCCCGGCGCTATTCAACTGATTTGCATAATCTTAGCACCTGCTACCATGACGCCGCTCAACTCCCACACTTCCAGCGCTCTTGTTGTCGCATTTACAAATGCTTTTCTCACGATGGCGCATAGGCGTTATAATTATTATGTTAAATGGAAAATACGATTATGTCCCCAGACCTCCATAAAAATGAAAACAGAAAAACCACAGCTTTAGCAGCCTGAACTATTTCCATCCTCAATTGTTAATCGCAAACAAATTTATCCAAGCGTCAGAGTGGCGCGCTGCATACACGCAATTTAAATCGCGCAATTGTCAAACACTCCCAGCTCGGAGGCTTTATGGTCCACGCTCGTAAACTCTTCTTCTGTCGACGAGATAAGACGACAATACAAGTACCATGCGCATCCACCCAAGTGCTAATTTATAGTCATTTGAACTCATTACCACAATCGTTTTTTACCATCAAAATGTCAATATTCAATTAGACCACTTGTCATTGGGTAATAGTAATAGCGCGACCGGGACTCCCGGCCACAGACAGAAACCTCAAAGAAAGATTGATCTTCCCTGTTGGCGATTGTGTGCACAAAATGAAAACAATAAATAAATTCAAAATAGATCGATACAGAACGCGAAATGCATTCCATTATGTATATCGTTTTGTTTGCGAAGAATTTCGTCAACTTCATATCAGTTTCACCAACTAGAGTCGAGTAGAGTCGACTTGATTAAGTTGAACCATCCAGCAATCCTCCAGCACAGTCAGTTGTGACCAATTCATCTTGATTTTTGATTTCTTTCAACTCAACTCGTGAAATGAATAAGCAATTACATTCATTAAGATATTTTGCAATAAGTTGATAAAATTGAAGTAAGTCGAGAGACAATAACCCGATAAGAAGAGCCAACGCAGCGCGCTCTATCTATGGCGAATTAGATGAATCAAGGAGATTGACGAGGTGCTGAGGGTAACTACATAGTCGCAGCACTGGCATATGCAAATGTGGAATGCTTCAATTTAGTAGTGTGCTGTCGAATTACGAGTAAGGGGAGAGATAGGGCTCTGCGTTTCTGATTGCAAACAAGACGGGGGCTCAGTAAATTGATTATAGTGACTTCTGCATGTAGTCGCATTTGACGGCGCGCCATTAAGCCGTCATGGCAATAGTCGTCAAGACTCGGCTTGTACGAGTATACATACTACATTGGGGACTTAGACAATCAGTCATAATGTATTTATTGATGGGTCGATTAAGGGCGAATATGTTGGCTACGCGCACTTGTGAATTTCCCTCAATTTTAATTTTTTATATGCAATTCGAGATAAGTTGCATGTTGCACTAGGCTTCGATGAAATTGGGTTTTTCTTTTCTCCTAATATTTGGCATTCCCATCGATTTATATTAAGATGTTCGATTGGCTTGTGGAAAGCACTTCTTTCTTGCGATATTCCCCAACATAATAAAATGATTTGCGTTGGAACTCGCCAATGATGTTTACATTCGGCGATTGCCTGAACGATTATCGATGCATTGGAGAGTTTTCAAAATTGTGTTTCCAACTTAATGAGAGCAAATTGTATCGGAATAAACCAACATTTCGGTATTCCCAAACGTTAAACAGATCGAAAAACTAGAAGCTCGATTTGCAGCATCAACGTTCGCAGTAGAGCAATGTGAAGAGGATGGGAGTACCCGACAACAGAGTGTTGTTCTCTAATCTCTGATAACGATCATCTCCCCCCTGTATCCCCTTGTGGGTCTTAGGGCCTCGACAATGCCTACGCGCCATCGTGTGCGATTTCTGGAAATATGTCTCAGTTCTTCCCAACTCTTTCCCAGTTGCCGTGCTTCCTTCTCAACTGTTCTGCGCCACGTACTCCAAGGACCGCTGCATATCCTGCCATCCTGAGTAAGCGGGTTCCATTGCATCGCGTGGTTAGCTATGGACCTGTCACCCTTTCGGAGAGTATGTCCAATCCACTGCCACTTTCGTCGTCGTATTGTTGTGCCTATAGGTTCATGGCCCGCTTTCTGATAGAGTTGTTCGTTAGAGATACGGTTGGGCCAGAAAATCCTAAAGATATGTATATCCTAGGCACCTATTGACGAACGTTTGCAGCTTCCTTGTGATAATGGCGGTCACCCTCCAGGTACCACATCCATATAGCAGCACGGATTCAACGTTGGAACGGAGCTTTTGCTTTGCCCATTCCGCTGGCTACATACAGTTCGGTTCCGCCATTGGTTGAGACAATACTCCCAAGGAATTGAAAACTCTCTCAACCGTTGCTCCAGCAATGCATACATGAGTTGATGAGCTCGGTCCTGGGCTTGTTTTTGCCGAGTTAATTTTCAGCTCAACGACGTCTGCCTCCCTCTCCACGTTTGCTGTCATTTGGTGAAGGTCCATAATTTTGTGTGACAGCAGGCATATGTACGTGGTCGGCGTAGTCGAGGTCAGATGTAAACAAATGTCCTAATTATACGTGTCGGTTCTACTGCTTCGTGTTTAAATATCACGAAGACTAAAGCGGTGAGAGTCGATGGTATAGTAGAAGACCCTTGACTTGAATATATCTCCTGAATCCTACGACCCTGATCCTGTGAATTTTTTATTCAATTTACCAATCACTGCCAACTAGTCTAAGAACTGAATGAGAAAGAAATCAAATTTAAGAATGACCCCATAAAGAGAAATGTAGTTGCTTTGCAAAATTTTACTTGATTTTCCCTTCTTTACGAAATAACTTAGGCTCTAGTCTGAACCTGGATTGTATTACTCTTAGTTTTTCAGGGATCTCTCGCAAAGCAAAGACATAAATTCCACAGAAGAGGCAGTCATAAAGCCGATGGTTCATCCGGTTGAAGTATCTCCTCAATGTCATGACCTTCCGACATGGTGTAGCCGCTATGATGGAATTTGTGCACAGAGGATGGGTCATCATTTTTTCTTAATCTTCGTCTCAACCGTTTATACCGACCTTTTGCAACTTATTTACACTCTCATTTCATGATCCACAATATCCTGACCCACTGGATTCTGGGAATTCTTAAGGAAAGGCATACTATAACTAAGAAAGGTACGAAGATGGAATCTTACGCCTCTAGATGTACCCCTCAAGTCAGAGTTATCTCCTCTTTACTATGCGTCATATTTTACTATACAAAGTACTAGTATGACTCAGGTATAGTAGTGTCAAGACCATCACTTATGCGAATGACGTCGTATTGATGGCCATGGTCGAACTCCTTCCTATCCTTAGTGATCTATTGGAAGGCGCTTTGAAGGCACTAGTCAACTGGATCAAGAAATGTGAACTACTGGTCAATCCCCAGATGAGCGAGCTGGACATCAACAGGAAAATCATTAGTCTACATTACCTTCCATAGTGAGCACTCTCCTAAGAATCTTGGGCAGGGCAAGATACCTACACCATTGTGGTTCCTCTTCTCAAAATAAAATCTCCTAAAACTGTTAAACGACTCCAGCTTAAACTTCTTAGAAAAGTTAAAAAAAATTGAAAAAGAAGCGAAATCTATTACAAATTATAGTCGATTCACAACACCAAATCTGTTCGCCATTTTCCACTTATTGTGAATGATATCTGCGTGGTAAACAAACTAAAAACTGTCAAGCCCGTGAAAAAAAAACCATCTGTCAACTGTCAGAAGGAAAAAGTATAAATCAGTTTGTAGTACTAGTACTTAAAACTCTTTTACCCATAATTTCTTTAAAAGTGAAGCTCGCGTCATGAATTAAATGAAGAAAGCCATGGAAGCAACTGGAGACCAATTGATTTTAGCCACAGGTGGCTATGATCACACAATAAGACTCTGGCAGGCGCACACAGGCAATTGCATTCGAACCATTCAATTCCATGAATCCTCGGTAAATATGAATAAAATTGAATATAAACTTCTTTCCTAAACAAAAATCAATCGTAGCAAGTTAATGCGCTAGAGTTCTCGCCGGACAAGAGCATGGTAGCCGCATGCGGATATCAGTGCGTACGAATGTACGACATGGACACAAATTTCAACAATCCCATAATAGCATTCGATGGTGCACAGAAAAATGTAACCCGCCTGGGCTTTCAAGATGACTTCAGGTGGATGTTCACTGCTGGGGAAGATTGCCGAGTACGCATTTGGGACATGGACGGCTCATTTGCTTACAGTACCCCATCATGCTCACGTGTGTTTGACTGCCAAGCACCGATAAACGCCGCCTGCCTGCATCCGAATCAAGTGGAAATCGCTGTTGGATCACAAAGCGGTGGCGTTTTCCTCTGGGATGTTAAGTCCGAGAATCACGATCAGCTAGTTCCTGAGGTAGATGCTTCTATTCAAGACATCGCCATCAGTCCGAATGGTATGTACCTGGCGGCAGTTAACAACAAGGGCAACTGTTACATTTGGACGCTTTCCTCGTCCAACAGTCAGAAGCTCAGTACATTGACAGCTAAACAGAAAATATGCGCTCACAAACGATATGTCCTTCGTTGTAAGTTTAGTCCGGACTCAAGTCTGCTTGTTACTACATCCGGAGATGGGACCGCACGCATTTGGAAGGCAGACGATTTTCAAATGTGGCAGGAACTTACAGTCGAAAACTATTGGATATGGGATGCGGAATTCAGCGCTGACTCAAAGTATTTGTTCACAGCCTCGTCGGATGGTATTGCACGGCTTTGGAAATTAGAGACAAAAAGTCCCGAAAGAAAGTACATTGGTCATACCAAGGCGATAACGGCGCTGTCATTTAAAGACGAAATAATTACTGAGTAGGTAAAGGTCCTAAGCTAAACTTAATATAAAAGTCATTCAATAAATTGTTTTATATTATTTTTAACTATACATCCTGGCTTTTGTGTTTTTTTTTAAATCGCTCCACAGAGCTTCCTTCGAAGAAATGGGCTACGATTTCCCTTGGAACCCTGTTTCGCCTGCCGGTTGCCTGGTGTCCTCTCTTATTTCGACTTGCAACAACTTTTCTTCCAGTAGCTGTCCAAATACTTGATTTGATAATCTTCAGTGCTTTGACCCTACTCAGGACGCTGCGCAGGAAGAAAAGAACAATTTTTATAGTTGACCTCAAGGAAGACTTCCAAACCAACGTAAGCAGCGCCAATACACCGCTCGAACATGTGATGAAGGCACTATCTTTGAGTCTGCTATAGAATTTCAAATGAATTCCATTGAACATACATTTTCACTTCATCGATCTGAAACAGTTCCGCCAACACGTTCCCTATCCTAGTTTCATACAATACAAGGTCCACTTACAATTTAGGGACCATTTTGCCGAAGATGAATCGATCAACAACACAGCTCAACCGGGTATAGAACGTTGAAAAGCTCCAGTAAACATATTTGTAGCTGGACCATGGCAATTCATCAAAATAAGGTCGAAAGACATGGCTATTAGAGAAGACCCAGGAATGGATCGAAGTTTCACTTAATACGTAATCGCCATTGAAGTCCAAAGGACGCGGCTACAATGCTTGCGATTACCTTAACGTTTTCCATTGCTTCCTGGTTTTGATTTCACGTACGAGCCTCAGCCTGTTTCGTAGAGCAAAAGTAAACACAATCTTCCTTGTGAGCCCAACACAATTGTTACAAGCCATGCTTTTATTGAAATCATATTTAATTTCTTACAAACAAATATTAAAATATATGTAATACTAAATTTTAACAGTGCAAAATGGAATCATAAAATTTACTCAACATAAGCAATACCCTTAGCTACGATAGACTCCTTTATTGGATCGGGATCATCGCCCAGCTTGTAACCCACAATGCAGGTCACATCTACATCAGCCTTAGTCGGATTCAAGAGTAGCATTACTTGAGTAATGAGTGTCGGCGGTCGAAACGGTTTGTTTGGCGGCATAGAGTCTCCATTCGCCGGAAGTAGTCTAACTTTACTTGGCTGAAAGAAACAAATCAGAGTGAAGTCCTTAAAACAAATGAAAAACTCTGATACCTTTCGAACACTTGCGTCCAGCTGGAAATAAGTCACAGGTAATTTGCTTTGGTTGGTAACCGAAATCACAATCACGGACACATTAGGGCTTGGTCGATCCGACGTGAAGTTCAGGGTGATCTTTATATCGTCATCGAAAATAATTTGTTCGTGCGTTGGATTTACATCATCGAGATCCACTTGGATGTCTGCCAAATGAACCACTGGTAAGCTTTTCTCCTTCGTAGTGGCTTTATCGGATTTCTCCAGCTCCAGTTCCTCCGAGATTATTACATCTTTCGAGTTATTTTCGATGGAATTATTGTCATTTGTGTCTGCGGTTACTTGCTCGAAACCACTAGTTTTGAGGAAAATAGGATCAACTTTTTCCGGTGGCGACCCTGGAGTAGGGGTAACCGAAGAATTGATGACCATTTTCTCTTTTGCCAATGCATTCAGAGACACTCTTTCCGGTTCTCTGCAAAATCCATTCCATCAGAAGAGATATAGTGCTTAGCTCATCATATACTTACTTTTTGAAGCTTCTTGTCCTCTCCGAAGCTTTTAGGTTTTCTTTTAACAATTCCTCGCTGAGGATGTCGATGTCTTTCAGTCTGCTGAAGTCATATTTCTGTAATGTATCTTCATTGGCTTTTGGTAAGTGCTCCTGGTCGGTAGCACTTATTGAGATGGGTTCCAGTAGATCCATGCTATTGAACATGCTGCGCTGAATTGTTGAAGTTGTGTCATTGTCGCATTTACCAAAGATTTCACTGAGTTCGTCCAGGGGGTTTAGATTTTCATTCGGTTTGTTATCGGCTTTAGTTTTATTCGGTTGAGCTAGCAAATCTGCTAATAAATCTGATGTATTCAGTGATGTTGTGGTCGGTTGTAAGGGCAACCTTGTGGAAGCTACCAATTTGGGGGTTTTTGGTGTAAATGTGATGGTCTTGTAGCGTTCAATAACTGCTTGCAGGCGGTCGTTGATTTCAAAAGTTTCAACTGAAAATTCGGTTAAAAAAAGAAAACATAAAATGTTGTAGCTTATTCTCAGCGCTACTCGGCGGAGAAGATTTTAGAAATCTTCAGAAAGTCAAGGACAGTCACAACTAATGAAACATAGCGCGCAGACTTCTTACTGAAGTGTCTTCAGGTCAGCAGAAGTTTTGAACAAAAGAACCTTTTTTCTTGAAATTCTTCTGTGATTTTGTATTCTATATGCACTGTCTATGAAAATATGCTGAAATATCTCACACAGTTCCTCTTTACATGCAAATAATCGATTAAGTCAGACTTTGTATGTTCTGTTGTAGACATAGTCTAGCTTATCTGCAAAAGTTGCATACACGATCGCTGCAGAAATAAAGTAAACAACTAATCTCTTTACTCACCAATGAGATCTTCATTCGTGTTATCAATTAGTTCGGGTAATCGCTCCATGATAGGTAAATAGTGTTCACATGATTCATACAGCTCCTTAATAAGACTGATAGTGTCATCTCCGTCGTCGTTGTTGCATTTCTCATAAGAATCGAGCATTTGACTTAAAAGTGCGACAGTATTCTGGACTTCCTCGAGCTCAGTCTTATGTCGGCACACTAATTCCACTCTCCTTGCATCCTACACCATGGAACTTTTGATATAGTCACATGAAAATTAGAAAATCCAAACCAAAGTTTACCTGATTAACTCTAGACTGTATCAAGAGATTGGCCCTTTTCAAATCTTCCGCATTACCGCTCTGCAGTAATTTTCGGAATTTCTCTTCGTCAATTCCCATTATATTGTCCTTCTTTACCGGATTTATGACCGGAGTATGCTCATTGCCTTCCTTACGCAACAAATCGTAGGCCTCGCGAATTTTCACCTTGTCCGGATATTCCGTTGTCCAAAGAAGTAGACAATCCATAATCTTCTCTCGTATTGGTGTCGGTGTTTTGTCACCCTGATACTTTTTCGAAACTAGACGTATCAGATCGTTTAGGAAGCGAAATTTCGACACCTCATCCTGGAAATTACTACCGCACTTGGCCATACATTCTTCTAAAAGCTTTAATCGAAAGAAAAAAACGTAAATTTTATATTCCCTTTGTGCAGACTCAAATTACGAACCGATAGCGCTCTAATGGATTGAGTTACATTGACAGATTGAATTTTGGAGACTATCAGAACTGTAGCCGTATGAATCAACGTCGGATCATTGCGAATTGTCACACAAAAGATTTGCACAGCAAGTTCGTCGACATTTTCATCGGTAGGATTCGTAGCCCGATCTGTAAAATAAATAAAATATTGAATGAAAATTGGGGGAAACCCCGTCAAATTGGACAAGGACGTGGCCAGTTTTCCTTACTAATCATTGCTTCCAAGAGGTTGTTGTTTGATAAAGCCATCAGGATGTTAGTTCTTTTCTAATATTGCAGAGGGAATATTCATTAATACTGCAAATAAGATATTTTCTGCAGTAGGTGTACTGTCATTGGAGTGGAAATACTTTGGGTAAAAATTTTGACAGCGCACTGGTTACCATATACAAAACACGAAATCAAGTTCCAATGAAAAATGTACAAGAAGAAGGAAGTGATGAACGAATAGTGTGGAATACATTGAAAAAATAACAATTTGGAAATATCCTGCTGAGAAACTATTTGCTTAGACAATAGACTACCAATTGGCACTGCTTGAGATGAGAGAAACACAAGGTTTAAATAGAATTCTGCAAATAGGTTCTGAAGAGCCAGCCACTAAAGATCGAAAGTTCAGTCCTCGCCACTGTATGTTCTTGTCAATGCGATGACAAACGATTTAGAACTGCTTTTGAATGGAAAGTGACAGATTTCAGGTCTTAAACAAGAAAAGGCCTCCATAATCGCCATGTTTTCCCCTTGCCAAATCCAGGTGTAAGGAGAGAGGAGGATTCTGGACCCTCATCACTACCGATGACAACCAACTGACGATATCGTTCTGAGATGGTGTGTCCAATTAACTTTTGCTTCAAGTTACGCGAAAAACTGTCAAATACTATCGATGGAACAAACTATAAATGAGAGCGTTCGTTGCTCTCCTATAGACGACGATCGTCTTAAAAGTTACCTGTGGAAGGCCCAAGTTTCTTCGAGACCATACATATCATATAGAAACCCCTTCAGAGCAGTAACGGTCTCAAATTTTCAGAAACCCATCAGGACTTTCAGTATTTAAAGCGCTTCGTCCTAAGATAAACAGAAGCCCAAGAAAATGCGTAATTCGCCAGATTGATGGAAATATCGACATTGTTAAGACCAGCGTCGCTGAGGATACATGTTTGTCAATACGATGACGAGCATAGGAAATAGGACTTTGGTATTGCGAAAAAGTTAAGCAATACCTTTCAATGCACTAAATCAACCGAAAGCAAACAGACAAACTTGTCACATTTAGAGTCAAAATAACCCACAAAAGGTTCATGAAATGGTTTTCATTCACAAACATGAATTGTTTTGTCCATATTATCAAATAAATTAAAGAATCAAAAGGTTGACAGTGAATAAACCAAGATTATGGAATCATTTTCATTTATCCAAAATAGTAATAGAATTCCTAGAGCCAACTGGTGTTCCCAAAATACGCATATTGCTTAAAAAAACGGTCCTACTTGCGTGTCCAGCCTAAAAGACACTTTTGTTTAATTAATTGCAGTTGTCAAATAAAATTTGTTTCATTTAAGCGTTTTATATTTTTATTTTTTAGTAAAGTAAATTCTATGCGTTCGCATGAAATAAAACTAACTTCTTTGAAATTTGTTAAATAATCCGCAAAATGACGTGCGTTGTCGATTGGAATAATGTTTGCTTGGTTTGTTTACAAAAAGGCGAACATCGTAGCGTCTTCCAAAAAGACGAGGACACAGGGCTGACTATCGCTGAGAAAATAATGAAATGCTCTGATTTTTCCATCAAAGAAAGCATTGAACAACCAGATAATATTTGTTTGCAATGCCTTGAGGATCTGAATGTGGCATATAAGTTTCGCCAAAACTGTGAGCAGTCCAATTCCATCATTAAGGCAATACTTAGCAATGACAATCGTGAATTGGAAGTTAGCGGTCTACGCATAAAAATTCCATCAGGACTAAAGGTGAGGAATGTACTGCCAGCGTCGGCAGACAATACGCTTGATGAAAATCCACTTCATGAAGATTCGATAAAACACGAAGATGACGAATGCAAGGCTTCCGATGAAAATTTCGATTCCACTGATTACATGGAAAACACAGAAGTTTTGGATGATGACGATGACGAACAGCAGGCTGGTGAATTTGAAACAGCCTACGAGGTAATTGAGAAACTTGAACTTATTCCCGAACTAAATGAGCTGAAAGTACCACGAAAAACTAAATCGAAGACTAAATCACAAGGAGAAACACAGAAAAGGGGTAGAGGGCGACCCAAGAAGGCATTCAGTCGAATGACTGATCCCGATTTCACAATACTACCAACGGAAGTTGGTTGTATTACCCAGAAGCACAAAGCGCCGCCTGAAGCTAAACCGCAAAAAATCTGCGAGATCTGTGGAAACAGCTACAAGTATCAGCATGCGCTGAATAGCCATATGCGACGTCACAGAAATGAGCGGCCCTTCAATTGTGAATTCTGTGACAAAGCGTTTGTATCGGCCGTCGAGCTGCGTCGGCATATGCGTGTACATACCGGTCAAAAGCCGTACGAGTGTCAATACTGTGACCGTCGATTCTCGGACTATGGCAGCCGAATAAAGCACGAACGTACGCACACCGGCGAGAGGCCATATGCCTGCTTTACTTGCGGCAAAAGCTTCGCTTACGCCCATGTCTTAACAGTTCACATGCGTACCCATACGGGCGAGAAGAAGTACATATGCACCGAATGCGGAAGAGGATTTACGAAAAAGGCATACCTTGACAACCATATGTCCCACCACAAGATCGGTCCTGGCGGAGACGACTCCTTTGAAACATCAGATGCGGTAGCACCCATCGCCGAGCAGTACGAAGAGAAGATGCAGTTAGACGGATATATGGTTCTTCCAGTCAATGATAGAATTCAACCAAAAGAAGAGGAATGTGATGATGTCATTCTCCAAGATGAATACCATTCGATGGAACATGTATCGGTACCGTGATGAAGAGTTACTGAAACCGATCTATAATTATATCTCTAGACATAAGATGTATGTAAAATAAAGTTGAATAACTGTTAGTTAACTGTAAATCACTCAAATTCAACTAAATTGAGTTGACTACAATAAATAAAAACAAAAATATAAACATGTTCCTCTCCTTTGTGCATTTTCTAGAAGGTTTCCCACTTGTGCTTATGGATGAGTCATCATGCTTCCGAGGAATAACTTCAATTTATTTGCGAGGTGTAGGGAGACATCGCCACTCATCAGGGTATATCGGGTTTCTTATTGTTTTCAAGTTATTATGCGCCTTGCAGCACTTTTAGGCTTAAAATGTGCAACGAGCTATTAATAAATATGCAAATCCTTGCCTGGAAAGCAATAAGTGTCGGTGAGTGCGCTGAGTGGTGAGCGGTAAGATTGGAATTTCCGGGCAAAATAATACAAATGTTCGTGACGTCTAGTTTGTTCGGAACCCAGACCCCTAGATTCTCAGAAACATTAATTTATTGGCGCGGTCGCATCAAGCTTACGAATAACTATTCACGAGAACAAGGATTTTAGAATGCTAGACGAGTATATCGGAGGTTAGTTCACAAAAATACTGAGAGCTAGGTTAGGGGGTTGCTGCACTTGCAAAAGTATAGGCTCATTCGGACATCAGCGGATGTAATGTGTTCCCCGGTGTGGGAATTAATGGACAAAACAGTTCAACAATCAGTTTATTGCGAGGACGTTTCTCCTGAACCATCCTGGGCCCTCATCACATACGACGGCAATTGTCTGACTGTCAAGCACTATCGATGGAACTAACTACAGGCGACAGTGTTCGTTGGTATCGTTTACTGACTGGAGATGCCTATTAATGACCGAGGAGGCTCTCAAAACCTCAACACATATTCAGAAAAGTAGTTATAACTCACATAAGGAGGATAAGTACGATCTTGAATGAAAATATCAGATGCAGGGGGAGTGCAGGTTAATGGTAGGTAGGTTGGGAGGTGACTGCAGCCAAAGGAGTGCGATCTCACTCAGATCGCAACAGAAAGAACAATAATCAATCCAACATATTAGTCCATGGCAGAAGGCATCGTGTTTTAGGTTGATTTCAAGTAACGTGTAAGCTAGTTCGCTGAGGTCGTTAAGAGACTTGGGCATTCGCAGGGGAAGTGCGTCGTGTCTACCCCTGGATCACTGGAATCTCTACATACATACATACATAGGTCTGTGCTGCTGATTCTGAGATTGTGGCCTTTGAGGATACTAATAAGGATGGTATCCTCCTGTTTTGTCTTGAATGATACGAGTTCTGTTTTTTTTTTTTTTTTTTGTATTAAGCCCTGTGGAGAGTGCACTCCACCTAGCGTTGGCCATGTTTTGGTTGTCCAAGGTAATTTCTGAGGCTGATGGGCGTTTGGACCGAGTGATCTATTGGTAGATAGTTTGATTCCGAGGATGTTCTAGTCATTTATTTAGAAACCACCAGACCAGGCAGCCGTGTGTAATAAGAGGCCAAACGATGGCAGTGTACATCCAATGGATGGTAGACTGGAAATTCTACTGCTTGGGTAAAAAGCTATCGAGACCTTCTTAGTGAGTTCTAGCGTATTGTACTTCTAGTTCAGTTTGCGATCCAATGCAATGTGTTTTGGTTTTGGCGTCTCTCTTTAGATTACGCGGCACGAAACCCGGTGTAACCCTCTTATTTGGAAATAGAAGTTTGGCAAGAACTTTTCTGTCCACAACATGAAAGCATCATCGCCATGAGCGATGGCCCTGACCCCGTTTAACACTAATTCTGTAAGGATTTCGTTAAGCACTAGATTCCACAGCAATGGCGATAGCACCTTCTTGAGGTTGAGAAAAACTTTTCACTATTCGAAGCCGATGTCGGAGTAAGGCAGTTCTATAGTTCTATAAAGTATTATACACGATTGTGTAGGCAGGTTCGAGTCCCTTAGGAGAAGTAATTGAAATGTGTAGGGTGTAAGCTGAAAAGAATGATAAAGCTGAACGCCGTTTTGTTTTATTAGATTTAGGTTCCACTTCGATCCGCTGATGTGCTTTTGCTTGAGCTTAGATGCAAATAAACTAAATAAGGCGAGCAACATTGGAGTACCCAAGCCATGTGATTGTGTTTCCTTTTTAGTCGTCTGCTACCTGTTGGTAACAACTAATCAATATTTTTTACCTATATCGGTAGCCATATACCCGAGCACTATCTCCCTTGAATCCTTGACAAACAATCATTACCCCAGCGAAGTAGGAAAAAAAATAAAACCTACTATGCACATTCGTTCGTACAAATTTGAGCATTTTTATTACATTTATTGTTATTTACAAATTAATTTAAATAGAATTAAGATATAAAAGAAAAACAAATTAAATAAACTGTCTCTGTATGTTCCGCAGAAAATCAATAAAACTTGATTTTTGTCTTCAGTCCTAACAGATAGTTGTGAAAAGGGTTACTACATGTTCAGTATGTATACGCAAATATGGAAATAAATAACTTTAAAGGTAAGGAAGAGCAGTTAGTCGATAAAATTAGTCTTCAAATGTTAGCCGTGATGGACCGTGTTTCTTCATATAGCGACGGTATGACTTGTACCTTGCATTCTCTGCCAGTGACTTTTTCATTTCCTCGTCCTGTTCCTCTTTCCAAGCCACAAAGTTCTCCTTTTTCCACAATTCAAGGTCCAAATACTCCTGAATTTGTTTATCCTCGAGTGATAGAAACTGATTCTGTCCCATGTTCATGTTGCGACGAATAATGTAAAGCTTCTCCTCTTCGCCGTACGGCTGTTTCAGTATTGTGAACTTCCATATCCATTTCGCGTACCAAATAAGATACTTGACGATAGTGTAAGGCAGTATTAGCAATTGTATCCATATGACGTCGAAAAGAGACGGCTTGGCGTAGCCTCCTTTAACGTCCATCTTCTCTTCTATTACTTTGCGAATGATTTTTTCCAGTTCTTCCTTTTGGTCACTTTTTGGCAAGCGGTTCCTTCCCTTTTTATTGATCTTCTCGTTGATTTCATCCTTGGCCATCTCCAGTGCCTTGTTACGGTATTTCGGCACAGTGGCGAAGTACTTTATCGCCGAGTCGTATCGTTGCCAACCCGAGTAGTACTGAATCACCGAGACAATTGTCAGCGTGACAACAATCACAATACGCACATCCACCTTAGGAGCAACACGTCGTCTGTAGTACCTGTAGTAATGCGCATAGTATTCATTGGGATTGTCCAGCATATAATCGTAGTCAGTCCTTGACTCGTCATCTTTCAGTATCTCGTAGGCCGTAGCTACTGTTTTGAATTGCTCTTCCGCCGTTTTCTTTGCCTCATCGCCACGATGTAAATCCGGATGGTACTTACGTGCTAAGGAACGATATGCTTTGGCGATTTCTTGCTTAGTAGACTCCCTGGTCACTCCGAGAACATCGTAACAGTCCTGTTTGCCACAATACAAGCCTTCCATGAGGCCCAGACACACGGTGGGTAGAAGCACAAAAGTGCAAAAGATTAGCTTAATGGAAAACATTTCGACTTGTATCACTAAATGCCAATTGATGGATTAATTATTATGTTAATAAGTTCAGTGGCTGGCGCACGTTTCTCGATTCCATCCGCGTGCCACGTACCAACGGGTTGTTAGACGATGCGATGACCTGGCCGTGACACGAAAAATTTATTCACAAAAACTGTCCGAAGAAGAGCTACAACAACACAATTACATGAGTTTTATAGAAAAGTTGACAGACAGCTGATAACCTGCAAATCGAATTGAATTAAAGGTGTGTTTGGTTTATTTGACGAAGAATTTCATGACAAGGGCTTTGCTGTCAGTGTTAAGAGATGAAAAATTGAAAATTGACATTTTTATGAGGTTTTCTTCAAGGTAAGGTAGGTAGACATCAAAAAGGATTTATATTGATGTGCATAAGTTGTCAATCAGATTGTCTCAGCTGGTAATATTCTGAAAATTAATGGAAACTGAGTTGATCACTGAATTTGGAATTCATTTGACGTTTTGATATCTATTTTGTTTGTTTGGACTACGATGGGATTTATAGACGTCAAATCGTATGGTAAATCCACTGAATTGAGTCAGGATTTTGGTGGATTTAGGTAAAGACTTGCTCAATTCCGGATTTTCTTTCGGCGGACACGTAGGAATGACAACAAATCTGCTCAGAATTGAAGAGTTTGGACTAATTTTAACTAAAAAGTGTATACTTACATCAATTGTATCCACGATTTCCTGTATTCTTTTATTTTTGAACATCAGACTTTACAAATCAGATATATTGACATCACAATTTTGTCAGATAAATTTCGAACCAAAGCCCAATGTGACAAATGCCCTATCTGTTTGAAAACTATTTCCATAACTGTACTCTTGATTGACAGTTCACTGAGTACACGTGTTTTGACTTGAATTTACTAAAAATTAGAAGATTGTATTTTGTATTCATTTTGAAGAAAAAATTGTAATAATTGTTATGGAGACAATTAAGAAAAAACGTGTTTCCAAGAAAAACAAAGCATCCTGGCGTAAACACTCAGATATTAAGGATGTAGAGCAGTTTCTTGAAGATCAGCGACAAGAGGAACGAATTGGGTTTGTTTAAAACTGAAATTTTTGCACTTTTACATACAATTTTACAAATCTATTCGTGTTTAGAACTTTTGCTGAAAAGAAGGACGAAGATCTCTTCCAAATCGATGTTTCGTTTCCTTTAAAGAAGCCACGTCTTACAGAAAAGAAAAAACGTAAACTAAACGCCCAAAAACCTTTGAGAAGTTTTGCCGCACTAGAAAACACATCCAAGGTGGAGGACCCTATCGTCAAGAGGTATTTTATTTTCTGCAAAAATCCTTGACTGCAGGCAGTAAATATATTTTTATTTGCAGAAATCATGTTAATCAAAAAATTAGTGGACGAAACATAGAAGCAGAAATCCGAAATCCGAAATCGCAGAGGCATATCCAAGCGAACAAGGATCGCATGAAGTACTACGACAGGTTAGCCAAAAAGTTGTCCAAAGACCGAGTCTCCAGAGACTTCACAAAGGACATATGGAAAGAGGAGGATGTACGTGACCGTGCACCTGGCCTCAAAGATAATTGGATAAGTAAGGATTTGTCACTGTATATTCTGCAAAATGTTGGCAAGAATGCCGTAAAAGTTCACGACAGCATCAGGCATAAAACAACGAAAGCAAAGTAAGTGCAAAATTGACTGCATTTTACGCAAATGAGTATAAGAAAAACTTTTGTTTCAGAGCATTCGAACCCCCACACCCTGGATTGAGTTACAATCCGTCTTTGAATGCACATAGGGATCTCATCAATAGTGTGTCGAGCAAGGAAGAGAATATAATCAAAGTAGAAAAACATTTGAAGAGGGTTACCACGGATATGTTTTCTAAGGTAACTCCAGAGGAACGTGATAGGCTACGTTTGAGGGAAATGTCATCCGGTTTGCCTGTGGAAGATGGAGGAGATGAAGTAGCTGACGCGGATGATCCCAATGATTGTGAACCGTACAGGTCGGTTAATCCACCTGTGGCAAATAGAAAAAAAAGCAAACAAAAGAGACGAAAACAAAAAGAACAGAAAGTCATTTCTAATGAGCTGCAAAAGAAGAAGGATCTCAAGAAATTGCGAGGAGACATACACAAGTAAGTTGAACGATAAATAGAATGGGGCTGAGGGCAGGGACAAGCGAGATTCTATGAGGCCTATGAGGCAGGTTAAAGTGGTGTAAGAAATGTATTATTGCAACTCGTTAATCCATGGCGGGAGTGGTCCTCCTCCTGAACCAACCCGGTTTCGTTATGAATTTTGAGGTGGTTTTAGGAGGCGTGTTAGCTAATTCGTAGAGTTGGTCGAAGAATACTTTCCAGAAGTTTTGGTGTCCGATTCGCAGAGGAAGTGCGTCCTGTCTTCTTCGACCTCAGCGTCACTGCAGTCTCTGATTTCTACTGAGGTGGACCCCCTGTGAGAACATCGATGAGGGGAGACAGGCGCCTTTTTTCGTTAGACTGGGCCCAAAATACCCTCGAAAAACGGCACGAGGAGAATGCGCTCTACCTAGCGTCGGTCATGTTGTGGAAGTTCGTAGACATTGGAGGAAAGGAGGCTAATGTGTGGTAGGACCGAGTGGTGCGTTGGGATGTTGCGTGGTTCTGAGGCTGTTCTCATTACATCATCGTTTCCTTTCGTGCCTAGAGCTCAGTTGCGCCGGCTCTGTTGTTGCGAGAATTGAGGATGTCGGATAGGAAAGGATTCACCTGCGTATGGTTTACAGCTGTTCTAATGGGTGTTAGGTTTACATTCTGAAAGATCCCTTCTGTGTCCAGGAATGGTGCTAAGGTGAATTTCCTTTGGTCCAGTGACTGGTCGAGTAGCGCTGTCTCTATTGAACGGCTCTTCATGCAAGCGTGATGGGCAAGTGAGACGTTTCCTGGAGTTAGTTTGGAGCGATTGTGGATGTCTAGTACTCGTTCGAGGTTCTTAAATAGAAAGGATGTAAGACTGATCGGTCTAAAGTCTTTCCCTGTGGTGTGGCTGGGCTTTCTCAGTTTGGGAATAAAGATGACGTTGATTTCTCTCCAGGATTGGGGAACGTAAGTACTCCTCTAGCAACTAATGGAGATTTGAGTGAGCCACGAAACGGAATAACACTTTAAGTCTTGCACCATCATAGGAATGATTCCGTCAGGTTTCGTCGACTTGTAGGATGAGAAGGTTTCAATGACCCAAACTACTTTCCTGTCCGGACATTTGTGGGCATTTGTCTTGCTAATAACTCCATATTTTCCTCATGTTTACACTAATCCCTCTATTTTCGCTTACAGAATAAAGAAAATTAAAACCGAAGTCGAAGAAGACGCAGAGCAACTCAATCAACTGAAGAAGCGTCGCAAACGAGTTGCAACCAAGAAGAAATTCGAAACCAAACGTCTAGGTCGTTTGAAGTTCAAAGAACCCGATGTAGACGTCAACATGCCCGAAGATATTGCTGGCAATTTGCGAAATGTAAAAGTAGAATCTAGCCTCCTAGTAGATCGCTTCAAGAACTTCCAAAAGCGGAATATCCTCCCAACCAGCGTCGAAGTTGGAAAGAGGAAACCAAGAAAAATCAAGCGATTCACACGCAACTCCCACAAGGAACCAGGCGTGTCCATATCAAAGAAGAAAAAATAAAACAACTTATTCTTTGTATTTTCTTTTTTTTTTTTTTTTAATGAGAATTAAATAAAATTGTCGCTGTAAAATTCGTTTTGTTTTTAAACTTAATAAACACTATGGCAACAAGAGAGCTTGAGATGATGATGTCGATGATTCTTTGGTAATAAAAAATTGTCCTGTTAACTGTTTCGAGAGAGGCACATCTATCGGTTCTTAGAGACCTACTTTCTTCCAAAACGACTTTAGCTTAGAGTCAGTCTCGAATATACTTCTCACCATGATAACCTGCAGACCTCCGACTAAGATCATTGCTAAGATCTGGAAGAATGACCAGGCGTTCACCTTGAAATAGTTCTCCTCGGCGATGTTACGATCTCGTGCTTCGTTTGATCGTAGTAGGTCTTGAATTTGGCGCGCTTTAACGATAAGCATTCGGATACGACCGATGTAGTCCATGATGTCTTGTATTTTCATTTCGTAGAATTCTTCTGGCGACAGGCCTTCAAGTATATCATTCCAGGCTTCAGTGTTATCGCCTTCCTTCTCGACAATCAATTCAAAAAATACTGTTTTGCGATTAAAGGAACTAAAAGTGTTATCAAAACAAAAGCGATAGTCTCCATCCTTTTTGACTTCGTAGCGATGGATGTTTTCCGACTTTTTGTAGTCTGATACGATTATTAAGCCAATCGGCTCGGACAGGGAGAAGCTTATGTCCAATTCACCATGACCTCCGTCGATTACTTGGTACTCGATGTCGATTACCTCGCCGGTTTTCACGTGATGAAAAAAGCATTCCTGCTTGCCCGCTTCCACATGTACAGTCACTTCTTTGTCGTAACTATTGGATGCAGTGAAGGTGAATGTGGCCAATAGAAGTGCTATGTGAAATTTGGAAAACTGCAAAGGAAGTGGATTTAGTAAGATTATCCCAAAGTTTTGGATAAATATTATGATTACCCAAGCCATTCTTGATTAATTTCTGGAAATGAACTACAAACGTCAAACAAACGATGTCAAGCGGTAGGGTTGCCAATTGCTAAATTTGCGCAAACAGTCATGAAACCAGGGAGGGAATTTGGAATTTCGTGTGAGAATCATTGAGCGAAATGATTGTCCACAAAACACAGCTTTAGATTATCCTTCTGCCGAGGATTGACGCCATGCTTGATCAAACTGAATATCTTTGAACCTTTTTGGGTACAAGGCTTCGGAAATATAATATCTGAGATCCTTAGACCAACGGAAAAAGTTTCGGCGTAGTGTGGTATTTCTCTAGTGTGTCATCGTCTCCGTAGCTTGAAGGGTATCGTATAGAACGCAGGTTGGGACAAATATACTTTCGAGGTAATGCAGGATCCGGATCAAACAAAGAATAATATTTTTTTCTAATTGCTGCTTGTGTAGTTACTGGTCGGAGATTCTTGGAATTCTCCCCGGAAGGACGGTCCAGCAGGACAAGCTATTGCCTGAGGTGGCGCGCTTAAAGGGAAAACGGAAGCCAGTTCAATCCAATGGCGGCCCACCTCAGTAGAGTGGGTTTTAACGGCTCAGACCTATGCAGAGACTGCGGTGACACTAGAGGTGGAGAAAGACACGACACGCTTCCTCTGCGAATGCCCAAGTCTCAGCAGAATCACACACCAAACCTTCAGGAAAGAATTTTCGACCAACTCTACGAACTAGCTAACACCCACCCTAAAACTACCTTAAAATTCATAACGAAAACGGGTTGGTTTAGGAGGGCCGCACCCGACATGGACTAAAGAGTGAATTTTCTTTTTTTCCAGATATCCGTTGAAATCTTAGTGAGACTGCAGCCTCCTCATAGTTTTGCAGTCACCTCCTTAACCTAACTATCGAGCTGACTCTAGCAGTTCGGTCTACTCCGGGCTATAGAGTCACCTAAAAACGTAAGTATTTGACAGATGTCACATTACATATCATTTTCCTCCACAAGTCCAGCCAATATTTTGAATCTCCTGACATGAGAATGTCGGTCTGTTTATATTTTTCACTCTATTCTCCCGTGACTCAAATTCGAGTGACATGTCACCACTTCTGACAAGGTGTTTCCAACAATCACAAATCAATCTTTCTGAACGTTGCACAATTTTGAAGTAAATTTTCTGCGCAAATACCAGTTTTGTAAACCCAGCAGAACCCTATGACATTCGCCAAAATGTCAGCTGTTTTTTGACACATCAAATCTTATTTTTCTCTTACCATCAGTTAAGTCGGCGTTAAATGTTTCTTTGTATATTTTGCTAATAAATATACGTTTCGTGATAAGCAACTAACAAAAACTACTGATTTATAATGCAAAAAGTGTAAATAATAACAAACGAAACCAAATATGAAGCAGAAGCATTATTTACTTCTTATTGTGTCTCATGCTTTTATCGGTAAATGAAAAAAAAAAAGAAAAAAGAAATGTCCTTACCACTTGCGAAATCAAAAAAACTAAATTTTTCTCTTAAAGCTGTTGGCTGTTTTTTCCTCTACGTGTACCATGTACGGTCCATATTCGAGGCACGGAATAATTTTAGCCACTCGACGGACCTGCAACGAGAAGCTCTGCTAAGAAAGGAGGATGCGCTCTACTATTCGTTTTATAAGACAATTGTCGAGGAGACGGACTTCTATCGGGGATATCAAAAACTGCTGAATGTGACCACAATCGAGTATCCTCACAGCGTTAACGTTGTACATCGCTTTCATGTACTTCCCGAGATTGTGATAGGGTAACAAATGGCTTTGGTTGTCAATCACTTGGTTATGGCTAATATGTTTGTTATTTCAGTTATTTGTATCATAAGCTCAGACGGTTGAGCAGAAGTCTGGATATACCAATTGTAGCGTGTTGGACGGATGATGATAATCCTCTGTCGGAGCCGGTTGTTATATGCGATGGCATTGGAGAACCATTTCATTTCTATTTGGAGTTTGTGTGGATGTTTGGCGGGTTTACTGTTTTTATAATTTATATGTATGCTTCGTTTTTAAGGTATGTAAACGGTTCCGCATGTGTAAGGTTTCTTGTTTGTCTGTTTTCCTTACTATTGGCCTTCTGTTTATTTTTATACATTTTTATCTTACTCTCATTCATTATGGGTATTGGGTTCTACTGTCGGTTTCATTGATTTTTTTGTAATGCTTTTCGAGTTTATCAGTTTTGCTGGGCGATTATGAATATGGCACAATCAATATGATTGAATACCCTCCTCCGTAGTGTAATTAATTATCTCTGAACATACCTATGTATGTATCTATCTAGCTTTGGTGGGGAAGACTAATTAAATACTCGTTTTTACTTATTAAGATTTATGGAGAGAGAATATCGGCGGTTTTTGTGATCAGCCGGGTTCACACTGGGTTCTTCAAATCAACTTTCTTCTTAAAGTTCCTCTCCGTTGCGGAGGTTGGAAATCATTGTTTGTAATGTGTGTTTATTTGTGACTCTTTTTATTATTTCTGTGGTGGATAGATTGAATTATTCCTGCCTTTGAGCCTTTGTCCCCCCCCCGTTCTTCTTCCCTCTATCACTCCTTGCAGAATTAGTTGAAGAAGTCTGTATTTTTCGTTACGTAATGTGTCCTAGATAATCTAGTTTCTTTTTTTTTTAATTGAATACATTAGTTCTCTTCTCCTGCCTATCGGTCGCATGACCTCTTTCCGTCAACCCAGGAAATACGAAGTTTTCTTCCATATATCCCCATTTTTCTTATCATTGCTCTCGTTAATGTCCAGGTTAGCAGCACTTACCAAATATAGCATTTCACCATTATTTCCTCGACTTTTAAGTCGACTTCTCTGCTGCAAAATACTTTTTTCATTTTACTGAAGACCGCCTTTGCTTGCTCAATTCTGCACTCTATTTCTTGACTAGGGTTTACGTTACTTTCAGTTATAGGTTCCAAGTACTCGAATTTGATAAATCTTTCGATGATTTTGTTGTTTACTTTTAGCTCCAGGTTCGGTAATTGTTGTTTCGTAGTTAAAACCTTGCGCTTTGTTTTGGCGGTGTTAATGCTTAATCCGTAGTTGTTACTCACACTCTTGAGCTTGTTCATTATGATAGCATCATCCGCATATTTTAAGTTATTTACATAGATTCCGTTTGCCTTCAAACCATCGCCACTCTCTCCCATTGCTTCTTTTAAAATTTCTTCGGAATTCATATTAAAAAGTAATGGTTCTGGTTCTTCTTCTTCCATTACTATCTTCGCCTTCTGTCTCCAATATAGATTGCTGATCACTCTGCTGTCGTTCATATCAATACTCTTACTTTCAAGGATCTCCATCGTTTTCTTGTGCTGTACTCTATCAAAGGATTTTTCGTAGTCTTCGAAGTAGAAATAAACGTCTTTGTGTTTTTAAGCTTCGTTGAAAGCGACGCGCCTACCAAAGCCATTTCTAAACTCAAATTGAGAGGAGCTTACATCACATTCAAGTTTACTATATATTCTCTTGTGTATTATTTTTAGGAAAATCTTTAACGCATGGCCTATTAGGCTGATTGCTCTATGGCTTTACTTTTCTTCGGAAGTGTTATAAAGATAGTTTGTAAGCAGTCTTTTGGGATCTTGCCATGCCTATGTTAAGTCATGTATCCCCTTGTGGGTCCTAGGGCCTCGACAATGCCTACGCGTCATAGTGTCCTTCTCAACTATTCTACGCCACGTACTCCTAGGACCGCCGCTTATCCTGCCATCCTGAGTAAGCGGGTTCCATTGCTTTGCGTGGTTATCTATGGACCTGTCACCCTTTCGGAGAGTATGTCCAATCCACTGCCACTTTCGTCGTAGTATTGTTGTGCCTATAGGTTCATGACCCGTTCTCTGATAGAGTTGTTCGTTAGAGATACCGCTTGGCCAGAAAATCCTAAAGATATAACGTAAGCACCTATTGACGAACGTTTGCAGCTTTCTCGTGATAGTGGCGATCACCCTCCAGGTACCACATCCATGTAGCAACATGGATTCAACATTGAAACGGAACAGTCGTAGCTTGGTGGTTAAGCTAATCGCATTGCTACGCCAAACTGTGGAGAGCATCCCAAACGCAGATTTTGCTTTGCCATTGAGTGAAAGTTATATTTTTTGGTTAAACAATGCCATTTTCGTCACCTCACACTCACGCGATGTAGAATATCCTTACCAGCATTCTATTAGAGATACAAGAATATCCAACAGGATGTGTGATTCGGGTTTACGGGTTAAAACAAAGTCAAAAAGGGTTGCCACGTCTTTACCTACTATGGCGCTCTTGTCAACAAAAAGGAGTATATCCAGTTTCCCTTCAATAAAACTCAAGCACAACATTGATAAGCTAGGAACTTTAACGCTGCATTCTCCTTCTCCAGTTGTTCACGCTGTGCATTTTAAGTTTGTCTTTACAACCTGCCTGAAGTTGACGATTCCACATTGCTAAGAAGTAAACATTGCTATGGAGGGTTCGGATTTAGGGAGCAATTAGATGAATTTCTTGTGCGACAATAGTGCCGCCCTCTTTTCCTTTGACTGTTCAACACACATATAATATTATTTTGTTTCGTTTTAGTGAAAATTTATTTGGAGGCATTTACGCCGTTATTTCCTACATTATATTTCATAAGAATGTCTCGAAGATCTACGATCGTCCGGTTGCAAGAGAGAATTTCGCCTTTCCGCTGATATTCTGGCAAATGTTCTACCTGTGTATTTGTATAGACAAAGCTTCAAGGAATAGGAAAACCGATCAGAATCGCTTTAACCCAATCATGGTAAGAATATTTCAAGTCATTTTCCTTTCATAAGTAAATCTATGTTCCCGTTTAGATTATAAAGCTAACTGCCTTGACGACAGCATCATTGCTTTGTTGGCAATTTTCTTCTGTGATCTATGCAACACAAATACTCATAATGATTACCCCATGGAGCCTGGGGCTGGTATCAAGTCGTTTCTCTATAGACTACACCATAACCCAGTTCCTATCAAACATCATCGCATACTACCTCACGTACGAAAATAAAAAGTACTTCTTCGCCTGGCAAAATGGCCCAGCTTTCGCACTGTTCTTCATTAGTTTGGTAAGGATATTCAAGTCACAATCACGATCGGATAACTTTATGAAAAGCATCACCCTCGGAATCCTACTGGCCATTAGTTCCCAGGGGACAATTATTGACTTGTTGGAGAAATCTGGCTACGCTAGCTCCACGGATAATCCTTTCTCTGTGTATCGTGATTTAGTGCTGCAGTGGACACTGCAGCGTCGAACGAACTTCACGACATGTCTCCTCGCATGTAATTCGGATTATGACGAAGTGGATTTGTATGATGTTTGGGAAGTCATCAAAATACTATTTGCAAAGCCTTACTGCCTATACGGGGTTGTTTTGCTGGCGAAATTCCTTCGAAAATGGCGAATACAATCGCCCAAATCTGCGAACACGGACTACGTCGAAAGAGCAAAGAAATATGTGTTAGAGGACTTCTTAGAAGAAAATCACATTTCGATGAAGGACATGTCGAATGAGAAAACCGAACAAGCCTTGAACCAGTGCCTGGCTTTACTGGAGCAATGTGACTATGAGTTCCAGAAATACAAAGAGGAGCGAAACAAGCAAAAGAAAGAGGTTGTAGATGAGCATGAATCCTTTTTAAACGAGATCAAATGCCTTAAAAAACAAATTCATTTACACAAAGATCGTAAAAATGAGAAGCCTCCCGAACCAGAAGTGAATTCAAGTCGTGAAAGCGTTGATGATCAACAGCCGACTGCCAAGACAAGTTCGGTGGAGGATGACGATGTAAGACCGACATCAAGCAATGAAAATCAAGCAGATAATGACACGAAGAAAACAAGGCCAAAGTTGGATCCGAAAGCAAATGGAACTTTCAGTTATCACTACTTGTACAGTCTGGCTCAATTCGCCGTATTTATGTTTATTGGTTTTAGTATTAAGAAATTATTCTTCCTGTGCTACACTCAGGGTTGTGTATTAGCGCCGACGCTTTACTCAAAGTTGCGAAGCAGTAAACACAGTAATTTGTTTTTGTCGATATCGCTTGCTGTATTTCTTACAAGCATTGTTGATCCCGGGGTTGTGGTAAGTTCTCAGCACTCGTCTAGAGAGGGTTCTTCGTAACTTCTTGGTCGTTTCAGAATGTATATGAGGAGTATTTGCCGTCCAAAACTCAAAGTGATAAGTTAGAAAGCATGCTAGAGTGGATAAATATCAACACTGAGAAAAGTGCGGTGTTTGGAGGTAAACATGGGATGTACTATATCTATAATTAGCAACCACAATGAGTTTTTTCTTTTATTTCATTCCCAGGGCCAGTGGATATAATTGGAACAGTTCATTTGACGACGAAACGGCCAATCGTTAACCATGCTCATTTGGATATGCATCAAATCAGGTAATAAACAATAAACTACCTTCTCAGTCTTGTGTTGTTTCATCAATCACTTGTTTCACACTTTTAGCGAACGAACCGAGAGCATTTATTCTGTCTTCAGCAGACAACAATCTTCTGAAATCTACAACCAGTGTTCACAGCTTAAAATTCAGTATTTAATTCTATCCTTCAGTGATTGCTCTAACTCAGCTAAGTATGCCCATAAACGCCCTCAACAAATACAGAACTTTACCAACAACTTTGTTTCTTTTAGTGAAGAGTGCGATATACTTACGATATGGGATGAAATGCAGCCAGCATATCGAAAATATCCACAATTCTGTTCCGAATTGGCCAGCAAAAACGTGCCCAGCTTTTTGAAAGTCTTTTCAAATAAGTACTATGGCATAATCAAAATGTTCTCGCAAAGTGTTCAACTTAACTTAAAGCATAACAAAATGCCTGAAAAATATATGTAGTCGTAATAATTAGAAAATAACAACAACAACAGCAATAATAGTATTCCTTATTAGGACTATTATTTTACTTATTATTGAGTATTCATAAAAGACTTTTGAATATGATTTGTATTCAAGCATATCCTTTAAATAATTTGTTAATAATTTACCTAGACTAAGCTGTTTTTACTTTTTTTTCCCCCCTTTTTGCTCTTATTTAATGCGTAGAGTTAAGTTATTTGCGTAAGTTTTACGTTAGTTATTTTCTTGACTTCAGTGATATAATTATTGAATTTATTTAGTACGTGTCAGAGCAAATCAATTTGTACATTAGAGAAAATTTCATTTATATTGTTAAGATTTTATAAAGACAAATAAATTATGTTAAAGTAAATGCAAATCATAAATTAATGTACTTTTATTTCACTGAACTATCTTCCTACAGAAACACACTAAGATATCCCAGAGTTATAAGAATATTGCGTGTCCATCACTGTTTAGCTGGAGCTCTCCACCAGCGAGCTTGATATCGGCTTAAGGAATTCCAAGAGCATAATGACTCCTATTGCCGTCGGCAGTCTTTATAAACCCAGTGGTCGAGTGAAAGGAAAGGGTGTAGAGAAGGCAGAAGTTGGAAGAAAAAGGTACGAGTTGAGTAAGCCTTTAAACCTTTACAAATCATAATTTTCTTTATAAATATTTGGGAGAGCAAGTCATTCCACATACGTGTTGAGTAATTAAAGACGAACTTCTGAATTTCTGTGGAAGATATAAGGGTATGGGGAAAAGTGCGCTTGTATGGAACGATTAACGTAACAAAGAAGCGGGACACAACTGATTTCATCTGAATATCTGTGGCGGAAATATCGGTATAGGACCGATAGGCATCCAACATTCTGACAATGCTCTAGCGAAGCGATAGTGTTGCAATTTACATGCCTGACCATGGAGACGATTTAATAAAATCAACCAAGTTGCAAGAACTGCCATCCAATCATGTTAGTCACATTCGAATTTTGGACGAATATAACCTTTATAGGTAGATTACTTACTTTAGATAGGGCTACACTCTGGAAAGACTTGCGCCTCAACCAACAAGCCCTTCGACCCAGCTGCCTCAATATTCGCAGAGCAAATTGGTTGAAGTGCCTTGCCACATGAGCGGGCTAATTTAGGCGAGCTCTTCCTCTACTGTGCTGTCCCTTCGGGTTAGAAGATTCGAAACTCTCCGGGCCGGAGCAAGTTGTCCATCCGCTCAACATGACCCAGCCATCTAAGTCGTTGTATTTGAACTATTCTTCTCTTGAGGAGTTCGAGGCATCTGAAGCTACTTTTCACAGCTTTAGAAATGTGATAATTCCAGCGAAGGTATGGGACAACTTGTATGCTAAGCATTGAAAAGTCATTAGATTCTGTAATGTTCATTCAATTTTGTGACTAATTGAACTCAATTCTGTTCTTCGCATCCCAGTTGATTATTACATTAATATAAGAGTTGAGCTCGGTAGACATTCGCTGTCAGGGAGACTCTACAACATGGGGTCTCAGTCGTAGAGTTCTTCAAGACTAAGAGTTGTGGAACTTTTCTTTCAAGATATCTCGTGAGATGGAAATCTACAATGCTTTTTGTGATCTTAGAGAGCACTGATGTTGGGGACAGTTTTATCGCAATTTAAAGTGGTCGCCTGGACTTGCGCGAACTCTTTCCAAGTATGGCTAAAAGCGAAGTAACTTGCTACCACCTAAACAATAAACTCCAGCCCTACACCAAAATATCTCGGCGTCACTCTGCATATAAATTTAACCTTTACACCTTATCAGCATCGCAGTTAAACCTAAGACAAGACCCGAAACAACATTGTGTAAAATCTGCTACTCTGGTGCTGAGTAACATTCTCACCTTTCGCGACTGTCTATCAAAACTTGGAGAGTATATCTCTAGAATATAGCCGTTTCTCAAAACAAATTTGGATTTAAGAGCATTAAACAGTAGGGCCCTTCGATTCACGTGAAAAATATAACACGTACACCAAGAATGCTTGGCACAAGCTAAACCCTGGGTCCTATTGAACCGATCGTTAGAAAATATTTATATTTTTTGTATCGGGCTTCAGAAATATAAGAAAGGAAATCCTGTCTAAAGTCGATACAATGGGCAGAACTGTCCACAAGCTGGGTAGTTCGTATAATCAGGTATTTCTCCAGGAGCTATAGAATTGTTTAGGAGGAGAAAAACATGCATTTGTTAATTTCTCGGCCATATTAGGAAAGCTGTTCTTGTGATTCAGTGATCTAAGCGATCTCGATCTGAGCGTGTAGAACTTAACGATCATTATTACAAAGCAAATGGTTCCAGAAGGAGACCGTTGCACTCCAACCAATGTGTAACAAAACTGTCCAAAATATCGACTCAGATTTGATCCCACATAAACGAAAAACGATTACAATTTCTGTGAGGTAACAAAGTCGGTTATAAAAAAGCACCTGGTTTTAGCAAGATCGCCAACAGAACCTATAAGAACTAAAGGCGTAAATTTTTAAAGTGCTGCAGACTTTATTCATTAATGATTACAACTTGTGCCTGACCTGACCACCGAATGGGGCCTGGACACTGCGTCCCTTCATTTTTGTTATAAACACATTTCTTGTGACCCATTTCCCCTTGCTTGTCACTAGTGGAACATAGAACTATGCCGGTTCATAAAATCATCAGGAATATTGTAGTGAAAAGGAGCTCCACACATAACAGACAGTCACAGTGGTTACATCATGTTTAGAGAAAAGCAAATGGTACAGTATTTCGAAGGAATCCACAAATACCTTAGTGTGTTGTTATAAGGTCTGTTCGCGTACTTTTTGTACCAAAATTCGTAGATAGTGAAATTTCCTGCACTTACATTCGTTGCATGGGGAAATTTTTGACTCTCTCGTGAGCGCTCTCTTCTACAAAAAACTACGAAACTTTTGCGTACTCGTGACTTTGGTGACTTTTCGTAGATTTTCGTCAAAATTCGTTGATTTGGGAGAGTACGGGAACGGACCTATAGTCTTGTAAGTTCTCATCTTTGCTTAACCATTTAGGTTTGATTTTTCAAGATCCTTTATCAGATAGTAGAATATTAATGAAAACTCGTCTGAGCTATCCAAATACCTCGGTGGAACGTTGGTTTTTGTTTTACAATCATACAACAATCTTTGTAAAGCCCCTGCGCTAGTAAATCCTCATGTAACACTCATCAAAATCCGACTATCTGTCCACGCTCTACAGCTCTACAGATACTTATGTAAGTCCTGTATCTCCTTGTGGGTCCTAGTGGCTCGACAATGCCAAGATGGCGATTGTGCGGTTTCTGGAAATATGTCTCAGTTCTCCCAAAACTCTTTCCCAGTTGCTGTGCTTCCTTCTCAACTGTTCTGCGCCACGTACTAATAGAACCGCTACGTATCCTGCCATCCTGACTAAGCGGTCGTGGCGGTCATCCCCCAGGTACCACATCCATATAGCAGCACGGATTCAACGTTGGAACGGAACAGTTGTAGCTTGGTGGTTAAGCTAATCGCATTGCTACGCCAAACTGTGGATAGCATCCCAAAAGCAGATTTTGTTTTTCCTATTCGGCTGGCTACATCCAGTTCGGCTCCGCCATTGGTTGAGACAATACTCTCAAATTATTGAAAACTCTCAACTCTCTCAATCGTTTGTCCAGCAATGCATACATGGGCTGATGAGCTCGGTCCTAGACTGATCATTCTAGCTGATCAGCTCTACAGATGCGTTAAGATGTTTTTGGCTAATCTAGTTAGCAGACTCCACCACCACACAAACAGATAATAAAACACAAACCTCTAGATTTTGTATAAATTTATTTTTCCCTTTTTCAAATAATTGATTATAACGCAATGTACACGGAAAGCCTAGAAAGCATTACATTTCTTTGGTAATAAATAATTCATCGAAATGGAAAATCAATTGAAAAAAAGACTCAAAATATGTAGTTTGTGTTGCATTATGATACCAACGTTAAGTGATTTTTATAAATTTAAGTCTAATAAAATATTTTACTAAAAAATCGATAAAATCAAAAGTATTTTACAAAGCTAACCAATTCGATCGTAATAATCATATGTATGTATGTATTTATACTATTTTTTTGTTTTTTACTTACTTATGCAAATGCATAAATTGCAATCTATGTTTATGTTTTTTTTTTTAATTTTTTTAGGTCAATATTTGATTTGTTAAAAAAATTACCTACAGTCTTTATTAATTACTTTAAAATTATTATTTAATTTTTAATAATACATTGTATCAAACAGCATTATTTTATTTATTTATTTGCAACTATAACAATTAAGGTACCTTCTATGCAATATCCCTTTTTTGTTATTTATATATGTAAGTATATGCCGTTTACTAATTTTATTATTGGAAGCAAATTGTGTGTATAATTTTGGAATGTTAGTTCTTGCTTATGTTAGTATTTTTCATTTGTTTTATTTATTTAAACATTGCGTGTGTAGATAGAAGTAGAGTAAATAACTCATCACAGGTTAGAAGCATAACTTTTAACATTTTTTCGTACAATGTGTGACGCTATTGTGCATTTTTATTTTGTTTTCTCTATGTACTACGTAATCATTTAAATTGTTCTTTGTGATATCAAAAAATGCGTACTTAAAAGGAACTACTCGTGATGCGTTTAAGTAATTCTTATCAAGTAAAGTGAACTCTTATAAATATTGTTGTATTTTTTAATGGAACGAAAGCAGATTAACAAAAAATAAATAAAATAAAATATTGCGGCCAGCAAGGCGTAGAATTCCGAGAATATCAGCGAGGCGGTAAATTTTTGTTTAATCATTTGACTGAGAATTTATGAATAAAGAATTGTGTATGCAGGTACTGTATGGTATGTTTTAGTACTAATTTCATTCGTTCCTTTTTGTTCTAAAAACTATTCTTATGTTATTAAGGCCTTTTGGGAAAATATGGTACTACTGTTAAATATACATTGGTAGCCCAACCACTATTCTTCAATGTAAAGCAGTTTTTTCACGTCAACATCCGATTCACAATCTTACAATCTTATTAAGCCGGCCTTATGTAAACCTAGACACCGTGCGGCCCTTAGCCTTAGACATATTATAGTGGTGACTCTGAAGGTTTGGACTTGATCGATCTTTGGAATCACTCTGACACTCTGGCAGTCCCTAAAGCCTTTCACTAGTTTCACATCCAACAGATATAAGGTCTGCACCAAAACTCGTAGATTATAAAATTTCAAGGAGTCGGGGTAAAATTCTCTCAGAGAGCGGTCAAATCAAAAAAAGTAAATGAACGCATAAGCTACAAAATACGCCCACTTTTTAGACGTCAAAAACAAATACACAAACAACAAAAAATTACTTACAGGGATCTGACAGATTTGACAGTTTTCATAAATCAGTGCAAAGAAATTTCTTGCACTAAAATTCGTTGCATGGGGAAATTTTTTACTTCTCGTAAGCGCTCTCTTCTATGAAAAACTACGAAACTTGTGTTTACTCGAACAGGATTTGGTAACTTTCGTGGGTTTTCGTTTAAATTCGTTGTTTTGGGAGAGTACTCGAACAGACCTATAGTTTTACACATAAGATGGTTCCCAAGGTAGAGGATTTGGAACGAAACGGAAAGAGAAACAAATCTGTCGCAATGTGAACCAAGTGGGTGCTGTAGACTTAGATTTTAGAAAAGAGATATACTGCAGGGGATAAGTCTTGCCCCCGATGATCCCCTGTCAACTTTGGAAGTAGTCTGATAGCGGCCCAATATAAATGAATGTCTGTCCCTGCAGCCTTTCACATTTAACCAATATAGCTTTAAACATAAGCAAGTCCTGAAATAGTGAGCGAATTATGAAGTCAATAATAGTTTTCAAAGACACCCAGGAAAGCAAAGGACCATCAAAAGCCCATAAATAATATGTAAATGTAATACTGACCACATTATTCTTATTGGATAGAATAAATAAAAGAAATTGTAAAGAAATTCTAGCCCTCAACCATTTTGTGTGTTAAGTTTTGATAAATTTGTTTAAATTGAGCGGATGATGCAAAATATCTCAGCCTATATTTTAATTCTTAAAATCATACTCGTTCTTATTGTAAAGGTATATATGTACGTAGTTACTATTAATCTCCATTCGCCTAAGTCATATCAACGTTTTTCCGTTCAACAATTCATTCGATTAATAACAAAGTAAATTAACAATATTTTTGATTTCATTCCGCTTGAAATGTATATCACAGTAACAATCTATATTTTCTTTGCATTAAATTAATATGAACATTCCCACTGTTATTCTTTCTCTAATTGCATTTAATTACATAAATATACTTACATGGTTGTACTGCTTTTTAGTTTGATAGTATATTTGATTTTTAATTTCTTTACAAATAAATTTTACACAAAATAGAATTGTTATAGTTGATTACTTTGCCAATTTTGTAAGAAAACGGAGAGAAATAAATATTGGCAGTGTATGATTATTTGTTTTTCTTTTTTGTAGTTGCATTGTTTAAAGAAATATATTTAAGTTGTGTGGTGAATAATAATTTTTCTGATTTTGAATTTAAATTGACTTTTAAACTCTTACATCTTGTTTAACGTAATATCTTAAAATTAGGAGTTACTTATATTTTTTGTAAAATTATTCTCTTACAGTTTATTTTGTTTAAATATATAATTTATACAACCTGGTACGTTATTTTGTGCGGAAAAAATAATAAGTTTTAATTCTGTTCTGGTTTTCTTTTTATGTAAGCTCGAGGGATATTGGTAATATTGGGTCAAGTGGCTTACAGATAGATTTGGCCTGTTCCATAGGATGTGCATACACTTCATTATATAGTTTGGAGCATACAGAGGAAATATAAGATACAAAGTACTAGGATATGGGTTAAGAGACATATGTACATATAAAGAATGGGTTAGAAAAATCATACCAGTTCCAAATGGACTGTAAATATGGTATGGTTTTATACAAAGATATTTTGAGCTTGTCTACATAGTTTTCAAAATCTAAACCCGGGAGGTTTCATTCAAACACTGAATTAAGCGTTCCTCAGTTTAACAATTTGGACGAAGACCTCATCTTAGGTCTCGCGGGACCTCAAACGCCTTGGAGCGAACAATTGGAGGCAGTTAGCTAAGGACCGGACTAACTTGTTAGTGGAAGGGCAGGATCACCCTAAACTACCTCTTAAGTAAGTAGATGCAGGGAGCCATAATGAGTTCAATTTTCAAATATATCTACGTATTTTTAACTGAAAGATAGTAATGAAAAAAACGTCTTCTGGCTGGTTTTCAATAAAAGAAAAATACAAATATTTGGCCATGTACCCAGGGTTTTGTTTCTCACAACCATTCGTGTTGTGTTATGATTTTTTACAGAAACGGACGGGGTCTTCTGTTGACTGCCGTATACGAATAGCAATTTGTTATTTGAGAACCTTTTCTATTGCAATTATACTCTCGAATGTTTGTCAGACGCTTGCGAGAGGTGCGGCCGTCTAGCAACCTAAGCCGCGGCACACTCACTAGAATACACTTTCGTTCGTCAATGTAGGCATATTTTTCAAGATTGATAAACGGCCATGTTGGCGCAATAGCTAACCACGCGACGTCTTAGGAGTACGTGGCGCAGAATAGTTTAGACGGAAGCACGGCAACTGGAAAAGAGTTGAGGTGAACTGAGACATATTTCCAGAAACTGCACACGTAGGCGCGTAGACATTGTCAATGCCCTAGGACCCACAAGGGGATACAGGACTTAAGAAGATGTTGGCGCAACAGGTCGATGGGACCCAGGGCCTAGCTTCTCACAACTACTCGTGTTGCGCGTGTGTTGGAAATGCATTGGACCATCCTGGAACAAAGTCAAGTCATCCTTAAATGCGAATTCTCCACAAGAAATCTCAAGAAACCGGGGACATCCATATAAATACAAAATATTTTAATTGAGTTTACCGAGTTAACTAAGTTTTTTATGAGAAAAAAGTTTTTTACGTGACAAAATTTCTAACTGGGCAACCGTTTTGGACACACGGAAGTCCTAACGCTGTGTTGGCTTCCGTTCTTGATCTTCCCGATCAGATTTTTTATTCTGAATAGAATTTTATTTTGTAAATCATTACAAAACGTTGTTTTAAAAAAAAATTATTAACAATTTTTGGGGTATTTCTTGTTAAACGAACAAATTCATACATTTTGTTGAATTTTCTGTGTTTATTTTCATCTTTTTCATGTGTTATTGACCGATTTCGATGGTTATTATGATGATGGCAAGTGCAGAATGGATAGCAAAGTAGTTGGAGCTAATGTAAAGCACCTTTCAGCAAATTTGTAAGGGACCTAAAAATGCATAAGATGATAACCATCACCACCCTTCAACGTCATTGATTAGAAAATGTTTTCAAAATCCCCATATACATTCTCTATCATTATTTTATGAAACAACAGCTGGGATTTTGTTTCACCGTAGCTGTTTCAAAACGGCTGCACTTTCTGGAAACAGATCAGTACAGCGCATGGATATATCCAGAGCCTAAACGTGGAAAAGAATCATAGTTTCAATACTAGGTATTAAGAATTGAAAGTCTAAAGATTGCCTATTTTGAACAGTGTGTAGTCAGAAACTGAATGGTAAAAATGGCAGTTTTGGGCTTGTTGGGATTATAAAATTCCTCCGTGTCAAAACAACCCACTTTTCCATCACCTAATATAGCGTTTGGTTTTGGAATCTGTAAAAAACTGGTCAAGATATGTAGGTTTTTAAATACTTGAAAACTATGCTCAAAAGATTCATGTGTTTTGGGCAAATTGTTCAAACAGTACTCAAAACAACCAGTAATGCAATCTATACGTAGTAGAGAACACGTCAGTCCAATTTTGGGGATTTGAGGAGTTCTCCTACCTTGGAAAAGTCTGTAGGAACTTCTCATGCGTTTCGAAAGATCTTGTCTAACTATTGGAGAAAAAATTGCGAAGGTGGGACGGTATGAAGGATATCAACTAAGTGAATTCCCCCAAGGATCTAAGTTTGCGGATACACATTAGTTGGTGAATTAGTGCGAATCTTTTGAGACAAGAGAATGGTAGTAGAAATCTGAATACAAAAATACAGAATAAGTAAGCAAGATTCTTGTACTTTAAAGAGGAGTCGAAGGTCGTTTAAGTTCCTGATGAAACTACTACTTAGTGACTCTCTGCAACGTGGCTAGCTTTCAAGATAATTGTGCTTAAGTGCGAGTATAAACTGCTTAAGGAAAACATTCTACCGACAGGACCATACATTTAGAGTAAACAAATGGAAAAAGGAAAAATAAATCTACAATACACAGCACCAAAACCCAAGTTTACCTTTTCCGCAACCATTATAGAAGATTTTTTAAAAATTAGAGATAAAAAACCAAGACCGTGATTACTTAATTTCGAATTTTTCATGTGTATGATAAAATATTAATAACTTTTTATATAATTTTTGTTTTTTGTATTTACAATCATACAACTTATACAATTTTCTTAGTTTTGTTTGTATAATAATTTTTTTTGTTACTAAAAATTTAATTTATTAGGCACTTGACCTTTGTGGATCCACGCTTTTAGAATAAAATATTTAAAAGTCAATGTGCACCATTTCAAACATAACAACTCTTCGGAATTCAGGGATTTAGCAATAATTAAATTTACATTACATGCAATAGCCCACTGGTAAGTAGTAGGAATGCAATATTAACAATTTAATCACAGAATTAAAATATTTGTCAGTTTTTTTTTGTTTTGTTTATCAAACCAGCACGCTTGCCTTTCATAATAATTTTGCTGCATATGGTAAATAATTATAATTGTAATAACAATAAACGCTGTAATAATTCACATTTGTTTGTTTGTACTCTCAAATACGTTTGATGGTGGGTCCGGTAAAAAATATGGAAACTTTTCGTTTAAATCGTTCCATCGGCGGTTCATCGTCGGATTCGTCATCGTAGCCGTCGCTTTCGTCGTCCTCGCCGAATATAATCGTTCGGGTATATGGCGCATCCTGATCATCTGATTCGCAGAATCCTGGATTTAATATAATATTAGGGATCAATTCTATACTATCCCAACCATCCTCGTAGTCCGCTGCAGCGCGCAAGAGATCATCGCAGTGCGAATTGCGCATAAATGGGAAGAAAAAAAAGAGAAAGAGAAGCACATTGGTTTTGATTAGTGGATATGTTCAAGTGTATTCTACAGACTACATGTTTTTTTTTTTTTATTCTTATAGCTATATGTGCTCTATGTAGAAGTAAGCCTTACATATACTAAGTCATCTATATTTCTATATTTTATATTATATTTATGTTTTTGTTTTTAAAATATATTTTTGCTCTATAAGAATTCTAAGCGATAAACTTTGTTTATTTAAAAATCTGTTTTCTAGACAACAATATGTTTTTTTTTTATGTACATTTAAGTATTTTTTTTTCATTAAAAAACAAAATACACTTCAAGAACGATAATGACAATAACACCAAAAAACAATTAACTAATTCAGTTCAGTAACAGAGACACGTTTTTTTTTTTTTTTGAAAAACAATAAAATGATATTTGCATGTGAACATTTCTAATAGAAAAAAGTAACATATAAAACATAATAACATGAATTAATTATCTACACATAGGCGAAAACATAAAACATTTGCTTTTTGTAACATTGAAACTTTGCCCGTGTTAGTAAGACGTTTGCTTATATTTTTTTTTTGTCAAAATGTAAAGTTTTGGGTATTTTTTTTTTTTTTTTTTTTTAACTTTAACAGCAAACAAAAAACAAAATTCAAGCGATTACAACATCCAACTTGCAGTCGTTAGTAGGAGTAGAGGTTGTAGTAGTACCCATTTGTGATGATTGATAGTATTCTTTTGACAAAACTATACACAATCCGATTGCTAATATCACAAGGGTTCCAAGTACTATACTGACAGCGACTATCCATATACGTGGATCAAAATTATCTAAGTCAGCTTGTATAAGGCGTATCAAATCTTAAAAGATACAATAATTCGAAATGGAAAGAATATTAGATAAATGCTATGTACAGACAAGTGAATTGTTTACACCTAACAAACATGGAGTAGCGCACATAAACAATAAACTTAAACAAATAAAATGTTTTTTTTTTTTTAATTTATCTTCTTAGTACAACATCAAACAGGAGATACATATTTTGTTTGTCCGGTAATAAAATAATCTGTGTGGGAAGTCGTTTCGTGTGATTAATAAACAATCCAAATATTTACCTTCGAGTAACTTTATATCTGAAACTAATATTTACGTAATAAGGAACAAAAAATTCTCACAAAATAAAGGAGAGGAAATATAGACACTTTCGTATTTAGAGAGATTTGCTTAGATTCATCAAATCTCTTAATTCGTAGTCGTTTCGCAGAAAATTTAGCTGCCAAATTTACGCAGAAGCTTTAGCTTCTATCCTCATAAAACACTCTTGGCTTTTCTGCAGAAATGTCTTTTAACTCCACACACGAGGTAGACGTAAAATATACAAATATTTTCCCAGTATGGCTTCTAAGGCGAAAAGGTTTGCAAAAAATCTGATGAATTTGAAGCCAATATTGTACAAATATTCAAAGTATGGCAGATGGCGCCATTCGGGAAAGATACTCTGTTTTTGTGCACCAATAGCCCAAGCGGGCTTAGCTCCTGAGTCCCTAAGCTTGGAGAAATGGAAAATTTTTGCGCCACAAAAAATTGATGAAATAATGAGTTACGTATACGCCACCGAACTATATACTGACATACTGAATCCACCTTCTTTTGGCTCAGCGTAAGTCAGATATTCTGTTTCTGTGCATCATAGGCACAAACGAGCTCGGCTACTCCTTCTCTGAGTGTGGGAGAAATGGAAAATTTTTGCACCAAAAAATGGATAAAAAAGTGGGTTACGTATACGCCACCGAATCAGATACTTTCATCTTGAATCTACCTTCTCGTGGGTCAATATAAGTCAGATACTCTATCTTTTTTTAGAGAATCAAATAGCGTGGTGGTGGACATGAATTCATAGCACCATCTCAAGATGAAACAAGGCAACGTCAGTCACGAATCAGTCTAGTCTAGTCTACTTTGTAAAATTACAGTAACACTCAGACACTTCATGTGTTTAGTAATGAAGTGGACTTTTACTTTCATCTCTAGTTAGCTACACCGACGATATGGCTCGGAAGATAGCTACGTCATCCCTTTTCTCCTATTGAATTTAGAAAAATGTGTGTGGACCATCGCCAAAAACTTTTGCCATTTTCCGCATATCACGGAGCCAACTCTTTAATTATTTGTAAAATTACATTTGTTGTGTTCGACATGTTTTATACTCACGTAAATAGGTACAAATTTAAATTATGTAAATGCATTAATTCCATTAACACTAACCAACAGCTAACCTTTTAAATATAGTTCCCTTTTTAATTTATTCAAATTTTGTTTTAACGATGTATGTGTTTGCATACTTAACTCCTGGGCATCCAATTTTGTTGGCTATGCGAGTTACATACTATTTAATTGTTAGGTGTAAACTTTAACACTTGAAAATATACGATAAACAAGGACTTACCCTCCTCCTTTGTTTCGGAAAGAGTCGTTACATTTGTGGTTACTATTTCGCCGGGTCCCAAATGGTTGTTAGCCCATATTCGAAATTCGTATGTAGTATTCGGTTCTAGCCGATAAACTTCCATTTGTCGCTGGATAAGATATAATTATGCTAAAATTGATTTAAATCAACAAATATGTGTCGTTTCATGTAGTTTTCTAGATCGGTTGCCTAACGACGAACGATGAATTACCATTTTGGAATAGTAATGGGAAGATTTACGAAAATACGGGTACAAAAGTGTTGTAAGATATTTAAAGAGGAAAGGATTATACTAATGAAGAACAAATATGCAATTTTACTTTTGAAAACATCGACGAACATCAGAGCAGGCGCCTTTGTCGGCAGAAGGCCAAAACGCCAAAACACATTGCTGCTATCAGACTCTTGGACACTCCTCGATATTAACGCCTTGAACTTAAAATACGGATTTCAGCGCTTTCAACAGTAAAGTACATGAACGTATGAAAGCGGAAAGACTAACCTGTGCCGTTTGGCTAATGGGGTCACATCAACTGTTATCACAGACTTATGGTCGATTTTTGATTGCAAATATCGTAAGCGTCACCTCAAAGGCAGAGTGAAGCTACTGTACTAAATGTCGCGAGTTTTGACAGTTCACAGCTGTTTTGGGATGTTTGATCCTATTCACACAGCTGTGCTACACTAGATTTTTGACATTTGCGTGTTTAGATTGTTAGTCTGAGCACAGTTGGTGCCAATGAAATTGGTTTTCTTTTCAACAGCAAATTTGTTTTCAAGTAAAACTAATGGTTTTTTTACAACAATTTATTTGGTTTAGCTTTCTTTTTATTTTGCTTGCTTTGAGAATTCTTTTTCCACCGTTTTGTCGAGTGAGAACGATTGAAATATCCAGAAAGAACCAATAAACAAGGATTATCATAATATGTTACTTTTTGGCTTCCTCTCGCGCTTGTAAATGTTATAAAAGGAGGTCAGAGCCTCCATCATGTAACATTTAAGAGAATCGTATCTGTAGTTTTTTGTAGAAACTTTAATCAAAAGTTGATATGTCAAAACGATAGTCATTGTTATGCAAAACTATCTGAAAACGATATCGTCAGACAACGATTGTCATCGTGCGTGATGAGGGCCTGGTGTTGTGTAAACATGGTTTTTGATTAATTAGATTTTGGCAACAAAATAAGCCATTGTGTCATCCATGTATAGTATTCACTCCGAACTGTTAAGATCGCTACACAATATAATTGTATATAGAGGGACACTGATGACATTTTACTTTCACACGATTATCCTGGTCCAGCTTCAGAGTCAGAAGCAAACAATAGCATAACAAGGTCCTAAGTAAATTCAATTACTTAACACCAGTAATGCTTAACTAAACAGAGCAAACCGAGAAAGTAAGCAGCTTTCAGTGTCAGAAAATGTTGGTACCAAATTCGAAATGGGCAACCGACTTCACAAACCAAAGCTGTTCCATTCCCGACGTTGACTGACATATAGAAGAACGATGTTTTCAGCCCAAAAACCAAATTAGTTTATGTGTACCTCTGGTACATCATGTGTGACTTTTGACAGGAGTATTGGCCTGTCAAAACCCACAAATGGTATTATCAAACGACGACCGATAAAGATTTAGTCGACATCCAACGACGCCAATTAATGGTATTCGAATTCAACGAAAGGAAAATCTCCACAAAATCATTGCTAATAGAAGTAAATACTAAAATTTGTAAAAGAAAACCGAATATTTTAGTTTTTTTTCTAATTCTACGTACAAACATTTATAAGATAATCTACCAATGAAAAAAAAAAAGAACACGGGAATGCAACAAGTTTTAAACAACCCTAGCTAAAAGTTTTTCAACTTTTCTTTCAACTACATTAAACGACACACAAATTACTGTTTCAATTCTCTTTTTTTTTTTTGTAACACAACCAAACAACGGAAATCCGATTTATATACATTTGAGCAAGCTAAAAGAAACTCCTAGAATGGAGGACAACATCTATACTTACGACATTTGGGGCTATGTTGATGGGATCCATGCGACTCCATTCATGTTCGTACTTTCGATTTTCGGAATCGTTATACGAAACATTTCGAAATTCGGCTGTGAAACTTCGAATGGGATAGCCACCGGAATTGGTTTTATTAAATCTCCAGATGAGAAAGCCAAGTATGGTAGAGGCTTTGAAGTACAACTGTGACACAGGACCTGGAGCCGTACGTACACTTAGGTTAGCTTTCAGATATGCCTGAAATTCTTCTTCGATGTGAGTTAGATTTTGTGCTGCTTCTGAAGACTCAACAATCGGCGTTGTTGTGGATGTTAACAGTGGTACCGATTTGGAGATATTCGACGATGTACTGTCGAAGTAGGTTTTATCGTTGACATCGACGGTTGACGAAGTGGTTTCGTTATTGCTTGTATCATCGTTTTTGTCATATTCGTCGGTTTCGCTTGGTGCCGACGTTAAACATATGTAAAGGCCTCTGTCTGCTTCTGATACATTTGTTAGAACTAGAATCTTACCTGTCTAGAGAAGAAAAGAACAAAAAAGAAATCAGAAAAAAGGAGACTAAGAGCCATTAGAAAAAATTTAGGTTATGAAGTGTGGTACTCAAAACTGGACTGGAATGTGATACGAGGACCTCTCTTTATTAAAGGGAAAGCTATAGGATTCATTTATTGAATAAGCCATGGCAGGATTTATATAAGTTTCTGGCATTTGCTAGAATCGAAGCATCACTTCTTCAAGTCTTTGCAGACAAAGATATGCAGAATATACTTGTACTGCCGTCTATGGTGGATATTCATTTGGAAACCAATACCCTGGTTGATACTATTGTCTCTTATTCGTTGGAGAAGGCAGATATTCCAAATTTTTAGATCGTATGACGTTTGAATTGTATCAGTACAGCTTAGTTTTTGAGATGGAATATGCCTATAAATATTTCATTAGACATAGTTGCGAGCTAGCTTACACTGAAGGAATATTGTCAGAGCCAATTGTGCAAGGGATACCAGGTTCAATCCCTAGACAACCTCCACCTCTCGCGAGCATCTGACAAACGTCCGAGGGTATAACTATCATGAGAACGTTTTTCAAATAACGAATTCCTATTCGGATACGGCATGGAACAGTAGGGCCTATCCATTCGTGTAAGGAGTATAACACACACAACACGAGTGGTTCTTGCTTTTATGGGAAACAAGCAAGATTCGTTGAAGATGTTCATCATCCTGCTGCAAAATTTGTTCCTTGTGTCACCCTAGGTGAATGGAGTTGATTCTCCCAGAACTCTGACTTCGTCTTCATAACATAGTTGTTTGAGTGTGCCACTGTATACGAGAGTTGTAGGCAACTGAAGGCCGCATCAGCATCCGAAGATACGAGTAGTATAGGATTAGGCAGAATATTATTTACAAACAATTAATAAGCATGCGAATGTGATATCGACAAAAGATAGGTGACTCTCTGTTCCAGCAGATTACCCAATTTATTGTAAATTTGGTGGAGATACCACCTGAAGTCTAAATGGATCATTGTCTCTCGGAATATTCAAAATAGACACAGTAGGTGATGGCATAGAGCTGGCATGGATATTTAATGTACCAAACCTAAGAAATCCCAGTCTGTTCGGGCCTTTGCCTTGACACATTCAAACAAATTGTATCTGCATAGGTACCCAGATCATCAACATGCAATATTTCTATTCAACCAACATAATACAACTATGTAACACACCATTACTGAATAAAAACCCACAACAGCAACATTAAGGACCTTTCAAATGTAAAAATAAAATAAAAAAACTTATGCTACAGGAAGAAAGAACGACCTTGTACTCTTTCTTTTCTTTTTGTTTTCAACCTAAAAGTGCGTCACAAGTACCTACATGAACCATTAAAATAGAAATAAACTTAAATAAGAAACTTTTCTTTATTTTATTTTGTTTACAAACAAAACAAAACGAATAAGTACCAAACCTTACCTGTATAACTCTTGTATTGTTTCCGTTTTCTTTGATCCACATGATAGATCCATTTGCATCGCAAGGTATTGAAATATTTTTTCCTTTATCGGTTACGTATTCGTTGTACTTGATTGAAGTTGTTAAAACGGTTAAAACTGTAAGAAATAAGGAGTAGAAAACGTCCATTAGAGGATGCTTTAGTGACATTTTTTTTTTGTGAATAGTGTTTGCCAGGTTCAGTTGTGAATTTAGTTCATGGATTCTTAGGTGTATTTTCAATATCTTTCAAAAATCTTGGGAGTCTTTCAGAGACGTGGGGACACGCTTAATGTGGGATTATGTATACATATACTAGATCTGCTCCTAAAACAACAAATTTTCAGGAAAATCTACGAAGATTCATGAAATTCAGTTCTAGTACGCACAATTTTCTCATGCAACGAGTTTTAGTCCAATAAATTTCTTTACACTGATTTATGAAATCTGTCAGATCTGCCAGATCCCTGTACGAAATTTCATGATGTGTTTATGATTGCTTTTGACGTTTGAAAAGTGTTCAAATATCGTAGTTTTGCCGTTTGTTTACTTTTCCGTGATCTCCACTCCTTGAAATTTCATAATCTATGAATTTCGGTGAAAAAAGTACGCAAACAGACCTATTATGGACGAGATCATTGTTACAACATCGTTCTAAATTTGAGGAATTCAGAATCTATAAAGCAGGAGATCATAAGTCCCCAGGTCTAAGGCTTTTTTGGTACTTACCAACATCTTTAAGTCAAAAATATGTGAAAGCTTCACCAAATTAGCCACAATAGGTCTGTTCCTATACTTCAAAGCTTGTTTAATTTCTAATAGTGCGGGTAAACTATTCTCAAAGGCTTTCTTGTACAAAAAGAAAAGAAATGAGTTCAATAATGCATTTTTCATTATTAAAAAAAGGACTGTACGTCTCTCCACCATCGTTTTGTTTGAATTTATTTTCGACAACCAACAAAATAAAGTGCACGACTGGGCCGTACAAACTTGCACCTATGTCTCAAATTCTTGTGTGTATTTGAGGTAAAAATAAATAAACGAATATATACATAAGTAGGTAAGCATATGTAAGTTGACTATAAGTAAACCATCGTTCTAAGCAGATTGACCAAAAACGTCATATATCATCTGTTGGATTTGATAAAGCTCTTGAAAATTAAGCATCGTCGTTAATTTTCCTTCAATTTCACTCAAATTCATTGCCTTTGAACTCCGGTGAATATGCCAAAGTAAGTCTTTTAATCAATGAAAATGAATTTCAGACAAATCCAGTAGCATGTGCGCACCAATCAAAACCTGACAACATGACAACAGCTGTGTTCTAGGAAAATCTTTTGCAATGGTATATAATTTTGAAAATCGGTTCAGTAGGAAGAAGTAGGGATAAAATTCATGTTTGGCTAATAATGATATGAAAATCGTGTTTTTGTTAAGCTGGTTGTAAGGAAAGTGGAATTTTAGGCAGTTTCAACCAAAAACGTGGTACGCCATCTTAAAGGTTTAAAAAGGCGTATTCTAATATAAAATTTAATAAAAATCGTTGGAGCCGTTTTCGAATAAATTGGCTGCAACTGCTCGATTTCGCGAAAAATACGGTTATACTAACTTTTGGCCAAAAATGTGATACAGTTCCTGATGGAATTTGAGATGTTTAATCATATGTCAAAATCTAAATAAAATAGTTGAAGGCACTTTCAAGCAAATCGGCTTTTAGTCACCTTGGTCGTAAGTACCGTTATATCATACTCAGACCAAAACGTGGTACGCACTAAATAATAGAAGCCGTTTTCTCGCAAATAGACTTTTCGCCAAATTGGCTATAAGTAAAGTACCATTGCTGCCAATTTTGGTAAGCAGCACGATACATCATCTGGTTGCAATTGACTAGACTAATTGAAATATGAAGTTTAATCAAAATCGTTAGAGCCGTTTTCGAGAAAATCCATTTTAACTGAAATCGGCCTTAAGTAAATTACCCTTAATTTTGAGGTTAGAATGAAAATTCCGATTTTACCTCTAGGGATTACCGCACAGATCCTATATATGAAGTTTGATCTAAATCCATCCACTCGTTTAGGCTGTAGCCTCGTGCACAGACAGACAGACAGACAGACAGACAGACGGCATTGGCGGACCTACTTTTTTGGACTTCTCCATTATAGTAATGTCAAGTTTGATTAAAATCTCGAGTTCCAAATTTTGCACGAATACAATACTTGCCCTATAGGTATAGGGGCAAGAAAAAAGCCAAACGTCAACTGTTACAGATTTTATAAATTTGCCTAAAGAAACTTCTTGGACTGAAACTCTTCGAAATTTTGATATACGGGATCACATATGATCACGATTCAAAAAAACGATAGTGATACGTTTCGATAAATGTAAATTTTTAAAATACAGATTGTCTCATTCACCTTTAGGGAAGCAATATGTATTTTCTTGGCCCCACCTCTCACGAGCGTCTGACAAACATCCAAGAGTATAACTGCCATAAAGAAGCTTCTCAAATAATATATTGCCTGTTGTACATGCCGTTAAAAAGCACGGCCCTTCCGGTCGTGCAAAGAATTATAACACAACACGAATGGCTGTGAGAAACTAGACCCTTGGTTCCATAAACCTATTGCCCCATACATTTATTTATTTATTTAAGTCCTGTTGGAACATCTCATTCCCGTGAATGCAGTCTCAACTTTGCAACCAAATGTTGTACAGTGTTCTTGTTTTCACGAACTCTTTTGAAAAAGGCCCGACTATCCTTTTAGACACCATAATTTCGATTCAAATGCATTCTTGGCTTCTGGTGAGCGAAGTCTTATGCTGTCATCTTCCACAAAGGTATCAGCACCAAACCTCTAACCAGTTTGTGAGCCATCTGTAAAAACTCGACACTACAATCCAATGCTCCCTCACACTCTGGATAAACCCATTTCTGAATGCAAGACAAATAAACCGGACTTCAAGTGTCATTGCATCAGGCATATGTTCTAAATTGGAGTCGTAGGACAAGTGTCAAGATAAGTCACGAAAGTCACATATTTACAAGAAAGTTACATCCACAGACGGAACAGACTATGATACCCCTTTGGGCTGAGGGGTTTCTCAGTTATCTCAGTCTCTTGTCTTGCCAAAAGGAAGCCTTACACTGCCAGAAAACGAATTCACCTTGACCAACGAAATTTATCATCCAGCATCGCGCAAATATTTGGATTTGGAAAACAGATTACGATCCTGGTGCTGTGTCACCTATAGTATGCCTGAGAGTAGAGGCTAGAAGACAACTCTTGTTTATTTCTGCTGTTCGTACTTAAAACCAAAGATCGGTTCATTAGCATTTCTCTGATCCACAAAACTTATCTTTGTACAAGATCACACTGTGGTGTTCTTTGTCGGGTTGTCTACTGGTGAGCCTGTCCAGGCCTAATATATTTTTGGGATCTGATTATTCCAAATCGAACACTGAACAAATCTTAGCGTTGACGTCATTCAATGCCAAAGAAGAAATCCCCTGCCACTCAATCTTCTCACAAAATCTCTACAGAAACGATTTAGACTCAACTAGTTCTTAGATTTCTGAACTCCACAAGGAAACTGGAAATCGGCAGAACGTTTTTGTAACTGTGCACGTAATTTCGAAACATCTGCAGAGGAAACTAGTCTAATTTTGAGCAGAATTCTGATCTTTGGTTTTGATTGAGTTTTAAGGATAATAAGACAGATTTGTATAGCTCTTCCCAAGCTGCATTACCTCTATACGAGTATAGCTTCAAATTCGATCCTGAAACTATTATCTGACAACAATACCTTCGACAACTAGCTCTCGCTTCATAAAAAGGTTCATAGGGTATCGAACAACTTGATAACTTGTTAAAGGTTTCGCAATGAGACAATTAAAGCACACTTATCAATAATGGTATCGAGGACCAAGCAACACCCTTTAAATTAGTCAACCGTTTACCCCTAAACCCAATTAAACTACTCAACACCAATTATAACTTTTCAAAGGCAATTCAAAGCGCTGTACTCCACCTTTCTCAAAATTCTGAAGGACTTCTGTGACTTTTGTATTCACTAATCATCACTTGCTATCGCTACACGCTTACTTTGTATTCAGTACTACAAACATTTTGAGACAAGTGCCAAGAACTTATACTAGATACTTTTGCGTACTCATTTGGAAGCTGTTTCAAACCACTTAAAAGTACTTTACCTACACATCAGCAAAAGAGAAGTTACAAGAGCAGCAAAGAGTTTATCCAGGACTGCAGTGAACACAAATAATTTTATAGTTTCGGCGTTTCTAGTTCTTTAAAATAGTAATGAAGACTCACATCATCAACTTCTGAAATAGAAAACTTCAACTGTGGCAACGAGACAAATGTTCCATTCGATGTCAGCGTGTCCTCACCATGTAATCATTTTCAATTAGAATCCTTTACCATATAAGTTAATCTTGTGAGGAATTTCAAAAACGAATGAGAACAAGACCACGACACCATATGTACGAGCTGATAGCTTGGCCATATCCTTCCATCGGCATTCTTTCGTAAGAGGAATTCAATTAAGCCATTTTGAAAACCCATAAGTGCTATAGTGGCATAGTAGTGGCAGAGTAAATTTTATATCCACAGTCATTATGATGGCCATTCCGTGTGTTGTTTGCAAGGAATGGCAATGTGTGACGTCATTGGATTGATAAATTGCCCTTAAGGTGAATCAATAGAAAGATAAGCAGGGACGACGAGAAAATCAATAGCTAAAGTAGTTTAGTTGGTTTTTTTATTCGCAAAAATAGAAGTAAGCTAATATTAGGATACTCAAATTACTTGGTTGTTGTGACCCTAAATTTAGGGATACGGTTTATATTTGCGGATGTCACTTCCTGAGATAAACTTTTTTGAAAGTAAATTAAAGTCGCTTCCTGCCTGCTTCATGTGAAAGGCTGTTATGTGACCTTAACGCTCACATCCATGCTAGAGGTACCATTTCCAAAAGAAAAGGGAATAAGTGCTACACATGTCACCAATCGAAATTAGTCCTAAGAGGATGAAATAAGAACACGTGTCCAGTAGACTTTACACATAAATGTGTTTGGGAAAAGCGTGTAGTAGAAGAGAAGACTAAAATTCGTAAAGGTGGCTTCTCCCGAATAGGAACTGAAGGGTACACATACTGCTTGCTAGCGACCTAGAAAACCAGTAGCCATTAAAAGTTAAAAGCTTAACCCATCGAACGAGGCTATCCTGAACAGTCGAATAGACGTGGAAGAGCCTTGTTAGAGGTCTTCACCTGTCACAAGTTGATATATGTATTTATGTTCTGCGAATCACAGGTTTTTAAGTGACTAAGGTTTGTATAAACACCGTGACATGATTAGTCACCTCATGAGTGTCACATGCCAAAACCTCAGAACTGCGAACAATAATATGAAACGTCTCGGTTTTCACTTTTCCAGAAATCAGGGAAATCTCATTTTTACGTGATAACTCTATAGAAGTACCCAGCATAGCCGCTGTAACTAGAAAGGAAATACTTGAGATGTACGAGATGAAGAGATATAGCAAAGTACCTGGACCTGGACCTGGACCTAGCGGTAACTCAAACATACAACTCAAGACGCAAAAATGAGGCTACAGCTCCCTAGAATAGGACATACATCCAAAAAACGTTAAAGGCATGATCTAAACTTTGGTGAACTCAGTTGGTTGATATCTAGAATTTGGGAAGAATTGGGGTATATCGCTATGAAGGATGGAAGTGAACTCTAAATCCAAATTCGACGCATATTTCCTCCCCCTTAGGGCTTTGAGTCAAATGGATGAAATTGAACAAAAAACTAAACCAAAAAACGTTAAAAGTATGATCTAGACTTTGGTGTACTCAGTTGGTTGATATTTAGAATTTGGGAAGAATTGGGGTATATCGCTATGAAGGATGGAAGTGAACTCTAAATCCAAGTTCGACACATATCTCCTCCTCCTTAGGGCTTTGAGTCAATTGGATGAAATTGAACAAAAAACTTAACCAAAAAACGTTGAAGGTATGATCTAGACTTTGCACAGATAAGTAATGCGAAAATAAGGATCATTAGGCGGTCTTACCCTGGCATAGAGCATTAAACAGAATCATTTTGTGTTAGCAGCAAGAAAGGATCGTAGTCGGAGTAGATTCAACCACATGTGTAGAGTCACACCAACCTCTGAAAACATCGTCTTAAATTGATATTTTTCGAGAAATAACCGTTCAGTGGTTAGTATGTCGAGTGATTCAAGGTTCGATTACCAGACCAAACCAAGAAATTTTTCCAATGGATCCACCTAAAACAAAAAATGGCCTTGTATGTCGCGGTAGGTCCCGTCCAATCGTGTAACGAATACATATAAAATGTGATTGGTTGTGAGAAGCTATGGTCTGTGTTCCGTACAGATCTGTTGTGCTAAATATTTGTACTTTTTTCTTCTTTTAAGTCTGCGACTTTCATTCTTCACTTACAAGTGACACATTTCAAAAATCTGTCAAACTTTTTTCCTGAGAAAGAACATGCAATTCCAATTGATTTATAGTGCAAAACGAACATCCGGTTTTTTCCAAGCCGTTCCAACAGAATGGATGCTTTCAAACGTCATAAGGTGGTATCACATTGCAACTTGAACGAAATTCCAGTTTTTGAAGTAAGTTTCACGACAATCTTGATGTGCAAATACTTATTCGTTTATTTATTCCAATAAATCTTAAACCCCCACAATTTATGAAAATGAAAACGAAAATGCAAAATGATCCTTACACCACTAGCCATCAAGCACATCATTAATTTTAAACCCAAAGACAAGGTCGTTCACAAAACTGTTGCATCGAAAATAGTGTCAAATAGTCACACTTCACTTGGATTTGGTATCATATTGTTTGGAATTTTCACCCCATTAACTTGTGGTGGTAACACAAAGTATTCGCATTATAAAATATACACAATTTCAGCAGATTGAATGAAAAGCTGGTAAAATAAATATAAAATAGCATTTGGCCCTTCAAAAATTTTAATTAGGTTGAAACAATTAGAAACATTTTAGCATTTTGCTTTGAATAATAGCAACCCTAATGATACTTAAACGGATTACCATATTCCACGTGAAACAAGCACTAATTGCACACTTAAAAGTGTACACGTTTTGGTGAGAAGGGTTCTTGCGTCATTTAAGCCCTTATTCTGAGATTTATGAGAGGGATGTGAAAACATTTTGTTACATGAAGGATTGGATCCATAATTTTCCATCTCCTTGTTATGAGAGTTCTATTTTAAGACAGCAAAAAAAAAAAAAAAACTGGAAACGTATTTGAAGTAAAAGATACCAAAGAAATTCCTATCCTATCCTGTGGTAATTAATTTGAATTTTTGGAATTTTACAAATTATTATTGGAAGAAGGAGCCATTTCATGTACATTACTCAAACCTCTTTATGCTTGACTTTATGTTCGAGAGAATCTTTATGATTGACATTTAATTTCAATTGGAGTGAAATATAAAATTAAAATAAGCATTATGCGCATAGGGTGCCCAGATAGTAATAATACTTTTTCCAATTGCTATAATTCAGCAGCTGTCAAAACCACCAATGACATCTACCTGTCAAAATATTCAGTAAGCATCACCGGTGCTATTTTCAGTGCGAAAATTATTATTATCAGTTGTAAATACGGAACGTGAGTTTCGTTGAGGTTGGTCGTCATTATGGCTTCATTCATGCAGGCAATTCGTTGTGGAAAAGTTTTAAGCGTAAGTACACTCTTTTGGACCTTAAGCCACCAACCAGATAGAGATTGGTGTGAAATAAAGAAAACATAGTCGCCGCAGCGGCCAGTATCGAATCCAGAAATGTCGATTCGGCGCTGATCAACTGCATTGGACATCGCCAGAGAGTCAAGCAGGCTTATTTTGCGGTTGGATTTAGGCCTACATTCGTATAAGATTGTGTTGACGGAAGAATTGAAGTCGGACAACCATAGACAACATCGTGAGTTCGCTCATTGGTCGCTGAAAATGTTGGCTGGAGATCCAGATTTTGGCCGAAAAGTCATCTTCTCGGACGAGGCCCATTCTTGGCTCAGCGGATATGTCAACAAGCAGAATTGGAATCAGTATTAGAGCGAACACGATCCACGATTGTTCAGCCAACCATCAATGCTTCTACAAGGATTGTAGATAGGAGGCATCGTTACCGTTGAGGGTCTAGAACAATGTCAACCGACTTTCTGTGGCCAGAGCTCGACATCATCGATATATTCGAGCTGTGATTCCAACAAAACGGCGCTACATTGCGACTGTGTCATCTCACGGTGAGCGTTCATAAATTAGCCGCCGTAACAAGCCAACCACTTTGGACAAGCTCGAGCCCAAGTCACAATCAATTTTATATCTCACATCGTTGTTGTTTTATTAATTTGATTCTTATCTGGTCACCCTGTATATGAGTACAAAAAGGATCCATTTGGAGAAACATGGAACTTAAGGAATACGAAAGAAATCGTGGTTATGATTATCAAACCCCAATGGGAAGATGGTTATTCATCTCCGAAGTTGTGGGAATATGAGTAAAGGGAAAAGTTTACGACACATAAATTTAAATTGGAGACTTAGCTTGCACTTAAGGGTATTGGATATATGTTTGTAGCTGATGCCAGATGTAACGATTTGTCAATGAAATCGTCTTATTTATTTCAAATTTATTTCTATAGATATTCGAAACTTTAAAACGTAAATGTACTCTGGAAAGTGTAATGAATTTTAAGACTAAGTGATTGCATTCATCGGGTGGAGCACTGCAGCAGGGTGCAGGGCTGCAGACTGGAACTAGTTCTCCTGAATTTTTCCTGCTAGGATACACAAACGACATAGACATCATTATTCGATGAGCAGGTGAAACGAGTTGGTCTTAAAGGAAATGAGAGAAGACAAAGTACATGCTGTCATCTAACAAAGCACTACAAGTTCACAAGATCTGAGTGTTGAAAGGTAGTTAAGGACTTCATCTACTTTGGAGTCAATACAGGCTCCAGGAATGACACCCTAATGGTCACCCTTTGAAAGCGTTGCTATTTGAATTTGGCAAAACAAATGGGCTGACCAGATCCTTGCTCTAGTCTTACCAGTGGTCTTACATGAATTTATGGTCTAGTGCTGGGCGATTACAAAAAGGAAGAGAACAGATATTAAGGACTTTCGAACGAAGATTTGGTCCTAAGCGAAAAAAGAAACAACTGTGAACTTTACGAGATGTATGACGATTTAGTTCAAAAAATTAAGATAAGAGGACTACACTGGCTCAGTCACATAGAGCAGATGGACAGTTACATATCCAGTCAAGGTGATCTTGAATTTCCATAGGGGGTATGCACGATTCGGAAGGAAAGATGGAACCCTTCGGTTCAACGATCATTCGGTTGCAAATGCCAACGCGTTTGGTCTAGAAAATTGCAACCAACGTTCTTGGGACTGACGAAGATGAAAAACGGTCACCTTCCTAAGTAGATACTCTACACGGGTCAGAAGTTCTTTGCAGGGTATCAGATTCAGAACAAAGTTAAAAATACTAAACTGTTGTTTTGTTTGGAGAGCCCCTACATGGCAGTCTCAAATGTTTGTGAGAAGGGTCTGAGAGGTGGGACGAGAAAAACCTATGGTGTCTGGCATTCGAACCTTTAACCTTCAGCTCAGTAGTCCGTCACAACTACAGTTTCCAGTTTCTCTTGATTAACTTTGGATTGTCCTTCCTGCTATCGCGAGACAAATATGACAAGAAGCTCAGCCCTGAATATTTTCTAGAATAAGGCGAATATACTGAATCCTTCTCAGTACAGAACAAGTAATTGGGCCAATAAACAAAGAAATGGTAAACACTTTGTTGTTTCCAATTTTATTTTCAAACTTTTACCAGAACAGGACCAATGTTTGTGTTCACAGTAGTTCTTATAACTTTAATAAACAATGCGCTATGTGTAAATAAAATCAATTCAGCTTGAGTGATATGTATTTTGTAGGTATGGTGGGCGTATTGTTATTTACGTCACCGGATAGTGTCTGTTTTATTTCAGCAGTTCGGGCTCTGTATTATGTACAAATAATATTATATTTACTAAACCATTCATTGGATACTCAAAAATCGTCTGATGTGCGTCTGGTGCCTATACATGAATTTACCAAATGCACTTCAAACCATAATAACGATCTGTTAATATATTGAGACCAGCCACATGGAGCTCGTAAAATTTCTTGGCCTTATCAGGTCATGATAAATCAATTAAAGAGGAAAATATGTTACACTAAGTGGTGGGCGCCGTGGCTCAGTGGTTAGTGCGTTGGACTATGGAGCAAGGGGTTCGAGATTCGAATTCCAGTCGGGACACTTAAAAGTTTTTCACGGCCCACCTCTGGCGAGCGTCTGACAAACATCCGAGAGTACAACTGTCATGCGAAAGCTTCCCAAACAACAAACTGCCCTTCGGACACGGCATTAAACAGTAGGCCCCTTCCATTCGTGTACGCACAACACGAATGGTTGTGAGAAGCTAGGCCCTGGGTCTAATCGACCAGTTGCGCCAAGTATTTATTTTTTTAAGTGGTGTTCAGCGATAGAACTAAGAATCAACCCGATCAGAATCACGGTTGCACGATTTACCAAGAAAAGGGAGCTATAACCTGTACAGCCAGTTTTATTAGAAGTGCTAGCACTCATCATGTACAGGGCTGAAACATTTCAGAATATATATAGAACTCTGCATCGTTTCATCTTCAGGATTCAGCCAGGGTTAAATATACTAATTTTCTGTGATTTCCGAAATACGAGTAGAAGGTGAACAGAGCATTGAAACAGAGTGCAGCGGAGCAAAGCCGTGCAATAATGTACAACCACTTGTTTTCCCTTATGCCTTGTATTTTTGGTAATTTGATCCTGGATTCAGTATAGACGTTAGATTGGATGCATTTTTATTGTCAAGTCATCTATTATTTATGAGTTATGATAAACCCCCTTCAAAGTGGACGCCAATTGACTTCAAGTGCACAACTAGAGGCAGTTATCTAAGGACCGGGCTAACTGGAGAAAATTTATAGTCGAAGCCCAGATCCACCTCCAACTTTAGCTCCACCAAGTAAAGACCTTTTTTGTTTACTCGGTTAGCTGATCAAAGTTTCTAGTAATGAGTCACGCCTACTCTTAAGCAGCAGTTTCCCTATAGGGAGGGACATGCCTACATTTATCTTATCCGATGAGATCGGTAGGGTAGTACCCTCTTCGGTGAGTTCGTCTACTATGTAGTTCTCTGTCTCGGACTCAATGTCCCGGCATTATTATTATTCTCCTTTGGGTAGACCTCTCCGTCGGCTCTTTTATTTTGAACACTGGCCCTTGGTGATGTGTTTGTTAGACTATCTCCAAGAAACCACTAGAAAGGCTTTTAGGGTTCCACCTCTAATGAAAGATTGAGAAACACGGAACTGATCATCAGTAATTTTGATCTTGTACTCTCCGTGAAATTGGAATACGCAAAATCTTTGATTCAATATTGCCATTGGGTGTACTCCGTAAGATCCAAGATGTACAAAGAACCAAGACGGTTTGAAGTACGCAATCCATTTTGTAGTAACATGGGAGCCCAACTTGATTTCGCATTCAATAAACTCACTGTTTCCACACTCTTTCCGAATATTTGTAAAAAAAGCAATTCTCTAGATAGGAAATTTTTAAATAAGTGCATCACTCATAGATGTTTTAATTTGTTGTTCAAAACTAAGCACGGAATATGAGTTTTGTGATGCTGTTATCAGTTTCCGTTTTATTGACTCCAATAGCACATCAGTTCCATTGTCTCCATTGACAAGTCAATAAAAACCGAAACAACGAACAAAACAATTTTTTTACTATTTTTTGTAGTCTATCTAGCGATTATCTTCTAATGAACTGTTATTAGAATGAAAGAGAGAAGTTTTTTGTTTCGTATTAACTGCACGAAGATCAGCAAGAGTGCTTCCATCCGTAGAGACATGCAAATTTTTATGAATACCTCGAGTATCAAGTGACAGATTTGATCATTTGTACATTTGACAATTTGAATTGTCAAATCAAAGTATGTAACGTGATTAGATGGGTAACGGGGTATATAATGTTGTTGAAATAATTTAAATTAAATCACGAGATGTAACAAGTGTAATTATTTTAATTACGAATTCAAGTGAAGAATAGTTTGATAGCTGTTAACACTGTTACGGTTGAGGGAATGTGAAAATTGCTTTTTATAATTTATGACAGCTAAGTGATAAGTAGCTTTAGCACAAGTCTTTCAAGAAGGGACCTTGAACTTTGGAAGCCATCTAATCAGGCAGTATAAAGGTGGGAACATAAATTAGCCACCCAAGTATGAATGTTTTGAGCCAAATGTACTTTCGTACTACTCCAAGCGACATGACACATAAGTTACTTTTTACTTCGAGCGATATTGGCATGTGCGTTTTCTCTAGTATTGAACCAGAAGCCGAAAAATGAGTTCAGCTATAAATGAGGGCAAAGTCAAGTAGAGAGCTGTCAACAAGAAACGAAAGACAATATCGATGAATTGAACAAAACGTCACAATCGACAGCTGTAATATTGAGGTAGTACTCTCTAACGATTATAATTCTTACCAATTGCTATTTCTTTGCACTGAGGAGGCATTTAAGTAGTAGAACCACTATACCGGACAACTAAGGAGATTCTGCTCTGATCATCCGAGTCCTGCTTTATGGCGCTGAAGCTTGGACTCTACCTAAAGCAGATGAAGACATCATCGTACACTTCGAGACAAAAGTCCGTTGTAAATTTTTGGTCCCATGTACATTGACGGGTTGTGGAAAAATGGTTCAACGACGAACTATATGCCCTGTACAGCGACAAAGAATTTCGCATTTGTCGTTTAAAATTGCTAGGACATGTAGAGCGGATGAATGGATGGATACATAAATCCTACAGCTTGTAGTTTTCGAATCCAATCCGGAGGGACAAGGCAGTAGAGAAGACTTCACCTTAGTTGGTGCACACAAGTAGAATGGGAGAAGTTTTGTTATGGAAGCCCAGGTTCAACCTAAACACCTGGCTTTTTTCTGTAGGCATACTCATTTAAGTCTCTTGATCTGAACTTCAAAGAATCTCTTCATCGTTTTACATTCAAATCGTCTTAGATGTGCTTTTAGCTCAAAGATTTCTAAATTTCTTTCTGAATTTAGTGAGCCAATCATTCCACTAGGGAACCTTATGTTGACATACACAGACTTGGGAAACACAGCTGCCATTGTAGGAAATAAACACCGCTTCATTCCAATCTTAATACCCATCTCACTACAATGTCAAAACTGACTTGGTAAAGAGAATGCTCCAACTGAGTTGCAAGATATGGTCAGACGAAAGTATGTCCAATGAATGGAACCACAATACCCTCTAATTGAGGCAACTATAGCAGAATAAGTCTTCTCAAGATCGCCTACAGGATTTTATCTGCTGTACTGTGTGAATACTTAACAGCATCTGTCAACAATCTGATTGTTTCGTATTAATGTAGTTTCAGGACAGAAAGGGGGATTCACGCTCCCTGTTTATTGAGTTTAAGACCGTATATGACAGCATCTATAGAGATGAGCTATATAGAGCTGTGTGTAGTAGCAGGATGACGATGGAGAATGCACGCTATTTCATCAAGGTCGGGAAAGACCTCACCGAGACTTCTGATGTCAAAAAGGGTTTTCACAAGGCAACGCACTTTGAATCCACCCTGAAGGGACGTGACGGGGCAGTAGAGGATGACCTCGCATAGGGTGGGACGCTAAAATAAAAAAGAACCCTCAACCAACTTGGTGTGCGAAACTGGAGGCAGCTGTCTAAAGACTGAGCTGCGTGGAGAGGGTTGTTGGTTGAGGCCCAGGTTGACCTCAGATTGTAACCTAACCTAAAGTAAAGATGTGTGGCATCAGACACCAAAAGGAAAAGAACATGGTATTCAGTGTAGCATTATCAACAACGTAGTAGGTGTGAGAAAACAGAAAAGTCGATTCACAAAAGCAAGTCGAGTATCTGGTACATATAACACTTGATACAGAGCAAACTCTTCTGTAAGGAACAAGTAGGTTGGTATGAGACTGTCTGACTTAGATGAACATAGATTCCAGGGCATATGTACATCCCTTCCAATAAACCTACTGACGAACTGCACTTTCCATTTCTTGACTTTAAAACTTTTTGACGCCTCCTTATCAAGCAGATAAGGACATGATCACCATTACAAACTGCCTTCAGACGGATGAGTGACACCTTTGAGACAAGTTCCTCCACAAACAAGGTTGGCATCAGAGTCAACGACTTCGCCGTGATATGATGATTACCAAAGTAACGTTCACGTCTTGAAGTAAATGAGGACAAAATCACCGCCTAGGACTCTACAAATGACTTACACTTACTTAAGTGGCGCGACAGTTCGGGGTGAACCTGGGCCTCAACCAACAACTTCTCCACGAATGACACCTTAGTGAAAATTCGATGATGACTTACCCTACAACACCGCTGGTACTTCGGTTGGGAGAAACAAATGGGTTTCGGAAGCTCGGAAGACGAAATGCATTCTTTACAAGCTATTAATCCTGCTAGCTTTATTATATGGAGTCGAGTACTGGGGGATAAGTAGGAAAACAGAACAGATTTTGAGGACTTTCGAGTGAAAAATTCTTCATCGAATTTTAGGTTCCGTGAGCGAGGAATGTAGTCCAAAACCGGAAACAAGTCCACTACATTGGGTCGGCCACATCGAGCTATTGCGGATGACAGGTCGTTTGGTTTGGACAACTGGAAACAGCGTGCGCGGGATCGAAGGGAGTAAAAGGAGCCGATGGACTCTGTAAATTCTGCAGAAACAACGAAGACAAAATGTCTTCCGTCTTCACTGGATCCACTTCAGATATTAATTTTTTCATCAATTTGGACTAGAGGAGGCGCTATAGTTTTTGGAACACAATATCATCTTCACCTCTGTATGTACATCTATCAGAACCATACATTATAAGCTGCTCTATTTACAAGAAGGGACCAGTGCTCTCAACCATTCCTACCCCTTCCACAGTGGTTTACCTTACAGATAAGTGAATAGAAAACCACTTTTTAAGTTGGAGATCAGACTTGACATCTGAACTTTAAAGAAGTGTCCTCAGTTTATTTGGTACGATTTTGCAAATGAAGTTTGATGGCGCTGAAATGTCTCCGAAAGAAGTCAAAAAACATCGACGAACGTCAAAGGGCAGCTGTTGCACACTAAAAGTCAACAAATGATTCCAAAACACACCTATTTTCAAATGTTTCTTGTCTTAATGAAAACAAAACACATAACAACAGACTTTTATTTTTAAAAATCTCCTTCACCTTAACTTCATCAAGTTACGTAAGAGTCAAACAAAAATCGAAGTAAGATTAGCCCATGCTGGCACATTCTGGAGATTTATTTTCTTTCCTTCTTCACGCATTTAAGTCTCAAAATACGTGCCTGGATTTGTTTATCCTCTAAAAAGGACTTACAAGGGATAGTCAACAATTATTCATAAGCTGTGACCAAATTAGGGAGCATTGTTTTCCCCGTGTTTACATAAAACATTCATCTATACCGTACAAGTACATATATTTTTCTTAATAGGAAATGAAAAATTTTACGCAAACTTAACACTCAAGCACGTTTGCCTTCGACGAAGGTCCATGCAGCGCCTTCAGGAAAATATCCCTGCGGGTATTAAATTATTTATTTTGATGCTAAGCATGCGGTGTGTCTTACGAGGATTTTTATTGTGTTTCATAAAACTCAAAGCACAATTAGAGGTTTCCACTTGAAAATGTAAACAAAAGCAATTAACTCAGCTTTTTGTGAAATTAAAAAACATGGAACCAACTTCAATGTAAACAAACCTCATCGTCAAACAAAATACCCACAGAGTCCTGGCCTCGATGAAAGTAAAGTTGTTGACATCTTGCACAAAAGCGAAAACGTACCAAAATAAGTATCAGCTAGGTAGGTGCCTCTGCCCCGAGGAGCAGTTCCAAAGAATTCCAAAGAACCCAACAGAATACAACTACCTACTTACATTTATTTGTCCTAACAACTCGTGTTGAAACTAAGCAAATTACCGAGGACTTCTCGAAAACCCAAATGCTCCGAGTACAAGGATGGAAAATTATTTTTGCACACTCTACCGAAAGGAACACCTTCAGCATATATTACGTATACGCCCTGTCGATTGCAAAAGCAATTTAGTTAGGGCATTCACTAAGCCAGAAAAAAAAATAAGTAAAAAGGAAAAAATCAATGTTTATCTCGTAATAGACCACAGGCCAAAGGATTCGTTATTCCACTGCATTGAATCGGTTATTGTTATGTTAAAAGAGTTCATTATTATTATTTACCTTGGGTGAAAAATAATAAGTTAAAGGATGACAGAGAAACTATAGCATTGGAAGACATTCTTCCATATTATATTAGTCGCACTTTGAACAACACACTGACTGGACTGTATAACTGGTGAGTTGTGAGTTTAACAGCTGAACACTGATTGCGATTTCGTAACAACAATCATAATACGAAATAAAATAAACGAATATTTTTATTAGCAGTAAAAGTTTTCATAACACCAAATCAAAAGACAAAGGTACGGTCGAGGAACGACGACCGTTTCCTTCGACAATTTGCGCTCGACTGAAAATGAAATCACCATGGGGGAGGAAAATCTATCTGAGAGCATGGTTTCGTGTGACAAGAGAATGTGGAAAAGCGGAAAACCCCAATGGGAAGTAGTAAAGCATTAGAAACAGTCGAAACAAGGGTTATGTGACGTTTCGTTTACGTGTATATTTTTGAAAACAGATGATCAGGATATGGAGAAGGAGGATAGTCGAGTAAGTCGCACAGGGTGTTTGAGAAGAATTTTTTGCTATCACTGACACTGCCATAGATACATCAGTATCTGACAACTATTAGTAGTTGTCGTTTGATGACATCTAACGATGTCGGCTTAGCTGAGATCGAGCTTAGCCTTCTATTGGTGGGGCCCTGTGAGTTGACCGAGCTTTTTAGTGTATTTCCTAGAAAGGTATTTTAGAGAAGGCACTATTAGGTGGTACCAAGCCAGGTGGTACACTCGTTCTTACTCTTGAAACTATTATGTGTGAAACCATCCAGGTTACGAAGACTTATTTTCATAGAAGTAAGACATTCAAGACTGAGACCAAGCTTTATTCTTCATTCTTCCTAAAGCTGCCTCCTATATGGCTGCTTGGAGACTATTTTAAAAGATCAGAAGAGAAGGAAGGTTTGGAGGCAATCATTCCTATGAAATAAAAAAAACTAGGTTTAGATTCATATATCTGCTTGGTAAAGTATGAATTGCGTGTTGACAACGTGTACGTGTTGACAACCTTTGTCTATAAAATACGGACAACCAGAGCCCTCATAACGCCAGAAACCTTCAGCTTAAACCCGAGTTCGTACGAACCGGCCAAACTATTTGAAGCGGAACCCAAATATATCAACTAATCTGTTCCACACTCTCATACAGAAAGCGTTGGAAACCGATCAATTACTACAGGAGTGGAAAAGAAAGAGAGAGGCTCCTGGCTAAAATAATAGCAAAAATAATGTTGAAAAGTGGATTTAAATTCAACACTTGATAATATAGCATTGCGTTGATAACAGAGCATTGCGTTGAATATAGGTCTTCGCAACATCTGATGTCTATCGATTTCGAAAAGGCTTTCGACAGCTTGAACTGGGATGCTATTTGATTGGCCTTGCACAGGAGACGTTTTCGAGAAAAGTCATACTTATTATCAAGGATGCATACGAAGGTGGTAAGTGTCACGTTTTACACAATATCTGAGGATTTTAAAGTCCAAGGTGGAGTACGTCATGTCATACTGTCCATACTGTTACCACTATTGTTCTTGGTGGTTATCAGTGATGAACTCGTTGGACTTCGTTCGACCATGACATCTCACCTTAAACACTTTAACTACGCTGACGAAGTTTGACTACGTTGAATAATGGACCTTCATCTGATTGCACACAATCTAGAAGCTGAGGCAAACAAGGTGGGGTTTAAAATAAAGACAGCTAATAAGAAAGGCCTTAACACTTTGAACACCAGCTCTTAACTAGACATTGCCAGAGAGGCAGAATCGGGAAAGCTGAAGCTGCGTTCGTGATGCTATCTCCAATCTGGAGAAGCAATATTATCAGCTTAAGAACCAAACAGTACTTGCAGTACTAGGAGGATGAATACGATTGCCACAAGCAAGCTGCAAAACTTTCGTGAATTTGGCTCAATCGTATGTTCAACGAACAACTTTATCGGAGAACGACCCAAGAATCTTTAGACAAAACTTTACGAAGGAGAAAGTGGCAGTAGATCGAACACAGTCTAGGACGCAAAGACAGCTCCATTGCGAAATGCGTAATGCAGTGGAATCCGCTCCCTCCAGCAGGCAGAACAGTGGGACGCCTTAGTCAAACGTATCGCAGAATAGTTGAGAAGGAATCAAGCTCTCTGGTAATGAGCTGGAGGCAGCTCAAACTCGTTGCAGGAATCCGAACTAGATGCGCGGAAGTGTTCTTGACATGTCCCTCGAGGATTTAGAGGACTAAAGGAAAAGGGATTAGAAGCGATGTCTAATCATCTGATTTTCTTATTAGGAAAGCCAAGGGTTAGGGTGAATCAATCGAAAGCTAAAGACCCTGTCAAAGGACAAAAAGTGCTGGTAGTCACATTAATCAGAGGAAAACAGGGTTTAAAAAAAGTATTCCAAAATATGTGTCTGTTGTCACAGAGTGTCCATTTTTTTTTATGTAGTGTAGGCGATTAAATACTAGAATGACACCGCAGCATCGTAAATGGTTAATGTAGAGTTTTCCTCGGAAAAAAAGTTGATATGAATATTCCTGCAACAAGAGGAACAAGAGTTTATATCTCCAATAACTCCTTAGGTCGACTGATGCTAACTCCAATAATACGTAGCAGCCTTATATTTGCAAGTCCTTCTAATGACCGAATTTTGAAGAACGAAATGGCACAGTTGAAGGAAATGCTAAGGTCCCAACGTGAGTACAGCCAAATGCAAAGCTGCCGACAAAACAAAAAATGTAAAGTATCTGTCTAACGTGCCCAAATTACGGACATCAGTACATATAATCGTATATAATGTCGACTGACCTCCTAGAGCCCCCTAACAGTTTGAAAACAACCAGTAGATGAGCGCAGGAAAACGTGATAATTATATTGGAGTCAGGTTAAGAAAATATTCTTGGAGGTGCACAAGGAGATCAGCAGATACGTTCAAACAACTCTTTTAAAGTTAATGCTTGTACTTCTGGAACTTATGCAATAGAGACCACCAGGCTTGAAGCCCAGTATCCTATGAACAAGAAAAAAATTCAGCTTAGTGCTCGGTCTAAACAAACCACTATCAAACCACTAGGTAAGCTAATGTTTTAAGTACTGGAAAAGCATTAAGCTTACGAAGACGATGTCTAGCATCATTAAGAAGCTTATAGATGATCGGGGATCCAAGTATACATCATAGGTTTCGAACCGAATACCCAAAGTTTATTTTGAAAAGATAGCTATGTTGATACTTCCTTTTATATTCCACAAGCTATGGAATCAGTTAGTGAAGATGCATAGTCCGTTGGCGTGCATGAAAGAATTTCCTGGCATAACTAGATTTTCATGATCTTGCTTATCGCGTATTCAAAAGATATTATAATAACCATCCATAGGTCAAGTTGGGCCCTTTAATACGCAATAAATAAAGAAATATTCAATTACCGCATCAACAAGTTTTTTAAATACACAAATTCGTAACTGTCACTACGAACATCTCCAGCAGCATACGAACTTTCTAATGAAGGAAACCCCTATTGATTTGTTTTTGTTTTCCCACTGACATTTCTGCATTTCATGTGTCAGCTGTCACTTTGTCAGAGTTTTTCTTTCTTTTAAATAGTGCACGTGGACTTGGTTGATATGGCTGAGGAGAAAATAAAATATTTGGTTGCCGATACGACTGCGTTTATCAATGTCGTTCAGTTACACGTAAAATCCTTCAACACATATCCTTTTATGGAATACAACATTCATTTTGATTGCAGGAATATGCAGAGAACATCTTAACCGTTCCTGATGTGATCGAAGAAGTGAAAAACAAACGACAGATTCGCCGCTTGGTTGTTTTGCCTTTTGATCTTCAAGTCCGGGAGCCTCGTTCCGATTGCCTGAAGCTTGTTACGGAGCTTTCAAAGAAGACTGGCGACTATGCCAGTCTGTCGGCCATCGATTTGAAAGTAATTGCTTTAACGTACGAACTGGAAAAGGAGCATGTAGGTTCGGACCATATCAAAACAGAGACCACTGTTTCGAAAGTGGTTGCTTCAAAGGAAAAACCAGAAGAGTTAGTCGACAACACAAAGCTGGTGGGATTCTATGTTCCAAAGAAGAGTTCGGGGGATAATGATGAATCGGAATCCGAGGAAAGTGGCAACGAATCGGGAGAGGATTGTGAAGAGTCCCCAGATGATAATTTGGAAAAAGATGCAGAGGAAAGCATACAGGATACTGCAAACGATGAAATCACAGAGGAAGAACTGGAGAAATGCTTTGCGAAACTCAAGTGCGAAGCTACAGAAGAGGAAAACAGCTGTGACATACTCAAACCAACAAATTCTGGTGACGATAACGAAGATTCGTCGGACGAAGATGAACAAGAGGAAGTAAATGAAGAATTCGGCGCCGCGAATGAGGATGATTATAATGATGACAGTGGTTGGATAACTCCTGCAAATATCAAGAAAGTAAAGAAAGATCTTGAAGGCAAAGTCCAGGACGAAGTTATACCAACCGTTGCCTGTATGTCAACAGATTTCGCCATACAGAATGTCCTTAAGCAGATGAACCTCAATGTTTCGGCGCTGAATGGTCGAGTTATCAAGCACGTGAGGACGTACATTCTGCGTTGCTATGCGTGTTTCAAAACCACCAGCGTCATGACCAAACAATTCTGCCCGACTTGTGGTAACAAGACGTTGAAGAAAGTAGCCGTGAGCCTAGATGAGAATGGACAGCAAGTTGTAAGTACATACATCGCTGCTATTTAGTACGCCCGTCTAAGGCAATCATTTTCATTTGCAGATCCACATCAACACAAAGAGGCCACTCACAGCCAAATACAAGAACCAGAGTGTGCCGAGGTTCAAGGGAGGCAAGCACTCGCGAAACCCTCTGCTGTTTGAAGATCAGCCCATGCCAAGGCAAATGCCTTCACGCGTCGCTAAAACAAAGACAAACGCCTTGAATGAGGACTACACAGCTGGGTACTCGCCGTTCGTCATGCGAGATGTCGACTCGAAGTCGGCTCTTTTGCGTTCTCAGGGTAATATCAAGGAGTGGGCAAGGAATAATACCTTCGAGGAAGACAGACGTCGCAAACATTACAACAGATTAGTCAAATAAACGTTTTCTGTAACATAAAGCAATGGCTTTTGAATTTTAGTTGTTTTTCAAAGTAAAGCGGGGATCTGCGAGGGCGACATACAATGATTGGCATCCTCTGCCGTCTAAGTGTGCTTCTGAACTTGACTTGATTGAGTAGAGTGCAAGTAAAATGGCCTTAAGATTACAAATGACAAGGGAATAAGTGTTTCTTTCTATCGATCACTATGGATCGCATCAGGGAATTCAGATTTAGAAAAGAATTTCCTTAAAACGATGGTAGTAAGCAGATGCGTAGACAACTGAGGAAGGGACTAAAGCGATTGAAGCAAAATACTTCGAATCCATGGGCCGTAAGTGCATGGGCTCAGGTATAGTAGCTGCGGAATAGCACCAATGTCAGGCTATCAGGCGGTCATCAAGTCTCTCGATGCATATATTCTTCGGTTTAAGCCCATGTCGGACCGACTAGTATAAAAGTGGCTTGCAAAATCCTTCACATGAACTGAACTTCTGCAAAACAGGTAACGATACTCCTGATCTAAGACAAGCTAAGCAATTCCTAGGATATTCCCTAGTTTTGGAAGATCGATACCGAAACTACAGCTCTCAGTCCACTTAGCAGGGCTTGAGGAAGTAATCTCCAAAATGTGATGAGGATCATACTTTGCCTACGAAAATTCTCTTACAGGATTGAGTTAGATATACCCAACCATGAGTTCAAGACGACGACTGAGATTGCTGGGACATACATTCTCATAATGTATAGCTCGAGTCGACCACAACAGATCAGCGCAGTTTGGAAATGTGTATTTTATTGTTACCAAACATTTGCCTCGCCCCCTGTCACTTACAAGCTACCACTTCACAGATGTCACTCCTCTCACCAATCATCACCTACACAAATATTCCCACAGATGTCTCTCTTCCGAATTTCATCTCCTATAAGTTGGTAGCATTTCATCAAATGTCATCAAATTCTTAGCTGTCGTTGTCGTATGTGTGAAAAAGTCAAAAGGCGAAGAAGATTCTCTGGTGACGGGGGCGATATTTTTATCTTGTTTCATGAGATTATCATAAAATCAGAGTTTAATTTCTAAGCAATATCAATAAATATGAATCTATTCAGCAGTACAAAATGTCTCCTGTTCCAACTTGTCATGGTAAGTCGATTTCTTTGCATTCTACTTGAGAATTTTGCCGCAAATTGCCTTTCCCAAGTAATCCCAACAAAAGGTGGAAGGGGGGCAATATAGCTCATTTTTTCTTAAATTGAATAGAAATACAAATGCCACGACTTTCACAGTTCATCTTATTGTATGTAATTAATTGCAATGGCTTTAATAGCAGTTACGTACGTCTAATAAGTTGTTAATTGTGTGTTTCTTGTTTGGTTGGTAGCCGCCGCAAAAGCAAAAGCAAAGTAAAAAAAAACTAACAATGCGTTCTTTTCAGGTGTTTTATGTTTTCTACAACCCAACCGACAGCGGGGCTGTCGAAATGAACTCCCAAAACATAGACATGACTCTGGGTGAGTAACAATCAATACTAAGATTCCTGTTCCCTAATATTAGTTCTAGATATTCGACGTGTCACACCGTTAACGGTGTTGATTATTACACGCTTTGGTGGTTATGGTCTAATTAGGCGGAATGGTTTTGGATACAACTATCTGTTATCTACTTTGCAGCAATCATAATAATTGATATCGTGTTTTAATTGTTTCTATGATTATTGTGGGGAGATTGTTCTTATCAGTTGTACAGGAATTGTAATCAAATATTGCACTTTATTTGATTAACATCAGTTTATGAACTTAAAAAACATTTCCCTTCATGTAGAACTTATATCCAGTTCCAACTGCGGTGTAGATATATTAAATGCGATCGGTAGAAACAATGGGCATGCTTGCTTGTCGCAAATAAAAGATTCGATACCGTGTGGGGTTTCGACACAAATGTATTTAAATGAAACTAGGACGCCTGTAGCTTTCGTATAAACAAATAATACACGTCCTCACAAATTTTGATAATAAACACAAGTCAGTTGGAATCAACTTCAATGTCAAGTTATAGATAAATGTGCACGCGCGAGGAGCTACTACTGGCTTTATTATAGCAGAAGATCGGGGTTCTTATCTCTGCACATTAAGACCCTAAATGTCTATGCATTTGCACACCAATTTCTCTAAACCATCCGAGTCGTGTTCCTTTATTTCTAGAAAACAACTTTATTTTTCCATGAGGGTTTTACCCACAAACCAGATCGACATTATCATGTGTAAATGACCAAGTTCCAAGTGGGATGAGTAATCGTAATAACTGACCTTTCACTTAAGCGAATGTTTCGGGTGATTTCTCTTTCTAGCTTTGAAGTATTGCAAACAAAACTGCATAAACTGATTACTTTCTCTTAGCCGGCTCAGGAAAGGTTGTGCCTAACAACATCAGGAAGTTCTACAGTCATTGACTGTATTGTTAAATACGTAGTGCATTGGCTTACACATTACAGAGTTTTATTGCTGCAATTATTTGCTAACGACAAGATCCAATGAACAGGTATCTTCTCAAAGTAATCGGGCATACATAGGGTGTTTGTTTTAGGGTTGACTTAACTTAAAGAGTAAAAGAAATCAGAAGCGAGCTCATTACAGACCATTTATTCTCCTGACATGTGTTGTGGCTTTGCCAAAATACTTCTTATGACGAAGTTGATGGGGTTACGCAAACCTTTATCTTTTAATGTGCACGATTATTTCGCAAATGAATAATAAAGAGATAAGTTTCGTCTGCCAGTTGTTTGCATTCCACAAAGTCTACTAAAGCGAACTCTATTTAGCACGGTTCGTTTCGAGGATATGGTAGTTGAGTTACTTACTTAGGTGGCGCTACAGTTCGGGGTGAACCTGAGCCTCAACCAACAAACTTCTCCATTTAGCCCGGTCCTTAGCTAACAGCCTCCAGTTGCGCACTCCAAGTTCCTTCATATTGTGCGCGCCACTTAAGGCGAGGTCTTCCTCTACCGCGTTGTCCCTCCTGGTTTTATTCGAAGACTCTGCTAGCCGAGTATTGATGTCCATTCGCTCCACATGTCCTAGCCATCTTAAACGACCGATTCGCATTTTTTTTTAACTAATTCGAAGTCGCTGTACAGTCGTTCATTCTCCTTTTTCAAAGCCCGTCAACTGGACCGAAGATTTTACTAAGAATCTGTCTCTCGAAGCGATTGAGGATATCTTTATCCGCTTTAGACAGAGTCCACGCTTTAGCGCCATAAAGCAGGACTGGCTTGGTCAAGTGCTCTACTATTTATTTGGCGATTCAGCCCAAATTCTTTATTTTATTTCTGCTGACGTAGTTAAGTTGGTTAATTTAATCAATAGGCGCTAAAACCAGTTTCGTACATCAAGTTGGTGGAGGTTTTCTTTCCAAAAGAGAACACTTCCTTAGCCGAGATCAATTTCAATTGCATCGTATATTCGGGCGGAGTGTTGCCCATCTGCACAGTTTATGTCAAGGAAATACTTTGTAACGTCCATCGTTGCCACCACATTTCTTGAATCAGTACATGTTTCTGGGTCGCCAAGCGGGACTGTGATGGTCATGGTCTTCTTTCGCTTTGTTTCCCTGTTGCTTTTTTTAGCCAAAAAATAGCAGTCAGCGAGATTTATTCTTCTCCTGTCTTCAAGTGATGATCCATGAAGAAGTTGATCGGTTTTCAGATAGTACTAGCATTCATTTCCTTTCGTACGTCCTTTCCTGCGACGTGAAGAGAAGTCGTTGTAAAGGCAGGAAAACTTGAAAAATGTATAGACACGTGTTTGAATTAAATGCTTTCCTGACTTGGTCCTTGGTGAATCCTTTCTTTTTCTGTCATATCTCCTATTATTGGCAGTTTTTCTTCGCTTTTTCGTAGGTTTTCCTGACTTGGTCTGTGATTGACACACGTTCCTTTCAAGATTTCTCGCCGTTCACATTCCAAGTGCTACCGCAACAGTGTGGACTGAGTGAATAATTGCATTCCTGTTCAACTTCTTAGGCAGTATTCCGAAATCAGACTGCATTACTGCGGTTACCACCTCAATCTCAACTAAGATATTGCAAAGGCTCTCTCAGGCTGTTGTTCAACGAAACAAGATGTGTTTTGCAATTCACCCTCTCTTCATCGTTTATACCTGCATTCCAACTACCGCAACAGTTTTGAATATTTATTTTTCCATTAGAAAACTCAACCGTGTAATTGCTTTAGCAATATTTAAATTCGTTATACCCAGGGAGTCATAAAATTATAACAAAATAAAGAACCACAACAGTGTTGACACTCGTAGTTAATGAACACCAAGTTTTAATATCATTTTTCTCAAAAGCTTTTCCGCCCTTGCACTTTCCAAGTTGAAATGCCCCTTGTACAAAGCGTGTAAGAGCTGGCGTTGAGTGGGAACCTAATCTGAAACCTGTGTAGGTGTTTCGAATTAGAAAATGCAGCTTGATTGGTTATAACAGAACAGAAACGAATAAAAATATGCATTTTCATGCTAACACAGATGTTTATTCAAAGCGCATGGAACGTTGATGGGACTGGGTTGAGGCGTAACGCTGGTTAAACATCAAATATTTATGAGTATCACTATAACTCGAGAGCTACATGTGTAGAACACAGTTTCAACTCACTGTGCTGCGCTGTATTAAAGCGTAAGGCTCTATTATAAAGCGTAATGGTGTTTACCTGAGTAGACCGCACTGAGGTTAAAGTATCAGCGCTGCAATTCATGTATTTCCTGCGTTGCTATCCAAGGTTGCAAGTAGCACAATAGACTATTCTAGACTGAGTAATCATTGGATAAATTGTTTAACTTAAAATGAACATCGGAGAGGAACCGTGTATCAAGTAGAAGGAACTATAATCAGCGCAACAGAACCATCAAAACTTGTTTTATTGCCTTTCGTGGAAATATTTTTTGTTTTTAAAATTCATTTGAAGAGGAAACACGGCTATGACGCTGCAAAATCATCTCCAAGACCCGAAAATGTGTTACGACGAAAGTATACGTGCTTGCATAAAGTTTTCGCATTTACATATTGATTTTATAATTAATTTCATCTGCAAAATGCAAAAATTTGAATGATTCTCTTTGCGAAATGTTTTCATTAACATGGAATCGAAACCCACGTATGGTATCGAGTTTCTGTGGTACTTTGCGAAAATGTAGTTCAAGTTCTTTGAGCAAAACGGATTGATTTTCATTGGGTTTGCTAACTATTTGTTTGTAAACTAATTTAAGCTCGTGCGTGTCGTAAACTCTCGTCTGACTCACACTTTCTATAGTAATAAACTAAAATAATCGAATTTAGCTTCAAACTAGGAAACAGTGTAGGTGTGTCGTCTAATTTACACAGTCAATGATGTTTCAAATGAAGTTACGTGATGAATGAATCTATCAGACTTGCTTTTTATTATTCCTTCGGTCTTTTCCCATCCTGAGTTAATGGATTCCATTGCATCACACAGTCGAACTGTCGCCTTTACAAAATGCCTGCTCTATCAACTCGCTTATTTGACCCAAAACGCTAAGGGAGAGGAGATATGAGACGACATTGGAAGAGTCTTTTTCCATGCTTGACCCAGGTATACCCCATTTTGTCCCGAATGCTAAATAGCCAGCAACCGAGAGCACCAAAGTCGTAATCATGCGATTTACGTTTTCTGGTCAAGTTTTTTGTTCAGTTTCGCTTATTTGAGACAAAACGCTAAGATAGGACGATGTTGCATTTCAAGAGACTTTTTCCATGCTTGACCCAGGTGCATTCCATTTCTTCCCAAAAATAGCCTTGGCCTGCAAGTGGAGTTGACCTGTTTCAGATCGCTTAATGATTGACTCGCTAGTAAACTGATGATTCTATTTCTCCCTCAAAGGTACCGAAGGTACCTCAAGACTCTTCTTTCTGATCACTGGGGGGGATGGCATCAAAGTTTGCATCAAAGTGTTCTCTATTCTTAGACTAGAATTGCAGAAAGAACGTAAAGAATTTCTTCAATTATTGAACTGAGTTAAGCTACTCATCTAGTCTTCCGCAAAGGAATGTATAGAATGTGGTATTGCTGGCTTAGTCTTGTTTTACTAGATGGATCCGTTGCCACTCTCCTCAGCTTGGGTCCTTTTCTAGTTGCCTACGTATACAACATCTGTTCTTATACTCATAAAACCATGTGAATCCAGATACTAATAAGTAATTTTCTCTTTCCAGCATCGAATGAACTAGTATTTCTAAATTTCTATGCAGAATGGTGTCGATTTAGTAATATCCTCCAACCCATATTCAACGATGCTGCTGATCAGGTAATTAAATACTAAAATTACATATATGTATGTAAGACCATTAACTGACTTGATAACTTTTTAATTTCAGGTAAAAGAATTATTCCCCGAAGCCGGAAAAGTTGTACTCGGTAAAGTTGATTGCGATCGTGAAACAAGTGTTGCATCACGTTTCCACATCACAAAATATCCCACTCTCAAGATAATACGTAATGGCCAAGTGACAAAAAGAGAATACCGTGGTCAGCGATCAACCGAAGCATTTGTAGAGTTTGTTAAGAAACAATTAGAAGATCCCATCAAGGAATTCCATTCACTTAAAGATCTCGAAAATCTTGATACAAAAAAACGTATTGTTATTGGTTATTTTGATCGTCGCGATCAACCAGAATATAATACATTCCGAAGAGTTGCAACCAATCTGAAAGAAGATTGTCAGTTCCATGTTGGTTTTGGTGATTCATCAGCAGCAATGCATCCACCAGGTAAGTGTTGCATGCGGGACAGATCGGAAAAGTCTTTTTGGATGACAATGAACTAATATTTGAGTAACATGCATGATTTTATTTAATTTTTTTTATATCTTTCCTACGATCTAAAAGGAGAGGAACCTAAGCCTTTAGGTAAATTATCACAGATCTTTAGAATGTATTCTAACTATGCATAACATGGGGTGGTGGATAGTGGTCATTAATATTTGTGCAAGCATTTCTCACTTGGTATCACTTGGTATCATTTGTTTTCATGGGATTGTCGTTAAGGATTGCACTGTGAGATGATTGGCTAGCTACGTGCCAACTATTCTCTGAATTCGGCATTTGCTTTGCTATGCTGTCAGGAGACTTAACCCTCAGGGGGTAACATAACGTGCTCCGCATCTTACATTAAAGGTTTTGCTGGCATGGATTCTCGTGGAATGCTGTTTGGGGGATGCTGTCTTTGATATCTGCAAGACTACTTGGCTTAGTGATCATAGTCTCGTCTGTCCCCTATGATTCGCTAAGTGATGGTTGGTTGTTATGCTGTTTCGGCAAATTTGAAAATTGTCTTCGATGCTGGTGGCAAGACGTTATTAGAAGCAATTTAGCAATCAGTATCGCCCCAATCCTAGATGAGATTGATAAGGACAACCAACTAGAGCTACGTTCAGCCAATGATGCTAAAAGTTATTGAATTTCGAGGTCTGTAACTCAGTGTACAGGTGGAGGTGTGTTCTTTTGATATTTAGCTAACCATCGTTTGTAGGTGCTCCTAAGCGAGTAACGGCATACTCGTTGATCAAAATGCCTTTGTCAGGGGTTACGGCTACAACTGCAATCCAATGAAATGGTTGTCTATGGTTAGGATTTAGTTTGAAATCATGTTTCACCATCATTCGATGGTGCTTTTCTCAGAGGGAAAGCCGACTTATCTTATAAATTTATCTTTATCTTCACACGATAAATGCAATTTATTTGAGGAAATGCGTCACTTTATCTATAAATATCATTAAGTACCAGGACAGCAGCTCAGTTCGTCATTGTCGCAAGATATCGATTACTGATTTGTCACCTAAAACCATTTTTTTTGTCAGATAGCAAGGGTATTGACACGTAATTGTCTTTATGTGGAACCTTATCTATTAGATGGCCATGTGCACTTCTGTGTTATTTTTTAATCTGCTACGTAACTCATTGAAATAAATCACCTATTTCTCAATTTGGGATCTACCCTTGAACTTGAAGATCTACTTAATGATTCCATCGAGTGTCATCGCGTGCTTCTAATCTCAACTGAAAATCGATTAACAAATCATTGTTTCACGCTGAGCCAGCTACATCAAGAGTAATTTTCTCATAATACCCCTCCACTGCCCTGAAACTATGGCACGTATAACTCGAATGACTGCAAAAACTACTAACCCACGTTGCATAATCTACTAACAAATCACCAAATGTTATGAAACCACCCAGTAGTTGAATACATATCCATTCCATCTGAAAAAAAAATAAATAAAATATTTCCAGGAACGCCAATCATTGTTTTCCGACCTGACGTGGCACTGTCTCATGAAAACGATGAAACCTACAAGGGAGGGCTGTCTAATTTCGATGAACTGAACATTTGGGTGCAAGAGAAGTGTGTCCCTCTGGTCCGAGAGATAACATTTGAAAATGCCGAGGAACTAACAGAGGAGGGACTGCCATTCTTGATTTTATTCCACAATACCGAGGACACAAACTCAATTAAGGACTACAAGGCAGTTATCGAAGCTGAATTACTTTCGGAGAAACGTATGTGTTGGCGTTAAACAAATTATCGGCATGTATTGAGTTTGGTTTTCATTTTCCCTTCAGAGAATGTGAATTTCTTAACAGCGGACGGTAAACGTTTCGCACATCCCCTTCATCATTTGGGAAAATCAGACGATGACCTGCCGTTGATAGCAATCGATTCATTCAGGCACATGTATTTATTCCCAGACTTCAAGGACATGTACAAACCAGGAAAACTAAAGACATTCTTGCAAGACTTGTACAGTGGAAAACTTCACAGGTACATACTTACTAATGGAATTCGAGTATTATTTTATGCATTATTTTTGTTTAGGGAGTTCCACTACGGACCCGATAAAACAGAGAGCTTAGATTACGGAGGCTCGGATCAAGAAAAGGTTATCACATCGCCACCCGAGTCAACATTCAGAAAGCTGGGTCCTTCGAAAAATCGCTACACCTTGCTTAAGGACGAATTATAATTTGAATTTCTTTAAATTGCTCTTTGTCCGTTATAGTTTCTTAATATCAGTTTTTTTTAGTTGAATTCTTTTTGGTGTAAAAAAAGGAACCTTTGGCTATGTGAAGTCAGTCATGACTTGAACAGAGTCTACAGAAAATCAGAGGTTTTGATCAGATTGGCTGTCCCTAATTTATGAACTACAGTGGAGCAGGCTGTTATAGAAAATATTTCAAACTTTATTCGGCTTTTTGCTAAAGTTTTACCTCCATCCACCCCCCCCCCCCCCCCTAATTTCAAGCTGTATCTTTGACTAACTTAAGATATTCTTCTCTTTTTTTTTTGTAGCTGTATTTCTATTAACACTTACCACGATGTAACTTTTAGGTCTTGCTGCCTTGATGGTATTTACCTCTCTGTTTTACTTTGAACTGTTCAATTCGGCAGTATATACTTTTCCTTATGTTATATTTCTAATAAAAAATGCAGTTGTAAATATTATAAATTTTTTGCCGCCAGTTTTTTTTTGTACTTGTAAAATATGGATATTATTTCAGTCGTGCTAAAAGTTTATGTATCTTACAAATATAATCTACTCATGAGTTCGATATAAATAATTTATATTAAATTATAATATTATGTAATAAAAATCAACTTAATATTTATGGAAACCTGCCGAATATTATAGTATCTTACGTTTTTTTTTTACATCTTTTCTTGCTGTATTACTGCGATTAACAGAAATAGTTGGTCTGGTGAAATTACGTTCATGTTGTGAGCAAGATTATTGCAATGATTATCAGAAATAAAGGTAATGCTGTACATGGTAATTTCATTGGAAGGGTTATTCATTTTTTTTTCATACTTTCACAGCCGTTCCATCTGCCTACCAACTGGTTTTAGAGATCGGCAATTCGAAATACTTGTTTAGATTGAAATTAGGTGGAAAAGGGTGCAGTTATGGGTTAGAAACATGTTTTTCTTGGAGCAACTATTTATGAAAAAATTAACTTCTCTATCTGTACGATTTCAGGCGATGTTTCTCGTTCCTTTCCGCCTGTTCTGTGCTATGTACTCGCTCGGGTCAGGTGAGGTTTTGAACGTTCAGTTGTTTTCCGATGAATCGGATTGCAGGTCCAGTGCTTTTATCACGTACGACGACAATCGTTTAACGATAGTTTTGCTTCAACGATATCGTTTTGACGAATCACGTTCTGTTTGTTTTTTTTATTTTCTTATTGAAAGAGAGAATGCAAAAGAAGAACAACTAGAAGTGTTATGCATGCGTGGAACACTAAGAGATGCGTCAGATCCATTGTCTCTTCCAACAAAGTAGTAGATATTATGAATAAACGACATAATTTTTATATTTATCTGTGCTTCCGTCTATTAAAAGAGGCGTTTGACTGAGATTTTATCTGCCTTGGCTTGGGAGAAATTCAATGTCGGAAGTAACAAAAGGCTCCAATCTTTCCGTAATATAAGTATTGGGCACATTGGATCTAGAAAGTGGCTATTGGTCCACTGGTAGTTCTTGGTGGAGGTTGCATAGGTTGCAACCAGTTGGTAACGAGGAACGACTGGGATCTCTGTTGCGGAAAACACTTTTTCGTCCATCAGTTCAAAAACTACACTCATCCTGGAGGAAAGATATGTCTATTATGGATTAAATGGGAGTTGCCAAGTGGGAGCAGAAAAGGAGAAACACAATAATGGTTTTACAAGAAATGTACAATACCTGGAGTATCAATCAGAGGAACTTAAACTATGTTTAGTTTAGTCTCAGTAGCACTTAAGCTGGAACGATAGACGACACGATAGTGGTAGGATTACATGAAGCAAATTACAGACGAAAGCGTTCGTTGCTATCGTTTAAAAGTTATGTGATGAGAGCAGGTCTGCAGTCTACCAAAGTGTAACCATCATGACTTTTAAAGCCCCGCCAATATCACCTTAATTTTGCTCCCAAATCTCTTCCCAGAACGCACAGTTTAAGTTAAAGTAGAACGAAGGGTTTTTCATTCCATCAGAGTCTGTTGCTGTGAATGCCATTTTTAGTGGGTATTTTCTGTCTGTTGATCAAACACACGACGAATGATGTAATATTTGCATATTTTTGAATTAAATCAACTGTTTGATGCGCCATTGGCTTTTTTGAATTGATTTTGAAAAACCCCTTACTGTTATAAAAATCAGTGGAATTTCATAGTTCATGCCTAACTGATTGAGTTGACTAAACTGCAATATTTTGCTCAGAGTCATGAACAATTTCAAATTCTTGTTACACAGTCATTTCATTAAAATTAAAAGCTTGAACGTGATACTCACGAATTTCATAGTTCCTAATACATGAGGTAGAAACAAGTGTATATGCGAAATTTGATGATTCATTGCTTTTTTTCACACATTACACATGTAACATAGTTCTATTGATTCGCTACGGTCTTCTACTGTGTTGTAGGGCACCTTACAGAATTGTTGATGATATGAGATCACTCGTAGTGATGATTTGTGATGGACTCTCCAAAAATTTGCCATGAAATCTCATCGGAGAAGAAAATATTCGAAATGAGGGAGTCGACCAAGGATGTAGATCATACCATAGGCACATAAATTAGTATCGGAGGCAGTGGTTTACCACTCAACTCTCATTTCCTCCCATAGATGGTGATGACAATACTTCCCGGCACGTTCTTATATGAAATTCTTGACTTGTGATACGATTTCCCCAGAAAGTCGTACACTGCAGATCATATTAGCTCAACATTTAAGTGCTGCGTCGCAGCTTGCCTTCATTATACACAAACTGAGGAAGCAGCGTAACAATGCCTAATTATATTACTTACTCTGCTCTGAATATGAATATCCTATCACTAGGATCTATCAGAGTGGAAAGAGACAATCTTATTTATCGGAAACGCAACAATTCATTCTTCCACCGTCCCCACTCGCTGGGCCACTAACAAAGCGACTCTTATCCTGTTTTCTGAGACAGGGAACCCGCCATTTGCCTTTATCGCTTCGCAAATTCTGTAGGATTTCCAATATAGCATCTCGAGGACCCAACTGACTTTTACATGCAACGACTTTTGCTCGTTTATTAGCAATGTAGCCACTATCGGGTGATGCTACTTCTTCGAGTTTCCGCCTATCCCCTTCCATTCGTGTAAGGAATATATTGTGACGTCTACCCTGCGGATACCTCTCTTAAGCGGGCACTTCCCTCAAACAGACCCATGTATGTACGTTCCTGAACAAATTTTTCCGATTGCGAACATTCTACGTTCCCTTGGACGGACTACAATGTTGGTACCGTCGCTATCGGCTTAGGAGAGATTTCACTGTAATACACAGAACATGAATGGGACAAACGATAACAAACGGCTTTCCACTCAAAACAATATTTTCAAAGTCGTTTTATAAAGCACTTGCTTCATTCTTATATGTATTCCAACAATTTTACATTAAAAGTCTTGTATTCAACATCCAATCCATGACCTTAGCGATGCCATTAACCGAATGAGTTAAGATATTTCCAGATTTCGTCGGCTTTCCCAAACGTTCATCTCTTCTAAAAATATTTATGATATCACATAAGCGAGTATTTTATCAAAGCCTTACTTCTCCACCGTCTGCTTCGATGTTTCCGGCATATTCACTGAATACACCCGAAAATTTTATGAAAACACTGTCGACACGTCCTACTCTAGCCTCTGCGTATAAACCTCTAAACCACAGACTATACTCTAAACGAACGTGGGTTGATTCTCATAATAAAAAGCAGCGAGATTCATCGGCGATAATTCACATTCTAATTCACATAGTAATTAAGTTTTCCCCCGCTCCAAGCCATTAGCGTACACATCTGATTAGTAAATTCACCACGCATGTTAAAATGAGAAACAAATGTTTATTGAACAAAATTTAAAATAGCTTTGTATACACTTGATGTGTCTGGAAATTGTAAAAAAAATAATAGTTTGACGGACTTTCTCTTGTTTTTCCTTAAACCTAATAGAAGTTATTTTCTTTTCTTTTTTTAAGAAAAAGGCACGAGTTTAACAATACATATATTCTAACATGATTCTAAGATGAACGAAAAGCTGTTCGTTTGGACGGAATTGGTATCTATTCGAAGTTTTGAGATTGCATTCTTTGTGCGTGTTTTACTTAAGCAACTTCCAAGCGACCAGTAGGGACGCTATGACCAGCGAAAGAGCGGATGTGCTTACTTTGGACGAGCCACTCTGAAACAGAAAAAAACTATCACGCACTGCAGATAGACAGGTTTGCTCTAAGACTTACTATGACAAAATAATTGCATCTGTCTCCTTGGCAGCATTCGGCACATGACCAATCCTCATACCAAATATGGGTACAATAGGGCATGTAGCGCTTTCGCATCTTTTGACACTGATTCTTAGCCATGCAACGTTTCGAGACATAATACTGCTTGAGGGCTCCTTGCGAGAAATACGGTTGACTTCCCCATCGGATCTCGGTGAAGCATACGTCTTCGCCGGGCTCGCAGGTTTTAATTGTGTTTAGACACTTTTCAGTGTTTCCTGTTTGATTGGAACAAACGTAGCACTCGAGACCAGAGACGAATTGCACTGTGGAAGATAGTTTTTAAGTTTTACGTAGATATGCAGGTGATTTTGAGAGAAATTGATATACCGTCTGTGCAGAAGTATATTCCTATGATAGAGACCAAACAAATCTTCCAGAGTTCCATCTTTATAGAGTATTTAAAGAAAACATAAAATAAACACAAAAGAGTAAACTCCCTATTTATTAATCATTAATTTGACATTTACATTAGGCCCCCAGCCACTCCCTTCAAATTCATTACATAGCAGACAGATGGGCGTATGAACAGTCAAATGTCAGATTTTTGAATCCAAGCAACGGGTGGAGAACATTTCGATCTGATCACAAATTAAACTGCTTTTTTCTCTCTCAAGATTATGATCAGTTCTTGAAATTTATTTGAGGTAGAAATGGTCTGTGGTCGAAGATTTCAGGTTTCAAGATATTCCGGAAATGAGCCCTAGAAGTCAAATTTGCTTGACAGAAAGATAGAGGATGAACTCGGTTTTTTAGTCCAATCCCTTAAAGACTTGCCAAAAGCCATTATAGTGCAGGACTTAGTATCTGATCTTATTATTAAGTATGTGCGCTCTTCAGAGAGTCAAAATTTTTCTAAGACGACACAGATCACAACGCTTTAAAAGAAAGATGATTTTCGGATCCATAGCAGGCTTCGCTCATTGGTTAAATCTACCTGGTACAAGAAAATGACCAGAGTTGACGTTTTCCCTTAAATTGGGAAGCTCTTATTATATTGATTATCGGTTTCCGGTTGTCCAGAAGGGCATTAATTTCCTTCTTGATCTGATCTTAGGACTCATCAGTAGAGACGTGTAAACAAGGGGAATTTCTTTGAATATATCGTCAATTATATCCAGACGATCGCTTATAGCCTTAAGGCTAACAACGAAAACGTCACAATAACTCAGTTAAGTTGTAGACGTCCACAATCATGTGGACCAAGAGCGACCATACCTTATGTCGGCAGCTACCACAAAGATCTTGAGACTTATAGGCTGATAGATTGAAGCTAAGTGATGACGCTATTATTGTGCATTTCTACCCTCTGATTATCATGCCAATATCCGGTCAAATAAAGTGGTTCTCTGCCTCACAAGTACACCTCCCAAAGAACATAAAATATTACACTTTTAGAACAAAATCTGTTGAAAGAGTATCCAGAGTAACTCTTCGAATAAATTTCGGTATTACCTAACAAATTCGCAATTGGTCTACTTTTGTTTCGGCATGACAACATCTCCTCTTTTCTTGCTGTCAGTTGCTGTCATATTTTCGACCAAAGAATACATACATTGCAAAAAGAAAAACAAAATATCGATTTACTTGCTCTGCTACAAGTTTAGTTTGTCTCGCATTAAAGGACATATTTTCCAGCTAAATTGAACGAAAAATAATACCACCATGGCAGCAGCAGTGCTCCCTATTCTGTTCTTTACCATAGTCTTTGCCGGAGTGGGAATCGTCCTTCCGATTATGACACCAAAAGGACCTAACCGTGGACTAATCCAATGTGTGTTGATGCTTACTGGAGCTACGTGCTGGCTCTTTTGGCTCTGCTGCTACATGGCCCAGATGAATCCTCTAATTGGACCAAAACTAAACCAGAAAACTATACTGATGATGTCCCGGGAGTGGGGTGACCCCATCACCAAAGGTTAGGCGATGAATCTCGTTGGAAGCATGCAGTGAAGTATTGTTAGAGTAGAAATCATACCAAAGAATTACATGTTATGTTAAATTATTTCCCAAAATAAAACCATTAATGAGGCTATGAACAGAGGAGTTTTATTAATTCACCAACTACAAGGACGTTGATACTGTTCCCCAGAAGTCTGTATCTCTGACGGAGGCTGGTCGCTTCGGGGAATCCGAATGTGTCTGGAAAGCTCATTAATCTCGCAACTTCTCGGGGGCTGAAGTACCTCAGTTGTAAGGAACGCAGAAGCTGAAGGTAATCATCGGAAGATGGGTCGAGTAATTTTGCCTTTTCGAAGACTCGCGTCATTTCATCTGGATTCTGAGGTGCAAATATCGATCCAGTGCCTTCGCTGTAATGTGTGTACGCCTTGGTGAAGCAAATAGTGTTCGTCGATATGGCGGTGGCAATGTCAAACAGCCAAACACGCTTCTTTAGCACTTTGTCGTCCAAAAGCAAGTCCTTCGATGAGCCATCGTTTGGCTCTAAGATGTCTTTGACAGTGAATCCCTGCGAGGTAGGTTTCCCAATTTCTTTCGGGAATTCCTCCAATATTTCACCATCGGCAAAATTGAAATCTGACCTCTTCGCCAAACAGTAATACCGATGCCGGGTGTTTGGAACACCAAACTGTGACGGACTGAGAATAAATTCTCTGAAGAAGTATCCTGAGCTTCTTAAGGCCTCTAGGTACACATCTCGTGCCTTGGATGTTTCAAATCCCTTTACATTCTCCATCAGTATGAACTGAATGCCCTTGCAGTCGGGAAGGATATCGCAAATGTGCTTAAGTGCATCTGTTCGGTTGTCATCTATGTCCTTTTGGTTTCCCACTCTGGTAAAAGGCTGACACGGTGGGGACATGAGGATCATATTTACGCCAAGTTTTTCCACAAACTTCGGTGTTAGCTTCTGAATGTTGTTGTTTAACAGATTAACATCCGGGTGGTTGAACTGGTAGACGAGATTTGCAACAGTGTTTATGTCCACTGCAGCGAGAATCTGCCCTGATAGTTGAGAATCTAGAAATTAGAAATGAGTCAGGAGTGTCAAGGATTGAGAAGGGGTTTGGCTTACATTTAAACGCATAGTGCATTCCTCCGATTCCACTAAATAGCTCCAGGATTTTATATTCGGTCATTTCAAGCTAGTTTCCAGCGTTAATTTCTGTTTACTTCGGCAAAGGGAAAGCAGTATGCTCATGTGGGTACAGTTGGTCACAGGAATTTTCTTCGAAGTCATTCGTTCAGGGCATTAATGGTTGTAATGTCTTCAAGTGGAAATAAACTACATTCTAGTAACAACAAAACAATTTTTAGAAGGCTTAGCACAAGACTGTTGCTAAAAAATAAAAGTATATGAGTCAGGGATGATGCAAGTCAACAAGGTAGACTTAAAGTGGTACCTGTGCTTTCTCTTCCATGGTGCTTCACAAATAATTGAGTCACAAGTAATCCTGTTTAGCTGTTTTTAGTTTCGCAAGCAAATTTCCTTTTTCTTAATTGTTCTTTGCTGTTTCTCCCATCTTGTTAGTTCCTATAATACCCACATAATCTGGATTCTAAAAGCCTGAATCTAGTTCCTGGTTTTTGTGTGAGAAGTGTGATTTGCAGTCTTTTTCGAAAATGAATCCCTCATCAACAGCTGATTGCCGGACGTCAAAATAAAAATCCAAACATGAGCCGATTCGTTGTCGGAAGGAAAATCAGCTTTGCCAGGATATGTAATCTACGAATGGTAAGCAAATATATAAATCTATTGACAAATCTAATACTCTCCCAAGTTTTCAGACAAACCGAAGGTTGGCGCGTCTGGACTAAACGAGGAGCCCAAACCGCACGAAGTGTCTACCGACTACATTGGACCTCCAGACAAGGATTCGAATCTTCGACCCTACGTGCGATGCATTCCCAAAGATGAAACTCCGCTGGCACGTGAACTTCGGGAGAAACAAATCGAAGTCCAGCAGTGGAATCAAGACTTTTGGTCGAGGCACAACAAGCGATTTTATGATGTAAGAAGTTGGGTTATATCAATTTTCAATTAGTCGCGAACATCGTTTCTTGTTTTCTTTTAGGAAAAAGAAGATTTCATCAGGTTGCACAAGGAGGCAGGTATCGATGAGATATCTTCCGATAAAATGAGCGAATTCTACAAGTCGTTTTTGGATAAAAACAAAAGGATGCATGTGTTCTATAACATCTCCTGGTATTTGAAGAACTTTGACTTGCTCGTGCTGTCTGGCCAAGTTAATGTTCAGAAACTCTGGAGGAAAATGAGTAATTAAGTCCTGTACAACTTGTGGTACAGTGGAGTATTTATTTCAATAAAGCAGTAGGTTTGCTTTGCTAATGGAAAGCAGTTTTTCTTTGTGCAAATAATTAGTTGGAAAGTTCAAAACCTTGCCTTTTTTGCACAAGTAACAACAACGTGGGGTACCTAGTTTCCAAACAGTAGCTCTTCAAACGCTGATAGTAAATACTTTCCTAGAAATTGAGAACACAACCGGCAAGGAAATTAGCAATCAAAGGGCATCGTTGGACATGTCAAGGAGTATGCTTAGATGCCGATTGTTAAATAGGTTGTGTCGGCTGTTTTCTAATAAGAGTCAAATATAGGTAAACAATCTCAGACTACCGATAAAGGCATTAGGAAGCTAGTGGGACTGCTGTAAGTTCATAGTTCCTTGAGTTGCTATGCTACAAAGCTAATATTGCTCAATGGATGCAACTGTTGGCTTCGGTGAAACCTTTAATTAAACGTTGATTACAGCCTTGGTAAAATCGATCATCGATTTTCAGGTCACCGCAACCGAGGTCAGGGTTTTTCAAAAGCAAAAACAAATGGAGACCATAATTCGAAACAGTAGTCAAAATCAAAGGAACCACAAAGAGGAACCACAAATTGTCAAGTTAATAAAACTCCCCAAGCACTCGAATATTTCCCCTGGGAATATACAGTGGATATAAGTATATGGTATCACTGAGACCTGGAGGAGTCTATCCATTCACAATGACAAGCACATAGACATTTAAATCAATACCCAAATAGTCATCAAAGCTACCACTTCCATCATAACCAACTCAAGATTGGTCAAGAGATCTAAGGAAGAGCTTAAATTCATGAACTCTAGGAACAGCATCACCCTGTGGTGGATTTCGGGACATAGAAGCTTCCGAGGAAATGGAAAGACCAATGAGTTACCTCAGAACGGTCCTCAGGACATTCCAACGGATCACTCGGTCTAACCGCCTATTTGCCAGACTTCCGCAACATTACCAGTGGTAAATGGGGTGCATTTACCGTAATTCGAGCTTACTTTGGTCGTAATACAACGATACTTTTATCGTTACCAGAGAATTCCTATTACTCAATAGACTACAGCTGAGCCTCCTCACAGGCCACAACCCAATGGCGGCCCACCTCAGAAGAATAGGAATCAGCAGCACAGATCTATAAGGAAAACGGGTTGGTTCAGGAGGGCCGCTACTGCAAAGGACTCTTGTGTTGGACTAATTCTTGTTCTCTTTCTTTCAGGTATCCCGGACATGTGTAGCAAAAAAAATTTTCTCCAAAGAACTTGGTTTGGTGGTAGCACGTGGATCCACTTTTAATGAACCGTGAGAAACTGTTTTCCAGATCATTTAAGTCGTTAAAAAAGACTGCTCCTCGGTGATGCTTCCTAATACGGGGGAGAGATAGGCAGAAACTAATTTTCTGCAAAAATCATTCGTAAAGAGGCCTAGCCTTGAGCCATGCTTGCCCATAGGATTGTGTGCTTATCGTAATGCCTATCTGTAGTCTGTTGAGAGGTATCAAATTGTTAGAGCTGTTCGAATCCAGCAATGGTCAAATGAGTTTTGTCGCTAGACATGTTAGTTCACCTTTCCACCTAAGATTTGTGTTCTCGATAGCAGCTATTTTGAGTTACCCTTGTCCGGCGAAATTGAAAGACTTGTTCCTAATCCAGCGAATTCATCATCAAACGGTAGTCTAGAACTACTACAGAATTGATTCCAAGGATTTGGTAGCACCTTGGCTATCAGAGGAGATGCGGAGATCCTTGCGGTGTAATGCGGTGTTTACCTGATAAGGTAATAGATTGGCATTTGGCGATATTGAGCTCTAAGCAATTTTTAGAGCCCCACTGGGAAAAACTGTCTAAGTCTTCTTGAAGGAGACAGTAGTCCTGATTTGAAAAAAAGGTTTTGAAAAGTTTGGCATCGTCGGCGTAGAGAAAAAGAGAGGAGTGGTTTATAACCCTATCAACATCGTTTATAGTCAGAATGAAGAAAATAGGTCCGAGATGACTGCCTTGTGGAACTCCAGATGTGGCTAAAAAGGAGCAGATAAGACGGTCCTTCAGGCAAGAAGATATCCATTTTAACAATATGGGTTCGAAACCAAAGGCAGACAATTTAAAAAGGTTCAGGTTATGAGATATCTTATCAAAAGCTTTCCTAAAATCAGTTGCAATAACGTTTACTTCTTTAAGCAAAGTACTGCCTGTGCACAGGCCTGGTATGGGTAGGACTTTACTTAGATAATCGGGAGTGGTAGCTTGTTCTATGACCTAACCGAGTAAAATTTGTTTTCAACAGCGATTTTCGTTTGTCTTGATATCCATTTCAAGATCAAGAACATTTAAAATTCGCTGTGCCTTCTTTGATTTTAATTTCTAACTTAATTACAGCCTGTGGTGCGAACTCTTTAACAACCCAGTTGTTTCACTTTCGAACTTCGAATCGACTAAACGATTCTCTTAAATCTCTCTTCTACGCCGAGAATCGGCCTATCCCATTCTCCTCTCCCACAAACCATCTGGATGACAAAGATAAATGTATATCCACAACAGCACAAGTGCCTCTCCACGTGAGACATTCCTTACCACAGCCGTATGACAAAGCAGGATATCCGTATTCACGCCATCAAATCGAGAGAGCACCTATTTCGCCATTCTCTTTCGAACAAAAGAAATTGATTTCTTTATTTTCTCTCCTTTCTCTCTCTCCGCACACAATCTCTTTCTAATCTGTTTTTGTTGTATATTTCATTAATTTTTTTCTTCTACGAGTACGTATTCCCAGATTTGCCATCATCGTCAATGAGTGCTGAGTAGATACTTGGTGCTCTCTCTTCGCTCGCTGTACAATGACAACAACAATTCGCCGCGATTTTCCTAATTTCATTTTCACTCAACGCCAAGAACGTCTTCTTGGGCAGTTCGAATTTTTCAATTGAGTTGTGGTGTGTTATCGGAGACGGGTTCGGTGCGGATTCGGATTAAAAAATAGTATTTGATTGAAAGAAATAAGAATTAAATTGTTACCCCCCACGGTATATGGTGTGTAAAGTAAAATTAATAAATCATTTCATTGGGTATTGTTCATTTATGAACAAAAAAAAAAATGGAAAAATTGCTTGAAGGCAATCCCCAACAGTGTGATGTGTTTTGCTAAGAGGATCGTAGTATAGTAGTACTTGTGTCTTGGTATCTCCAGTTGGAGTCAGAGTCATCATAATGGCTTCTTCACTATACGGACCGGGCTAAGCGAAATTTATTTAAAAAAAAAAAAAAAAAGAATATCTATCCGATTGACGAGTGTTGTAAGGCGAGTGAAAGAGAAAAGTTTCGATACGATTTTATCAAAGAAAATCTTTGGAGAAATTTTCAAAAATCAATTTTTTCGGCCAATTGCTAAACATACAAAGTGAATTTAAGTATATTTTCGAATTCCAATGAAGCAGGCGCTTTTCGTGTGATAACATAGTGTGTCTCTTGTCTCAGGAAAACCTTTTTTTTTTTTTATATAAAATCACAACTCTACACATTCAGTACTCTGTTCTACCTGTCCCTACTAGCAAGAGGACCGACGACGACGACAACGACGACAACGACGACGAAGAAAGAGAAAAACAGGAAAGAATACGATTTACTTTGTTTTTTTTTTTGTTGGAAAATACCTGCAAAAGGATAACGATTCGAGATGAAACATTTATTTTGGATACCACTGCTTGCTCTGCTGTTCCTTTCGGGTAAGTAGTATAGTAAGTCCTTATACTACCCATTTGCTTCTAACAGACCAGAGAGAAAGAAAAGAAAAAAAAGGAAGGAAGAAAATCCACCACACAGCGGAAAGTACCAAACAACAAGAAAGTGACTATCAAAAGTAGTGGTAAACAATCGATACTAGCGCAGGCGGTGTGCTCTCCCAATGTCGATTTTTCCTGTTCGTTTTTTCCTTTCGTGTGAATTTACTACACATCGTCGTGTATGCCTGCTTGCCTGTTTGCCTGCCTGTCACTTGGGCTGGCGAAAAGGTGGAAAGGCAGCAGCAGCAGCAGCACTGAACGAAACACTGAACCATGGAGCACGCTGCGGATGTGTGGCGCTCTGGCTATGACATAATGAAAATTCTCAACCGACAGTGTGTGTGGTGGAATTTTAGGATGTTACCCCTTAGAATGTATGAATGCGATCCACCGCCGGGCCGCGCCACCCCACCAATAACCCCGCCCTCCGAGTCCCATACAGTACAGCCTTCACCCCTTGGCTGCTGCCTTGCAAAGTTTTTTTTTTCTTTTTTTTTTTTTTCTTTCATCCTATCCGCCTGTGTGGATGTGTGTGTGTTTCTCATTTTTATTTTGCCACTGGTGTAACCTTCCGCTGTCCTCCACCCAAATTGTTAGGCTGTCGAGGTATGCTGGCTGAATTGGGTAGGTATATAGCGGTAATGGAAATTTCGATTTTGGTGGCGCTAGGGCTCAACCGTCGGCAGCCATCAATTTCGCTGACTTTGCCGTATCATTAGGTGGACAAAGTGGAGTGCTACATGCGAGAATTACACTTGCCCACTCCCATATCCGTTTTATTATATTAATCCTTCAGTGTTTTTCTACAACTCTACCTTCACCATGTCGGTGAAGTCCATAGTAGATTACGACGACAACGGGGATTCATTTTCTGTTTTACGTCAGAACAGTCTGCATTTCGCTGGGTGGGTGTACTCGTACACCACGAAAGCCGCCTTTATACTATACTCACCACTCGTTGTATCCTTCTTTGCATTTGGGTTGATAATTTCGAAGGAGCTTCCCCAGCCAGCACCAAATACTCGCTGTATCTACCTACATACCTTACCTATGTATGTATGTCGCATTAGAATCTTGCAAAATGTGATTAAATTGGTTTAATGCGTTGCCTACTTACTTACTCCTTACAGGAGTGGGCCGCTGCGCCGCTGGTGGGAGCGTTCCATTTTCCTATTTATATACAGAAATACACTCATAGGTACATTGTTGTTTCTGTTCCATGAAATTAACTGCCAAAAAAGTGGCTAAAGTCGGTTGTCGTCGACGACGAGGACTACGAGGACGACGACGACGATGATGATGATGGTCTATCGGATGACGGCGGCGACCTCGGCGAAGAGGAGGAAATCGGAAAAATCAATCGATAACACAGAATCATTCCGCTTTCGGTATGTGCTTCTGATTGCGTGTCCTTTGTCGTTCGCCTGTCCGGTGTATACATATACATACCTTGCCTATGTGCCGTGCTGTATGTATTCATTTTGGTAACGATCTGGATTCTAGTTTCGGTAATGGGCGCCAGAAAGTGGGTGGAATAAAGAAATGGTATGCCTGCGCCTCTCACAATTCGACAAATATTTAGCAAACTTTTGTTCTAACGAATATATTACATTATTTTTTATGTCTATCACGCTTGCGGGGCCCTGTTTTTTGTTTTTATTTTATTTTTCGTTGATAAACTGAAGGGCACGCAATGCGAAATAATTTGAGACGAATTAAGAAATAAATAACCTGAATGGTTTTATGTATGCAAATTTGCGGAGGTCCTTTGGCAGTAATTTGATTCGAAGGAGATTTTTAATTTGCTGAAGACTTTCGAGAAATGAGACAAAAATTTGAGGTTAATTCATTGAAGTCCCTTTGTTATGGGTTTTAGGGCGTTTGGTTTGGCGAGTGTTCGATGTTCCTACGCAATGATTAGCGAAGCCATTTTGAGACATCAAGTAATGGAGACTTATTCTGAAGAGCACTCCCAAGAATTGTAGAGGAATCGAGTCTAAAAAAAGCAGTCTCATGTAGGTACTTAGACCCCTGAAGATATGCATTGAATTTTTGAGTATTTTTAGATGGATTTCAGACAAGGATTGGATGTTTAGGGATTCAATAGGTTTTCTGCTTTGAAGTAGCATTCGTGTTCACTTAGACATGACTTTTGAAGTATTGTAGGTATTGGGGGACTGTTAGGGCCAATTACTTGCTGCTGCATGTCAGAAAATAATTCAAAAAATGTGTTTCGCTACATAATTTTTCATGACCTTTGTTCGTTTGATAGTTGTTAGGAAAGGGGCCGACCTAGTTAAATGAGAAGTAGACTAACTTATTTGCTAATGACTTTGCATCATGTAAGGGCGAGAAAAGTAACAAATCATGCTTTTCTCTAGTCATGTTGCTAACATGTATACGCTGTTGAAAAAGGTGGCTAAAGAGTCTTAATAGATGCGAACCCACTTCAAAAATAAGGAAAGTACAAAACACAGTGTACTGACAGTACAGCCAACACTCGCGGATCATTAGTTCTTAGCTTTGGGGATAGCTACACGGCCTTCATGAACCACACCGAGGTTGTTATAAATTTCAGGATGGTTAATGACTTTCCTGACAGACCGCTCAGGTATTCGAGGTGGTATTCACCGAGGGCCGTTTTCCTAGTTCTGCATAGGCTTGGGCATTCGTATTGAAAGTGAGATGTGCTCTCTTCCTCTTCTGCATTTTTTCCGGATTGCATTCGAAGATTCTACGAGACGAAGCATTTGTATCAATCCGCTGTCCTAGTCATCTTAATCGACTGATGCGTAACTTTTTGATTAGGTCTATGTCGCTGTACAGCTGGTATAGTTCGTCGTTGAATCCTCTTCTCTAAAGCACGTCAATAAAAACAACCTCTTCATTATTTTAGCGAGTCATGGAATGTCTACTTCCAGCTATCGCATGGCTTTCTTTAAATCATGTGCCACTGCTATCCACTTATATTGATTTCAGGGTATTACGAGATTTCTCGCACTCAGTGCCATTAAAGCCCGTAAGGGGCATTGCTGTTAAGAAAAGGGTGATTGACAATTCTTCTTGTCTAGAGAATGAAGCTTACGAGGTGATGCAGAGAGACATAGTTGGATATGCAAGGATCCGTGAACTTCTTAGACCGGCCATAGTGCAGTGGTCGGTCTGCTAGACTCTATTTCTAGACAATATCAGAGGTTTTTCCACGATTTGGGCAGAACTCAATGAACTTGACATCAGTTAAATGTGGTTCCAACAAGATGGTGCCACATTCTACACAGCTGCTCAAGCCATAGTTCTATTGCACAGAAAATTCCTTAACCGTGTAATCTTGAAAAACAGTCTGGCCAAATGGTCTGGATCCAATAAATTAAACATGGGTACTATACCTAAAAGACATTTCAGCCCGATATCTCCATTATACTGTGTTTTATTGAAGTTCAAAATTGTTATGTCCTTATTGAAAAACTCTATGTGAACATAAATACCCTGACGACATATTCCGCTCCCAACAACTTTGACAGAAGACGTATGTATGTATATAACGTCAACATCACATTGTTTTGTTGAAAGACGTCAAATAAATGTCAAATCAAATTTCGATAGGTGTATTGCTACAGAAATTTTGTCTAACAAGGCTCGAATCAAAAGGATTCACATAGGTAGGACATTCCAGTCGGAAATTGTCCAACTAAAATCGATGATCAATATTTATAGGAGGAATGAACAATGTTTGCAATGGGTGTCCAATCAAGACGACTGGTAAAGACATCCTTCAAAGAGTTCAAAACGATCAGTCCCCAAAGATTGTCAGTACCAGAAGTGAGAGTGTAAAGCGGATCTTGTACGAAAAATTGGTCATGAAATAAAGTCAGAAGTATGACAGTCAAAAATAATCACAAACGACTGACAGCTGTAAAAAAGTTTCTCGACATAAATATATGGGACTGATCCCAACGAATAGATCCACACGACGCCGTGTCACCATTAACGTCACAGTTCACCGCAGTGCCGACAAGATCTTGCTCTCTGTATTACAAGATGCGGGCCACACAAAGTCAAACAAAGGATAATCGAACAATCGGGACAACTTCGTTCAGAAAAGACTTGAATTCTGTCGACGTGATGGGCCCCAAAATGCATGGTTTTTCTAAGATCCAGTTAGGCGTGACTCTATTTTAAGTCAGACTGTGTGACAACCAATGGCTCTAAGGACACACTTACAGCATCGCCTGGAAACATTCAAAAAAGGTTTTCAATTCAAATCCCTGAATACCGTGTTGCATAATAAGGCTCCTTCAGTTCTATGCCACATTTAGTAAATGTCATTCGGTGCGCGAAAGTGTTTTACGTAAAAATTAAAATATAATTACTCCTCATTATGAGGGGATTTCTAACTTATTAAAATCATCTTCCTTGACTCCTTTTGAAATGAACAAACTACACCCATCTGCCGTTTTCCGTACACACTCCCACATCTCCTAAATTTCTATATACACATGCATGTATATGTGCTGTTAATTAAAGAAACATCAAATTATTGCGCATGATGCTGACAACTGACTGCACGAATCCTCCGTCATATGTACATATATAAATCTCTGTTGGAAGATCCTTGTATGGCATGTTTCTGTCACCCTTAGTGTCGCCCAAGAAAAAAAAAGATGTCTACAACATCCATTCAACATAACAACAATACAAATAATAATTATAATGAGCCTGTAAACTCCACATCCTCGAGAGTGTCAAGTACAAACAGAGGCACCCATTATTCCTGGCATAAACACACTTACTCAACCGGTAGTGTACTCACCAGAAGCAACAACAACAAAAAAAGGATCAAGTTGACCTTTCACGTACATCATGTAATTGTATAAAGATAGTTCTTCTCCTCGGATATGCGAGAGTAGTGCGAACTATTTTTTTTTTCGACTAACTTGCATTAAAACAAGTGCTCTTGAGTGCGAGTGGAATACTTGAACCCTTTTTCAAAAAAAAAAAAAAAAAATAAAATAGAAATTCTATGTGAATTGTCTTGGGTTTCTTGCTTGTGTCCCTCTTCATGTTTCGGGCATTTTGATTAACATTTTTCATGCATGTTTCTCAAAAGGTTCTCCTCTAATAAGACACATTTATATTTGGGTCAAGTGGAGTTTTTCCTTTTTTCAAATTAAAATAAGAAAGGAGGAGCAGCCCAGAGAAGTACTATGCACACCTCATGGTTGTTTGTTTTGTTTTATTTTATTTTTTTGTCCACACAAGATGGTGACAATCAAATGAAATGGAGGCAAAGGAAAGTGTTCGCAGTACACTGGATAAGATTGTTAAATTGGAAACATTTTGTATTTATCTGACTTTATCCATCTTAACACTTGCACACGTTTATCTGACACGAAGATACACATCTTTCAAGAGATAAGATAAGAAATACTATCTGTATCTGTAACCCACGCGTGCGTTTCGGATGGTTCGTGCATGTAGATCGATGGCAATGTGTAGATATCAAAACATAATATTTATGCATACAGAAGATCAATGTCAGCGATACACTACTTTGATCAAGCGCGAGTTAATTTTACCTCAATGAAACCGGTTGTGGAGTGGATCGAATTTATGAGTGCGTTATTGGTGTGCCTTTGTGAACGTCAGTAAGTAGGTTTTGATTACAAAATCGCTCAGATACATGTGAGACCTATCTGCATTCGTTAGATCTAAGTTTTTTTGAACAGAATTTATGCATCTAAAAAAAAAAAAACGATAGAAATGTAGGTCTGACGTTTGTCTAACGTGTTTCGATGAACAATTTGGTGTACGAGTTGACGTCTCTTGTCAGCGTTGCTAATCGTAGGCCCTTGGATGTTTAGAATTTATGACCCTGTTCACACAGGACTGGAGCGTACTTTCTGCACTGAAATTCGTAGATTGTGAAATTTTAAGGAGTGGGGGTGAAATTCTCTTACGAAAGAGTAAGCGAACGCGAAAGTTACGATATTTGCGCACTTTTTAGACGTCAAAAGCAAATGTATGCAAATACACAAACAACAAAAAATCACGTACAGGGATCAGACAGATTTGACAGCTTTCATAAGTCAGTGCAAAGAAATTTCCTGCACCAAAATTCGTTGAATGGGGAAATTGTTTACTCTCCCATGAGCGCTCTTTGCCACGAAAAAGTACGAAACTTTTGTGTACTCGAACAGGATTTGGTGACTTTTCGTAAATTTTTGTGAAAAGTCATTGTTTTGGGAGAGTACGTGAACAGACCTGATTTTCAGAGTTTTTTTTTGAAATTTTCTGAACCTTTTTTGACGTTTGGACATGTCAATCGCTGTCACTCCACAAAAAAGGTGCAGAAGCAGAAGAAAGTTAATTGATTTAAAAGTGAAAAGTAATAATTTTGTTGTAAAAAGAATTTATTGCTGAAATGCAAGCCAATACGTCAAAAAGAGTGAGCGGAAGTGTTCAAACAGGACTTTCGATTTAGACACCCAAATGTCAAATGGAAATCCAGTCCGTCAGTTCTGTGTGAGCAGGGTTTAAGCTAAGAATTGTTGGAGTTTGACTTTTTAACGAAATTATATGAATTACTTGAAAAGCAAATATTTTTATGGCACCATTGGGATGGAATTGAGTTAGATATATTGTGTTTCAGTTTTCCAAGAGAATTAGCCCATTCTCTCACTAAAAATGACGATATTCGCCATAAACGCAGACTTCATACATTTGTGCCTACTTAAACCAACCTCGTATGTGGAAATTCCACGGAACACATTATGTATTTACCGAATGCATAGAAATTTAGTATAGATTTGGCCCACACTTTTAGAGTGAAATTGACATGAGGTGGTATTTTCAACTTTTATGTAAGAAAGACGTAACTCCAATATCATGAAAGCCAATCTATTTTCCAGTAGCTGCTGGTAAAAATAATTTTCCACGCGAAGCATGTTTGGAGCACTCTTCCACACATATAGACCGAAACGTTGGCAATATCACGTTCGATACTGTTCCTGAGCTCTTGGCTTAAAAGAAATTCATTGGCGTAAAACCGCATAACCAAACTGCTGGTCAGCTGTGTGGCATGTGGTACCATCTTGTTGGAACCATATATTGCTGACGTCCATGCCAAAAGTGCACTTCATCGATGAAGATGATTTTTCGATGAAATTCAGGATTTTTTCAAACTTTTACCCAATCGTCACTATGTGAACTAAGAGATTTCCAATTTCTGTGCAATGCATGGAATCGACTGGCTCATTTGAACTGAAGCACTTACGACTGTGATGTTTTTAGTTCTTTGACCTGAGCGTTGTCTCACTGGCGCAGGGATATCCAAATTTATCCACTGTATCACGGGCTGTCTGCTGGCACGATTATTTCGACCGAAAATTTGAGTAAGCAGGGGCTACTACCAAGTCGAAAACGTTGCTGAGCTTTGCCATGATAGAAAAGTTAACCTTGACTTACGTTCTGACATTGACAGTTCGTAAAACAAGTTTAAAGGTGTATTTGTTATGAAATACAACATTTTTATGTTCACATTGAGAAATCCTTTCTACCTATCTCCTCTCAAATACTTATTTTTTCACTTCAGGACATATAAGCCTACTTAAAGGCTTTGTGAAGGGTGACTTTATAAACAGGTTCAACTCAGGATTTGGTTTCGTAAAACTCTGAAAGGTATCACGTCCATCTTGCTAAGTTTCTTTCGATTCCCCAGCGCTGCTTTAACTGGCGCTCTTCGCGGGGTCTACTGCTTTGATTTAAAAATCAGTTCTGAGGACGTGAAAACACTTTGAGTATTTTTTAGTTCTAAATTGTATTCTTTTATAACGAAAAACGTATGCATATGGTTTGAAATAAACTCGTCTTTAAGCAGTCTTCAATACTTTACTGGTAGTTGACGCCTAAAATACCGGGTTAAATCGCAGGCAAAAACAGGAAAAGAACAAAACTAAGCTGTTTTTGTGTCTCTTGGTAATCATTACCAACAGTTCCACGTTAAGGACTGAGACCTTGGAGCGCCTGACTACATAACTAAGTTCCACATACCAATATTCGCACCCACACGACTGATCACATATACTCACTGATCAGGTTACATTTCAAGAAAACATCAACATTCGAGCACTTGGTCACGGATTTTATCATGAAATCAATATTCGATCACGAATAACACGAAACTATGTACGCACTTTTACGTGACTAGAAATGGTTCAGAAAAGAGTTATCTTTGGCTCAAGGTTTTCGAATTAAGCTCAGCTTTAAAATTTCAAATTTATCTGATCTCGACATCACCAATGGATATCCCTCTCATTTGTTCATGCAATGGATCCTGAAAGAAATAATTGCTCCCTCAAAATAGAATACATGCAAGTGATACCAATATCAAAGGAACGTCAGTCAGGTGCCCGTCTTAGAAAACGTGGGCTTGAACCTTAAAAAAAGATCTAATCTTTCTACTCCCATTCCAAGATTATGTTTTCAATTAAGGTATTCATCGTACACGTTTCCTTGGTCAATGGGTTATCAGTCCTTGAATCCCCATCAACTTGGTTTGGACATTTTCGTGTGACAATCGTTTCCACAAAGAAACTATCAGGTTAATTAAATCCTCTATCCGTTAGTCAAAAGAGATTCAAGTACGCCAGCTCGTATGGCTGTTAAGAACTACCAGAAGTAGTCGTGATTAAAGTGAATTCTGTTTGCTGATTCATTAGTTAATGAACTGTGGATCCTAACGCAATAAGTGCAAAAACCTGTCCAAAACTTAATAATTCATTGAAAGGTGAAGAAGATGCTCACCACTGATATAAAATATTTTAAAATGATAATTGATAATCTTGCCCATGACCTTGGAGCCCTTTTCCGATTTGACTGGACGTGCACAAGTCTCTACCGTTTTACCTGGAAAAATGTCTGAGATGTACGATAAGCGAAAGAATTTAATTGGGCAGAGATTTTTTGCAGGACAACAGAACACCTCTTCAACCCAAGGTCAGATTTTCTATTTTTTGATCAGGAATACGAAAGGGTTGATATAAATATTTATCTTGATGTACATATATTGAGAAGGATTCAGTTAAGATGGAGATGGAGAAAGAGATAAGTGTCTGCCGTATAAGACTTCTTCACAAATCGTCATGGCACCATGCACAGGAGGAGGTGATACAAGTGTTTCTCCTTGTTGATTCTCATAGCACTTTGGCTTTAAATTCGATAAATTAGAAGGTGGGTCTTCTCAAAGGTGTGGCGTTAGGAAAATCTAAAATCGCTTGAGTTCATATTTTTACGTGAGTTGGTGCCTTAAACAACTGACTTACTAGGTATTCTTGACCTGAGTCTGTTCCAGCTTTTGTCGCCGTATTTTAATCACCAACTTCTTCTTTGCTATGGCATTTGCGTTCTTGTAGAATTCGGTTTAAGTAGCTAAAGCTTGGGTTGCTATCTTTACCCTTTTTATACAAATTTTGGAGTTTTTTTTTCTGTAGTTACATCCTTGGGTTTCCTTGATCCAATATTTTTTGCACTCATATTCTGCTCGTAGACTTCACAAACGACTCTGAGTTTGCCTGTTCTCATTCAGCATCAAATTGAATCGTGGCATTACTGGAAATAACCTTACTCTTCCTTGCTTTTGTTGTAACGAAGTCATCGATGCTTATGGAAAGTTTTATTCAATATGACGGGCGGTATTCCGGATTTGGTTGGTCTGTTGGGGTGTGATGTTGATGAATTTGATAATATTTTCGTAAGTTGTGCTTGACTTTTGCATTAAAATCACGAACTAGTTAAAAAAGAGCTCTAACAAGTGAACTTAGTGAACTAGTTGCCAATATTATTTCCTTTTAGTTCGTTTAGTTCAGTAGTTCAACAGACTCAGGTACGCTCTTCATACATCTAGTTCAATTTTGAGCTAAATTTTGTATTAAATTGAATGCTTTTTACGTTGTGTGTGGGTATTACAAAGATCTAATAAGGGTTTGTTTTGTTTAGCTCATAACACAAATCGTTGTATTGTTCTCCCACAAGCATTTTCTGAGCAGCGAACTAAACTGAACTTATTGAACTGAACGAAAGAACTGGTTCAGGAAACAGATTTGAACTCTCTAAACTGAATTAGATGCACAAGTCTAATCTTAACGTCATATCTCAGGTGTTGCTTGTTGGTTTCTTTTCGAATAACTTGTGGAAACAACCTTTGTTGGTGTCGTCCTTCTCGGCTATGGGGACGTGGGTACAAATAAGGCTGAAGTTACAAAATTGAGCTCACTTACCTAGTCTACCTCTTTGCCATGGTCATCGCCATAATACTGCTACTTGTTTTCTGAAAAGTCGGTTCATTCGAACGCATTTCCTAAAGAGTGGACTATATCCGCTTTAAACTGTTCGAGGATCTCTGCTCGATAGTTCCACCTGGGTTGCTTAGTGTGAGAACATTTCACGTGCTGATCGCTACATTCTACCTATGCTTACATTTTGAGCAGTTGGATCAGTCCATTCATCACCAAAAGCAGTCGGCAAGTGACAGCGACACATGATGTGAAATGAATTTTTAACCGGTTCTTCACTGTTTGCTCTGTCTTATACTTTTTGAGAAGATAGCTCAGGTGGCACGATACTTGGGTTGCATGGGTCCAACGCTTGTCGTTATGGTGTAGGAACTCCGCTTGTTTACAAATTCGTTAAGGTCTAAAGGAACTTCCTTGGTTAAGATATGTTTTTCATCAGGAGCCGGCAATATTGCTGTTTCCGGTAACATATCTAGGTTTTGGTTCAAAATTTGTCACAGAGAAATGGCAACCAGCGTACGGCATCGTGTTTTTCTCATTCCTCTTGATATTGCTCTACCCTCTCAGGCATATAAGTCATATTTTCTACTTGTTTTTCACGGTTTGCCACAATGTCTTACACATGCTGGCGTCCCCAGCTCTTCGAATCAAGCAGTTCGATGTCGAATTGAATTTTCAAAACCGTCGCACGCTCTTGACGTATGTATGTCTTGCTTCATGGTTAGATCTGTCAGAAAACGTCTGACAGATAATGAACCCTCAGTCCGGTTCACATGACAGTCTTTATTCCAGCTCACCATGGATGTACAGTTGGTCAAGCCAGACGGGTCAGCTGTGACTCAGAAGCAGTACTACTCAACCATTTAAAATAAAAATAAATTCAAGTGTCCATTCCGAGTTATCCAACTCCGGACAAAATGTCAAAACTGTGCCCATTATCCGACAGAGTATTATGCCTTCAGAAAGATTGGATTTTTTGTTTCTTTCCCCGACGTAGATGTTCCCAATCTTTTGTCGCAAAAAGATATTAAAAAGTGTCTCCAAGAAGACAATCTTCCATTTACAGTGCCGTGCCGTCTCCGAGTCGCATTGAACATCCCCGTCGTTTTTCTGTTTCTTTTTTTTTTTTGTTTGTTTTGTTCTTGTCTTCGAATTGACCTACATTTGCCAAAACCAGAGATAATATTCTGTCATTTAATTGCTTAACCGCATTCGTAGAGAGACTCAAGTATCGTAGGAGCCTCTTTGAGTATCTATGCATGTACGAGTGAGTATCTGTGTGTGCGTGGTAGTTGGCAGAAAGGGTTTAACATAATTACAATAGATACGATGTGAAAAGCCGCTTATAGGAATCATAAAATACGTTATTTAGTGTCCCCAGTATAATGGTACTGTTCAGGCTAACACATTCATTGTTTTCGATATTGAGTATCTTTTGTTGTTTCGTCCTGTCATACTGTTGGTTCAACAACCTTCTTCTTTTTTTTTTGAATTTTATTAATAAAATGCACTAAGGCGACACTGCATGCTGTTCATATGTACATAGAGATAGGAGGAGGAGTATATGACGAGGAGGAATCATGGGGCACTTTGGTGTGGCCTTCTTATGTAACATTGTTGTGGATGAAGAACTTTAGAATGTGGAAAAGCATTCTGCGAGTGTACCGAATAACTTGAAGTTTGTGCAAAAGTTTGGTTTTTTTTTTGTTGTTGCTGTTGTTCTTCCTTCTTTGGGAAGTAGGAAATTATAAACTATGCCAACCACCATTAGAGAAGGTGCGGTATTTCGCAATTGGGATGGTATGCATCGCAGGACCAGTGTCTGGTAGTTTTGTATTATATTGTACTACGGCAGAAGGGGGACATGATTCTCTTGCTACACTGTGGTAAGTAGAGAAACATCTTGCATGCATATAGTACCTCGATGTTATATAATCCTCTCCCGAAGGGTAAAAGAACTTTTGTATTTTCAACAGCCAGAGTTTGAGGGATAGAATAAGAGCGCGATGATGAAATATAGCGTAAAAGTTCTGACAGCAGTAAAACACAAAACTACATGAGAACCAGATACAGATATAGTGTACAGTGTTTGGTAGAAGTACTATAAGTGGGTAAAACTCGTAGCCATCTCAAAGAATTATGGTTTTAACTCAGCATTCACAGATACGCGAGTGTTAGGCGAGTAGTTGTAGCCTGTTTGCATCTTATACGTAATTTAGAACAATGACAAATTGCCAGAATATACATATAGGATGCATCCAACAGTTGAATGAAATGTTTATTGAAAGTTTTCTGAGAAGTTTTGAGAAGTTTATTACTTGGTTGCGGCGGCCATAACTGCAGTGGGTTTCGTTAGAGATATTTAGAGATCAGTATTTTTTGAATTAGAGTCGTATAGCAGAATCTGTACATCATGTTGCCTTGGAAACCTTATTTGCTGAGCAACGCACAGTATTTTCTCAGTTTTAGATATTTTTCGATAGAAATTTCTTAGCAGTGCCTTGGTTCTAGAAGTTGTTTGAAGAATTTGCTATAAGCCCTGAACTTTCCAGAAGACTATGTACGTGTATACAAAATCTCGCAACTTATGGCGATCTTGCCAGCCAGCTCAAATCGTCAAACCGAGAGATTAGGCGACCCAGAAACGCTTTCTTCATATTATTCGTTGTAGCGCGAGCTGCATGTCCGGTTTCACTGTCTTGTTGGAACCGCATGTCCTCTAGTTCCAATTCATCAATTTGCGGCAGAAAATACTCATTGATCATGGTTTTGTAATCACTGTAATAAAAAAAATGAGGCCCGATATCATCTTCGGCGTAAATTGCGCCCCACGCAGGAACTTTGAGGTTTAATGGTTCCTAAAAGATGCGTGAATTCTCTGTGCCCCCGCAGTACAAATTTTGTCCGTTAAGATAGAAATGGGCCTCGACCAAAATCGTTGACAGCGTCCTTGAAGTTTAGGTGATCTTGAGCGGAGTACAGACTCGATTTGTGGTCTGCAGGCAGTATTTGGTACATTGTCTGCACTTAGGTTAGGTTAGGTACATATGTGCGCTGGTGAGTGCAAGAACACACATTTAGGTCAATGTCCCTTCATTTTGGATAATCCTGTCGATCCTACTCTTATCAAAACAAGACCATAAACTCTTTGTGATGACACAAGTGTGGACTATCTGATGTTACCCTTTCTACGGATTTTAGTCCCTGCTTCTAGCTTCAGTGCGCATGGCACTGTGTTGTCTTCCAAGAACCTTAAACTTTTCACGACAGCACTTGACAAACTTGGATTTCATTTCGATAGCCCTTAACGCAGTCTCATGGGCAGCTATTGCCTTGCTAGGACCTCCGTTTGGAAAACAGTACTTAGGTTTGGAGAGTGGACTGATTTGGATATGCCCAGCGGTTCAAAAAATATGCTTACGCCTTTATCCATCTGTGAAGACAGAGATGGTACGTGTACTCGTAGGCTAACCGCTTTTCCATTCTTCTTTGCTCGGGAACAAGCTTGCGAAGGGTCTCTTGTGGTATGTACATGGAATGACGCGTTGTATAACTCCAACTATCTGACAGACTTACTCTCAGGACACAAATTGCTGCCGACCCTTCAACGAAGATGTCCAGGAAGTAGATTGAGCATATTTTCAATTCTGTCTTCAAATCTTTTACTAAAAAGCATAGCCAATTGCGTGGCACATCGTCTGGTCGATTTGTACGGCTTATTCGCGACATTTTCATCTTCATTCGACTGCTATTCTTGTCAGAACGAGCAGTACGAGACCCTCCAGCGCTCTTCTGTCACGTGTTGTTCCAGTCTCTTTAAGGCAAGCGGCTAAACGCTTAGCTGCTGGAACACTGTGAGTCGCTGTCGTAGTTGTAGCCGAATGAGTTGGCTAATATTTAATGCGACTTTAAGTATCAGCGACTACGATAGTAACTTCATTGTGTTCCAGGAGTTAGTGTCTAAAATCAGTTCGACAATTACAAAATTTGTGTTCCGTAAAAAATAGTCACGCGTGTTCCACGATCTGGAGGAATATAGCGTCTCCATCTTGTCAAAACAAAACTGACAGTTGCGGCCATTTGCAAAAGTTATTGGATCTTCCGATAGGGTGGTACATTTTGGGGTACCTCGCATTTAATTTTTTGCAGACATAAAAGGTAGTCTCTGTCATCTTTGTCAGAATTGAAGCATAAACGTAAGCAGCCAGAGGTTATGGTCCAATTCTGAGAAAGACGCCAGGAAGTACTTTCTCTGTTCTAGATTTGATTTTGATGTCGTCGAAGTGGAACTCTGTATTGTAAGACGGGCTTAAATGCCTATAGAATTTCGTTAAATCAACTATTTAAGCCTTCATCACTGCCTGTAGGTGGATATACTAGTATGCCGTTGCAGAACGCAATCCAAATCTATGTCCTGCTAGGTATTGCTTGTTATTCTTGGGCGAAAGGGTCATCCTGACAGAATTATGCAAGCTTCTGATATAAGAAGAGCCCCTGTTTGCTTATTATTTCATCACTTTCGATTCAATTACTGTTTCGCTATTCCTCTCGAAATCACTCAGCGTAGAAACATTTACTTTGGCATCGAATTACACTCTTGCAACGCCTGTTGGTGTACCTTCACTCTAGGAAGCCAGTAACATTGTTATACACATCCACCCATGTCTCGATTACATTTTAAAGTGTATTTCTCAATTCAGCATCATGTTTAAAAGCTTTTAATTGACTAAAGAGCTCCCATGTTTAATTTGGAACTCGACACAGCGCTATTGCTATCAATTTTAGTTTAAAATGCTGTCAATCCGAGTCGATTTCACAACATAGATTCTAAAAATAAGTCCTGCAACTAAATTTTTATTTTTTGTTCATAAAACAAACTTATTAACAAAATCAAAACTTAGCTCATAAATGAAGGCAGTAGGTATTTCAATTTAAACACACTCAAGTGCACTCTACTTGTGAATCCTTGAGCATTGTGATCTTTTGATGATTCTTGCTCTTCCCAGTTTGGAGTAAACTTTAGTTTGAATGGTTTTAATTAGTTCTTTTATTAACATTCGTTTAGAGAGGAATATGAAGTTTTATTTTAGCTCTATTCGGCCCATGTGGCTTTATGAAAACACTTTGGTTAAAATAATATCAGAGCAGAGGCAAAGTTGGTCGGTATCTATCGGTGAAGGAAGTGAGTTTTTGCATTTACTCATTGGAATCCTGGAAGGAATTTTTTTTCACAAGGCAGCTCTTTGCTTTACGTCCCTTTGTCTAGCTGTGACTTAAGTTCTTGCTCACTGGCACCTACAATTAAACGTGACTTAGGCGTATTTGGTGTCAGCGAATAGGTACGTGTGAACCTAATTTTACAAATGGCAGCTGGTCAAATTTCGAGTTTCAGTTACAAAAACGAATCAAATTGGCTGCATATTGTATGAAGACTGACACTATTTACATGGAAGACGGTGGCGACTTGTAGGTCGAAGGCGTGTTAACCACTTCATTAGAATTCACCTCTTGGCGTAAGTAACAAGCCGGATGTGGTTTTTTCTGTTCAGGAAAATGGAACGCAATAAGCTTGTGCGTTTATATTACTTTTTACGGATCTAATCCAAGGAATACTAACGCAAAGGCCAATATTTATGTGAAATGCGTTGAACCTGGAGTTAGGATGTAGGTACTGATTCAGGAACGATTGCAGCGTTTTTCAAGCCGAAATCACTGCAATAAAACAAACTGCGGACACGGGGGAACCCTTTCTGCCAAGATAATCGGTATTCAGGTTGACAGTCAAGTAGCCATCAAAGCATCGGTAAAGTCCAAACTTGCTAAATTGTCCATCAAAAGACTGGACGATATCTCAGTGGACAACAAGGTGATCCTCTGTTCAGTATGCCAGGTAACGAAAAAGCCGATAAACTGGATAAACAGGACAATACACCACTGACCACTGACCACTCTGAACAGAAAAATAGACATCGAATCCAAAGAGGAGGCTAGCAGGAGATGGTATCTACTACATATACAGACATATGTACCACAGTCAGTCTATGATAAAAGGAGACCTGCAGATCTCATGAAACTAAGTCGCAGGGATATTCGGACAGCTGTTGGTGTCGTGACAGGACAATGTGTTACGCGTATAGGCAATCATCAGCCACTGCATGGACAAAGAGGAAGTAGAATCTATTTGTCACAACAACACAGTTGTCCAGTCTTAGCCAACGGGAAGGAAAGACTTTTCGGAGCTATTTTCTTGCAGAAGTGGACGATCTTCAGATTCACACAAGCATCTCAGGGGCCTTCTAATGGGGCGCAGTGGATTAGTGAACCGCTGACGATTTAAGTCAACAAGGGCGCCCATTTACCGAACCTAAAGGCTTCCAGTTTACGGAGGGTAAAGGGTTCCACATTTCCCTTTAGATAGATCGTCTGGTAAGGGGGAAATTTACTGAAGGATAGCTTACTTTCTTCTACCTCGACTGTTATTTCTGCTACTTTAACCAACCACTGTTCCTTGGTCCTAAGAAGGCAATTGATTAGCAAGGCCTTGTCAGGAAATACCAAAGAGATTATATAAGATCCTCGCCATCCCAGTATTGTTCTATGGAGCATGGACGTTAACAAAGACAGATGAAGAAGTCCTTAGTTCAGCGAGTCCTAGAAGCGCGGTACAGTCGACTTGGTCGGAAAAGTATGAATCAGGATCATGTAGATTAAAGAATCATCGACGCTTTGGCCCGAAGAATTTTCAATTTCAAACCAGAGGCGGAGGAAGAGGAAGATCTAGCTTAAGATGTTGCGCACAAGTGAAAGTGGACCTCAACCAACTTGGAGTGCACCACTAAAGGGCAGGTTTCCAAAGAGCGCGAAGAGAGGCTTGATGCTTAACACCCAGGTTCAACCCGGGTTGTAGTGTCCCCTATATAGTTAGGGAAGTAAATTTACTTTTGCGATTGAAAGTCGGACAGGAATCATTGTTCCGATGAATGTCCAAACTCCAAGAATTTTCCAAAGCTATACGGTCTAAGATAACTCAGTCCGGACATTATGTGTCTTCCAAAGTATTCGTATCTTAGCGTTCCTCTTGCAGGGTATTCGAAGAGGAACTTCTTGAGACTTTCTTCCTCGCATCCCGGGCAACTGCTAAACGTCTCAAGTCAAAAGTCTGTAGACGTGTTTGTTCAGGTTGATGCTTCGGTGTGTCTTGCTCATCTCTTCGTAGGGATAATTTACAAGCAGAGACCTGTGATGACTCTGTAGAAGGCATACGGCTTCGAGTTGATGTTTCTTGCTAAGAATAATGGGAAACTAAAATGTCTCCCATCTGCTGCTGCAAAACTGATTTTTTTGAAACCACAATCATGATTTCGAACTGCATTACCAGTATTTGCATGTCATATGTTCAGAAACGTCAATTGGTTTACAGATATGCAGAAGAAAATCTGAGATGGTCTGAAGCGTCGATGCACGAAACGAATGTTTTTCAATATCCTGATCAAATCAACGCATCCGTGCAAACAGGACAAGTCCATATCTGTCATTTGTTACTCATGCGTCATATAATGACAGATTGACTACGTTTGACGTTTTCGAAAACGACTATTAGTGTAGACTAAGGCTTAATGGAAAACGCTGATTCTTTTCTTGGGCTGAGCGTGAGTATAGAGAAAGTCAGAACAATCTTTCGCAGACATTCTTGAATCTGACATTTATGAGTAGGAATTATCGACAACTGTCAACTGTTAAAGTGACAGATATAAAATTCCCTGCAATATGGCGCGCAATTCAAACCTCTATGCCCTCGTTTTCGAAACAGTCCCTGCACTGTTACATAAGTATTAAGTGTTACACAAGATAACATGAGAATATATGTATCTTAATCAAATAAAGTGCACAAACCACACATTTCTTTTTTTTTTCCTTTTCATTTGGACATGCTCTCTAAAAACTAAAGATATTGCAATTCCTCAGTACTTATCTCTCAGAAAAGTCCTCGTATAAAATGCATTCAAGGAGATTTCGAAACATGGAATTGGAATTAGTCCTTGAACAGAGCACTAACTAAAAAGTTTTCCATCGCAACATCAGTACATAACATACCCATTAATGACACACATAAAAGGACAATTGCCATTGTATGGATGTACTTGCGTTCCTCATGGTAGACCTGGATACGGAGAGACACCCAGGGAGAGAGGGAACTTCTTTGGCGACAATCCGATTGTTATTTCTTTTGCTCGACCAACTTTTCGTGCATTAAATGTTATGTTAAGATGTAGCTTTTCTTCTTCAAGGATTTTGTTTGAGCGGAAAGTTCTTTCTTTCTTTCTTTCTCATCTCTTAAGACTTTCAGTGGGGATATGCATAGAATAATTATTATGAAATGTAAGAGACCGAATATCCGCAGAAGAAGAAACTAATGTTTTCTGGTTGGCTTTGTCCCTTTTGGAAAGTGTCGTCGGTAGGTATGTACATAGTTTTAGTGGAGTCAGTCATTGGCAGGATATAACCTTGCCACAAGCTAGGGCGTTACGTAGTCACGTTTGCGTTTAACATAATGTGTATATTACAAAAGGACATGTTTGTCATACGTATGGGGCATTTGAATAGCTTTATTCGCGTGTGTCCTTCGGTGTATGTTTGTGTGCGGGGTTTATGTGTTTGCGAAGATGGATCCGGAAAACAAAGTTATTGGCCATAAGGAAAATTCAGACGCAATAGATTGGGTCGTACGGAGCATATGGCGACATTTATTTTTATTGGGTGGACAGCATATATTTAGGGCTTTATGGATACAGTTATAATTTTATCCAGCACATATGGTTATCCACTTGGGCACATGCATATGTACGTACTATCGATGGGCTATTTCGCCGATGCCGATGCCAATATTTATTCTTTGCGATATCGCTTCGTAGGCGTTTTCTTAATTAATACGGCTTACGGTTAAGGGGTTGAATTAACTGCTTTTTGTTGAATTGAGTGCCTCTTCTGCAGCTTTACGTTTCCCCGGTTGTGGTACGCAACTCTAGTGCTTAGTCTCCCTCTCTGGTTTGTTTCCCCATTTTTCGCAGCTCTTTGGCGTATGAAAGTCCCTCATTTCGACTTTGGCCTGTGGTCTACTATGGAACAGTGAACGCGACAGGTTGTGTCTACTTTCTGGGAAGCGTCTGCAAAACTGCATGCCCAACTCATAGTCTTTATCTTGATCAGGGCAGTCTGGGTGGTAAAATCGTAAGTTCCTGCAGCCAAATAAGTGTAAAGTGCGATGGTAGCCACCGTGGGTACTTAGTGCATCGGACGGCAGACCAAGCAGTTCTTAGTTCCACCTTCAGACAACACCTAAAGGTTTTTTGCGGTATAAACGTCGTGTCTTCCATTCGTGTAACGTATATGTGCGAGTTACAAACCGAATGGTTGTGAGAATCTAGACAATGAGTTCCATAAACCAGATGAGTCTAATAATGGTTTTCTTTTAGCAATCGCAATCGGATAGCTGTAGGTCCATCTACCATTTGTAGTGATGTCCTCTTTAACTTGCCACACATCCTCCGGATAACACCTGTCCTTTGTAGGCTCTCCTTTCCTTTATTCTTATCGGAACACGTACAGAAGAAACGAGCTGATTACTCTGAATCCTGGTCCACTGATGTCAGTATTCAGGAAAGGGCTGCCTGCAGTAGTGAAACTTTTTTTTTCAATTTATGAACTACTCTGCGCTTTAGTCTGTTGTCGAGTATTCCTTCTTAGGAGTGTTTGGACTTACTACCGGTCTTACTACAGATCCGCTTATTCCAAACAAAAGGATTCAAGTCAGTCTTTAATCTTAAAGACTGCAACTCATAACTTTGTGAATATCGATACCGAACCTGAATGCTTTGACGAAGGCTTTGACCATCTTTGTCATCTTTACTTAGAGATCTGACAGGCTTGCTTCCTGGTTTTACAGACAGACGAGCGGTTCACTGATCTAGATGATTGTCTAGTTATAATAGAAAGCAGACGTAGTATATTCAAAATACATTGAAAATGGATTGCTTATGATCAGTATGAACAACTTGTGGTATCCTACTTTGTTGTTCAGAAATCTCTGATACGTTTGGCCAACCATACTTACCGATGAAGGTGTTTTCGAAATCGATGAACTTTAATGAAGATCTGTAGATAGGTGGGTAGAGTGACAGTTCTTTGGAGAAAGAACCCGACTAATAGGATGGGCTTTTTTGTAACCACAAATCCGTGGAGTTCAAATAGCCGATTAGTCAACCTTTTTCTGGTATGGTACTCACTAGGGCCGGATATTATTTATCGTTTGTTTCCTTGCAACTTCTGTAAAAGAGTGATGACGAGCATGGTCGCATGGTATCGCATTGGCCAGTGGCCTGTGTAAACGGCTACAATTCTGACAATTCTGTTGTAGCCTAACCATGTTGTTCTTGATATGACACTACTGTTCAGGCTCGTCCACCTGTGATTGGGAAACTGGAGAAAGTGAAGATGTATATTGCTCTTAACTGCGGAATACCAACTCTTTTCACTAGTGAGTCGTTAAGGACCGACTTTCGTCTGGCCAGTTCGCACATCACCCTCATAATTTCTCTGCCCTGGGACCCAGATGAGTGTAGATGTTGAGTGGGCACTTAAGTGATTTATTTCGAATCGGCATTGGTTTACCAGTTGAGAGGATATGGCGACGGCATCAGTGGGTTTGATAGCAGCTCGGCTATCTTGAATCGCAGGAAGTTCCACTTGGAAAACACTAGCCGAGTCTGGAAAACGGAACGACGTCGATTCATTTTGTTTGAGACTATGTCTTGGTCGACCGCGCAGTCCATCTATTTTGTAAAATCGAAGTTTGGTGTCATATAGTCAGTTGAAGACGATACCAATTCTCCTTGAATTGTTTCCAAGGTCCTGTAGTGTTCATAAGCCTTAGCAGTCCAGCACTCAGATTCTCTGAAGGCGAACAGCGCTACATGCTGAGTCTTTTATAAGAAGTTCGAGTCGGCTCTGGATAGAACATCTGTAGGGCAAGACCACAGAGGTCCTGTGATGCCTACACACGCCGATCTCTGTAGTTTTTTAAGTTTATCGATATTTTTCTTCTTGCTTAAGGCAGGCCACTAATCGATGCCGCCGTAGGTAAGAAACGATTGGGCACACAACGACTGTGTAAATCCATAGGGTCATCTTCGACAGGAGTCCCCATTCTCGAATTCTCTCTAAGTAGTCCGATGGATTATTCATGAAAAGATCGGGCGCGGAAACCATCTAGAATTTCATCTGAACATGATACGAAGCAGCATTGCGTTATGTTCCCTTTGATTATTTTAAATTCCATGGCCTTTGCCCAGGTTTAGGATGCATAAAGTGTACTTTTGTTAGGAGCTACCTTTGTCCATATTTTTTCCATAAGCACCTCCATCTCCTCATTCCCTGGTCAAAACATTATTTCTTTTAAAAATTACGATACATCTGCCTGATTCTGAACTCTTGACTCTATTACTCTCGTTTTATAGTGTCACCATAAAGATTGAGCAACAATAGCATGGTTCTTGGTACCTGAACCGTGAACGAGTACTTTATACATCTTCCTCGTACAACGAACTGCCAATTGTGACAAAGAATCCAAAAATCCCGAATTCCACAGCTACCTGATTGTGTCCCTTTGTTCTCATTTATTTCACTATTTCCACAGAACCTGAAGCAATATTTAGCCACTGCCACGAACTGCTATGCGTTCGTCAATCACCACATCCCTGACATGACACAAAAATAAGCAAACACTAGTGGCAATCGAATATCAACATAAAATACACGAAAGCCTTCATCGAGTCGCAATCGCATAAACAAATACAAAGAATAAATCTAGAGCACAAGAGATTTAATTTTCAAGTTCTAAACCCATACTCCATCGCAACTATAAATTGTTTCGTAAATCGAACAAAAAACAAAATAACATCTCGGTCTGCCTCAGAAGCTTAACTAAACAACATTCAATGTTCCACCGTGTATCTGGGGAATACCACATGTGTTTGAATTTCCCGCTCACATGTGTTCCATTAGATACACAAATTTCACACTCACTCAATGGCAGTAGCGCGATAGTTGCGCCTTTTGTCTAGGATTTAGTATGGTTCGAATGGATTCACCACATGGCTGGCAAGCTCATACTTTATTTGAGCCTGTGACACCAAACCGATGCGAGATAATTAATTATCTTTCAGATGTGAATGCATAAAATCTGTTACTTTAACCCAAAAGCCACTTGAGAAACCCAGTGGAACGCATCTCTTAAGTGGGTTCCCTCTTGAATCTTTCAGTACGCGCACTGTGGCTGCCAAGAAGATGCGTATTCGTCAGTCAGTCGAACAAAAAGACACTTAACCCAGCAAAGTGCCTGTTGTCGTCGACGTCGTCGTGTAAATGTTTATACATCTTTATCAGTACAATTGTTAATGTGTACTTAAAATTGAAAAATTTTGTATTGTGATTGAGATAATCAATTAGCCTGGTCGACCGCATGGATGGGAGTAAGTGCAGCACAATTTGCAAATGAGGCCGGGTAGTGCGATTTCGATGCGATTTTCGTTTGGATGTGGGCTTCGTCGTGGTTATCTGTGGGGGAACTCTTGTGGACAGAGTTTGAGATTCATTAGTTTTATTAATGCATTTCCGGAACTTCTGATTGAGGTTAGACAGAAGATGAATTCAAATTTAACGACATTTGCGTGGAGAGTTGTTGAACTTTAGTGCCGTGTTTGTGTGAGAAGTGAAAAGAAGAACTAGGCAAGCCTGTCAAAATAGCTGGGCAGATTGCCCGATCCCTGGTAGAACCCAGAAGTCCAGGGACTCAAAAAGAAGAGACTAAGTGCTTTCTATAACGATTTTTGTAAAAAGATCGACACACTAAAGAAAACCAGTAGGTTGGACAAAGTTTTCAAAAAAGGCAAACCAACCAAACTGGAGTCCGGGATTTGGGACCTCTACTGAGACTCATTTTGCCCTTTCTGACTCCCACCTGCTGAGGTTGACCTAAGTCGCAAAACTCTACATAGCCGGTACAGATGAGGCTATCAAGTACTTAAGACCCCTTGATAGCCTCAAACCGTCTAGTACCTGTGGAGTGGAGTAAACTATTTCCTGTCAACTCTTCATATTCTTTCAATTCTTAACTGTGTGCCTGACACTGGGATATATTCCCATTCGAGTGACTTATACCAAAAATTAATTGCTTTTATAGCGATAAGTCTGTCCACCTTTTGAGAGACTGGTCGAAATCCATGTCCGCATGTTTGCGCTGAGTACACACCCTTTATCTGAGATGCAATATGCATACCAGCGTGGAATTGCATGCCTTGATAAGAAAGAATGGAAAGAAGATATAGAAAGTGCCTTCGATAATGCGACCTTTGACTGCGTATGTGACTCAGCTAGACTCAGCTGGGCAAACTAGCAAAAGTTTAATGATGTTGCCATAGTTTCTGTCGGAGGATGGCTGGAGACTGATTCGTGAGATAGCTTTAGACATGATCTATGAATGATTGCCTAGAAACAAACTTTCAGAAGAAGGCCGATCTGACCTGACCTGATGACCGATCTGACCTAACTCATCCAGATGTCCGATGAATCGAACTATTCGGGAGTAATCCTAGCTAAGAAACTTCTTTGGAAAAACATGTCAAGTTAAAGATATCCAAGCCGCTTTTAGATTTTGGGCTACCGACTATGTTCTGAAGGTGAGATGGACAGTGACTCGTTGTTGTAATATCTTTAAAATCCAGAAATACTTTTTAAATTTGGTTGCAAAGCTGAACTCTTTGATTGCTGATGAGATTCATAAGCAAGGTTCAGAAGTTGACTTTTTTGAACATAAGCCTGGATTGGGTCTTCTTGCGTCCTCGGTCAGGGCCTCCAGTGAGGATTTGGTTTCTGTTAAACACATTTGTATAGGATTCGGCTTTCTTGGAGGCAAGCAGACTAAATATTCTCGAACTATTGTGGCGCTTTTCTTTTGCCAAACATCTTAGTGTGCTAATAGTGGGTTAAAAGGGACGACTGTCTGCGACGATTGTGGACAATAATTTGAATCATTTCCTTTGAGAATGGCTTGCCCTTACTCCGGTCAGGTGGCAGATCTTCGGTTCTGATGTGGTGAGTACTAATGCTATGAGCTTCTCGTCACTAGAGTGACAAAAAATGAAGCCAAACTGTTTCAGATACTCTCTTTCAATATACGTTTCCTGTATACTAAACGCTTAAGCAGTGTTCAGACGAAGCATTTCCTTACCAGTTCCAATTAATTTCTGTCATTTGCTCTGAGTCTTCACTGGAATTGTGACTGCTTTCTGCTCACAGGTTTCAAGGCTAATAGAAATCCTTCAAGTGCCAGTCGATTATAAACTTGTTTTCATTCGATTGTGGTGGAATCTTAAATTTAAAAAAAGATTAAAATAAAGAAACCATTTATCCAAGGTTGTGAATGGTTATTGTTTTAACCACAAAGGGTTTAACTTGTAAGGTAACTCGAACGTTTTTTTCGTTTGCGGTTGTGCGTAGAGGAAGAATGACTTTTCCGTAGTCAACTGTGTATAGAATTCTCATCTAAATCGAAGCTGAAATTAATAACAAAAAGGTTTAAATCTTTAGTGGGGTCAACTCCTTGATTCTGCTATCATTCAGAATAGCAGAAGGCAGCTATTCAGGTTGTATGCCACATAGTCCGTTGTATTCCATGAATTTTCCACACCTATTCCGCGCAAATAACACCACTAATCAAGACCAGCATATTAGTACTGAGAATATAATATAAAGATTTGCAGAACACCCTGTTGGATACTGAAAAACTCAAGATCCGCCTTCTGAGGACTTTTCTAGTCCATCAGCTTTGAGCAGGAAGATCTTACTCATGAAGCCCGACTCGATTTAATCAAAATTAAAAGTGTTGTCTCTGAGTAACCTAGCCTTAAACTTCCCATCTTCATAAGAGTAACAATCAGTTTTGAACGAATTCTCCCATTTTCTAGGGTCGTCCTATGGAATTGCAATTCCGAAAGTCTTCTCTACTCCTTCATGATGATCTATATAGTGTTAAGGTCATCAACGTTGGAGACTTCCGATCAAAAACCTGGACCCTCATCACGAAACTTTTAAGACTATTGTCGCGTCCTCGAAACGATAGCAACGAGCTGCGTGGTCTGTAGTTTGTTCCATCGATAATGTTTCACAGTGTTTGGCGTAACTTGAAGGAAAACTTGTTTCGTCAAAACGATATCCCCTAACCGATAGTAATTTTCAATGTGACCTACAGAAAACTATCTCAAAGAAAACTGGCTATTTGTCACTGAGGCTTCATGCCGAACTAAGGCTTTATGCATTTATACTCTCCTCTTGAGCATATACTCTATGAACCAGCAGATGTTTAACCTACTTACATACAGACGTAGAGCTCTGACAGGCTAATAAGTTTTAATAGGTAGGATTCTTGAATTGGTAAGTACAAGTGGGCGTGTACAAGTGGGTCTATCAATGGGTTAAAGGATTTGTCTTTTTGATAACTTTATTGAGGTCTGAGTAGTTAGGGCATTTCAATCCATCCTTAATGCAGAAATAAAGTGGACAACTGGGCGGTACGTACTGGAACCTCAAATAGCAAACTCATAATCTCATGAGTTTTGAAATTCAAGTTTTGTTAAATGCTCTCAAAAGTGGGCGTATCCGCAAAAGGTCTGTTGTATTTTATAGAAGCCTTTGAGGCCTTTGTTAAAACACACTCAATCAATTCACAAAAGGGTACTTCAAAGTGGCATGGAATGTTATTTCGTTTCCCTTGTCTTAATTCAAAACTAAAAGGTAGTACAAAAGTGGTACTGAAAACTTGTAACACGAAGCAGTACATGGGTTGTTGGAATCGAAACCTTTTTTGCTTCAGCCTCTCCTTACGTTTTACATCTCGTGAGCTAGCGTCTTAGCTGCAGAAACCAGTAGTATGTCTGTAGCTGAATGGTATGTATGAAAATGGCGATGTTTTTTACTAGCCCATCAAACCGCTCAGTTGCCTGTGCTAACCATAGTTTCGAACACGTTATCATCTAAATTTTAGTTTAACAATTTGTTTCGATTTTTGCTTAAAGTGGGCGTGGCAACTCCAAAGCTTGGTACGTTATTATCTTGCATTTGTCGTATAACATTCAGATATTAACTTAAAGACCAATCTTTGAAGAATGAACCTAGAAATGGTCAATTTTCGAAGCAGCGCTATACCAATTTCGACAGAAAAACGTGGCATTTGTTAGCCCAAATTCAAACTAACCCAAGTGCTAAATTTTAGCAAAATCGTTAGAGCCGTTTTCAAGAAAAATTTAAAAATTTTCTGTTTCCAATCTGTACTTTGAGGCTGCTGTTACGTTTAGTTTGTGCTTAGGATGCACAGAGCCAAAATAGCAAGCTCGAGAAATGTGGTTGAAGGATTTAACGAGATGGTGGGCCTCTAGTTCTGTGGGCTACATGGCTATTTTTTCACACATTTTTTGGTTGAAAAATTTTCTGTTTCCAATCTCTATTTTGAGGCTGCTGTTGCGCTAGTTTGTGCTTTGGATGCACAGAGCCAAAATAGCAAGCTCGAGAAATGTGGTGGAAGGATTTAACGAGATGGTGGGCCTCTAGTTCTGTGGGCTATACATGGCTATTTGTTCACCAATTTTTTGGTTGAAAAATTTTCTGTTTCCAATCTCTATTGTGAGGCTGCTGTTACGCTAGTTTGTGCTTTGGATACACAGAGCCGAAATAGCAAGCTCGAGAAATGTGGTGGAAGGATTTAACGAGGTGGTGGGCCTCTAGTTCTGTGGGCTATACATGGCTATTTGTTCACCAATTTTTTGGTTGAAACATTTTCTGTTTCCAATATCTATTGTGAGGCTGCTGTTACGCTAGTTTGTGCTTTGGATACACAGAGCCAAAATAGCAAGCTCGAGAAATGTGGTGGAAGGATTTAACGAGATGGTGGGCCTCTAGGTCTGTGGGCTATACATGGCTATTTTTTCATACATTTTTTGGTTGAAAATTTTCTGTTTCCAATCTCTATTTTGAGGTTGCACTTAAGCTAGTTTGTGCTTTGGATGCACAGAGCCAAAATAACAAGCTCGAGAAATGTGGTTGAAGGATTTAACTATATGGTGGGCCTCTAGTTCTGTGGGCTATACATGGCTCTTTTTTCACACCTTTTTCCAGTTTTACTAAAATTGGCCTTAAGTACCCTTAATTTTGGGATAGGATTGAAAATTCTATTTTTGTCTCCTCACGGCGTGACCCAGAGGTGAAGTTTGAAGTGAAATTGTTCAGCCTTTTAGGGTGCAGTAGCATTCACGGACAAAAAGCCAGAGTATGCGAATTCACTTTTTTTAACTTCTCCATCACAGTAATGTCAAGTTTGAGGAAAACCTCGAGTATGAAATTTTTCCGAAGTAAATACGTGTTCGTAGGCTTGTATGTTTCGAGATCATTTTCAGTTCATTTTAGCTTTGTCACTCTGATTAGACAAGGTAATGGAATACTTCGAGACACCCATAGAAAAAGGCCAGTAGACGGAGTAGTGATTGGCTTAAAACTAGACTGTTCGTGCTTCGAAATCGGTATTTTTTAACTCATTTACGAGAGGGGAGTGTGGAAAAGTGGAACTAAAATTTGGGTCAATGACCAATGACAAGTTTTCGTTGTCACTTCTTCAGAACTGTCACATGTCGATGTGGTTTTATTTATAAATAGTTCCCGTAGTTCTCTAATTGCTGACGTGATTCTGATAGAACGCGACGTGATCGAATAGATAGATTTAGTTTATTTGTTCAATAAGCCATAGCTTGTACATCCGGTTCCTTAAAAGTTCACCGACACATCGTCTGTTAAGACAATAAAAGGTATTAATCACCAACAATTCCATGTGGTTTCTCACATTAATACTCAATTAAGAAAAATATGTTTTTGGTTCATTAACACTGACATATCGATTTCTATTTTTAGAGAAATTACGCTGAAATTCGTTTACATAACCCCAGTCTCGTATAGGGCGGCCAACCTCGAGGATACTTTGAAAGGGGAGAACCATTTGTGACTACTGTTGCCGCTGGTGGGCGAACGTTTACTTTACAAAATTTATATCATATTGCTTACAGGGGTGTGAAATGATTTTCAAAACGCTCGAGTTAATATTCTATTTCCTTTTAATTTTCACGATCCACATGATTCTCTAAAAGAAAGAGAAAAAACCGAATGTCCTTGCAGAACGCTATTAGAGCTACAAGTAGTTTTGGGGTTTTTTTTTTCCAAAAATAGTGGAAACGGGTGGGGATATCGAATTAAAAGCAGATTTTCTTCGTCTTTTAATAGCTGGGGAAATAATTATTGAAAGTGTATCCCCTCAAGAGATTAATTTATAGCGTTGGCTCTCGAAATTGTGGCGCACAATTAGGAATGCGCCTCCCCTCACAAAGTGTTAATCGTTGTTCTTGCAGGAAATGATATGGAAAATGCTCACAATGGAGAGTTTTATGAAATGATGAATTTGTAAATGGTTTTCACGAATTATTAATGCAATAGGATGAATATTGTGTAATTTAGTTGATAGTTTGTTGAAGTAGGTACGCACTTAAGTGTAGGAGTAGAGGAGATGGATAGTATTATTTATGCAAGAGATTCGAAGGAAGTTATTAGGTTATGGAAGGACGAAGCTGGTTTTAGTAAAGGCGTGTGTACTGTAAGGTGGGTCACTTTAGAAAATGACTCCTTTCTCAAGAATTCATGTAAAAATGTTTTGACTCAGCTTTGGACAGAGCCCTTTGGCCGCATAATTCGTCTTGATAGGCTTTCAGGTAGGGGCTGGCGATGATTTGTGGCACTGTTTTCGTGCGTTTTTCAAGAGAACGGCTAAAGACAAGACACAATCCCTAGCAAGAGCAGTTTTTCGATCAGGTTGGGATCTCGGCTTTGAAGTGGCAGATCTGACCATGCACTTTGGAGCTCCATAATGTTGACTTGATTTGACGCCGCACTACCAGCATTAAGTTTAACATAAGCCATGCTTAAAGAATCTAAACTTAAATACTAAAGACAACCTTACGAACTATCCAGAGTGTAGGGAGATAGAAAGTAGGAAAGGAGGATGCAGACAGTGGCTAAGTGGAATTGGAGCGATGCTGAAGGATGTTACGAAGAGTGGCTCTGCTGCAGTGAAAGTCTATAAAGTTTTCCACGTTTCTATCACGTTTCGCAATCAGTGTGACCAGTTATTACATTTCGGGGGGCTTAAGGTTAAAGAGTTCCAAACGTTTAGAGCAGGGTTTCAAGTTGAGACTTTCAACCCTGGGAAGACCGCAAAGGGCAAAATGTTTAAACCTGCGCTAGACGGCTATACATTGGATGTAGGCAGCATTTTAAGGGCACTTAGCTTGACTAGTCTGCGAGGATGGGTCTGACGGAGGTAATGTAGAGTGACCTAGAAAGGTAGGAGTCTGATAATTCTTTAGACCAACATTTCACAAAGCCAAGCACAAAATGGAGCTACCTACCACAGATGACACCTACATCAACAACGAAGAAACTGAAGGTACAGGTTCGTTGGAGAGAAAGTGGTGTCTATGGGGATGTGGGAGGCGTTATGCGATGGATTAACATTTGCTAATATTAAGTTCGAAACTTACCTCACAGTAGCTGTGGACTATTTCAGACCTTAAAGTGACCAATTCAGGGTTAATATACGTCATCAATCTACGCTCATCACGGTCGGGTTGTCTAAAGGATTGACACATTTTTCTTAGCCAAGCAACAGCAGTTTGTCTAATTTGACATTTGTTCGCAACAAACCGTAGTGATAAGACATCTTGGAGATTTGTTTCCACAAAACCAAAACTGCATTATGTTAGGATTATATCAACAAAATATTGGGTTCAGTTACAAATAAACACTATGCAGATCGACATTGGACATTTCATCATGATGTGCCACTGATCCATGTGGATTGTACTGAGAAGAGTAGATGCGAAAGCCTCTTGTAAACCATATCTTATACGTTCCCAACTTGAATTGCCTTTTATTCGTGTAAGCTTACAATTATACAAAATCAATTAAACTTGATTATCTGCTGATAAAGTTTATAAATTGACTGATAAATAAGCCTCATCGATTTCAATTGAACTGTCCCAGACCATGTTTGTGCACTTACTTTCAGGGACTTTCTTGAAGTGATTGTAAGTGTATTTGTATGTTTTTAAACCACTTAGCCAACCTGCACCTTACCGACACGGATAAGATACTTTCCGGCGATCGCCGTTCCCGATAACAATGTCATCACAAGTTTCGGCGGCTGGCGCCACACTTATCGAATTGTAACATATTGATGTATACACTCAGTAAAGCATACAAATGACATTGATAATGCAAACTCATTCAGAAATAAATAAAAATATAAATAAACATATATAAATGGAATTTTGTATCTGACCAATTTATATCATTTTATTGATTAAATAATACCGTTGAGTGCTTGAAGGTCGGATTACTCAGAATTGATTGTGAAGCACGATGAACGTTGTTTATCAGTATCTCTTACTGGCTATCCTACAAAATAAATACCTGTATTACTTGTATGCATTCCTTGGGCTTTAACTGGAAATTCCTTCTTTTAATTGTTCAGTCATGAAGTGTTCGTTATAACGAGGCACATCACACGAAGTGTAACATTTCCGACATACTTTGGTGGATTCAGATCGTACCTTCGAAAATGATGACTTCGTGAACTTTTTGAATATAGCATTACCATGATTACTGTGAAGCAAAGTAAAGATCACTTAATTCAATGTTACTCACGCCAATTTAAGACTCAAGCTAAGTGTGTTCAGATGACTGCCAGATCTACCAATATTGTTAGTCCTGCGAAAGTGATATCGATTGACGTAAATGGGTTGATAATGACAAATGAATTTGCAGCTTTGAATTGTCAGTTCATACAGTTGTTTAGATTCTGTCCCAATTCAGGTCTGACAATTGGTTTGTTGCATGACTGTCAGATCAAAGATTGTCAGTTCACATTCTTGGTAGATAATATCGATAACTTTGCAGATCCATTGTCAGAAGTTTTCAGACTCATTCCATTTTTTCACGAAAGAAAAGTCATATTGAATTGAAAAGTCTGAAAATGTGCAAAATTTACTCTGAAATGGAACAAAATGAGACATTTGGCACCAAAATGTATTGGGAAGCAGCAAAGATGAACACGAATCGCCATACGAACGACATTCCGCCGCCAGATAATGAAATTTTTCTTTACTTCTGCTTTGCTGCACAAAATCAAATTTGAAAGGAAAATTGTACTGCGACACAACAGAGGATATATGTACGTACCACGTATCCAAAAAAAAAAATTTTCAACGAAAGTATTGTCAAATGTCATAAGTTTCGCACATCTGCAAATGTCATAAATGTCTAACAATGGCCGAGACGATTGGCCATCTGATTTAAAGTCAGATGGTTGGTCTGACAATTCCATGACAATATTTTCCTACAAAATTGTCAGGTATTTGGGACAATGTTTTCACCCCACAATAGGTCTGTTCGCCTACTCTTTTTGAGCGAAAATTCGTGGATTGTGAAATTTCTTGCCAGTGGGGTTAACATTCTCTCAAAGCTCAGAGAGTGGTAAAATTACGAAAAAGTAAACGAACGTCAAATGCAAATGCATACAAATATTTGACAGATTTGACAGATTTCATGGATCAGTTTGCGTACTTGAACAAGATTTCGTAAATTTGAGTTAAAATTACTAGATTTGGAAGAGGAAGCGAACAGATAAAATATTTGTAGATCCGGCAATCGACTAAATGAGGTTATATTCTACTTCTGTGATGTCAGCACGTTGTCCAACTTCGCGGTTATACTCACACGATTTTTTGTAAACCTGGGACAGTCATCCTTACCTATATCCGGCACGTTTACGAATTCTGGGTGGATGGTGTCGAAAATCTATTTCTTTTGATGCAAATGGAATTCGTTGAAGTTGTAGTGCCGCCTTAATTTCACATCTTGTCCCTGATAGTCCGTGTCGTATGTATATCTGATGGTGTTCTTGATATTTTGGCTAAGGATCTCAGTTGTCCAATAGCTTTTAGTATACTATCTCTAAATTTTACAACTTAAACAAATTATAAAACATGCTAACAAATTTATGTTTCTTTTTTATTTCAGGTGAGTGCCATCTATTTACATTTCAATGGTTTTAGGAGTAAGTTTAATAAGCTCTTCTTATTTATCTACACAGTCTATACAATTTCCTGAGTATCTTCACACTAACTTAGCGTGACCTCAACTCAAAACTTGTTTTAGACTTTCATCCTAAGTGCATCCTCAGGGGGGGCTGGTCTTAACTGGTCTTTAATAGTTTTAATGTTAACAGTCTTAAAAGGACCTTCTATATCAAAACACGTACCAGGAGCATATTCTTTGAAGAACAAGGTACCACCCTTTGCGGTGGACTTTCTTAGGATCTTCCTTTGTTGCAGGCGGACATTAAACTCAAAGATAGGCAAGAGTTTAGGCTTATAGCTTTAATATTCTTGAGGGATTCATGACCTCGCCCTCCGACTTTTTGAATGATTGCTGTATACACATGTAAGGGAATATGTTTACGCCAAATCCTTGACCATTTCAGATTTAACCCTGTCCGTACTAGCCTAGCAAAGTTGCAAGCCGAATTTATTTATATTTACTGTAGGTACACCCTGACGACACTGTCTTCACACCTACTAACCAAGGGAAGCATCTGTGCTGTAGCATGGATTCATGTGGCCAAAAGACAGTGAACTTATAAGGAGAAGAAGGGATGTACCGGAAACAATTCCACTAAAAATCAAGCCTCCAGTCTCTGAGAGATAGGACACTGGCCAAAGGCACTGAAGTAATCAAGTAGGCTCGTTCCAAAGTGTTACAAAGCCAAAGAAACTTATCATGTATGTATCCTGGTTCACAACGCCCCGAAGCCACCAATCTTCCTTTCCCTAATGGCGTGGTCTGGACCTACACATCTCGTTAACTGACACCCAATCATGATAGTGTCTCATTCAAACCTAATGCTCCTTCCTCAAATCACCTTGGCTTCATGGTTTATTGGAAGATTTGCACATTGTCTATCGTAACCCCCCAACTTTGACCACTGACAACGGTATTACTACGGCTAAGCCTATTGCAATTATAATGGTAAATATCAATTATATATTCGCAAGGCGAAACCGCTTTCATTTATGTATTCAATGGCCCATACTGTGGAAACCCTACATAATCCCCCTGTAATCTCGTTAAGCATTACAAATTCGGCAAAATACAACCAAAAGCCATTCACTCCGGTAGGGGGTCGGGTCGCGCGTTTCGGTTTTCAGCATACAAAACATCAACATGCATCGAACCCTTTGTGTCTGGTTAATATATTTACAATTAATTTAGTATACAAGGAGCATTGAGAGGATCTCTTGAGTGTGTTTTCGTGTTTCGCTTTGTTAATTGCAGAGAGCCAGCTTCAGAGTTTCACAGAGTGTAATGCCATCGTCAAGATACATGCATACACTCGTACTTGCAACAGATGATTAGCTGCGCACACACACCCCAAGCCCGAGCAGAAGGGCTGCTGGCAGGAATGTGTGTAAGGTATAGAAACGTTCACCCTCACCCTCACTCTCACTCTCACCCTCATCTCGGGGGTTACAACAAAACTAATTGCGTTCAACTCTCGAAATGCCTTTTGCCACCACTTTGATCAAAGCACAGGTTTGTAGGTTTTACCATGTAGATGAGGGTGATGCACAGTGATGTACAAGAACAACAAAAAAAGGTCCTTTATTTCAAGGACCACAGCTTAAGGGCAGCATCGTTTACCGAATTGTTGGCCAATCTTTTTCATTCTTTTTAAGGGATTTCTATGTTTTTTTTTATTCATTCTTCAACGGCTGGCCTAAAAGCGGCCCGAAACCAGGAAGAAAGAAGGACGAGAGTTCGTTCGGTGGATGTTCGTAACGAATGACAGAAGCAAGGAGCAACATACGATTTGTTTGTGCGCATTGGATTGTGGTGACCTTATTTTGCCCTATGTGTTGTACCGTTATGCACTGGTGTACACTCTGGACGCGTGTAGACTCACTCACACACTTGCACAGACAAATAAAGTCAAGGGGTGGCTGCTGGGTATGAGGAAGTGTTACTGTTATTGATTTTTTCTTTCTTTTTTCTTTTTTTTTTTATTCCTAAGCATGGACGGATAAGACAGACTATAATATTCAGTCACTGAACTCCTGAGTGCATGGTAATGATATCCGATTTGAAGCAGGAAAGGCAAAAAAAAAAAGAGTAAAAATATCGACAGAAGCTACAGGATATCGACATTTTAGTTAATCGAGGAACGCCATTTTGGAAAGGGGATTGCATGGAGAGGAATAAAAATTGGATGGCAGCAATCAAGTATATTTTGAATTTCAAAGGAACGGCAAGAGCTCCTCTGTAGTCATAGTGGTCTTTATATTTTTGCATGGCTGTACGTATATACGTATACGTAATTTAAAGGGATGCCCTTTGTAGAGCAGAAAGTTTTCTAAACATAGATGCCATGTCCAGACTCCTTATTTAGTGCAAAGTAATGAAAAAACTGGCATAATTACACAGTGGAACTCGCATAACCTAGAAAGTAGGTACAAATGTACAATGGATGGGCTTGGTTAGGGGAATGTCCCGCTCAGACACATGGAGACCAAAAGAATGTCCATTGTGGTACCAATGGGACCTGCATTCATGTGGAATTCACATATGGAATCAGAGAGAGGACAATTATTTGACCCCGTCCCGCAAAATGATTCGCCATTAAGGCTTTAAACCAATTTCACCCAGAGAAAGGCTTGAGAACTGAGATAGAGCTAAGGTAGGACCGATAGAACAGAACGGATATACAGAAGGCGTGACATCCGTTTCCTCCACTCTATGCTTTCTACAGTTTTACAGTTCTACAGCAATGCCCGATAAGGGCTTCAACTATGTTTCTTAGATTTTTACTATTGATCTACTATTTCGTGTTTTAATGGCTCCGGCATCCAATTGGAGCTTTATCTCTCTGTAGTTGCCTGGAACACCCTTAGGGCTTGAAACTAATCACAGGGATACACGAGTTCTTGAGAGATCGCTACCTAGTTGTCTACAGGGTGGGCTATCTAGTGGTTTCTTTTTAAATAGGTTATTTTGACACTGACAGCTGTTTCCCGCTCGAAATCTAGACAGAAAGTCAGTATCATACCTCCGCGGAACGAAATACGTCGCTTTGCGCCTGAACAGCGTTGGGAAATATTGAAAACTTTTTCCAAAGTGAGTGCTGTGTAGCCCAAACAGTGCGTTATTTGAAAAGAAGTTTTGGCCGAAATGAAACGCCCACCGCGCCTGCTGTACGCAAGTTTGTGCAAAAAGTTCTTGAGACTAGACAACACTCATTGTCCCCGTACAGACGAGAATGTGGCTTCTGTAGCCGAGAGTGTGAGACTCAGTTCACGCACATCAACTCACCATCGATCTCAACAGCTCAACATTTCACGCACTAGCCTGAGGAGAATTCTGCACAAAGATCTCGGATTATTGGCTAACAAGGTCGAATTGACTCAGCAATTGAAGGCGCAGGACCATCCGCTTCGCAGTTTGGGCTTTAGAGCAGACCAAGAGGCACATTTTCATCTCTTTGGCTACGTTAACAAACAAAATTGCCGCGTCTGGGGCTCGGAAAACCCCCACGTTATTGTCGAGAAGCCAATGGATGCGTCCCCAAAGAGTGACAGTTTGGTGCGGATTGTGGAGAGTGGTGACCTTATTGGACCATTTTTCTTTGAAAATGAGGCTGGAAACAACGTTTCCGGCGTTACAGAGCCATGTTAACCGACTTTTTTTTTTACTGAAATTGAAGATATGAATCTGGACGATCTCTGGTACATGTAGGATGGCGCGCAATGCCACACAAATCGTGTAACCAGCCGTCTTGGCGATGTCAATTGGCCGCCTCCGAGCTGCGATTTGACCCCTTTGGACTCTTTTTTGTGGGAAACCATGAAGAACCGATGTTACGCCAACAATAAGGAAATGTTTTAAGCACTTAAGGCCAATATCATCCAAGCAATCCGTGAACTACAGCCCGAAACCATCAACTAAAATCGACTGAGTTAATTGAAACCCAGGACGGGTCTTCTCGGATTACTGTGCCTGAAATACATTACAAATGCCTGGCGAACTGGAGAGCCTTCTGCAGCTGCATCAAATGCTGTTTTGGATCCATGTGTGCACTAGGCTTGTGCATTTTAGTTCAGTTCAGAGAGCGCTCAGTTTGGTTAAATTTTTTTTGCTGAACTAGTTCGTTTTTTAGTTCATTTAGTTCAGTTCAGTTCAAGAAATTAGTGCAATCTGGGCATCTAAAATTCTTTTCATATTGACGCACCGCAACGATATGCTCGTCCTGCTGCGTTATGGGTTAAACAAGAATAACTTTTATCAGATCTGTGCAATACCCGAGTAGAATAGCTGAGCAAAAAGAACTCTAGCATTCCTAGAATAGCTTTCGAAAAGAATGAACTTTTATCAGATACACTCCACGACTTTTCTTTCCGACGAATCACGTCCAAAAAGAGTTTCGGCACCTTTAAAAAAATGTAAGCATTAATAAGCCACCAAGAGCGTATGACTCGACTAGCTTCGACTTCTTTCTATGAACTTCCGGTAGGTCTTCCGTTTGCGCCATTAAATCCAAAACAATTGGACACTTTAAGGCCAACTTACATACAGGCCTCAAACCTATTAGTCTCAGTTTTGTGCCACTTTTTCCCTCATCTTCTCGACTATTCTCCGATATGCATTGCTCTTTAAATTCCAGGAAACACTAGAAAAATACCCCACACGTATCCAGTTTTATTTATATTTAAAGATCTATTGCCTTTTCGAGAGACCCTTACTCGGGGTGATATACCACGAACTGTGAATTTCCGGCGACGAAAGACTTTATTACCACCTAGTCTGGACAGTTTCCTCTTCAATTTTTATAGTTTATTCCCACAAACGATTGTATGCCGTCAACAACGTTCTCCTGCCAGGAGTGCTGTCCTCCTTTCATAGAGAAACAAACGACAACTATTGCATTTAGCTGATAAATAGAGAAAACTCGTTTAATCCTTTCAAAGATATTGCCTTCAAAAGAATCGGAATGCCGAGTGTGAATTTCTAAAAATATCTAATCAAATGGAACAAAGCAATGTGCCTTCCTCCGAGGTTACATCACATCACATATGAGTTTCAACAGAACCACTATAAACTGTCCCCCCAGCTTAACCCACACAGTGTGGAGCAGCCTCCTACACTTTTTACAACTATTAAATTGAGTTTAAAATTAAGTCAATAGTCTTGTTTGCTCTCGAGATGAAAACGCTGCTCTCGCATCGAAGCTGAAAAGTGAAAAACTCATAAAAATACTCGATCAAGTGTGGAGGAGATTGCCTCCATTGTGACAGTACTACCTACCAACCAACGGAGCAAATGAGATGCGCGCATGCATTTCTGTGTCACAAAAAATCTGCGCTTCTTTCATTTATTGTCACAGGCACACCACAATATAATAAAATTCCTGGAGCTGCACTAAATATACATTATAGCCGAACGTCAATAAATGACACCCAAGGAGAAGCAATTTCGTATCCACATTGAATACGGCGGCACCATGCTGCGCTTCGTATTGCTCCTATATACTCGTAGACAATGCCCTTCCTGGCAGCCAGCCTCAAGAAAAGAAATACAAATGTGTTTGATCGAGCGGATAAGGTGCATTTTGGAAAACAATTTCCAACTGTTTCCAAACGAGATTCTCAAAAGAATTAACTGCACGTGTCATGTGTATGGGTACACTCTTAAAACATTTCCCGAGAATTATCGCCACGGAACACTTGTACTCGTTTAGCAGAGGCGATGTACTTGTAATGGCGGCACGGCACCATGGCGTCAATGTGCATTTGGTTAGCTGCTATCGGCGGGTGTTAAACCTTCGCACGTGCTAAATAACTTCCACTCGACGGTATCCAATTGTCAAACACCCGTGGCGCGCAGGAAATGAATAATTGATGCAACTCCTTCCGTCAACATTTTTGTTGTTACTGTATGGACAAAGCGTATGCATACACAATCCTACACCGCTATATGAAATAAAGACGACACACTGCTGCTTACGACAGCGGATGTCATTACGACTTCAATTGCGAGAGAGTACGTGTTTTCCTCGAGGGCTAGGTGGTGAAAACGTTTTCAAAGAATTCCAAAGGAGCCCGCGATGTGAAGCGATTGTGATGCCATTTACAATTGCAGAAGATTTCCTAAAAGTGATTCGCGATAACAAATGATTAAAGTAACTTTTTGTGTGAGTAACACACAACTTTTGCTTTGCATTGGAAACGTGTCAAATGACTTGTTTTGAGTGCGATCTGAACGTATCGATAGGTCTGTTTGTTTTGACATGGTTTACTTATACATAAATGGGTAAATATGTGCATATTTTTCCAGGAGAATTCTATGTTCTATATTCAGACAATCTTGTCAGATTACAAAACTGTCAGGTTATACTGTTGGTAGATGAGTGTTTGACATTTGACATGTTTGGCGTTTGACAGAACTTTCTTCATCGGATTCTATTGGATTGAAATCTTCGAAAACGATGCAATGACATGCAGAGTACTGAAAAGCTGCTCACAAAATGAAAATTCAGTTCTTTTGGGACAAGCCTTGCTGCGAAGCGTCTCATGCACGAAACACAACCTAAAATTCGGCGAACTGATTCGTGACAGATGTTCGTGGCTGTTGTCAACAAACTAGTGGACAGATCGCGCTCAAACTCAGCGTCAAAATGGATGACACATGTTGTTTTTAAAAACGATTAACGCTGCAGTTTGAATGACTCAGTCCCGCTCATATGTATTTTGAATTGTATCGCATTAGTCTGATAGTATCAAATCAGTCTAGTGATGACTGAAACATCTGAGAACTGCCTGACAGTTGTACAACAGGGTGTTCACACGACGATTAGTACATAATGTGGGTACGATGACTAACAATTTCGTTGCCAGATCTTGACATTCGTGTCATGGTTTATTTTTGCACAAATATAGGGGAGGGAACCAACCCGTTCTTAAAACAATTACACTCTCGAATGTTTGTCATTTGTTCGCGCGAGGTGAAGTCGTGAAAATATATGATTTGTGTTGTTTCTTATTCGAACCTGAAACCCTTCGCCTGTAGTAGCCCGATGTACCAACGCCAGCGACACATCCCTCATAAAAAGCACTTTTTTGACTGATTCACTGCCATTAACGATGAAGATAATGAGTTTTTGAAAATTTATTGAACTTTTTCATGGTTTTACTTAGATCTGTACGTGGGCCATCTAGCATCTTGTCTTGGAGCTCACACCGCTTACTACCATCTATACAATCACATTGTCAAGATGCAACCTCCCTGAAACCGGCTTCTTTTTTTTGCTGGCAGCCTTTTTATATCGAAAGAGGATTTAAGTGCTGCCAAGACCTTTCATTTCGGTAAATAAGTTCACCTTGGAGTTTCGAGGAACTTGCGGTCTGTGACAGCTGTCAGTTTCTTAACTTTCCTGAAGAAATTTTGAATGTTGTTGTGCTCGTACGATTCTTTGACGCTCTTAAGGTTAAAGAATAGGTATTACCCTCTTCCTTTGGGTTCTTTATTCATTTTCTCGTCGACTTTTGTGCGCATTTTCTACTATTGCTCTGAGGGATTTATGTCGCTGATGGCTAGTAACCCTAAGTGGTGGTATTTGGCTTTGCACCTTTTTCTATATCGTGCTAACGCCCAAAGACCTGTGAACAGCCTAGATTTAGTCCACTGCATTTGTCATGCAACGCTTTTTTTTGCATTGAAAATGTATTCATGGTCATGGTTGACCCATCAGCTAATCAACTAAGCATGTTGCCACTTCACCACAACCACCCGTAGGTCATTTCAAGTAACTACTCGCAGCTTATTTATAAAACATGTGTTTCTTTCATTAGATTCCTTGTCATGTATTATTCAATTTAGATTAGAAATGCCTAATGGTGTCATGCGACTAATAGCTTTATTCATATTATTAGGCGTAGAACAAAGTGCAACGCGAATAAATTTACACTCGACAGTTTTAATTGAATTAACTTAGACACAGGATGGATGGGCAATAGACAGATAGACGCATACTTAAGATATGTATACGTAATAGGGCGGACGTCGACAAACGGATTATTGAATTCTTCTGATTAAGTTTTAATAGAATTAAGTTTAACATTGGGCTAGTTAAAGGGCTATGGGTAATATAAATAGAGGGTTGCTGAGTATGCAGAAAAGGAAAAAATAGGAATACGTTGTATAAGGACGTTATGAGAGCTATACATGTATGATTTTGATGGGGTGGTGGTTTTTATAAAGAAAAAGGAGACACCATGAGGGCGCCAATTAAGTAATTTAAGCTTCTCCTGTCGACGTCTTTCGGCAGATTTGTTAAAACGTACGTACCTATCCCTACCTAAAAACCTCATTTCTAATTGTATTCCACAAAACTGTGTAAAGGGATCCGTTCTGATCGAAGTAGACTTTCCCTTCCTCTAAACTGGGCACCAGAATGGAGGATTGATTTTCGTGATGATACACATTGAAAGCAGTAATATGGTCAAGAGCCCCAACAACTAAGTAGATAGCAAACAAGAAATGTCTCATATGAGTTTCGCCTTAGTGGCGCAGATTATTAACAGCGAAATGGACCACAGCCGATTGCATGGTAAATGCTCCAAAAGACTTTCAATGCGATCAGAACACTCCAGACATTATCGAGAACAAGTCAAAAAAGAAAGAGAAAAATGAATACGGAAGGCTCGCAGCAGTAACACCAAGTAAAGGGTGACCAGGTAGCAATAATATTTTTTTAATTTGTTATGTTTCAGCAGCTGTCAAAGTTACCAATCACATTCAGCTGTTAACTTGAATTTCTTCGTGAGATCAGTCGTTATCATGGCTTCAGTTTGAAAAGGTAAACTCAATTTGGACCTTAAGCCACCAATCAGACAGAGATTGGTGCGAAATTGAAAAAATCATAGCCGCCGTAGTGGCCAGTATCGAAGAAGACTCACAAATTTTGATTCGGCGCCGATCAGCTGAATTGAGAGCATCGCCAGACTTTCTGTGGCAAAGCTCGACAACATCAATATATCCGAGCTGTGGATATATGTACATACATGTCAGTCAAAGGACGCAACGCTCGAAATTGTGAAAGAAAAATTTGGCGATTGGGTCATCTCACGGCGAGCGTTCATTGACGATTTGACACCAATCGAATATTTTCTCTAAACCAAGCACTTTGGATGAATTTGAGGCCAAGATTCGAGACGCTATTGCCGGAATAACGACTCACATCTTGCACCGAGTCATCAAAAATTGGATCGGTCGCTTGAATCACTGCTAGCAAAGCCATTTGAATGTTGTGCTATTCCATACATAATGGCATGAATGTAACTTCAAAATAAAGCCAGAATCGACTTTATATCTCACACCATTGTTGTTTTATTTAGTTTTTAGCTCCTTGTCAGCGATTGTACGACTTCCAAGCGAAGCCTGTTCAGCATTTGTGACAGCGGTTGTGACATATCAATAGGTGGCGCTGCTATATTTATTCTAGCTTCAACTTAACAATAGCCTTCCTAACTCTGAAAAGGTAAGCAGCGATTGCAGAAATCTCTATCTGACCAGTTTACACAAGGCTATGAATTGTTTGCTACTCCATTCCAAACGATTTGAAGAAAGACTCCAAAATCGTAGCTCAAACATCAGTTTTCAGCATACATTGTCAACTGTTTCAACTGATTGGTCCTAGCACTTCTCCCTGCACGGTACCAGTTATGAAATGGTCATCAGCGACTTAACCTACCATTGACCGCTAAGGTTGTTTGTTTGGTGGACTATCAGCAGTAGCAACCAGATAGTACTCATCGGTCTCCATTGGTTTAACTCTATATTTAGTAAGAAAGACTGTCTGACTAAGCAAGCTGTACTATCAAATTCAATTGTACGTCAGCAAGCTAAGTTTTCGTTAAGTGTGACTAATGCTAATTTCACAATCCAGCAGCGCTAGTGCGTAATCTCTGCTCAATCACTTAAAGATAACAAAAGACACGTATTTGTACCTCTACTGTTTGTTGGTAAACATAGCACCTTGTACACCAAACACACATTGCACTTCAAAAAAAAATTCTCAAGTGTTTCAGAAACTAAGCGCACGGAAATACCATTTCGCCACTAAACGCAATTTGCTCAGAAACGATTTGTTGACGTCTACCCACTCGTACTGGATGCGTTTCCAAATCAAAAATTAAACATTTCATTAAGTGACGATAGTCTGGATGCACACATTCACACGTTGCTAGGATAAAAAAAAATGTATCTCAAGTGTTCCACTTATGTTAAGAGTTCGATATTAAAAGGGGAGAAGTTAAAATTAAATTGAATTCGAGCGTTTTCTATCTAAATCGCATTCCTTCCCCCTGAGTTATCGTTTCCGACTTTTTCACACTTAAGCGGTCTTCTACGAGTACATGCAGTGTGCTTTGAATCGTTTTTCTATTTTCGATAGTTAATTGATTGATCGGTGGGCTATGGTTATGGACAAACAGAAAAAATCGCCAATGCTTGGACTTAGAACTGTAGATAGTGCTTAAGTTCTTTAGCCACTAATGGTTGTCATTTGGTTTTCGTGGATTTTCTGTTCCAAAGTCTAAGGGGACTAACGTTGTCACTTAAAATGTTGGCTAAAGTCCACTTTTTTTGAAGAGACAACAAATCACGGTGATGTCTGGATGACCTATTGCCAGAGTAACATGGCACCAAGTTATTGCACATGTAAATCTCTTGCGCTCATGCACTTAACCAGGCCAATATCCGTCCATATGGTGAGAATCATAAACATTTTTTGTACATTTTGCGTCAGCATGACAGAACCACTTTTTTATCTGAACTAGTATGCAAACGTTTGACTATTTTTAGAAGCGCATTCATTTCCTTTGTTTCGCTTTTAAGTCTCCAATTAAAATTCCATTTACGATGGTCTCTCATGTATCCACATCACGAACGCACTTCACACAAAAAAGCCGAAGGCGCCGACGCGTTTAATATCTCCATATGTCCGATCGCCCTGTCGCTTGACTTGTGCTCTGTGTGCTCTGTGTGCTCTGAATGTCCAGCAGCAGTGCGCTTAGTCATTTATTGCATTTATTAATGACTAAGTCAGGGCACTCAATTGATAGACGGCGTGTTACACTTGATGTTAATAAAAGTATGAATGGTTTCGAGAAGATGGAGAAATATTGTGGTTTTTTTTTTTTTCATTTAAATGAAGTAACGAGAATTCACGCTGTCTGGATGGAACGCAAAATAAGTATTATTGAACAAATTTGAATTATTTATAAGGCGATACGTAACTTTAGGGATGGTTCGCATATTCTAGAATAAATTTTCGAAGTTAAGCAATCACTGAATGAGTGAACAAATGCGTAGAAAGAACAGATCTATTATGCGAGTGTGTTAGGTGGTCCGCCATTACTGTCGCTTTGACAGATGGGTGAAAGTGTAGCTGAAATGTCGGAGATTTTCAACAGATGTCATTCACGAGGAGATATTACTCTATCTTGGTGACAGATACGATCGGGTTGACATACATATGTGATCTCGTCAAATTGTAGAAATATTGAGGGAAAGTTTTATTTTAGGTTAGTGGTTTCGAAAGGCGATAATCACAAGAATTTTTTATATATATTCTCGTCAAGTGACAGTATAGTGTGCTGCACATGCATTCAGTTCAATAATGACAATGCTGTTTCAGTCAATGACAGTCGCTCGCAGAGAATGAAGAAGAACTTTGTTGTCTCGCAATGTCAAGGTCTTGACCTACGCGACGTGTGGTTTCAACAAATTAGCGACACATCACACGCAACACGCGACGTAAATTATAAATAAGATATTTTGACTGTATTGGCCTGAAGCCTATTAGTCATTTCGTTTGAGGTTGTGAAATAAGTCAACTTGGTGCCACATAGTACTGGTAGTCCTGGCTTAGATTGCAACAAACCTTCCTTGGTAGCTCTGTTTTTCTTTTTGAATATTGGCCTTTGTCTGTCAGAATTAGCCCATTCTTCCAGTATACACCTTTCAAAGTGTCCTGAACCTAGGTTTTCAATTCTTGTGCAAGGTGAAATTTTAAATAGATTTTCTAAAAATAAAAACAGTTCTTTCGAAGCTCAGGATGAGTTACCATGCACAGAATGAGAATGGTAAATTGAAGGTTCTTAGAAAGATTAAGAAACTGATATCAGAAATGAGTACATTAAACAACAACCAACCGTCGTTTGAACCCATTAAACTCTTGCCCTTCGTAAAATTTTCAAAAAGTGTCTTTAGTCAGCCTGCTTTCAGTTAAAATAAAGTCCAGTAAGCGTGTGACAAACGTTGTGACCGTAAAATCAAATATAAGGCAATCACATCCGATGTGCACTGGACCCAAAAGTATTACAAAATGACACATTCCTCCTAACCTAACCTAACCCAACATACCTAATTGTGACGTAAAATTCTTTCAAATCTCAACTTTAACTGCTCCAGGGTTACACATTCCGCCTTTAAACGAGATAACTTCAATCAAATTTGCAATAAATCTTTCCATTCATGGGGAGATACATTCACATCCGTGTTACAAAATGTTGAAGGGTAACACAATTTATGTATACTTATGTCTACTTTGCCGGGTAGTAAAGCCAACATGTTGAGGTTTCTTATCTCATCCGGCAACACAATATTATAAATGTCCAATGGACACTTCTCGATAATTAAGTCCAATGATTTAATCCTTTGCGCGTTGACCTTCAGTGTTGTCTGGCTTCGTTTGATTCCTCTGCGACGTCACACATTGTTTTCTTGTTTCATCGCAAGATAAGCCGAGCACAGATTTTAGCACACGCATTACATTCAATTTCTATCCGAAGTTGTAATAAAAATTAAATCTGTCCATTTGTTTACTTAACCTCTTCTATCCGATTGGAGAGAGGGAATGGAACTTATTGTTTTTCATTATGAGGATCTGGCGAAAGGTATGTGTACGTTAAGGATAATGCCCACGTTTTAGCACTTTTGTTCTTGAAGTGATATTTTGAAAAGTGATTTAAACTTGGTAATGGAACATATTGTGAGTATTTTTGGCATCAAGAACATACGGGATGCGATTATCCGTGTATGGAGAGGATTTAGGGTGTAATTTGTGAAAAGAAAATCATCCAGCAGTCTGGCTTAAGAGATACGCTTTACAACGATAAGTACGTAACAACATTTGGTACTTTTTTTTTAAGTAAGTCGCATTTACCCTCAAATCGTTGCCATGAGTACGTAATCATTACCCGATGCTATAGCATGACCAACCGCATGAAAGGAAAGTACAAAGATTGCATCAATATCCTGTGAATACTATTATTCAGAGGCTAGGCTAGTGCGTAAGATTTTTACTAATTTCAGTTTCATTGTTCCGAACATACGAGAGTATGGACGTTTTTGACACTATTCTCAGCGTCAAAACGTCAATTTTTAAATGTCAACTACAAAAGTTGAATCAGAATCGGCATTATGCTGGAAAGCATCATCACAATCTGAGATGACATTAAACGTCGATGGCCGAAATGAGTGGCCTACTGTGAACATTCCCCGGTTTTAGACGTTTTTATTTTTGAGTTCAGCGGAAAGTCTAAGTTGTCAAAAAATGTTTTTGTGTTTGTAGTTCAGATCGTTCAGAGTACCGAGTGCGTGTTACTTTTTTCGTTCAGAGCATGGTTTGACAGTGCATCCTGAGTGAATGTTTAGGCTTCGTTCTCCTCTCAACTAAAAAAAAGAAGAACTGGCCACGTTTGGTATAATATTCTACGTACTAGGTAATCAAACGGTTCTACTTTGGTCGAGAGATCCAGATTTGAGGTAACTAAAGACGTAATCCTTAATGTCTATTTTTCGCACACACAGTTATCTGTTTCATAAAAATAAAGATATTTTGAAAAGTACAGTCCTTACTTCATCCAAATTATAAGGATGCGATTTATGACACATGAAATGTCACCCAGTTTTTCAGTCAGTTTGCCTTTTCATATGTTAGACCAGAGCGTCCCCAGTGACGCTCGACTGACAATCAAATTGACAACTTTTCTGACGTGCTCGAAATCGGCCCATAACTGTCATAAAAAGTTTCTTAAGCGCCATTACATTCGATGAACTACTTGTATTCGCGGTTTTTTTTTGTTAACGTTAACACAACACTTCACTCTCACTATGTGTCGGACTATATCTTGACAAGTGTTTACAGGGATAGCTAGGTTTCGTCGAAGACCTTGGCCAACCTGTTAAGTACTCCGAAAATCAAGACAAGTTTCCATAATTATCAAACCAAAGTCTCTGAATTCTGCGGGAATCGAGTCTAAGAAGGTAAAGGACGTATTGATGGACAAAAGGAGTTTCAAACCATGCTTAATCCTATCCCAGAGGTAAGGAATCACTCATTAATGGAATGTTGACGAGGCTGTACCTGATGTCCTCTTACAATAACTGGGGCAGCAGGTATACTACTTATATTGAGTGAGAGTCATTCGTGGGTAAGCCTGCGCTGTTTTAGAAAAATTTGTACATCTTTAGATTGGAATTTCTAGGAGGGGACGCAGACTCCATTTTTATTTCCCAACACATATAAGCTTTTAAGTCAGGCTTACACTTCATTCTGCCAAGAGATGTTGTCGGATCTTTAGTGTCAAAAGCACTTGAAACACCACCTCAGCCTTGTCAGAGTTGTTATTCCAAGGTGATAAACGTCAAACGCTATTCCGAGACTTCCCTGGATAAGGGACGAGTGTGCTGTTAATCACTAGATTTGGCGGTTATTTTTGTTCTAGTGAAGGGCTTAAAACAGCAAAGCAAGGCTTTTGCCGAGACTTGATAATATTTTGACTAGTCTCAAGGACTGTCGATTGTTTGACTGATGTAACTAACAAGCAAACTGTCGAGGCATCAACATTATACAGTTTTGTTAAGCATAGGTTCGTCTAAATAAGAATAATACCAGAATATATCCGCATAATTCACACACAAGACAAGTTTCAACCGTTAAATCATTCTTCTAATCAGTGGCAATGGCAACCCAAGTTTTATCAAAACTCCGAGGACCGCTAGTAAGCCGAAAAAAAAACAAAATTAAATATTCATTAATCTGGTTAAACCGATTTAAATTTCAAATTCAAATCCAAAGTAACCAATAGATAAGCGATCATCTAGGATGGATCACATCCAAACCGAATTCAAATGATTAATAAAGCAATAGAAACAGAAAATTAATACGGCACCTAACTATGGGTAGGAGAACAATAAAAAGAGAAGATTTATCTTCTTTCTTTCAAACTTTACCATACAGTAGCGGGAACAGAATTCCACGGCTTCAGACGGATAACTTAAACGGTTGAGTCAAACGCTACCTGGTTGGGTGATGGTAGGAAGCAGAATATTTATGCAGAGATGATCTAATGTGGGTAAGTCATCCGTTCGCTGAAATTCATTGAAACCTCAAAAATGTTTCGAGAAAGTGGCGAACAATCAATATCTCAAAATCTATCATGTAGCTGCCTGGGTGAAGTACATTGGAACACAATGTTTCAGGATATCGTAATATTGAACTAACAAACACGCACGTAATCGAATGGAAAAGCAATTTGGCGTAGTTGTGGGAGAATCGGACTACTTGACATGCATTCAGGGAGATGTACGTACTATTGACATACGGAATCCATTGTTTATCGTCCTTGACAGATCTGCACATTGAGCAAGGTGGCTCTTGTGATTGATTTCTGGGTTAATTAGGGTGCGTTGATGACAATGTGTGGGAATATAATTAACAGCACTGCTTCAGGTTTTGGTACAGCATTGATAGATATCCCATTACTTACAACAGTGGCAGAAGTATTCCTAAAGACTCTTATGCTCTTATACTTTGATGTTTCTGTTGATCGGGCCTATTAGATATGTACGAGTATGTAAAGGGTCGGAACTGCTCGTAATCGACTGGCGATCTCTGTACATTCTGGCCCAATCAGCCCCAGTCTTGTTTTTTACAATTTTAAGCCATTGTAACGCGAAGTTGCGCTAATTTTCGACTAAAGTGCACTACCACCCTGTATATGTTACCTGTTTATAAACCTGCCCCACCCGGTACTACAAGTCGCGTAGTGGTAGATGTGCCCCATATGGGGATGCCTAAATGAACAAAATCGATTAATAGCTTTCTTCCGTAAGAAGGCTTGAATCTACTACCGAATTTCGTTACATTAACTTGTGTGCCCTCCCAATTAGATGCATTTAGGTAGAAAAGGCTACTAACCCATCCGCGGAAAACATTCGAGAGCTTCGGACTTATGTAGTTCTTGGAGTTTTTATGTTTATTTTTTGCAAATCGCGGCAACTTTTAATATTTACGAAGGTAGCAGATGCAGAATACACTTCGACAAGCCTCCTAAAGATCGCGGAATACTCCTTCTGAATATTTTTACGGAATAGTTCGTCAATGGTTTTGGTATAGCATTAAATTCAAAGCAGATTTCTGGGTCATCTTACGCCAACTGACCAAACACTAAGGGGTTTAGGCTGTCACAACACGTGACAGAAGACCTCGTAGTGCTTGTTCCAATGAGATATCGCGGTTGTGGCTAGAGGCCGTGTGTGGTCTGGAGAGCGATACAGAACCAGAATCCTGACGAACAAGCCACACATTTTATAAATTAGGACTGGAGGACATATGATTCCAACAGGACGTTGTAACCGGAAACACAGATCGCCTGATAATGGACATTTTGAAGGATGCCTTTTTGGGTCTCCAAATGCCAACTTTTCACGATTTTCGATTGGCAAATTCGTCCGATTAGATCGCTCAAGAGTGCTTCCCGTGGGGTTTTTCGAGGCAAACGTGTGAGTACTTATCGCCTGAAATTCTCGTCAAACCGATTGAAAATGCGGTAACTCCTAAACTCCCATTGGACCTGACCGATATCATCTAAAAAAATACATATAGCAAAGCATCATGGGGGGAGCGTTTTAAGGCCATTCTGCATCATCAGGGTCCTATCCTTTAAAGAGATCAAGGAAGTTACTTGCTTTGATGTCCTTTTTTCGTCTACAATCTGGTTGATCAGAAGTGAGTTGTGCTACTTTTAATGCCCCATGGACTTATTGCAATGTTAGGTGTCTTAAAGATAAGTTCTGGGATATCGTCGCATGATTCTGAAGCCTGGGACTGTGGGCATCATGATATGATATCATGATATTTCTAGCCTAGTCTTTGGTGGACGCTGGTCTTGTTTTCCTCGCAGGATTAGTTTTGTACGCTTGGTCATAGCTTTCTGGTATTTTTGCGCAAGTTAACGATGCTTACAGAGTTCAGTCTCCGGATGGATGTTAGGTTCTAGTATTTTGAAAATTTCGTGAGTTTACCTATGATCTTGCCCCAGCTTGAATCGTCCTTGTCAATGTGTTCAATGGCGAACTCTAGTCTGGTTTTCTGGCTTCTTCCGCCTCAATCGACAGTTGTACGCATATCTCTTGAACACATTTCGGACAGTTTGTGTATAATTGTCAATCGCATATGGACTTGGGGTCTTCAGTTAAAGCTTTGCTGAATCTCTTCTCTAATCGTTATTCAATATTTTTCGGTCACAGACCTTGGTTTACTTGACCCGTCTGAGTTTCTCTTGACTATTCTATGTTATGGACAGATGATCTTCACAGATATTAGCTGTATATTTGGCTTTTTCTATCAGCTGTACGATAGGTGTCTTCAAAGTGTAGCCAAAGTGTGAGAAGAACTATTTTTCCAGTCGCAAATCTTCAGCGAAATATTACCAGATTCTTAGACTCAAATTCCGAACTTCTTGTCGGTTTTTTGACAAAGAATTCTTGGCTAACATTTTCTTATGGCCTTACTCGTCGAAAACAAGCTATTTTCGATTTGTTGCTGTATTTCCATATACTAATCGAAAGTGAATTTGTATCCGTCCGAACCCATTGAATAATTTTCTAATTTTTGGCCTCAGTAGTCCTACCAGACGGAAAGAGAAATAAACAAATCCATAACTAAATGTAAATAGAAACAATCGAAATTCAATACACTTACTTGCGCATTCATCTTGTCTGAGTTTTTCATTTAATTATTTATTTATCGGCCGTAAAAATTTATGGTGTCATTCCCGAGAATTATTAGTCATGATTTAAGGTTGTTTTTTTGTTTTGTTTCTCTTCTTTATTTTTGTGTCGTGAAAAACTCTGAAGTGAAGAATTTATCAGTCAAAAATGTGTAAAGACCTCTTTTACGTATGAATAACTTGGGCAGCACGTTTCGCATAAATCACCTAAATAAAACCAAACAATCCCGCTGGGTAAAAGGGTACCAAAGCAAAGAAAAACTTCTTTAAATAGTTAACGGTTACTCTTAACCCATTTGTTATATAAATTGTCGTATGTACCCGGCTTCCTTTGATGTGACACAATACGCTGCGATTATATCGGTGTATACTTAAGCTCAAGTCAGAGTGTAAGAGTGCTTTTAAAATGGGAATTAAGGGTGACTCATGACACAAGTTCTTAACTGGGTTAAGAAAATAAGCATTGCACAAATTACTCTGGACACGTTAAGTGATTGTGTGCAAAGATTAAGAGTTGAATCGATGGAGACCCTCTCGCGCTGTTTCTTCTCGATGAGTTCATTCTGAAGATGAAGCTAGCTGCAAGGAAAATGATGTTTTTTTTCTTTCTCTGAAGTATCTATTGTTTGTTTTTAAATTTTCATTTTAATTAAATTTCACGTTCTGCTATCTGAAAGAAAAATCCTTTCTTGTTCCTTGGAGCGCTGTGTAGTTTATGGTTTCGATTTTCCCATTCCGTACAGCACTATCTTGTGAGCAGTATTTCTGTGAGACAGAATAATTAACCATTCGAGCTACCTCGTACAGCTGTTCATTTGGTGTAGAGAACAGTCAGAACACGCATAATACATTTCTAGAACAGTGCTTAGCACTTTCTTCTTCTGAAATTATCCAAACGAAGACAGGATAGCGAACGTTCCCTTCACTTATGGAGGACTCAAGCTGAAATGTGGAACTTTTCGATTTACTTCTGTAAAGTTGCCAAATCGCCCCAAAAAATGGTTTTGAATAGTTCAAGCTCACCCTTTCCTATTGTCTGTTGTATACAACAAACCAGAACTCATTCGACAAAGGTTACTAAATTGATGGTGGAAACTACACTCCACATGTACATTACAATTCGACAACAATCCCATCAATTGACATTCCAGTTTTTTTTTAATGAAAAATATGCTGAATTTCAAAATGTCAACAAAAATTGTTTCGATGCAGGAGTGCTGCTCTACTTGATTAGCATAGTTTGGTCAAGTTTGACGTTTCGAAAGGCATTTTATGCAGAGCAGACATTTGCTAAAATTAAAGAATGAACTTTAAATGAAAATAAACTTTAAATAAGTGGGTTAAGTATTTGTTAAAAGCCGACGCCATTTTTTCCTTGCAAATGTCACATGAATGCACAGAAAAAATATTATCAAGGGAATATTTGACGTAAGCAAGTATATTGTCTGTCAAAACAGCTGTCAGAAAACAGCTTTGCGAGTTAATAAATACTATTTATTTATTTATTTATTTTTAAACGGTCTTAGCCCTACTATTCATTTTGCGGTTGGTTTTGAAGTAAATGAAATCAAAATCAAATGCCTGTTGTCAACAAAGAAGCATCGCTCTTCACGCGAAGGGGGACGAGATATGTGTCGAATTTGGATTTAAGGTTCACTTCCATCCTCGATCGCGATATACCCGAATTCTTCCCAAATTCTAGATACCAAGCAACTGAGTAAGCCAAAGTCTAGATCATACCTTGAACGTTTTTTGGTTAAGTTTTTTGTTCAATTTCATCCATTTGACTCAAAACCCTAATGGGGAGGAAATATGTGTCGAATTTGGATTTAAGGTTCACTTCCATCCTCGATCGCGATATACCCCAATTCTTCCGAAATCCCAAGCCAGATATTCGGTTTCTGTGTATTCAAGGTGCAAACTAGCTTAGCTGATGCCTCGAAATGCAAGTAGGAGACAGACAATTTTTCAACCAGGAATTGTATGAAAAAAAGGGCAGTGTATAGCCCACACTTCTTGATACCCACAATCTGGGTTTATCCTCCAACTGCACATCCCAAGCCAGATATTCTGTTTCTGTGTATTCAAGGTGCAAACTAGCTTAGCTGATGCCTCGAAATGCAAGTAGGAGACAGACAATTTTTCAACCAGGAATTGTATGAAAAAAAGGGCAGTGTATAGCCCACACTTCTTGATACCCACAATCTGGGTTTATCCTCCAACTGCACATCCCAAGCCAGATATTCTGGTTCTGTGTATTCAAGGTGCAAACTAGCTTAGCTGATGCCTCGAAATGCAAGTAGGAGACAGACAATTTTTCAACAAAAAAATGTATGAAAAAAAGGGCAGTGTATAGCCCACACTTCTTGATACCCACAATCTGGGTTTATCCTCCAACTGCACATCCCAGGCCAGATATTCTGTTTCTGTATATTCAAGGCGCAAACAAGCTTATCTGGTGCCTCGAAATGCAAGTAGGAGACAGAAAATTTTTCAACCAAAAAATGTATGACAAAAAGGGCAGTGTATAGCCCCCACTTCTTGATACCCACAATCTGGGTATATCCTTCAAATTGCACATCCCAAGCCAGATATTCTGTTTCTGTGTATTCGAGGCGCAATCAAGCTTATCTGGTGCCTCGAAATGCAAGTAGGAGACAGAAAATTTTTCAACCAAAAATTGTATGAAAAAAGGGGCAGTGTATAGCCCACACTTCTTGATACCCACAATCTGGGTATATCCTTCAAATCGCAGATCCCAAGCCAGATATTCGGTTTCTGTGTATTCGAGGCGCAAACTAGCTTAGTTGGTGCCTCGAAGTGCAAGTGGGAGATAGAAAATTTTTCAACCAGAAATTGTATGAAAAAAAGGGCAGTGTATAGCCCACACTTCTTGGTACTCACAATCTGGGTATATCCTTCAAATTGCACATCCCAAGCCAGATATTCGGTTTCTGTGTATTCGAGGCGCAAACTAGCTTAGCTGATGCTTTGAAATGCAAGTAGGAGACAGAAAATTTTTCAACCAAAAAATGTATGAAAAAAAGGGCAGTGTATAGCCCACACTTCTTGATACCCACAATCTGGGTATATCCTTCAAATTGCACATCCCAAGCCAGATATTCTGTTTCTGTGTATTCGAGGCGCAAACTAGCTTAGTTGGTGCCTCGAAGTGCAAGTGGGAGATAGAAAATTTTTCAACCAGAAATTGTATGAAAAAAGGGGCAGTGTATAGCCCACATTTCTTGATACCCACAATCTGGGTATATCCTCCAGTTGCACATCCCAAGCCAGATATTCGGTTTCTGTGCATTCGAGGCGCAAACTAGCTTAGTTGGTGCCTCGAAGTGCAAGTGGGAGATAGAAAATTTTTCAACCAGAAATTGTATGAAAAAAAGGGCAGTGTATAGCCCACATTTCTTGATACCCACAATCTGGGTATATCCTCCAGTTGCACATCCCAAGCCAGATATTCGGTTTCTGTGTATTCGAGGCGCAAACTAGCTTAGCTGATGCTTTGAAATGCAAGTAGGAGACAGAAAATTTTTCAACCAAAAAATGTATGAAAAAAAGGGCAGTGTATAGCCCACACTTCTTGATACCCACAATCTGGGTATATCCTTCAAATTGCACATCCCAAGCCAGATATTCGGTTTCTGTGTATTCGAGGCGCAAACTAGCTTAGTTGGTGCCTCGAAGTGCAAGTGGGAGATAGAAAATTTTTCAACCAGAAATTGTATGAAAAAAGGGGCAGTGTATAGCCCACATTTCTTGATACCCACAATCTGGGTATATCCTCCAGTTGCACATCCCAAGCCAGATATTCGGTTTCTGTGTATTCGAGGCGCAAACTAGCTTAGCTGATGCTTTGAAATGCAAGTAGGAGACAGAAAATTTTTCAACCAAAAAATGTATGAAAAAAAGGGCAGTGTATAGCCCACACTTCTTGATACCCACAATCTGGGTATATCCTTCAAATTGCACATCCCAAGCCAGATATTCGGTTTCTGTGTATTCGAGGCGCAAACTAGCTTAGTTGGTGCCTCGAAGTGCAAGTGGGAGATAGAAAATTTTTCAACCAGAAATTGTATGAAAAAAAGGGCAGTGTATAGCCCACATTTCTTGATACCCACAATCTGGGTATATCCTCCAGTTGCCCATCCCGAGCCAGATATTCTGTTTCTGTGTATTCGAGGCGCAAACTAGCTTAGCTGATGCTTTGAAATGCAAGTAGGAGACAGACAATTTTTCAACCAAAAAATGTATGAAAAAAAGGGCAGTGTATAGCCCACACTTCTTGATACCCACAATCTGGGTATATCCTTCAAATTGCACATCCCAAGCCAGATATTCGGTTTCTGTGTATTCGAGGCGCAAACTAGCTTAGTTGGTGCCTCGAAGTGCAAGTGGGAGATAGAAAATTTTTCAACCAGAAATTGTATGAAAAAAAGGGCAGTGTATAGCCCACACTTCTTGGTACTCACAATCTGGGTATATCCTTCAAATTGCACATCCCAAGCCAGATATTCGGTTTCTGTGTATTCGAGGCGGAAACTAGCTTAGCTGATGCTTTGAAATGCAAGTAGGAGACAGAAAATTTTTCAACCAAAAAATGTATGAAAAAAAGGGCAGTGTATAGCCCACACTTCTTGATACCCACAATCTGGGTATATCCTTCAAATTGCACATCCCAAGCCAGATATTCGGTTTCTGTGTATTCGAGGCGCAAACTAGCTTAGTTGGTGCCTCGAAGTGCAAGTGGGAGATAGAAAATTTTTCAACCAGAAATTGTATGAAAAAAAGGGCAGTGTATAGCCCACACTTCTTGGTACTCACAATCTGGGTATATCCTTCAAATTGCACATCCCAAGCCAGATATTCGGTTTCTGTGTATTCGAGGCGGAAACTAGCTTAGCTGATGCTTTGAAATGCAAGTGGGAGATAGAAAATTTTTCAACCAGAAATTGTATGAAAAAAGGGGCAGTGTATAGCCCACATTTCTTGATACCCACAATCTGGGTATATCCTCCAGTTGCCCATCCCGAGCCAGATATTCTGTTTCTGTGTATTCGAGGCTCAATCAAGCTTAGCTGATGCTTTGAAATGCAAGTAGGAGACAGAAAATTTTTCAACCAAAAAATGTATGAAAAAAAGGGCAGTGTATAGCCCACACTTCTTGATACCCACAATCTGGGTATATCCTTCAAATTGCACATCCCAAGCCAGATATTCGGTTTCTGTGTATTCGAGGCGCAAACTAGCTTAGTTGGTGCCTCGAAGTGCAAGTGGGAGATAGAAAATTTTTCAACCAGAAATTGTATGAAAAAAGGGGCAGTGTATAGCCCACATTTCTTGATACCCACAATCTGGGTATATCCTCCAGTTGCACATCCCAAGCCAGATATTCGGTTTCTGTGTATTCGAGGCGCAAACTAGCTTAGCTGATGCTTTGAAATGCAAGTAGGAGACAGAAAATTTTTCAACCAAAAAATGTATGAAAAAAAGGGCAGTGTATAGCCCACACTTCTTGATACCCACAATCTGGGTATATCCTTCAAATTGCACATCCCAAGCCAGATATTCGGTTTCTGTGTATTCGAGGCGCAAACTAGCTTAGTTGGTGCCTCGAAGTGCAAGTGGGAGATAGAAAATTTTTCAACCAGAAATTGTATGAAAAAAAGGGCAGTGTATAGCCCACACTTCTTGGTACTCACAATCTGGGTATATCCTTCAAATTGCACATCCCAAGCCAGATATTCGGTTTCTGTGTATTCGAGGCGGAAACTAGCTTAGCTGATGCTTTGAAATGCAAGTAGGAGACAGAAAATTTTTCAACCAAAAAATGTATGAAAAAAAGGGCAGTGTATAGCCCACACTTCTTGATACCCACAATCTGGGCTTATCCTCCAACTGCACATCCCAAGCCAGATATTCTGTTTCTGCGTATCCGAGGTGCAAACTAGCTTAGCTGATGCTTTGAAATGCAAGTAGGAAACAGAAAATTTTTCAACCAGAAAATGTATGAAAAAAAAGGGCAGTGTATAGCCCACACTTCTTGGTACCCACAATCTGGGTATATCTTTCAAATTGCACATCCCAAGCCAGATATTCGGTTTCTGTGCATTCGAGGCGCAAACTAGCTTAGCTGATGCTTTGAAATGCAAGTAGGAGACAGAAAATTTTTCAACCAAAAAATGTATGAAAAAAAGGGCAGTGTATAGCCCACACTTCTTGATACCCACAATCTGGGTTTATCCTCCAACTGCACATCCCTAGCCAGATATTCTGGTTCTGTGTATTCAAGGTGCAAACTAGCTTAGCTGATGCCTCGAAATGCAAGTAGGAGACAGACAATTTTTCAACAAAAAAATGTATGAAAAAAAGGGCAGTGTATAGCCCACACTTCTTGATACCCACAATCTGGGTATATCCTTCAAATCGCAGATCCCAAGCCAGATATTCGGTTTCTGTGTATTCGAGGCACCAACTAAGCTAGTTTGCAAGTAGGAGACAGAAAATTTTTCAACCAAAAAATGTATGAAAAAAGGGCAGTGTATAGCCCACACTTCTTGATACCCACAATCTGGGTATATCCTTCAAATCGCAGATCCCAAGCCAGATATTCGGTTTCTGTGTATTCGAGGCACCAACTAAGCTAGTTTGCAAGTAGGAGACAGAAAATTTTTCAACCAAAAAATGTATGAAAAAAGGGCAGTGTATAGCCCACACTTCTTGATACCCACAATCTGGGTATATCCTCCAGTTGCAGATCCCAAGCCAGATATTCTGTTTCTGTATATTCAAGGCCCAAACAAGCTTATCTGGTGCCTCGAAATGCAAGTAGGAGACAGAAAATTTTTCAACCAGAAATTGTATGAAAAAAAGGGCAGTGTATAGCCCACACTTCTTGATACCCATAATCTGGGTATATCGTTCAAATCGCAGATCCCAAGCCAGATATTCGGTTTCTGTATATTCAAGGCGCAAACAAGCTTATCTGGTGCCTCGAAATGCAAGTAGGAGACAGAAAATTTTTCAACCAGAAATTGTATGAAAAAAGGGCAGTGTATAGCCCACACTTCTTGATACCCACAATCTGGGTATATCCTCCAGTTGCAGATCCCAAGCCAGATATTCTGTTTCTGTATATTCAAGGCGCAAACAAGCTTAGTTGGTGCCTCGAAATGCAAGTAGGAGACAGAAAATTTTTCAACCAAAAAATGTATGAAAAAAGGGCAGTGTATAGCCCACACTTCTTGATACCCATAATCTGGGTATATCCTTCAAATCGCAGATCCCAAGCCAGATATTCGGTTTCTGTGTATTCGAGGCGCAAACTAGCTTAGTTGGTGCCTCGAAATGCAAGTAGGAGACAGAAAATTTTTCAACCAAAAAATGTATGAAAAAAGGGCAGTGTATAGCCCACACTTCTTGATACCCACAATCTGGGTATATCCTCCAGTTGCAGATCCCAAGCCAGATATTCTGTTTTGTATATTCAAGGCGCAAACAAGCTTATCTGGTGCCTCGAAATGCAAGTAGGAGACAGAAAATTTTTAACCAGAAATTGTATGAAAAAAAGGGCAGTGTATAGCCCACACTTCTTGATACCCATAATCTGGGTATATCCTTCAAATCGCAGATCCCAAGCCAGATATTCGGTTTCTGTGTATTCGAGGCGCAAACTAGCTTAGTTGGTGCCTCGAAGTGCAGGTGGGAGATAGAAAATTTTTCAGCCAGAAATTGTATGAAAAAAGGGGCAGTGTATAGCCCACACTTCTTGATACCCACAATCTGGGTATATCCTTCAAATCGCAGATCCCAAGCCAGATATTCGGTTTCTGTGTATTCGAGGCGCAAACTAGCTTAGCTATTGCTTTGAAATGCAAGTAGGAGACAGAAAATTTTTCAACCAAAAAATGTATGAAAAAAAGGGCAGTGTATAGCCCACACTTCTTGATACCCGCAATCTGGGCTTATCCTCCAACTGCACATCCCAAGCCAAATATTCTGTTTCTGCGTATCCGAGGTGCAAACTAGCTTAGCTGATGCTTTGAAATGCAAGTAGGAAACAGAAAATTTTTCAACAAAAAAATGTATGAAAAAAAGGGCAGTGTATAGCCCACACTTCTTGGTACCCACAATCTGGGTATATCCTCCAGTTGCAGATCCCAAGCCAGATATTCGGTTTCTGTGTATTCGAGGCGCAAACCAGCTTAGCTGGTGCCTCGAAATGCAAGTAGGAGACAGAAAATTTTTCAACCAGAAAATGTATGAAAAAAGGGCAGTGTATAGCCCACACTTCTTGATACCCACAATCTGGGTATATCCTCCAGTTGCACATCCCAAGCCAGATATTCGGTTTCTGTGCATTCGAGGCGCAAACTAGCTTAGCTGATGCTTTGAAATGCAAGTAGGCGACAGAAAATTTTTCAACCAAAAAATGTATGAAAAAAAGGGCAGTGTATAGCCCACACTTCTTGGTACCCACAATCTGGGTATATCCTCCAGTTGCAGATCCCAAGCCAGATATTCTGTTTCTGTATATTCCAGGCTCAAACAAGCTTATCTGGTGCCTCGAAATGCAAGTAGGAGACAGAAAATTTTTCAACCAGAAATTGTATGAAAAAAAGGGCAGTGTATAGCCCACACTTCTTGGTACCCACAATCTGGGTATATCCTCCAGTTGCCCATCCCGAGCCAGATATTCTGTTTCTGTGTATTCGAGGCGCAATCAAGCTTATCTGGTGCCTCGAAATGCAAGTAGGAGACAGAAAATTTTTCAACCAGAAATTGTATGAAAAAAAGGGCAGTGTATAGCCCACACTTCTTGATACCCACAATCTGGGTATATCCTTCAAATCGCAGATCCCAAGCCAGATATTCTGTTTCTGTGTATTCGAGGCGCAATCAAGCTTATCTGGTGCCTCGAAATGCAAGTAGGAGACAGAAAATTTTTCAACCAGAAATTGTATGAAAAAAAGGGCAGTGTATAGCCCACACTTCTTGATACCCATAATCTGGGTATATCCTTCAAATCGCAGATCCCAAGCCAGATATTCGGTTTCTGTATATTCAAGGCGCAAACAAGCTTATCTGGTGCCTCGAAATGCAAGTAGGAGACAGAAAATTTTTCAACCAGAAATTGTATGAAAAAAAGGGCAGTGTATAGCCCACACTTCTTGATACCCATAATCTGGGTATATCCTTCAAATCGCAGATCCCAAGCCAGATATTCGGTTTCTGTGTATTCGAGGCGCAAACTAGCTTAGTTGGTGCCTCGAAATGCAAGTAGGAGACAGAAAATTTTTCAACCAAAAAATGTATGAAAAAAGGGCAGTGTATAGCCCACACTTCTTGATACCCACAATCTGGGCTTATCCTCCAACTGCACATCCCAAGCCAAATATTCTGTTTCTGCGTATCCGAGGTGCAAACTAGCTTAGCTGATGCTTTGAAATGCAAGTAGGAAACAGAAAATTTTTCAACAAAAAAATGTATGAAAAAAAGGGCAGTGTATAGCCCACACTTCTTGATACCCACAATCTGGGTATATCCTTCAAATTGCACATCCCAAGCCAGATATTCTGTTTCTGTATATTCAAGGCGCAAACAAGCTTATCTGGTGCCTCGAAATGCAAGTAGGAGACAGAAAATTTTTCAACCAGAAATTGTATGAAAAAAAGGGCAGTGTATAGCCCACACTTCTTGATACCCATAATCTGGGTATATCCTTCAAATCGCAGATCCCAAGCCAGATATTCGGTTTCTGTGTATTCGAGGCGCAAACTAGCTTAGTTGGTGCCTCGAAATGCAAGTAGGAGACAGAAAATTTTTCAACCAAAAAATGTATGAAAAAAGGGCAGTGTATAGCCCACACTTCTTGATACCCACAATCTGGGTATATCCTCCAGTTGCAGATCCCAAGCCAGATATTCTGTTTCTGTGTATTCGAGGCGCAATCAAGCTTATCTGGTGCCTCGAAATGCAAGTAGGAGACAGAAAATTTTTCAACCAGAAATTGTATGAAAAAAAGGGCAGTGTATAGCCCACACTTCTTGATACCCACAATCTGGGTATATCCTTCAAATCGCAGATCCCAAGCCAGATATTCTGTTTCTGTGTATTCGAGGCGCAATCAAGCTTATCTGGTGCCTCGAAATGCAAGTAGGAGACAGAAAATTTTTCAACCAGAAATTGTATGAAAAAAGGGGCAGTGTATAGCCCACACTTCTTGATACCCACAATCTGGGTATATCCTCCAGTTGCAGATCCCAAGCCAGATATTCTGTTTCTGTATATTCAAGGCGCAAACAAGCTTATCTGGTGCCTCGAAATGCAAGTAGGAGACAGAAAATTTTTCAACCAGAAATTGTATGAAAAAAAGGGCAGTGTATAGCCCACACTTCTTGGTACCCACAATCTGGGTATATCCTCCAGTTGCAGATCCCAAGCCAGATATTCTGTTTCTGTATATTCAAGGCGCAAACAAGCTTATCTGGTGCCTCGAAATGCAAGTAGGAGACAGAAAATTTTTCAACCAGAAATTGTATGAAAAAAGGGGCAGTGTATAGCCCACACTTCTTGATACCCATAATCTGGGTATATCCTCCAGTTGCCCATCCCGAGCCAGATATTCTGTTTCTGTGTATTCGAGGCGCAATCAAGCTTATCTGGTGCCTCGAAATGCAAGTAGGAGACAGAAAATTTTTCAACCAAAAATTGTATGGAAAAAGCCAGATATTCGGTTTCTGTGTATTCGAGGCGCAAACTAGCTTAGTTGGTGCCTCGAAATGCAAGTAGGAGACAGAAAATTTTTCAACCAAAAAATGTATGAAAAAAGGGCAGTGTATAGCCCACACTTCTTGATACCCACAATCTGGGTATATCCTCCAGTTGCAGATCCCAAGCCAGATATTCTGTTTTGTATATTCAAGGCGCAAACAAGCTTATCTGGTGCCTCGAAATGCAAGTAGGAGACAGAAAATTTTTAACCAGAAATTGTATGAAAAAAAGGGCAGTGTATAGCCCACACTTCTTGATACCCATAATCTGGGTATATCCTTCAAATCGCAGATCCCAAGCCAGATATTCGGTTTCTGTGTATTCGAGGCGCAAACTAGCTTAGTTGGTGCCTCGAAGTGCAGGTGGGAGATAGAAAATTTTTCAGCCAGAAATTGTATGAAAAAAGGGGCAGTGTATAGCCCACACTTCTTGATACCCACAATCTGGGTATATCCTTCAAATCGCAGATCCCAAGCCAGATATTCGGTTTCTGTGTATTCGAGGCGCAAACTAGCTTAGCTATTGCTTTGAAATGCAAGTAGGAGACAGAAAATTTTTCAACCAAAAAATGTATGAAAAAAAGGGCAGTGTATAGCCCACACTTCTTGATACCCGCAATCTGGGCTTATCCTCCAACTGCACATCCCAAGCCAAATATTCTGTTTCTGCGTATCCGAGGTGCAAACTAGCTTAGCTGATGCTTTGAAATGCAAGTAGGAAACAGAAAATTTTTCAACAAAAAAATGTATGAAAAAAAGGGCAGTGTATAGCCCACACTTCTTGGTACCCACAATCTGGGTATATCCTCCAGTTGCAGATCCCAAGCCAGATATTCGGTTTCTGTGTATTCGAGGCGCAAACCAGCTTAGCTGGTGCCTCGAAATGCAAGTAGGAGACAGAAAATTTTTCAACCAGAAAATGTATGAAAAAAGGGCAGTGTATAGCCCACACTTCTTGATACCCACAATCTGGGTATATCCTCCAGTTGCACATCCCAAGCCAGATATTCGGTTTCTGTGCATTCGAGGCGCAAACTAGCTTAGCTGATGCTTTGAAATGCAAGTAGGCGACAGAAAATTTTTCAACCAAAAAATGTATGAAAAAAAGGGCAGTGTATAGCCCACACTTCTTGGTACCCACAATCTGGGTATATCCTCCAGTTGCAGATCCCAAGCCAGATATTCTGTTTCTGTATATTCCAGGCTCAAACAAGCTTATCTGGTGCCTCGAAATGCAAGTAGGAGACAGAAAATTTTTCAACCAGAAATTGTATGAAAAAAAGGGCAGTGTATAGCCCACACTTCTTGGTACCCACAATCTGGGTATATCCTCCAGTTGCCCATCCCGAGCCAGATATTCTGTTTCTGTGTATTCGAGGCGCAATCAAGCTTATCTGGTGCCTCGAAATGCAAGTAGGAGACAGAAAATTTTTCAACCAGAAATTGTATGAAAAAAAGGGCAGTGTATAGCCCACACTTCTTGATACCCACAATCTGGGTATATCCTTCAAATCGCAGATCCCAAGCCAGATATTCTGTTTCTGTGTATTCGAGGCGCAATCAAGCTTATCTGGTGCCTCGAAATGCAAGTAGGAGACAGAAAATTTTTCAACCAGAAATTGTATGAAAAAAAGGGCAGTGTATAGCCCACACTTCTTGATACCCATAATCTGGGTATATCCTTCAAATCGCAGATCCCAAGCCAGATATTCGGTTTCTGTATATTCAAGGCGCAAACAAGCTTATCTGGTGCCTCGAAATGCAAGTAGGAGACAGAAAATTTTTCAACCAGAAATTGTATGAAAAAAAGGGCAGTGTATAGCCCACACTTCTTGATACCCATAATCTGGGTATATCCTTCAAATCGCAGATCCCAAGCCAGATATTCGGTTTCTGTGTATTCGAGGCGCAAACTAGCTTAGTTGGTGCCTCGAAATGCAAGTAGGAGACAGAAAATTTTTCAACCAAAAAATGTATGAAAAAAGGGCAGTGTATAGCCCACACTTCTTGATACCCACAATCTGGGCTTATCCTCCAACTGCACATCCCAAGCCAAATATTCTGTTTCTGCGTATCCGAGGTGCAAACTAGCTTAGCTGATGCTTTGAAATGCAAGTAGGAAACAGAAAATTTTTCAACAAAAAAATGTATGAAAAAAAGGGCAGTGTATAGCCCACACTTCTTGATACCCACAATCTGGGTATATCCTTCAAATTGCACATCCCAAGCCAGATATTCTGTTTCTGTATATTCAAGGCGCAAACAAGCTTATCTGGTGCCTCGAAATGCAAGTAGGAGACAGAAAATTTTTCAACCAGAAATTGTATGAAAAAAAGGGCAGTGTATAGCCCACACTTCTTGATACCCATAATCTGGGTATATCCTTCAAATCGCAGATCCCAAGCCAGATATTCGGTTTCTGTGTATTCGAGGCGCAAACTAGCTTAGTTGGTGCCTCGAAATGCAAGTAGGAGACAGAAAATTTTTCAACCAAAAAATGTATGAAAAAAGGGCAGTGTATAGCCCACACTTCTTGATACCCACAATCTGGGTATATCCTCCAGTTGCAGATCCCAAGCCAGATATTCTGTTTCTGTGTATTCGAGGCGCAATCAAGCTTATCTGGTGCCTCGAAATGCAAGTAGGAGACAGAAAATTTTTCAACCAGAAATTGTATGAAAAAAAGGGCAGTGTATAGCCCACACTTCTTGATACCCACAATCTGGGTATATCCTTCAAATCGCAGATCCCAAGCCAGATATTCTGTTTCTGTGTATTCGAGGCGCAATCAAGCTTATCTGGTGCCTCGAAATGCAAGTAGGAGACAGAAAATTTTTCAACCAGAAATTGTATGAAAAAAGGGGCAGTGTATAGCCCACACTTCTTGATACCCACAATCTGGGTATATCCTCCAGTTGCAGATCCCAAGCCAGATATTCTGTTTCTGTATATTCAAGGCGCAAACAAGCTTATCTGGTGCCTCGAAATGCAAGTAGGAGACAGAAAATTTTTCAACCAGAAATTGTATGAAAAAAAGGGCAGTGTATAGCCCACACTTCTTGGTACCCACAATCTGGGTATATCCTCCAGTTGCAGATCCCAAGCCAGATATTCTGTTTCTGTATATTCAAGGCGCAAACAAGCTTATCTGGTGCCTCGAAATGCAAGTAGGAGACAGAAAATTTTTCAACCAGAAATTGTATGAAAAAAGGGGCAGTGTATAGCCCACACTTCTTGATACCCATAATCTGGGTATATCCTCCAGTTGCCCATCCCGAGCCAGATATTCTGTTTCTGTGTATTCGAGGCGCAATCAAGCTTATCTGGTGCCTCGAAATGCAAGTAGGAGACAGAAAATTTTTCAACCAAAAATTGTATGGAAAAAAGGGCAGTGTATAGCCCACACTTCTTGATACCCACAATCTGGGTATATCCTTCAAATCGCAGATCCCAAGCCAGATATTCTGTTTCTGTGTATTCGAGGCGCAATCAAGCTTATCTGGTGCCTCGAAATGCAAGTAGGAGACAGAAAATTTTTCAACCAGAAATTGTATGAAAAAAGGGGCAGTGTATAGCCCACACTTCTTGATACCCACAATCTGGGTATATCCTTCAAATCGCAGATCCCAAGCCAGGTATTCTGTTTCTGTGTATTCGAGGCGCAATCAAGCTTATCTGGTGCCTCGAAATGCAAGTAGGAGACAGAAAATTTTTCAACCAGAAATTGTATGAAAAAAAGGGCATTGTATAGCCCACACTTCTTGATACCCACAATCTGGGTATATCCTCCAGTTGCCCATCCCGAGCCAGATATTCTGTTTCTGTGTATTCGAGGCGCAATCAAGCTTATCTGGTGCCTCGAAATGCAAGTAGGAGACAGAAAATTTTTCAACCAGAAATTGTATGAAAAAAGGGGCAGTGTATAGCCCACACTTCTTGATACCCATAATCTGGGTATATCCTCCAGTTGCCCATCCCGAGCCAGATATTCTGTTTCTGTGTATTCGAGGCGCAATCAAGCTTATCTGGTGCCTCGAAATGCAAGTAGGAGACAGAAAATTTTTCAACCAGAAATTGTATGAAAAAAAGGGCAGTGTATAGCCCACACTTCTTGATACCCACAATCTGGATATATCCTTCAAATCGCAGATCCCAAGCCAGATATTCTGTTTCTGTGTATTCGAGGCGCAATCAAGCTTATCTGGTGCCTCGAAATGCAAGTAGGAGACAGAAAATTTTTCAACCAGAAATTGTATGAAAAAAAGGGCATTGTATAGCCCACACTTCTTGATACCCACAATCTGGGTATATCCTTCAAATCGCAGATCCCAAGCCAGATATTCTGTTTCTGTGTATTCGAGGCGCAATCAAGCTTATCTGGTGCCTCGAAATGCAAGTAGGAGACAGAAAATTTTTCAACCAGAAATTGTATGAAAAAAGGGGCAGTGTATAGCCCACACTTCTTGATACCCATAATCTGGGTATATCCTCCAGTTGCCCATCCCGAGCCAGATATTCTGTTTCTGTGTATTCGAGGCGCAATCAAGCTTATCTGGTGCCTCGAAATGCAAGTAGGAGACAGAAAATTTTTCAACCAGAAATTGTATGAAAAAAGGGGCAGTGTATAGCCCACACTTCTTGATACCCATAATCTGGGTATATCCTCCAGTTGCCCATCCCGAGCCAGATATTCTGTTTCTGTGTATTCGAGGCGCAATCAAGCTTATTTGGTGCCTCGAAATGCAAGTAGGAGACAGAAAATTTTTCAACCAGAAATTGTATGAAAAAAAGGGCAGTGTATAGCCCACACTTCTTGATACCCACAATCTGGGTATATCCTTCAAATCGCAGATCCCAAGCCAGATATTCTGTTTCTGTGTATTCGAGGCGCAATCAAGCTTATCTGGTGCCTCGAAATGCAAGTAGGAGACAGAAAATTTTTCAACCAGAAATTGTTTAAAAAAAAGGGCAGTGTATAGCCCACACTTCTTGATACCCACAATCTGGGTATATCCTTCAAATCGCAGATCCCAAGCCAGATATTCTGTTTCTGTGTATTCGAGGCGCAATCAAGCTTATCTGGTGCCTCGAAATGCAAGTAGGAGACAGAAAATTTTTCAACCAGAAATTGTATGAAAAAAAGGGCAGTGTATAGCCCACACTTCTTGATACCCACAATCTGGGTATATCCTTCAAATCGCAGATCCCAAGCCAGATATTCTGTTTCTGTGTATTCGAGGCGCAATCAAGCTTATCTGGTGCCTCGAAATGCAAGTAGGAGACAGAAAATTTTTCAACCAGAAATTGTATGAAAAAAAGGGCAGTGTATAGCCCACACTTCTTGATACCCACAATCTGGGTATATCCTTCAAATCGCAGATCCCAAGCCAGATATTCTGTTTCTGTGTATTCGAGGCGCAATCAAGCTTATCTGGTGCCTCGAAATGCAAGTAGGAGACAGAAAATTTTTCAACCAGAAATTGTATGAAAAAAAGGGCAGTGTATAGCCCACACTTCTTGATACCCACAATCTGGGTATATCCTTCAAATCGCAGATCCCAAGCCAGATATTCTGTTTCTGTATATTCAAGGCGCAAACAAGCTTATCTGGTGCCTCGAAATGCAAGTAGGAGACAGAAAATTTTTCAACCAGAAATTGTATGAAAAAAGGGGCAGTGTATAGCCCACACTTCTTGATACCCATAATCTGGGTATATCCTCCAGTTGCCCATCCCGAGCCAGATATTCTGTTTCTGTGTATTCGAGGCGCAATCAAGCTTATCTGGTGCCTCGAAATGCAAGTAGGAGACAGAAAATTTTTCAACCAGAAATTGTATGAAAAAAGGGGCAGTGTATAGCCCACACTTCTTGATACCCACAATCTGGGTATATCCTTCAAATCGCAGATCCCAAGCCAGATATTCTGTTTCTGTGTATTCGAGGCGCAATCAAGCTTATCTGGTGCCTCGAAATGCAAGTAGGAGACAGAAAATTTTTCAACCAGAAATTGTATGAAAAAAAGGGCATTGTATAGCCCACACTTCTTGATACCCACAATCTGGGTATATCCTCCAGTTGCCCATCCCGAGCCAGATATTCTGTTTCTGTGTATTCGAGGCGCAATCAAGCTTATCTGGTGCCTCGAAATGCAAGTAGGAGACAGAAAATTTTTCAACCAGAAATTGTATGAAAAAAAGGGCAGTGTATAGCCCACACTTCTTGATACCCACAATCTGGATATATCCTTCAAATCGCAGATCCCAAGCCAGATATTCTGTTTCTGTGTATTCGAGGCGCAATCAAGCTTATCTGGTGCCTCGAAATGCAAGTAGGAGACAGAAAATTTTTCAACCAGAAATTGTATGAAAAAAAGGGCATTGTATAGCCCACACTTCTTGATACCCACAATCTGGGTATATCCTTCAAATCGCAGATCCCAAGCCAGATATTCTGTTTCTGTGTATTCGAGGCGCAATCAAGCTTATCTGGTGCCTCGAAATGCAAGTAGGAGACAGAAAATTTTTCAACCAGAAATTGTATGAAAAAAGGGGCAGTGTATAGCCCACACTTCTTGATACCCATAATCTGGGTATATCCTCCAGTTGCCCATCCCGAGCCAGATATTCTGTTTCTGTGTATTCGAGGCGCAATCAAGCTTATCTGGTGCCTCGAAATGCAAGTAGGAGACAGAAAATTTTTCAACCAGAAATTGTATGAAAAAAGGGGCAGTGTATAGCCCACACTTCTTGATACCCATAATCTGGGTATATCCTCCAGTTGCCCATCCCGAGCCAGATATTCTGTTTCTGTGTATTCGAGGCGCAATCAAGCTTATTTGGTGCCTCGAAATGCAAGTAGGAGACAGAAAATTTTTCAACCAGAAATTGTATGAAAAAAAGGGCAGTGTATAGCCCACACTTCTTGATACCCACAATCTGGGTATATCCTTCAAATCGCAGATCCCAAGCCAGATATTCTGTTTCTGTGTATTCGAGGCGCAATCAAGCTTATCTGGTGCCTCGAAATGCAAGTAGGAGACAGAAAATTTTTCAACCAGAAATTGTTTAAAAAAAAGGGCAGTGTATACCACACTTCTTGATACCCACAATCTGGGTATATCCTTCAAATCGCAGATCCCAAGCCAGATATTCTGTTTCTGTGTATTCGAGGCGCAATCAAGCTTATCTGGTGCCTCGAAATGCAAGTAGGAGACAGAAAATTTTTCAACCAGAAATTGTATGAAAAAAAGGGCAGTGTATAGCCCACACTTCTTGATACCCACAATCTGGGTATATCCTTCAAATCGCAGATCCCAAGCCAGATATTCTGTTTCTGTGTATTCGAGGCGCAATCAAGCTTATCTGGTGCCTCGAAATGCAAGTAGGAGACAGAAAATTTTTCAACCAGAAATTGTATGAAAAAAAGGGCAGTGTATAGCCCACACTTCTTGATACCCACAATCTGGGTATATCCTTCAAATCGCAGATCCCAAGCCAGATATTCTGTTTCTGTGTATTCGAGGCGCAATCAAGCTTATCTGGTGCCTCGAAATGCAAGTAGGAGACAGAAAATTTTTCAACCAGAAATTGTATGAAAAAAAGGGCAGTGTATAGCCCACACTTCTTGATACCCACAATCTGGGTATATCCTTCAAATCGCAGATCCCAAGCCAGATATTCTGTTTCTGTGTATTCGAGGCGCAATCAAGCTTATCTGGTGCCTCGAAATGCAAGTAGGAGACAGAAAATTTTTCAACCAGAAATTGTATGAAAAAAGGGGCAGTGTATAGCCCACACTTCTTGATACCCACAATCTGGGTATATCCTTCAAATCGCAGATCCCAAGCCAGATATTCTGTTTCTGTATATTCAAGGCGCAAACAAGCTTATCTGGTGCCTCGAAATGCAAGTAGGAGACAGAAAATTTTTCAACCAGAAATTGTATGAAAAAAAGGGCAGTGTATAGCCCACACTTCTTGGTACCCACAATCTGGGTATATCCTCCAGTTGCAGATCCCAAGCCAGATATTCTGTTTCTGTATATTCAAGGCGCAAACAAGCTTAACTGGTGCCTCGAAATGCAAGTAGGAGACAGAAAATTTTTCAACCAGAAATTGTATGAAAAAATGGGCAGTGTATAGCCCACACTTCTTGGTACCCACAATCTGGGTATATCCTCCAGTTGCAGATCCCAAGCCAGATATTCTGTTTCTGTATATTCAAGGCGCAAACAAGCTTATCTGGTGCCTCGAAATGCAAGTAGGAGACAGAAAATTTTTCAACCAGAAATTGTATGAAAAAAGGGGCAGTGTATAGCCCACACTTCTTGATACCCATAATCTGGGTATATCCTCCAGTTGCCCATCCCGAGCCAGATATTCTGTTTCTGTGTATTCGAGGCGCAATCAAGCTTATCTGGTGCCTCGAAATGCAAGTAGGAGACAGAAAATTTTTCAACCAGAAATTGTATGAAAAAAGGGGCAGTGTATAGCCCACACTTCTTGATACCCACAATCTGGGTATATCCTTCAAATCGCAGATCCCAAGCCAGATATTCTGTTTCTGTGTATTCGAGGCGCAATCAAGCTTATCTGGTGCCTCGAAATGCAAGTAGGAGACAGAAAATTTTTCAACCAGAAATTGTATGAAAAAAAGGGCATTGTATAGCCCACACTTCTTGATACCCACAATCTGGGTATATCCTCCAGTTGCCCATCCCGAGCCAGATATTCTGTTTCTGTGTATTCGAGGCGCAATCAAGCTTATCTGGTGCCTCGAAATGCAAGTAGGAGACAGAAAATTTTTCAACCAGAAATTGTATGAAAAAAGGGGCAGTGTATAGCCCACACTTCTTGATACCCATAATCTGGGTATATCCTCCAGTTGCCCATCCCGAGCCAGATATTCTGTTTCTGTGTATTCGAGGCGCAATCAAGCTTATCTGGTGCCTCGAAATGCAAGTAGGAGACAGAAAATTTTTCAACCAGAAATTGTATGAAAAAAAGGGCAGTGTATAGCCCACACTTCTTGATACCCACAATCTGGGTATATCCTTCAAATCGCAGATCCCAAGCCAGATATTCTGTTTCTGTGTATTCGAGGCGCAATCAAGCTTATCTGGTGCCTCGAAATGCAAGTAGGAGACAGAAAATTTTTCAACCAGAAATTGTATGAAAAAAAGGGCATTGTATAGCCCACACTTCTTGATACCCACAATCTGGGTATATCCTTCAAATCGCAGATCCCAAGCCAGATATTCTGTTTCTGTGTATTCGAGGCGCAATCAAGCTTATCTGGTGCCTCGAAATGCAAGTAGGAGACAGAAAATTTTTCAACCAGAAATTGTATGAAAAAAAGGGCAGTGTATAGCCCACACTTCTTGATACCCACAATCTGGGTATATCCTTCAAATCGCAGATCCCAAGCCAGATATTCTGTTTCTGTGTATTCGAGGCGCAATCAAGCTTATCTGGTGCCTCGAAATGCAAGTAGGAGACAGAAAATTTTTCAACCAGAAATTGTATGAAAAAAAGGGCAGTGTATAGCCCACACTTCTTGATACCCACAATCTGGGTATATCCTTCAAATCGCAGATCCCAAGCCAGATATTCTGTTTCTGTGTATTCGAGGCGCAATCAAGCTTATCTGGTGCCTCGAAATGCAAGTGGGAGACAGAAAATTTTTCAACCAGAAATTGTATGAAAAAAGGGGCAGTGTATAGCCCACACTTCTTGATACCCACAATCTGGGTATATCCTTCAAATCGCAGATCCCAAGCCAGATATTCTGTTTCTGTGTATTCGAGGCGCAATCAAGCTTATCTGGTGCCTCGAAATGCAAGTAGGAGACAGAAAATTTTTCAACCAGAAATTGTATGAAAAAAGGGGCAGTGTATAGCCCACACTTCTTGATACCCATAATCTGGGTATATCCTCCAGTTGCCCATCCCGAGCCAGATATTCTGTTTCTGTGTATTCGAGGCGCAATCAAGCTTATCTGGTGCCTCGAAATGCAAGTAGGAGACAGACAATTTTTCAACCAGAAATTGTATGAAAAAAAGGGCAGTGTATAGCCCACACTTCTTGATACCCACAATCTGGATATATCCTTCAAATCGCAGATCCCAAGCCAGATATTCTGTTTCTGTGTATTCGAGGCGCAATCAAGCTTATCTGGTGCCTCGAAATGCAAGTAGGAGACAGAAAATTTTTCAACCAGAAATTGTATGAAAAAAGGGCAGTGTATAGCCCACACTTCTTGATACCCACAATCTGGGTATATCCTTCAAATCGCAGATCCCAAGCCAGATATTCTGTTTCTGTGTATTCGAGGCGCAATCAAGCTTATCTGGTGCCTCGAAATGCAAGTAGGAGACAGAATATTTTTCAACCAGAAATTGTATGAAAAAAGGGCAGTGTATAGCCCACACTTCTTGGTACCCACAATCTGGGTATATCTTTCAAATTGCACATCCCAAGCCAGATATTCTGTTTCTGTGTATTCAAGGTGCAAACTAGCTTAGCTGGTGCCTCGAAGTGGAAGTAGGAGATAGAAAATTTTTCAACCAAAAAATGTATGAAAATAAAGTGCACGACTGGGTCGTACGTACTTGCACCGTAATGCTATAAGTGTAAAATTTCATCAGGATTAAGGTCCAAGTCTTGCTCTTTCCATTAAAGAAGGCGTGGTATTCCGCGTTTTGATCGATTAATAGTCCTAACATTGTAGGAGTTTTCATAAGACTTTGTTTTTAGGTAGGTGCGAGTAAAAATGCACCATTCGGTCTAGGTGGACATATACTCCCTGAAAGCACCACTAACCTTCGTCAGCATCAATAATTTCTAAAAGTCGATATTTTCGAAATACACATTGTTGCAGCATCCAACTTTACAAGATACCAATCGCGGCCTTCCGCTGTAATCACAGCACCAATACTTGTTTGTTTTGTTTTGTGATTCCAAAACAGAAAGCCCTTCGAAAATGATTGCGCTCGCAAAGGCTTCCATCGTATCCGTGCACAAAACGTTGATGCTGGATGCCATGCCTACTCACGTACTCGGTCGTATTTGTCTTTGCAAAATCATCAACGTCATCATCATGCAACCAGGACAATGACTTCAATGAATGCCTGTGATTGAAGTTTTCTCGTTAAAAATGCATATGGCAAGTAAGCAAAGATGAATGCATAAGTAAAACATTCCCTCCTTGCCTACGTCAATAAAGCGCATCCCGTTCTGGGTAAATTTTAATTTTTCTTTCTTTTTCCCATTCACCGAATGAAATGGTAATTTAATTGAATTTAAAATTGGATGATTTGATGAAGTGGTACACTTACATAATGATTGATTACATAACAGGTTCCGGTTTATCGGAGGAAAATAAACTTTTCAAGGATCGTGGTGTTTCCGGGAATCGTTTGGGTTTACTTCTTCTCTTTGGCAGAGTTTGAATCTCTCTTTTGATGGAATCTACAAGGTTGAGCTTGGGTGTGCAAGAGCCTGTTCACACGGGAGTATCGGACTGGATTTTTTTTCTTTTCCTGGATTGTTTTTGACGTTTGGAAACGCCAATCGCTGTCACCCGACAAAGGGTTGAAAAATAAGTGTTAAAACTGAGAAATTCACGAAGTAAACAATAGAAGCATTAGTTTTGTTGTTGAAAATCTAGTCAATTCCATTGGCGCCAACTACTTATACGTCAGGACTGTCAATCTGAACATGATAATGTCAAAACAAAATCCAGTCCGCCATTTCTGTGTGAACATGGTCTAATGTATTTTTTAGTCAACAAATTCTACATATGTGAGGCCAATCTGCCAAAGATTCAACTTCCAGAAGATACCACTTTGATTCCTGAAGGAGCTATAGTTCTCGGACAGTTTTAGTACCTTCATGTGACACAATTGACATTGACTTTTGCTAGAAAGTGGAAGGAGATTTATCCTTCGACAGCTACCTTGGGTGTCAACGTTCCCTGAAGTCAATCAACTTGTTTGACAAGCAAGGTGTAAATCAATTATTTTCTATTTTACCCCAATTGTTCGAGGTAGATAGTACTTTAGTTGACAATCAATCTTGAAACGTCAAACAGTGACACCAATGTGGTGGCATATGGACCATGTCTCCAAAAGTAACGAATAAAGACGCATGTCACAACCTTCACCAAGATCTAGAACAGGTTGGAACAGTTGATTTATAAATATATGGACAATTGTTAAGTTATTGTGTCCGATTCTGTGATTCTGTTTTAATAGCCGCCATGGCTGGACAGGATTTGCTTAAAGTAGTTCTATAGCCACCGAGTGCTCTTTTTGTCCAGACATCGATCACTTGTACCTATCTGGCTCTGGTTTCATCTGGCTTCTGCCTTGTTGCTTCACCAGGCCCTCCACAGTGATTTAGATGTAACTCTTTATCCCGGGTTCACTCTTCTTTTTTTTGCGCACATTCAGCTTACAAGTCTGGAAAGCAAAATTTGTCTCGCGTAATCAAAACCATCGATGTTTTACAGCTTTCCAGTAAGGGCTATCTGCAAAGTTCCGCAAAGTTCCCCAAGTATTTCAACGTCTCTTTAAACCTGATTAATTGGCTCCCAACGCTGAAGTTTGCATAGCCTTGGTCTTGTAGTCATCTAGCTCTAGTTCAGCAGACTCTAGCCAATTTTGTGTTCCGCCTATCACCTCATCCGTCATGGACGGATATTAGATGATCGCAAAACTCTATCATGAAGAAAAGGATAAAATACTTTATGGATACTTTGAAGCCCGGCCGGACTCCATGCAATGCATGTAATATTTTTCTCAGTCCTATTCGTCCCCCGCCGTACTGATGTGAAGTTCCTACCTTCAAAGGGGTAGATTTAGCACTCCGCCACTTGGTTTTTTCCCGCTCCAGGAAATTCCTCTTTTCGTTGTTCATTCTTTCAGACGCGCTGCATTATTAATTTTCTTTCTATATGTTTTGGCCATGTTCCAGGCTCTGTTTAACTTCACAATACGTGCAGTATGGATCAATCACGAGAGTTTTTTATTTTGTAGAGCTAATCCTCGACATACGGATTCTATTTATGTGTCCATCTTCCTTTGGTTGTAAAGTTCCTCCTGTACAGCCATTCTTCATGTACGAGTATAGCCTCCAAAATGGTTCTTATGTACTCGTATTGCTGTGAATCAATATGCTGCCATCCATGGCCATTCGCTGGCATCAGTTGAAAAGCCCACCGTACCTTTAAAGATCTAATTTTATATGCCAAGCTCATACATGCGTCTCAGGACATATGACTTTTGCTCAATCACTCAGTCACTCATTCCTTACTGTTTTACAGATTAGTTTCCAGACACCTCCAACGCTTGCCATCAGTCTAGCTTAGAGGAGGATCTTGTCCGCGTATAATAGGACCTCTTTAAAGTTGAGCCCAAGTATTTGATGCATGGATGGTATGTTTACCAACCTTTAGTCATGTCCCACTTTCTTGATCCTTTTACATTTGCTCTAATTTTTTGCTATGATGACCAATGCGTAGTCAATGATATCCTTCCGTTTGGTCTTGCCACTCTCTCTACGCCACCATACATTATATTTAACAGAAAGGCACCCAACACTCAACCTTGAGGTACTCCTCATAACAAGTACTTTCAGAGAAAAGTTCAGAAAGTTTCTGAGAAGTCCATGTTTTCAGAATGTCCTCATTTTAGCCAATAAGTTATTGGTCTCATACTGTACGTCCTTGTAAAACTATTTGTCTTTCTCATACCTACAAAACATCCTTTTCAAACTAGATACCCGTCCTGGATCCATTATTCAATCGTCTCCCAGGGCAAAAAAAAAAAACAAATAATACTTGGCAAACTGACTTCTTTTCTTCAGTTCATTGCTGATGTCATTGGCACAACCAATACGAATAAAAATTCTTAATGTTCGTCCTCATTTCCTAACCAGATTCATCTTCGACTTCAATGACATATCCTCGCTTCCTTCTCTTCTTCTTTTTGCTGTCGATGTCAATGTCAATCGTATGCGAGGAATTTCACCAACTAAACACAGAGCAAAAAAAAAAAAAACAAATCGATTAACAAAAGTCGAATAGAAATAACAATTCAAAGAGCGTGCCTTTGGAGAAACAACAACTATAAAATAAAAATAAAAAAATAAAATAAATAATTTGTGTGGGAATTGAGTAAGCAAATAAATAATTCATGTATACTCGTACAGAACTTACGTAAGACTCGCTTTGAGATTAATTCGTCGACGAAATGTGGCTCGGTTTGTCGGCTGCTCGTCGTATGTTCTGAATTCCCAGCGTTAAATTGATGCCACAAATTATCCATTTGCATTTCTTGGCTCCCAAACTGTGGAATTATAATTGAAATAGTTTTTGTTTTTTCTATTCTGTTCACCGAGAATAATGTGGGCCACATGCTCCTGCTGTGTGCGCACATAAAACATCTAAATTCGATGCTCCTTTTGCTGCAATGAACTAATGCCCTCTGCATTTTGTCTTTTCTATAAAATCAATATTTTGGCTGCATTGTTTGCCAAAATTTAGCAAAACCCACAAACGGGGGAACGTACGCCATGTTGTCGGAAGTAGTTCATGGATATTTGGAGCATAGTTTGGTACACTATTGTTGTCGTCGTTGTCGTTGTCGTGTAGGGTGACGTGTGCGTTTTAATTAGCGCGTTGTCTTTGGTAGCACTGGCTTATTATTAATTAATTTATGATAATTGATATAACAATTTTTGAAATTCCGAAAATCACATCATCGATATGTTGAAGCAGCATGACATCAGAACACTCCTCTGAGTGATGGGGTATTACATTAGCGTTGATTTGTTGACGCCTGTGGAATTAATTCCATCTTCACATTCCTCCTGTGGTATCCAGTATCCCCGGATGGGTATGAGTGAAATGAAGTCAGCACCCTTGGGAGATATTTACTCACGGAACGCACGTTTTGGTTTAAAATTTGAGTTCTCAGAACTGCGTTTCGTTTTAGGGTATCTGACGCCATATCGGCGGCATAGCCCAGTGCCCTCGATTGACTACAGGCGTGTTCAAGTGAACTACATGGTATTCTGTAAGGATATGTGTTGGTTGTATACAAAAAAGGGATACGTTGGGAGTAATCTGGACTTATCTGTCCATTGCAGTACTTGGAATAAAGCGAGAGATTAAAAATAAAACTCAACCACATGGAATCTCTGTGAATTCTGACGGTTGCTGGCAATATTATGTGGTCCAGTCCGTTCTAGTTCTCAGAGAAGAGTTCACATGGTTGTCTATCAAATCCAATTGAGTTGTTAAAGGCTTCTGGAAAATTCGATTAATCTGGAATGTAAGGACGACATAACACCACTGTTGCTGGGTATGATCTGACTTTTTGATATTAAAACTGCTTTCCATGTTTTTGACCTGAGAATGTTGGTAGTGAGGAAGTGGAATGAGGAACAAACTCAGGAAATCTGACCTGGATGCTGATTGCTCTAGACATGATCACATAGCATCCGCAGTTCCGTTTTATATTGTAGGACTTGCTCTAAGCGAGTCACGGAAGTAGAGTTTCAGAAGTGTTAGCCGTTCCTAACGCTAAACTTGATGGTGTTCGTAGATATGACGAAACTTTGACTAGTTCCAAAGTGGAAGTACTTCAACTGGCTGTAGCTATGCCCCCTAACAGGGAGATACAAAAATAGCTACTAGTGAAGGTGACGAATAGTGGCCCCAGGCAATATTCAGAGTCGGACAGTATTTTCACTGTACTCCTACAAAAGGGTGCCAATGAGCATTGCTTATATAAGTCCTAACCTAGAATATATGTACATAGAGCTGATACAGTTTTGCCATATGTAACTCTAGACTGGAGGAAGGTTTAGCCAGTTTCCAAACCTAAACCAGAGAGGGCTATTTATTTATCGTTATTTTTGCTGGAGGTCTTCAAAAAAACTGATCGATGTGGAGCTTAAGATGGCTCAGGATTTCAATGGTTGCCACCACACCATAGGGACACCACATTGTTGAAGATTATCGTAAGAATTTGATTCCAAAATCTATGCTCTTACCCTTCACTTGGCTATTGAAGGGTATATGACATCTCAATGTGCAAAGACGTTAGGAAGGCAAGTGGATTCCATTCTCGGTGGAACGAGAAATGTGAGAATCTTGCTCTGTCTCGTCTCATGATGCCTCTTTGGGGTGCTTGCCGGATAAATATCTCCTCAAGGTAGGCTCAAAGGTAGGAACCTAGAAATCCTTCCCAACAGCCTTCGAAGTCGGGGAATAGATACCGTGCACTCAACAATCTCTGTAGCCTTAAATGAGCTGACTACTACATGTAGTTCAATCCACTAATCGGGTAGTTCAAGGCCTGGTATTCCGAGCAAAGAGCTTATGCTTCCTCCATGCTTCAAGCCTTGACAGGAGGCTGCACTACCTGCGACTGTCTTTTTGCACATATTTCTTTCAAGAGAAGTTGATGACTCTCTGGGAAGACTCCTGATTGGTTTAGACATCTTGGTTGAGTGCACTTCTCCACTTTTTGGGATAGTATTAGACGAATATACTCGTACTTCCCTGCTGAGTATTGTAAGACAGTAACATCGACTGAATTCCATGGATGGCGTAGTTAGTATCTAAGGTTTCACAGGTTCAATTCCTTGAGATCACAAACGATTTTGTTTTTTAATTTTCCACGGTCCTACCTATCCCGAACATCTGACAAATATCCGAGAGCATAACTGTCATAAAAAGCCTCTAAGGCTAACTTTACAAGTTTTTCCATTCATTTGAAGAATATAACACGCATAACACGAAAGTTTATGAGAAACTAGGCCCTGGGTCTCGTATACTTTCGATGCCTTCACGTTAAAACAGAGAGTCTCCACTAGTTGGTGGAATCGTCAGTGGTTAGGGCATTGAATCACTGAGCTTCAGTCAATGTTCGATTCGCACTCATTCAGATTTTAACGTCCACTTCATAGAGAACTTTGCTCCAACTGCTGTGTCTATGAATCGCCATCTATTTCTAAAATATCAAGGAAGATTCTTACCGACAAGTCACGCAAATTAAATGAATCTCCAAGGGAATAGCAATATACATATGTATACAGATGGCCTAGGGTTAGAGGCATTATTTTTCTAAACAGAAAAAAAAAACTCCATTCGTATTATTCATAAAATGCCAGACGAGTCACGCGCAAGCAACGATTCGGTGACAATTCCTAACGAGCCTGACACAGCACTGACCTTTGCAATTACGTAGTACGTACTTCCATTGAAAAGAAGGAATGAACTCAGCCAGGACGCATCTCGGGAGATCAAAAGCCGCCCCTTTTTCACATGCCATCTCTCGATACGCAGCATAATATACCGAGCCCACTCATGACCCTTCCCAGCACCCATTAATCATCGGCCGAGGAGCAACTCTAGACAGACAATATCCACGTATTCCACCACCCCTACGCCCTGCTGCATGTGTGTGCTCACAGCGCGGAAAGCATTAGTGTACACAATTATAACTGCCACTGTTCATATTGCGTTATTACGGTCTAAAAGATAAGACAAACTGTGAGCCAGGCCCATCCTGGCTCACATGACACAGCCAGGATAATGGTTTCTGTGTACTCTGCCGGAGAAAAAGTCAAGAGCAATTTCCAGAGGCACACACAACCACACACACATACATTAGCAAACAGTAAGCCTAAAACAAGGAAGAACACGTAGAGGTGCATTAGCCAAGTTGTAGCATTCTTCGAGGGGTTGGCAGCGAAGAAAATTGCAAAACAACAAATCGTGCATGCTTCTTCGGCAGAGACTGAGAAACGAGAGTGTGTGCAGAGAAGAGGCAAATAACCTCGGAAAGAAGACGCTTCATGTCAGGCCATAAGTAAGCAGTCTTCCCTCTTCCCGGGACACGTTCCCTGCCTCTAACAACCCGACCGGTGGATGTGTGTAGTGTGGCATGTGGTGGATTCACATCCACTTGTTATTTTGTGGCATGAATAAATTGCTTATTTTTGGTCGAGTGCAAACAGTACCATGGACCAGTGCACGGGCTGGGGTGCACTACTCCAGCTTCACCTCCAGCTGCAGCATGGAGCACAGGTACAGGTACGGGTACGGGTGCTGTATAGGAAAAAAAAAAAAAGAATTCCTCACTTATGGTGCGCTGCACACAAGGAAGTCGCTCATCTGTAGTGTTAACGTGTACTTGTGCTATCGCTTGCCAGAGCGAGCGTAGTTTGAGGTTTCCATATTTTTGTTTTCCTTGGAATAATAAATAGGACCGCGTGTGTCTGCTAAAATGGATGTAATTCTTGCAAAGAAAACACACACATACATACACACATAGGCAGACGCAGGAAGCATTGTTTCGGCTTTTTCGTTTCAGCCACTTTGACGCTTTGCGAGCGTGAGCTGATTGCTTTCACGGAAATGTCCTTCACGGAGTGATGTGCAATTTCTATGTTCTGTGGTAGGTACTGTGTGCATTGCAGGTATTCTTCCTGTTTTTGTTTTCGTTTTTTTTTTTGCCGCATACAGGATTTAATGGAAGTTACTTTCTCTTGCTCAAAGAGGCTGAAGGAAAATACTTGGCAATTGTACAAAAGGCGTGTGCACAGGAATTGCAATCCTGTATGGTTTTGAGTTGTTCAAAGCAGAGGAAGAAAAGAACATGGCGCTGCCATCTCCTGCGGCGACTTGCCCAACTTGTGCTGTCAGGCAGAAAACCATCATCAAGGTAAACATTTAAATATTTTACACATTTCTATGTAAACACACGTAATTTGGGTCCGAATGGTCCTTTCTTTTGACTCAATCGTCAAGGATGTGTTTTTACATAGTTCATACCTTACTTTAGATGGCGCCACAGTTCAGTCTACTGAAGGTGTGGTCTTTTTTTTGCACTGAACTCAAAGACTCTTCCAATAGAATGCTGTCTCGACATATCCTCCCCAAGTTGGGTGGAGAATTCAAATCCCTCTGACTTGGGAGCTCGTATACACAGAGCCATGTCTAGATTTGACTTCCCTGTCAAACTCGTCAGATTGTGCACGATGACCATGGAGAACTGTCACTGCTTCATAAGGGCCTAAAACAATCTTACCAAGACTTTTGATGTCAAATGAGGATTCAGACATGGTGATGTGCTGCCAAGTAACTTTGTTAACATCTTTCTTGAGAAAACGGTACGAAACTCACAAGCCAACACCAGAGGTTCACCAAAAGTCTACAAAAAGTCTATAGACAGCTACAACTTTAAAATAATTCGGAAGTTCGTCTACCTTGGCTCAGCCATAAACTCTGACAATAATATAACTTTAGAGATCAAGCGAAGAGTAACTCTTTCCTTTGGCCTAAGAAGGCACTAGAGGGCGTCGTCCCTTTGTCCGAAAGTGTACTTTGTTTTCGTATTTCAAAGCAGCAGCGATTGGTAAGAGTTAGTCTTCATTTGATCTCACTGATGGTGTGATAGTGGCATTGTGCAAATTTATAGCAGGAAGTCCTTAACGACTTCAAAGTTACCTACATCTGTCAAGCATGATATTCTGTTGGATGGTTTTTTTTAACAGCAAACGTCAAACGTTAAACCCATCTTAGACACTTTTATTTCAACATTTCTCTACATTTACTGTGCGTTCTTCCACTTATGCAAGCAGTTGCACGAACTTTCGTAAGATTGGGGAGTGAGCTCTGCAAGTTGCAACTCGCATGACAATGTGTCTCCTTGTTTAAATCCTCTTTTGACACCAAAGGTCAGTGTCTTGACAACGAGTGTATTTACAAAAAACTAGACATGGCTCGGTATGGCTCTTCTCTACTTATACATAGATGGCGTCATAGGCAGGCTTAAAATAAATAAAATAGTGAGAAGAACTTTTTTGAAATTCCTGGATGTTTTCTAAAAGAACTCCAGTCGGCTGAAAAATTGGTCGAGGGAGTACTTTCCTGGCTGATATGAACCGATTAGCTTACCTACTGAGCTGGTCTTTTAGAGGATCTCTTTTTATGAGGATCTGGTAAACAATGCTGAGCTTCCATACCATACCTGTATTCTGTGAATGATTCAGTGCAAGTTCTTTACCAAATCACAACCCCTACGTTGAATAGTTCAGCAGTCAGGCCACCAACTTGAACAGCTTTATTGAATTTCATGGTTAGAATCGCCTGAACCCTATCCAGGTTTGGTAAGCTGCGGAATTTCCATCATAGTCGGCGTTAAACAATTCACAGAAGTAACCTGCGATTCGACTACTCGATGTCCTTGTACATACAGTGGCGACAAAATAAATAGCACACTTTGATCTCATTTTTTCAAACTTAAAATTTTTGTATTTATCTTCAGTAAAAAAAGATACTACTTATGTAATAAAATAAAATTAGGGACAGTTCATTTAAAAAAATAAAAACCTGAAACATTTCATTCATATTTTTAAAAAAAAGGCTAAAAATATTCTTCCTTCTAATTTCTTGCAGTCAAAATAAATAGCACACTTTACGAAATTCATTAAATTTAATAGAACAGTGAAAAAAAGAAAAAAAGTAAATATGGAGATCTCATCAATATTTAGTCGGGTAGTATTTACTTTTATAACTTTAGTACATCGACGGCACATTGATGATACCAGGGCCTTACACCTCTCTCCAACGTATGGCACTCCCAGCACGTAGAATCTCTATACAAAGTTGATTAAAATTTGTGGCCGCCGTTCTGTCTATTGATGTGTTGACATCCCTCCACAAGTTCTCAATTGGATTTAGATCAGGGGACTGAGGTGGTCAACTTAAATCGTCAATTTCCTGGCTCAATAACCACTGCTTCACAGATTTAGCTGTATCCTTCGGGTTATTATCGTGCTAAAATTTCCATATCAGTGGCATTTTCTTCTCAGCATAAGGAAACGTAACATTGCTCAAAATGTCCTTGTATTTCATTTGCTCAAGAATGCCCTCAATCCGATAAATCGGACCAACACCACGCGAAGAAAAACACCCCCATACAAGAACATTGCTTCAACCGTGCTTTACTATTTTTATGACGTATTTAGGGTTGAATTCTTGGTTGATCCCGCGTCTTACATATTGTTTTCCGTCTTATAATGGTCCACATAATATTCTCCCACCAATTTGGATTTTCATTAACATGGTTACGGTCAAACTCCAAATGACGTGACTTATTCCGATTTTATACCAATGGTTTCTGTCTGGCAATCCATCCGAACAATTTTTTTTCTCGAAGGCGATTTTTATTTGTGCTAACAGAAACATCCACGTTCACCTCCCTTTCAATTTTTAATTTTATTTTAGGAGCTGACAAAAATGGATCGAGTTTGCTCAAACGAACAATGGTCGAGTCGGTCCTAGAGGTGGTCTTACGCGACCGATCCTTACGCAGTTTGTTTTGGATCGAGCCCATTTCTTGGTAATGTTGAAGGGTATTAAGTACCTTTTTTCGTGACCACTTCAATTTTCGCGCTATGTCCGAATTCGAGCTTTCTTTATTCTTATAGGCAAGAACACACCGTCTGAAATCCTCCGTGGAATGAATTCCTCGTCCCATACTGTTGTTGATATACCAAATTCTTTAAATCTTTAAATTTCTTGCAAAAGAAACTCTTTATTATTACTTACCTTAATAATATCAAGAATTAGATTTGAAAGTGACAAATTAATTGTAATAAACAAAAGGTGTGCTATTTAAATTGTCCACACTATATCTACCAGCCTTTACAAAATGTCATTTAATTTCAAAAGCCAAGGATGATTTAAGAAGTAACATGTACCTTTAGTTAATAGGGAAGTTACACTTTATATAAACTAAAACTATTTTATGTTTAATCTATTAAGCTGCAGATTTAAACCATAATTATTAGTTACCCTGCAACTGTGCTATTTATTTTGTCGCCACTGTACCTGCAGGATTTGTTCCTGATAAAACCTATTATTGAATGGAATTTCGAAATACACATCGACCAAAGCACCACCTCTATTTCGCCCCCTAGATTCCAACTAATTGCAAATGAAATACAATACACAAAACAAACAAACAAAAACTAATTTATTTTGTTAACGCTAAGGTACATATATTGAATAAAGAAACAAAATATTCACATCGAATTGAGTAATTTATTTTACTACCTTAAAAATCATTGCAAAAACAATTAAATGAATTGCATGTATGTATTCGGAATTGGATACAACAATAGAAATGTATATTGTCGCGGTTTGTTTGTTGTTGGTTCTCGTGTTTTTTTTTTTAACCAATTTTCGAATAGATAACTGGTGTAGTTTATGCGCGCAGATACACATCGATGGAGCTATTGTTTTAATAACATTTAAATTGAATTTCAATTAGGAAGTACATTTTAAATTTTTTCAAAGCATTCCATCGACATTCAATGTTTTTGATGTTTTGAAGTATGTTTCAACATGGTTGGGATTTAAAAACATTTAAATGTTTTGGAGATTTGACATCTCTCATGAGCAGAACATTGTGTCCAGCAAATGGCGGTCATTTCCTCTGAGACGCACTTGATTTGACACATCGGTAAGAGAATTGCCAGCGTACAGCTGAGAACACGGAGAAATGTCAAGTTTCGTGTCGCGTCGCTGTACTTTATTCTGTCAGGCACAGCTGTCACATTATCAACTGCACGGTTTGTTCAGCTAGCGTTCGAATCGAGGAGTTAGACGCCGAATTGTCTTCGCATCTGGAGCCACACAGTGATGGTACGTCATCACGAATTACTTTTAGATATGAATTTTCATAATATTTTCAAAAACACTTTTGTCGGATGAAGCCATTTGCAAAAGTTAAGGTCGTTTCACATTCCCATTCACATTCAACCAAAGGAGTCCATTCAGTCTGCCATAACTGATGTTAAACACATACTCGCACTACGTTAAGCTCTTAAATCTTGGATTACATCCATATGTGGTGATTCAAAACTACATCACAAGAATATGATTAAAGCAGTTGCCAGTGGAATGAGAGAAACGCACAACCTCGCTATCAAGGCACGCTGTCATCGGCAAATAAACGAATTCCTCGGAGAACAGAAAAATCATTAATCACCCGACAAGAAATGCATCAACATTGCAGGGGACGACGACGGACCAACGACGACGTGCGAGTCATATATACCAAAGCAATGAGAAAAATATCGATTAGGTTAATGTATTGCGGAAGGTTATTTTTATATCAGTTCCTCCTCCTGTCGTGGATTTAATTTCAAAAACATGTTCCCACTGTAGTAGGTGCGCTTTCTGTGTCGGCCATTACGACGAGTACGTTGGCGAATGAGCTTTATGAACTTTTCATGTGCAATTGAAGGGATTTTGTATTTTTTGTTTTGATGCATTTCCTAGACAATTTATAAAACACAAAACAAAAAGAAAATTATGCAAATTGCAAAACTAATTGAATACAAACGGCTCATTACATTTTGTGAAATTCCCCCATTCATCCCGGGGCTTGCATAAAACATCGACCTTTGCGAGAATTTTCCCTCCCACCTATGCATCAGATTAATCGATTTAAACGTATTTTATTGTCGTAATTAAAAACAGGTTAAATTTGCTCCAATTGAAACAACAAAGTTGAAAATGAACCGCGCACACACGCACTGCCACTTACGCAACATGTAAGGACATAAAGTTATACATACTCGTACCTAGGCTAAGTGTTGTCTGCAGTGGAATAATATGTAATCTCATTGGGGATTAATTAATCGGGGAAATACAACCAATGATTAAACGATTATGCGACCATAATTGCTATACGCTGCACGTATGAATAAAATTCGAATTCAATACATGCTAGTCCGGAGTATTGGTTTAATTACATTTTATTGCAAGGCGTGTGATTTGTTTATTTTACTACTGACAAGCGAACATACAGGTATGGGAGCACGGGCGAAATCAGTAGCCTGACAGGTAAATTTGCCGTTCAAAACCCGGAATGTATTTAACACAGAAAACTGGTCAACTTATACAAAGCATATGGAGGTTAATCAATCAATGAATTTGACTGGTGTATTAATTATAAGGTGGTTTGGTTATTTCGATAAACCAAACGTAAACAAATCTGGCGTAATTATGTTCTTCCCACGGTACATGGGCAAACGCTACTGAAAGCCTTATGTGTAGCCACTTGTATACAGTACGTACATGACAGCCAAAGGTCCTCCTAGGACTTGACCAAAAATCTCATACAGCCAAAGGCTATTTAGCAAATAATCGATTCATTGTACATGTCTCGGCTTTTGTAATCGTTCTATTCGTACTCTCCCAGCTATGTCAGAGGTGTAGAATACAGATTATTTGCAAAGCTTTTCTCTCAAACGGCTAAAAACAATTCAATCCCATCAACAGAATTGGTAAGTGCCTTACAGGCCCACAGTTGTTGGAGATGAGGCTTGTTTTGTATTTGACGGTAGGTTTCGATGACAGCAAACACGTCGATGCGGCGTCCATTTACTAGGTCTGTTCGCGCATGCTTCCAAAACAATAAATTCTTACAAAAATCTACGAAAAGTAGCGAAATCCTGTTCGAGTACGCAAAAGTTTCGTGGTTTGTTTGGAAGAGAACGCTTACAGAGAGTAAAAAATGTCCAGATTCTACGAATGTTTGGTACAAGAAATTTCATTGCACTGACTTATGAAATCTGTCAAATCTGTCAGATACCTGTACGTAATTTTGTTTGTTGTTTGTGTGTTCGTAACTATTTACATTTGACGCCTAAAAAGTGGACAGATTTCGTATTTCCCGCATTCGTTTACTTTTTCGCGATTTTACCTCTCTCTGAGAGAAATCCTTGAAGTTTGACAATCTTCAATCTGTTGTCAGTTTGTCAGCGATTGTCTAAAAAGTCTTAGCTACTGTTACAATCATCCCGTAATGGTTGCTTCCGACCGCCATTTCATTGCAGTTATGTTATGCTATGGACATGGGTTACATTTCACTTTGTAACCCATAGGAGGACAGGAATTAGACTTAAACTAATCCTGAATGCGAATCGGTTTTAACATTTGTAAACAATCTTATGCTGTACACGGATGCCTAGAACAGAAATCAGAAATTAAACTTGATGTTGTGGGACTTTTAGGGTCTGAAGAATATTTCACTTCAGTTTTAGTAAGAACCTCTGAGTATAAGGGACAATATAGTCTGAATTACTAGGTTTAGTACCATGACCAGTTAAAATACTAGCCTGACAAACATCCTGGCAAAATTCCCTAAGCGTTAATGTCAACGGAAACAAAGTGGGGCATAGTGGAGCATAGTGGACATTCAAGACAAGTTCTTCTTGTCCAATGCCTTCCAGCAGATTTGTATTCCAATCACCAGGTTGGGTTGAACGACTCGAAGGTGAAAGCTTCATTTGCGGCCCAGAGTTCCAAATTTAGTTCTAGTTCTTGACGACTTTCTGTATGGAGACTACTTTGATCCATCTCCGGGATCTAGAGGTGCAGCTAAAACGTTGACATCTCTCAATGATTGCCTAAAGTCAAGTTCTGTAATTTATCCATATTTAACATACGTCTTCTAATCTTGCTCCAGTTGAGACCCCATTGGGATGGGTACCAGAAATCCATTGCTTCCTACCTTTATGCAGAAGCTCTCTAATTTCACAATTTTACCACAGAATTATACGCCCATTCTGGTACTCATTGATTGGACAGTCACCACGTTTTGCTGAATATCATGCTATGTTTCCAGAGAATACTTGTGGTGAGTCCACATTTTAAATTTGAAAGATGCTTACATATTTATTAGGATTAGCTTTCTTTCTATTGGATTATCCTTGTTTTAGATGGATAATGCACTCTCACAGTTTCAAGTTCCGACTATCGACTTAGTTGTGTGCTCTTACAGAGTCGGTTAATTACTTCCGCTGACAACGATGTATTCATCATCACAGGATAATCGTCAAAAGGCGCAGCAAAAATGGTTTCGTGTTCTTGTTTAAGCGACGTCCAAGCAGATGATTCTCCGGCGTCATCTAGTATAGACTAAACTAGCTTAGCATTGATTCCAAAATCAAACATCCCTGCTTTGTATTTGAACCAAAAAACTATGGTTCCATTGGGTCACTAGGTATAAGAAAATGTCCGGAAGGATACTATAAAAGGAATATTCGCCATCTATCTGATCTGCATTGAACCACTGATCTTTTGCACCTAAGAATGTGTGGTTGTCTCGGAATCTGACCTCAAACCTCCTGCTCAGTTGTTCACTGCAAAACCACAGAACCAAGGCAGCCATATCTAAGTCAAACCCAATGTGATTCAATAGACAATTGTACTATATTTTCGATTGACGAAGTCAAAAAGTTTGCAATCTATCACAGACACAGCAAGATTCCTTCACAAATATTTGGCGCAACAGGTCCATATGATCCATGGCCTAGCTTCTCATATCATTTGCACGAATGAAAGAAAGTGGGAAATGAAAATCATTTCGGACAGTCAGGATTTAAGAAAAGTCAAGATTCGGGGATTGTTTGTAATTTGTCTTGATCCATTCTTCAGATTCCTTGCGCCCTTCGATCAGTGAGTTACTCAACCGCTCATCGGTGTTTCGAACCCAGAACTAAGAAAACTGTCAACAGGTTGTCAGAAAAATTTCTTTCTAAGTTTGATGCAGTCTAGTGGCTTTAGTTTTAAGAAGAACCCATCAAACTATCACGTTCAAAACTCATGCAAGGTAAACCCTGTTTACTCAAATGTATTCCACATATCCTTGAGTCTGTCTGTTATTACGAAAACCCCCAAATGAAAAACATTAGGTACACTGGCCCCGATTTCCAAGGAAAACTTCTGCCAAATTGTGGTACTCAATTCCGAGGAAACGAACCGAAAAGTCCAATGGCGCCTGTCTCGCCAACCAATTGTTCCATATTGCAAGGAATCGCTTGGATATTATATATGGAATGGACGGATGTGTTCAGCAAACTATTTTTAGGCGATGATCTCATTTTTTGGCAATTCAATCACAAGTTGATAATGAAAAAGAAAAATTGCTTTCATGCTCATACGATACGACAAAGACAAATCCACTGCACTTGCAGTATCTAAATCTAATAGAGGGAATTATTCTTGTCTCAAATGCTGTCCTCGTTAAGTGAGATAGATTTTCAATTGTGGCTCGAAAGTGGGACGCTCACAAAACCGAATGTCCCAAGTAAGAAATAAGCAACAGAATTTAATGCGTGCAATGTACTTATGTATGTGTAGTACGAAAGATACAAGTTGCAAATTAAGCGAAAGATTTATTATGCTGGCGCCACAGTTCTTGGCGAATAGCACATCTGTGTCAATATCGATTACATCGGTTGTTGCAGTCATCTCTCGTCGAAGGTTGTTCTGCGATGCGGTTCTGGGTGTATTTTTAAGTACTTCTCCTCTAATGACTCAATCGGCATCCTTTTCCATTAGCTTAGGATGCAATTGAGAATGAAAAAAACAAGTGTATGTGTTGTGATGTGTGTCGAGCTTAGAGAATGAGAGCCTCCCCCCATATGGAATGTGTTCAATGCACTCTGGACATCCTATACATATATGTAGATATGCGTAAATTTGTATGACACAGTGCTGGCGTGACACTTGTCCCAATTGTCCTTCGTTGTTTATCAAGAGCCAAAAGGATTCACATTCACACATTCATTTGATTTAGTTGGTGCATCAACGCGGAACACAAATGTCATATGGATGCGTTGATGCCTCTTGCTGATAGAAGAGTCCCATTTCGCAAACAAACCCCGTTCAGCTGAATGAAGAATGGCTTCTGCTGCTACTACTGGTGCTTGTGAGCCCCAACAACACTATAGTTTATGGAAATGCATTGCGGTAACTGCGGTGTGGGATAGACGGCAGGACTGTTGCTGAAGAGCACATGCAATAGACTTGTTGAAAGTTATTACTACTAGTGAGAGGGTTGGCAAATGCTTCTCCTCGGTCTTCCAAATACAACAATTAATGTCGAGTGTGAAGGATTTTCTAGTGAGCATTGAGTGGTACTTTACTATATGAGGCGAATAGTTTCACACACTATAAGTGAGTTCTTGTTGGGGAATGTGTCGGCCATTGGCTTTGAGTATTATGTAGGCTTTTATAAAACAACCTCAAAGTGGAATGAAGTGCCTTTTGTCACATATTTTATTTAATATTCAATTCAGAACAAAAAAAACGAATGGTGCTGTTGCTTGTTGTCTTATTTTATTCAAATTGATGGCATTTTGGCTAGAGGTCAACGTGCAGAGTAGGTCACTAGGCCATAATTTGAATATGAACTTTTGTACCACCCACCCATATTTGAGTACAGAACAGAGAAGCATAATTGCGTCGCCTTATTTGACTGTGCTCCGCTTTACTCCACTATGTGCTCCGCTTTTCTCCGCTTTGCCACGTTAACTTTATTTTTAAGAATCTCCTGCTACCAGGGATTTGCCAAATCTTTGTGTATATCTACTTTACATGTGAATATCCTTTTCCTTGTCCGATTGGATAGCAAAAATCCACATGTGCTTCAAGAGACTGCTTTGCATTCACCAAAGGTGTGATTCCATGTCGAAGGTGCGGTTAAATGAAAATGAATGAACTTTCATGAATGAAATTTGACTCAGAATTGAGATCAGTGATACGTGGTTCCAATAAGATGATGCCACATGATCCACACAGCTATCTGAATCTATCTGAATCTCAAGAAATTATCCGGTCGAATGGCCACTGATTGGCTCATGCAATTTAAGTCCTTGGCTTATGCCAACAACCTATCAACGTTAGAGGAGCTCAGGAACAATTCGAAAAGTGTCGGAAGATTGGCTCGAAAGAATTGATGGTCGTATGAAAGTCGTGTACACAATAGCTCTTAACAGACTTTGATCAACTTATTCACTGCTAAAGGGTTTCTTAATTCCAAATAGAAGATCATGTCTAGTGAGCTCTTCACTTAGGGCTCTTTTGGTTCAATTGGTGGCCTGCTCATTATGTATGAACCACTGTATTCTAAATGAAGGCTCTATGATGTGGCAAAAGTATCGTTGATGATCCTATACGCTCTCCTGTCAAAGGCTCGCCAAAACCAGGAAGGCCGTGGTAGGGAAAGTGTTCAACATTTTCCTCAGCGCTTTCGCAGTTATAGGTGACATTGGTTCAGTGGTTAGGAGGTCGGACTATCATGCGAATAGGTCGAGGTGCGATTGCCCCAAAGAACCATCTCTCGGGAATGACTGGAAAAATCCGGGATACCCTTCGGACTAGTCATTAAAAGGTGAACCTTTCTTCCCTAACCTTAACGAGTAAACATATTTATTTACAAATGCCTCGGAGGTTTATTAGGAGCCTTAACGTATGTATGTACTCTGGTTAACGACTGAACCAGCACTCCAGATCAAGGTATCCTAAATAATTATGTCTACATTTCTTATAAGATATTCAAAGGCAAACCCTTCACCGATACATTAATAAATATTCCAGGACATTCAACTAAAGCGATAAATGAGTAATAACTTCAGTAAGTGGGTATCAATATCAAATGCTTTTCATCCATAAATCAGAGTTTATCAATCGGGTTGAAAGATAACAACCCTCTTCCAATCAATTTCTGGTTCCAATGCTAAGGAATTTTCTTGCCTAAGGCCATTTAGGACGTTAACGAGTTTTGGTTATCGAATAAGATGCATTTACATATCTAGATACGTAGATTAAAGTCATTATTACATGAATACATCCGGTGTGGAATGTACCTGAAAATATTTCTGGAACGGAACTTTATTTACATTTTGCCAGCCAAACCTAGCAGGAACAGAGGACGCCTTTTGTAGTCAACTGGGTCTTGTCCATCGTCATCGTACTGGATTCGTTATTCAAGGTTTGATATGTTGAAATGTGTTCCTCTAAAACCACCCTTGCTGAAGATACACAGATTTCTTATCCCAGATGGGAGATGACATGACGAATAAATATTTTCTGCGAAGTTGGATAGATGTTGAAGGTTTGGTTAGGTTATCGCACGAGACACCTCACTTAGGAGAGTTAAAGTCCATTGTGATACCACATTGGTCTAAGAAATTTCTCTTGGAATTACATCTGGAACCAGTGAGAGCTTAATATAAAGCGCTGGAGGCCATTTATGTTAGATTATCAAAGAAGTGCACACCTAAATGCAATGCTCTTCGAGCGGAGAGAGTCTGGTGAAAAATGGTTTCTTCATCTTCTTTGTGCATGTATGTAGCTCCTATAAAAGTCATTTGGAAGGATGCTCAACCTGGAATGGCAGTGCTCTGTTGTGACAGCTTTTACAATTGCTATGAGTGTCCTTTTCTGTCCAATCAGTTGGTGCGATTTTGATCCAGCTTGAGCCAGATCTTTCTGGAGATGAGTAACCACGTATCCCGTGTTTTGTAGTCACAAGTCGTCCTTACAGTCGGGTTTTGAGGTGGATACGTGAATAAAAGTTCTGTTCAAAGAGAAGTTAAGGAAGTACATAGTCGTTGTTCTGCGGGAGGAATTCAAGATTGTTCAGAATAGAGGGTACCTATCCTAGACGAGGGTACCTGGAGAGGCTGCTGCTTGTTTGCTATAGATGTCCAAATATAGGCATGATAGCGGCCAAAATGCAAAACGTGACTGTAGACTCCATTTATTTCCGATCCCTTTCTTACAACAGTAACAAGACTGTTGATGCGATCAAGGATATTGGGTTCCTAGCTGAGTTTCTCATCAAGTATGAGACCCAAATATTCAGCTTTGTCAGAGAGTGTCAGGCTAATTACACATAGTTTCGGGAGATCGAACTGCGGATACTAAGCCCATATCCCTTGCTCCATTTGGAGAGTGTAGAGAAAGCGTTTTGAAGGAGATCTCTGACCGTGTTGAGGTACTTGACCGATACAGCTATGGATACATCGTTCGCATAAGAAATTTTCCGCAGCCTTCATCTTCCAGGATTAGAAGCAGTTCATTAACCTCTAGATTGGAGACAACAAAAGAGAGCACTTTCCCCTGGGGAATACCCTTCGAGCTACGACATCGCTTGATATACCTATTTATTAACAATTCCAAGGTTCGCAAGTGCCTTCATAACGGCTTTAGGTTCGAAGCAGCTAAAAACTCCTCCTTTCGGTTTCTCCAAGTTTTTTAGAAGAAATGGTACAACACTTACAGGTTTTGAAATCTTTGGGATTGATAGGGATTAGAGCCTTCGATATGAAACATACGTTGACTTCCGTTCAAGATTTTGGAATATAAATCAGGTTCGGACAAATCCGAAATATCACAACCAGCCAGCGAAGAATAAATCCCACAGACTGTTGTATTTCGGTGGAGATTATACCATCTGTCCCTGCAGATTTAAAAGGCCTAAAGCTGCGTACTGCCCAATAAATGTTGCTCCTAGTAATAGGATTCATTGAGATACTGCCGGCATTTCAAGAAAATACACCATGCCATCGCAGCAGTTAGGAAAATGAGAATCCACTAGCAATGTAGCCGATGTCGAGCAATGTAGTATTCCCGAGAGTCATTGAGATTTATGTAGTCCACAGGAGGGAAGTTCATGCTCAGCCAATTAGTTGGAATGTCCGTCAAACGATGTGTCTTAACTCAAAACATTCTCGAACATTCAAACAAATTAAAACAAACCCTCTTTATCTGTATAAATGCATTTTTAATTACAAACTACCAAGTATGGTAGGGCCAGGCCAACAGCTTTACTCGTAAAACACAAGTATTTGTGTAGTTCGACTGTTCCCTTGTTATGGTCGATTAATTGATCTAAATTAAAATATTTTTCCTTATTAATTGTTTGCAGACCGATGTCGATCCGTCGAGGTGCACTTCGAGGCAGCCGACAGTGGATTTTTTCTAAAGCATTCCCCACGACAACCGCCAGTTAGTCCAGAGATATCAAATGTTCAATCTGCAGCGCGGCCACGAGTCGCCCAAGACTCGGTGTTGTCCATCGATCGTTTCACAGTCGTGCAGACGACCCAGCCTGTTTCAATTAGAGCAAGTTACGGACCATTTTCTACAAAACAGACGGTGCCTGCCCGCTATATCGTTCCGGATGCCATAGAAACTCAAGGAGACCACTTAAACGTAAGTCAAGTTCTATTATCACCCACCGCTGGTACCTAAAAGCGCAGAGAAGATCAGTAAACAAATCGAAAACCATGTATGAATAGTTTAATTAAATTGTGTGCTTGTTTCGTTTTTTTTTTTTTTTTGTTTGGTTTGCATTCTACAATTAGAATACGACTGTCGCGCTCATGGAACTGCAGCAGACCAATCTGCACTTGGATATATCGGCGCATTTGGTGCGCACGACAATACCTCGTGACTCGCCCGTTCTGAGGGTTTTGTTTCATGCTGGCGCCGATCCAGGTGGTCACTTGCAGAGGCAAAAGATATGCGTTTTGTTGCATGTCTCGATGGGATCCCGAACGCCATTGAAAGGTCGTTGTATGCCCGAAGGAGAGGATGGTGTGTGCGTGGCTGAGGTAAGTGTGCTTTTGAATAGAAAATGTTATTCGTGTTTTAACTTTAATTGAACTTCATAGGTTGTTATACCATCGAACTGGTGGTCAGCATTACCGCCACCGGAGAAAAGTGCTCGGGGCAGTCCTCCGCCCAAGGTGCCACAACGTTTGGTTCAAGTTTCGTATAGCGTATTCGAGCCGCCGTCACGCAATCCGGAGCAGTGCGAGCCGAAAGTTCAAATTCAACCATTAACATCGTTTGCCCAAATACCTCTGGTCGCTGCCCAGTCACCGTATAAGGATCTGCGAGCTGATGATTCGTTAACGATTCTGCTGCCACAACGACCCCTCTACCCGATGTCGAAGATTCATGTTCCGGTGTTCTTGCATCAGCAATCGGAACAGAATATTGCTGTGTTCATTGTAAGGGCTCGTGTTAAGGCTGGCATGCGTATACTGGGAGCGACTACCTCGTCGGATGAATGGAACGTTTCGGTGGAGAAGGAAAATCCCAAGCATACTGTTGCTCGAGTGACGGCCTTCCGAAAGGATCAAGATCCGGATAGTACAGACAAGGAGTCTGAAAGTGAAAATAGCACAAAGTAGGTTTGAATGAATGGCCGTCTTGATGTTGTGTTACTGAATGTATTTTGTTGCAGGGTGGTTGAGGTGTTCTCCTGGTTGCTGGAGGTTGCGAACGATACGAAGGAAAACTGGGATGGAGGCAAAATTGTTTGGTCGGTAAGCTACGTCTACGATAGTCCAAAGTTGAAGGATGCGTCGCCAGAGAGTACTGGCTCTACACCGGAGGAAACGCGAAAGAAGCTAATAGCAAAACTGGAAATCAATAAGGACGACATTCAAGCAGTTCTACCGATTTCGAAGGTTAGTTTCAACAAACGGGTTACGAGTATGTTCATATTTTATTCTTAACTGAGCAGTGTCCTGTTTTAAGGACTTTTAAGGAATTTACTCAATACTGCGATCTCAAATGGACTGAAACAGAGACTCAATCCAGTGTATGTACATCCATGTAGATTCCCTTTATTATCCTGAAGCCAGTTTCTTCGTCATATGAAGAGAATAACAGCTAATTCCACGACCATTGTTTGGTATCCGAAGCAAGTTCCAAACGAATAGTTTTGTCTATAAACTGAAGGTTATCTTTGGTATCTTAAGCATGTAGTCTGAGATTGGATTCCATAGTAGAACTTGTGGGATTAATGTTTGGTAAAGTATAACTCTTGTCCTTTCCGTCAGGCATCTATTCCAATTATTTGCGTTTTGTCTATGTCTGTCTGTCTGTCTGTTAACTGAAGTCTGAATACCAACTTGTTGATGCTGATTTGAGTCCTATGAACTGTACTCTACAAGACCTGATTAAATAAAACCTTAGGAAGACCCCCTGCTTCCCAAAACTCGCTGTATGATTTAGAAAACGTGTCATCATTTATTGGGATCTCAAGATTTCTAGGTCTTTTTTTTTGTTTTGTTTTTTTTCGTAGACCCTAGCCCATTGGCTGATACTGCGACCTAAAAGATTTATTGTATCTTAGGGTGTATTTTACTCCAAGAGACATACCACCTCCCTAATGAAGGAAAGCACGTCCTTAGTCGCAGATTTTCTAATGTATGCCGGCGAGCATGTTACCTTGCGGGAAATGTGCCACCTCAACCAATGCAGAGCCGGGCATTCACAGAGAATGTGCTCAGATGATTCGTCATCTTCTAAGCACAACCTACACTCTATGTCTGGACATAGATTGAGTTTGTTGAGGTGATATTTCAGGCCACAGTGACCTGTTAGAAAACTCACCAGCTTACTAATATTGTCTTTTTCTAAACTCAGAATTTCCTTGTAGGAATATGGCTTGATTAACCCTTTGGATTGTCGTAACCCCGGGACAGTTTCCTAATGGGTTAGACGAAGTTTATGCTCCCATGCGTTAATCAGCGCTGTTGCAGCAGCCAAGTTGACACCACAGTATGGTTCAGGTCCAATGAACGCAGATGCTGAGTCAGCCCTGGCTAGTTCATCTGCGGATTCGTACGGAACCCTCGGAACCCATCCGAGTACCATTAGACCAGTCTGCACGGTCTAATATATTCACCTCAAATAACCTATCTAAACAGTATTCCCTGACCATAACGTCGGGGACAGTGCAGAACATGTCTACCACTCCGTCTTACAAGTCTTACCACTCCGTAGAACTCAAGTCCTTAATTCACCTTCCCACACTTGGTAAAGTTTGTAAAAAGTTCAGGGACTTATGTAAAACTACTCTGTTTACTTTCTTTTGGAGGAGAAGAACTTTTTTGTTGTTTGAAGGGAGTGTCCTTCGCTAACTGCTGGAAAAGTACTCACAACGTCAGGTTTTTTTTGGACCCTACGTCTGCTTTTAATTTTCCGATAAGTCAGTCGTGGGCGTAGATCATAATCTTATAGACTCCATAGGTCAGGGTAAACTTAATTAGTAGAGAAACGGGCACATTTTAGACCGATCTTGCAGACGAGCTGATGTGAATCACACTCAAGTGATCTTTTTCCGTAGGAAATCACTGGGCAATCTTATGTTTGATTCACTCTGTACTCTATCTCACACATTGCCTATTTTTTTTTTTACAGAACTGGGAACTCATGAACACTGCTGTACTTACTGGGCGTCAGGTAGCCCAAGCAATGAAAGTATTCATTGTATCGCAGGCAGGGAAAGTAGCTGATGTTACACTACAAAGTTCTTGTCACGCCGAAGACGAAAGCGTGATCAAAGTAAGTTTGTTCGTCAAATGAATATCAAAACACACTAACCACCTCTTTGTGAAGGTATCCTCATCGTGCAGTTCGGTCTATGTCGATGGTTCGGAGATACGTGGTTCGTCGAACGCCTCTATTATCGTCAAGTATGGTACATATATCGGTCTAGCGAAATTCATCGTTTGGATGCCAGAGTTTCCACTAGAGGTGTACGTGTCGGACTTTAGGTTATCCCAGATCAAGGGTTGGAAGGTTCCTGACGAGCACCATTACACGTGAGTGTACATTTTTGTTTAGTCTGTTGGTGCCAATTAAAGTCAGATCCAATTGTAGGCATGGAAAACAAACTCGACGTCGTAAAAAGCGTTCATATGTCTGGAGTCAGCATGGAGATGATTTCATGAATGTATTGGGATCCGATAAGGCGATATGTCGGGCACGATATCAACAAAGTCCTGTAGAGGTCTATGCAAGATTTTTAGCCACCGATCAGGTAAGACACACCGCTTGCGTGAAATGACCATAGTTAATTCGTTTGGGTTTTTTTTATGTAGAACTCCGGACGAATTAGTTATCTGATATCTCGACGAACAGGGCTAAGAGTAACTGATCTTGTTCAACCCCTGCTGCGGGTGGCTGATCCTAAGATAGCAAGTCTAAAGGGTCGGATTCTGCAGGGTAAATCGATGGGAAGAACAGATGTGCAGGTATGAAATTATTTTTTCTACTGTGAATCCATGCAACTCGATATCTTTTTTTGATCTCAAGGTTCTTTCGCCGATAACTGGAAGAGTGATTGGCGCTAAAGAAATTCGTGTGGGAAGCGATAAAGTCAGTTTAACAAGATTGATTGTCCGCGTAGTGTCTGGACTTCAACTGACTATCAATCCTGATAGCACAATCGAAAACGGGTACATTGCAGAGACATCTGTTACTCGACGTTTGACGGCTCAGTACCAAGAAGGTCTGTTGGACATTGATTTGGAGTTCTCCGATGGCGCCAGAACTCCGCTTAGGTAAAGAGTTCACATGAATATTGTGATTTTAAATACAAAGTGAATCTCTCCACAGGGATATATCTGTCGATGACTACTTCCTTCTGGTTGAAAGTTTAGACACCGAAGTGGTGGCTTTTGCTCCGATGCTGGCATCCCATCACCCCCGAGTAATTGCTGTCGGTGAAGGAAACGGTGATCTTTTGCGTGTAACACTCTTACTCTCAGAAGATTGCAGAATTCGTCGCAGTATGCCAATGGCTAAACAATCAAAAGGAAATCCTGGTCCATTGGCAACTGCTCTGGCCTCGGTTCAAGTAGACTTTAACACCGGCGACAGCGCTAACAAACCAGATACCGTGCAAAATGATGGAATTATGAGGGGCGAACGTAAGAGCTTTCGTGACAGTGGTGATTTGGCTGATATTATTGGTAAGCGGGCTACCTCCTTGTACCTTCAAAATACTGCGTTTTCTACCAACTATTTCACTAACCTTACGTTTTCTTTTAGTAGGCATTCCTTTAAAAGACGCCAGCCATCACTATGAGCCGACTGTACAAGCCAGACAACACCGTGGCAGTATTAACAGTGTCGGTGGCCTCAGGCATAAGCCAGGTCCACATGGTGATATGACTTCCATGGAAATTGGAATGTATGTTCTACTAACAGCGTTTTGCTTTGCAATAATTGTCTTCGTAATATCCTGCGTGGTGTATGCATCCAAGTTCCGGCCAATTACTATTGAATCAGGCTTGGAGAACCTCCCAAAGGATACTTTCAATGAAGGAGGTTTGCTGAGGGACACACGTAAGCCACGTGAATCAACAACAAATGCTCACGATTGGGTGTGGTTGGGTCGTTCCACAATGGACAGATCATCTATGGCTCAGGATTCAGTTAATGGAAATATTTTCGAAAACCCCAGAGGTGATTATTCCGTTGTATGACAATCTATGGAATTTTTTTTAACTTATTTGTCGCTTTAGACTCTCGAATTCGCATCACAAGCAATCCAATTTTGAATTATTCCGACCCAAACGATGCTGTTAACAGTATTTCAACGTTTGACAATCGACCAAGTGCCCAGGGTTCCAGCATAAGTCCGGAAGTTGTGAATTCTGCTACTTACAACAAAAACGAAAGAAGGCCCACGTAAGTGAAATCTTTTTTTTTATTTATTTAAGTGAGTCCGTCTGTCGATTGCTCAAGCTTTACCATATTCTCCATGACAGTGTTTCAGATCTATGTTAGCTTAACTCAAGAAAGACGGGCCAATAAAGGTGGGAAAGCTCACCAAGAGTCCTTAAATTGCTGGATTGTAATCCAAAATTTGCTCGTCTTGCTACAAATGGTATTCAATGGTTAGTTGAATACCAGAAATGTCATACTTTTAAAAATCATTCCATTTACTTCCTCTAAAAATTCCCACCATCGACTACAACATGAATGGATCTGTCTCGTACGAAGCTACAGAGTACAGAGTCGAGTAGTATCAGACTCAATAGACTTTTAAAATTGGGTTTGAATAACGCTCGAGAATATTTAGATTTCATTTCAATCGAGACGCCTGTAGACCTCTGGGATACGTTGGTGGTCAATTCAATGAAATGACTAGCTTAGGGATGTTCACATTTTTTTCAAATAATTCCTTTTATTCAAAAAAAAAACTTGCTAATAAGTATTTAACATAGCGACGATAGTGTTCCCCCACCTTTACCACCTCATGCAAGAAGTACTGATCGAAAAAATGAATACAGACCACCAGTGCCCCCGCATCGCAATATCGGCGTAACAGCTCTTGTTAATAGCAACAGTGAAAACGAGAACGCGGAGAAGGTATGCTATTCACTCATCACAAACCTTGAGAAACAAACCTAATTTATCGCTTTCCTCGATTCCAACTAGGACGGAGCAATAACAGCAATTCCCGTCATTCAAAAACGTCATCATCACAAACACCATAGGAATCCAAATCATGCACATAATCGTCGCTCTCAGGTTCACGGAAACATCGATCAAATACGTTGTTATGACCGACCACCAGATCATCATTTAAATTTCACCCATGAACAATTAAATTTGGCACTTAAGAATCATGTCGCTCAACAGCAAGACTCCTCGCCTGAGGAATCATTTTCACCAAAGAAAATCGGTCCATTGACCGAGGAGGATGATGAGAAAGAAAAAAATGAGTTACACATGGCCGAAAGACTTGTAGAGAATGCTGCGCAACAGCAGAAAAATGCATTCCAATTTGATTCGCTAACACCAAAGCGAGAGGCAGCAGCGCATAGAGCCAGCCCATATGCTAATAAATCTGCGAATACACAATCATCATCATCAGAAGAAGAACTACAACTGAATGCCTTGAAAATTGGTAAGATTTACTATATATTTGTCGATATATTCTTGATATTGTAATGATAATGTATTTTTAGATGAAAATGCCGAAGTCAAGCGACGGCACAAAAAACAATCAACATCATTTGTTCCCTCATCATCGCTTCCCGATACCAATACAATTAATTCCAGTTCTGATGACAATGGTGGTTTTATAACGCCGCCCAACGATGAGGGTAAATCAAGAAGAAATCAAGTTAAACGCGCCACAGTTGTTGGCAATCCAATGTTCTCGACAACAGTCGACGGTGACATCGGACCAGGCGAAAGTCTTGGACTAGATGATCTTGATATGGATTACGAACAAATCATGCACTACTTTGATAATCTTAAGGTAAACAAATTCAAAGACAATTAATTAATCAAAATGTTGTTGTGATTAGCACAACTGCTTAACGCTGCTTTTATTCATTCCAATTCTGTTTATTTTTCTCTCTTCCCATAACGGTTTCTCATTCCATGCAGGAGTCAAATGCCTGAGTGCAAGAGATCATTGCAAAGATCCGCGAAATACTATCGACGTTTCAGCAGCAATACCGAAATGTTGCTCTGCCACCACCGGCTAGTCCAGAAATTAATGTTGATGACCCGAATTTTGAGTATTTTTTCGAGCAGTTAAGTGAGTCATACGCTTAAAACGAATTGATTCAAATGCATTTTCTTCTACGCCTAAAATATTGTAATATGCCTACAAACAAACAAAAAGACAAAAATTGATTTTTATTATAACAAACTGACGAACTAACTAAACTACATCTCTGAGAGGGCTTCAGTTCAATTGAAATAATAAATATCTCGGAATAGTTATTTTTACACCTACCTATCTAAAAAAAAAGACAAAAACAAGTGTAACTAACCGCTTTGGCAACATTTTGAAGAAAAACTAAAACCAAAATACAAATTGGAACAACAATAACATCTGGATAAACGCGACTTTGCAGTGATCGTAAACGATAACAATAATAAATGACAACAACAACAGTTGATATTTAAGAAACAAAAAAAAAAAAAAACAAATATATTAAATACTAAAAAAAAAATCCATTCATATCAATCATTCATTATTTACATACATACCTCATCATCGGAAGAACCAATCATTAATACCACCCGCATTGTTGTTTTTTCTTTATATTTACACATCCCTAGCCGTAGTAGTCTATTGCGATCAACATACAACCTTACACTTCACCCTTATCTTGTTAAAGAATATAATTATATTTGTTTTGTAATTGCTTAAATTATTATTCAATGCTTCCAGTAAAGCTTGTGTTTTAAGTTCTCTATAGTTTTCTTTATTGTTACCTCTAATTTGGAAGTCTACAAGTGCTGCATTTGAAGGAGGGTATAACATACATATACATTTATGTTTTAACTGAAATATTAATTTATATAGTGCTCTTGATAACCAAACAACAAACGCCTATCTTACATTTGTTTGAATTCGATTAAAAAAAAAATAAAATGCTTACCCCATTCCGTCCATTTTATTAGTAAAACTCCTTGCTTTGCAACTTGTCGAAGACCGTTTCTTAACATCCCACTTCTAAATGCAGTATTGTCTAACAAAAAAAAGTATTTCGATTCCACACCAACGCACAAAAAAAAAAACAAACAAACAAAGTTGTAAATACTTACTAATTTTTGAATATAAGAAGAAGCTGTTGGCTCAATCATAAACTCCTCTCACTCCATTCGAAATCAATTAACAAATAATTTCACTACCTTTCTAGTCAATATACACAAAAACAAAAGAATCGATTGAAAGTGACCAACCGTAGATTTGTTTTAATTTAAACTGTAGCCTAATTGCAATGCATTAAATATTTTATAGTTTTTCTTTTATTTATTGTTGATTTTTATAAGTTTTTTTATATATATTTGTTTTTCATTTTAATTGTATATTTGTATTATTATTTAGTTATATGAAACCGAAAAAATGAATGCTAAATGGACTGACTGCCACGAAATGCCATAAATTATATTGTATTGTACTCTTAGTTAATTAGAAAGTCCATTTAAATTATTATTATTATTATTTTTTAACACACAAACAAAAATGCAGCTTTTTTTTGTAGAGAATTTGTTTGTAGCCATATACTATGTGTGTTTGTCCTGTAAAATTGAAATACAATTATTTATCTTATTTAAACAGCCGCATCCCTAGAATTGGATGGAAGAATATCTGATCTAAATATACAGGCAGATATTACACAAATCATTGTGAGAAAAAGAAGTAAATTTTATTTTGAAAATAAGTCGTTAATTGTCATTGAATAAATTGTATATAATTTTGTATATTTTGTGTTTTGATACCAATGCGATTTTTATTTATTTTGTTTTCTTATGAAATCGAAATTTAAAAAAAAGAACATAACTAGCTTGGCTTGAGTAGCAGACTGGTGCTATTAATTTAAATTTGCCATTACATTTTCTAATGTGTATCCAATTTACATTTTTCTTATTACTTTCGCTGAATAAATAAATGCAAACAAATGTACCCAAAGTATTGGCACACAATGTGATTCTATTTCGCAGCAGGGTACAAAATTTGTGCTTCTCCGTATGTCTCATTACTGCAATAGATTTGCCATGAGAAATGGTTGAAACTTCATTTCAAAGGGGTCTTCTTTTTTGGAGGATGCGGTTTCTAAGACATGCGCGGTGTAAGAATGATAGCAAGTACCCAACATGGTGTAAAAATTGCTGAAACTTCTCAGTCTAACAGACTGACTCTATCAAAATTCGATAATCGCATGAGAGACATATTTATCCCATCCAAGGTTGTTCGGTGATAAGTCTTCGGTGAAGTCTTCCAATACGATACCATTATTTCATTCCAACCTAGGAATAGGAAGTTCTTTCCTGAAGTTCAGTCTACAAGAAGGCAGACTGCTACATTCTAGTGTACCCCTTAATAATACAAGTCTTCTATCGTTCAAAGAATTGTTTTAAAATGAACGACAAAAAAGCATGTGGTACGAAGTAAGTCTTTGAAAGATCTCATCCTCCACTCCCGATCATATATTCTAGCAGATTATATGACCATAGCATCTATCCCATTTCGCCTTTAATTAGAGTTCATTATGTTTTTCTTGTTGTATGTCACATCAATTTATTCAATCTTTATAGGACCAATACTTGTCCTTGTTACTTAACCATTATCTTACAACTCTTGTTCAATTCTTGTCTTAATTTGGACTATCATCCAACGCCGTGATGAATGTCTTGATCCAAAGAACAAATGTCTTTTGTTTCAAAGTTTAAATGATATTAAAATATTATTACCTCTACGGCACCTAGCTAAAATCAATCTCTAAACATAAATACGAATTGAACTTAGACGAAATGTAGAAGGTTCTATATTGAACTTCTAGCTTTAGAAACTCAAAACAAAATAAAAAACAATTAATACCAAACGCGATTTGTATCATTTCACTCAACTCTATTCATCGCACATTATGCATTTTTTTATACGACTGGAGCTATGTACAACTCTTCGAAAATCAATTGAATTCTCCACCAATTTCCTAATCTTTCCAAACTACTCACAAAAAGGAATTTTTTGTTTTTCAACAAATAAATGAATGCTTGCTGAATATATTTTATACACTCAAAACAAGATTCTGTACAAAAACAAAACAATAGTATCGCTCACTGAGACAAAACAAGAAACAACTCAACACTGCACTGTCTACTTTTCTAATTCTTATTTTGGTAATATCTCTAACCAGCTAAACAAGTAAAAAATACACAATCATCCAATACCTTCATCATTTACTAAGCAAACAAAAAAACAAAAAAATAAAGCATTTTATGTATACTACTGTACTGCTGCAAATCATACATAAAAAGTAATAAAAAATAAAAATAAAACAACGTGTAATAAATGTAACTACTCTATTTATATTGAAACTAGAAAATACGATGCATGGTTATAATTGCAACAGAATATATTTCTACATACTCGTAAGATATTTGGCCAGATAATTTAATATTTGCTATGAAATATAAACAAAAAATAAAATATTAATAACGCCATATGCAGGATGTAACTAAACAATGTCTTTATATGAATAGATAAATATTAAAACTAGTTAATTGATGACAAAGAATAATATTAAACGATAAATTTTATAGATTTATTGAGAGTAATATGAGAGATATTCCGAAAAAAAAACTCAAGAATAATATTTAACAAAACACAAAATACGACATATAAACAAACATATTATTAAAATACGCTTCATATAAAAGGAAACTTATAAAAAATTTATAAAAGTTTCATAAGCAATGTTAATTGAAATTTATAATGAAACATAACGATACGCTATGCTTAACAACAACCTAAAATTTATATAACAAATAATGTAACGGCTAAATAAAGATGAATTCACATAACATTACATACAGCTGAAACAACAAATTATACACATGGCATAACATTATATAAAAAAATATACTTATATACTAAGTAATAAATAAATTCCATATTCCCACATGTTCGACGATGATTTACATATATACATATGTATATGTATATAAAATTATCAAAGAAAATGTGAGAAAATTTAATATTAAGCGCAAAATTTAGATATTATCTTTGTTTACAAAAAAAAAAACAAAACGTGAAGAACGCATTATTATAACTAAATAATTATCAAAGCCAATTAAATGATGCTTATGTACCTTTATTAGCAAACAACAAAATTATTATATATTATTGAGACAAAAAAAAATAAAAATTAGTACGTAAAAAACAAAAAACAAAACAAAGTAAAATATGAATGAACAAAATATTGAACTGATTGGAGCTGAACGAAAATACTTACAATGTAAACCCAAATATTACAAAAATCATATATTAAATATTTAATGCTTTCTCTTATTGTTGTTTATTAGAAAAAAAAAAGAAAGAAAAACTATAAAAAAAAACCCACACACAATCACAAACTTATGAGTTTAATGTTTCATTTAAACAATGTAATCGATGTTCAGCACCTTTTCTTTGAAATTTCCCTTAAAAAAAAACACACACACACACACTCTTCATGAACATTACACATATGTATGTATATTATTTATTTTAACTTGTGAAAATAAAAAGACGGTACCATTGCTTTATAAACATGAGTATATAGGATCTGTAAGGCATCGTTTCATATTTATTTCGACTGCAAAACATACTTATAAGTTTTTGTTTAATTTTATCTTTTTTTTTAATGCTTAACTCTGAAACCAAAATCACATAATTTGACTTTATTTTGCTTTGTTTTAAAAGCCTGTTTTTTTTTGTATTTAAATTATATGTAATGTATAGAAGTGTAGCAACTTAACTTTCCTTTTTCCGGAAGCATATTTATTATTAATTATGAAGAAAACATAAAGAAAGAAAAAAAAAACAAATATATATGAATAAATATATGTTTAATGTAGCCATTTAAGATTTTATTTAAATAAAAAAAAATTCGTTATTGCACTATTTATGTAAATATTACCAGTATATAAAGTCAAATAAAACTCAATGGAATGATAAATGAAAGAAATAAAACAAAACAAACAGATATTAACTTAATTGAGCAATTCTTTGTTTGCGTCCTCAATGGAGATCGGAGTAAGTATTGGACTAAGCAAGTGCAAAACGATGTGAAACAGACAGTGGCGAGCCTACCTGAAATCTCGTTCTGGTCTCGATTATTCTCTCCACCAACATAGTCATAGACAGTTCACTGATCTCTACTAATGTCTTCCATAATCACTTACTTACTTAACGGAATCTGACCAAGGAAGCGTCAGATTGGATCCTTTCTCAGGATCTGGTTTGTCGCAGGGGTGGGTCATCTCCAAGAGAGCAACTCCATCCAATTACCATCTTCCGCTCTCCCTTCAGGACATTTCGGGTCCCCTTCAAAATATTTACGGACAACTCCTTCAGGTCCAGACATGGAAATACGTAACAACGGTCCGTCGCGGCTGCAGCAAGATCCCCCCCCCATTCCGGCGAGCTAGTTACTGGCGGGAGTAAGCATGCCTACAGCTGCAAAGGCGCGGACACCCTTTCGTCCTGGCTGCCCGGACTGGCCCAAGAAGTCCTGTAGTCTTGGGTCATAACGGTAGCTTAATCTCTCCTTGTGGTCCTAGCTTTTACGCCAGGTGAACCTTTGGCCACAGGATATGGGTGATCACACTGGTGGGCTGGGGCACGCAACCTCCTCTTTTCCGTTACAGAGTCCCTGCCCGAGAGACGGTAGCCTTCCATTCCCTTCGATCCCGGGCACGCTGCTTCCAGTTGTCCAGACCAAGCGCTCTGGCATCCGCTATAGCTTAGTCTTTAAATCGGAGGTTCGGTCTTCCTTGTCGTCTCGAACCTGGGGGCTGTGAGTCGAAGATCCTCTTTGCTGGAGCATTGTTGTCCATTCGCTCGATGTGGCCGAGCCAGTGTAGTCGACGTATTTTGGTTTTTAGGACTACATCCACATCTTGGTACAGCTCATAGAGTTCGCGGTTATATTTTCTCCTCCATTCGCCCTCCTCGCATACGGGACAATTCGACGAAGAATTTTTCTTTCGAAACTCGTTTCGAAAGTAATCAGTGATCCTAAAACAAATACCAAAAGTAAGCCTGATAAGTACCTACCCACCTTTAAGTTTGACCTGGCCCCTGAACCCGACCACGGTGCTCATAAATGGCCAACTGAATTACAGAATTCATCTCACAGACATTACGTGCACTTGAAGACAGCAAAGAAGTCGATGTAATAGCCACTGATGTTAGTAAGGCATTTAATAAAATTTCACACTCACTCATCATCATTTTTAAACTTTTTTCCAATGAATTTTATCAAATGGATCAGTTCCTACTTGAAAGGTAGACCATATGAAGTGCTGTTTAGATCTTCTGTTTCTAATCCGATAATGGGTACATCGGGCGTCCCTCACGGCAGTCAAATTGGCCCTTTAATTTTCGTGTTCACAACCAATGATGTTGACTGCAGTATCGAAAACTCCTTTCGACATGAAGATCTACAGATTGATTTCCTCTCTCACCGATTCGGCCAATCTTCAAGACGACCTGAACTTATTTTCTGGTCTAGTGCCAGAAAAACCTCCTTGAACTAAACATCAATAAATGTCACTTACTCCACGAAGCGTGCCCCACAACCCCACAGGAACTGCTTTCTCTTAAATGAACTTGTCCCTCCAGTCTCTTCTTTACGCGACTTAGGTGTTATTTGTGATAGGGAGCTTAACTTCGACGTCATTAATAGTAGAGCCAATTCTGCGCTTGGCTTTATAAAATGTTGGTCTATGCTTCTCGAATCGGTATCCTTTAGCACGAATCCCTGCAACCTAAAGTCCATACCTCTCTTCCGCATCAATCCTCATCGGACTAATTACGGCTATAATTCACCAATGGTCAGAATGTTGCGCCTGGCTAATAATACGGAAAACTCTTTTGACTTTCATCTTAGCAGAATATCCCTTCGCGAATTTCTTCACCACCGCGTGTTATATTCTTTACACGAATGGAAGGTACCTACTGTTTAATGCCGTGTTCGAAACGCTGTTAGAAGCTTTCTAAGGACAGTTGTACTCCCGAATGTTTGTCGGACACTCGCGAGAGGTGGGGCCGTGAAAAACTTATAGGTATTCCGACTGGGATTCGATTTAATTAAGTTTTAATTATATTTGCATGTAAATTGGACCATTTCTCCCCAATTTCTTCCCTAAGAGCAATCAAATTGACAACCATTTGCGCAGTCCTTGTGAGCAAGAATGCCTCACACATTTTTCTATTGTTTACTTCAACTTCACTGTCTTCAAAATGCTTCCTAGCGGCACGAGAACAATGTATGGCTACATTATCTAGTTGCCAGATCCATGTTGGACCTGCCAAATCGCCAGCATTTGCTAAAAAATTACTTGATGAAAGCAGTTCCAGTTTCCACTTAAATGAAAGGAATCACACACCATAACAGAGCCACCTCCGAAATTTCTACTCGACCCTAGGTCGTGCCAATAACTCAGTACGCCATCAGGACCATCCAAATTAAATTTCTTTTCATCGCTAAAAACCACTTGGATCCATTGTTCTGCCCAACTCATGAACAAGAGTAACAATGGCTTCTTCCCCATTCTTGAAAACTAAGTTTTGAAAATTTGTCTGGTCCTTCTGGACGTTACTGCAAGATACCCTTGATTGGACTTGAGAATTAAATGTTTGTGGACATAATGCAAGTGAAAAAATGGAGCTTGGTAGAGTATTCCACATTCGTGTTGTGCAGTTTAGGAAAGAGTCTCTATACTTGACGATACATTCGAAGATAGGCTTGAGGGTAAACTGATGAATGATGCGTGTTGCGAGAAGATTCTTAAAGTGTCGGAATGCAACTGGCTATTTTGCTGGAGCACTGTTTGTAAAAAAAAAACCATTGAACAAGTTAAGACAGGAAATATTTCTGCGATGTTCGAGAGTGAATAGACTCTGCTGTGCTTCTGCACCAGACCAGATGTGAGCATTGTACTCGAGTTTGGGACGGATGCTTCCCTTATATGTTGAGCTAGATCAAAAGGGGTAAAGCATTTCTTGGATCGTTTGAGGAATCCTAGACATTTCTAGCGATGTCGAGTAAAATATATTGAATTAACACACTTACCGAGGATGGGAGGTTTTTCTGTCTCGTCGATACAAGGTTCATTCATTGATAATGGCAGAGTAAAGCTTAAGCGACAGAAGGCAGCATTAGGATTTAGAAGGATTAAATTCCGCTCTGTTCTTTGTTTCCTATTATATTACGTTGTCAAGGTCAGAATTTATTGATTTTAACATACGGTGCCATTCCAGTTCTACGGTCGAAGAGCAGGAATGTGAATCTGAGAACGAACATGAGAAGCTGAGGGTACTATAGTCAGGGAAGAAGTGAATTGGATTAGAAGTAGGAGGCAAGAGACCATTTATGAAAATTAGAGAGTCGAAGACAAAACTGGAACTGCAACTGTGTAGTATTTACACTTCTTTTCTCAGCCAGTAACATTCCCCACGAGAACAGTGTGTACAGTCACAATGCAACACACGACAGTATACCAAACAGAAAACCACGGCGATAACGCCTCGCCTCGTGTTAGGGAATATCAAGACAAGAGACAGTAGTCGATCATCCGAGATACTATAAAATTGAGTCCTGATCACAAAAACCAAAATAGTCTGTGGTCCTGATCGAACTTTGATCGTTCTGACTAGAATCTCTCCACTGCACTGCTCGGGGATTCAAATATTCTCCTATCAGGATCAAGTGTAGTGCTTTTTTGGAAGAGAAACAGATGTAGTCAGCAGTGGCGTCCAACTCGACATATTTAAAGGAAAGGGCAGGTCGAAACCGTCTTCAAAATTTCTACAAGAAGTATAAGGAACTAACTAGTCGGAGTGAATGAAACCTGGTAACAGACGCACAAACGTAGACGGGTTTAAGGAGCATTTTCAGTAGAGACTGACACTGTAGAAAGAGTTGCTGTAAGTTTCCATCCTAGTTTAGATGATGCCATTAAGTACAACAAAGCCACCAGGCTGCGGTAGGTTGATCTTATCTCCGAGATGTTAAAATATTCTTCTTCATCTGATGAGTGTCTTCCCAAAAACGCTTGCAAAAATGCATCCTCATCACCATACATCACCTGCGGTACATGTTTCAAGTTGAAAATAAGAGAATCAATAAAAATAAAACAGATATACTTTATTTCACGAACTACAAGTACTTTCCAAACCACTTGTGATCCATGGGCGACATCCACCTATGGCACCCGTTCAGGTTATTCTGGAACACGTACTTCATCGTATAAGGATTCAAATTCTCATCTTCCAGCCTCTTTTCTTCGGCTTTCATTTCCTCCATAATTTCTTGCGACACCACCATCGCCTTGAACGGGAGCTGTTTGCACACCAACGTGAGGAATGGTTTAACTTCGGCAAACTCGCAAGTTCCACCAACTTCCACGATAACACGTCCGCTCTTAATCGGTGTTACGTAGTGATCGATGGAACCCTTTCCTCCTCCCATACGTTGTCCTTGACCCTTCTTAGTCACAGGCTGCCATGGCGCAGGGACTCTCCAAATCGCAAACATCCGAGTTATGTCCATCTTCCTACCAATCGTCAGACGTAACATTTCATAATGTCCAGACCTGAGACGTCCGCCTCCTGTTGCGATGATGCCATACTGTTTGTGGATTAATGAATTGTGCACCTGCTCAGGACCTCTCATCAGCTTCAATCGCTTTTGCATTTTCGGTGGCCGCAGATTGGCTGGGTATTGGGGCACTTTCTCCATGACCCTCAGTTTGGGACGATCAAACTTTTCGATATCTAGAATCAGTTGGTTTTAAAGGCTGTCTTCAACCAAAAGAGTACTTACTCTCATATTTGATCGGTGGAGGGAAGTACTTCATTCCAGCAGACTGCAACTTCACCGGAGTGGGTGCCTCTGCAAAGAGGATGGAAAAGTATTTTGACGATTTGATTCTGACAGAACTTTGAGGAATTCATTTTTACCCAAGAAAAGACGCCCGATTTGAGTTGCCTTTCTCAGCATTTCGGACTTTTATCCTTTTTCTGCAAGACCAACTTAAAAATATTACAAAATTACCTAACCATAGATTTTCCCGTCCAGATTTGACGTTTGACGTTAGGAAAATGTGTACATACCTTTTTAGTCTAACATCACGTGCGCATCACAACAAATTTTTATTGAAATGTTTTTTCAGGACGGTTTTTTGCCTATTTTGTACTTGTTTCTCAAAGATTATTCTATATTCTAACCCGCAGATGATTCCTGCGTAACAAATTGATTTCAATTCCAATAGAAACAGAGATATACTCAAGATTTCTTAGTTTAAAATAATGTACAGCGGTTGATCAAGGCGCCGTGAATGCTGCATTCTCCACTGATAAATCACATCCCTGGGCTAAATGAAATTTGTTTGACAAATCTCCGTAGGGACTGTCAGTTGTGTGCCAGTCAAACACGTGTGAAAACTTATTGAGATTTTTATTCGCACGCCTTTCGGGATAGTTAAACATTTTTTTTCATATAATTCCTAAAATAATGATATCTAAAATAACCAAAAGCAAAAAATCCGAAGTAGAAAGTAGTACTGATTCAGAGGAAAAAGAGAAACTACCCAATGATGTATTAGTTATCGCGCAAGAAGTGAAAATAATAAAGGCTCTGGCCAGCAATGATTTATCCCAAAGGACTAAGCAATTGAAGAAACTTCGTCGCTGGCTGAGTCTGCGGGCCAACAGCTCCTTTCGTAAGTTACCAGCAGATGAGATGTGATAAAATACTGAAAACGTTTTGTTTTAGCATTTACTGAGGAGGACTTCTTGCGGATATGGAAGGGCCTCTACTACACGATGTGGATGTCAGACAAACCCCTGGTGCAGGAGGCATTAGCCGAAGACTTGGGCAAACTGATTGAATGTTTTACTGACCCCAAGGCGGGAGTGCAGTTCTTTGGCGCATTCCTTAAGACCATGTGCAGAGAATGGTTTGGCGTGGATCAGTGGAGAATGGACAAGTTTTTAATGGTTTGTTTCGTGGTCCATGTATTCATATTAAGAGGGAGCTAATGTTTTTGCCATTTTAGCTGATCAGGCGGATGATGCGATACATGTTTCGCGCGTTGAAGAAAGACAGCTGGTCGCCGGCTAGCGTGAAAGAGTTCAACACGCATGTGTTTGAGACAGTTTTAGCCCAAAATACCTCGGGAGGTATTACAATGCACTTTATGGATGTGTTCTTTGAAGAATTGGCCAAGGTGTCGGACGGAGAACTGACGGCCAAGGCTGTGGGTCAATTTGTTAAGCCGTTTGTTAAGTTTATGGCACAGCAGCATGATTTTAAGATACTCGGTCACTGCCGCAACAGGATTTTTCATCATTTACTCTACCAGAGTGAGCTGGGTCGTGAATATACGGACAAATATAACGCTTGGAAGGAGGTAAGTGCAGTATCAAGATGGTAAGAGAAAAATAACAAATTTTTAAATTCCATTTCAGATGGGATTCCCCACCGAGTCCATAGATGACTTAGAAAAGGTTGATGCCGCCCCAGACACGGAAGGCGACGGTTGGTTTCACAAAAGTTAGATTTCACACGCAATACGTTTACCATTTACTAATCCACAGGAGAAAATGAAGCTCAGGAAGGATCTCAGGCGAAACCTTTAGATCCCAGAGCTGGAAACGTTGATGTCTACATACCATTGCTACCTCTCGATGGCAAATATGTTGTAAAAGAGATAGAGTCTCTCATATACAAGGAGGAAACCGCACCAAGGAGCCGCAAAATACTCAAGGACATTCTAGAGAAGTAATCACATCTCTTGTCCCTTAAGTCGCTCGATTTTAACTCAGTTCTCATTCCGTTTAGGTATCAAATCTATCAAGAAGGGAAATTCCCCCTCGGCGTTCAAACAATGCCCAAACCAAACCTTAAATCCGAGAAACCATTGATAAGAAGCAAAGTCGAAGCCTTGGAAGATTTGGAAAATGATATTTATGCCACCACCAGGAAGCTGAAACAACTCAGCAAACGGAAGCGAAGAAAGCTCCTCGCAACACTGAACTTCAGCGAGGCCGATGAAGACACATTTGAGAAACTGATCGAACGTTCTCTTCCAAAGGAACTGCAAAACGGTGTTAAGGCAAAGAAACGTAAATCTCTCTCCTGCATGGCGTGGGTTGAAGAAGAGGCAGAAGCTGAAGTCTCACCGAGCAAAATAAAGAAAACAGAAGAGGAAGCCGAAACCCCTGAGGTGAAGAAAACCCCAAAAAAGCCGAAGAAACCGAAACAAGAAGTAACCACCGACACCCCGAAAGCAACAATATCCACCGAAGAGGGAGAGAAGCAAGTCCCAGCAGCAGCAGCCTCCGAATGGGATCATCCCCTCGAAGACGGTGAAGTTGAATATTTCATTCCATCGAGAAAAAATCAAATCAAGAACGCCAATGAGAAACTAGGCGATTTAGTTCCAAATCCATTCGCCAAACTGAAGCAAGTCGCCGACGTCAATTCACCCAAAACTCCAAAGAACACACTTCTGGGAAAGAAGGCAAAACATCTATCTCAAAGCGCGAAGCTGGCAAAGACACCGTCGTCCTTAACCACCACACCCGCTAAACGTGTTAAAATCGTTCTTCAACGGAACACCATCCAGAAACCAAGTGAATACATCAAACAGATCAAGAGCTCCCCCAACGTTCCCTATGACGCCGAAAGAAAGCCATCCAAGGGCCTTCTCAAACCAAACGCAATGCCATCCCCCATCAATCCATTCTACAAAAAGAAAATCGGTCTCAAACTCCTGAATGACACCCTTTGAGGAATACGGCACACTTTTTGTTCATATTTTACTTTTAGGAAATAATAAACTTTCATCAACAATGAGAAATACTTAGCAATAAGTAAAATACAAAGAATGTATCTTATATCTCCTTGTACTCTGTACTGTTACACTACAAACTATTTATTTGCTGGACAATAGGTATCGTAATGCAGGGACTGTTCTTGTAATGGCCGGTCTCTGCTTCGAAGAGGATTTGCTGGATTTTCAACTTTGCCACCGAACGGGAATACGCATCGGGTATGGACCGCAATTGTGCGGCTACACTTCGGCAAAACAGCTCGAATTCGTCATATTTCTGCGCTGAACTAACCGGTGCATGAACTTCGGCTTTAGGCATATCATCTGTGCATGGAGACATTAAATATCTCGGCTGTGGCATAGTCTTATCCTGTTCCTCTTCATTTTGATTATTCACCTGATCGACTACTTGAACAAAGGTTTTAAAATCGATTGGTGTTTCGGTATGCGAATGTGTTGAGGTGCTTTCAAGGATTTCATTTGTCTCCGTTATTTCCGCCTCGTTTTCGGCTAATTCTTCAGCGCTGGCATCATCACTGATGTACTCGATGGAACAGTCCTTAAATTCGGTTTGATTTGAGGTGTCTTCTTCCTTTAAATAGAACTGAAAGTATTTGAGGAAAGTTAGACGTTGCTTTTGCTGTTTAGAACAAGTTGGTCAAGTGACAGTCTGTGCCTTGGATTCTTTGTACCGGCAAGCAGTAGAACTCGTACTTCTAGTGACTGAAAGGTAGCTGCATGCAGTTCTGTACAAGAATCCGAGGCTGTAGGCGCCTTATCCCATCTAACAACTCGGTGAAGTCTAAATACGACACAACCGTACCTGGTACTGGTACCAAGCCATGATCAACAACAGACATTAGAGTGAATGAGTGGTGTATCTAGTCACACTTCCTCTAGATGGAATAGACAATGATGAGATGCCCTCGAGATGGCAATGTTCTTGGTCAAACTCGGAAAAAACGTTTACTGCATAGCAAATCGAGCTACGCAATGGAACCCGAAAGGGATCATAGAGCAAACTAAGCAGTTGTTTCTTCAGAAACGAACAAGAGACACACGAGGCTACACAGGACATAAGTGCTATGTACACTCAAAGAAATGTGTGACTTTCCATGACAAAGTGTAGAGAATTGTATGTGGAAACCAACATAATGTATATTTACCGATTTCTTGTGCCTCGAAACGCAAACATTTTTCAAAAACGCATTTGCTTTACTGAACCAGAACAACTTTGGTTTGTACGGCTTGCCCTGTTCCTTGTTCTTGGTGAGTAGTCTAAGCTCCTTCGTGTATGTCGTCCTGATGCCCTTCACTTTTAACTTAACATCGTGCACGGTTAGCGATGGTATGTTGAGTTCTTTAATTATCTCCAAATAGGCACCGTCACGATCAGCCTTATTCTTGTAACTATCCAAGGAAGGATTCCACAGGCATTCCTGCCTCTCGTAAGCTTCTAGGAATGCTAGTACTCTGATATTTCGTATATCGCTGTACTTTGACATCTTGGTTGTGGGAAAATCCAAGCAATGCAAGGTATTATGCAGTCTGGGCGGACAGAAAATTTAAGTTGATAACCGTCTCTTGGTGAAATTTTTTAATTTTTATTGAATAATAAGGAATAGCTGATTGAATTGCGGGTATAGGACTGATTTGACAATTGACTGAAGTTGAATGCAGACGCCATGCAGTTTGGTTTGTACAGACGAGGAAAATGTCAATTGCACTTTGCTGCAATCTGCAAGAGGGTGTATGATTCATTCACAATGGAAGGAATATAAAATTTGATGTAATTGTCAGATCAGATCTTCGCCTAGACACTGCTGACGCGTATCCTTCAAATATCGCTTACAGTGGTATATTTTACTTTTTTATTAACTAGTTCCAGCGTGAAGAGGCATCTTTTAACCTTGTTCTCCAGTATTTCATAGACAATTCCAGAGAAAGATAGGAGCTACGATACGATGAGGCTCTAGGTTAAGCGGTTAATTGCATCCTTTGCGGGTGATATCGTTATTTATCATAACCGACAATCTCAGTGGTAAAAATATGCTAGACGAACACAATTATGAATCACAAATAGAATTTATGGCCAAACTGGTTGCCAGTGGGTATCTGGATACAGTTGACGGAATGTAAAGGTCATGATCTGCGAAAAAAGAGGGAGAACCCAACCATGGAAATTCAACGTCGTAATTAGAAATAACTTGAGAAACAGAGGGACGACATACAGGGAAAAACTGCATCCGCACAGAACAAGACAGGACTGAGTGGAGACATTTAGAAGAGGCCGAAGTCCGCATTTGGACAAGACATTTGGGACACTAAGCGGTTGGACTAGAAGTCAAACTTCTGCAAGCCGATGAATGTGTTGAAGAGTAGGTGTTCACGAAATATGCCGTCCATGGCCATATAGATGACATTTAGCTAAGAATATGTAAAAAAAAAATACTTCTGTGGGTTCACAAAAAATATAGCACAGAGGAGTGATTTTGAACGCACCCACTACATTCGTTTCGCAAAATAGTCAGTCACTACTGTGAATTCAACCGGCTTTTCAATTCTGACATTAGACACTGGCGGCAAACCGCATTTTCTGGATTGTAAACTCCGGCTAAAGGTGTTTTATTTATAAATTTCAGCCGAAAAAAATTAATTATCAATATGGGCGAAGGTATCATCGGTAGTGTAATAGCTAATCTTCTGATTCTCCTTAAAAAAAAAAATTCCTTCTCACCACAGCAATGCCAGAGGATATGTGGACCCCGTACAAGCATCTCTATAGGGTCATCGAGAGTTCAATAGCGAATCCCTCTAAACTAATTATACCGGAGTTGGAATCGGTTTTAAGAAAGCACAAGCAGAATTTCACTAGCATCCTGAGGAACCCGGTGAGTTAGAAATGGTAGACCTTCGTTGCAACCCAATATATTGTGCACTTTCCCACCACCAGCCGAAAAATGAGAACAATCGTACGCAACTAAGGCAGGGCATAACAGATGGCATTAACGTACCTGGACACGGTCACATGTTGCTTTCTAAGGATCTGGTGGACGAGAGCATTATCATCTCGGATATGTTTAATTTGGATGAATTTATTGCTTTGGAATTACTGTGCACAGCTCAGCGTCAGATGCCGCAACATCCAGGTCTGCCGCGTGGATTGGTGGCGATTTTGCTGTATTATGATGGTCGCAAGGCAATAGCCTGTTCGTTGAGAGATTTATTTCAAGCTAGCAGTGGTGTTTCATGGTGTACTGATGCGCCTAAAGAAGTGAGTTGCCTTTAATGATTCCTTCCCTTCGTATGTAGTCATGTACTTCTTCGTAGGTAACTTATTTGATAACATCGTTCAGCCAAAGTCTCGTTGAGGAGTCTAGCGTATTGGGACGGATTATAGAGCTATTGGAGCAATTGGATATTTCTTCAGAGCTCAGCATATTGACAAAGAATCGTGCACTAGGACCACCAAAACATCGTCGTCAGGTTCTTGATCTTTTCGAGGACATTCGCTTGGCGCTAGCGACAGCAATATTTAATTGGTCGGCCCAATGTGGACTACCGAAGAACATCGCAAAGAAATTAATGGAATATCTTTCAAAGTACAAGCCAACTGAACCCACTGGCGGCATGGATGATGTCACTATGACTCTGTTAATGGCTTTGCTTTATTCGTTTGATACAAGCGTGCTGCAACGACAGGAAGATAATGAACGAAGTGTTCAGAACTTACCAATTATAAATGAGACTGGCTACGCGCAGCATATATTCGAGGCGCTCCAGTCGGAGACCGCCTGGGAATGGGATAACCGACTGAAATCTATTGTGACATTTGCTTTTGGACTTTCAATGGCCAGTCTACGGCAAGCTCCGCAGAATCTTCAATTTTCTTCTGCTCGGGTGATCGATCGGGATGAACAGCTTGTAGATGAGGCCATTGCAACAAGGGTCTTTGATTTTATTCATTATTATCTACTGGACAGGGAGATCCTATTCAAGTAAGAGATACTTGCGTTTGTGTGTTGTATTGGATTTTATTTTGTTTTCTTTTCCAGGACTGAGTTCTTCTACCGTCGTGTGCACTCCATATTCACGGACTTCATAGATTTCATGCATTCAAAGGTTTGATACAGAGTTTTTCTTTAACAATATATTCTTCTTCACTTACGGAAAGAGCAACATTTGGCTCTGTCCCTGTGCTCCAATCGACTGTAGTCCATCGTTTTTGGATACATTTATAGACAAATGGCTACTTTTGATTGACATCGTCTATATTGAATCGAAATCACGAACCGTGATGCCACAATGCGCTGTCCTCTGATTTTGTTTTCGTAGATTTCCATTGGCTTTCGAACAATTTAGCTTTAACTGTCACCTTCTGATGGGATAGCACTCAGTTTTTTGCCGACAAAGTCCTCTACTTTACCAACTTACTAATCAACAGCGAATTCGGATGCTCTGTCCAACTTATATCACTTCTTCCCAGTGCTTGCGGGCTAAGCGTGGCAGAAAGTGATGGTGAGAGGTTGTATGTGCAGCACGTTTAGCTGCAGGACTTGAGAAATTTTAGATTAAGAGACACGATAGGCTTATGTGCTGTAGTTCTTGGACTTGGGTGTATCATTTTATTCACTAAAACTTTTTTCTCTCTCCCCAGGTTACCGAACTAAGAGGGCGCGCCGATGAAACAGCTCGAACTGTTCAAGGATTCGCCAAGGAAGGCTTAGATCCGCCACCAAATCTGGATCATAACTTCGAATTACTCATGTTGTCTATTGGGAAATTTTACGATGGCAATAAATCCGGCCTATCACTGAGCGTAGAATACTGGGGACCAATGGATATTCCTGCTAACTACGCCAAGACAACGTCACGTTCCGTCTCTTTGTTTAAGTTTATCCGTTTGGCGGGGGAGCTCTTACCACCGATTTTATTTGTTCCATATCTAAGAATGCTGGCAGGTCTGTCCAGTTGTGGACAATCGGCTCGAAATACTTTCAATTTACTGAAACAGGGATCCGGTTTATCTGGAAGCGCAACATTATCATGGGAACACTTTTTCAGTTCATTGGCCAGATACTATTCGTAAGTAGAAGGGAATGAATTTTTGAAACTGTTTATATGTTTGGAACTACTAATAGGAATCTACGTCAAGAACAATGCCCAGGAAGTGAGACAATCTACAGGAATCGTGTGCTGAATAGAAGTATAAATCCGCAGGAAATAGAGGGTTTGCATGCTGTGTTGGGTGTTATACGATCTGTTGCTACATATGACGAAATAGCAAGGGTAGCTCTGTGTGAACACCCGAATTGGGCACCATTGCATGTGTTGTTAGGTAAGAAAATATGAGGAATGTAGTCCGATTCGTGTTAACAATTCTGAACTATGTCGCAGGACTGCTGAGTTGTTCTGTGCCAATTAATTTGAAAGCCGACATTCTGTCGACATTGGCAGCTCTGGGAAAGTCTAAGGACACTGCCATACAATTGTGGAATAATCTAGAAGCATCGCAAATTATTGCCACAATTCCTACCACAAATACTTATGGTAAGTCAATGGAAACAGTTTTGTCATAACCGATTTAACGGGTATATGTTCCTTGCCTTAGTTGTGTGTGGATTGGAGGTTGAAATTGAGCAAAACGAATCACGTAATGAGACGTATCCCTTGTCGCAATCAGCTCTGGAGCTATTGTATTCTCTTTCATCGACTGCAGTTCCCCGGAATCTCGGCGGCGGATCGAGAAAACCTGGTCTAGATCCGTACTTAACGTTTGTTATTGATGCAATACTGCTTAAATTTTACAACAGGTGAGTGCATTTCTAAATGTAATTGCTTCATGCAAGCAAATAAGGATAGGGTGCGGTTAATTTTGTTGGTCTTATCTCTTCTGTAGAAACTACAAGAATCCTGCGGAAAAATGGGAAGTCGGTGAGAAGTGTTTAAAGTTGCTGCACTACTTCCTCAAGTCGTACGAGATAAACCCCGCTGACTTTACCGAAAATAAAGAAGAAAATGCACCACCGGGCTATCATATCATGCTTCAACTACAAACAAAGTCAGATACTTTACGTTTATTACTTCATATCATCGATGAGGCGCGGAATAGTCTCGATCAGTATCATCCGTTCTCGGGCAAATCAAAACTAGAAGAATGTGCTCTTCATTGTTTGAATATACTGGAATTGGGATTGTCCAACCAAGATTTGTACTTCGATGCACATTCCGTGGCGAATTGCTCAACATTACTGTCTGGTTTGAATAAAATCATGTTGGACGTTAATCCTAGAAGTGGTAAGCCAGATCATATACTAAATACAACAAAGTTTATGACCTACAACAGTTGGCTACCGCGACACGCTTTGGTTTGTGTAAAAATATTGAATATTGTGTCACGTCTACCGAATGTGAGTTCGCAAATATTGGGAATGTTTACACAAAATGAACGAATTCAAACTGAGATTCGGCATGGATTTGTGGAGAGTTTGGAGGGAGACCTTCCCACCTCGCTGACTGATGAAGTTGATGACGAGGGCAGGAATGAGGGGAAAATCGAATTGGAAATGAAGGTATATGTTCATGTGACACGGCGGAACAATAAATGAGTAATTTTCTATTTATTGCAGGAAGCAATTATTTGCCTGATTCAAGACTGTCTGCCGCAACCCGCTCCAAATGTTGCCCATTTCCTGTTGGGTTTTGATATAACGAAGGACATACGATCGACGCTTTTGCAAAAGCCAGGAGTGCTTGATTTTCCAAGCACTTGCACAAAATCACTAGTTTTTCTGTTAGATAATCATTTAGAGGTGAGTCTAAACTTATATTCTGTCGACATTTCGTCATAGCAAGCCTATTTCAGACGTTAAAGTCAAAGGTCGACTGCGATGCGGCATATGAAACCATTATAGAGAAAGCGTACGGACTCTTGTATTCATTGTGCTTCAATCATAGAACATCCGACACAATTCTACGGTTCCTGCGTACCTGTAACGACTTCCTATGCCGTCACATATCAGCATTGCCATTTAGAAAACACGAACGCTCACAAGTACTGAATCAAATGAGTTATCTCCTCAGATGCACTGCCATTGAATTGAAAATTACTGCTGCCAACAGCCAAATTACACGTTTCCAACACTTGTGTGAAATTCTTCTAGGTAAAGCCATTGTGAAACCATTGAATATGATTTAATCTAAATGGGTATCTCTCTCTTTAAGGTGTATCTGGGAACTCCAGTCAGGAAAACATTCCACTGGAACTTAGCCACTACTATTCCAGTCCACTTAGTGAGATGAAAACTTCATCCGACAAAGGGGCAAAACTATTGATTTGCAATTTGCTGGATTGTCTTGAATTCGAGGCAAAGTCTGTTGCGCATCCTAAGTGGGATTTCTTTGATAATTCCTTAACCGCACAAATTTTACAAGAATGTGAAATAAAATCGGAGCATGGACCAAAATTGATAAACATAAAGAAACTGCACGATATACTCAACGATGAATTGCACACTGTTCAGAATACGATTGCTTCTGGTCAGAGACAGTTGATTCTGAAGGAGATCGAGTCGGTTTTGTTGTTTGCGTTGAAGGTGAACGAACAGAAGAATAAAAGTTTTGCTACAGTCAAGTTCATGGAGGCTTGGGGGCAGGTAAATTAAGGAATTTGTTTGGATTGATTGCTGTTTTTAACTAGAACACTTATTTTCAAAGGTTACGGAAGTGTTATTCAGCTGTGCACCAGTGCCTGCTTTACCTATCGAAGTGAAACAGGAACTTATCATTGAAATCCTTCAATATATTCTAAGTAAAGTTGTGCCAGTGCAGGTGCTTTTGGAACTGGCCAATATATCATCGGGCACAGTGCTCTTGCTTCTGGTTAACTTGAGGTACTGCTACGTTCAGAAGTCCATAGTGCAAAAGGAGTCAGGTAAGAAGAATTTCCATAACACTTAAGCAGGGAGATACCATACAGAATTGTATGCAGAATGAATAGTTTTTGGATGGCAAAAGAAAAGTCATCTTGCTTAGAGTTAACAGTAATTCGCTGTAATTCAGTCTGATATTGGCCCGTTTTCGATTTCAAAGGCTTTTGAAACCATGCTGTTTTTCCATTGCATGACTTTTACTAGGTTTGTCTCGTTAATCGACTGTGGATCGAGTTCAGAATTGTACCTGTCGCCATCCCTCTAGTTCTCTCACTTTATCAAGTTACTCAGTTCTGAATTACTCGATTGGATTAGCCACTCGTTTGCTCTTACATTTATGAATTCTATGGACTAGGATTCAAGGCAGCCTGGTCGTCGATTTGTTTTTTTCTTGTTTTAGACTACGAATCACGCTTGTAGCAGAGTTTTCGTTAGGAAATGCGGTCCCAAACCTGCCACCATCTACTGAATGTATACTACCATAGACCAATTCTTACTTACGGAAGTCTGGCCTGTGGCCTTTTACCGCAAAACCCATAAACCTGAACATCTTTACATGAATCCAACGACTGGAGTGCAATCAGAACTATTCCCATTGCTGCTTTTGAAACCATGCTCGGTATACTGCTGCCCTTCGTTTACAACAAACCGGGATGTGCAAAGGCTACCATACCGGGCACAGTACCATCGCCAAGTGGTCTACTGTGATCGCGTCCTCGGACTCCATCCGCCCTCACATATTTTCACCTAATCCTTTACTCCACATTACCTTCCTAAGAGAACTGTCTGTATATCCATCTTCAAGGACGAAGGCCTGAGGTACAGGCTCAGAAATCTTCTCTGAGGAACCACAGATTGTGCGAACCATAAAACTCCCCAACTACGCGAGTGTTTTTCAGGCGGAAATATATGGTATCACCGATGCCTGCAGGAGCTTATCTACTCTGCAAAACAACGACCATATTGACCTATACATACATACATCGACAGCCAGGCAGCATCAAAGCCACCACTTCCATTACAACCAATTCAAAACTGGTCAAACAATGTAAAGAAGAGTTCAAATCCCTAAGCTCTACGCCTAGCATTACGCTTTGATGGATCCCGGGACATTAGGACTTCCAAGGGAACGAAAGCGCGGATGAACTAGCGAGAATCAAGTGACATGCCGACGGACCACTCGGTACGACCGCCCATTAGCCTCCTTTCCTCTAGGATCTCAACATATAACCCTTCTCATCGGCGTCCTCAAGGCCACAACCTAATGGCGGCGCACCTCAATAGAATGAGTTTTAACGGGTCAGACCTATGCAGAGAGAGGCTGCGGCAACACTGATGTGGAGGAAGACCCGACACACTTCCTCCATGCCCAAGTCGCAGAATCAGACACCAAACCTTTGGGAAACATTGGCTAACATGCCGCCTAAAAGCAGGAGGCCCGCTACCGCTATGAATTAATGAGTTTAAATTTCGGTCTTCCTTAAGATATTGGATCCGTTCATATCCGAGTAAGTCTGCTCCCTTCTCATGGTGTTGCAGTCACCCCCTTAACCTAACCTAACCCAACCCAGACTACGAGTACATAGATAGGTATGGTCAAGCGGTGACTACAGCCAAAGAGGTACATTCACACTGGGATCTCGACGGATCCATTGTGTTCTAAGGAGTGGGAAACCTAAAAAAAAAAAAGAGAACAAGAATTAGTCCAACAGATTAATCCATGGCAAGAGCAGCCAGTGGATAGTGTTAGCTAGTTCATCGAAAGATATTTTCCGAAAAGTATCTGATTCTGCTGAGGTTTGGGCATTCGCAAAAGTACGTTGTGTCTTCCTCTATCTGTGTGTCGCCGCAGTCTTTGCATAGGTCTGTGCTGCTGATTCGCATTCTTCTTAGATGGGCCGCCATTGGGCCCGATAATAAAGAAGGGTCAGCTGTAGTCTATTGAGGAGTTCTGTGATCCTTTTGTCGTTGTATTACTTCCAAAGTAGCCTCGAAACCACTTAGCATTGGTCATATTGCTGAAGTCGGAGGAGATTATGGAAGTAAAGAGGCTGATTTGACCGAGTGATCCGTTGGAATGTCCTTTGATTCCAGGTCTGTTCTAGCTAACTCATCGGCCATCAGGAATTCAATGGACTATATTCTTAGTGGGATGTGTCGCGAGATGTTGATGCGTTTTTCTGGATCTTGGTTTGCCCTATAAAGTGGTTTGTCTTATCTTCTTATCCACATTTGTTCTCGATCCACTATTTGATTTTAGATGTCTCTGTACCCTTCAGTATCTCTTAGCTGTGTGATGTGGGGTTTCTTCTCGTTGGGTAGTCCTACACAAAGAAAATGTTTAACCTCACGATTGCCACTCTGAATTTTCTCACTTTAGGAGTATATTCACTGAAATACAGTGAAATCGTCGTTAAAACAGCGATGGTGCCAGCTTTTCTGTCTGTTAAAGGGAGCGTAAAATGTGTGTCCGCCTAACAGAGGTGTCCGCAATGGGAGATTTCACTGTATAGCATTTGTACAACTGAAATGAAACTGTCATACATTTTTTTCTTTATTTCATTTTAATATTGTGCAAAAATAGTTCTGTGGTACACCAAAAAATGTCCTTAAATCCTACGCGATCTCTAGGTATCAAGCGTAGTTCGGAGCCATGTTTCAGGAAAACATTGCCGGCTTTTTGCTGCGGGCTGATTCCAATGCCATCCTCCGTGATTATTGCACTAGTTGCAGGTGGCACCTTAAATTCTTCAGCAGCAAAGTGAAGGACTGCTGTGAATGGTGTTCCCTCTGGGACACTCAGTACTTTGTATGGGAGTTTTGGATCCGATGTGAGAGTGATTTTAAATGTGACCTTTTGACTCATGACGCTGAAATGTGTTTATTTTCCCCTCCCTCTTGATTGGTCCTTTGAAATTTTCTTTTGTTCAAACCGTGAATAATTTTTTTTCACTGAAGGGAAGCAAAACAACTAAAATTATGCAAATTACCATTCCTATTCCACTTCTCAGTAACTTACAAGTTGTTGCAGCTGTCTTCTTTGAAAATACGGGATGGAGGTGTTATTTTTCATTTGCTCCACAGGTTGCTTATTTTTTTCTTTCCTTCCTATGTTGAGTTTGTTTCAGCATTAGTGTGTATCCGTCAGTTTTATTTCATATTAGCCAACTCACAGAAGCAAAAGAAAAATTCACAGAACAGTAGAAGTGAAGATTTTGTTTACTTACAGCTTCTTTCTGATGTACACATCAGTTTCACGAGAAACTGGACTGTGTTGGTGTACTACGCATTTATTCCCGAAAATACACACACACACGCATAAAGTTTTATAGGACAAAAGCGCTATTTATGTACGGCTTGGGATAATGGAAAGTTGTTGTGCAGAAGTTGTGTATTGACTGCGGATACTTGAAGTTTCTGGAAAGAACTTGTACTAACTGGTACATTTCAGGCAATTAAACGGGGAAGGATGCCAAGAACTGTGGAGTAGAGAATTCCGCACTGCTTTGAGGCAACTTTTTTGTTGCTACTTCAAGTGCAGTCGCACACGGATCTCGACGGATCCATTGTGTAGCTTTGTGGTGCTGATTCTCATTCTTCTAAGGTGAGCTGCCATGAGCCTTGCGTTGGCCATGTTGTGAAAATCCGAAGGGATTTTGGATATGAGAAGACTGATGGATGTTAGGACGAGTTATCTGTTGGTAGGTGGTTTGATTGGGAACCTTTTCTGGCTAGTTCATCGGTCTTTTCTGGGTAGCTCATCGGCCTTTTCATTCTCTTCGAACTTCATGAGTATCGCGAAATCCGGCAGAGCGTTATGCTGTGCCTCGAGCTTATGTATATGAGTTCCTCTTTAGACTTCTTGAGCAATTTGGAATTGGTTGGAGTAGAAGTGATGGCTGCTTGGCTGTCTATGTGCATGTCCATGACAATAATGATGTGCAGGGTTGGTAAAACTCTGTACGGCCTGGTGGTACCATATTTTTCCGCTTTGAGTCAGTACCTTCGTCCGGTTTTGATGACTTCACCATTGGTCCACCTCTCTCTAGAGAGAAATTTGGAGTCCAGGTTAAGGTTGAAATCTATGTAGGAGGTAAAGTAGTCAGAAGGCGCATTAGGTGATGGTAATGTGTCCGATTTGATTGCTATTCAACATCCAGGTGTGTTGGAGGCGAAGAGATCCAGTGATGATTGCTATACACGCTGGACGTTGAATACTTATGAGGGTGTTCAGGTTTGTGGTTTTTGCGACACTAAGCCAGGCAGTCGTATGTGAGGATAGGTCTAAAGATGGCGGTGTACATCCAATTGATGGTGGCTGGTTTTGGTCCCCAATGTATGCGAAACATTCTGCTGTATGAGTGCAAAGCTGGGCAGATGAGACGTCTTAATTTGAAGCGAATGTAGATGTTTAGTATTTTTTTTCTAAGGTTTTAAGCAGGCAAGATCTTAAGCCTCTCAGTGACCAAAGACTGATAATTTTGTGCATTGCTTTAGCTTTACTTCGATAATGCATGTTCCGTCCGGTTTAATCTGCTAAATAATGTTTGAACACATCCTTTCCTTCTATTCTACAGATCAGAACGATAACCGCAACCTCTCCACATTCACTGGGAACGGAAAATTATTATCGAAATCCAATACACTCAGCCTTAAGTTCATTTTGCGAAACATCGTCGAGTGGATTATTGTCAGCGGTGTGGCTTCGCAAAAGCTGCGAATCAACTTGTACGCCTCGCTTCTAAACTTCATGCACATAGTTAAGGGAAATTCATCAGAAGCTGCAGCTGTAAAAACCGACGATGAACAGTAAGTACATCCTAACTCCTGTACGTTTAATAGTGAGCTTCACATTATATTGAATTCCAGTTACATTTCTCGTCTTGATCGGTCAATGTTTGCCACGGATGAGAGTGGATATCCAAGCGAGTCGAATCAAGTGCAGATGACAATCGAAGTATTCACATCATTCGGAGACAAATTAATCGACATTCTGTGCCATGATTGCATAGGGGGACATGATATCTGTAAAATGTCCGCACTGTCGTGCATTGATACTTTGCTTGATTTGGACTCGCTGACAAGTTTCATAAACTTTATTGCAAAGCGTGGCTATTTATCACATCTAATTGATAGTCTATTGAAGTCTGATGACAGCTTATGCCGGGTCTTACGGAATACGCCCGAGAATATGCGTGCGTTGTACGTTTATGAATCAAAAATGGCGATGTTGGCTCGTGTAGCCGGTTCGCATGTGGGAGCTGAACTTCTTTTGGAAGATAAAATCTTAGGGGTGCTTGCAGGAATGAAGGTGTTTGATATGCATCCAGACTTTCAAATAAATAGTTTTTCACGTAACAAGCATGGCGAGTCATTTGTGCCACCTATCGAAGCGCGATATCAGCAAATTCTCTTCCCTGCTTTGAATTTGTGTGATGCAATCATTTCAACGCTCGGACCAGAAAACCATTCGGCTGTCTCTCAAGTTATGCATTTCTTACTGTCTCACGGCGATATGATAGAAATCATATTGCGAGCTGGCACTCCATTTTTGGATCTTGGTTTGCTGCAAGAGCTTTCTGCAATCACTGGGTTGATTGCACGTACTACGAATCAGGTTAGTAAACTGTTGTAACTACCCTGCATCGGCTTTAATGTATTTTTTCAGGAATTTTGTGCTTTGGCTGATCCCAACTTCAACCAAGAAATCGGAGTGCATCTTTACCGTATGCAACGACTTATGTTATCGCTGTTCCCTCGTTTCGTAATTAGTGAAACGACTTTGAAAGAGATGCAGAAACCAGAAAATATGATGTACGTTCCAACAGACAAAAATAAGGCTCTACAAGTGAAATACTTCTTGGAAACGGCTTCGAACTTGGCCCTCTATTGCCGGAATGCCATAGCGAATCATTCCGCGGATCATCGTGCGACGGGAATCCTATTCTCGCCCAGTATTACAGATTCAATTCAGAGGTAACTTAGCATTTATGTAGACTTCACAGAATGTACTTACGTATCATTTTTTTAGGAACGAAAACCGTAGTGGAACTCTAGAAATATCTCCGAGTTTAGCAATTGTTCTCAATCAACTGAAAAACTCAGTTGAATACTACAATCGGCAGAAATCGATCTATGAAAACCTAATCCGACAACGAACATCTCTGTCAAACATTGGTCTGGATTCCGCCGGTATATACACATCTTTCAGACAAAATCCCAGCATTTATATACCACAAACTCTTTACAGCTCGGTCAAATTATGCCGACATATCCGAGCGGCTAGCCGAGAAGCAAAATGAATTGAATAGTTGTGCATTTATTACCGAGCAGTGTTTGTACCTTCTGTGGACACATCTGGACTTCTATATGAGACGCACAATTCCTGTCAACACTCTTCAGTTTAACAAAACGGTGCCATTTTCGTCAGATAGTAAGTCAAAATGTTGCGATAGTCCAATTCGATCGAAATCGATAATAACTGAGAAATTTTCTTTAGGTTTTGTTTCGTCATCAGTTGAGGCCAATTGGCGAGTTTCTTCAGATGACATAAGCTACCTCAAGAAGGACCTAGTATCTATATTCAATGAAACATTCAGTAAACAACTAATATCGACAGCGCAGACCCAGGCAGTGGCAGACAAAGGATTCACTGAAGCTCTGCTAAGACGTATAAAATGTTTAATACAATTTGTGCCGGTTAACTAATGATGTGTGAAAAGTAAAATGTCTTATTTTTGTTGTATTTTCATTCTTATTAATAAAAAAAACAGTCAAGTAAATTTTCAATAAGATTTTGCTAGAAATAACTCTCCGTCGGTCAGGTATGGAGATAAGCCCGAAGAGTTGTTCCTCTTACTACAGGCCTTCAGGAGGATATCACACCTAATTCTAACTGCTACCTATCTAACCTATATACCTTCATAACGATGACCGTTCCCTTCAGTCCGTCGAGGGGAAATAACCCTAACCTACTAAACTATCTGAACTATATGCAAGCTTCGCCACAATGCCCTTCCCTCCACAGTCCGTAGAGGGGAAATAATACTAAACGCAAAAAAAAATTGCGTTAACTATCCGGTATCCATAAGGTATTCTGCTGTGACTGGATTAAAATGGTCACCATGCGGCAGCCACATCACAATATCACGACGCGGTACAACAGTAAAAAACCCGAGATTCAGTTAAAATCAAACAGGCTGATTGACGAACTTACTAATTGAGCAAGAAGGCGACAAACCGGGGACCACAACTGGGAGGCGAGACCCACAAGCAATATTACCAACTGACTGCTCCCTCATATGGACTGACTAACTACTACCATAGAGCAAGAGAGTTGAGAAACCAAGGAGCCGTTTGTCATATGACAAAAAAACCTACTGAATCGAAAAATCAGAAAAAAATAATTTATTTTCCATTTTTTAATCAGAATTCAAAAAAAATATTTACCTTTCTCGACTCAGATCTTTTCCTCCAAGACATGTTCACGCCAGCTCATACCCCGACCTACTACAAGGAAAAATCTGAAAAATATTAATTTATTTTAATTCTGTAAGCAAACTCAAAAAAAAGTATTTACCTTCCTCGAGTCCGATTTTTTAATCCAAGACATGTTCAGGACAGCTCAGACCCCGAGATACTGCAACGAACAATCTGAAAAATATTAATTTATTTCAATTCTGTAAGCAAAACTCAAAAAAAGTATTTATCTTCCTCGAGTCCGATTTTTTAATCCAAGACATGTTCACGCCAGCTCAGACCCCAACATACTGCAATAAAAATTCAGAAAAAAATTAATTTATTTCAATTCTGTAAGCAAAACTCAAAAAAAATATTTACCTTCCTCGACTCCGATTTTTTCCTCCAAGACATGTTCAGGACAGCTCAGACCCCGAGATACTGCAACGAACAATCTGAAAAATATTAATTTATTTCAATTCTGTAAGCAAAACTCAAAAAAAATATTTACCATCCTCGACATCGATTTTTTTCATCCAAGATTTGTTCGCGCCAGCTTATACCCCGACCTACTGCAACGAAAGATCAGAAACATTCCAATTTTTTCCTCCAAGACATGTTCACGCCACCTCAGACCTACTGCAACGGAAGATCTGAAAAATTCCGATTTTTCAATCCAAGACATGTCCACGCCTTTATTTACCTTCCTCGACTCCGATTTTTTCCTCCAAGACATGTTCAGGCCAGCTCAGACCCCGACATACTACAACGAAAAATCGGAAAAATATAAATTTATTTCAAGTCTGTAAGCAAACCCAAAAAAAGGATTTACCTTCCTCGACTCCGAATTTTTCCTCCAAGATATATTCACGCCAGCTCAGACCCCGACCTACTGCAACGAAAAATGTGAAAAATATTAATTTATTTCAATTCTGTAAGCAAAACTCAAAAAAAGTATTTACCTTCCTCGACTCCGATTTTTTCCTCCAAGACATGTTCACGCCAGCTCAGATCCCGACCTACTGCAACGACAGATCTGAAAAATTCCGATTTTTTCCTCCAAGACATGTTTACGCCAGCTCAGACCCCGACATACTGCAACGAAAAATCTGAAAAATATTAATTTATTTCAATTCTGTAAGCAAACTCAAAAAAAGTATTTACCTTCCTCGACTCCGATTTTTTCCCCCAAGATATGTGTACGCCAGCTCAGACCCCGACCTGCTGCAATAAAAATTCAGAAAAATATTAATTTATTTCAATTCTGTAAGCAAACTCAAAAAAAGTATTTACCTTCCTCGACTCCGATTTTTTCCCCCAAGATATGTGTACGCCAGCTCAGACCCCGACCTGCTGCAATAAAAATTCAGAAAAATATTAATTTATTTCAATTCTGTAAGCAAAACGCAAAAAAAGTATTTACCTTCCTCGACTCCGATTTTTTCCTCCAAGACATATTCACGCCAGCTCAGACCCCGACATACTGCAACGAAAAATCTGAAAAATATTAATTTGTTTCAATTCTGTAGGCAAAACTCAAAAAAGTATTTACCTTCCTCGACTCCGATTTTTTCCCCCAAGATATGTGTACGCCAGCTCAGACCCCGACCTGCTGCAATAAAAATTCAGAAAAATATTAATTTATTTCAATTCTGTAAGCAAACTCAAAAAAAGTATTTACCTTCCTCGACTCCGATTTTTTCCTCCAAGACATGTTCACGACAGTTCAGACCCCGACCTACTGCAACGATAAATCTGAAAAATTCAGATTTTTTCCTCCAAGACATGTTCACGCCAGCTTAGACCCGACCTACTGCAACGATAAATCTGAAAAATATTAATTTATTTCAATTCTGTAAGCAAAACTCAAAAAAAGTATTTACCTTCCTCGACTCCGATTTTTTCCTCCAAGATATGTGTACGCCAGCTCAGACCCCGACCTGCTGCAATAAAAATTCAGAAAATATTAATTTGTTTCAATTCTGTAGGCAAAACTCAAAAAAGTATTTACCTTCCTCGACTCCGATTTTTTCCCCCAAGATATGTGTACGCCAGCTCAGACCCCGACCTGCTGCAATAAAAATTCAGAAAAATATTAATTTATTTCAATTCTGTAAGCAAAACTCAAAAAAAGTATTTACCTTCCTCGACTCCGATTTTTTCCCCCAAGATATGTGTACGCCAGCTCAGACCCCGACCTGCTGCAATAAAAATTCAGAAAAAATTAATTTATTTCAATTCTGTAAGCAAACTCAAAAAAAGTATTTACCTTCCTCGACTCCGATTTTTTCCTCCAAGACATGTTCACGACAGTTCAGACCCCGACCTACTGCAACGATAAATCTGAAAAATTCAGATTTTTTCCTCCAAGACATGTTCACGCCAGCTTAGGCCCGACCTACTGCAACGATAAATCTGAAAAATATTAATTTATTTCAATTCTGTAAGCAAAACTAAAAAAAAGGATTTACCTTCCTCGACTCCGATTTTTTCCTCCAAGACATGTTCACGACAGCTCAGATCCCGACCTACTGCAACGAAAAATCTGAAAAATATTAATTTACTTCAATTCTGTAAGCAAAACTCAAAGAAAGTATTTACCTTCCTCGACTCCGATTTTTTCCTCCAAGACATGTTCACGACAGTTCAGACCCCGACCTACTGCAACGATAAATCTGAAAAATTCAGATTTTTTCCTCCAAGACATGTTCACGACAGCTCAGATCCCGACCTACTGCAACGAAAAATCTGAAAAATATTAATTTACTTCAATTCTGTAAGCAAAACTCAAAGAAAGTATTTACCTTCCTCAACTCCGATTTTTTCCTCCAAGATATGTGTACGCCAGCTCAGACCCCCACCTGCTGCAATAAAAATTCAGAAAAATATTAATTTATTTCAATTCTGTAAGCAAAACGCAAAAAAAGTATTTACCTTCCTCGACTCCGATTTTTTCCTCCAAGACATGTTCACGACAGTTCAGACCCCGACCTACTGCAACGATAAATCTGAAAAATTCAGATTTTTTCCTCCAAGACATGTTCACGACAGCTCAGATCCCGACCTACTGCAACGAAAAATCTGAAAAATATTAATTTACTTCAATTCTGTAAGCAAAACTCAAAGAAAGTATTTACCTTCCTCGACTCCGATTTTTTCCTCCAAGACATGTTCACGACAGTTCAGACCCCGACCTACTGCAACGATAAATCTGAAAAATTCAGATTTTTTCCTCCAAGACATGTTCACGACAGCTCAGATCCCGACCTACTGCAACGAAAAATCTGAAAAATATTAATTTACTTCAATTCTGTAAGCAAAACTCAAAGAAAGTATTTACCTTCCTCGACTCCGATTTTTTCCTCCAAGATATGTGTACGCCAGCTCAGACCCCCACCTGCTGCAATAAAAATTCAGAAAAATATTAATTTATTTCAATTCTGTAAGCAAAACGCAAAAAAAGTATTTACCTTCCTCGACTCCGATTTTTTCCTCCAAGACATATTCACGCCAGCTCAGACCCCGACATACTGCAACGAAAAATGTGAAAAATATTAATTTATTTCAATTCTGTAAGCAAAACTCAAAAAAAGTATTTACCTTCCTCGACTCCGATTTTTTCCCCCAAGATATGTGTACGCCAGCTCAGACCCCGACCTGCTGCAATAAAAATTCAGAAAAATATTAATTTATTTCAATTCTGTAAGCAAAACGCAAAAAAAGTATTTACCTTCCTCGACTCCGATTTTTTCCTCCAAGACATATTCACGCCAGCTCAGACCCCGACATACTGCAACGAAAAATCTGAAAAATATTAATTTGTTTCAATTCTGTAGGCAAAACTCAAAAAAGTATTTACCTTCCTCGACTCCGATTTTTTCCCCCAAGATATGTGTACGCCAGCTCAGACCCCGACCTGCTGCAATAAAAATTCAGAAAAATATTAATTTATTTCAATTCTGTAAGCAAACTCAAAAAAAGTATTTACCTTCCTCGACTCCGATTTTTTCCTCCAAGACATGTTCACGACAGTTCAGACCCCGACCTACTGCAACGATAAATCTGAAAAATTCAGATTTTTTCCTCCAAGACATGTTCACGCCAGCTTAGACCCGACCTACTGCAACGATAAATCTGAAAAATATTAATTTATTTCAATTCTGTAAGCAAAACTCAAAAAAAGTATTTACCTTCCTCGACTCCGATTTTTTCCTCCAAGATATGTGTACGCCAGCTCAGACCCCGACCTGCTGCAATAAAAATTCAGAAAATATTAATTTGTTTCAATTCTGTAGGCAAAACTCAAAAAAGTATTTACCTTCCTCGACTCCGATTTTTTCCCCCAAGATATGTGTACGCCAGCTCAGACCCCGACCTGCTGCAATAAAAATTCAGAAAAATATTAATTTATTTCAATTCTGTAAGCAAAACTCAAAAAAAGTATTTACCTTCCTCGACTCCGATTTTTTCCCCCAAGATATGTGTACGCCAGCTCAGACCCCGACCTGCTGCAATAAAAATTCAGAAAAAATTAATTTATTTCAATTCTGTAAGCAAACTCAAAAAAAGTATTTACCTTCCTCGACTCCGATTTTTTCCTCCAAGACATGTTCACGACAGTTCAGACCCCGACCTACTGCAACGATAAATCTGAAAAATTCAGATTTTTTCCTCCAAGACATGTTCACGCCAGCTTAGGCCCGACCTACTGCAACGATAAATCTGAAAAATATTAATTTATTTCAATTCTGTAAGCAAAACTAAAAAAAAGGATTTACCTTCCTCGACTCCGATTTTTTCCTCGAAGACATGTTCACGACAGCTCAGATCCCGACCTACTGCAACGAAAAATCTGAAAAATATTAATTTACTTCAATTCTGTAAGCAAAACTCAAAGAAAGTATTTACCTTCCTCGACTCCGATTTTTTCCTCCAAGACATGTTCACGACAGTTCAGACCCCGACCTACTGCAACGATAAATCTGAAAAATTCAGATTTTTTCCTCTAAGACATGTTCACGACAGCTCAGATCCCGACCTACTGCAACGAAAAATCTGAAAAATATTAATTTACTTCAATTCTGTAAGCAAAACTCAAAGAAAGTATTTACCTTCCTCGACTCCGATTTTTTCCTCCAAGATATGTGTACGCCAGCTCAGACCCCGACCTGCTGCAATAAAAATTCAGAAAAAATTAATTTATTTCAATTCTGTAAGCAAACTCAAAAAAAGTATTTACCTTCCTCGACTCCGATTTTTTCCTCCAAGACATGTTCACGCCAGCTCAGATCCCGACCTACTGCATCGACAGATCTGAAAAATTCCGATTTTTTCCTCCAAGACTTGTTCACGCCAGCTCAGACCCCGACCTACTGCAACGAAAAATGTGAAAAATATTAATTTATTTCAATTCTGTAAGCAAAACTCAAAAAAAGTATTTACCTTCCTCGACTCCGATTTTTTCCCCCAAGATATGTGTACGCCAGCTCAGACCCCGACCTGCTGCAATAAAAATTCAGAAAAAATTAATTTATTTCAATTCTGTAAGCAAACTCAAAAAAAGTATTTACCTTCCTCGACTCCGATTTTTTCCTCCAAGACATGTTCACGCCAGCTCAGATCCCGACCTACTGCATCGACAGATCTGAAAAATTCCGATTTTTTCCTCCAAGACTTGTTCACGCCAGCTCAGACCCCGACCTACTGCAACGAAAAATGTGAAAAATATTAATTTATTTCAATTCTGTAAGCAAACTCAAAAAAAGTATTTACCTTCCTCGACTCCGATTTTTTCCTCCAAGACATGTTCACGACAGTTCAGACCCCGACCTACTGCAACGATAAATCTGAAAAATTCAGATTTTTTCCTCCAAGACATGTTCACGCCAGCTTAGGCCCGACCTACTGCAACGATAAATCTGAAAAATATTAATTTATTTCAATTCTGTAAGCAAAACTCAAAAAAAGAATTTACCTTCCTCGACTCCGATTTTTTCCTCCAAGACATGTTCACGCCAGCTCAGACCCCGACTTACTGCAACGATAAATCTGAAAAATATTAATTTATTTCAATTCTGTAAGCAAACTCAAAAAATGTATTTACCTTCCTCGACTCCGATTTTTTCCTCCAAGACATGTTCACGACAGTTCAGACCCCGACCTACTGCAACGATAAATCTGAAAAATTCAGATTTTTTCCTCCAAGACATGTTCACGCCAGCTTAGACCCGACCTACTGCAACGAAAAATCTGAAAAATATTAATTTATTTCAATTCTGTAAGCAAACTCAAAAAAAGTATTTACCTTCCTCGACTCCGATTTTTTCCTCCAAGACATGTTCACGACAGTTCAGACCCCGACCTACTGCAACGATAAATCTGAAAAATTCAGATTTTTTCCTCCAAGACATGTTCACGCCAGCTTAGGCCCGACCTACTGCAACGATAAATCTGAAAAATATTAATTTATTTCAATTCTGTAAGCAAAACTCAAAAAAAGAATTTACCTTCCTCGACTCCGATTTTTTCCTCCAAGACATGTTCACGCCAGCTCAGACCCCGACTTACTGCAACGATAAATCTGAAAAATTCAAATTTTTTCCTTCAAGACATGTTCACGCCAGCTTAGACCCGACCTACTGCAACGAAAAATCTGAAAAATATTAATTTACTTCAATTCTGTAAGCAAAACTCAAAGAAAGTATTTACCTTCCTCGACTCCGATTTTTTCCTCCAAGACATGTTCACGGCAGCTCAGATCCCGACCTACTGCAACGAAAAATCTGAAAAATATTAATTTACTTCAATTCTGTAAGCAAAACTCAAAAAAAGTATTTACCTTCCTCGACTCCGATTTTTTCCTCCAAGACATGTTCACGCCAGCTTAGACCCGACCTACTGCAACGATAAATCTGAAAAATATTAATTTATTTCAATTCTGTAAGCAAAACTCAAAAAAAGTATTTACCTTCCTCGACTCCGATTTTTTCCTCCAAGACATGTTCACGCCAGCTCAGACCCCGACTTACTGCAACGATAAATCTGAAAAATTCAAATTTTTTCCTTCAAGACATGTTCACGCCAGCTTAGACCCGACCTACTGCAACGAAAAATCTGAAAAATATTAATTTACTTCAATTCTGTAAGCAAAACTCAAAGAAAGTATTTACCTTCCTCGACTCCGATTTTTTCCTCCAAGACATGTTCACGCCAGCTCAGACCCCGACATACTGCAATAAAAATTCAGAAAAAAATTAATTCATTTCAATTCTGTAAGCAAAACTCAAAAAAAATATTTACCATCCTCGACATCGATTTTTTCCTCCAAGACATGTTTACGCCAGCTCAGACCCCGACATACTGCAACGAAAAATCTGAAAAATATTAATTTATTTCAATTCTGTAAGCAAACTCAAAAAAAATATTTACCTTCCTCGACTCCGAATTTTTCCTCCAAGACATGTTCACGCCAGCTCAGACCCCGACATACTGCAATAAAAATTCAGAAAAAAATTAATTCATTTCAATTCTGTAAGCAAAACTCAAAAAAAATATTTACCATCCTCGACATCGATTTTTTCCTCCAAGACATGTTTACGCCAGCTCAGACCCCGACCTACTGCAACGATAAATCTGAAAAATTCAGATTTTTTCCTTCAAGACATGTTCACGCCAGCTTAGACCCGACCTACTGCAACGATAAATCTGAAAAATATTAATTTATTTCAATTCTGTAAGCAAAACTCAAAAAAAGTATTTACCTTCCTCGACTCCGATTTTTTCCTCCAAGACATGTTCACGACAGCTCAGATCCCGACCTACTGCAACGAAAAATCTGAAAAATATTAATTTACTTCAATTCTGTAAGCAAAACTCAAAAAAAGTATTTACCTTCCTCGACTCCGATTTTTTCCTCCAAGACATGTTCACGCCAGCTCAGACCCCGACTTACTGCAACGATAAATCTGAAAAATTCAAATTTTTTCCTTCAAGACATGTTCACGCCAGCTTAGACCCGACCTACTGCAACGAAAAATCTGAAAAATATTAATTTACTTCAATTCTGTAAGCAAAACTCAAAGAAAGTATTTACCTTCCTCGACTCCGATTTTTTCCTCCAAGACATGTTCACGGCAGCTCAGATCCCGACCTACTGCAACGAAAAATCTGAAAAATATTAATTTACTTCAATTCTGTAAGCAAAACTCAAAAAAAGTATTTACCTTCCTCGACTCCGATTTTTTCCTCCAAGAAATGTTCACGCCAGCTTAGACCCGACCTACTGCAACGATAAATCTGAAAAATATTAATTTATTTCAATTCTGTAAGCAAAACTCAAAAAAAGTATTTACCTTCCTCGACTCCGATTTTTTCCTCCAAGACATGTTCACGCCAGCTCAGACCCCGACTTACTGCAACGATAAATCTGAAAAATTCAAATTTTTTCCTTCAAGACATGTTCACGCCAGCTTAGACCCGACCTACTGCAACGAAAAATCTGAAAAATATTAATTTACTTCAATTCTGTAAGCAAAACTCAAAAAAGTATTTACCTTCCTCGACTCCGATTTTTTCCTCCAAGACATGTTCACGCCAGCTTAGACCCGACCTACTGCAACGATAAATCTGAAAAATATTAATTTATTTCAATTCTGTAAGCAAAACTCCAAAAAAGTATTTACCTTCCTCGACTCCGATTTTTTCCTCCAAGACATGTTCACGACAGCTCAGATCCCGACCTACTGCAACGAAAAATCTGAAAAATATTAATTTACTTCAATTCTGTAAGCAAAACTCAAAAAAAGTATTTACCTTCCTCGACTCCGATTTTTTCCTCCAAGACATGTTCACGCCAGCTTAGACCCGACCTACTGCAACGATAAATCTGAAAAATATTAATTTATTTCAATTCTGTAAGCAAAACTCAAAAAAAGTATTTACCTTCCTCGACTCCGATTTTTTCCTCCAAGACATGTTCACGCCAGCTCAGACCCCGACATACTGCAACGAAAAATCTGAAAAATATTTATTTATTTCAATTCTGTAAGCAAAACTCAAAAAAAGTATTTACCTTCGTCGACTCCGATTTTTTCCTCCAAGACATGTTCACGACAGTTCAGACCCCGACCTACTGCAACGATAAATCTGAAAAATTCAGATTTTTTCCTCCAAGACATGTTCACGCCAGCTTAGACCCGACCTACTGCAACGAAAAATCTGAAAAATAGTAATTTATTTCAATTCTGTAAGCAAAACTCAAAAAAAGTATTTACCTTCCTCGACTCCGATTTTTTCCTCCAAGCCATGTTCACGACAGTTCAGACCCCGACCTACTGCAACGATAAATCTGAAAAATTCAGATTTTTTCCTCCAAGACATGTTCACGCCAGCTTAGACCCGACCTACTGCAACGAAAAATCTAAAAAATATTAATTTATTTCAAATCTGTAAGCAAACTCAAAAAAAATATTTACCTCCCTCGACTCCGATTTTTTCCTCCAAGACATGTTCACGACAGTTCAGACCCCGACCTACTGCAACGATAAATCTGAAATATTCAGATTTTTTCCTCCAAGACATGTTCACGCCAGCTTAGACCCGACCTACTGCAACGAAAAATCTGAAAAATATTAATTTATTTCAATTCTGTAAGCAAAACTCAAAAAAAGTATTTACCTTCCTCGCCTCCGATTTTTTCCTCCAAGACATGTTCACGACAGCTCAGATCCCGACCTACTGCAACGAAAAATCTGAAAAATATTAATTTACTTCAATTCTGTAAGCAAAACTCAAAAAAAGTATTTACCTTCCTCGACTCCGATTTTTTCCTCCAAGACATGTTCACGCCAGCTCAGACCCCGACTTACTGCAACGATAAATCTGAAAAATTCAAATTTTTTCCTTCAAGACATGTTCACGCCAGCTTAGACCCGACATACTGCAACGAAAAATCTGAAAAATATTAATTTATTTCAAATCTGTAAGCAAACTCAAAAAAAGTATTTACCTCCCTCGACTCCGATTTTTTCCTCCAAGACATGTTCACGACAGCTCAGACCCCGACCTACTGTAACGATAAATCTGAAAAATTCAGATTTTTTCCTTCAAGACATGTTCACGCCAGCTTAGACCCGACCTACTGCAACGAGAAATCTGAAAAATATTAATTTATTTCAATTCTGTAAGCAAAACTCAAAAAAAGTATTTACCTTCCTCGACTCCGATTTTTTCCTCCAAGACATGTTCACGCCAGCTCAGACCCCGACATACTGCAACGAAAAATCTGAAAAATATTAATTTATTTCAAGTCTGTAAGCAAACCCAAAAAAAGTATTTACCTTCCTCGACTCCGATTTTTTCCTCCAAGACATGTTCAGGCCAGCTCAGACCCCGACATACTACAACGAAAAATCGGAAAAATATTAATTTATTTCAATTCTGAAAGCAAAACTCAAAAAAAGTATTTACCTTCCTCGACTCCGATTTTTTCCTCCAAGACATGTTCACGCCAGCTCAGACCCCGACATACTGCAACGAAAAATCTGAAAAATATTAATTTATTTCAAGTCTGTAAGCAAACCCAAAAAAAGTATTTACCTTCCTCGACTCCGATTTTTTCCTCCAAGACATGTTCAGGCCAGCTCAGACCCCGACATACTACAACGAAAAATCGGAAAAATATTAATTTATTTCAATTCTGAAAGCAAAACTCAAAAAAAATATTTACCTTCCTCGACTCCGAATTTTTCCTCCAAGACATGTTCACGACAGTTCAGACCCCGACCTACTGCAACGATAAATCTGAAATATTCAGATTTTTTCCTCCAAGACATGTTCACGCCAGCTTAGACCCGACCTACTGCAACGAAAAATCTGAAAAATATTAATTTATTTCAATTCTGTAAGCAAAACTCAAAAAAAGTATTTACCTTCCTCGCCTCCGATTTTTTCCTCCAAGACATGTTCACGACAGCTCAGATCCCGACCTACTGCAACGAAAAATCTGAAAAATATTAATTTACTTCAATTCTGTAAGCAAAACTCAAAAAAAGTATTTACCTTCCTCGACTCCGATTTTTTCCTCCAAGACATGTTCACGCCAGCTCAGACCCCGACTTACTGCAACGATAAATCTGAAAAATTCAAATTTTTTCCTTCAAGACATGTTCACGCCAGCTTAGACCCGACATACTGCAACGAAAAATCTGAAAAATATTAATTTATTTCAAATCTGTAAGCAAACTCAAAAAAAGTATTTACCTCCCTCGACTCCGATTTTTTCCTCCAAGACATGTTCACGACAGCTCAGACCCCGACCTACTGTAACGATAAATCTGAAAAATTCAGATTTTTTCCTTCAAGACATGTTCACGCCAGCTTAGACCCGACCTACTGCAACGAGAAATCTGAAAAATATTAATTTATTTCAATTCTGTAAGCAAAACTCAAAAAAAGTATTTACCTTCCTCGACTCCGATTTTTTCCTCCAAGACATGTTCACGCCAGCTCAGACCCCGACATACTGCAACGAAAAATCTGAAAAATATTAATTTATTTCAAGTCTGTAAGCAAACCCAAAAAAAGTATTTACCTTCCTCGACTCCGATTTTTTCCTCCAAGACATGTTCAGGCCAGCTCAGACCCCGACATACTACAACGAAAAATCGGAAAAATATTAATTTATTTCAATTCTGAAAGCAAAACTCAAAAAAAGTATTTACCTTCCTCGACTCCGATTTTTTTCCTCCAAGACATGTTCACGCCAGCTCAGACCCCGACCTAGTGTAACGATAAATCTGAAAAATATTAATTTATTTCAATTCTGTAAGCAAAACTCAAAAAAAGTATTTACCTTCCTCGACTCCGATTTTTTCCTCCAAGACATGTTCACGACAGCTCAGATCCCGACCTACTGCAACGATAAATCTGAAAAATATTAATTTATTTCAATTCTGTAAGCAAAACTCAAAAAAAGTATTTACCTTCCTCGACTCCGAAGATTTCCTCCAAGACATGTTCACGCCAGCTCAGACCCCGACATACTGCAACGAAAAATCTGAAAAATATTTATTTATTTCAATTCTGTAAGCAAAACTCAAAAAAAGTATTTACCTTCGTCGACTCCGATTTTTTCCTCCAAGACATGTTCACGACAGTTCAGACCCCGACATACTACAACGAAAAATCGGAAAAATATTAATTTATTTCAATTCTGAAAGCAAAACTCAAAAAAAGTATTTACCTTCCTCGACTCCGATTTTTTCCTCCAAGACATGTTCACGCCAGCTCAGACCCCGACATACTGCAACGAAAAATCTGAAAAATATTTATTTATTTCAATTCTGTAAGCAAAACCCAAAAAAAGTATTTACCTTCCTCGACTCCGATTTTTTCCTCCAAGACATGTTCAGGCCAGCTCAGACCCCGACATACTACAACGAAAAATCGGAAAAATATTAATTTATTTCAATTCTGAAAGCAAAACTCAAAAAAAGTATTTACCTCCCTCGACTCCGATTTTTTCCTCCAAGACATGTTCACGACAGCTCAGACCCCGACCTACTGTAACGATAAATCTGAAAAATTCAGATTTTTTCCTTCAAGACATGTTCACGCCAGCTTAGACCCGACCTACTGCAACGAGAAATCTGAAAAATATTAATTTATTTCAATTCTGTAAGCAAAACTCAAAAAAAGTATTTACCTTCCTCGACTCCGATTTTTTCCTCCAAGACATGTTCACGCCAGCTCAGACCCCGACATACTGCAACGAAAAATCTGAAAAATATTAATTTATTTCAAGTCTGTAAGCAAACCCAAAAAAAGTATTTACCTTCCTCGACTCCGATTTTTTCCTCCAAGACATGTTCAGGCCAGCTCAGACCCCGACATACTACAACGAAAAATCGGAAAAATATTAATTTATTTCAATTCTGAAAGCAAAACTCAAAAAAAGTATTTACCTTCCTCGACTCCGATTTTTTTCCTCCAAGACATGTTCACGCCAGCTCAGACCCCGACATACTGCAACGAAAAATCTGAAAAATATTTATTTATTTCAATTCTGTAAGCAAAACTCAAAAAAAGTATTTACCTTCGTCGACTCCGATTTTTTCCTCCAAGACATGTTCACGACAGTTCAGACCCCGACATACTACAACGAAAAATCGGAAAAATATTAATTTATTTCAATTCTGAAAGCAAAACTCAAAAAAAGTATTTACCTTCCTCGACTCCGATTTTTTCCTCCAAGACATGTTCACGCCAGCTCAGACCCCGACATACTGCAACGAAAAATCTGAAAAATATTTATTTATTTCAATTCTGTAAGCAAAACCCAAAAAAAGTATTTACCTTCCTCGACTCCGATTTTTTCCTCCAAGACATGTTCAGGCCAGCTCAGACCCCGACATACTACAACGAAAAATCGGAAAAATATTAATTTATTTCAATTCTGAAAGCAAAACTCAAAAAAAGTATTTACCTTCCTCGACTCCGATTTTTTCCTCCAAGACATGTTCACGCCAGCTCAGACCCCGACTTACTGCAACGATAAATCTGAAAAATTCAAATTTTTTCCTTCAAGACATGTTCACGCCAGCTTAGACCCGACCTACTGCAACGAAAAATCTGAAAAATATTAATTTACTTCAATTCTGTAAGCAAAACTCAAAGAAAGTATTTACCTTCCTCGACTCCGATTTTTTCCTCCAAGACATGTTCACGACAGCTCAGATCCCGACCTACTGCAACGATAAATCTGAAAAATATTAATTTACTACAATTCTGTAAGCAAACTCAAAAAAAATATTTACCTTCCTCGACTCCGAATTTTTCCTCCAATACATGTTCACGCCATCTCATACCCCGACAAACTGCAACGATAAATCTGAAAAATTCAGATTTTTTCCTTCAAGACATGTTCACGCCAGCTTAGACCCGACATACTGCAACGAAAAATCTGAAAAATATTAATTTATTTCAAATCTGTAAGCAAACTCAAAAAAAATATTTACCTCCCTCGACTCCGATTTTTTCCTCCAAGACATGTTCACGACAGCTCAGACCCCGACCTACTGTAACGATAAATCTGAAAAATTCAGATTTTTTCCTTCAAGACATGTTCACGCCAGCTTAGACCCGACCTACTGCAACGAGAAATCTGAAAAATATTAATTTATTTCAATTCTGTAAGCAAAACTCAAAAAAAGTATTTACCTTCCTCGACTCCGATTTTTTCCTCCAAGACATGTTCACGCCAGCTCAGACCCCGACATACTGCAACGAAAAATCTGAAAAATATTAATTTATTTCAAGTCTGTAAGCAAACCCAAAAAAAGTATTTACCTTCCTCGACTCCGATTTTTTCCTCCAAGACATGTTCACGCCAGCTCAGACCCCGACATACTGCAACGAAAAATCTGAAAAATATTAATTTATTTCAAATCTGTAAGCAAACTCAAAAAAAGTATTTACCTCCCTCGAGTCCGATTTTTTCCTCCAAGACATGTTCACGCCAGCTCAGACCCCGACATACTGCAACGAAAAATGTGAAAAATATTAATTTATTTCAAATCTGTAAGCAAACTCAAAAAAAGTATTTACCTCCCTCGACTCCGATTTTTTCCTCCAAGACATGTTCACGACAGCTCAGACCCCGACCTACTGTAACGATAAATCTGAAAAATTCAGATTTTTTCCTTCAAGACATGTTCACGCCAGCTTAGACCCGACCTACTGCAACGAGAAATCTGAAAAATATTAATTTATTTCAATTCTGTAAGCAAAACTCAAAAAAAGTATTTACCTTCCTCGACTCCGATTTTTTCCTCCAAGACATGTTCACGCCAGCTCAGACCCCGACATACTGCAACGAAAAATCTGAAAAATATTAATTTATTTCAAGTCTGTAAGCAAACCCAAAAAAAGTATTTACCTTCCTCGACTCCGATTTTTTCCTCCAAGACATGTTCAGGCCAGCTCAGACCCCGACATACTACAACGAAAAATCGGAAAAATATTAATTTATTTCAATTCTGAAAGCAAAACTCAAAAAAAGTATTTACCTTCCTCGACTCCGATTTTTTTCCTCCAAGACATGTTCACGCCAGCTCAGACCCCGACCTAGTGTAACGATAAATCTGAAAAATATTAATTTATTTCAATTCTGTAAGCAAAACTCAAAAAAAGTATTTACCTTCCTCGACTCCGATTTTTTCCTCCAAGACATGTTCACGACAGCTCAGATCCCGACCTACTGCAACGATAAATCTGAAAAATATTAATTTATTTCAATTCTGTAAGCAAAACTCAAAAAAAGTATTTACCTTCCTCGACTCCGAAGATTTCCTCCAAGACATGTTCACGCCAGCTCAGACCCCGACATACTGCAACGAAAAATCTGAAAAATATTTATTTATTTCAATTCTGTAAGCAAAACTCAAAAAAAGTATTTACCTTCGTCGACTCCGATTTTTTCCTCCAAGACATGTTCACGACAGTTCAGACCCCGACATACTACAACGAAAAATCGGAAAAATATTAATTTATTTCAATTCTGAAAGCAAAACTCAAAAAAAGTATTTACCTTCCTCGACTCCGATTTTTTCCTCCAAGACATGTTCACGCCAGCTCAGACCCCGACATACTGCAACGAAAAATCTGAAAAATATTTATTTATTTCAATTCTGTAAGCAAAACCCAAAAAAAGTATTTACCTTCCTCGACTCCGATTTTTTCCTCCAAGACATGTTCAGGCCAGCTCAGACCCCGACATACTACAACGAAAAATCGGAAAAATATTAATTTATTTCAATTCTGAAAGCAAAACTCAAAAAAAGTATTTACCTCCCTCGACTCCGATTTTTTCCTCCAAGACATGTTCACGACAGCTCAGACCCCGACCTACTGTAACGATAAATCTGAAAAATTCAGATTTTTTCCTTCAAGACATGTTCACGCCAGCTTAGACCCGACCTACTGCAACGAGAAATCTGAAAAATATTAATTTATTTCAATTCTGTAAGCAAAACTCAAAAAAAGTATTTACCTTCCTCGACTCCGATTTTTTCCTCCAAGACATGTTCACGCCAGCTCAGACCCCGACATACTGCAACGAAAAATCTGAAAAATATTAATTTATTTCAAGTCTGTAAGCAAACCCAAAAAAAGTATTTACCTTCCTCGACTCCGATTTTTTCCTCCAAGACATGTTCAGGCCAGCTCAGACCCCGACATACTACAACGAAAAATCGGAAAAATATTAATTTATTTCAATTCTGAAAGCAAAACTCAAAAAAAGTATTTACCTTCCTCGACTCCGATTTTTTTCCTCCAAGACATGTTCACGCCAGCTCAGACCCCGACATACTGCAACGAAAAATCTGAAAAATATTTATTTATTTCAATTCTGTAAGCAAAACTCAAAAAAAGTATTTACCTTCGTCGACTCCGATTTTTTCCTCCAAGACATGTTCACGACAGTTCAGACCCCGACATACTACAACGAAAAATCGGAAAAATATTAATTTATTTCAATTCTGAAAGCAAAACTCAAAAAAAGTATTTACCTTCCTCGACTCCGATTTTTTTCTCCAAGACATGTTCACGCCAGCTCAGACCCCGACATACTGCAACGAAAAATCTGAAAAATATTTATTTATTTCAATTCTGTAAGCAAAACCCAAAAAAAGTATTTACCTTCCTCGACTCCGATTTTTTCCTCCAAGACATGTTCAGGCCAGCTCAGACCCCGACATACTACAACGAAAAATCGGAAAAATATTAATTTATTTCAATTCTGAAAGCAAAACTCAAAAAAAGTATTTACCTTCCTCGACTCCGATTTTTTCCTCCAAGACATGTTCACGCCAGCTCAGACCCCGACTTACTGCAACGATAAATCTGAAAAATTCAAATTTTTTCCTTCAAGACATGTTCACGCCAGCTTAGACCCGACCTACTGCAACGAAAAATCTGAAAAATATTAATTTACTTCAATTCTGTAAGCAAAACTCAAAGAAAGTATTTACCTTCCTCGACTCCGATTTTTTCCTCCAAGACATGTTCACGACAGCTCAGATCCCGACCTACTGCAACGATAAATCTGAAAAATATTAATTTACTACAATTCTGTAAGCAAACTCAAAAAAAATATTTACCTTCCTCGACTCCGAATTTTTCCTCCAATACATGTTCACGCCATCTCATACCCCGACAAACTGCAACGATAAATCTGAAAAATTCAGATTTTTTCCTTCAAGACATGTTCACGCCAGCTTAGACCCGACATACTGCAACGAAAAATCTGAAAAATATTAATTTATTTCAAATCTGTAAGCAAACTCAAAAAAAATATTTACCTCCCTCGACTCCGATTTTTTCCTCCAAGACATGTTCACGACAGCTCAGACCCCGACCTACTGTAACGATAAATCTGAAAAATTCAGATTTTTTCCTTCAAGACATGTTCACGCCAGCTTAGACCCGACCTACTGCAACGAGAAATCTGAAAAATATTAATTTATTTCAATTCTGTAAGCAAAACTCAAAAAAAGTATTTACCTTCCTCGACTCCGATTTTTTCCTCCAAGACATGTTCACGCCAGCTCAGACCCCGACATACTGCAACGAAAAATCTGAAAAATATTAATTTATTTCAAATCTGTAAGCAAACTCAAAAAAAGTATTTACCTCCCTCGACTCCGATTTTTTCCTCCAAGACATGTTCAGGCCAGCTCAGACCCCGACATACTACAACGAAAAATCGGAAAAATATTAATTTATTTCAATTCTGAAAGCAAAACTCAAAAAAAGTATTTACCTTCCTCGACTCCGATTTTTTCCTCCGAAACATGTTCACGCCAGCTCAGACCCCGACATACTGCAACGAAAAATCTGAAAAATATTTATTTATTTCAATTCTGTAAGCAAAACTCAAAAAAAGTATTTACCTTCGTCGACTCCGATTTTTTCCTCCAAGACATGTTCACGACAGTTCAGACCCCGACATACTACAACGAAAAATCGGAAAAATATTAATTTATTTCAATTCTGAAAGCAAAACTCAAAAAAAGTATTTACCTTCCTCGACTCCGATTTTTTCCTCCAAGACATGTTCACGCCAGCTCAGACCCCGACATACTGCAACGAAAAATCTGAAAAATATTTATTTATTTCAATTCTGTAAGCAAAACCCAAAAAAAGTATTTACCTTCCTCGACTCCGATTTTTTCCTCCAAGACATGTTCAGGCCAGCTCAGACCCCGACATACTACAACGAAAAATCGGAAAAATATTAATTTATTTCAATTCTGAAAGCAAAACTCAAAAAAAGTATTTACCTTCCTCGACTCCGATTTTTTCCTCCAAGACATGTTCACGCCAGCTCAGACCCCGACTTACTGCAACGATAAATCTGAAAAATTCAAATTTTTTCCTTCAAGACATGTTCACGCCAGCTTAGACCCGACCTACTGCAACGAAAAATCTGAAAAATATTAATTTACTTCAATTCTGTAAGCAAAACTCAAAGAAAGTATTTACCTTCCTCGACTCCGATTTTTTCCTCCAAGACATGTTCACGCCAGCTCAGATCCCGACATACTGCAACGAAAAATCTGAAAAATATTAATTTACTTCAATTCTGTAAGCAAAACTCAAAAAAAGTATTTACCTTCCTCGACTCCGATTTTTTCCTCCAAGACATGTTCACGCCAGCTTAGACCCGACCTACTGCAACGATAAATCTGAAAAATATTGATTTATTTCAATTCTGTAAGCAAAACTCAAAAAAAGTATTTACCTTCCTCGACTCCGATTTTTTCCTCCAAGACATGTTCACGCCAGCTCAGACCCCGACTTACTGCAACGATAAATCTGAAAAATTAAAATTTTTTCCTTCAAGACATGTTCACGCCAGCTTAGACCCGACCTACTGCAACGAAAAATCTGAAAAATATTAATTTACTTCAATTCTGTAAGCAAAACTCAAAAAAGTATTTACCTTCCTCGACTCCGATTTTTTCCTCCAAGACATGTTCACGACAGCTCAGATCCCGACCTACTGCAACGAAAAATCTGAAAAATATTAATTTACTTCAATTCTGTAAGCAAAACTCAAAAAAAGTATTTACCTTCCTCGACTCCGATTTTTTCCTCCAAGACATGTTCACGCCAGCTCAGACCCCGACTTACTGCAACGATAAATCTGAAAAATTAAAATTTTTTCCTTCAAGACATGTTCACGCCAGCTTAGACCCGACCTACTGCAACGATAAATCTGAAAAATATTAATTTATTTCAATTCTGTAAGCAAAACTCCAAAAAAGTATTTACCTTCCTCGACTCCGATTTTTTCCTCCAAGACATGTTCACGACAGCTCAGATCCCGACCTACTGCAACGAAAAATCTGAAAAATATTAATTTATTTCAATTCTGTAAGCAAAACTCAAAAAAAGTATTTACCTTCCTCGACTCCGATTTTTTCCTCCAAGACATGTTCACGACAGCTCAGATCCCGACCTACTGCAACGATAAATCTGAAAAATATTAATTTATTTCAATTCTGTAAGCAAAACTCAAAAAAAGTATTTACCTTCCTCGACTCCGATTTTTTCCTCCAAGACATGTTCACGACAGCTCAGATCCCGACCTACTGCAACGATAAATCTGAAAAATATTAATTTATTTCAATTCTGTAAGCAAAACTCAAAAAAAGTATTTACCTTCCTCGACTCCGATTTTTTCCTCCAAGACATGTTCACGCCAGCTCAGACCCCGACTTACTGCAACGATAAATCTGAAAAATTAAAATTTTTTCCTTCAAGACATGTTCACGCCAGCTTAGACCCGACCTACTGCAACGAAAAATCTGAAAAATATTAATTTATTTCAATTCTGTAAGCAAAACTCAAAAAAAGTATTTACCTTCCTCGACTCCGATTTTTTCCTCCAAGACATGTTCACGACAGCTCAGATCCCGACCTACTGCAACGATAAATCTGAAAAATATTTATTTATTTCAATTCTGTAAGCAAAACTCAAAAAAAGTATTTACCTTCGTCGACTCCGATTTTTTCCTCCAAGACATGTTCACGACAGTTCAGACCCCGACCTACTGCAACGATAAATCTGAAAAATTCAGATTTTTTCCTCCAAGACATGTTCACGCCAGCTTAGACCCGACCTACTGCAACGAAGAATCTGAAAAATATTAATTTATTTCAATTCTGTAAGCAAAACTCAAAAAAAGTATTTACCTTCCTCGACTCCGATTTTTTCCTCCAAGCCATGTTCACGACAGTTCAGACCCCGACCTACTGCAACGATAAATCTGAAAAATTCAGATTTTTTCCTCCAAGACATGTTCACGCCAGCTTAGACCCGACCTACTGCAACGAAAAATCTAAAAAATATTAATTTATTTCAAATCTGTAAGCAAACTCAAAAAAAATATTTACCTCCCTCGACTCCGATTTTTTCCTCCAAGACATGTTCAGGCCAGTTCAGACCCCGACCTACTGCAACGATAAATCTGAAAAATTCAGATTTTTTCCTCCAAGACATGTTCACGCCAGCTTAGACCCGACCTACTGCAACGAAAAATCTGAAAAATATTAATTTATTTCAATTCTGTAAGCAAAACTCAAAAAAAGTATTTACCTTCCTCGCCTCCGATTTTTTCCTCCAAGACATGTTCACGACAGCTCAGATCCCGACCTACTGCAACGAAAAATCTGAAAAATATTAATTTACTTCAATTCTGTAAGCAAAACTCAAAAAAAGTATTTACCTTCCTCGACTCCGATTTTTTCCTCCAAGACATGTTCACGCCAGCTCAGACCCCGACTTACTGCAACGATAAATCTGAAAAATTCAAATTTTTTCCTTCAAGACATGTTCACGCCAGCTTAGACCCGACATACTGCAACGAAAAATCTGAAAAATATTAATTTATTTCAATTCTGTAAGCAAAACTCAAAAAAAGTATTTACCTTCCTCGACTCCGATTTTTTCCTCCAAGACATGTTCACGCCAGCTCAGATCCCGACCTACTGCAACGAAAAATCTGAAAAATATTAATTTACTACAATTCTGTAAGCAAACTCAAAAAAAATATTTACCTTCCTCGACTCCGAATTTTTCCTCCAATACATGTTCACGCCATCTCAGACCCCGACAAACTGCAACGATAAATCTGAAAAATTCAGATTTTTTCCTTCAAGACATGTTCACGCCAGCTTAGACCCGACATACTGCAACGAAAAATCTGAAAAATATTAATTAATTTCAAATCTGTAAGCAAACTCAAAAAAAATATTTACCTCCCTCGACTCCGATTTTTTCCTCCAAGACATGTTCACGACAGCTCAGACCCCGACCTACTGTAACGATAAATCTGAAAAATTCAGATTTTTTCCTTCAAGACATGTTCACGCCAGCTTAGACCCGACCTACTGCAACGAGAAATCTGAAAAATATTAATTTATTTCAATTCTGTAAGCAAAACTCAAAAAAAGTATTTACCTTCCTCGACTCCGATTTTTTCCTCCAAGACATGTTCACGCCAGCTCAGACCCCGACATACTGCAACGAAAAATCTGAAAAATATTAATTTATTTCAAGTCTGTAAGCAAACCCAAAAAAAGTATTTACCTTCCTCGACTCCGATTTTTTCCTCCAAGACATGTTCAGGCCAGCTCAGACCCCGACATACTACAACGAAAAATCGGAAAAATATTAATTTATTTCAATTCTGAAAGCAAAACTCAAAAAAAGTATTTACCTTCCTCGACTCCGATTTTTTTCCTCCAAGACATGTTCACGCCAGCTCAGACCCCGACATACTGCAACGAAAAATCTGAAAAATATTAATTTATTTCAAGTCTGTAAGCAAACCCAAAAAAAGTATTTACCTTCCTCGACTCCGATTTTTTCCTCCAAGACATGTTCACGCCAGCTCAGACCCCGACATACTGCAACGAAAAATCTGAAAAATATTTATTTATTTCAATTCTGTAAGCAAAACCCAAAAAAAGTATTTACCTTCCTCGACTCCGATTTTTTCCTCCAAGACATGTTCAGGCCAGCTCAGACCCCGACATACTACAACGAAAAATCGGAAAAATATTAATTTATTTCAATTCTGAAAGCAAAACTCAAAAAAAGTATTTACCTTCCTCGACTCCGATTTTTTCCTCCAAGACATGTTCACGCCAGCTCAGACCCCGACTTACTGCAACGATAAATCTGAAAAATTCAAATTTTTTCCTTCAAGACATGTTCACGCCAGCTTAGACCCGACCTACTGCAACGAAAAATCTGAAAAATATTAATTTACTTCAATTCTGTAAGCAAAACTCAAAGAAAGTATTTACCTTCCTCGACTCCGATTTTTTCCTCCAAGACATGTTCACGCCAGCTCAGATCCCGACATACTGCAACGAAAAATCTGAAAAATATTAATTTACTTCAATTCTGTAAGCAAAACTCAAAAAAAGTATTTACCTTCCTCGACTCCGATTTTTTCCTCCAAGACATGTTCACGCCAGCTTAGACCCGACCTACTGCAACGATAAATCTGAAAAATATTAATTTATTTCAATTCTGTAAGCAAAACTCAAAAAAAGTATTTACCTTCCTCGACTCCGATTTTTTCCTCCAAGACATGTTCACGCCAGCTCAGACCCCGACTTACTGCAACGATAAATCTGAAAAATTAAAATTTTTTCCTTCAAGACATGTTCACGCCAGCTTAGACCCGACCTACTGCAACGAAAAATCTGAAAAATATTAATTTACTTCAATTCTGTAAGCAAAACTCAAAAAAGTATTTACCTTCCTCGACTCCGATTTTTTCCTCCAAGACATGTTCACGACAGCTCAGATCCCGACCTACTGCAACGAAAAATCTGAAAAATATTAATTTACTTCAATTCTGTAAGCAAAACTCAAAAAAAGTATTTACCTTCCTCGACTCCGATTTTTTCCTCCAAGACATGTTCACGCCAGCTCAGACCCCGACTTACTGCAACGATAAATCTGAAAAATTAAAATTTTTTCCTTCAAGACATGTTCACGCCAGCTTAGACCCGACCTACTGCAACGATAAATCTGAAAAATATTAATTTATTTCAATTCTGTAAGCAAAACTCCAAAAAAGTATTTACCTTCCTCGACTCCGATTTTTTCCTCCAAGACATGTTCACGACAGCTCAGATCCCGACCTACTGCAACGAAAAATCTGAAAAATATTAATTTATTTCAATTCTGTAAGCAAAACTCAAAAAAAGTATTTACCTTCCTCGACTCCGATTTTTTCCTCCAAGACATGTTCACGACAGCTCAGATCCCGACCTACTGCAACGATAAATCTGAAAAATATTAATTTATTTCAATTCTGTAAGCAAAACTCAAAAAAAGTATTTACCTTCCTCGACTCCGATTTTTTCCTCCAAGACATGTTCACGCCAGCTCAGACCCCGACATACTGCAACGAAAAATCTGAAAAATATTTATTTATTTCAATTCTGTAAGCAAAACTCAAAAAAAGTATTTACCTTCGTCGACTCCGATTTTTTCCTCCAAGACATGTTCACGACAGTTCAGACCCCGACCTACTGCAACGATAAATCTGAAAAATTCAGATTTTTTCCTCCAAGACATGTTCACGCCAGCTTAGACCCGACCTACTGCAACGAAGAATCTGAAAAATATTAATTTATTTCAATTCTGTAAGCAAAACTCAAAAAAAGTATTTACCTTCCTCGACTCCGATTTTTTCCTCCAAGCCATGTTCACGACAGTTCAGACCCCGACCTACTGCAACGATAAATCTGAAAAATTCAGATTTTTTCCTCCAAGACATGTTCACGCCAGCTTAGACCCGACCTACTGCAACGAAAAATCTAAAAAATATTAATTTATTTCAAATCTGTAAGCAAACTCAAAAAAAATATTTACCTCCCTCGACTCCGATTTTTTCCTCCAAGACATGTTCAGGCCAGTTCAGACCCCGACCTACTGCAACGATAAATCTGAAAAATTCAGATTTTTTCCTCCAAGACATGTTCACGCCAGCTTAGACCCGACCTACTGCAACGAAAAATCTGAAAAATATTAATTTATTTCAATTCTGTAAGCAAAACTCAAAAAAAGTATTTACCTTCCTCGCCTCCGATTTTTTCCTCCAAGACATGTTCACGACAGCTCAGATCCCGACCTACTGCAACGAAAAATCTGAAAAATATTAATTTACTTCAATTCTGTAAGCAAAACTCAAAAAAAGTATTTACCTTCCTCGACTCCGATTTTTTCCTCCAAGACATGTTCACGCCAGCTCAGACCCCGACTTACTGCAACGATAAATCTGAAAAATTCAAATTTTTTCCTTCAAGACATGTTCACGCCAGCTTAGACCCGACATACTGCAACGAAAAATCTGAAAAATATTAATTTATTTCAATTCTGTAAGCAAAACTCAAAAAAAGTATTTACCTTCCTCGACTCCGATTTTTTCCTCCAAGACATGTTCACGCCAGCTCAGATCCCGACCTACTGCAACGAAAAATCTGAAAAATATTAATTTACTACAATTCTGTAAGCAAACTCAAAAAAAATATTTACCTTCCTCGACTCCGAATTTTTCCTCCAATACATGTTCACGCCATCTCAGACCCCGACAAACTGCAACGATAAATCTGAAAAATTCAGATTTTTTCCTTCAAGACATGTTCACGCCAGCTTAGACCCGACATACTGCAACGAAAAATCTGAAAAATATTAATTAATTTCAAATCTGTAAGCAAACTCAAAAAAAATATTTACCTCCCTCGACTCCGATTTTTTCCTCCAAGACATGTTCACGACAGCTCAGACCCCGACCTACTGTAACGATAAATCTGAAAAATTCAGATTTTTTCCTTCAAGACATGTTCACGCCAGCTTAGACCCGACCTACTGCAACGAGAAATCTGAAAAATATTAATTTATTTCAATTCTGTAAGCAAAACTCAAAAAAAGTATTTACCTTCCTCGACTCCGATTTTTTCCTCCAAGACATGTTCACGCCAGCTCAGACCCCGACATACTGCAACGAAAAATCTGAAAAATATTAATTTATTTCAAATCTGTAAGCAAACTCAAAAAAAGTATTTACCTTCCTCGACTCCGATTTTTTCCTCCAAGACATGTTCACGCCAGCTCAGACCCCGACATACTGCAACGAAAAATCTGAAAAATATTAATTTATTTCAAATCTGTAAGCAAACTCAAAAAAAGTATTTACCTCCCTCGACTCCGATTTTTTCCTCCAAGACATGTTCACGCCAGCTCAGACCCCGACATACTGCAACGAAAAATCTGAAAAATATTAATTTATTTCAAATCTGTAAGCAAACTCAAAAAAAGTATTTACCTCCCTCGACTCCGATTTTTTCCTCCAAGACATGTTCACGCCAGCTCAGACCCCGACATACTGCAACGAAAAATCTGAAAAATATTAATTTATTTCAAATCTGTAAGCAAACTCAAAAAAAGTATCTACCTCCCTCGACTCCGATTTTTTCCTCCAAGACATGTTCACGCCAGCTCAGACCCCGACATACTGCAACGAAAAATCTGAAAAATATTAATTTATTTCAAGTCTGTAAGCAAACCCAAAAAAAGTATTTACCTTCCTCGACTCCGATTTTTTCCTCCAAGACATGTTCAGGCCAGCTCAGACCCCGACATACTACAACGAAAAATCGGAAAAATATTAATTTATTTCAATTCTGAAAGCAAAACTCAAAAAAAGTATTTACCTTCCTCGACTCCGATTTTTTTCCTCCAAGACATGTTCACGCCAGCTCAGACCCCGACCTAGTGTAACGAAAGATCTGAAAAATTCAGATTTTTTCCTTCAAGACATGTTCACGCCAGCTTAGACCCGACCTACTGCAACGAAAAATCTGAAAAATATTAATTTATTTCAAATCTGTAAGCAAACTCAAAAAAAATATTTACCTCCCTCGACTCCGAATTTTTCCTCCAAGACATGTTCTCGACAGCTCAGACCCCGACCTACTGCAACGATAAATCTGAAAACTTCAGATTTTTTCCTTCAAGACATGTTCACGCCAGCTTAGACCCGACCTACTGCAACGAGAAATCTGAAAAATATTAATTTATTTCAAATCTGTAAGCAAAACTCAAAAAAAGTATTTACCTTCCTCGACTCCGATTTTTTCCTCCAAGACATGTTCACGCCAGCTCAGACCCCGACTTACTGCAACGATAAATCTGAAAAATTCAAATTTTTTCCTTCAAGACATGTTCACGCCAGCTTAGACCCGACCTACTGCAACGAAAAATCTGAAAAATATTAATTTATTTCAAATCTGTAAGCAAACTCAAAAAAAATATTTACCTCCCTCGACTCCGAATTTTTCCTCCAAGACATGTTCTCGACAGCTCAGACCCCGACCTACTGCAACGATAAATCTGAAAAATTCAGATTTTTTCCTCCAAGACATGTTCACGACAGCTCAGATCCCGACCTACTGCAACGAAAAATCTGAAAAATATTAATTTACTTCAATTCTGTAAGCAAAACTCAAAAAAAGTATTTACCTTCCTCGACTCCGATTTTTTCCTCCAAGACATGTTCACGCCAGCTCAGACCCCGACTTACTGCAACGATAAATCTGAAAAATTCAAATTTTTTCCTTCAAGACATGTTCACGCCAGCTTAGACCCGACATACTGCAACGAAAAATCTGAAAAATATTAATTTATTTCAATTCTGTAAGCAAAACTCAAAAAAAGTATTTACCTTCCTCGACTCCGATTTTTTCCTCCAAGACATGTTCACGCCAGCTCAGATCCCGACCTTCTGCAACGAAAAATCTGAAAAATATTAATTTACTACAATTCTGTAAGCAAACTCAAAAAAAATATTTACCTTCCTCGACTCCGAATTTTTCCTCCAAGACATGTTCACGCCAGCTCAGACCCCGACATACTGCAACGAAAAATCTGAAAAATATTAATTTATTTCAAGTCTGTAAGCAAACCCAAAAAAAGTATTTACCTTCCTCGACTCCGATTTTTTCCTCCAAGACATGTTCAGGCCAGCTCAGACCCCGACATACTACAACGAAAAATCGGAAAAATATTAATTTATTTCAATTCTGAAAGCAAAACTCAAAAAAAGTATTTACCTTCCTCGACTCCGATTTTTTTCCTCCAAGACATGTTCACGCCAGCTCAGACCCCGACCTAGTGTAACGAAAGATCTGAAAAATTCAGATTTTTTCCTTCAAGACATGTTCACGCCAGCTTAGACCCGACCTACTGCAACGAAAAATCTGAAAAATATTAATTTATTTCAAATCTGTAAGCAAACTCAAAAAAAATATTTACCTCCCTCGACTCCGAATTTTTCCTCCAAGACATGTTCTCGACAGCTCAGACCCCGACCTACTGCAACGATAAATCTGAAAAATTCAGATTTTTTCCTTCAAGACATGTTCACGCCAGCTTAGACCCGACCTACTGCAACGAGAAATCTGAAAAATATTAATTTATTTCAAATCTGTAAGCAAAACTCAAAAAAAGTATTTACCTTCCTCGACTCCAATTTTTTCCTCCAAGACATGTTCACGCCAGCTCAGACCCCGACTTACTGCAACGATAAATCTGAAAAATTCAAATTTTTTCCTTCAAGACATGTTCACGCCAGCTTAGACCCGACCTACTGCAACGAAAAATCTGAAAAATATTAATTTATTTCAAATCTGTAAGCAAACTCAAAAAAAATATTTACCTCCCTCGACTCCGAATTTTTCCTCCAAGACATGTTCTCGACAGCTCAGACCCCGACCTACTGCAACGATAAATCTGAAAAATTCAGATTTTTTCCTCCAAGACATGTTCACGACAGCTCAGATCCCGACCTACTGCAACGAAAAATCTGAAAAATATTAATTTACTTCAATTCTGTAAGCAAAACTCAAAAAAAGTATTTACCTTCCTCGACTCCAATTTTTTCCTCCAAGACATGTTCACGCCAGCTCAGACCCCGACTTACTGCAACGATAAATCTGAAAAATTCAAATTTTTTCCTTCAAGACATGTTCACGCCAGCTTAGACCCGACATACTGCAACGAAAAATCTGAAAAATATTAATTTACTACAATTCTGTAAGCAAACTCAAAAAAAATATTTACCTTCCTCGACTCCGAATTTTTCCTTCAAGACATGTTCTCGACAGCTCAGACCCCGACCTACTGCAACGATAAATCTGAAAAATTCAGATTTTTTCCTTCAAGACATGTTCACGCCAGCTTAGACCCGACCTACTGCAACGAGAAATCTGAAAAATATTAATTTAATTCAAATCTGTAAGCAAACTCAAAAAAAGTATTTACCTTCCTCGACTCCGATTTTTTCCTCCAAGACATGTTCACGCCAGCTCAGATCCCGACCTACTGCAACGAAAAATCTGAAAAATATTAATTTACTACAATTCTGTAAGCAAACTCAAAAAAAATATTTACCTTCCTCGACTCCGAATTTTTCCTCCAATACATGTTCACGCCATCTCAGACCCCGACAAACTGCAACGATAAATCTGAAAAATTCAGATTTTTTCCTTCAAGACATGTTCACGCCAGCTTAGACCCGACCTACTGCAACGAGAAATCTGAAAAATATTAATTTATTTCAATTCTGTAAGCAAAACTCAAAAAAAGTATTTACCTTCCTCGACTCTGATTTTTTCCTCCAAGACATGTTCACGCCAGCTCAGACCCCGAGATACTGCAACGAAAAATCTGAAAAATATTAATTTATTTCAAATCTGTAAGCAAACTCAAAAAAAGTATTTACCTCCCTCGACTCCGATTTTTTCCTCCAAGACATGTTCACGCCAGCTCAGACCCCGACATACTGCAACGAAAAATCTGAAAAATATTAATTTATTTCAAATCTGTAAGCAAACTCAAAAAAAGTATTTACCTCCCTCGACTCCGATTTTTTCCTCCAAGACATGTTCACGACAGCTCAGACCCCGACCTACTGTAACGATAAATCTGAAAAATTCAGATTTTTTCCTTCAAGACATGTTCACGCCAGCTTAGACCCGACCTACTGCAACGAGAAATCTGAAAAATATTAATTTATTTCAATTCTGTAAGCAAACCCAAAAAAAGTATTTACCTTCCCCGACTCCGATTTTTTCCTCCAAGACATGTTCAGGCCAGCTCAGACCCCGACATACTACAACGAAAAATCGGTAAAATATTAATTTATTTCAATTCTGAAAGCAAAACTCAAAAAAAGTATTTACCTTCCTCGACTCCGATTTTTTTCCTCCAAGACATGTTCACGCCAGCTCAGACCCCGACCTAGTGTAACGAAAGATCTGAAAAATTTAGATTTTTTCCTTCAAGACATGTTCACGCCAGCTTAGACCCGACCTACTGCAACGAGAAATCTGAAAAATATTAATTTATTTCAAATCTGTAAGCAAAACTCAAAAAAAGTATTTACCTTCCTCGACTCCGATTTTTTCCTCCAAGACATGTTCACGCCAGCTCAGACCCCGACTTACTGCAACGATAAATCTGAAAAATTCAAATTTTTTCCTTCAAGACATGTTCACGCCAGCTTAGACCCGACCTACTGCAACGAAAAATCTGAAAAATATTAATTTATTTCAAATCTGTAAGCAAACTCAAAAAAAATATTTACCTCCCTCGACTCCGAATTTTTCCTCCAAGACATGTTCTCGACAGCTCAGACCCCGACCTACTGCAACGATAAATCTGAAAAATTCAGATTTTTTCCTTCAAGACATGTTCACGCCAGCTTAGACCCGACCTACTGCAACGAGAAATCTGAAAAATATTAATTTATTTCAAATCTGTAAGCAAAACTCAAAAAAAGTATTTACCTTCCTCGACTCCGATTTTTTCCTCCAAGACATGTTCACGCCAGCTCAGACCCCGACTTACTGCAACGATAAATCTGAAAAATTCAAATTTTTTCCTTCAAGACATGTTCACGCCAGCTTAGACCCGACCTACTGCAACGAAAAATCTGAAAAATATTAATTTATTTCAAATCTGTAAGCAAACTCAAAAAAAATATTTACCTCCCTCGACTCCGAATTTTTCCTCCAAGACATGTTCTCGACAGCTCAGACCCCGACCTACTGCAACGATAAATCTGAAAAATTCAGATTTTTTCCTCCAAGACATGTTCACGACAGCTCAGATCCCGACCTACTGCAACGAAAAATCTGAAAAATATTAATTTACTTCAATTCTGTAAGCAAACCCAAAAAAAGTATTTACCTTCCTCGACTCCGATTTTTTCCTCCAAGACATGTTCAGGCCAGCTCAGACCCCGACATACTACAACGAAAAATCGGTAAAATATTAATTTATTTCAATTCTGAAAGCAAAACTCAAAAAAAGTATTTACCTTCCTCGACTCCGATTTTTTTCCTCCAAGACATGTTCACGCCAGCTCAGACCCCGACCTAGTGTAACGAAAGATCTGAAAAATTTAGATTTTTTCCTTCAAGACATGTTCACGCCAGCTTAGACCCGACCTACTGCAACGAAAAATCTGAAAAATATTAATTTATTTCAAATCTGTAAGCAAACTCAAAAAAAATATTTACCTCCCTCGACTCCGAATTTTTCCTCCAAGACATGTTCTCGACAGCTCAGACCCCGACCTACTGCAACGATAAATCTGAAAAATTCAGATTTTTTCCTTCAAGACATGTTCACGCCAGCTTAGACCCGACCTACTGCAACGAGAAATCTGAAAAATATTAATTTATTTCAAATCTGTAAGCAAAACTCAAAAAAAGTATTTACCTTCCTCGACTCCGATTTTTTCCTCCAAGACATGTTCACGCCAGCTCAGACCCCGACTTACTGCAACGATAAATCTGAAAAATTCAAATTTTTTCCTTCAAGACATGTTCACGCCAGCTTAGACCCGACCTACTGCAACGAAAAATCTGAAAAATATTAATTTATTTCAAATCTGTAAGCAAACTCAAAAAAAATATTTACCTCCCTCGACTACGAATTTTTCCTCCAAGACATGTTCTCGACAGCTCAGACCCCGACCTACTGCAACGATAAATCTGAAAAATTCAGATTTTTTCCTCCAAGACATGTTCACGACAGCTCAGATCCCGACCTACTGCAACGAAAAATCTGAAAAATATTAATTTACTTCAATTCTGTAAGCAAAACTCAAAAAAAGTATTTACCTTCCTCGACTCCGATTTTTTCCTCCAAGACATGTTCACGCCAGCTCAGACCCCGACTTACTGCAACGATAAATCTGAAAAATTCAAATTTTTTCCTTCAAGACATGTTCACGCCAGCTTAGACCCGACATACTGCAACGAAAAATCTGAAAAATATTAATTTATTTCAATTCTGTAAGCAAAACTCAAAAAAAGTATTTACCTTCCTCGACTCCGATTTTTTCCTCCAAGACATGTTCACGCCAGCTCAGATCCCGACCTACTGCAACGAAAAATCTGAAAAATATTAATTTACTACAATTCTGTAAGCAAACTCAAAAAAAAAATTTACCTTCCTCGACTCCGAATTTTTCCTCCAATACATGTTCACGCCATCTCAGACCCCGACAAACTGCAACGATAAATCTGAAAAATTCAGATTTTTTCCTTCAAGACATGTTCACGCCAGCTTAGACCCGACATACTGCAACGAAAAATCTGAAAAATATTAATTTACTACAATTCTGTAAGCAAACTCAAAAAAAATATTTACCTTCCTCGACTCTGAATTTTTCCTCCAAGACATGTTCTCGACAGCTCAGACCCCGACCTACTGCAACGATAAATCTGAAAAATTCAGATTTTTTCCTTCAAGACATGTTCACGCCTGCTTAGACCCGACCTACTGCAACGAGAAATCTGAAAAATATTAATTTATTTCAAATCTGTAAGCAAACTCAAAAAAAGTATTTACCTTCCTCGACTCCGATTTTTTCCTCCAAGACATGTTCACGCCAGCTCAGACCCCGACATACTGCAACGAAAAATCTGAAAAATATTAATTTATTTCAAATCTGTAAGCAAACTCAAAAAAAGTATTTACCTTCCTCGACTCCGATTTTTTCCTCCAAGACATGTTCACGCCAGCTCAGACCCCGACATACTGCAACGAAAAATCTGAAAAATATTAATTTATTTCAAGTCTGTAAGCAAACCCAAAAAAAGTATTTACCTTCCTCGACTCCGATTTTTTCCTCCAAGACATGTTCAGGCCAGCTCAGACCCCGACATACTGCAACGATAAATCTGAAAAATTCAGATTTTTTCCTCCAAGACATGTTCACGCCAGCTCAGATCCCGACCTACTGCAACGAAAAATCTGAAAAATATTAATTTACTACAATTCTGTAAGCAAACTCAAAAAAAATATTTACCTTCCTCGACTCCGAATTTTTCCTCCAAGACATGTTCTCGACAGCTCAGACCCCGACCTAGTGTAACGATAAATCTGAAAAATTCAGATTTTTTCCTTCAAGACATGTTCACGCCAGCTTAGACCCGACCTACTGCAACGAGAAATCTGAAAAATATTAGTTTATTTCAAATCTGTAAGCAAACTCAAAAAAAGTATTTACCTTCCTCGACTCCGATTTTTTCCTCCAAGACATGTTCACGCCAGCTCAGACCCCGACATACTGCAACGAAAAATCTGAAAAATATTAATTTATTTCAAATCTGTAAGCAAACTCAAAAAAAGTATTTACCTTCCTCGACTCCGATTTTTTCCTCCAAGACATGTTCACGCCAGCTCAGACCCCGACATACTGCAACGAAAAATCTGAAAAATATTAATTTATTTCAAATCTGTAAGCAAACTCAAAAAAAGTATTTACCTTCCTCGACTCCGATTTTTTCCTCCAAGACATGTTCACGCCAGCTTAGACCCGACCTACTGCAACGAAAATCTGAAAAATATTAATTTATTTCAATTCTGTAAGCAAAACTCAAAAAAAGTATTTACCTTCCTCGACTCCGATTTTTTCCTCCAAGACATGTTCACGACAGCTCAGATCCCGACCTACTGCAACGAAAAATCTGAAAAATATTAATTTACTTCAATTCTGTAAGCAAAACTCAAAAAAAGTATTTACCTTCCTCGACTCCGATTTTTTCCTCCAAGTCATGTTCACGCCAGCTCAGACCCCGACTTACTGCAACGATAAATCTGAAAAATTCAAATTTTTTCCTTCAAGACATGTTCACGCCAGCTTAGACCCGACATACTGCAACGAAAAATCTGAAAAATATTAATTTATTTCAATTCTGTAAGCAAAACTCAAAAAAAGTATTTACCTTCCTCGACTCCGATTTTTTCCTCCAAGACATGTTCACGCCAGCTCAGATCCCGACCTACTGCAACGAAAAATCTGAAAAATATTAATTTACTACAATTCTGTAAGCAAACTCAAAAAAAATATTTACCTTCCTCGACTCCGAATTTTTCCTCCAAGACATGTTCTCGACAGCTCAGACCCCGACATACTGCAACGAAAAATCTGAAAAATATTAATTTATTTCAAATCTGTAAGCAAACTCAAAAAAAGTATTTACCTTCCTCGACTCCGATTTTTTCCTCCAAGACATGTTCACGCCAGCTCAGACCCCGACATACTGCAACGAAAAATCTGAAAAATATTAATTTATTTCAAATCTGTAAGCAAACTCAAAAAAAATATTTACCTTCCTCGACTCCGAATTTTTCCTCCAAGACATGTTCTCGACAGCTCAGACCCCGACATACTGCAACGAAAAATCTGAAAAATATTAATTTATTTCAAATCTGTAAGCAAACTCAAAAAAAGTATTTACCTTCCTCGACTCCGATTTTTTCCTCCAAGACATGTTCACGCCAGCTCAGACCCCGACATACTGCAACGAAAAATCTGAAAAATATTAATTTATTTCAATTCTGTAAGCAAAACTCAAAAAAAGTATTTACCTTCCTCGACTCCGAATTTTTCCTCCAAGACATGTTCTCGACAGCTCAGACCCCGACATACTGCAACGAAAAATCTGAAAAATATTAATTTATTTCAAATCTGTAAGCAAACTCAAAAAAAGTATTTACCTTCCTCGACTCCGATTTTTTCCTCCAAGACATGTTCACGCCAGCTCAGACCCCGACATACTGCAACGAAAAATCTGAAAAATATTAATTTATTTCAAATCTGTAAGCAAACTCAAAAAAAATATTTACCTCCCTCGACTCCGAATTTTTCCTCCAAGACATGTTCTCGACAGCTCAGACCCCGACCTACTGCAACGATAAATCTGAAAAATTCAGATTTTTTCCTTCAAGACATGTTCACGCCAGCTTAGACCCGACCTACTGCAACGAGAAATCTGAAAAATATTAATTTATTTCAAATCTGTAAGCAAAACTCAAAAAAAGTATTTACCTTCCTCGACTCCGATTTTTTCCTCCAAGACATGTTCACGCCAGCTCAGACCCCGACTTACTGCAACGATAAATCTGAAAAATTCAAATTTTTTCCTTCAAGACATGTTCACGCCAGCTTAGACCCGACCTACTGCAACGAAAAATCTGAAAAATATTAATTTATTTCAAATCTGTAAGCAAACTCAAAAAAAATATTTACCTCCCTAGACTCCGAATTTTTCCTCCAAGACATGTTCTCGACAGCTCAGACCCCGACCTACTGCAACGATAAATCTGAAAAATTCAGATTTTTTCCTCCAAGACATGTTCACGACAGCTCAGATCCCGACCTACTGCAACGAAAAATCTGAAAAATATTAATTTACTTCAATTCTGTAAGCAAAACTCAAAAAAAGTATTTACCTTCCTCGACTCCGATTTTTTCCTCCAAGACATGTTCACGCCAGCTCAGACCCCGACTTACTGCAACGATAAATCTGAAAAATTCAAATTTTTTCCTTCAAGACATGTTCACGCCAGCTTAGACCCGACATACTGCAACGAAAAATCTGAAAAATATTAATTTATTTCAATTCTGTAAGCAAAACTCAAAAAAAGTATTTACCTTCCTCGACTCCGATTTTTTCCTCCAAGACATGTTCACGCCAGCTCAGATCTCGACCTACTGCAACGAAAAATCTGAAAAATATTAATTTACTACAATTCTGTAAGCAAACTCAAAAAAAATATTTACCTTCCTCGACTCCGAATTTTTCCTCCAATACATGTTCACGCCATCTCAGACCCCGACAAACTGCAACGATAAATCTGAAAAATTCAGATTTTTTCCTTCAAGACATGTTCACGCCAGCTTAGACCCGACATACTGCAACGAAAAATCTGAAAAATATTAATTTACTACAATTCTGTAAGCAAACTCAAAAAAAATATTTACCTTCCTCGACTCTGAATTTTTCCTCCAAGACATGTTCTCGACAGCTCAGACCCCGACCTACTGCAACGATAAATCTGAAAAATTCAGATTTTTTCCTTCAAGACATGTTCACGCCAGCTTAGACCCGACCTACTGCAACGAGAAATCTGAAAAATATTAATTTATTTCAAATCTGTAAGCAAACTCAAAAAAAGTATTTACCTTCCTCGACTCCGATTTTTTCCTCCAAGACATGTTCACGCCAGCTCAGACCCCGACATACTGCAACGAAAAATCTGAAAAATATTAATTTATTTCAAATCTGTAAGCAAACTCAAAAAAAATATTTACCTTCCTTGACTCCGATTTTTTCCTCCAAGACATGTTCACGCCAGCTCAGACCCCGACCTACTGCAACGAGAAATCTGAAAAATATTAATTTATTTCAAATCTGTAAGCAAACTCAAAAAAAGTATTTACCTTCCTCGACTCCGATTTTTTCCTCCAAGACATGTTCACGCCAGCTCAGACCCCGACTTACTGCAACGATAAATCTGAAAAATTCAAATTTTTTCCTTCAAGACATGTTCACGCCAGCTTAGACCCGACATACTGCAACGAAAAATCTGAAAAATATTAATTTATTTCAATTCTGTAAGCAAAACTCAAAAAAAGTATTTACCTTCCTCGACTCCGAATTTTTCCTCCAAGACATGTTCTCGACAGCTCAGACCCCGACCTACTGCAACGATAAATCTGAAAAATTCAGATTTTTTCCTTCAAGACATGTTCACGCCAGCTTAGACCCGACCTACTGCAACGAGAAATCTGAAAAATATTAATTTATTTCAAGTCTGTAAGCAAACCCAAAAAAAGTATTTACCTTCCTCGACTCCGATTTTTTCCTCCAAGACATGTTCAGGCCAGCTCAGACCCCGACATACTGCAACGATAAATCTGAAAAATTCAGATTTTTTCCTCCAAGACATGTTCACGCCAGCTCAGATCCCGACCTACTGCAACGAAAAATCTGAAAAATATTAATTTACTACAATTCTGTAAGCAAACTCAAAAAAAATATTTACCTTCCTCGACTCCGAATTTTTCCTCCAAGACATGTTCTCGACAGCTCAGACCCCGACCTAGTGTAACGATAAATCTGAAAAATTCAGATTTTTTCCTTCAAGACATGTTCACGCCAGCTTAGACCCGACCTACTGCAACGAGAAATCTGAAAAATATTAATTTATTTCAAATCTGTAAGCAAACTCAAAAAAAGTATTTACCTTCCTCGACTCCGATTTTTTCCTCCAAGACATGTTCACGCCAGCTCAGACCCCGACATACTGCAACGAAAAATCTGAAAAATATTAATTTATTTCAAATCTGTAAGCAAACTCAAAAAAAGTATTTACCTTCCTCGACTCCGATTTTTTCCTCCAAGACATGTTCACGCCAGCTCAGACCCCGACATACTGCAACGAAAAATCTGAAAAATATTAATTTATTTCAAATCTGTAAGCAAACTCAAAAAAAATATTTACCTTCCTTGACTCCGATTTTTTCCTCCAAGACATGTTCACGCCAGCTCAGACCCCGACCTACTGCAACGAGAAATCTGAAAAATATTAATTTATTTCAAATCTGTAAGCAAACTCAAAAAAAGTATTTACCTTCCTCGACTCCGATTTTTTCCTCCAAGACATGTTCACGCCAGCTCAGACCCCGACTTACTGCAACGATAAATCTGAAAAATTCAGATTTTTTCCTTCAAGACATGTTCACGCCAGCTTAGACCCGACATACTGCAACGAAAAATCTGAAAAATATTAATTTATTTCAATTCTGTAAGCAAAACTCAAAAAAAGTATTTACCTTCCTCGACTCCGAATTTTTCCTCCAAGACATGTTCTCGACAGCTCAGACCCCGACCTACTGCAACGATAAATCTGAAAAATTCAGATTTTTTCCTTCAAGACATGTTCACGCCAGCTTAGACCCGACCTACTGCAACGAGAAATCTGAAAAATATTAATTTATTTCAAATCTGTAAGCAAACTCAAAAAAAGTATTTACCTTCCTCGACTCCGATTTTTTCCTCCAAGACATGTTCACGCCAGCTCAGACCCCGACATACTGCAACGAAAAATCTGAAAAATATTAATTTATTTCAAATCTGTAAGCAAACTCAAAAAAAGTATTTACCTTCCTCGACTCCGATTTTTTCCTCCAAGACATGTTCACGCCAGCTCAGACCCCGACATACTGCAACGAAAAATCTGAAAAATATTAATTTATTTCAAATCTGTAAGCAAACTCAAAAAAAATATTTACCTTCCTTGACTCCGATTTTTTCCTCCAAGACATGTTCACGCCAGCTCAGACCCCGACCTACTGCAACGAGAAATCTGAAAAATATTAATTTATTTCAAATCTGTAAGCAAACTCAAAAAAAGTATTTACCTTCCTCGACTCCGATTTTTTCCTCCAAGACATGTTCACGCCAGCTCAGACCCCGACTTACTGCAACGATAAATCTGAAAAATTCAAATTTTTTCCTTCAAGACATGTTCACGCCAGCTTAGACCCGACATACTGCAACGAAAAATCTGAAAAATATTAATTTATTTCAATTCTGTAAGCAAAACTCAAAAAAAGTATTTACCTTCCTCGACTCCGAATTTTTCCTCCAAGACATGTTCTCGACAGCTCAGACCCCGACCTACTGCAACGATAAATCTGAAAAATTCAGATTTTTTCCTTCAAGACATGTTCACGCCAGCTTAGACCCGACCTACTGCAACGATAAATCTGAAAAATATTAATTTACTACAATTCTGTAAGCAAACTCAAAAAAAATATTTACCTTCCTCGACTCCGAATTTTTCCTCCAAGACATGTTCTCGACAGCTCAGTCCCCGACCTACTGCAACGATAAATCTGAAAAATTCAGATTTTTTCCTTCAAGACATGTTCACGCCAGCTTAGACCCGACCTACTGCAACGAGAAATCTGAAAAATATTAATTTATTTCAAATCTGTAAGCAAACTCAAAAAAAGTATTTACCTTCCTCGACTCCGATTTTTTCCTCCAAGACATGTTCACGCCAGCTCAGACCCCGACATACTGCAACGAAAAATCTGAAAAATATTAATTTATTTCAAATCTGTAAGCAAACTCAAAAAAAGTATTTACCTTCCTCGACTCCGATTTTTTCCTCCAAGACATGTTCACGCCAGCTCAGACCCCGACATACTGCAACGAAAAATCTGAAAAATATTAATTTATTTCAAATCTGTAAGCAAACTCAAAAAAAATATTTACCTTCCTTGACTCCGATTTTTTCCTCCAAGACATGTTCACGCCAGCTCAGACCCCGACCTACTGCAACGAGAAATCTGAAAAATTCAGATTTTTTCCTTCAAGACATGTTCACGCCAGCTTAGACCCGACCTACTGCAACGAGAAATCTGAAAAATATTAATTTATTTCAATTCTGTAAGCAAAACTCAAAAAAAGTATTTACCTTCCTCGACTCCGATTTTTTCCTCCAAGACATGTTCACGCCAGCTTAGACCCGACCTACTGCAACGAGAAATCTGAAAAATATTAATTTATTTCAAATCTGTAAGCAAACTCAAAAAAAGTATTTACCTTCCTCGACTCCGATTTTTTCCTCCAAGACATGTTCACGCCAGCTCAGACCCCGACATACTGCAACGAAAAATCTGAAAAATATTAATTTATTTCAAATCTGTAAGCAAACTCAAAAAAAATATTTACCTTCCTTGACTCCGATTTTTTCCTCCAAGACATGTTCACGCCAGCTCAGACCCCGACCTACTGCAACGAGAAATCTGAAAAATATTAATTTATTTCAAATCTGTAAGCAAACTCAAAAAAAGTATTTACCTTCCTCGACTCCGATTTTTTCCTCCAAGACATGTTCACGCCAGCTCAGACCCCGACTTACTGCAACGATAAATCTGAAAAATTCAAATTTTTTCCTTCAAGACATGTTCACGCCAGCTTAGACCCGACATACTGCAACGAAAAATCTGAAAAATATTAATTTATTTCAATTCTGTAAGCAAAACTCAAAAAAAGTATTTACCTTCCTCGACTCCGAATTTTTCCTCCAAGACATGTTCTCGACAGCTCAGACCCCGACCTACTGCAACGATAAATCTGAAAAATTCAGATTTTTTCCTTCAAGACATGTTCACGCCAGCTTAGACCCGACCTACTGCAACGAGAAATCTGAAAAATATTAATTTATTTCAAGTCTGTAAGCAAACCCAAAAAAAGTATTTACCTTCCTCGACTCCGATTTTTTCCTCCAAGACATGTTCAGGCCAGCTCAGACCCCGACATACTGCAACGATAAATCTGAAAAATTCAGATTTTTTCCTCCAAGACATGTTCACGCCAGCTCAGATCCCGACCTACTGCAACGAAAAATCTGAAAAATATTAATTTACTACAATTCTGTAAGCAAACTCAAAAAAAATATTTACCTTCCTCGACTCCGAATTTTTCCTCCAAGACATGTTCTCGACAGCTCAGACCCCGACCTAGTGTAACGATAAATCTGAAAAATTCAGATTTTTTCCTTCAAGACATGTTCACGCCAGCTTAGACCCGACCTACTGCAACGAGAAATCTGAAAAATATTAATTTATTTCAAATCTGTAAGCAAACTCAAAAAAAGTATTTACCTTCCTCGACTCCGATTTTTTCCTCCAAGACATGTTCACGCCAGCTCAGACCCCGACATACTGCAACGAAAAATCTGAAAAATATTAATTTATTTCAAATCTGTAAGCAAACTCAAAAAAAGTATTTACCTTCCTCGACTCCGATTTTTTCCTCCAAGACATGTTCACGCCAGCTCAGACCCCGACATACTGCAACGAAAAATCTGAAAAATATTAATTTATTTCAAATCTGTAAGCAAACTCAAAAAAAATATTTACCTTCCTTGACTCCGATTTTTTCCTCCAAGACATGTTCACGCCAGCTCAGACCCCGACCTACTGCAACGAGAAATCTGAAAAATATTAATTTATTTCAAATCTGTAAGCAAACTCAAAAAAAGTATTTACCTTCCTCGACTCCGATTTTTTCCTCCAAGACATGTTCACGCCAGCTCAGACCCCGACTTACTGCAACGATAAATCTGAAAAATTCAGATTTTTTCCTTCAAGACATGTTCACGCCAGCTTAGACCCGACATACTGCAACGAAAAATCTGAAAAATATTAATTTATTTCAATTCTGTAAGCAAAACTCAAAAAAAGTATTTACCTTCCTCGACTCCGAATTTTTCCTCCAAGACATGTTCTCGACAACTCAGACCCCGACCTACTGCAACGATAAATCTGAAAAATTCAGATTTTTTCCTTCAAGACATGTTCACGCCAGCTTAGACCCGACCTACTGCAACGAGAAATCTGAAAAATATTAATTTATTTCAAATCTGTAAGCAAACTCAAAAAAAGTATTTACCTTCCTCGACTCCGATTTTTTCCTCCAAGACATGTTCACGCCAGCTCAGACCCCGACATACTGCAACGAAAAATCTGAAAAATATTAATTTATTTCAAATCTGTAAGCAAACTCAAAAAAAGTATTTACCTTCCTCGACTCCGATTTTTTCCTCCAAGACATGTTCACGCCAGCTCAGACCCCGACATACTGCAACGAAAAATCTGAAAAATATTAATTTATTTCAAATCTGTAAGCAAACTCAAAAAAAATATTTACCTTCCTTGACTCCGATTTTTTCCTCCAAGACATGTTCACGCCAGCTCAGACCCCGACCTACTGCAACGAGAAATCTGAAAAATATTAATTTATTTCAAATCTGTAAGCAAACTCAAAAAAAGTATTTACCTTCCTCGACTCCGATTTTTTCCTCCAAGACATGTTCACGCCAGCTCAGACCCCGACTTACTGCAACGATAAATCTGAAAAATTCAAATTTTTTCCTTCAAGACATGTTCACGCCAGCTTAGACCCGACATACTGCAACGAAAAATCTGAAAAATATTAATTTATTTCAATTCTGTAAGCAAAACTCAAAAAAAGTATTTACCTTCCTCGACTCCGAATTTTTCCTCCAAGACATGTTCTCGACAACTCAGACCCCGACCTACTGCAACGATAAATCTGAAAAATTCAGATTTTTTCCTTCAAGACATGTTCACGCCAGCTTAGACCCGACCTACTGCAACGAGAAATCTGAAAAATATTAATTTATTTCAAATCTGTAAGCAAACTCAAAAAAAGTATTTACCTTCCTCGACTCCGATTTTTTCCTCCAAGACATGTTCACGCCAGCTCAGACCCCGACATACTGCAACGAAAAATCTGAAAAATATTAATTTATTTCAAATCTGTAAGCAAACTCAAAAAAAGTATTTACCTTCCTCGACTCCGATTTTTTCCTCCAAGACATGTTCACGCCAGCTCAGACCCCGACATACTGCAACGAAAAATCTGAAAAATATTAATTTATTTCAAATCTGTAAGCAAACTCAAAAAAAATATTTACCTTCCTTGACTCCGATTTTTTCCTCCAAGACATGTTCACGCCAGCTCAGACCCCGACCTACTGCAACGAGAAATCTGAAAAATATTAATTTATTTCAAATCTGTAAGCAAACTCAAAAAAAGTATTTACCTTCCTCGACTCCGATTTTTTCCTCCAAGACATGTTCACGCCAGCTCAGACCCCGACTTACTGCAACGATAAATCTGAAAAATTCAAATTTTTTCCTTCAAGACATGTTCACGCCAGCTTAGACCCGACATACTGCAACGAAAAATCTGAAAAATATTAATTTATTTCAATTCTGTAAGCAAAACTCAAAAAAAGTATTTACCTTCCTCGACTCCGAATTTTTCCTCCAAGACATGTTCTCGACAGCTCAGACCCCGACCTACTGCAACGATAAATCTGAAAAATTCAGATTTTTTCCTTCAAGACATGTTCACGCCAGCTTAGACCCGACCTACTGCAACGATAAATCTGAAAAATATTAATTTACTACAATTCTGTAAGCAAACTCAAAAAAAATATTTACCTTCCTCGACTCCGAATTTTTCCTCCAAGACATGTTCTCGACAGCTCAGTCCCCGACCTACTGCAACGATAAATCTGAAAAATTCAGATTTTTTCCTTCAAGACATGTTCACGCCAGCTTAGACCCGACCTACTGCAACGAGAAATCTGAAAAATATTAATTTATTTCAAATCTGTAAGCAAACTCAAAAAAAGTATTTACCTTCCTCGACTCCGATTTTTTCCTCCAAGACATGTTCACGCCAGCTCAGACCCCGACATACTGCAACGAAAAATCTGAAAAATATTAATTTATTTCAAATCTGTAAGCAAACTCAAAAAAAGTATTTACCTTCCTCGACTCCGATTTTTTCCTCCAAGACATGTTCACGCCAGCTCAGACCCCGACATACTGCAACGAAAAATCTGAAAAATATTAATTTATTTCAAATCTGTAAGCAAACTCAAAAAAAATATTTACCTTCCTTGACTCCGATTTTTTCCTCCAAGACATGTTCACGCCAGCTCAGACCCCGACCTACTGCAACGAGAAATCTGAAAAATATTAATTTATTTCAAATCTGTAAGCAAACTCAAAAAAAGTATTTACCTTCCTCGACTCCGATTTTTTCCTCCAAGACATGTTCACGCCAGCTCAGACCCCGACTTACTGCAACGATAAATCTGAAAAATTCAAATTTTTTCCTTCAAGACATGTTCACGCCGGCTTAGACCCGACATACTGCAACGAAAAATCTGAAAAATATTAATTTATTTCAATTCTGTAAGCAAAACTCAAAAAAAGTATTTACCTTCCTCGACTCCGAATTTTTCCTCCAAGACATGTTCTCGACAGCTCAGACCCCGACCTACTGCAACGATAAATCTGAAAAATTCAGATTTTTTCCTTCAAGACATGTTCACGCCAGCTTAGACCCGACCTACTGCAACGAGAAATCTGAAAAATATTAATTTATTTCAAATCTGTAAGCAAACTCAAAAAAAGTATTTACCTTCCTCGACTCCGATTTTTTCCTCCAAGACATGTTCACGCCAGCTCAGACCCCGACCTACTGCAACGATAAATCTGAAAAATATTAATTTATTTCAATTCTGAAAGCAAAACTCAAAAAAAGTATTTACCTTCCTCGACTCCGAATTTTTCCTCCAAGACATGTTCACGCCAGCTCAGACCCCGACCTACTGCAACGATAAATCTGAAAAATTCAGATTTTTTCCTTCAAGACATGTTCACGCCAGCTTAGACCCGACCTACTGCAACGAGAAATCTGAAAAATATTAATTTATTTCAAATCTGTAAGCAAACTCAAAAAAAGTATTTACCTTCCTTGACTCCGATTTTTTCCTCCAAGACATGTTCACGCCAGCTCAGACCCCGACCTACTGCAACGAGAAATCTGAAAAATATTAATTTATTTCAAATCTGTAAGCAAACTCAAAAAAAGTATTTACCTTCCTCGACTCCGATTTTTTCCTCCAAGACATGTTCTCGACAGCTCAGACCCCGACTTACTGCAACGATAAATCTGAAAAATTCAAATTTTTTCCTTCAAGACATGTTCACGCCAGCTTAGACCCGACATACTGCAACGAAAAATCTGAAAAATATTAATTTATTTCAATTCTGTAAGCAAAACTCAAAAAAAGTATTTACCTTCCTCGACTCCGAATTTTTCCTCCAAGACATGTTCTCGACAGCTCAGACCCCGACCTACTGCAACGATAAATCTGAAAAATTCAGATTTTTTCCTTCAAGACATGTTCACGCCAGCTTAGACCCGACCTACTGCAACGAGAAATCTGAAAAATATTAATTTATTTCAAATCTGTAAGCAAACTCAAAAAAAGTATTTACCTTCCTCGACTCCGATTTTTTCCTCCAAGACATGTTCACGCCAGCTCAGACCCCGACATACTGCAACGAAAAATCTGAAAAATATTAATTTATTTCAAATCTGTAAGCAAACTCAAAAAAAGTATTTACCTTCCTCGACTCCGATTTTTTCCTCCAAGACATGTTCACGCCAGCTCAGACCCCGACATACTGCAACGAAAAATCTGAAAAATATTAATTTATTTCAAATCTGTAAGCAAACTCAAAAAAAATATTTACCTTCCTTGACTCCGATTTTTTCCTCCAAGACATGTTCACGCCAGCTCAGACCCCGACATACTGCAACGAAAAATCTGAAAAATATTAATTTATTTCAAATCTGTAAGCAAACTCAAAAAAAGTATTTACCTTCCTCGACTCCGATTTTTTCCTCCAAGACATGTTCACGCCAGCTCAGACCCCGACTTACTGCAACGATAAATCTGAAAAATTCAAATTTTTTCCTTCAAGACATGTTCACGCCAGCTTAGACCCGACATACTGCAACGAAAAATCTGAAAAATATTAATTTATTTCAATTCTGTAAGCAAAACTCAAAAAAAGTATTTACCTTCCTCGACTCCGAATTTTTCCTCCAAGACATGTTCTCGACAGCTCAGTCCCCGACCTACTGCAACGATAAATCTGAAAAATTCAGATTTTTTCCTTCAAGACATGTTCACGCCAGCTTAGACCCGACCTACTGCAACGAGAAATCTGAAAAATATTAATTTATTTCAAATCTGTAAGCAAACTCAAAAAAAGTATTTACCTTCCTCGACTCCGATTTTTTCCTCCAAGACATGTTCACGCCAGCTCAGACCCCGACATACTGCAACGAAAAATCTGAAAAATATTAATTTATTTCAAATCTGTAAGCAAACTCAAAAAAAGTATTTACCTTCCTCGACTCCGATTTTTTCCTCCAAGACATGTTCACGCCAGCTCAGACCCCGACATACTGCAACGAAAAATCTGAAAAATATTAATTTATTTCAAATCTGTAAGCAAACTCAAAAAAAATATTTACCTTCCTTGACTCCGATTTTTTCCTCCAAGACATGTTCACGCCAGCTCAGACCCCGACCTACTGCAACGAGAAATCTGAAAAATATTAATTTATTTCAAATCTGTAAGCAAACTCAAAAAAAGTATTTACCTTCCTCGACTCCGATTTTTTCCTCCAAGACATGTTCACGCCAGCTCAGACCCCGACTTACTGCAACGATAAATCTGAAAAATTCAAATTTTTTCCTTCAAGACATGTTCACGCCAGCTTAGACCCGACATACTGCAACGAAAAATCTGAAAAATATTAATTTATTTCAATTCTGTAAGCAAAACTCAAAAAAAGTATTTACCTTCCTCGACTCCGAATTTTTCCTCCAAGACATGTTCTCGACAGCTCAGACCCCGACCTACTGCAACGATAAATCTGAAAAATATTAATTTATTTCAATTCTGAAAGCAAAACTCAAAAAAAGTATTTACCTTCCTCGACTCCGAATTTTTCCTCCAAGACATGTTCACGCCAGCTCAGACCCCGACCTACTGCAACGATAAATCTGAAAAATTCAGATTTTTTCCTTCAAGACATGTTCACGCCAGCTTAGACCCGACCTACTGCAACGAGAAATCTGAAAAATATTAATTTATTTCAAATCTGTAAGCAAACTCAAAAAAAGTATTTACCTTCCTCGACTCCGATTTTTTTCCTCCAAGACATGTTCACGCCAGCTCAGACCCCGACCTACTGCAACGATAAATCTGAAAAATTCAGATTTTTTCCTTCAAGACATGTTCACGCCAGCTTAGACCCGACCTACTGCAACGAGAAATCTGAAAAATATTAATTTATTTCAATTCTGTAAGCAAAACTCAAAAAAAGTATTTACCTTCCTCGACTCCGATTTTTTCCTCCAAGACATGTTCACGCCAGCTTAGACCCGACCTACTGCAACGAAAATCTGAAAAATATTAATTTATTTCAATTCTGTAAGCAAAACTCAAAAAAAGTATTTACCTTCCTCGACTCCAATTTTTTCCTCCAAGACATGTTCACGACAGCTCAGATCCCGACCTACTGCAACGAAAAATCTGAAAAATATTAATTTACTTCAATTCTGTAAGCAAAACTCAAAAAAAGTATTTACCTTCCTCGACTCCGATTTTTTTCCTCCAAGACATGTTCACGCCAGCTCAGACCCCGACCTACTGCAACGATAAATCTGAAAAATTCAGATTTTTTCCTTCAAGACATGTTCACGCCAGCTTAGACCCGACCTACTGCAACGAGAAATCTGAAAAATATTAATTTATTTCAATTCTGTAAGCAAAACTCAAAAAAAGTATTTACCTTCCTCGACTCCGATTTTTTCCTCCAAGACATGTTCACGCCAGCTTAGACCCGACCTACTGCAACGAAAATCTGAAAAATATTAATTTATTTCAATTCTGTAAGCAAAACTCAAAAAAAGTATTTACCTTCCTCGACTCCGATTTTTTCCTCCAAGACATGTTCACGCCAGCTTAGACCCGACCTACTGCAACGAAAATCTGAAAAATATTAATTTATTTCAATTCTGTAAGCAAAACTCAAAAAAAGTATTTACCTTCCTCGACTCCAATTTTTTCCTCCAAGACATGTTCACGCCAGCTCAGACCCCGACCTACTGCAACGATAAATCTGAAAAATTCAGATTTTTTCCTTCAAGACATGTTCACGCCAGCTTAGAACCGACCTACTGCAACGAGAAATCTGAAAAATATTAATTTATTTAAAATCTGTAAGCAAACTCAAAAAAAGTATTTACCTTCCTCGACTCCGATTTTTTCCTCCAAGACATGTTCACGCCAGCTCAGACCCCCACATACTGCAACGAGAAATCTGAAAAATATTAATTTATTTCAATTCTGTAAGCAAAACTCAAAAAAAGTATTTACCTTCCTCGACTCCGATTTTTTCCTCCAAGACATGTTCACGCCAGCTCAGACCCCCACATACTGCAACGAGAAATCTGAAAAATATTAATTTATTTCAATTCTGTAAGCAAAACTCAAAAAAAGTATTTACCTTCCTCGACTCCGATTTTTTCCTCCAAGACATGTTCACGCCAGCTTAGACCCGACCTACTGCAACGAGAAATCTGAAAAATATTAATTTATTTCAAATCTGTAAGCAAACTCAAAAAAGTATTTACCTTCCTCGACTCCGATTTTTTCCTCCAAGACATGTTCACGCCAGCTCAGACCCCGACATACTGCAACGAAAAATCTGAAAAATATTAATTTATTTCAAATCTGTAAGCAAACTCAAAAAAAGTATTTACCTTCCTCGACTCCGATTTTTTCCTCCAAGACATGTTCACGCCAGCTCAGACCCCGACATACTGCAACGAAAAATCTGAAAAATATTAATTTATTTCAAATCTGTAAGCAAACTCAAAAAAAGTATTTACCTTCCTCGACTCCGATTTTTTCCTCCAAGACATGTTCACGCCAGCTCAGACCCCGACATACTGCAACGAAAAATCTGAAAAATATTAATTTATTTCAAATCTGTAAGCAAACTCAAAAAAAATATTTACCTTCCTTGACTCCGATTTTTTCCTCCAAGACATGTTCACGCCAGCTCAGACCCCCACATACTGCAACGAGAAATCTGAAAAATATTAATTTATTTCAAATCTGTAAGCAAACTCAAAAAAAGTATTTACCTCCCTCGACTCCGATTTTTTCCTCCAAGACATGTTCACGCCAGCTCAGACCCCGACTTACTGCAACGATAAATCTGAAAAATTCAAATTTTTTCCTTCAAGACATGTTCACGCCAGCTTAGACCCGACATACTGCAACGAAAAATCTGAAAAATATTAATTTATTTCAATTCTGTAAGCAAAACTCAAAAAAAGTATTTACCTTCCTCGACTCCGATTTTTTCCTCCAAGACATGTTCACGCCAGCTTAGACCCGACCTACTGCAACGAGAAATCTGAAAAATATTAATTTATTTCAAATCTGTAAGCAAACTCAAAAAAAGTATTTACCTTCCTCGACTCCGATTTTTTCCTCCAAGACATGTTCACGCCAGCTCAGACCCCGACATACTGCAACGAAAAATCTGAAAAATATTAATTTATTTCAAATCTGTAAGCAAACTCAAAAAAAGTATTTACCTTCCTCGACTCCGATTTTTTCCTCCAAGACATGTTCACGCCAGCTCAGACCCCGACATACTGCAACGAAAAATCTGAAAAATATTAATTTATTTCAAATCTGTAAGCAAACTCAAAAAAAGTATTTACCTTCCTCGACTCCGATTTTTTCCTCCAAGACATGTTCACGCCAGCTCAGACCCCGACATACTGCAACGAAAAATCTGAAAAATATTAATTTATTTCAAATCTGTAAGCAAACTCAAAAAAAATATTTACCTTCCTTGACTCCGATTTTTTCCTCCAAGACATGTTCACGCCAGCTCAGACCCCCACATACTGCAACGAGAAATCTGAAAAATATTAATTTATTTCAAATCTGTAAGCAAACTCAAAAAAAGTATTTACCTCCCTCGACTCCAATTTTTTCCTCCAAGACATGTTCACGCCAGCTCAGACCCCGACATACTGCAACGAAAAATCTGAAAAATATTAATTTATTTCAAATCTGTAAGCAAACTCAAAAAAAGTATTTACCTTCCTCGACTCCGATTTTTTCCTCCAAGACATGTTCACGCCAGCTTAGACCCGACCTACTGCAACGAAAATCTGAAAAATATTAATTTATTTCAATTCTGTAAGCAAAACTCAAAAAAAGTATTTACCTTCCTCGACTCCGATTTTTTCCTCCAAGACATGTTCACGACAGCTCAGATCCCGACCTACTGCAACGAAAAATCTGAAAAATATTAATTTACTTCAATTCTGTAAGCAAAACTCAAAAAAAGTATTTACCTTCCTCGACTCCGATTTTTTCCTCCAAGACATGTTCACGCCAGCTCAGACCCCGACTTACTGCAACGATAAATCTGAAAAATTCAAATTTTTTCCTTCAAGACATGTTCACGCCAGCTTAGACCCGACACACTGCAACGAAAAATCTGAAAAATATTAATTTATTTCAATTCTGTAAGCAAAATTCAAAAAAAGTATTTACCTTCCTCGACTCCGATTTTTTCCTCCAAGACATGTTCACGCCAGCTCAGATCCCGACCTACTGCAACGATAAATCTGAAAAATTCAGATTTTTTCCTTCAAGACATGTTCACGCCAGCTTAGACCCGACCTACTGCAACGAGAAATCTGAAAAATATTAATTTATTTCAAATCTGTAAGCAAACTCAAAAAAAGTATTTACCTTCCTCGACTCCGATTTTTTCCTCCAAGACATGTTCACGCCAGCTCAGACCCCGACATACTGCAACGAAAAATCTGAAAAATATTAATTTATTTCAAATCTGTAAGCAAACTCAAAAAAAGTATTTACCTTCCTCGACTCCAATTTTTTCCTCCAAGACATGTTCACGCCAGCTCAGACCCCGACATACTGCAACGAAAAATCTGAAAAATATTAATTTATTTCAAATCTGTAAGCAAACTCAAAAAAAATATTTACCTTCCTTGACTCCGATTTTTTCCTCCAAGACATGTTCACGCCAGCTCAGACCCCCACATACTGCAACGAGAAATCTGAAAAATATTAATTTACTTCAATTCTGTAAGCAAAACTCAAAAAAAGTATTTACCTTCCTCGACTCCGATTTTTTCCTCCAAGACATGTTCACGCCAGCTCAGACCCCGACTTACTGCAACGATAAATCTGAAAAATTCAAATTTTTTCCTTCAAGACATGTTCACGCCAGCTTAGACCCGACATACTGCAACGAAAAATCTGAAAAATATTAATTTATTTCAATTCTGTAAGCAAAACTCAAAAAAAGTATTTACCTTCCTCGACTCCGATTTTTTCCTCCAAGACATGTTCTCGACAGCTCAGACCCCGACCTACTGCAACGATAAATCTGAAAAATATTAATTTATTTCAAATCTGTAAGCAAACTCAAAAAAAATATTTACCTTCCTCGACTCCGAATTTTTCCTCCAAGACATGTTCTCGACAGCTCAGACCCCGACCTACTGCAACGATAAATCTGAAAAATTCAGATTTTTTCCTTGAAGACATGTTCACGCCAGCTTAGACCGACCTACTGCAACGAGAAATCTGAAAAATATTAATTTATTTCAAATCTGTAAGCAAACTCAAAAAAAGTATTTACCTTCCTCGACTCCGATTTTTTCCTCCAAGACATGTTCACGCCAGCTCAGACCCCGACATACTACAACGAAAAATCGGAAAAATATTAATTTATTTCAATTCTGAAAGCAAAACTCAAAAAAAGTATTTACCTTCCTCGACCCCGATTTTTTTCCTCCAAGACATGTTCACGCCAGCTCAGACCCCGACCTACTGCAACGATAAATCTGAAAAATTCAGATTTTTTCCTTCAAGACATGTTCACGCCAGCTTAGACCCGACCTACTGCAACGAGAAATCTGAAAAATATTAATTTATTTCAATTCTGTAAGCAAAACTCAAAAAAAGTATTTACCTTCCTCGACTCCGATTTTTTCCTCCAAGACATGTTCACGCCAGCTCAGACCCCGACATACTGCAACGAAAAATCTGAAAAATATTAATTTATTTCAAATCTGTAAGCAAACTCAAAAAAAGTATTTACCTTCCTCGACTCCGATTTTTTCCTCCAAGACATGTTCACGCCAGCTCAGACCCCGACATACTGCAACGAAAAATCTGAAAAATATTAATTTATTTCAAATCTGTAAGCAAACTCAAAAAAAATATTTACCTTCCTTGACTCCGATTTTTTCCTCCAAGACATGTTCACGCCAGCTCAGACCCCCACATACTGCAACGAGAAATCTGAAAAATATTAATTTATTTCAAATCTGTAAGCAAACTCAAAAAAAATATTTACCTTCCTCGACTCCGAATTTTTCCTCCAATACATGTTCACGCCATCTCAGACCCCGACAAACTGCAACGATAAATCTGAAAAATTCAGATTTTTTCCTTCAAGACATGTTCACGCCAGCTTAGACCCGACCTACTGCAACGAAAAATCTGAAAAATATTAATTTATTTCAAATCTGTAAGCAAACAAAAAAAAAATATTTACCTCCCTCGACTCCGATTTTTTCCTCCAAGACATGTTCACGACAGCTCAGACCCCGACCTACTGTAACGATAAATCTGAAAAATTCAGATTTTTTCCTTTAAGACATGTTCACGCCAGCTTAGACCCGACCTACTGCAACGAGAAATCTGAAAAATATTAATTTATTTCAATTCTGTAAGCAAAACTCAAAAAAAGTATTTACCTTCCTCGACTCCGATTTTTTCCCCGAAGACATGTTCACGCCAGCTCAGACCCCGACATACTGCAACGAAAAATCTGAAATATATTAATTTATTTCAAATCTGTAAGCAAACTCAAAAAAAGTATTTACCTCCCTCGACTCCGATTTTTTCCTCCAAGACATGTTCACGCCAGCTCAGACCCCGACATACTGCAACGAAAAATCTGAAAATTATTAATTTATTTCAAATCTGTAAGCAAACTCAAAAAAAGTATTTACCTCCCTCGACTCCGATTTTTTCCTCCAAGACATGTTCACGACAGCTCAGACCCCGACCTACTGTAACGATAAATCTGAAAAATTCAGATTTTTTCCTTCAAGACATGTTCACGCCAGCTTAGACCCGACCTACTGCAACGAGAAATCTGAAAAATATTAATTTATTTCAATTCTGTAAGCAAAACTCAAAAAAAGTATTTACCTTCCTCGACTCCGATTTTTTCCTCCAAGACATGTTCACGCCAGCTCAGACCCCGACATACTGCAACGAAAAATCTGAAAAATATTAATTTATTTCAAGTCTGTAAGCAAACCCAAAAAAAGTATTTACCTTCCTCGACTCCGATTTTTTCCTCCAAGACATGTTCAGGCCAGCTCAGACCCCGACATACTACAACGAAAAATCGGAAAAATATTAATTTATTTCAAGTCTGTAAGCAAACCCAAAAAAAATATTTACCTTCCTCGACTCCGAATTTTTCCTCCAATACATGTTCACGCCATCTCAGACCCCGACAAACTGCAACGATAAATCTGAAAAATTCAGATTTTTTCCTTCAAGACATGTTCACGCCGGCTTAGACCCGACCTACTGCAACGAAAAATCTGAAAAATATTAAATTATTTCAAATCTGTAAGCAAACTCAAAAAAAATAATTACCTCCCTCGACTCCGATTTTTTCCTCCAAGACATGTTCACGCCAGCTCAGACCCCGACATACTGCAACGAAAAATCTGAAAAATATTAATTTATTTCAAATCTGTAAGCAAACTCAAAAAAAGTATTTACCTCCCTCGACTCCGATTTTTTCCTCCAAGACATGTTCACGACAGCTCAGACCCCGACCTACTGTAACGATAAATCTGAAAAATTCAGATTTTTTCCTTCAAGACATGTTCACGCCAGCTTAGACCCGACCTACTGCAACGAGAAATCTGAAAAATATTAATTTATTTCAATTCTGTAAGCAAAACTCAAAAAAAGTATTTACCTTCCTCGACTCCGATTTTTTCCTCCAAGACATGTTCAGGCCAGCTCAGACCCCGACATACTACAACGAAAAATCGGAAAAATATTAATTTATTTCAAGTCTGTAAGCAAACCCAAAAAAAATATTTACCTTCCTCGACTCCGAATTTTTCCTCCAATACATGTTCACGCCATCTCAGACCCCGACAAACTGCAACGATAAATCTGAAAAATTTAGATTTTTTTCTTCAAGACATGTTCACGCCAGCTTAGACCCGATCTACTGCAACGAAAAATCTGAAAAATATTAATTTATTTCAAATCTGTAAGCAAACTCAAAAAAAATATTTACCTCCCTCGACTCCGATTTTTTCCTCCAAGACATGTTCACGACAGCTCAGACCCCGACCTACTGTAACGATAAATCTGAAAAATTCAGATTTTTTCCTTCAAGACATGTTCACGCCAGCTTAGACCCGACCTACTGCAACGAAAATCTGAAAAATATTAATTTATTTCAATTCTGTAAGCAAAACTCAAAAAAAGTATTTACCTTCCTCGACCCCGATTTTTTCCTCCAAGACATGTTCACGACAGCTCAGATCCCGACCTACTGCAACGAAAAATCTGAAAAATATTAATTTACTTCAATTCTGTAAGCAAAACTCAAAAAAAGTATTTACCTTCCTCGACTCCGATTTTTTCCTCCAAGACATGTTCACGCCAGCTCAGACCCCGACTTACTGCAACGATAAATTTGAAAAATTCAAATTTTTTCCTTCAAGACATGTTCACGCCAGCTTAGACCCGACATACTGCAACGAAAAATCTGAAAAATATTAATTTATTTCAATTCTGTAAGCAAAACTCAAAAAAAGTATTTACCTTCCTCGACTCCGATTTTTTCCTCCAAGACATGTTCACGCCAGCTCAGATCCCGACCTACTGCAACGAAAAATCTGAAAAATATTAATTTACTACAATTCTGTAAGCAAACTCAAAAAAAATATTTACCTTCCTCGACTCCGAATTTTTCCTCCAAGACATGTTCTCGACAGCTCAGACCCCGACCTACTGCAACGATAAATCTGAAAAATTCAGATTTTTTCCTTCAAGACATGTTCACGCCAGCTTAGACCCGACCTACTGCAACGAGAAATCTGAAAAATATTAATTTATTTCAAATCTGTAAGCAAACTCAAAAAAAGTATTTACCTTCCTCGACTCCGATTTTTTTCCTCCAAGACATGTTCACGCCAGCTCAGACCCCGACCTACTGCAACGATAAATCTGAAAAATTCAGATTTTTTCCTTCAAGACATGTTCACGCCAGCTTAGACCCGACCTACTGCAACGAGAAATCTGAAAAATATTAATTTATTTCAATTCTGTAAGCAAAACTCAAAAAAAGTATTTACCTTCCTCGACTCCGATTTTTTCCTCCAAGACATGTTCACGCCAGCTCAGACCCCGACATACTGCAACGAAAAATCTGAAAAATATTAATTTATTTCAAATCTGTAAGCAAACTCAAAAAAAGTATTTACCTTCCTCGACTCCGATTTTTTCCTCCAAGACATGTTCACGCCAGCTCAGACCCCGACATACTGCAACGAAAAATCTGAAAAATATTAATTTATTTCAAATCTGTAAGCAAACTCAAAAAAAATATTTACCTTCCTTGACTCCGATTTTTTCCTCCAAGACATGTTCACGCCAGCTCAGACCCCCACATACTGCAACGAAAAATCTGAAAAATATTAATTTATTTCAAATCTGTAAGCAAACTCAAAAAAAGTATTTACCTTCCTCGACTCCGATTTTTTCCTCCAAGACATGTTCACGCCAGCTCAGACCCCGACATACTGCAACGAAAAATCTGAAAAATATTAATTTATTTCAAATCTGTAAGCAAACTCAAAAAAAATATTTACCTTCCTTGACTCCGATTTTTTCCTCCAAGACATGTTCACGCCAGCTCAGACCCCCACATACTGCAACGAGAAATCTGAAAAATATTAATTTACTTCAATTCTGTAAGCAAAACTCAAAAAAAGTATTTACCTTCCTCGACTCCGATTTTTTCCTCCAAGACATGTTCACGCCAGCTCAGACCCCGACTTACTGCAACGATAAATCTGAAAAATTCAAATTTTTTCCTTCAAGACATGTTCACGCCAGCTTAGACCCGACATACTGCAACGAAAAATCTGAAAAATATTAATTTATTTCAATTCTGTAAGCAAACTCAAAAAAAAATATTTACCTTCCTTGACTCCGATTTTTTCCTCCAAGACATGTTCACGCCAGCTCAGACCCCCACATACTGCAACGAGAAATCTGAAAAATATTAATTTATTTCAAATCTGTAAGCAAACTCAAAAAAAATATTTACCTTCCTCGACTCCGAATTTTTCCTCCAATACATGTTCACGCCATCTCAGACCCCGACAAACTGCAACGATAAATCTGAAAAATTCAGATTTTTTCCTTCAAGACATGTTCACGCCAGCTTAGACCCGACCTACTGCAACGAAAAATCTGAAAAATATTAATTTATTTCAAATCTGTAAGCAAACTCAAAAAAAATATTTACCTCCCTCGACTCCGATTTTTTCCTCCAAGACATGTTCACGACAGCTCAGACCCCGACCTACTGTAACGATAAATCTGAAAAATTCAGATTTTTTCCTTCAAGACATGTTCACGCCAGCTTAGACCCGACCTACTGCAACGAGAAATCTGAAAAATATTAATTTATTTCAATTCTGTAAGCAAAACTCAAAAAAAGTATTTACCTTCCTCGACTCCGATTTTTTCCTCCAAGACATGTTCACGCCAGCTCAGACCCCGACATACTGCAACGAAAAATCTGAAAAATATTAATTTATTTCAAATCTGTAAGCAAACTCAAAAAAAGTATTTACCTCCCTCGACTCCGATTTTTTCCTCCAAGACATGTTCACGACAGCTCAGACCCCGACCTACTGTAACGATAAATCTGAAAAATTCAGATTTTTTCCTTCAAGACATGTTCACGCCAGCTTAGACCCGACCTACTGCAACGAGAAATCTGAAAAATATTAATTTATTTCAATTCTGTAAGCAAAACTCAAAAAAAGTATTTACCTTCCTCGACTCCGATTTTTTCCTCCAAGACATGTTCACGCCAGCTCAGACCCCGACATACTACAACGAAAAATCGGAAAAATATTAATTTATTTCAAGTCTGTAAGCAAACCCAAAAAAAATATTTACCTTCCTCGACTCCGAATTTTTCCTCCAATACATGTTCACGCCATCTCAGACCCCGACAAACTGCAACGATAAATCTGAAAAATTCAGATTTTTTCCTTCAAGACATGTTCACGCCAGCTTAGACCCGATCTACTGCAACGAAAAATCTGAAAAATATTAATTTATTTCAAATCTGTAAGCAAACTCAAAAAAAATATTTACCTCCCTCGACTCCGATTTTTTCCTCCAAGACATGTTCACGACAGCTCAGACCCCGACCTACTGTAACGATAAATCTGAAAAATTCAGATTTTTTCCTTCAAGACATGTTCACGCCAGCTTAGACCCGACCTACTGCAACGAGAAATCTGAAAAATATTAATTTATTTCAATTCTGTAAGCAAAACTCAAAAAAAGTATTTACCTTCCTCGACTCCGATTTTTTCCTCCAAGACATGTTCACGCCAGCTCAGACCCCGACATACTGCAACGAAAAATCTGAAAAATATTAATTTATTTCAAATCTGTAAGCAAACTCAAAAAAAATATTTACCTTCCTCGACTCCGAATTTTTCCTCCAATACATGTTCACGCCATCTCAGACCCCGACCTACTGTAACGATAAATCTGAAAAATTCAGATTTTTTCCTTCAAGACATGTTCACGTCAGCTTAGACCCGACCTACTGCAACGAAAAATCTGAAAAATATTAATTTATTTCAAATCTGTAAGCAAACTCAAAAAAAATATTTACCTCCCTCGACTCCGATTTTTTCCTCCAAGACATGTTCACGACAGCTCAGACCCCGACCTACTGTAACGATAAATCTGAAAAATTCAGATTTTTTCCTTCAAGACATGTTCACGCCAGCTTAGACCCGACCTACTGCAACGAGAAATCTGAAAAATATTAATTTATTTCAATTCTGTAAGCAAAACTCAAAAAAAGTATTTACCTTCCTCGACTCCGATTTTTTCCTCCAAGACATGTTCACGACAGCTCAGACCCCGACCTACTGCAACGATAAATCTGAAAAATTCAGATTTTTTCCTTCAAGACATGTTCACGCCAGCTTAGACCCGACCTACTGCAACGAAAAATCTGAAAAATATTAATTTATTTCAAATCTGTAAGCAAACTCAAAAAAAATATTTACCTCCCTCGACTCCGATTTTTTCCTCCAAGACATGTTCACGACAGCTCAGACCCCGACCTACTGTAACGATAAATCTGAAAAATTCAGATTTTTTCCTTCAAGACATGTTCACGCCAGCTTAGACCCGACCTACTGCAACGAGAAATCTGAAAAATATTAATTTATTTCAATTCTGTAAGCAAAACTCAAAAAAAGTATTTACCTTCCTCGACTCCGATTTTTTCCTCCAAGACATGTTCACGCCAGCTCAGACCCCGACATACTGCAACGAAAAATCTGAAAAATATTAATTTATTTCAAGTCTGTAAGCAAAACTCAAAAAAAGTATTTACCTTCCTCGACTCCGAATTTTTCCTCCAATACATGTTCACGCCATCTCAGACCCCGACAAACTGCAACGATAAATCTGAAAAATTCAGATTTTTTCCTTCAAGACATGTTCACGCCAGCTTAGACCCGACCTACTGCAACGAAAAATCTGAAAAATATTAATTTATTTCAAATCTGTAAGCAAACTCAAAAAAAATATTTACCTCCCTCGACTCCGATTTTTTCCTCCAAGACATGTTCACGACAGCTCAGACCCCGACCTACTGTAACGATAAATCTGAAAAATTCAGATTTTTTCCTTCAAGACATGTTCACGCCAGCTTAGACCCGACCTACTGCAACGAGAAATCTGAAAAATATTAATTTATTTCAATTCTGTAAGCAAAACTCAAAAAAAGTATTTACCTTCCTCGACTCCGATTTTTTCCTCCAAGACATGTTCACGCCAGCTCAGACCCCGACATACTGCAACGAAAAATCTGAAAAATATTAATTTATTTCAAATCTGTAAGCAAACTCAAAAAAAATATTTACCTTCCTCGACTCCGAATTTTTCCTCCAATACATGTTCACGCCATCTCAGACCCCGACCTACTGTAACGATAAATCTGAAAAATTCAGATTTTTTCCTTCAAGATATGTTCACGTCAGCTTAGACCCGACCTACTGCAACGAAAAATCTGAAAAATATTAATTTATTTCAAATCTGTAAGCAAACTCAAAAAAAATATTTACCTCCCTCGACTCCGATTTTTTCCTCCAAGACATGTTCACGACAGCTCAGACCCCGACCTACTGTAACGATAAATCTGAAAAATTCAGATTTTTTCCTTCAAGACATGTTCACGCCAGCTTAGACCCGACCTACTGCAACGAGAAATCTGAAAAATATTAATTTATTTCAATTCTGTAAGCAAAACTCAAAAAAAGTATTTACCTTCCTCGACTCCGATTTTTTCCTCCAAGACATGTTCACGCCAGCTCAGACCCCGACATACTGCAACGAAAAATCTGAAAAATATTAATTTATTTCAAATCTGTAAGCAAACTCAAAAAAAGTATTTACCTCCCTCGACTCCGATTTTTTCCTCCAAGACATGTTCACGACAGCTCAGACCCCGACCTACTGTAACGATAAATCTGAAAAATTCAGATTTTTTCCTTCAAGACATGTTCACGCCAGCTTAGACCCGACCTACTGCAACGAGAAATCTGAAAAATATTAATTTATTTCAATTCTGTAAGCAAAACTCAAAAAAAGTATTTACCTTCCTCGACTCCGATGTTTTCCTCCAAGACATGTTCACGCCAGCTCAGACCCCGACATACTGCAACGAAAAATCTGAAAAATATTAATTTATTTCAAGTCTGTAAGCAAACCCAAAAAAAGTATTTACCTTCCTCGACTCCGATTTTTTCCTCCAAGACATGTTCAGGCCAGCTCAGACCCCGACATACTACAACGAAAAATCGGAAAAATATTAATTTATTTCAAGTCTGTAAGCAAACCCAAAAAAAATATTTACCTTCCTCGACTCCGAATTTTTCCTCCAATACATGTTCACGCCATCTCAGACCCCGACAAACTGCAACGATAAATCTGAAAAAATCAGATTTTTTCCTTCAAGACATGTTCACGCCAGCTTAGACCCGACCTACTGCAACGAAAAATCTGAAAAATATTAATTTATTTCAAATCTGTAAGCAAACTCAAAAAAAATATTTACCTTCCTCGACTCCGATTTTTTCCTCCAAGACATGTTCACGCCAGCTTAGACCCGACCTACTGCAACGAGAAATCTGAAAAATATTAATTTATTTCAATTCTGTAAGCAAAACTCAAAAAAAGTATTTACCTTCCTCGACTCCGATTTTTTCCTCCAAGCCATGTTCACGCCAGCTCAGACCCCGACATACTGCAACGAAAAATCTGAAAAATATTAATTTATTTCAAATCTGTAAGCAAACTCAAAAAAAGTATTTACCTCCCTCGACTCCGATTTTTTCCTCCAAGACATGTTCACGCCAGCTCAGACCCCGACATACTGCAACGAAAAATCTGAAAAATATTAATTTATTTCAAATCTGTAAGCAAACTCAAAAAAAGTATTTACCTCCCTCGACTCCGATTTTTTCCTCCAAGACATGTTCACGACAGCTCAGACCCCGACCTACTGTAACGATAAATCTGAAAAATTCAGATTTTTTCCTTCAAGACATGTTCACGCCAGCTTAGACCCGACCTACTGCAACGAAAATCTGAAAAATATTAATTTATTTCAATTCTGTAAGCAAAACTCAAAAAAAGTATTTACCTTCCTCGACTCCGATTTTTTCCTCCAAGACATGTTCACGACAGCTCAGATCCCGACCTACTGCAACGAAAAATCTGAAAAATATTAATTTACTTCAATTCTGTAAGCAAAACTCAAAAAAAGTATTTACCTTCCTCGACTCCGATTTTTTCCTCCAAGACATGTTCACGCCAGCTCAGATCCCGACCTACTGCAACGAAAAATCTGAAAAATATTAATTTACTACAATTCTGTAAGCAAACTCAAAAAAAATATTTACCTTCCTCGACTCCGAATTTTTCCTCCAAGACATGTTCTCGACAGCTCAGACCCCGACCTACTGCAACGATAAATCTGAAAAATTCAGATTTTTTCCTTCAAGACATGTTCACGCCAGCTTAGACCCGACCTACTGCAACGAGAAATCTGAAAAATATTAATTTATTTCAAATCTGTAAGCAAACTCAAAAAAAGTATTTACTTTCCTCGACTCCGATTTTTTCCTCCAAGACATGTTCACGCCAGCTCAGACCCCGACATACTGCAACGAAAAATCTGAAAAATATTAATTTATTTCAAATCTGTAAGCAAACTCAAAAAAAGTATTTACCTTCCTCGACTCCGATTTTTTCCTCCAAGACATGTTCACGCCAGCTCACCCCCGACATACTGCAACGAAAAATCTGAAAAATATTAATTTATTTCAAATCTGTAAGCAAACTCAAAAAAAATATTTACCTTCCTTGACTCCGATTTTTTCCTCCAAGACATGTTCACGCCAGCTCAGACCCCCACATACTGCAACGAGAAATCTGAAAAATATTAATTTACTTCAATTCTGTAAGCAAAACTCAAAAAAAGTATTTACCTTCCTCGACTCCGATTTTTTCCTCCAAGACATGTTCACGCCAGCTCAGACCCCGACATACTGCAACGAAAAATCTGAAAAATATTAATTTACTACAATTCTGTAAGCAAACTCAAAAAAATATTTACCTTCCTCGACTCCGAATTTTTCCTCCAAGACATGTTCTCGACAGCTCAGACCCCGACCTACTGCAACGATAAATCTGAAAAATTCAGATTTTTTCCTTCAAGACATGTTCACGCCAGCTTAGACCCGACCTACTGCAACGAGAAATCTAAAAAATATTAATTTATTTCAAATCTGTAAGCAAACTCAAAAAAAGTATTTACCTTCCTCGACTCCGATTTTTTCCTCCAAGACATGTTCACGCCAGCTCAGACCCCGACATACTACAACGAAAAATCGGAAAAATATTAATTTATTTCAAATCTGTAAGCAAACTCAAAAAAAGTATTTACCTTCCTCGACTCCGATTTTTTCCTCCAAGACATGTTCACGCCAGCTCAGACCCCGACATACTGCAACGAAAAATCTGAAAAATATTAATTTATTTCAAATCTGTAAGCAAACTCAAAAAAAATATTTACCTTCCTTGACTCCGATTTTTTCCTCCAAGACATGTTCACGCCAGCTCAGACCCCCACATACTGCAACGAGAAATCTGAAAAATATTAATTTATTTCAAATCTGTAAGCAAACTCAAAAAAAATATTTACCTTCCTCGACTCCGAATTTTTCCTCCAATACATGTTCACGCCAGCTCAGACCCCGACAAACTGCAACGATAAATCTGAAAAATTCAGATTTTTTCCTTCAAGACATGTTCACGCCAGCTTAGACCCGACCTACTGCAACGAAAAATCTGAAAAATATTAATTTATTTCAAATCTGTAAGCAAACTCAAAAAAAATATTTACCTCCCTCGACTCCGATTTTTTCCTCCAAGACATGTTCACGACAGCTCAGACCCCGACCTACTGTAACGATAAATCTGAAAAATTCAGATTTTTTCCTTCAAGACATGTTCACGCCAGCTTAGACCCGACCTACTGCAACGAGAAATCTGAAAAATATTAATTTATTTCAATTCTGTAAGCAAAACTCAAAAAAAGTATTTACCTTCCTCGACTCCGATTTTTTCCTCCAAGACATGTTCACGCCAGCTTAGACCCGACCTACTGCAACGAGAAATCTGAAAAATATTAATTTATTTCAAATCTGTAAGCAAACTCAAAAAAAGTATTTACCTCCCTCGACTCCGATTTTTTCCTCCAAGACATGTTCACGCCAGCTCAGACCCCGACATACTGCAACGAAAAATCTGAAAATTATTAATTTATTTCAAATCTGTAAGCAAACTCAAAAAAAGTATTTACCTCCCTCGACTCCGATTTTTTCCTCCAAGACATGTTCACGACAGCTCAGACCCCGACCTACTGTAACGATAAATCTGAAAATTCAGATTTTTTCCTTCAAGACATGTTCACGCCAGCTTAGACCCGACCTACTGCAACGAGAAATCTGAAAAATATTAATTTATTTCAATTCTGTAAGCAAAACTCAAAAAAAGTATTTACCTTCCTCGACTCCGATTTTTTCCTCCAAGACATGTTCACGCCAGCTCAGACCCCGACATACTGCAACGAAAAATCTGAAAAATATTAATTTATTTCAAGTCTGTAAGCAAACCCAAAAAAAGTATTTACCTTCCTCGACTCCGATTTTTTCCTCCAAGACATGTTCAGGCCAGCTCAGACCCCGACATACTACAACGAAAAATCGGAAAAATATTAATTTATTTCAAGTCTGTAAGCAAACCCAAAAAAAATATTTACCTTCCTCGACTCCGAATTTTTCCTCCAATACATGTTCACGCCATCTCAGACCCCGACAAACTGCAACGATAAATCTGAAAAATTCAGATTTTTTCCTTCAAGACATGTTCACGCCAGCTTAGACCCGACCTACTGCAACGAAAAATCTGAAAAATATTAATTTATTTCAAATCTGTAAGCAAACTCAAAAAAAATATTTACCTCCCTCGACTCCGATTTTTTCCTCCAAGACATGTTCACGACAGCTCAGACCCCGACCTACTGTAACGATAAATCTGAAAAATTCAGATTTTTTCCTTCAAGACATGTTCACGCCAGCTTAGACCCGACATACTGCAACGAAAAATCTGAAAAATATTAATTTATTTCAAGTCTGTAAGCAAACCCAAAAAAAGTATTTACCTTCCTCGACTCCGATTTTTTCCTCCAAGACATGTTCAGGCCAGCTCAGACCCCGACATACTACAACGAAAAATCTGAAAAATATTAATTTATTTCAAATCTGTAAGCAAACTCAAAAAAAGTATTTACCTCCCTCGACTCCGATTTTTTCCTCCAAGACATGTTCACGCCAGCTCAGACCCCGACATACTGCAACGAAAAATCTGAAAATTATTAATTTATTTCAAATCTGTAAGCAAACTCAAAAAAAGTATTTACTCCCTCGACTCCGATTTTTTCCTCCAAGACATGTTCACGACAGCTCAGACCCCAACCTACTGTAACGATAAATCTGAAAAATTCAGATTTTTTCCTTCAAGACATGTTCACGCCTGCTTAGACCCGACCTACTGCAACGAGAAATCTGAAAAATATTAATTTATTTCAATTCTGTAAGCAAAACTCAAAAAAAGTATTTACCTTCCTCGACTCCGATTTTTTCCTCCAAGACATGTTCACGCCAGCTCAGACCCCGACATACTGCAACGAAAAATCTGAAAAATATTAATTTATTTCAAGTCTGTAAGCAAACCCAAAAAAAGTATTTACCTTCCTCGACTCCGATTTTTTTTTCCAAGACATGTTCAGGCCAGCTCAGACCCCGACCTACTGTAACGATAAATCTGAAAAATTCAGATTTTTTCCTTCAAGACATGTTCACGCCAGCTTAGACCCGACCTACTGCAACGAGAAATCTGAAAAATATTAATTTATTTCAATTCTGTAAGCAAAACTCAAAAAAAGTATTTACCTTCCTCGACTCCGATTTTTTCCTCCAAGACATGTTCACGCCAGCTCAGACCCCGACATACTGCAACGAAAAATCTGAAAGATATTAATTTATTTCAAGTCTGTAAGCAAACCCAAAAAAAGTATTTACCTTCCTCGACTCCGATTTTTTCCTCCAAGACATGTTCACGCCAGCTTAGACCCGACCTACTGCAACGAGAAATCTGAAAAATATTAATTTATTTCAAATCTGTAAGCAAACTCAAAAAAAGTATTTACCTTCCTCGACTCCGATTTTTTCCTCCAAGACATGTTCACGCCAGCTCAGACCCCGACATACTGCAACGAAAAATCTGAAAAATATTAATTTATTTCAAATCTGTAAGCAAACTCAAAAAAAGTATTTACCTTCCTCGACTCCGATTTTTTCCTCCAAGACATGTTCACGCCAGCTCAGACCCCGACATACTGCAACGAAAAATCTGAAAAATATTAATTTATTTCAAATCTGTAAGCAAACTCAAAAAAAATATTTACCTTCCTTGACTCCGATTTTTTCCTCCAAGACATGTTCACGCCAGCTCAGACCCCCACATACTGCAACGAGAAATCTGAAAAATATTAATTTATTTCAATTCTGTAAGCAAAACTCAAAAAAAGTATTTACCTTCCTCGACTCCGATTTTTTCCTCCAAGACATGTTCACGACAGCTCAGATCCCGACCTACTGCAACGAAAAATCTGAAAAATATTAATTTACTTCAATTCTGTAAGCAAAACTCAAAAAAAGTATTTACCTTCCTCGACTCCGATTTTTTCCTCCAAGACATGTTCACGCCAGCTCAGACCCCGACTTACTGCAACGATAAATCTGAAAAATTCAAGTTTTTTCCTTCAAGACATGTTCACGCCAGCTTAGACCCGACATACTGCAAAGAAAAACCTGAAAAATATTAATTTATTTCAATTCTGTAAGCAAAACTCAAAAAAAGTATTTACCTTCCTCGACTCCGATTTTTTCCTCCAAGACATGTTCACGACAGCTCAGATCCCGACCTACTGCAACGAAAAATCTGAAAAATATTAATTTACTTCAATTCTGTAAGCAAAACTCAAAAAAAGTATTTACCTTCCTCGACTCCGATTTTTTCCTCCAAGACATGTTCACGCCAGCTCAGACCCCGACTTACTGCAACGATAAATCTGAAAAATTCAAGTTTTTTCCTTCAAGACATGTTCACGCCAGCTTAGACCCGACATACTGCAAAGAAAAACCTGAAGAATATTAATTTATTTCAATTCTGTAAGCAAACTCAAAAAAAGTATTTACCTCCCTCGACTCCGATTTTTTCCTCCAAGACATGTTCACGACAGCTCAGACCCCGACCTACTGTAACGATAAATCTGAAAAATTCAGATTTTTTCCTTCAAGACATGTTCACGCCAGCTTAGACCCGACCTACTGCAACGAGAAATCTGAAAAATATTAATTTATTTCAATTCTGTAAGCAAAACTCAAAAAAAGTATTTACCTTTCTCGACTCCGATTTTTTCCTCCAAGACATGTTCACGCCAGCTCAGACCCCGACATACTGCAACGAAAAATCTGAAAAATATTAATTTATTTCAATTCTGTAAGCAAAACTCAAAAAAAGTATTTACCTTCCTCGACTCCGATTTTTTCCTCCAAGACATGTTCACGACAGCTCAGATCCCGACCTACTGCAACGAAAAATCTGAAAAATATTAATTTACTACAATTCTGTAAGCAAACTCAAAAAAAATATTTACCTTCCTCGACTCCGATTTTTTCCTCCAAGACATGTTCACGCCAGCTCAGACCCCGACATACTGCAACGAAAAATCTGAAAAATATTAATTTATTTCAAATCTGTAAGCAAACTCAAAAAAAGTATTTACCTCCCTCGACTCCGATTTTTTCCTCCAAGACATGTTCACGACAGCTCAGACCCCGACCTACTGTAACGATAAATCTGAAAAATTCAGATTTTTTCCTTCAAGACATGTTCACGCCAGCTTAGACCCGACCTACTGCAACGAGAAATCTGAAAAATATTAATTTATTTCAATTCTGTAAGCAAAACTCAAAAAAAGTATTTACCTTTCTCGACTCCGATTTTTTCCTCCAAGACATGTTCACGCCAGCTCAGATCCCGACCTACTGCAACGAAAAATCTGAAAAATATTAATTTACTACAATTCTGTAAGCAAACTCAAAAAAAATATTTACCTTCCTCGACTCCGAATTTTTCCTCCAAGACATGTTCTCGACAGCTCAGACCCCGACCTACTGCAACGACAAATCTGAAAAATTCAGATTTTTTCCTTCAAGACATGTTTACGCCAGCTTAGACCCGACCTACTGCAACGAGAAATCTGAAAAATATTAATTTATTTCAAATCTGTAAGCAAACTCAAAAAAAGTATTTACCTTCCTCGACTCCGATTTTTTCCTCCAAGACATGTTCACGCCAGCTCAGACCCCGACATACTGCAACGAAAAATCTGAAAAATATTAATTTATTTCAAATCTGTAAGCAAACTCAAAAAAAGTATTTACCTTCCTCGACTCCGATTTTTTCCTCCAAGACATGTTCACGCCAGCTCAGACCCCGACATACTGCAACGAAAAATCTGAAAAATATTAATTTATTTCAAATCTGTAAGCAAACTCAAAAAAAATATTTACCTTCCTTGACTCCGATTTTTTCCTCCAAGACATGTTCACGACAGCTCAGATCCCGACCTACTGCAACGAAAAATCTGAAAAATATTAATTTACTTCAATTCTGTAAGCAAAACTCAAAAAAAGTATTTACCTTCCTCGACTCCGATTTTTTCCTCCAAGACATGTTCACGCCAGCTCAGACCCCGACTTACTGCAACGATAAATCTGAAAAATTCAAATTTTTTCCTTCAAGACATGTTCACGCCAGCTTAGACCCGACATACTGCAACGAAAAATCTGAAAAATATTAATTTATTTCAAATCTGTAAGCAAACTCAAAAAAAGTATTTACCTCCCTCGACTCCGATTTTTTCCTCCAAGACATGTTCACGACAGCTCAGACCCCGACCTACTGTAACGATAAATCTGAAAAATTCAGATTTTTTCCTTCAAGACATGTTCACGCCAGCTTAGACCCGACCTACTGCAACGAAAATCTGAAAAATATTAATTTATTTCAATTCTGTAAGCAAAACTCAAAAAAAGTATTTACCTTCCTCGACTCCGATTTTTTCCTCCAAGACATGTTCACGACAGCTCAGATCCCGACCTACTGCAACGAAAAATCTGAAAAATATTAATTTACTTCAATTCTGTAAGCAAAACTCAAAAAAAGTATTTACCTTCCTCGACTCCGATTTTTTCCTCCAAGACATGTTCACGCCAGCTCAGACCCCGACTTACTGCAACGATAAATCTGAAAAATTCAAATTTTTTCCTTCAAGACATGTTCACGCCAGCTTAGACCCGACATACTGCAACGAAAAATCTGAAAAATATTAATTTATTTCAATTCTGTAAGCAAAACTCAAAAAAAGTATTTACCTTCCTCTACTCCGATTTTTTCCTCCAAGACATGTTCACGCCAGCTCAGATCCCGACCTACTGCAACGAAAAATCTGAAAAATATTAATTTACTACAATTCTGTAAGCAAACTCAAAAAAAATATTTACCTTCCTCGACTCCGAATTTTTCCTCCAAGACATGTTCTCGACAGCTCAGACCCCGACCTACTGCAACGATAAATCTGAAAAATTCAGATTTTTTCCTTCAAGACATGTTCACGCCAGCTTAGACCCGACCTACTGCAACGAGAAATCTGAAAAATATTAATTTATTTCAAATCTGTAAGCAAACTCAAAAAAAGTATTTACCTTCCTCGACTCCGATTTTTTCCTCCAAGACATGTTCACGCCAGCTCAGACCCCGACATACTGCAACGAAAAATCTGAAAAATATTAATTTATTTCAAATCTGTAAGCAAACTCAAAAAAAGTATTTACCTTCCTCGACTCCGATTTTTTCCTCCAAGACATGTTCACGCCAGCTCAGACCCCGACATACCGCAACGAAAAATCTGAAAAATATTAATTTATTTCAAATCTGTAAGCAAACTCAAAAAAAATATTTACCTTCCTTGACTCCGATTTTTTCCTCCAAGACATGTTCACGCCAGCTCAGACCCCCACATACTGCAACGAGAAATCTGAAAAATATTAATTTATTTCAAGTCTGTAAGCAAACCCAAAAAAAGTATTTACCTTCCTCGACTCCGATTTTTTCCTCCAAGACATGTTCACGCCAGCTCAGACCCCGACATACTGCAACGAAAAATCTGAAAAATATTAATTTATTTCAAATCTGTAAGCAAACTCAAAAAAAGTATTTACCTTCCTCGACTCCGATTTTTTCCTCCAAGACATGTTCACGCCAGCTCAGACCCCGACATACTGCAACGAGAAATCTGAAAAATATTAATTTATTTCAAGTCTGTAAGCAAACCCAAAAAAAGTATTTACCTTCCTCGACTCCGATTTTTTCCTCCAAGACATGTTCACGACAGCTCAGATCCCGACCTACTGCAACGAAAAATCTGAAAAATATTAATTTACTTCAATTCTGTAAGCAAAACTCAAAAAAAGTATTTACCTTCCTCGACTCCGATTTTTTCCTCCAAGACATGTTCACGCCAGCTCAGACCCCGACTTACTGCAACGATAAATCTGAAAAATTCAAATTTTTTCCTTCAAGACATGTTCACGCCAGCTTAGACCCGACATACTGCAACGAAAAATCTGAAAAATATTAATTTATTTCAATTCTGTAAGCAAAACTCAAAAAAAGTATTTACCTTCCTCGACTCCGATTTTTTCCTCCAAGACATGTTCACGCCAGCTCAGATCCCGACCTACTGCAACGAAAAATCTGAAAAATATTAATTTACTACAATTCTGTAACCAAACTCAAAAAAAATATTTACCTTCCTCGACTCCGAATTTTTCCTCCAAGACATGTTCTCGACAGCTCAGACCCCGACCTACTGCAACGATAAATCTGAAAAATTCAGATTTTTTCCTTCAAGACATGTTCACGCCAGCTTAGAACCGACCTACTGCAACGAGAAATCTGAAAAATATTAATTTATTTCAAATCTGTAAGCAAACTCAAAAAAAGTATTTACCTTCCTCGACTCCGATTTTTTCCTCCAAGACATGTTCACGCCAGCTCAGACCCCGACATACTACAACGAAAAATCGGAAAAATATTAATTTATTTCAAGTCTGTAAGCAAACCCAAAAAAAGTATTTACCTTCCTCGACTCCGATTTTTTCCTCCAAGACATGTTCACGCCAGCTCAGACCCCGACCTACTACAACGAAAAATCGGAAAAATATTAATTTATTTCAAGTCTGTAAGCAAACCCAAAAAAAGTATTTACCTTCCTCGACTCCGATTTTTTCCTCCAAGACATGTTCAGGCCAGCTCAGACCCCGACATACTACAACGAAAAATCGGAAAAATATTAATTTATTTCAATTCTGAAAGCAAAACTCAAAAAAAGTATTTACCTTCCTCGACTCCGATTTTTTCCTCCAAGACATGTTCACGACAGCTCAGATCCCGACCTACTGCAACGAAAAATCTGAAAAATATTAATTTACTTCAATTCTGTAAGCAAAACTCAAAAAAAGTATTTACCTTCCTCGACTCCGATTTTTTCCTCCAAGACATGTTCACGACAGCTCAGACCCCAACCTACTGTAACGATAAATCTGAAAAATTCAGATTTTTTCCTTCAAGACATGTTCACGCCAGCTTAGACCCGACCTACTGCAACGAGAAATCTGAAAAATATTAATTTATTTCAATTCTGTAAGCAAAACTCAAAAAAAGTATTTACCTTCCTCGACTCCGATTTTTTCCTCCAAGACATGTTCACGCCAGCTCAGACCCCGACCTACTACAACGAAAAATCGGAAAAATATTAATTTATTTCAAGTCTGTAAGCAAACCCAAAAAAAGTATTTACCTTCCTCGACTCCGATTTTTTCCTCCAAGACATGTTCAGGCCAGCTCAGACCCCGACATACTACAACGAAAAATCGGAAAAATATTAATTTATTTCAATTCTGAAAGCAAAACTCAAAAAAAGTATTTACCTTCCTCGACTCCGATTTTTTCCTCCAAGACATGTTCACGACAGCTCAGATCCCGACCTACTGCAACGAAAAATCTGAAAAATATTAATTTACTTCAATTCTGTAAGCAAAACTCAAAAAAAGTATTTACCTTCCTCGACTCCGATTTTTTCCTCCAAGACATGTTCACGCCAGCTCAGACCCCGACTTACTGCAACGATAAATCTGAAAAATTCAAATTTTTTCCTTCAAGACATGTTCACGCCAGCTTAGACCCGACCTACTGCAACGATAAATCTGAAAAATATTAATTTATTTCAATTCTGTAAGCAAAACTCAAAAAAAGTATTTACCTTCCTCGACTCCGATTTTTTCCTCCAAGACATGTTCACGCCAGCTCAGATCCCGACCTACTGCAACGAAAAATCTGAAAAATATTAATTTACTACAATTCTGTAAGCAAACTCAAAAAAAATATTTACCTTCCTCGACTCCGAATTTTTCCTCCAAGACATGTTCACGCCAGCTCAGACCCCGACATACTGCAACGAAAAATCTGAAAAATATTAATTTATTTCAAGTCTGTAAGCAAACCCAAAAAAAGTATTTACCTTCCTCGACTCCGATTTTTTCCTCCAAGACATGTTCACGCCAGCTCAGACCCCGACATACTGCAACGAAAAATCTGAAAAATATTAATTTATTTCAAGTCTGTAAGCAAACCCAAAAAAAGTATTTACCTTCCTCGACTCCGATTTTTTCCTCCAAGACATGTTCACGACAGCTCAGACCCCGACCTACTGTAACGATAAATCTGAAAAATTCAGATTTTTTCCTTCAAGACATGTTCACGCCAGCTTAGACCCGACCTACTGCAACGAAAAATCTGAAAAATATTAATTTATTTCAAATCTGTAAGCAAACTCAAAAAAAATATTTACCTTACTCGACTCCGAATTTTTCCTCCAAGACATGTTCTCGACAGCTCAGACCCCGACCTACTGCAACGATAAATCTGAAAAATTCAGATTTTTTCCTTCAAGACATGTTCACGCCAGCTTAGACCCGACCTACTGCAACGAGAAATCTGAAAAATATTAATTTATTTCAATTCTGTAAGCAAAACTCAAAAAAAGTATTTACCTTCCTCGACTCCGATTTTTTCCTCCAAGACATGTTCACGCCAGCTCAGACCCCGACCTACTACAACGAAAAATCGGAAAAATATTAATTTATTTCAAGTCTGTAAGCAAACCCAAAAAAAGTATTTACCTTCCTCGACTCCGATTTTTTCCTCCAAGACATGTTCACGACAGCTTAGACCCGACCTACTGCAACGAAAAATCTGAAAAATATTAATTAAATTCAATTCTGTAAGCAAAACTCAAAAAAAGTATTTACCTTCCTCGACTCCGATTTTTTCCTCCAAGACATGTTCACGCCAGCTCAGACCCCGATATACGGCAACGAAAAATCTGAAAATTATTAATTTATTTCAATTCTGTAAGCAAAACTCAAAAAAAGTATTTACCTTCCTCGACTCCGATTTTTTCCTCCAAGACATGTTCACGCCAGCTCAGACCCCGACATACTGCAACGAAAAATCTGAAAAATATTAATTTATTTCAATTCTGTAAGCAAAACTCAAAAAAAGTATTTACCTTCGTCGACTCCGATTTTTTCCTCCAAGACATGTTCACGACAGTTCAGACCCCGACATACTGCAACGAAAAATCTGAAAAATATTAATTTATTTCAATTCTGTAAGCAAAACTCAAAAAAAGTATTTACCTTCCTCGACTCCGATTTTTACCTCCAAGACATGTTCACGCCAGCTCAGACCCCGACATACTGCAACGAAAAATCTGAAAAATATTAGTTTACTTCAATTCTGTAAGCAAAACTCAAAAAAAGTATTTACCTTCCTCAACTCCGATTTTTTCCTCCTAGACATGTTCACGCCAGCTCAGACCCCGACTTACTGCAACGAAAAATCTGAAAAATATTAATTTAATTCAATTCTGTAAGCAAACTCAAAAAAAATATTTACCTCCCTCGACTCCGACTTTTTCCTCCAAGACATGTTCACGACAGCTCAGATCCCGACCTACTGCAACGAAAAATCTGGAAAATATTAATTTACTTCAATTCTGTAACCAAACTCAAAAAAAGTATTTACCTTCGTCGACTCCGATTTTTTCCTATAAGACATGTTCACGACAGTTCAGACACCGACCTACTGCAACGAAAAATCTGAAAAATATTAATTTAATTCAATTCTGTAAGCAAAACTCAAAAAAAGTATTTACCTTCCTCGACTCCGATTTTTTCTTCCAAGACATGTTCACGCCAGCTCAGACACCGACATACTGCAACGAAAAATCTGAAAAATATTAATTTATTTCAATTCTGTAAGCAAAACTCAAAAAAAGTATTTACCTTCCTCGACTCCGGTTTTTTCCTCCAAGACATGTTCACGCCAGCTCAGACCCCGACTTACTGCAACGAAAAATCTGGAAAATATTAATTTACTTCAATTCTGTAAGCAAACTCAAAAAAAGTATTTACCTTCGTCGACTCCGATTTTTTCCTATAAGACATGTTCACGACAGTTCAGACCCAGACCTACTGCAACGATAAATCTGAAAAATTCAGATTTTTTCCTCCAAGACATGTTCACGCCAGCTTAGACCCGACCTACTGCAACGAAAAATCTGAAAAATATTAATTTAATTCAATTCTGTAAGCAAAACTCAAAAAAAGTATTTACCTTCCTCGACTCCGATTTTTTCCTCCAAGACATGTTCACGACAGCTCAGATCCCGACCTACTGCAACGAAAAATCTGAAAAATATTAATTAAATTCAATTCTGTAAGCAAAACTCAAAAAAAGTATTTACCTTCCTCGACTCCGATTTTTTCCTCCAAGACATGTACACGCCAGCTCAGACCCCGACTTACTGCAGCGATAAATCTGAAAAATTCAAATTTTTTCCTTCAAGACATGTTCACGCCAGCTTAGACCCGACCTACTGCAACGAAAAATCTGAAAAATATTAATTAAATTCAATTCTGTAAGCAAAACTCAAAAAAAGTATTTACCTTCCTCGACTCCGATTTTTTCCTCCAAGACATGTTCACGCCAGCTCAGACCCCGATATACGGCAACGAAAAATCTGAAAATTATTAATTTATTTCAATTCTGTAAGCAAAACTCAAAAAAAGTATTTACCTTCCTCGACTCCGATTTTTTCCTCCAAGACATGTTCACGCCAGCTCAGACCCCGACATACTGCAACGAAAAATCTGAAAATTATTAATTTATTTCAATTCTGTAAGCAAAACTCAAAAAAAGTATTTACCTTCGTCGACTCCGATTTTTTCCTCCAAGACATGTTCACGACAGTTCAGACCCCGACATACTGCAACGCAAAATCTGAAAAATATTAATTTATTTCAATTCTGTAAGCAAAACTCAAAAAAAGTATTTACCTTCCTCGACTCCGATTTTTTCCTCCAAGACATGTTCACGCCAGCTCAGACCCCGACATACTGCAACGAAAAATCTGAAAAATATTAGTTTACTTCAATTCTGTAAGCAAAACTCAAAAAAAGTATTTACCTTCCTCGACTCCGATTTTTTCCTCCTAGACATGTTCACGCCAGCTCAGACCCCGACTTACTGCAACGAAAAATCTGAAAAATATTAATTTAATTCAATTCTGTAAGCAAACCCAAAAAAAATATTTACCTTCCTCGACTCCGATTTATTCCTCCAAGACATGTTCACGCCAGCTCAGACCCCGACATACTGCAACGAAAAATCTGAAAAATATTAATTTATTTCAATTCTGTAAGCAAAACTCAAAAAAAGTATTTACCTTCCTCGACTCCGATTTTTTCCTCCAAGACATGTTCACGACAGCTCAGATCCCGACCTACTGCAACGAAAAATCTGAAAAATATTAATTTACTTCAATTCTGTAAGCAAAACTCAAAAAAAGTATTTACCTTCCTCGACTCCGATTTTTTCCTCCAAGACATGTTCACGCCAGCTCAGACCCCGACTTACTGCAACGATAAATCTGAAAAATTCAGATTTTTTCCTTCAAGACATGTTCACGCCAGCTTAGACCCCGACATACTGCAACGAAAAATCTGAAAAATATTTATTTATTTCAATTCTGTAAGCAAACTCAAAAAAAATATTTACCTCCCTCGACTCCGATTTTTTCCTATAAGACATGTTCACGACAGTTCAGATCCCGACCTACTGCAACGAAAAATCTGAAAAATATTAATTTACTTCAATTCTGTAAGCAAAACTCAAAAAAAGTATTTACCTTCCTCGACTCCGATTTTTTCCTCCAAGACATGTTCACGCCAGCTCAGACCCCGACTTACTGCAACGATAAATCTGAAAAATTCAGATTTTTTCCTTCAAGACATGTTCACGCCAGCTTAGACCCCGACATACTGCAACGAAAAATCTGAAAAATATTTATTTATTTCAATTCTGTAAGCAAAACTCAAAAAAAGTATTTACCTTCCTCGACTCCAATATTTTCCTCCAAGACATGCTCACGACAGTTCAGACCCCGACCTACTGCAACGATAAATCTGAAAAATTCAGATTTTTTCCTCCAAGACATGTTCACGCCATCTTAGACCCGACCTACTGCAACGAAAAATCTGAAAAATATTTATTTATTTCAATTCTGTAAGCAAAACTCAAAAAAAGTATTTACCTTCCTCGACTCCGATTTTTTCCTCCAAGACATGTTCACGCCAGCTCAGACCCCGACTTACTGCAACGAAAAATCTGAAAAATATTAATTTAATTCAATTCTGTAAGCAAACTCAAAAAAAATATTTACCTTCCTCGACTCCGATTTATTCCTCCAAGACATGTTCATGCCAGCTCAGACCCCGACTTACTGCAACGATAAATCTGAAAAATATTAATTTATTTCAAATCTGTAAGCAAAACTCAAAAAAAGTATTTACCTTCCTCGACTCCGATTTTTTCCTCCAAGACATGTTCACGACAGTTCAGACCCCGACCTACTGCAACGATAAATCTGAAAAATTCAGATTTTTTCCTCCAAGACATGTTCACGCCAGCTTAGACCCGACCTACTGCAACGAAAAATCTAAAAAATATTAATTTATTTCAAATCTCTAAGCAAACTCAAAAAAAGTATTTACCTTCCTCGACTCCGATTTTTTCCTCCAAGACATGTTCACGCCAGCTCAGACCCCGACATACTGCAACGAAAAATCTGAAAAATATTTATTTATTTCAATTCTGTAAGCAAAACTCAAAAAAAGTATTTACCTTCCTCGACTCCGATATTTTCCTCCAAGACATGCTCACGACAGTTCAGACCCCGACATACTGCAACGAAAAATCTGAAAATGTTTAATTTATTTCAATTCTGTAAGCAAAACTCAAAAAAAGTAATTACCTTCCTCGACTCCGATTTTTTCCTCCAAGACATGTTCACGCCAGCTCAGACCCCGACATACTGCAAAGAAAAATCTGAAAAATATTAATTTATTTCAAATCTGTAAGCAAACTCAAAAAAAGTAATTACCTTCCTCGACTCCGATTTTTTCCTCCAAGACATGTTCACGCCAGCTCAGACCCCGACATACTGCAACGAAAAATCTGAAAATGTTTAATTTATTTCAATTCTGTAAGCAAAACTCAAAAAAGTATTTACCTTCCTCGACTCCGATTTTTTCCTCCAAGACATGTTCACGCCAGCTCAGACCCCGACTTACTGCAACGATAAATCTGAAAAATTTAGATTTTTTCCTCCAAGACATGTTCACGCCAGCTTAGACCCGACCTACCGCAACGAAAAATCTGAAAAATATTAATTTATTTCAATTCTGTAAGCAAAATTCAAAAAAAAGTATTTACCTTCCTCGACTCCGATTTTTTCCTCCAAGACATGTTCACGCCAGCTCAGACCCTAACCTATTGCAACGAAAGTTCAGAAAAATATAAATTTATTTTCAGTTCTGTGAGCCAAATTAAAAACTGATCACCCTTCTCGGCTCCGAATTTTTCCTCCAAGACATGTTCACGCCAGCTCAGACCCCAACCTATTGCAACGAAAATTCAGAAAAAATATTCAATTCTGTAAGCAGAACTCAAAAAAAAATTTACCTTTCTCGACTCCAATTTTTTGCTTCCAAGATATGTTAACGCCAGCTCAGACCCCGACCTACTGCAACGAAAATTCAGAAAAAATATTCAATTCTGTAAGCAGAACTCAAAAAAAAATATATCTTTCTCGACTCCGATTTTTTGCTTCCAAGATATGTTAATGCCAGCTCAGACCCCGACCTACTGCAACGAAAATTCAGAAAAAATATTCAATTCTGTAAGCAGAACTCAAAAAAAAATATATCTTTCTTGACTCCGATTTTTTGTTTCCAAGATATGTTAACGCCAGCTCAGACCCCGACCTACTGCAACGACAATTCAGAAAAAATATTCAATTCTGTTAGCAGAATTCAAAAAAAAAATTTGCCTTCTCGACTCCGATTTTTTGCTTCCAAGATGTGTTAACGCCAGCTCAGACCCCGACCTACTGCAACGAAAATTCAGAAAAAATATTCAATTCTGTAAGCAGAACTCAAAAAAAAATATATCTTTCTCGACTCCGATTTTTTGCTTCCAAGATATGTTAACGCCAGCTCAGACCCCGACCTACTGCAACGAAAATTCAGAAAAAATATTCAATTCTGTAAGCAGAACTCAAAAAAAAATATATCTTTCTCGACTCCGATTTTTTGCTTCCAAGATATGTTAACGCCAGCTCAGACCCCGACCTACTGCAACGAAAATTCAGAAAAAATATTCAATTCTGTAAGCAGAACTCAAAAAAAAATATATCTTTCTTGACTCCGATTTTTTGTTTCCAAGATATGTTAACGCCAGCTCAGACCCCGACCTACTGCAACGAAAATTCAGAAAAAAATATTCAATTCTGTAAACAGAACTCAACAAAAAATTTACCTTTCTCGACTCCGATTTTTTGCTTCCAAGATATGTTAACGCCAGCTCAGACCCCGACCTGCTGCAACGAAAATTCAGAAAAATATTCAATTTTATAAACAGAACTCAAAAAAAAATTTGCCTTTCTCCACTCCGATTTTTTGCTTCCAAGATATGTTAACGCCAGCTCAGACCCCGACCTACTGCAACGAAAATTCAGAAAAAATATTCAATTCTGTAAACAGAACTCAACAAAAAATTTACCTTTCTCGACTCCGATTTTTTGCTTCCAAGATATGTTAACGCCAGCTCAGACCCCGAGCTGCTGCAACGAAAATTCAGAAATATATTCAATTTTGTAAACAGAACTCAAAAAAAAATTTACCTTTCTCCACTCCGATTTTTTGCTTCCAAGATATGTTAACGCTAGCTCAGACCCCGACCTACTGCAACGAAAATTCAGAAAAAATATTCAATTCTGTAAGCAGAACTCAAAAAAGAATTTACCTTTCTCGACTCCGATTTTTTGCTTCCAAGATATGTTAATGCCAGCTCAGACCCCAACCTATTGCAACAAAAGTTCAGAAAAATATTTTTTTAACTTCTGTACGCAGAACTCAAAAAAATTTACCTTTCTCGACTTTGATTTTTTGCTTCCAAGATATGTTAATGCCAGCTCAGACCCCGACCTATTGCAACGAAAATTCAGAAAAAATATTCAATTCTGTAAGCAGAACTCAAAAAAGAATTTACCTTTCTCGACTCCGATTTTTTGCTTCCAAGATATGTTAACGCCAGCTCAGACCCCGACCTATTGCAACGAAAATTCAGAAAAAATATTCAATTCTGTAAGCAGAACTCAAAAAAGAATTTACCTATCTCGACTCCGATTTTTTGCTTCCAAGATATGTTAACGCCAGCTCAGACCCCAACCTATTGCAACAAAAGTTCAGAAAAATATTTTTTTAACTTCTGTACGCAGAACTCAAAAAAATTTACCTTTCTCGACTTTGATTTTTTGCTTCCAAGATATGTTAATGCCAGCTCAGACCCCGACCTACTGCAACGAAAATTCAGAAAAAATATTCAATTCTGTAAGCAGAACTCAAAACAAATTTACCTATCTCGACTCCGATTTTTTGCTTCCAAGATATGTTAACGCCAGCTCAGACCCCGACCTGCTGCAACGAAAATTCAGAAAAATATTCAATTTTGTAAACAGAACTCAAAAAAAAATTTACCTTTCTCCACTCCGATTTTTTGCTTCCAAGATATGTTAATGCCAGCTCAGACCCCGACCTACTGCAACGAAAATTCAGAAAAAATATTCAATTCTGTAAGCAGAACTCAAAAAAGAATTTACCTTTCTCGACTCCGATTTTTTGCTTCCAAGATATGTTAACGCCAGCTCAGACCCCGACCTATTGCAACGAAAATTCAGAAAAAATATTCAATTCTGTAAGCAGAACTCAAAAAAGAATTTACCTATCTCGACTCCGATTTTTTGCTTCCAAGATATGTTAATGCCAGCTCAGACCCCGACCTACTGCAACAAAAATTCAGAAAAAATATTTAATTCTGTAAGCAGAACTAAAAAAAAAATTTACCTATCTCGACTCCGATTTTTTGCTTCCAAGATATGTTAACGCCAGCTCAGACCCCGACCTACCGCAACGAAAATTCAGAAAAAATATTCAATTCTGTAAACAGAACTCAACAAAAAATTTACCTTTCTCGACTCCGATTTTTTGCTTCCAAGATATGTTAACGCCAGCTCAGACCCCGACCTGCTGCAACGAAAATTCAGAAAAATATTCAATTTTGTAAACAGAACTCAAAAAAAAATTTACCTTTCTCCACTCCGATTTTGTGCTTCCAAGATATGTTAACGCTAGCTCAGACCCCGACCTACTGCAACGAAAATTCAGAAAAAATATTCAATTCTGTAAGCAGAACTCAAAAAAGAATTTACCTTTCTCGACTCCGATTTTTTGCTTCCAAGATATGTTAACGCCAGCTCAGACCCCGACCTACTGCAACGAAAATTCAGAAAAAATATTCAATTCTGTAAGCAGAACTCAACAAAAAATTTACCTTTCTCTACTCCGATTTTTTGCTTCCAAGATATGTTAATGCCAGCTCAGACCCCGACCTACTGCAACGAAAATTCAGAAAAAATATTCAATTCTGTAAGCAGAACTCAAAAAAAATTTACCTATCTCGACTCCGATTTTTTGCTTCCAAGATATGTTAACGCCAGCTCAGACCCCGACCAACTGCAACGAAAATTCAGAAAAAATATTCAATTCTGTAAGCAGAACTCAAAAAAGAAAATTTGCCTTTCTTGACTCCGATTTTTTGTTTCCAAGATATGTTAACGCCAGCTCAGACCCCGACCTACTGCAACGAAAATTCAGAAAAAATATTCAATTCTGTAAGCAGAACTCAAAAAAGAATTTACCTTTCTCGACTCCGATTTTTTGCTTCCAAGATATGTTAACGCCAGCTCAGACCCCGACCTACTGCAACGAAAATTCAGAAAAAATATTCAATTCTGTAAGCAGAACTCAACAAAAAATTTACCTTTCTCGACTCCGATTTTTTGCTTCCAAGATATGTTAACGGCAGCTCAGACCCCAACCTATTGCAACAAAAGTTCAGAAAAATATTTGTTTAACTTCTGTACGCAGAACTCAAAAAAATTTACCTTTCTCGACTCCGATTTTTTGCTTCCAAGATATGTTAATGCCAGCTCAGACCCCGACCTACTGCAACGAAAATTCAGAAAAAATATTCAATTCTGTAAGCAGAACTCAAAAAAAAATTTACCTATCTCGACTCCGATTTTTTGCTTCCAAGATATGTTAACGCCAGCTCAGACCCCGACCTGCTGCAACGAAAATTCAGAAAAATATTCAATTTTGTAAACAGAACTCAAAAAAAAATTTACCTTTCTCCACTCCGATTTTTTGCTTCCAAGATATGTTAACGCCAGCTCAGACCCCGACCTACTGCAACGAAAATTCAGAAAAAATATTCAATTCTGTAAGCAGAACTCAAAAAAAAATTTACCTTTCTCGACTCCGATTCTTTGTTTCCAAGGTATGTTAACGCCAGCTCAGACCCCGACCTACTGCAACGAAAATTCAGAAAAAATATTCAATTCTGTAAGCAGAACTCAAAAAAGAATTTACCTTTCTCGACTCCGATTTTTTGCTTCCAAGATATGTTAACGCCAGCTCAGACCCCGACCTACTGCAACGAAAATTCAGAAAAAATATTCAATTCTGTAAGCAGAACTCAAAAAAGAATTTACCTAACTCGACTCCAATTTTTTGCTTCCAAGATATGTTAATGCCAGCTCAGACCCCGACCTACTGCAACGAAAATTCAGAAAAAATATTTAATTCTGTAAGCAGAACTAAAAAAAAAATTTACCTATCTCGACTCCGATTTTTTGCTTCCAAGATATGTTAACGCCAGCTCAGACCCCGACCTACTGCAACAAAAATTCAGAAAAAATATTCAATTCTGTAAGCAGAACTAAAAAAAAAATTTACCTATCTCGACTCCGATTTTTTGCTTCCAAGATATGTTAACGCCAGCTCAGACCCCGACCTACTGCAACGAAAATTCAAAAAAATATAAATTTGTTTTCAGTTCTGTGAGCCAAATTAAAAACTGATCACCCTTCTCGGCTCCGAATTTTTCCTCCAAGACATGTTCACGCCAGCTCAGACCCCAACCTATTGCAACAAAAGTTCAGAAATATATTTTTTTAACTTCTGTACGCAGAACTCAAAAAAAAATTTACCTTTCTCGACTCCGATTTTTTGCTTCCAAGATATGTTAATGCCAGCTCAGACCCCGACCTACTGCAACGAAAATTCAGAAAAAATATTGAATTCTGTAAGCAGAACTCAAAAAAAAATTTAACTTTCTGGACTCCGATTTTTTGCTTCCAAGATATGTTAACGCCAGCTCAGACCCCGACCTACTGCAACGAAAATTCAGAAAAATATAAATTTATTTTCAGTTCTGTGAGCCAAATTAAAAACTGATCACCCTTCTCGGCTCCGAATTTTTCCTCCAAGACATGTTCACGCCAGCTCAGACCCCAACCTATTGCAACAAAAGTTCAGAAAAATATTTTTTTAACTTCTGTACGCAGAACTCAAAAAAGAATTTACCTTTCTCGACTCCGATTTTTTGCTTCCAAGATATGTTAACGCCAGCTCAGACCCCGACCTACTGCAACGAAAATTCAGAAAAAATATTCAATTCTGTAAGCAGAACTCAAAAAAAAATTTACCTTTCTCGACTCCGATTTTTTGCTTCCAAGATATGTTAACGCCAGCTCAGACCCCGACTTACTGCAACGAAAATTCCGAAAAAATATTCAATTCTGTAAGCAGAACTCAAAAAAAAATTTACCTTTCTCGACTCCGATTTTTTGCTTCCAAGATATGTTAACGCCAGCTCAGACCCCGACCTACTGCAACGAAAATTCAGAAAAAATATTCAATTCTGTAAGCAGAACTCAAAAAAAAATTTACCTTTCTCGACTCCGATTTTTTGCTTCCAAGATATGTTAACGCCAGCTCAGACCCCGACCTACTGCAACGAAAATTCAGAAAAAATATTCAATTCTGTAAGCAGAACTCAAAAAAAAATTTACCTATCTCGACTCCGATTTTTTGCTTCCAAGATATGTTAACGCTAGCTCAGACCCCGACGTACTGCAACGAAAATTCAGAAAAAATATTCAATTCTGTAAGCAGAACTCAAAAAAAAATTTACCTTTCTCGACTCCGATTTTTTGCTTCCAAGATATGTTAACGCCAGCTCAGACCCCGACCTACTGCAACGAAAATTCAGAAAAAATATTCAATTCTGTAAGCAGAACTCAAAAAAAAATTTACCTTTCTCGACTCCGATTTTTTGCTTCCAAGATATGTTAACGCCAGCTCAGACCCCGACCTACTGCAACGAAAATTCCGAAAAAATATTCAATTCTGTAAGCAGAACTCAAAAAAAAATTTACCTTTCTCGACTCCGATTTTTTGCTTCCAAGATATGTTAACGCCAGCTCAGACCCCGACCTACTGCAACGAAAATTCAGAAAAAATATTCAATTCTGTAAGCAGAACTCAAAAAAAAATTTACCTTTCTCGACTCCGATTTTTTGCTTCCAAGATATGTTAACGCCAGCTCAGACCCCGACCTACTGCAACGAAAATTCAGAAAAAATATTCAATTCTGTAAGCAGAACTCAAAAAAAAATTTACCTTTCTCGACTCCGATTTTTTGCTTCCAAGATATGTTAACGCCAGCTCAGACCCCGGCTTACTGCAACGAAAATTCCGAAAAAATATTCAATTCTGTAAGCAGAACTCAAAAAAAAATTTACCTTTCTCGACTCCGATTTTTTGCTTCCAAGATATGTTAACGCCAGCTCAGACCCCGACCTACTGCAACGAAAATTCAGAAAAATATAAATTTATTTTCAGTTCTGTGAGCCAAATTAAAAACTGATCACCCTTCTCGGCTCCGAATTTTTCCTCCAAGACATGTTCACGCCAGCTCAGACCCCAACCTATTGCAACGAAAATTCAGAAAAAATATTCAATTCTGTAAGCAGAACTCAAAAAAAAATTTACCTATCTCGACTCCGATTTTTTGCTTCCAAGATATGTTAACGCCAGCTCAGACCCCGACGTACTGCAACGAAAATTCAGAAAAAATATTCAATTCTGTAAGCAGAACTCAAAAAAAAATTTACCTTTCTCGACTCCGATTTTTTGCTTCCAAGATATGTTAACGCCAGCTCAGACCCCGACCTACTGCAACGAAAATTCAGAAAAAATATTCAATTCTGTAAGCAGAACTCAAAAAAAAATTTACCTTTCTCGACTCCGATTTTTTGCTTCCAAGATATGTTAACGCCAGCTCAGACCCCGACCTACTGCAACGAAAATTCCGAAAAAATATTCAATTCTGTAAGCAGAACTCAAAAAAAAATTTACCTTTCTCGACTCCGATTTTTTGCTTCCAAGATATGTTAACGCCAGCTCAGACCCCGACCTACTGCAACGAAAATTCAGAAAAAATATTCAATTCTGTAAGCAGAACTCAAAAAAAAATTTACCTTTCTCGACTCCGATTTTTTGCTTCCAAGATATGTTAACGCCAGCTCAGACCCCGACCTACTGCAACGAAAATTCAGAAAAAATATTCAATTCTGTAAGCAGAACTCAAAAAAAAATTTACCTTTCTCGACTCCGATTTTTTGCTTCCAAGATATGTTAACGCCAGCTCAGACCCCGACTTACTGCAACGAAAATTCCGAAAAAATATTCAATTCTGTAAGCAGAACTCAAAAAAAAATTTACCTATCTCGACTCCGATTTTCTGCTTCCAAGATATGTTAACGCCAGCTCAGACCCCGACTTACTGCAACGAAAATTCCGAAAAAATATTCAATTCTGTAAGCAGAACTCAAAAAAAAATTTACCTTTCTCGACTCCGATTTTTTGCTTCCAAGATATGTTAACGCCAGCTCAGACCCCGACCTACTGCAACGAAAATTCAGAAAAATATAAATTTATTTTCAGTTCTGTGAGCCAAATTAAAAACTGATCACCCTTCTCGGCTCCGAATTTTTCCTCCAAGACATGTTCACGCCAGCTCAGACCCCAACCTATTGCAACAAAAGTTCAGAAAAATATTTTTTTAACTTCTGTACGCAGAACTCAAAAAAGAATTTACCTTTCTCGACTCCGATTTTTTGCTTCCAAGATATGTTAACGCCAGCTCAGACCCCGACCTACTGCAACGAAAATTCAGAAAAAATATTCAATTCTGTAAGCAGAACTCAAAAAAAAATTTACCTTTCTCGACTCCGATTTTTTGCTTCCAAGATATGTTAACGCCAGCTCAGACCCCGACTTACTGCAACGAAAATTCCGAAAAAATATTCAATTCTGTAAGCAGAACTCAAAAAAAAATTTACCTTTCTCGACTCCGATTTTTTGCTTCCAAGATATGTTAACGCCAGCTCAGACCCCGACCTACTGCAACGAAAATTCAGAAAAAATATTCAATTCTGTAAGCAGAACTCAAAAAAAAATTTACCTTTCTCGACTCCGATTTTTTGCTTCCAAGATATGTTAACGCCAGCTCAGACCCCGACCTACTGCAACGAAAATTCAGAAAAAATATTCAATTCTGTAAGCAGAACTCAAAAAAAAATTTACCTATCTCGACTCCGATTTTTTGCTTCCAAGATATGTTAACGCCAGCTCAGACCCCGACGTACTGCAACGAAAATTCAGAAAAAATATTCAATTCTGTAAGCAGAACTCAAAAAAAAATTTACCTTTCTCGACTCCGATTTTTTGCTTCCAAGATATGTTAACGCCAGCTCAGACCCCGACCTACTGCAACGAAAATTCAGAAAAAATATTCAATTCTGTAAGCAGAACTCAAAAAAAAATTTACCTTTCTCGACTCCGATTTTTTGCTTCCAAGATATGTTAACGCCAGCTCAGACCCCGACCTACTGCAACGAAAATTCCGAAAAAATATTCAATTCTGTAAGCAGAACTCAAAAAAAAATTTACCTTTCTCGACTCCGATTTTTTGCTTCCAAGATATGTTAACGCCAGCTCAGACCCCGACCTACTGCAACGAAAATTCAGAAAAAATATTCAATTCTGTAAGCAGAACTCAAAAAAAAATTTACCTTTCTCGACTCCGATTTTTTGCTTCCAAGATATGTTAACGCCAGCTCAGACCCCGACCTACTGCAACGAAAATTCAGAAAAAATATTCAATTCTGTAAGCAGAACTCAAAAAAAAATTTACCTATCTCGACTCCGATTTTCTGCTTCCAAGATATGTTAACGCCAGCTCAGACCCCGACTTACTGCAACGAAAATTCCGAAAAAATATTCAATTCTGTAAGCAGAACTCAAAAAAAAATTTACCTTTCTCGACTCCGATTTTTTGCTTCCAAGATATGTTAACGCCAGCTCAGACCCCGACCTACTGCAACGAAAATTCAGAAAAAATATTCAATTCTGTAAGCAGAACTCAAAAAAAAATTTACCTTTCTCGACTCCGATTTTTTGCTTCCAAGATATGTTAACGCCAGCTCAGACCCCGACTTACTGCAACGAAAATTCCGAAAAAATATTCAATTCTGTAAGCAGAACTCAAAAAAAAATTTACCTTTCTCGACTCCGATTTTTTGCTTCCAAGATATGTTAACGCCAGCTCAGACCCCGACCTACTGCAACGAAAATTCAGAAAAAATATTCAATTCTGTAAGCAGAACTCAAAAAAAAATTTACCTTTCTCGACTCCGATTTTTTGCTTCCAAGATATGTTAACGCCAGCTCAGACCCCGACCTACTGCAACGAAAATTCAGAAAAAATATTCAATTCTGTAAGCAGAACTCAAAAAAAAATTTACCTATCTCGACTCCGATTTTTTGCTTCCAAGATATGTTAACGCCAGCTCAGACCCCGACGTACTGCAACGAAAATTCAGAAAAAATATTCAATTCTGTAAGCAGAACTCAAAAAAAAATTTACCTTTCTCGACTCCGATTTTTTGCTTCCAAGATATGTTAACGCCAGCTCAGACCCCGACCTACTGCAACGAAAATTCAGAAAAAATATTCAATTCTGTAAGCAGAACTAAAAAAAAAATTTACCTTTCTCGACTCCGATTTTTTGCTTCCAAGATATGTTAACGCCAGCTCAGACCCCGACCTACTGCAACGAAAATTCCGAAAAAATATTCAATTCTGTAAGCAGAACTCAAAAAAAAATTTACCTTTCTCGACTCCGATTTTTTGCTTCCAAGATATGTTAACGCCAGCTCAGACCCCGACCTACTGCAACGAAAATTCAGAAAAAATATTCAATTCTGTAAGCAGAACTCAAAAAAAAATTTACCTTTCTCGACTCCGATTTTTTGCTTCCAAGATATGTTAACGCCAGCTCAGACCCCGACCTACTGCAACGAAAATTCAGAAAAAATATTCAATTCTGTAAGCAGAACTCAAAAAAAAATTTACCTTTCTCGACTCCGATTTTTTGCTTCCAAGATATGTTAACGCCAGCTCAGACCCCGACTTACTGCAACGAAAATTCCGAAAAAATATTCAATTCTGTAAGCAGAACTCAAAAAAAAATTTACCTATCTCGACTCCGATTTTCTGCTTCCAAGATATGTTAACGCCAGCTCAGACCCCGACTTACTGCAACGAAAATTCCGAAAAAATATTCAATTCTGTAAGCAGAACTCAAAAAAAAATTTACCTTTCTCGACTCCGATTTTTTGCTTCCAAGATATGTTAACGCCAGCTCAGACCCCGACCTACTGCAACGAAAATTCAGAAAAATATAAATTTATTTTCAGTTCTGTGAGCCAAATTAAAAACTGATCACCCTTCTCGGCTCCGAATTTTTCCTCCAAGACATGTTCACGCCAGCTCAGACCCCAACCTATTGCAACAAAAGTTCAGAAAAATATTTTTTTAACTTCTGTACGCAGAACTCAAAAAAGAATTTACCTTTCTCGACTCCGATTTTTTGCTTCCAAGATATGTTAACGCCAGCTCAGACCCCGACCTACTGCAACGAAAATTCAGAAAAAATATTCAATTCTGTAAGCAGAACTCAAAAAAAAATTTACCTTTCTCGACTCCGATTTTTTGCTTCCAAGATATGTTAACGCCAGCTCAGACCCCGACTTACTGCAACGAAAATTCCGAAAAAATATTCAATTCTGTAAGCAGAACTCAAAAAAAAATTTACCTTTCTCGACTCCGATTTTTTGCTTCCAAGATATGTTAACGCCAGCTCAGACCCCGACCTACTGCAACGAAAATTCAGAAAAAATATTCAATTCTGTAAGCAGAACTCAAAAAAAAATTTACCTTTCTCGACTCCGATTTTTTGCTTCCAAGATATGTTAACGCCAGCTCAGACCCCGACCTACTGCAACGAAAATTCAGAAAAAATATTCAATTCTGTAAGCAGAACTCAAAAAAAAATTTACCTATCTCGACTCCGATTTTTTGCTTCCAAGATATGTTAACGCCAGCTCAGACCCCGACGTACTGCAACGAAAATTCAGAAAAAATATTCAATTCTGTAAGCAGAACTCAAAAAAAAATTTACCTTTCTCGACTCCGATTTTTTGCTTCCAAGATATGTTAACGCCAGCTCAGACCCCGACCTACTGCAACGAAAATTCAGAAAAAATATTCAATTCTGTAAGCAGAACTCAAAAAAAAATTTACCTTTCTCGACTCCGATTTTTTGCTTCCAAGATATGTTAACGCCAGCTCAGACCCCGACCTACTGCAACGAAAATTCCGAAAAAATATTCAATTCTGTAAGCAGAACTCAAAAAAAAATTTACCTTTCTCGACTCCGATTTTTTGCTTCCAAGATATGTTAACGCCAGCTCAGACCCCGACCTACTGCAACGAAAATTCAGAAAAAATATTCAATTCTGTAAGCAGAACTCAAAAAAAAATTTACCTTTCTCGACTCCGATTTTTTGCTTCCAAGATATGTTAACGCCAGCTCAGACCCCGACCTACTGCAACGAAAATTCAGAAAAAATATTCAATTCTGTAAGCAGAACTCAAAAAAAAATTTACCTTTCTCGACTCCGATTTTTTGCTTCCAAGATATGTTAACGCCAGCTCAGACCCCGACTTACTGCAACGAAAATTCCGAAAAAATATTCAATTCTGTAAGCAGAACTCAAAAAAAAATTTACCTATCTCGACTCCGATTTTCTGCTTCCAAGATATGTTAACGCCAGCTCAGACCCCGACTTACTGCAACGAAAATTCCGAAAAAATATTCAATTCTGTAAGCAGAACTCAAAAAAAAATTTACCTTTCTCGACTCCGATTTTTTGCTTCCAAGATATGTTAACGCCAGCTCAGACCCCGACCTACTGCAACGAAAATTCAAAAAAAATATTCAATTCTGTAAGCAGAACTCAAAAAAAAATTTACCTTTCTCGACTCCGATTTTTTGCTTCCAAGATATGTTAACGCCAGCTCAGACCCCGACCTACTGCAACGAAAATTCAGAAAAAATATTCAATTCTGTAAGCAGAACTCAAAAAAAAATTTACCTATCTCGACTCCGATTTTTTGCTTCCAAGATATGTTAACGCCAGCTCAGACCCCGACCTGCTGCAACGAAAGTTCAGAAAAATATAAATTTATTTTCAGTTCTGTGAGCCAAATTCAAACAAAATTTTCTCGACTCCGATTTTTACTTGCGCCTCTACTTATAGGGCTAACTGTTTCCATTCTCTGATTGCGGTCAAAATAGAACTTGTTTGAAGTGAATAGTAAACCAGGTGAAGTATCATCAGACCCAGCATTCTATGCATCCGCACTGTTCCGAGGCTATGGACTGGGCTAAAAAATATATGCATTTTAGTTATACCTAACGATCACGAAATCAGTATTTAAACATTATCGTTGTGCTACGACACAAGTTGGTCTACACTACTGATGCGCGAATATCAAGAATAGTCCCGTAGAATTGGAGTTCAAGCGATTTAAGGGCAAGCATACAGTTTGAATCATGAACTAGACTAGACACGAGTGCGACAATAGCGTTCAAATTCCACTATCATAACAGGCTCTCATCGACGGCAACAATAGCGGTAATGGCGGTGACTAGGACACTAGGACATGCGCCCGATCCAAATTTATCTACACTATCAACTGAACAAATCTATCCACACTGTCGGTTCATTCTGAGATGTTGTTCGGAGGAGAGATGGCTAATTGCAAAAGCGGTTCTAGTTGTACGTTCCGTTCCGTCCGTCCCAGACATTGATCGTATGAAAAGGTTAAGAGATTCATTTAAGTTGAATGTGGTATTGACTTTGGCTGTGAACTGAGATAATGACAACCTAATCAAGGTTTGCAAAATAAGATTCATAGTGAGTTCATAGCGAAAGGACAAAACGACATGCATTGTAAGTTTACACTTACTGAACAGACTATTACGAATATCCTTAAATTTTGAGCCCAAGCTGTCCAAGCTGTATATTCAGTGACTCAATTCTAGACTCCCCCCTCTCCTTTGCGAAAAGAAATATCCTTTCGAAGCAAATACGTACCCACGCACCTTACATTCGATAAACGACCGATAAAAATCGATGACGAGCTTTGGCTATCATACCCCGTCGACAGTGGACTTCTGAATGATGCAGACTTCCGTCAGGCTGAGACCACGTAGAGCTGTGAGAGTTCGACCGGTTCAGCGACGAGTGATGAACGTAGTTTCTGAGCGAAGAGAGCGATTCTTGTCTGAGAAAAGTCGCTCTTTTTTCAATTCAGGCTACAAAAGTGTTTGGAATCACAGTTAATCCGAAATCCCTAGACGTAGATTCTTGAAATTTTGCCCAGTTGTTCCTTATCACCTGCAGAGGTCTGGGTGGGTTAAAGGGGGTACTATCGAATTTTCCGTCATGAAAAATTTATTACACACCCCCAGCTCCATAATGGCTTATCGGATTTAAAACCAAAAAAATGTGGTTTTTAGTAAATTCGTCCTTGAGTGGTTTAAGGTATAAATTATCCTTCTGCGTTGTTCTAAAGCTGACCAATGCTCAAAGGAGTACCATGCTGGGAACTGGTCATCTCATCAGTGGAGACCACACCCGGTAGGCGTTGATCAGTTGCTGTACTTGTCATAGCGTGTCTGCGTGTGTGTGGGAGCGCAAGCAGTAACTTGCTCGTTTTTGCGTTTCAGGGTGTCCTCTGGAACTTATTGAAGTTAGGTGTCCTTGGAAATTTTTCAAAACGTACCAACATCGTTTTATGCACCTCAGGTTAGGTTAAGTAAATAGGTGGCCCTGTTGACAATAGATAGCCAACGACTCACTTAAACGACTATCAGTGAGTCCAGTGTGCTCAATTACAAGACCACTGAGAATTAGACTTCGACAGCTGAACTTAACCTCCAATTCACTTTCTTTCTTCCCTTCAAATAGTTATACCTGCTGATATGCAATGTTGTCTGTAATAAATGATCATTAGAAATACGATTCAGCCAAGAACTACTTGAGATAGATCGTAGTCGCTCTCATGTCGAAAGGTTTCAGCTTTAACACAATAGAATAAGTCATTGTCCAAGTGCTAGACACTGCGAATCCGACTGTGAAGCTCAGTGTTTAACTAAAGACATTCTTGAACAGCCTTCAAAACTCAGATTTCGATTTTGAACTGAAGGAGCAACCTATGCTCAAGTCGTGTGTAGCATCCAACTTTTTCCTAACAAGAATCGTGAATTGAAAAAATTGAGAGAGAGATTCAGCGGAAGACTGCTTCGGAATGTCACCCTCTTCACGTAATTTAGCAACAATGGCTGTGTAAGGCGGTGATGATCTCCAAATTTTCCAAATGGCTTCCAGATTACAAGGAGTTTCTATTCGTATGCTATGTGTTTCAACGCTTTATGTTCACGTCTAGAACATGTACATCTAGCTGCAGGATATTTGTTTTTGACTCTACATCTGCTGGCATTTAGATGACGCCCTTCATTCTGTGAAAACTTTCGCACAAATTGCCTGTATAGGAAAAGAATGCAGCCTTGTGTTACTTCAATTCGAATTGTAAGCACAGTAGTACCATTCAGTCATCCAATATTCTACCTCGAAGTTTCTAAAAGTAGGATCTTCAAACTGCATATCGTATGTTTGATCATAGTTTTACAACTTTTGTGACTTATAGTTCGATATTCGTAAACAAATGCCATTGCGATGTGATGGGTGGCATATAAAGGGTCTTTCAAAAGTCGTCCCTTTTAAATAAAACAAGTAAGTACTTCGATTGTTTCTGGTGTTTTTCTTTTTCATAAAAAACATGGATCCTAACAATAATGTGTGAAAAATAAGATCATTTAAATGTCCACCATGAGCTCTAATACGAACATCAAACTTTTCAAGGACTCGCTCCAACATTACCGGATAAAGTTCATCAATTTCGGTCCTAATGTTGTTTTTCAGCTATGCAATTGCTGTCGATTTAGCCAAATAGACTTCACTTTTCAAAAAACTCCAAGAAAAGTAATCTCTCTAGGTTATGTCAACATTAATTAATCGACCTGGAAACTTAGTCAGGAATAGCTCAATCTTTCAACGGGTTGTGTGACTCGTAGCTCCATCCAGTTGAAAATAAAGATCGTCTGTGTATATTTCTTCAATTTAAGGCCACAAGAAATCTTCAATAATTTGGCCAGATCGGTCCATTATCCTTTGTCGGCTAGGACGGTTTAACTGTGACTAGGTGCCACATGTTTAGTTGCATTCGAGCCGGTGATTTAATTTCAACAGGTTCTTGAGACGCGATTTGGTCACATCCTAATGATAAATATTCACTGCATCTTCCTAATGACAGCGAAGGACATCTTTCGCGTATTACTTCCAGAATCCAGTGCCTACCAAATCAACATTAAACTCAGCTTGGTTTAGATGCTGTAAGGGAGGATTTCAGTTTTCTTTGCAGTATCTACACATTTCATGCCCAGTATGACTCTAGTTATTATTTTAGAAGTCCCGCACTCTTTTACATTACCAATAACTGGTTGAATGTCACCAAGCCCACCGCTTTATTTTTCTTGAGTCCTTTGATCACGGCTGGCTTACCCGATTTACTAGACTGGACTGGATAAGTACTGAGTATTTATGAGGCAGCGACACTGTCGTCTAAGTGGATTCAAACTACGGCGAAGGACTCCCTACAACTTTTGAGGCGATCCCTATCTAAAGTTCGTAGCGAACCGTCCACACTTCTTACATTTGAGCTATTTGGAACTCTGATTAATTATGTACATGTTCCTTACTGATTCTATAAATGGTGCTACCGTCGCATTATTTTTCGGATTAGATATGGAATATTATTTCCTTCATCTGACTGCTTCGGCTAGTTTGGGAATAGATCATCCTTCCAAACCAATTTTCAATATATTTTCGATGGTTTCAGGCCCTATTTGACGATTAGCATGACCATCATTGCTGTTGAGTGCCAGAATCGTCTCTCTGTATTGTTCGCTTAGCATCGATCTTTAATGACACGCCTTGGCCCTCAAAGACAAATAGAAGAGGATCAGTCTCAGTGTCAAAATGGTTCAAGAAGAAACCAACAGATGGCACACCCTTTACTTGCTGCTTTTTCACAATAAGAGAGAAGGGCTTAAGGCATACCTCATACTACGCTGAACTTCTTTTCTCTTCATGTGGTATCGGAGTTCTAGGTCAACTTCCTGTTGATGTTGCAGAAATCCACGAAACATTTTCCCATTACCATGACACAGTTCACATTTTGTGTTCAAAGGAATTTTGAGATTTGTGAACTCTTCCGTCGGAAAAAAATTTCAAGCTCAGTTGGCGTGTTTCACAGCAAATGGGTGTTCTACGGTAGCGGACCCCAAGTCCAACCTATAATTCTCCAGTTTTGTGGCGCAGGAAACTCGCTTTTGTACTTTCCTGTTGGCAATGAATTTCTCAGATGCCAACAGAGATCAGATCGACAAGCTTGTTGGTATTTCCGTAGTAGGACAGTAAAGATCGGCGTTTGGTAAATGCATGCATATTTCGCATGCCGAGTCTGGACTTTTGGATCCAAATGTTTTCCGAAGTATAGCTGAAGTATCTTAGGTCCATTCTTTGTAGAATATCCTGAAGGACCCATGAAATACAAAATGAATCAGTAACAGAATGTTAATCCTCCCATTTCTGTTATGTCATGACTGCTTTTCAAGAAAACTTTTCCATTAGATGTAGCGCACGGCGAATGGATGAAGACATATTAATGGACAGCAATACTGGAGTCAAGGGAGTCTCTTATTCAGAGTCTGAAGGTTGGAGACACTGGGTTTGAAGATATCAGCTCTTCAGTGACAGACCCATGTCGGACTACTGAGCGAGTCTACCCACAGAAAAACATTCGACAAACACCTTAAGGTTCGAACAGAAACCGCGCTCTGTTATGCCTCACTGTACGTCAGTATTACTTGATACATCTCTAATCAAAAACAGGATTTATTTCGTGCATATCACACTCAATACCTAAAGGTTTAAGTTCCTCCCTCAATGAATTTTATGTATTGTCGCGCACCCCTTGTTTATTTATTTTCCCCCTAATATGGCAAATAATAAGGGATGAAATTACAATTAGCCCGCCCTTCTATGTACTTTCCTCTCTACGCTCAAATTAAAGGGTCACACTTGAGAATGTCCTTACATGGCCGTAGGTACTACATTTTTTGTACTGAATTTGCAGTTTCTTAAACAGGGATTCACGTCAGTAGTTAAACTTGTTCTCAGCCTCTTCAGCCATTATGGATTTTATAGTCATAAATAAAATATTCGTTTGTAAATAAAGTATGTAAGGGTCGCACAGATATACATATTTCAATTGAACGAGAGTTGTGACAAGAAGGACGTTAATGTTTCATATCTACAGTCCATCCATAGTGCTTCCTTTTTTATTTGTTTATGTTGTCAAAAAAGGGCACGGCGGCGGGTCCAGAAACGCATAAATCATTCCTTCGTCGATGCATTCATGGAAATAATTTTACCGACTCTGGAATTATTTATTGAAAAGGTGTGTGTATTCCGGGATTGTTTTGTTCGCACTTGAGGAAAATTATCGCCTTCAGCTATTTAAGTATTTCTATGGAAAATTATTTATAGAGTTGACAATTGTTGTCAACGTTTTATACTCGGTGTAGGTAGGGCGGATGATGCACGGTTATCCCTTGTAGACAATTAGAATTACTCAGATTTGAAGTTTCTAATGAATTGAGGCAATTTATTCTTCTTCCATTAGCAGGGGGGAATTATCTAATCTAATAATTATTTATTTCAAAAGTCTTATGCTTTTCAAAAGATTAATAGTTGCTATGCTTTCGTAAGAAGCTATATTTAGTAGCAATTCTATCATGTCATGACATTTTTAACTGACATCGATCGGTTGCGAGACCCTAGACAAAGATTTTTCAAATCAGAAGGGATCTTTAGAAAACTTAGTTCTTCGTAATCATTATGCTCATAGCTTTACTGCGTTGCCTCTATTCGAAAACTCAGATCTTTAAATGCTCGTGAGCAATCTCTTTAATGAAAAACTACGAAACTTTTGCGTATTCGAACAAGATTTCGTGAATATACACGAACAGACCTATTAGGCTGTGTTCACGGGTCAAGCGAATTTCATGGCTTAGCGATTGGATGAAACACGAAGTGAGCGACTGCGAGCGATGAGAACATCTGTCAAAACATGAATAAAACTAGGCGAAATCGATTTGTCATAAACACTCTATCACTTGAGGTTTTGCTTGAAATCGCGCGAAAAGTCATCGCATCGCACGACGCGATTTGGCTTGACCTTAAACACAGTCACAATCGCGCGAAAAGTCATCATATATTGACGATGAACACAGCCGTAGGTAGCTCAAAACTATTGTAGAATGAACTCAAACTATCATGTTTTTGTCGATTGAGGAATCTATTTATGAAGCCTGAACTACCAGTGACAGAACTACCACTCAACAATTGTCAAAAACGCAATAAAATGAGTCAAATTCTAAACCTACTGAAATTGCTCATGAATTGTGAATAACGAAAGTGTGCTTCAATGAATTTGGGTAACGAAAACTAACAAGATTAGTGGTTTTGGGGTTTTTTACATACTGCTAGTCCAAAAGCACTGCTCCTCCGTTGTTTTACTATATTATTAGAATTAAAACGTCATACTTTCATATTTTTAGTGTTTTAAATGTTTATTTAAACTTTTAATTTCTTTTTCAATTACTTTTTGCAGATGATATCGGTCAAGTGGCCTCCGTCAGTATTGATGACCATTTGAAGTCTTTTTACCGCATTTTCAATCCTTTTGGCGAGGATTTCGAGCGATAAGTTCTCGAACTTCTGTTGGATATTTCCTTAGAAAACTTCGAAAGTTTGTGGGTTGTTCTCATAGACCTGTGACTTCTGCAGCGGTCAAATCGGGCGATCTTCTCGGCCAGTTCATATCGTCAAAACGAGAAGAAAGGGGGCCCGGAAATGGATTCTAACAACCGTGTGAGCTGGCTACAAATTAATATGTCATTTGCAACAATTGCCAGCACATTTGCAGATCTGACAATCAACTGAACATAGCTTTACCCATGACGTCCTCGGAAAAATGAGGTCCAATAACACTTCCGGCGTAAATGACGCATAGTTCAGTGACTTTGAGTGGATGCAATGACTCTTTGTGAATGATACGTTGATCAAGTTGATTCATGATCTACATATTTCGACCGAAAATCATTCACTGTGCCGTTGAGGTTCAGGAGAACTTGAGCGATTGGTGGTCTGCAGGCAATAGCTGATCGACTGCCTGCACTTCGTAAGGGAACATCTTGCACTAAAATGAGCTGCAGAGACGAACTTGTAATGGTCATTTGCGTGGCACGTCGTCTGGTCAATGTTGACGTCTCATCCGACACATCTTCAGCCACGGTGGCGATATTCTAATCGGAACATGCATTATGAGGCCTTCCAGCGGAGTTTCTCCTGTGGAGGCGGTAGTGTGTCACCAGTTGTCGTAAGATGATCGGAAAATCGCTGACGAATTATTTCATAACAAAATAGTCAAATAAAGTATTCCGCGATTTTGACGAATATTGGATTGCATTGCTTGTTGACATGTATTCTGCAACCTGCTTGCTTAACAAATATCAAAACAAAACTGACAGTTGCCGCCATTTGTAAAAGTTACAGCATCTTCCGGTAGAGGTCATACATTTTGGGGCACCTTTGCGTTGAAAAGGAGTTTGTTGGCCTTTGCTCCTAGCTAAGCTTATTTAAGCTAAGATTAGCTTAGCGATGGACTGCTTTATAATCTTTAGCTTTATTTTGATATATGATTCAGGATTTCTCCTGGTTAACTTTATCCACATTGCTGATACCATTCCTGGAGATAATTTTTGTGTCGTTTTTCTTTTTTCCTAAACTATTCGAATGTCTTTACTGATTACTGCATGCTCCTCTGTAGACTCCTTCAGCTTTAGTCCTTGTTTTAAAATTTGCACGATGGCAAATGGCGATATCTGTAAACTCACCTTGGCTGGCAACCAAGTAATGATGATTGGTGGATCGAAAAGTGCATTTAATGTCCAGACACTATATATCCTTGCAGGACGTTCCCTCGACGATGATTTACCTTTATCCAACGTCGAAAACCTGTAAGACAACCATATTGACTGTACTACCGCAGATGGCCTCCAAACCTATCTTGAAATTGTAAAAATTAAGGACAAGCGTTACACTAATGTAGAGATCCTACTAGTGACGCAATAAAATATTCGTCTTCCTCCCATGCAAAATGTCCTCTGGGCTATTGGGCTAGCAAGTAAGGACATAACTTTTAGACAAACAACTGTCATTTAAGTGTCTATAATTCCAAACTTCATTATCTATGAGGAGGAGTACCTACTTCGTGTTTCAATATTATGTGCATTTCCTCGAATCAATAATACTTCAAATACAAATCGCTATCAATTCCAACAAAATCACTAATTATTTCCGCAGCTTGGATGCGAACGACGTCTCTCCTTTAACTGTGACCACCTTCCAAGATTATTATTAAAAAGTCGTCAGATCTTTGTTAAACTAATGGGACTTAACAATTGTTTTATGAAAATAAACAGCATGATTTCGAATGCACTGGCACCAAGCATGCAAATACGAATGGTTAATGATTTCAAAAACAAAGGACGATCGCGTGCTGATTGTAATCAGTGTACCACATACACGTGCTTCCTTGTGCCAAAGAGCTGGTATTGTTCTTGTTAAGGACCCCATTGAGTTCTTGGATTTAAGGGGGATTATTGATAAATGCATCGACATGACTGTCGTTATCAGATGAGGTCCTGTGAATAAAATGCAGAATTTAAATTAATCAAGTTAATCGGCAAGGAGTGGACTATAATGTAAGGAATAAGTATTATTGGATTAGTAGATGAAAAGTGGATTCAGTTTATTTAATGAGAATCGAAAAGAAGAATTTAATAGTGAGCCCTCTCAAGGAGACAATTTCTCAAAGAGACAAAAGGAAGGAGCGAAGGTGGAGTGAAAGTGGACACGATCAATGATCGAGAACGATCGTAAGCAGGGTATGGGTCATCGCTGGAAGACCAAACCTTCGTTTACTTCGTTGAGAATGCATCTAACAGTGTTCTCTGAGTCTTGCTGTCTCCGAATAAAATTCAAACGAGCCTCATCAGTCACGACGGTTTTCTTTCAAGACAATCTCAGTACGGGTTCTACAGAGTATTTAATGTTTGCTGGAGACTACAAGTGATGGACTTAAAAATACAGTTCCGGATGATTTTAATCTAAAAAAGCCCGAGAAAAGGGTTATTTCTCTCGGTGAAGCTAAGACACGTCCGACTAGTTCGTTGCCTTTTTTCATTATCTCTGAGCTAACATAGTTGGAAACGTAGAGGAGAGTGATATGAAACCAACTGCCTACACGTTACATTTTGTTTGTGCCACTCTGGTTGCCAGTGTTTCAACTCGGAAGACACTAGAGGCGATCTTGAATCGATTCAGCTTAGAAGCAACCCAACCCGGTTTTGTATTCATACTTTAAAGTTATTGTGTTACTACTTGACTTTGTCCTCAACACAAAATTCACTTGGATATTCAGTTTAGATCATCCTCAGTTGGGGTAATATCAAGAGCGTTGCTGTAAACATCCAATATCCAGATTCTCTGAGTCCCAGAAGAGAACTTATCGCTTAAGACGGGCTTGACGGGCTAAGATGGGCAGCTATCCTTTACTCAGTTTGCCGTGCTAGTGATCCGTAGGTAAGGATAGAACAAACGATGGCGCTTAAGTTAATTAGAGTCCTTCCTGTAATTTCAACAAACACTAAGGGGAACTTCCTTGAAACCAGTATAATCACAGAGGAGAAATAACATTACCTTGGAGTGAATCCTGTCCCTTTGCGGGTTCTTCTTTTCCTACCTAAACACATCTTCTATTCACTGCACTTCGGTTACTAAGTATCCTCCATGTTTCAAAGCCTGCGCTCTAGGCTTAAAGCCAGCTCTCGGTTTCTTCCCTTGGAGCTGTGACCAACAAGGAGAAAGTTTTTTTGATAATCTGTAAACGTACCTACTGACGTCGCTTCCACTTTCTTCTTTATGCTTTCATGTACGTAGATTTATTTGTCAGTAAAATAGTTCCCAAATTGTTGACTCCCTTACAAATGCGATCTGGCACAAGAAACTCATTGATTTCGTTCAAGACATCGTAGATGTCGTAGGTTCAGATCAGATCTTACCAACAAGGAAGGTCAATAGCTGTTGTCCAAATCATTCAAAAAAAATGCTTGTAAAATCCCAAAAATAAGTACTACACAATCAGGTACCGATAAAATCGAAAACTCATTCGAAGAGAAAAAGGTATGCTTTACTATATTTCTTGATATAGAACAAGTCTTCAATAAAGTCTGCCACAAAGGACTGTTCCATAGATTGCAAAAGTACCTGCCCAAGCAGTACACTAAAATTCTAGAGTCTTGTGTATTCTTTAGAATAAAATTGGAAACAAAGATGTACTCAATATTACTTACTTACTTACTTACTTAGGTGGCGCTACAGTTCGGGGTGAACCTGGGCCTCAACCAACAAGCCTCTCCAGTTAGCCCGGCCCTTAGCTAGGTTAGGTTAGGAATGTGGGTAGGCGACTAGATCACGTCGCCACACTCAGGTCAATACAGGTCGATGTCGCTGTACAGTTCGTCTAGTTCGTCGTTGAATCTCCTCCTCCAAAGCCCGCTAAGGCAAACATGACCGAAAATTAGACGAAGAATCTTTCTCTCGAAACGACTGAGGATCTCTTCATCCGCTTTTGACAGAGTCCATGCTTCAGCGCCGTAAAGCAGGACTGGGATGATCAGGGTCTTATTTAGAGTCTCCTTACTTCTTCGGGATATGGCTCTGCTACTCAATTGCCTTCTTAACCCAAAGAAACAGCGATTGGAAAGAGTTATTCTTCGTCTTATTTCTGCTGAGGTGTTGTTTTCCGAGGCTATAGCAGAACCGAGGTAGATGAAGTCCATTACTACCTCAAAGTTGTAGCTGTCGATTGTGACGTTCCGTTCATCGAAGTTGTATATCCCTTCTCCTTGACACATATACTTTGTTTTGCCCTCGTTTACCGCTAAACCCATTTTGGCAGCTTCCGACAGCTTCCGTTTCAATACTGGTGTACCAAAAGGCAGTGTACTTGGTCCAGTATTACGCCTATTATTTGCTAGCCAACTACCAGAAAGTGAAGAGTAGATCATAGCAACATTTGCAGATGACACTGGTGTTCTTGCTGTGAGATAAACTATTAAAGTGGATTAAACGATTCAAAGACACATTTACAAAATAAAGTATGTACTACGAAGTATAGTTAATGCATCTTGTTACATTCCAAACCCTGATCTACATACATACAGATCTTACTATTGAGATGATTGAAGATTAAGTTTCAAAGACATAGAGTTAGGCTGTACACTAAATACAGAGAATATTGGATATTGAAAAGAGTGAAAGCCCTAATTTTGTAGTAGGTTCCCGGGTTACCTACTCTAAGACAATATCAATGATAATCATCTCTGCATTGCCGGACAAACGAGTAGAGATAGTAAACAGTTTCCGATATCTTGCCACAACCGATGGCGGAACCGAACTGGATATAGTCAGCCGAATAGGCAAAGCAATTCCGTTCCAAAGTTGAATCCGTGCTGCTAAAGTCACAACCATACGACGACGAAAGTGGCAGTGGATTAGACATACTCTCCGAAAGGGTGACAGGTCCATAGCTCACCACGCGATGCAATGAAACCCGCTTACTTAGGATGGCAGGATACGCGGCGGTACTAAGCACGGCAGCAGGGAAAGAGTCAGGGAGAGCTGAGCCACATTTCCAGAAATCGCACACGATGGCCCGTTGGCATTGTAGAGGTCCTAGGACCAACAAAGGGGATACAGGCAGGACATAAGTAAGTACTTTAAATCAAAACTTAATTCTATGTCAAAAAATCAGCACTCTCAACCAAAAAAGTTCAGAAATCTGACAATAGGTGGTTTTTTTCTATTCATTTTGCAGACATAAATCAAAAATAAATTGACTAGTCCCACGACTAGGTGCTATTCCTTGAAGACAGGCGTTAGTCATGTTTCCTCGCGTGAATGCTTTCGCAATGTCTTCCTATGATTTCTCCTTCCAACGACATAAGGCCCTTCCAATGCAGACTCCGCCAATGAGTTCAGGTATCGCATCACTATATGTAGATCGTGTCATAAAAACGAGCATGAACTGCACATCCACACAAAGGAATACACATTTCTCTTCGGGCTACAAGGAGGTGTACAAATTAAAATACAAAATAACCTGAATACAAAGCTAATTAGTTTAAACGAATTTGTAACCTTGAAGCCACTACGTGGAACACTCCAAATGTTGTAAACTGAAACTCTCAAACCTTTCGATTGTTTAGGACTAGAGTTTCGGTTTTGTTCTTTCATCTTCTCCGCTGGCCGTACACCATAACATTCCCAGATGGACAGTTATTGCTGTTTAATATCCTTTTAAATGAAGGTCGGTAGAATTTCAAAGCAAGCGGAATGAGCCATGAAAGTGTTTTGAAACAAAGTTGTAAAACATGCGTAGCCGGAAAATGTGAAGGGCCACACTATATGCGTGACCTGCGCTGAAGGAAATGCGATAATAGATTGAATTTAAGATACAATTTACATAGTTGTATTACAAAAGATGGTCTTTTGCAATTTGTGCGCCTAGAAGTCGTAGTGTTAATTGTACGGCGTGATGTTTTCCGAGAAAACAAATCTTTCCAAATTAACAAATATCAAAAAGAGTTAAGTAATACCTACACACTTTATTGGGACCACTGCGATATACACGCATATTAGCTGGATACTCAAGACTGGCCATTGGTCAAGGCGTAATCAATTCAGGTATACCTATAATTTTGTTCCATTTAAACTAAAAGTCAGTTACTCCAGAAGGCTTTTCCCCTTGGACCAGGATACCCTTCTGTGTGATGTAACAGTTGCGGGATTTTCGCCCATCTCGGCGTGTGGTACCTCACCGTGAAATTAACAGCTTGCAATGGAATTACAATTTTATTGTAAATCCTTTTTCAATAATTTTCGAAACATAAATACACAGTATGGGTCCAAGTTTGACTTCGAAATTAAAGGGGCAGAGGTTGTTTTTTTGTGCGCTGCGCAGGTTTAATTCGATTTGGAAATTGTTAAAAGAGAAAATCCATTTGTTAGCAAAATAGAACAGCGTGACACATTATTAAGTTTTATGAGGACGATATTGAATGTCAGTATGTGTACGCGTACACGTACTTCACGATATTTTCAAAACGCTATGTTGCTTTCCGTGCTGTTCAAAAACGAATGTCGGTAGAGGAGGTTTCTCTGATATCCTCAATCTCAGGTTCTTCTTTCGTCTTCCTAATTATTCTAGCCTGTTCCCGGCGGAATCAATGTGCATTAAGGAACTTAACTGAACACTTAACAAGTTAGTTCTACAGACAAGCTTAGCTTTAGAAGCACTGAAGATACCATTCATTTCTCTCTTTCTACTACCTGGCGTTGGGCGCCAATCTGGAAGGATGGCCTAATCAAGTCATTACTTCACTAAATACTAAACTTTGCTTGAATTTTTTGAGAGTTATAAATACGAAAATGACCAAACAATAGCCGTGTGTTTTCAATTAAATCAAAACCTAGTTCACCCACTGAAAATGTTCAAGTGATCTGCAAACTTAAAGTGGGGCAAAATGTACCACCCTATCGGAGCATGCGCTGCGGCTCAGTGGTTAGTGCGTTGGACTATGGAGCAAGGGGTTCGAGGTTCGAATCCCAGTCGGAACACCTAAAAGTTTTTCATGGCCCAACCTTTCACGAGCGTCTGACAAACATCCAAGAGTACCACTGTCCTGAGAAAGCTTCTCAAATAACAAACTGCCCGTCGGACACGGCATTGAACATTAGGTCCCTTCCATTCGTGTAAAGAATATAACACGCACAACACGAATGGTCGTGAGAAGCTAGGCCGTGGGTCCCACCGACCTGTTGCGCCAAGTATTTATTTTTTTTTATCGGAGCATGTTATAACTTTTGCAAATGGTGGCAACTGTACGTTTTGTTTTGATATTTGTGAAGTTCATCAGTCCAGAACACACGTCAATAAACTCCTCACGATCGTGACTATACATTTTCGGAAGAATTCGAAAATAGCCTCTCGCCTTGCAAAAATAAAGTGCACGACTGAATCCAACGTACTTCCACCTTAATGTTGTAAGTCTTGTTCTTATAAAGTGGGCGTGGCATTCTTCATATTTGAAGTAATTATGAGTGCTGATGGGATTTCACATTGTTTTTCAAAATACTCTTAAAAAGTGGGCATGACCACATATGACTCTCAGGCGAGTTATAGAACACTTCAAGGCTTTCACAAAATATTTCAATTTCTAGTGAAAACTTTGCATACAAATACATTTTGATAAAGTGGGCGTGGCAATTCTGCAAGTGGCATTTGTCTCAAAACCATCAAATTTTAAATTTTAGCCCAATAGCTAGCGGAATTGGTGAACTCACTTTTTTGAACTTTTCCATCGAGTGTCAAATTTGATTAAAATCTCGAGTTTGAAAATGTTCAGGAAAACAATAGGTATAGGTGCAAGTAAAAAGGACCAATACGTGAAAGAAGAGTTCTCGGAAGTCCTCGTTGATATCGCAGATGTGTCGTCAACCTAGACCAGGCGATGTGCCAATGCAGCGCATTTAAGTGAAAGAGCTGAAGATGTTCCCTAACAAAGTGCAGGCAGTTCATCAGCTACTGTCTGCAGAAGTCGATAGCTCTCATGAACCTTAACCATGAAAAGGACGATTTGTAGTCGAAAATAATCTAAGCGACGAGGTACATATTTATTAGACGGATACGTACGCAAACAAAATGTGTGCTTCTAGTTCCCTGAGAAACCACGTATCATTCACGAGGAGGCAGTACATCCCCTAAAAGGAACTGGGTGGGCCATCATTTCCGCTGGAGGATGCTGTAACTTGTGAGCAATACAGAACCATGATTAGTGAGCTTTTATTAGCGCAAATGAGTGAGTGTAGACCACCTTGTTCATAGCAGTAATATTGAAAAATGGTTTAAAGAAAGGAGAAAGAGAAGCGAACCTAGATGGTTACCCTGGGGAATATCTCAAAAATATTCACAAGCATAGGCATAACCTTAAAGTAATGCTAAGGAGTAACTTAGTAACTGCTAATCGAGTTCAAACTAGAGCAGCTTAGTATTAGACTCGGTCAAGGGCTTATGAGAAGTCGATATGTATGGCGTGGTCTTAAATTTTGTAAGGTTGGTCTTTCGAACTAGGAGTTCTAAACCAATTGGTTTTGCCATACTGATGTACATAGCAAGGGTTTGGTGGGTAAGATCAGCTTACTAAGGTGTCATTGTTAGTGTTCAGATTTACTCCGAAATTGGTGAACTCTTTAAAAGCCTCGATTTGCCGATTTGAGACTTTTCATCTTCAATGATCTTGGGGATTCTATCATTACGAATAGAATCTTAAATTGGTTTCAGTCACTGCCACTTAGACTTATTGATGAGTTCCACATCAATTCGAGTTGGAAAGGACATTTCAATTAAACTATACTTTTAGTTCAAATCGTTAAAACTGCTTTAATTATCGCATTTTGAATTCATATGTTCGGCTGGCATTCAAATATGTGTACATAATGTCAAAATTTAATATAAACATCCTCACGAACTGGTCGTAGCTACAGCAAACCATATGCTTAGACTAAATTTGTTTATGATTATGACCGTTAAATTGATATTAAAATTTAATTATCCAAAACAAGAAGAAAACATCACTTTCCAAACAATATCATTTATGAGCGCAATAGAGTCCAAAGCCAAAGAGTTTCCCATCCAATGTGTTCCCCCGGATAGAGAGATAGAATCCACTGCATCCAAAGCGGATCATAATGTTTTGAAGAATAACAAACGATGTTCTGTTTCGTGTGTCTGCAGTACGTTATACTCGTATTATTGTGTCATAAAAAGGAAACTCAATAAACACACATCACATTAATCTGAATGGATGCATCGCCAGATAGAGCATCGGATCGTTACACTCTAGTGCGCCCGGGGCATACATGTTGTATATAAATAGGGTTCTTCCGAGAGGGCACGCTCCTTGGCGCTATTTTGACATATTAAATCCATGGAAGATGATTGGTCTGCTCTTCCCAAAAAAAAGGGAAAAAGGGGATAGTAAATATTATGTGCGTACTTCAATCTGCTTGGGTGCACATCCACTTGGGCCAATGAATATGAAAAACTGCTTTCAGAGTGTTGCCGCCGGAACTGTGTCTGGAGTGACACAGGCAGGAGGACCGCCCGCCCGTAGGTAGGAAAATATATTTTGAAATTGGCCGACAGATGTTTTCGTTGGATTTTTAAATGTTTTCGATTGAATATTTCCGTCGGGTTTGGGATACCTTTTCGTGAAATAAATCGTTGACCCTCTTAGGAGAAGTCAGCTCATTTAGACACTCTCAAATGAGTTTTCTTTAATCCTGTTAATATCACCGGATTAGAGAGGATTAATGTCGCTGGAGATCATGTCAATGTTGCTTGTGTTTGCTCCCTATTTCGAAGGCAATGGAATCATATTGATTTTTTTTGATTTGATTTGTTTGTAACAAATTTATTTTAGAATGTAGGTATATCCTAAGGTCATTTGTAAATAAAATAAATAAAGGTACCTAACCTAGCTGACGAAACTGGCGTTAGAAGGAGGTCTAGCTTGGGCTTGTCATTTTCGTACTTGCGCTTGTAGTTCCTATTTATCGCAGGAATGGAAGGAACAACCGTCGGCATTTCGTTTTTGTTTTGTTTTCGAAAAGATTTTTAAGGACAGTTGATGTTTCTCAGGCATAAGCGACTTTTGTGGAGTCTTCGAGCTCACGTACATATTTCATGAACTGCTCTAGGTGAACTCGCTTAGAGTTAACATTCATCACGTAGATGAACTCCATCCAGTTACAAATTGGTACTTTTACTGCGCAGTTTTTCGAGTTGCAATAGCTAGATCTCTCAGTTCTGTTCACACAATCCCGCAATTGTGTCTGTTGGCTGCAACTTTTTGCACACAAACAGGCAAACGAACAGAATAAGGACGTGGGTCGCGAATGGAGAAGATGTTGGAAGAACCTACATTTACTGAATTTGGTATAGAATTTCGGCAACATATGGAAAGGTATACAATTGCAATACTTTCGTATGATCGGAATGACTGTAGCTAAAGTTGCCAAGTAGTTACTGCAAAATTTCTTGTAGCCGTCTAGCTGCAGGCATAGTGTTAATGGGTGACACATTACGCCTCTACGTCATGTGAACCTAACTAAGATTGAGAAGCTCGTTAAAGCCAACTCAGACATTTACACACAAGAGAATTTTACGACATATCAAGCCATCGGGCAGATCCGGCTTAATGTGCTGGTTTTGGTAAAAGGAAAATGCGGATCAGAGCCTCGTCGATGTCTGACTGCGCAGTGAGTCTACAGGCTACAGGATTGACTTAACATATCAAGAGAATGTTCAAAAATACCAATCATCTTTGTTGTGCTTAGGATCTGTACATAGTTCGGATATTTTTCCGCAGATATAACTAAGCACCTACATTTGAAGCACTTTAACCGATCACCGATCAGAGATTATATTTAAATACAGACCCGTAACTCAAAGTCTCCTCTACGCCTTAACTTAAGGTCGTTTCTAATATTCTTTTACGACCTTCTTCCTGTAACCCGCGATGAATTCCTTCGGGGACTGAAGTACTCTTAACGATTTAGTACAATGGCAGCAAGCTGTGGATTCTCAGCGACAGAAAATGCATTAATTCATTGAGGCACGAAAATCCGATTTAAGTTTAATTTGTCCAAAGCCCAAGGCATCCCAATGCAGGAGGAATACGAAAAAAATAAGCTAAGAACGCAAGTTACCTCAGAACTGGACTGAGCTTAGTTGGATTGTTTTCAGGGTCAGGCATGTACATCCATCGGTCACTAATCAAATTGGCGTCTAATCCTTTCTCTAAAGCATTGACAGTTCCGACGTCAAAATATGATTTCACTAAACGTGCACCAAAATTCAAAATTTCAAGGAGTGGAAGTAAAATTCTCTCAGAGAGTGGTAAAATCACAAAAAAGTAAACGAACGCGAAAGCTTCGAAATTCGCCCACTTATTAGACGTCAAAAGCAAATGCATTCAAATACACAAACAACAAAAAATTTCTTACAGGTATCTGACAGATTTGACAGATTTCGTAAATCAGTGCAAAGAAATTTCCTGTACTGAAATTCGTTGCATGGGAAAATTTTTTACTCTCTCGTGAGCGCTCTCTTATACGAAAAACTATGACATTTCATAGATTTTCGTGAAAATTGGTTGTTTGGGAGTTCATTATGTTTTAGTTCATATCGATTGTCGCATACCAATTTTCTGGAACCTTATGTTGGTGAAACAGTGTTCGGTTCGCACTAGTCTGACTACATTTACGAAAACTATGAAGTTGGCAGAGGTTGACAAATGGAGAAATGTGTTAATCTAGGTTCGATTGCTGCCGCTTTACATTTCATCCGCATAAATCCGTTGACAGCTGTACAAAAGTGGAACACTCTCATTTATTTGAAAAAAACCAATGCAGCCTCTTGCGGTTATATGAAACTATTAAACCCAGAGGAAGAGAAAAGAGGACTGATTCTGTGCCCTTAACTTGTTTGTTTATTGAATTCTCAAGCGTTTGTGATACTCCGTGCATTATTTAGTCAATTTCCATTTCTTTAGTTCATAGCTGTTAACTGTCAAAATGACAGAAAAGTTCGTCTCACATTACCTACGTAGCATGACGTTGTGCTCTACGACTGTCAAACGTGAGGTGGAAGTGGTTTAACTGGAAGACGTCAACAAAAGCCGAAGTAGAATTAATAAAATCAATTTTTCACATTCTTCAATAAATGTTCCGTGTCCTTACAATAAGGACTCTTGGGATTTGTTGCTTCACGATGCTGATGGACTTTTGCGGCACTGAATTAAGTACTGTCTTGATATTCTCATTATATCGGTGGTACGTACCCTACTTTTCAAATAAAAAACTGTTGGTTTCATCTGGAACTCTTTTCTGTAACATCTCTGGAAATTTCAACGACGGCTGTCTATAATGACAAATATGATTAAATATTGGACACCGAAATGGAGAACTTAGAGAGTCTAGACTCACAAGATAATATGAGACAAAATTTCTGCCCAGTTCATGGCTATACAGCTTTAAACGAATCCTGCACCTGCTCTGCAATGTACTGTCAAATGTTAAGCAGACTCAAAATGGATCTAGTGACGCGTATATCATTCTAAACGTTAATCTGTTTACATACGCAGCGATTTGAATCTAAATTAAGCTTATACCTCTATCTTGTCCAAAATCAACATATTGTAGAAATAAATCCAACGTTTAAACAATTATTCATCACACAACCTACGCACTATCCCCGAATTAAATTCAACGTCAGACCCAGCAAGCTACGATGCAAACAAACAGCGACAAGTGTAAGAATTCACATGTTAAGGATCTTATATAGGTTTACTGCTCCTTTTCCAGTCGATTGTAGTGAATATTTGTCAAAGTGCTTAGTCCCGAAGGAGTGCGTATACGTAAAAATTCCATCAAGGACCAACCGACAGGGATGCAAATAATTTAAAAGAAAATCGGTCTCGACAGTCAACAAACTAATGAAAAATAAAAACGATATGTTTTGCATCGCTGCTGCATGTAATGGCACTGTTCGGCAATCGGGGTGGATTGAGAATGTCAGGCTGTAAGGACATGCACGTTTAGGGGTGAGTGTTGAGTGTTGAGTGACTGACAACTTAATAGGGCAAGCAATGGGCCAGAACGTGAAAAAGAAGAAACGAGAGTACTACCACGCGCATGGGGTTGTTTCCTTTGCAAGGACATTTAATCATTAATTATACGGAAATGGGAAAAGAGAAGAAAATTGATTTTGAAAACGAACAGTGGTACCTAAATTTAAACTTTATCCATCGGTGGAATTCGGCTTTGTTTTGACTGGACCGTGAATCACAACCCTTAGGGCACAACCGCCTGTGTTTTCGTTTCTAGTGTGTAATGCGTTTGTCAGTAATTTATGGGATTATTCAAATTTAATTTAAATTCCTGGATTTGATATGGCTCCGTTGTGAGTTTAAGCGGAGCTTGTGAATCGAAACACATGTTTTGAGTTGTTCTATACACGCAGCTTACAGGTGATGAATTTATAATTGGTTGCAACATTTTAGAGATGTAAGAGCTGTAAGTACAGAACAAGATCGATGTGAAAACAAGTCAAAACACACTCCTTTGGATGGTTTTCTAGGCACCGATTAGATCAGTGTATGTATCTCTACTTTTAGAAGCTCCTTAGATGTAAAAAATCTGTGTTTTGTGGAGAGATGTTCCTTCATTGTGTTCCTTCGAAATCCTGCGCTAAATAAATAAATAAATACTTGGCGCAACAGGTCGATGGGACCCAGGGCCTAGCTTCTCACAACCATTCGTATTGTGCGCGTTATATTCTTTACACGAATGGAAGGGGCCTACTGTTGAATGCCGTGTCCGAAGGGCAGTTTGTTATTTGAGAAGCTTTCTTAAGACAGTTGTACTCTCGGATGTTTGTCAGACGCTCGCGAGAGGTGGGGCCGTGAAAAACTTTTAGGTGTTCCCCGACTGGGATTCGAACCCCTTGCTCCATAGTCCAACGCACTAACCACTGAGCCACGGCGCCTGTCGAAATCCTGTACTATAAATCTATAATTATATGTAAGTCCGAGTCTTTCCAAAGAAGGTAGAATAGGTCGAAAGTTTTCAGCGATAATAAGACATACATACATACCTTACTAGAGTTGGTATAAAGAAAACCTTAACCTTCCTTTACCAACCGGCAATTGTGTATCTTACGATAGTCTGAAGGGCTCCGAGCATTGGTCTGCCCAGTTTCAGTTGTGGTTCTTAAACTTACTTGATCCCTACAGAGACATTTCCACAATCTCGTTCGATTGCAACAACCTAGTCCCAGTCTACAGTCATACTCTTGATTGTATGAAGGAATTAACGAGCTAATTCTGAGCTAATTACATAGTGCTTTGCTATATGGGTCTCTAAGGATGAATGGTATAAGGATCTGTGTTCCTGGGCTCTTGCAGATTATTTCTCCTAAAAGGATTTTTTTCGAATTTTCTACTTCCTTCGAAGAGAGTAGTCAAATGATTGGCTTTAGCCCACAGGATTATCTGTTTTAAAAGCCAAAAACCCTTTTTGTGAATCAGGATAAAACCTAACAAACTGAGAACCTTGACCATAACCTCTAAATTATGCCTCACTTCATTCGGGATAGGTGCATTATACGCCCTAAATTTGCAAGATGTTCGTAGTAAAAACTATTACTGTAACGCTTCGCGCCCTACAGTTCATCAACTGAAATGAGCAACGTACGCAACCCTTTGTCAATTCCAAAAAGTGTTTATACCAGCTCAGCACCATGCCTTCTTAGCCCTTGCCCTGGTTTCGAAATTTTAAAGTCATGTTTCCCTCTGTGTCAGAATTTACATTTCCAGTTCACTGAACTGAATTCAATTGTTAGTTGCAATTTTAATTTTCAACGAAGTGTTATTTACACTTGAGTGTCCTTTACGTGCTGAGCTGTATGACAACATAATTGACAAATGTTATAGTTTTAAAAAAAAAAAAAGAAAAGGGTTGAGAACTAATGTTTTAGTTTAAACTGTATTTCCTTTTCCATGACACCTTGTAAGGAGAGAATGGACTACTTCCACATCTATTAGGACACTCAACGCTGTATATGTATGTCTACCTATTTTTGTCGAACTTTGTAATTGACAGCTGTCAATCAATCGAAATTGATGTTGACATCCTACTCAATGGCTTATGCAGGCAGCATTATTCAAAAGGATCCGCTTACATTTCACATTCCATACACAATATCCCAAAGGACATTGTTCTCATAGTTTGCAAAAAAAAACAAAAAAAAAGTGTCACTCTATTACGTAAAAAGTCCCTGCAAATTTTTAACGAAATTATTTATACGTTACTGTCAGTCTGCACCTAGTAGTTCACACAATGCCTACAGAACATTGCAAGGGACACCTTTTTTTTTTTTTGTTTTGTTCGGATCCTATTACCGGGTTCAATAAAAATATTTTGCTAACTTCTGTCGGAGATGGTACAATAGAGATTACACCGTTGTATGTGTTTATTGTGTTGTCTGCTTAAAGAGAAACTACTCATCATCGTGTGTTTATGTGCCGTAAAAAAGTACACACTACCGTGTTGTGAATTGAATTTTGTTTGAAATGGATTCGCTTCATTGTGTCCCGGTTTCAATGGCAGCTCGAAATTGATATTTGAAAATGTATTACACGCACCTTTGGAAGAGGTAGCTGGTAGATAGGTGTATTCGTTCGCCTTATAGATTACAGGCATAAAAGGTTATGCAATTGAGAGGCCGATCCGGAAGTATTAATAGATAAAACATATGATTACAGAGGATCAAAACAGAAATACTGATTTATGTGTTAAAGTTGTAGTAGTTCATTACGGGGAGTAGTCCTTGAATGAAGGAAGTTCAGAAATCTTCTTAGTATTGCTTTAGTAATTGAAGTAAGACTTACTGACATGCATCGCTCTTTAACTGGCAGGGGAGTAGTCCTTATCGGTAGTGGGAAATGTGTTGGATTGTCAATAGTTTTCAAGTCGAAGATGAAGTGCGTTCAAGTAACTAAAAATGGAAGCCTGCCTTCGAAAAGGACTTGAAGAACACACCCAACCAAAATTCCATTCCATAGCCTGTGTACTGAGCGAACGTCGGCAACTTTTTGCGCCTTTCCAGAGATGGTGGCGTCTGCCCAGTTTCAAATATTTAATGTCCGCTATATCAGTTTTTTTTTTGTCAATTTTAGAAGACATTTGACACCTTGTATCGAGAAGGTCTTTAAAGGGTCCCACATGATACGCAAAGTCTGATAACTTCACTGCATTTAAGGTAGCCCTCTCTATGTTTTTCTCGTGTAGGGGCTGGTTCGCGAGCCGCTCGCTGTTGGTGAAAAATTTCGATTTTTTTCATATTCGTTGGATTTGATGTTCTCCGTGTAGGGCCATGTTCATATCGTGGATAATGGCAACAGTAAGTCAAGTCAACATGTTCACAGTATGAAGAATAAACACGAAATGAATGCAGGGGAATGTAGGGGATGACGCAAATGAACAAGTTCGGCGAGCATGTTCGTCGTTTAGGGCTACCTTAAGAACATAGTTTGTGACAGTTGCTAATCATGAACCACATTCCCACGACCAAGTCATTTCCAGGACATGATCAGACAAGTGTTTGCCTAATAAATCAGTTTGCCCAACATTGTGTTGTTAACATATTTAAAAATCGCTGAACAACATGGTTTTCGAATTTCGGTAGATGCTAGAGAAAACTCAAGATATCCACCGCATCTCGTATAGACATTTGTTTCTACATAAGAACGAGCCACAGCGCGGAAGTGCAAGTAGGTTATCTACATCACATCCCTGGCAAAATTGCACCGCGCAAGGAACATCAAAAAAATTAAAGTCAATTGTCCATTACATGGATCATTTAGGACCTATAAATGGGTGTCAAGATAATCGTTACGCCGAGTAGTCCGTCAATTCATTCCCGTCATGAAGATAGGACTCTTCTCTTTGCTGTTGGTAGTTTTCCAACCGCAGGCGCCACGATCGCTACAGGACTCGAAAACTTGTTTATGTCAAGAGACCATCAGTTTTTCGTTATCTCGAATGAAGAATGGTAACTGAAATAAATTCCTAGTCACATGGCTATAATGGGTGGGCTTTTTCATTGGCATGGTAATAGCCCGGCCATTCAGCCGTTCTTATGTTTTAAGTTGTAAAATGCCAAACTTGGTGCAACATGCACACTTTAAGTCTGAGCTTCAACCCGCAGGGTCTTCGATTCCAAATCAGGTAGAGACAATGCAATAGAGGATGATCTCGCCTCGCTCTACACCCCTTATAGTAGCACCGCGTTAGAACTCCCTGTTATTCTTCTGAACAAATTCTTGCCTTGCTCGTCTACAGGAGTGGGTAGGTTAGACAGTTTGAACACGGATCCAAAAGTCTTTTCATTCTTAATATTTGTCTTACATAGACTCCTACACTCAGATGTTTGTCAAAAGTTCTGGAGGATGACAGATGAAAAATAAACTGAGCATCGAAACCACTGACCTAAGTCACTCAATTATTCTTTTTATGGAATGAACATACTTTGAAATTTTTGTTATAAGCCCTTCATACGCATACGCGAAGGATGCGTTCCAAAAACACAGCGTATGTCAAGACGGGGTGCTTTCCAAAGATAAAACAAATGATTTCAGTTGGTTATCTTCTTTTGAGCAAAGCGATTCGTGGTGCCCTTCCAAGTCTATCAGTCTCTAGACTGATACCTAATCAACTTCCCTTCTTAGATCTTATTATTTCAGGACTGGCCCTTAGTGTCTTCTTCACAAATAATGCTTTTCAAAACTGCATTCAAGCAGCAGAGTTCTACGCACCTCAGACTGACTGTGTTCGGTGCTACAAAAGACCCCGTATGTGGAGGGTTTGGTGTACCTATTCTTTTACAACCTCCAACCGTTTAGGATCATTCCACTTGCCTTTCTAAGTTTACCTTGTGTTTTAAAGTTTTGAAAGACTTGTATTGTAGCCATAATTGTCCTAAATAACGTTGCTTTATAAAATGCACTTCCTCTGCATACCTTCTGACGAATCTCTGAAGAAAAAAAAAACAATCCATTTCCCATTTATTAAGAAAACTTGAAATGTGCTACACAGCGCTGTCTAAATATACACACTCGTGCATAACGAACACCGTCCAATAAAATCGCTTGAATGTCTATTTACAGTTGCGATGCCCCGCCCCTTTTCGCAGTAAGTAGCTGCAGTCGTGTGAAGAAATAAATCACCGCACTACCTGCAGCACAGTCCCAGGGTGGAAACCGGATTCAAGTACACCAGAGTACATAGGGAATACCCTTGCCTGGGCCAGGAAGGCATCCTCAGTCGCCGTCATCCCAGAATTCCTCCTCCTCAGCACTTTGACATAACGAAGTACATAGACGTCAAACAAAGGACGGACGAAGCAGAGTGTGCGAGTGCGACCCCTACCATCGGCTGAACGCTTTGCCGAACAGTCATTTATCGACCGTCGTCGCAGTCGGGTGTATGTTAAACGTACTGTTATTTTCGTTGTTCCCATTGTGTACATTTTAAGAAATTTCGATAACAGGACATCCGTACAACAGTTTCTAATAAAAACAACTAAGTTTGATAAGAAGTGCTTGTACAACACCATTCTGACAGAAGAAAAAAAAAGGAATAAAGATAAAGAAAAAATCCCCCCTTGCGGTTTTGTGATATAATTTTGTTATTTTTGTGATAAAAAAAACGATTAAAACATTTCCTACTTCAATATGAATGACGCAGCAGCTTTGGCCGGTATGATACCGTACGACACGATCGGACTATATGAGCAGCCAAAGCCGCGCTTTATATTCAAAATGCCGCGTGTGGTTCCCGATCAAAAGGCGAAATTCGAAAGTGATGAACTCTTTCGGAGATTAAGTCGAGAAAGTGAGGTGAGTGCAGACTAATTAAATTTTTCCGTAAACCAGTACACACGGTTGCAGTCAATGTCGACCTGTTCGTGACGCGTTCTTCTGTCAAAGTTCAGTACCAACCTTGTATTGGGTGTCAGAGAAACTGTAATTGTTTCTGGCTTGTGGTCAAACGTCAAACGAAACTGACTCGAAGTCACCGTTTGTCATTGCTTGCCCTTTGGGTTTTACGGTTTCCAAGAAGCGTAGCTTAGTACCTTAACTTTGCGGGAATTAACCGAGTGTGGTGTGATACATTACATGAAGCGTACGTGACTGATGAAAAGCTTTATTTTTGGTCCGAATACGGGCTAAAATCAGATATGAGCCCCTCTACCTTAACCACCGCTTAAATAGGATAAAGATTGCTCTCCTCAGAACCGTATTTTTGTTGAAATGGATGTTCCTCTCGCGCCGGCAAGTCTTGCTTTGAAATTCGAAGTTATTTTGAGCTCTTTCGCTTCCGTTAAGTATTTTTTTAAACTCGTTCGGCCAATGACATGGAAAGTTTGAACAATCAATTGACCCAAGGGTGCACTTACCACAAGCATCTCCGAAAGATGTCTCTGTCTGTGTAAAGGGGATTCTTCACTTCACATTGATCATAGAAAGATGGTTCCGCATTTGCCTAGGCTTTTGGAGAGTTGTGTAGCAGATATCTTGCCAAGGATTCCACACACAATCCACGAAATATTTTAGATCCATGAAAGTTCAGTGAAATCTCCCATTGAGATCACCTCTCATAGGCGGACACCTCACTTAAACGCGCATATGCTCCTAAAAAATCTTTTCCGATTGCATACACTTTACGTTCCCTTAGAAGGACAACAGATTATCCAAATCTTTTATGGAACCCCGCAACAATTTTACGAACGTTCCTACCATTCAAGACACAAAAACCGATTCATATTTCTTTCTCAGTGATGCTATTAACTCAGTCACAGTCAGGTGAGATTGTTACCGGACGATGTTGACTTACTATTTTTGGATTAGAGAAGAAGAGGATGACTCAGAGTGTACGTAGTTTCAATAAGACGGTGCCACATGCCACACAACTAGCAAAGCAATCGTTCCGGACCATCAACAAACTGTTTCAAGTTCATGATACATATGGATCGAACGCTAAGTTCCCGGTATATCATCGAATTAGAAGAAGCTCAATAAAAATTGCCTTCTACGGATTAACTGGGACTATCTGGGCCAAAGAGCGGTCGATTTAGCAAGAAAGGGTTCCGGACATGACCTGACAATGATCGTTACCTTTGTCCAACCGCTCATAGTTCTTGTTAAGTCAAATAGCAAGCCTTCTCAGGACTATCTAATGTGAAGACCAAGCAAATTTCAGTGCTGAACCTCGCGGGGATTATTACTGGCCACAACCTCCTGGCGGCCCACCGAAGAGGAATGCGTTAGACTAGACTACCACCGAGGATGTACCGAAACAGATGCAAAAAATAGGTGTTCCTGTGCAGAATTAAGAAAAGACCTGAGCGGCGACCTCTCTGGAAAAGGCACCATTAACCAACCATTCTGGATTGGATTGTCTAGGAAGGCTGCTTAGCTATCCCAAAGCTACAAACAATTTAATTTATTTCTCTTTGGTTGCATGTACTGTATAGCCATCCCTTCTATCGGCCTATGCACCCATTTGCGTCAAGATCGATACATTCAGCGTTTGTCATAGCATTTGAACCGAAGTTAGATGTTTTTCTAGAATTTAATCTCCGATCTAGAAGTCTGAATACATCTATTAGGCCAAAAGATTAGACTTCATATTCCAACCTTCCTCTGGGTTTAACCGCGTCCGCGTTAGGTGGAGTAATTAGCTCCCTGCGACAACCACCAAAAAGTAAGAATTTGCGGTCTATGAGCACTGCTCGTTCTTTTGATTCTGCTCTTCAAGCGGGAGAGTGTATTAAAGCATTTCAAGTCACTGTTTTACGGTCTAGGACTTGTCACTAATGCGAGACGTAGAAGTAAGTAAGGCTAAGCATTTTTCTTTTTAGCTATAAACCTTGTCTTCTCTAAGAGATAGTTACAGTTGGGATATGTGGAGTATGTACCTTGCGCGTGGTCTAGAGAGTCTCTCTACAATGGTTACGAACTCTTCTTGATCTCTGCGATATTCCTATTTCTAGAGCCAGAAGTTTTATACCACCTACTTCCAACTTGTGTCTTAGTCCCCATCCACCATCACTTGATAACTAAGCCAATGTGGCATGGTACACACAAAATGTGGATGTCGTTCTGGTTGCCAAGAAGACCTAATTGCTGACTCATCGTGTTCCTTGAGTGCGGAATCTTAGAACAGTTTCCGTTCTGCCGCTGCCTTCTGTATGAAATAATGTAATTTTTCTGAACACTCAAAAGCAGGCACATCACATCACAGACTCAACCCTTTCAAGGATGTACTTAACCTTTTGCGCAAGACCATTGAATTCTCGATCGCGGCTTGATTGGTGATGTCTGTTGTGATTATAGACGGACAAATGCGAGCAAACTATTTATGAAAGGCAGTAGGGACAATGTCTTTTAAAATCTATGACTTGGTTCTGATTTTTTTTGAATAAATGCCCTCTATGACTCGATTGGTAAACCCTGTGAGCCCTATGAAGAATTGTCCCCAGATAACATCATCACAGATGGCATTGACAATGTCCCGGACATCGTTTGACGTAGGTATTTTCCAGTTCATCTTCGAATCCACACATTCGATGAATTGACAGCTACTTCCTTTAAACTTATGTCATTCTTATTCTTATTTACGAAAGAGTTCCTTTTTCTTCAAGAGTAGCAGGTTATGAAATGATCGCGAACAGACATATTCAACACCAGGAAGAACTCTTTCGGGCTGTGTTTTACTTTCCATTGCCATCAATGGTTTGACAGTTGATTTGTCATTAGCTGGACTGGCAGGATCACAAATGCATCAAAACAGTGGAACCTACTTTGTATCAAGCTCCTAATCAACGAGTAGAGCCATGGAACCAAATATTTTTAGCGACTTCATTAAGTTTAGTGAGCCAGACACTTTAACTGTCACATCAAGGCATGTTCGAAATTCGAAGTTGTTCAACGGTGGCTAAGCGAAAACCACCCAAAACTAACTACAGGAAATGCAGCGGGAAATACTCTGAACTCTACCTAGAACTGTCGTGACTTGTTAAGCCTAGACACTGGCTTCTGGGCACAAAATCAAAATAGAGTTTTCGAGTCCGATTCAGATGATGTCTTCGAATTCGGTATTCCTTACAAAGTTATTCAGACATTCTGACGTCGTCTTGTCAACTGTTGACATAAACAATTTTCATTTGTCAAAACATAGCTAAAATTTCAATCAAAAATTAATTAATAGAATAATTAATGAATCGCACGTGGGAAAGTGCTAAACTCAACTGCTTCACAGTCCGTAATTATAATTTTACGAGCGCAAGTACCAGTTTTCCCGATTAAGAGGTTCAATGGAGTCTCTGCTTACTCATTAAATAAAACCATGAATCATGGGCAATTCTTTACTGAATTAACATTATGATTCATTAGCCCAGCCTGGCTATACAGTTCCCGAGTTCGCGCCAAGTCAAGCCATGATGATATGTGACACTGACAACGCTTACGCACTATTAATTATTTAATCACACACTTTAATGGCTAAACTAAGTTTATTTCTTAGAAATAATATGTAGATTGGAATTTCCTTCTCCCTGTGAAGTATTTCCGAGATTATGGCTCATTTAAATGCAATCAACGGCATCACCTTCTCCGATATTCGGGGATTTCTTTTCTGCTATTGATGGCCCCGCACGCCTCAGGTAAAAACCCTATCGCTTGGTCGGACTATAAACTCTCTGACTACCTTAACGTGGCAGTTGGCCGGTGATTTACCCTCGTCCATGTGGTGCTGTCATTGTTACCTGTTGGTTGTTACTTTCGGTGCGCGCACTGCTGCTGACGCATCTCTTGCCTTCGTCTCTTCGGCTACGACACGATCGGAGCGTTCTTCGTTGGAAATAGGTTTATTACCTTTTATTGACAAATTTGTTTGCTGATCAATTCCGAGAATCATTTCTAGTTAGCTGAGGTTTTTTCAGTGTTTTTTTTTGTCTCATCTTTATTTTGACGTTAAGATTGTGATCTGTGATCTCAGCACAAGGTCGCTTTCTTTTAGCACAATTTGTGTGTTTCAGTTCGTTTATTGAAATTTAAGTAAACCATTGTTTGTTTCTTTATTGCTTTACAGATTCGCTACACAGGCTATAGGGAACGGGCTTTGGAAGAGCGTCAGATACGTTTTCAGAACGGTTGCCGCGAGGGACACACGGAAATTTCTTTTGTCGCATCCGGAACGAATCTGCAATTAGTTTTCAATGCCAATCAGAATCCTTACATCCAGGACAAGGAATGTGATTTTGACAAAGAGCACGGAAAGGTGAGTTTTTGTTGATAGACGGGTATGGAGTGTAGCTTAGCCACGCTTACCAATCCAATTATCGTTGCATAATTGACCATTGACGGGTCTATTGAATTTGTCCTTTTTTTTGGGACTAAGTCTTGATCGATGAGCATTCTGATTAAGGGCGGCATCGAGAGGTGTGTCAATTGATTTGTAACAGAGTCTAAAATGCGTTAAATTTCGGCATTGTCGGCTGGGTTTTGGGATGGCTCACAGATGAAGTGGACGGAATGATCGTTTGTCATTTGGAGGAGATACATCGAACGCTGATGTAAGAGCAGGCTGTTCTGAGTGAGTCACAGAACTGTTTGGTTGGAGGTATCACGGAATTTTTGCGGTCTCGACTGCGGCTTATCTCCGTCAATATTGCGTGCTAGAAAATAAGGAAACTAATATGCATGCGAGCTTTCTCTATTCAAGTTTATCATCGAAATATGGGCACACGAACACGTAATAGATGGGCAACATGACCGCAAATCGCATCCAGTCGCAGTGATGGTGTGAGAATTTAAATGACGGCTAGCGGCCATGTTTGAAAAGTAACCGTTTAGCATTGAATTATGGAATAGGGTCGGAGAAAATGCATGTTTTACAAAAGTTTGCAAGCGATTTGAAGGTTTTTAGAGAGGCAGATAGTTTCCTTCCATGCAGATCGACAGTTGAGGTTATTCAGAAATAACATGATCGAGAGATGTGAATGGGACTTATAGGCTACTTACCGGGAGTTTAAGGATCGATTTCAGACAAGTTTAACGTTTCTTCACAATACTACGAGTATCTGACAAACTTCCGAGGGTAAAACGCTAACGAGGAATTTTCAGACCAAGCCGTGAAGACCGTTCTGCGTCTTCTTGTTGGTACGAGTATTTTTCAAAGATGAATATTTACGAAATTAACGCTAAAGAACAATACTCTAAATCAAGTAGATGATCTAAGGCAGGAAAACTATTTCAAAACTTGGTAGTTGATTGTCAAAATGATTAGTTAAACATGGTACACCACAAGGAGGGGTATTTTCACCACAATCATTACTTTTTAATGTGAAAGAAGAGTAGGAATTAAGGTGTATATAACGCTTATGAAGAATATATTGCCAAGCCCATCTGGGATCATGGTAAGATACACTTGGACTCGAGAAAATCCTGGAACCATTTCGATTTATAAACGAATTTCCAAATAATATCTTCAAACTCCTTGAAAAAGTATTCCCTCGAATGTGGTTTCTTGATGAGGATAATGCAGGGCAGCTCTAGAGAAGGTGAAATTGTGATTCTATGTTGGCCTGCGTCTGCTCAACTGGGCCACATCTGACTGGCGTGATTACGCGTATCAAGATTATGCCATCTTACGTCTGCCAGATGTGGAGATATGTTTCTGGTTAGTTTGTCTGGCTTACAATTTTTTTGGGCATCTGACTGTCCAGGTTTAACCATAATTAAGAGATACTACATTTTTTTACCAATTTAGAACTTACTGTTGGTGATTTGAGTGCTTTAACAGCTGCTTGGCTGTCGATCTAAAAGACAATGCCTGCACTCAATACCGACGATTTCATCGCTTTACAAAGAGTCATAAGCTCAGCTTTGAATACAATCAGAAAATCAGTCCAGCTGCTATGCCCTCGGTTGTCTTAGACCCATCAGTGAAGTATTACTGATTATTGTGTTCCTTGCTTAGTTCCTTGCTTGAAGACGTGATATATAATATTGGAGTCCAGGAACGGGGTAACGTAGTCCTTGGTTTCTATTTTTAAATACATAGGACTGGCGATTTGTGGCGTGCTCTGTCTCGCTTGACCACGAAAGCAATGATCTGAACATCTTCATCCACATTTAGACAGTTAAAACTAAATCCATTTGAAATCTTACACAAGAACTACGAAAGACAAGACCAGGGCTATGTTCAGACGGTTCAGATGATTGTCAAATCTGACAATATGTCAGGTCTACAAATGTGGTGACAGTTCCTGTAAATGGGGCTACAATGACAAACTGTTTTGCAGCGTTAAATTGTAAGTCAATGACATTGGTTTGCTTTTCAAAAACAATTTCGGTTTTTTTTTTTGGTAACTCCATCATGAATGTCTAAGTTTTCCGTCATTCCTGTCCATGTATTTACACGAATGACAGATACCTGATAAATTTACTGACAGACATTGGTTTGGACGAAAATTGGTAGTTGACACGATTGTCACACAATTTTTTCATTTGCAGACCTGACAATCTTGTCAAATCTGACAATCGTCTGAACATAGCTTAAACATTTTGACCTATTTATGGAACCAAAAGAAGGAAGAACTTAGACTACAGTAACCAGTTACTGGATGCATTTATTTAAATACCAATTCCACATAAATGGCGAATAAATACTCATTGTCAGTTGGACCGACTGACATTTAGTCAAACGCACATCGATGGAAAGAATAAAGGACACAACTAAAGGACACATCTAGAGCTCAGACTACAGAAACGTTGTTAGCTTTCCGTAGACGTCTATAGTTTCTACATTTCAAGGACTCTGTTTGGACAACGAACGTAGATATAGAAAACAATTATTTGACGCAACAAGACCGCGTATGACCAGAGTACGACGTTTCTTTTAACCATTTGTCTTGTGCGTGTAATACATTTCGCTCAAATGTATACAATTGTTCCTTTTCTTCTTCAAATTGATAGAAGCTTTTTCATGACAGTTTCTCGGATGCTTGCCAAACATTCCCGAAAACACGTAGGGACAGGCTCTTTAAAAACTTGAAAACGACAACCAAGAGACTACATGGCAAGAAGCCAAGAGCACTTTAGGAACTTTCCCACTTAAATGACAACTCTGTTCTCTCTAGCAAGACACAGAAAACAAGTCCTTGGAAAAGTGCACAGTGCAGCAATCAAGTTCGGTTGAACTGTCCTAGAAGGAACAAACATCTTACACAACAATCCGTGGAATAGCATAATTCGATTAGAATCGATTCTCGTGAAACAAATATTTAAAGCTGTTCGTACATAAATTCCAAAAAAAGATGTCCTCCACTTTGCTTACAGGATTATCGATTTACTCAACCCACCCCAGGTTGTATCAAACGGATGTACACTGTATCCATAGTTACCATCTCCAAATGGCGCATGCGAAGTCTCGCACATCTCTTATATCCTTGGGGATAGTACATAATCAGCCATTTTGCAACACACTCACATAAGCCGGTTGCTGTTTATAAAAGCATTTCGAGGGTGGTGTCTATGAATCCGAATTGTTTCATTCGAATACCACCTGCAGGCATTGTTAGATTCATGTAAGACGCAAGGATATACCATATCGACACATGTAACATGTGCATGGACCCCCCACACCTAAAAAGGACCCCGGAAGTCGCAAATAAACAATTAAGCCAACAAATTGCAGGCATTTACACTTTTATAGTTTTTTTTTCCCCCGGAATTATGTTTCAATTATTGAAAGTGTCCGACACAAGGAGGATAGGTACCGAAACAAAGAAGTGGATTCCGCACCCCTGAAACACGACACAACGGCACGGTCATTTATCACTGTACCCAAAAGGTCCGACGTGGTGTGGACCCACACAGCTTGAAGCCGTCGGGAATAAATTTTCATTGCTCGACATATGTTTAACATGCCCTCCGGGGAATCCGAGTGCGACACCTCACAACAAGATCAATTTTTTCTTCTCTTTTTGACGATCAAATGGTTCATTGATTTTGTTTAATCACATTCGAGGCAGTGATCCTTGAAGGTTATTTAGTTAATTGGTCCTCGCTAGTAATTGCGTTCGGACGTCAGTTGTCTATTGAAAGTGTGTGCGAAATCTTTTCGTTGCAAGAACTGGGAAGAAAAGAAGGAAAAACACTTCAGTTTCGGGATAAGAAATTCTTCCGTAATGCAAGAAGGGTATCGCTTCCACTTATAATCCCCGTAATTTACTCTTGAGTTGTTCTCTGACACATTTCCAACAACTGTTGCTCGCGTGCCATTCGACGATCATGCAACTTGAGAAAGGCCCAATCCAGCAGGTCCTTCTCCTGCGCCCTATTGATCTTTTGAAGTGCAATTACGTTGGGTTTGAGTTTTGTGTGTTTTCTTGTTGTGAGTACGGAAACTATCGAATTACAAAAAATTTTCGAAAATTGAACACGATGTGGCATTTGGAAATACGTATGGCGATGATGTCACCACTGGTGCATGCAAATTTTTGTAAAAGATCGATGGAATGGAAGGCAAACTGTTAGAAAGAGGTTCTAGAGATCATAAATGTGCCCGATGGGCTTCAAAAGTTAGCAATTGACTTAAAAATCCAGGTTCATCGTACCACTTTAAGTTTAAGCTTAGGAAGGTAGGTTGGCTAAGAGGTCAATACCCTTTGAACCTTTTTGATGATTATTAGTGGAAACGGTGAACCTCTTAGCTCGTAAAACATCACTTACTCATTCGTATAGATATCATTTCCAGTGAGGCCCGTAAGTGAACACAAGTGGGCATTGTGAAACGAAAACCAGAAGAACGAGCATACGTATGGACTTCATCATTACCGAAGCCTTTACAAAGATCTTCTTCATAAGTCTTTCGGTTTCTTCTTTAATAAATAGAGTTTCTAGAGCTTAGTTTCCGATTGCATGCCTAAGAGTTCCAGGGAGGATGTCGATCGCGTAGTTGGTCTGTTTCAACTACCGAGCCTGTCTTAGTCAGTTCATTCGCTCTTTCATTTTCTACATTCATGACCAAGGATCCAGTAGGGCCTTTCCTTGTGGTGTTTTTCAAACACCATAAACCCGATTCATCATCACAATCTTCGATTTTATCTCTAAAGTCGATGAACAGGACATCCTCGCATCGTTTGCCCTCAGCGCAGTTTCAAACATACAAATTTTTGGTGCAAGAGACCTTTGGGACTCAGGACTTAGCTTCTCACAACGCAGGGTCACGGGTGTCTATTGTCACTCGAAAGACCTACAATGTTTGGTTATATACTTAGACCTATCAGTGCAGATTGTATGCACTTGGTATTTTTCTCTTTTCCATTCCTTTCTTTTCGAAACGAGGTCAGGGAATGGTCTTATCTAGTCGATCACAGTATATTCTGTTATGTTCGACCTTCAGGTGTATGATTGTCTAACTTTTAGGGCGCTTATAGCTGTCGATTCTTGTATAAGAACGTCTCGGGGAGTTTGGTTAAAAACAGCTTCTCATCCTGCCGTTGGTGGACCATTGATATTACACTGATGTAGGACTCTCCTGGGTTTCATGATCCAAAACCTTTTCCAAAACCGCTGTACGACATTTTAACCATCTAACGTCCTTAGTCACGTGAAATATATGAACAACAAGTTGATACCTAAATCATGAAAATCGATCAGTATTTTGATATTTTACAAATGTTTCAATTATGCTTACGTAGTTCTCGAACGAACTAGTTCAAAAAAGAGCTCTAACAAGTGAGCTAAGTGAACTAGTTCCCAATATCATGTTATTTTAGTTCATTTAGTTCAGGGGTTGTAGTTCAGTACGAAAACTACATAAATTGACCGCATTTTGGATTGTGTCTCCATACTCGTATACAGCAGTACGAGCAAGACTGAACATTGAACTAAACTGAACTAAAAGAACGAACTAGTTCAGAAAACAAATTTAAATTAAACTGAACGCTCTCTACCGAATTTCATTATCTCAACATTATAAGACGTCAAGCTTGATCTGTCATAGTCGACTATAAGCTGTCTCTGAATGAACGTCCCTAGTTCTACATCGAAAGGACATTCGAATGAAATGGAAACTGCGAGACTGGTTCCGTACTCTGATGGACTGGATAAAAACAAACAAACTAGCTGATGAAATTCCAAAAGGTAGTGACAGGTCCGTCGTACCATTATAATGGTATCCAACTTTAGTCTCACTTCGACATAGTACCCTCCTAGGTAGCAACAAGCTCGCAAAGGTTACCTCTTCAAGGGTATAGCTGATTAAGAAAAACGTTGCTCATTCCATAGCGATTTCTCCAAATTATTATTTCTTTATCAAAAATGTCAAAAACTCCAATTCTAACCTCTTTCATTGTCTGTTCTTTTGCAGGTCCACATTAAATCGCACTTCATTATGAATGGCGTCTGCATCCGCTTTAGAGGTTGGTTAGACCTAGAACGTTTAGACGGAGTTGGTTGTTTGGAATACGATGAGCGACGAGCTATCCACGAGGATGCCATACTACGTGAACAAATCGATAGATACAACCAAAGGTTGCGCGAATTCGAAGATACAAAACGCGCCTACCGCGACAGTCGCCAAGATGAAATGGAAGCTGTACGTCGTGGCGTGGCATCCGGTGGCATTGGAGTTGGTGTTGGCGCCGGAATGTGGCGACGATAGTCTGAATTTGAACCGCCAAACCATAACTATTACAATCTAATCTAAAGAGGAATACAGATTATGCCTACGATCTTGCCATTTAATGGTACTTCATGTGATTTATATGTTTTTTTGTTCAAATTCTAATAATTTTTGTCTGACAGAAGTTGCGTTTATATTAAATGAAGCTCAAGAGATTTTCGAATTTTGCTAATTTTTCTAATTTTTTTTATGCAATTTTAGTGCGTACTAACGAATCATTTGTATTCCTTTCCTTTAAATTGAGTTAAAAGCAGAAATTATTTACTTTTTAAGATGTTTTATTGAATAATTTACTTTATTATTGTGTTAATTGTTTTTTAGTGCAATTTTGATAGGAGTACTCGTACATAAGATAAATGTAGGTATTGATAAGGTTTACATATAGATGTGCTAATTAACGTACTTACGTATAAATAAACAAAATAAATTTAAGAATTTCGAAGAATATATAGTAATATTCGATAAAATTAAAAGTTGGTTGTTTTTTTCCAATAAAGGGTGCCGCAAATATTAACTTGATCAGCTTTCACTGGTAAATCCATGGGTCAGCTGCGTCTTACCAATGAATTCAATGTCAAAATGTTTGTTGACTTGCAAGTTTGGAGCGTTTTTGAAAACATCTTGTCTGGAATTTATTCAGAAGATTAGGTTGGTCGACTGCGGGCTACTGTTTCATTTAAGTTGAAAATTTTGAACATCGTCACCGTTTAGGAGCTTTTGGAACCATCGCTTTCGGTGGCTCTGTCTGTTAATGGTTAGCACGTTGAACTACGAGGGTTTTGAAGTCTGTATTGGTTTTGAATAAAGGGTAACCAGATAGCAATTGTTATGTTTCAATAGCTGTCAAAGTTATCAATGACGTTTAGCTGTCAAAATTTTCAGTAGAATTTGCCATTCCTTCATGGCTTCAGTGTGCAAGCAATTTGTCGCATCGTGGAAAAGTTTGAGCTTATGCACGCTCTTTAGGACCTTATGCCACCAACCAGACAGAGATTAGTGCGAAAAGAAGAAAACATGACCACCAGAAGATCCAGAAATGTCCATTCAGTGTCGATCAGCTTAAGTAGGTATCACCAGAGAGTCAAGCCTGCTTACTTTGCAGTTAAATTCAGGCCTGCATCCATGCTGACGCAAAAAGTGAAGCCGAACGACTACAGACCGTGAGTTCGCTAATTGGGTCGGGCGATCCGGAATTTGGCCAAAAAACCATCTTCTCGGATGAGGCCCATTTTTGTCTCAGCGGCTATGTCAAGTGTTCGACCAAACATCAGTGCATCCACAAAGATTGACAGTTTCGGGCGGTTTATGGCATGACGGCGTCATCGGACCTTATTTCTTTCGAAATGAGAAAGGAGGACTGTCAAGTTTCTCAGATATAGAGCGATGTTAACCGAATTTGTGTACCCTGAGCTCGACTTCATCGATATGTCCTAGCTGTGGTTCCAAACAGGCGGTGCTACATGCCATATAAGCGACACAAAGCTCGAACTTGTGAAAGAGAAATTTGGCGACTGGGTCATCTGACGGCTAGCGTTCATCAATTGGCCGCCGCGATCATGCGACTTGACACCAGTCGGCTCCGTCAAGTTCTTTGGACGGGTTCCAGGCTAATATTCGGAACGCTATTGCCGGAATAACGCTGCGCATAATGAACCGAGTCATCAAACATTTGACTGATCACTTGAAACTCAGATCTAGGAACTCCGAGACTGCAGCCTACTTTGATCGAAGCAATTATGTGATTTTTATTGGACAACAGGCACTGATCTGGTTTACAATTGAAACACCTACTCTACCTGATCCATTGGATGTCAATGCAAGGAAATCCGTAAGTCAAACAAGAAAGGCTTAACGAAGTACAAGCTAAACCTGTCTTCACTGCACATCTCTACTGCAAAATGTTATAAATTAGGCATTGACTGTTGTGGATAGGCAGACAGCTCTTAAAAATACTGTTTCAGACGTGTCGCTCCATACAGCGAAATGCATCACCAGTTGACTACCAATACTGTATTCAGCTGCTCTTTGGTTTTGAAAACTAGTTTAGTGCGGAGTGATTTATTATTTCAAATCCAACAGTCGAAATGCCGGATGTGACTTCAATCTAACCCTTTCCGAGTGACCTCAGTGCAGTCCATGGTTGTACATCAAAAAAACAAAAGTAGGCGTCACTCAACAATCCAACTACGAAACTGCTTCATGATGACTTGCAACAGATTCGACTCCTTTGCGCTTTTCCACATTAGCATAACTCTGACCCAACAGGATTACCCATTATATGGTTGTTAAACGTTCTTTTTTTTTTACGAGTATTTCTCTTCGTTCTTGTCCATTTGTGAGACACGCCCAGATTCTATTATTGCGACTATTAAAGGAAAGGGTTCAACACGAGCGGCACCCCTTTCTCGTGGCGCAACCCAAAAAGGTTGCTTTAATCTCGTCCATATATCATCTTTTATTTTATCAAGCACACGTCTGCGTTCATTATTTTATGCTATTTTGTGCAGCGCAGCACCGACTGCATGATCAATAATCGAAAGAATTTCCCGACAAAAATATATTATTTTCGATGCAATTTAGTTGATGGCGGCGGGTGATAAATCACTTTAATTGTTTCAAGCATTTCCAGCTATTTGATGGCTTCATTGACAGAAAAAAAACTCCACGCGTTTCGTAGATAGATCAGAAGAACTGGGTCGCAATGGAAGAGTTCTTTTGAAATGCTTGCCTTTCTTATTCAGTTTCTCAACAGACGGCATTCATTCGAAGGGAAATGGGAACCCCTTTTAGGTGGACGGGATTAAATTGCAGGTATTGTCGATGCGCCAGATATCCTCATTACCCTTTTATTTTGATTCCATTGATGCATGATGAACGCGCATGAACAATGAGGAGTTGTGTGCTCAGTCATTGAATGGAGCTCATCATCATTCAATGACTGAGCCTGTGAATAAATGTCTTGATATGTTAGCACCTTCGCGTCGTCGGTGTGATATATTTCAAGAGCTTTGGATTATGAGTTTGATAGTTACTGAAATGATTCAGGGAATATCATCGACTTAACCGTGTTTTTTAAGAGTCTTGGAATCAACATTCTCAGCCGGTTGGTACGGGGAAAAAACTAAATTAGCGATTCACTGTATAAGTGGGTGATGCTTTCGTAGGGGTACTTCCACCAATTCACTAAACAAATCTGCCAAGGATGACATTTATCCATTATTTCAAGGTGTATCCTCCGCAGACTACCAATAATGTGTGCATGATCCTTCTAGTTCTGCTTAAGAGAATGCTAAACGATAAACAGGAGAGTAGATCCATTACTTCAATCACTTCCCAATATTCTTGATGAAACGATTGATATCCTCGGTACTCTTGACTTCGATACATCGTAGGACGCATGGTACCCTAACAAACAGTAGTAGTTGGGTAGTTTCTTTCCAAAGATGGTTCCAAAACCAATGAGAGTACGGGCTCAGGTATTTACTCGAGTTCAAAACTCCTAACTCGGAAAACGTATCAAATTAAGGATGTTATTCCAAAACAAAACAACACACATTGACTACACTCGATCGGCCACCTATAATAATGCTCCCGCAAAGAGAATTTTTGAATCACAGCCCTTAGGTTCGAAACCTAGGAAGGTAGACCGGACCTCTATTTTAAGAGTCAAGCTATTGCTGATGCGAGAATTCTTGCTCTAGAAGCATCGTGTCCAGGATCGACGAGAGTGAAAGGCCGACGATTTTCTGAACAAAATGTTTGGGTCGGAAGTGAAACAGGGCGAAACCAAGTACTTGCCCGATATAGTATTAGCTGCGAACAGAGTTACCCCTAATACCTACCTAAATGTTTTTCAAAGGCAAGGTTTCTCCATCGCCTAGGAGTTTAGATGATTTGGCTTGTGGATACTCAACCTATAACTTCCAGAGTACTTTTCTGTATTCCATAATAGTAAGACATTTTTGTCGAATTTTTAGGGATTACAAGGCTGACCAAATCTCCAGAATGAGTAGGCCCACAGGATCCTGACGAATTAACTGTATCTGGGTATGGCCCTTGCTACATCCAATCTCTTCCCTGATCTGAAACGTAGTGCGGTGTTGGTTCATTGAAACGATCACAGATCAGTCACGTTATCGGTGTTTTGACTGGACACTGTCTGATGTTTGTATACATGCCAAAGGGATGGGACTCTTTTGAAATGATTTTTAGTGGAGCTGTAAAAATGAGGAGGAGGAAAACACTGCTCTCCACCTTCTAGATACTTACCCAGCTATATCCTATAAAAGACCACTCCATCTGGGAGTTCCTTTCTTTGACAACCTAGACGAACTTGCGTCACTAGGTTTCACGAGTCTCCTTCGATTTATTAAAAGCTTTGGTTGGTTTGATTAGGTCTGCTAACTGGAGAGGCTTGTTGGTTGAGCCCCAGGTTCACCTCGAACTGTAGCGCCACCTAAGTAAGTAAGTTTGATTAGTCCCGGGTAGCCAAATGGTGCAATCCATGGCATTACAATGGACTTGTATTCATCTAAATCACTCTATCCTGCACCTAACATTTTTGCTTGCTCCTTTGTCGAAGGGAATCAAAGATTTTGGATGGACTATGCTTCTTCTCTCGCAGAATTATCCTCTTTCACCAAATGACAGTAGATCTAGAGAATAAGGCAGTCGTTGTCATGATGAACATTAACATGGGATAAACTGAAATTATCAGCCTTGGATGGAACCAAGCGAGAACCAATGGTGGTAGTGGAACTGAACAGGATGTAGACAGCCAAGCAAAGCAAATCAAAGTCAGTATGTTGCCTAAAATAAGGCAAACTTATGCCATTTAAAGAACAGTGTTCCGTTCCATCGTGGAGTGTGTCGACACCTATCAGGAAAGGCTGCAAACGTTCATTAAGAGGTGCCTCCTCCTCCGGCAAATTCCCATCTCTAATGTACATCTTTATCATCCAACCATACGTTCTGTAAAGGCAGCAGTGGACCCTGGCTGACAGAAGACCCATCGACCCGAAGAATGTACGATGCACTCGTAATTGTAATGGCACACGCTGCCGACGCTAATTCCATTGCCCATCATATTCATTACAGTTCAGACTGATTAATGTTAACATTTTTCCAGGACGGACTTCGAATGACCCAAGACGTATGTACGTAACCTTCTTCTACTAAATCAACAGTGCGTGATGTGGCTTAGTCCTCCCAGATGATGAAGTTCTCATGCAGTACCCAGCAATTGTTCCATAAACACTATAATGAACCCTTTACCTTCTCTATAACCCTTGAACAGAAGAGTAATGAAGTAATTTAAGAACTTCTCCTATTATTATCATCTGGACTGAGAATAATGTGTTGGATCTTGAAACCACAAAAGGTTTCTAACCGCTAGGCATCGGGTGCAAGAAGTGCTAAGAACAAGGCAACGTACTGCATCGTTCGTATGGCGAGTGTTAAGACGAGGCTTGTTCACCTTTAATATCGAACAGAGAATGAAAAAAAAATTAATAATTTCCCCCACACGATACGGATTGAATGACATGAAGCAGTAACAAGTTCGATGTTTCACTTGGGTGGTATTTTGGCATCATACTCGTATCTTGGAGGACAGCAATTCTTATTTAATTATCTAGTTCATTGAATTTTCCTCGATTGTGTGGCTTGCGACAAAGGTGTAGAGTCGCACGCAAGGGTATCGGTTTTCATTGAAGTAATGCAGACTTGATGAAAGGTTTCGTGTAACAAATTAAAAACACAAATTCTACAGATAAATGGATTCCTTATAGTACATAGTACACAAGTTTGTCTGATAGTTAAGTAGATACTCTTCAAATAGTTATGTAGATACTTAGATACAACAAAGTGAGCATCAGTTCAAATTTGTCAAGTTCATTAGCTGAGGATTTCAGAAGAACTTCATGGTCCCAGTCTTGAGATTTACATACAAAGAGGTAAGGATTGTGGTCCAGTTGTCGTTCCTAGTGACTACTAAATGAGTATAAAACAAGGACTCAGTTCATCTACAGTTTCTGGCATATTTGCAGATAAAAGTGCACAGAAGTCTACTTACACGAATGAAGCGAACACCGAACTTCGACTTCAATTACTCGATTGTTTGGCCAGCTGGCATGTGGCATGTTTCCTTGCAATAACATGAGCTCCAAGTCAATCTCTAGCGATTGTTATTGACTGTGATGGTGTTGCCAAAGTCATTGAAAAACACATACAAAAGCTACAATCCGTCTGGAAAGGATCGTATAATACCATATGCTTCCTATTATGTAGGCCCTATGAAGTAAGTTTCTCAAATTACAACGATATTCTCAACATTTGTTGATGTTTCATTCAAAATTTCATCAAATTTGGTTTTTTATGAAAACGCCCCTAAAAAGTGGACGTGGCTAAAATTGATGTACGGACAAATTATAAAGAATTTAAGTATCTAAATATGTTGTCTCAATAAATTTTTTGGATTTCATACAAATAGTGAAGGTAAAGTTGACTCTAAATGCAGACATAAACATTTTGGATAGTTTTCAAACGATTTTAGAAGTTCAGACAATTTGGCACGTCAAACTAATCGCAGCTAACTTCACGCATAGTTGAGAAACCTCATTGAAAATATGGGGATTCAAAATGTAAAGCTTTTAGGTACAGTACGGGTTTGCTTTGTTTTTCAAACTGAGGGTCAGTCATCATCTGGAATAGTTTAGTTTGGATCTTACCACATGCGTTCAACACCGTATTGCCACTTTGAAATACATTTTCTTGAGTTATTGTACGTGTTTTTTGAGTTATGACAGTCTTCAAGTAAATGAGCGATATGTAGTTCGCTTTGCCTTGTTGAGGACACACCTCATTCTAGAAAGTCTTTTGAATTTTACCACCCACTCGTACAGTCTATTTAACGGACCTCTAATTAAGTGTTTTCCGTCTCAATTAGTATTTTCTTTAAGACTCGATCTGGTGATGGGCATTTCCATAGGTTAATGGCCTTGTGGCCTGAAATATAGAGAGTGGGGCTTTTGAGCAGTGTTGCCACCTTTGTATCAAAGAAATAATTCATCTTTTTACTAGATACTCTCATAGACCCTTGACTTCAATAGAACAGCAAGGAAAGACGTTTTGAGCGAACAAATCAGGCAGTCTTGCCGGCCAGTGCAAATCTCCAAAATAAGACATTAGGCGACCTGGAAAAGCATCGTTCTGTCATCGTAAATTTTTAGCAATAAAATGTGTCTGAACATTGTTCTGTTTCACTCATCAGTCACACTAACCATGTTAACAACGGCCTCCAGTCACCTCGGCGGTATTCTTGTCGGAACGAGGACTACGAGGTCTTGCAGTTCCTCTTCTATCACATGTTGTTCCAGTCTCTTTGAGGTGACGGGCTAAACGGTCAGAAAATCCGTACCAAAATCACTCGCGAATTATTCCATAACAAAATAGTCAGACAGAGTACTCCGATCTTGAGGAGTATAGCTTTCAATGGCTTGTCGACTTCTATTCTGTATCTCTGTACTTCACAAAAATCAAAACAAAACTGACAGTTGCCGCCATTTGCAATTGTTGTAGCATCTTCCGACAGGCCATCTTGTACGTTGATTAGTACTTCAAGTTCCGGAGTAGGAAGATGGGGCTGACTTAACTATCATAGTGGCTTAACTCCTGTCTACCTGCCATTGGTTTTAGAATGAATTTTGCGGAGTTAAACCTCCGAGACCGAGATGTCTTCTTGTTTGCTAGATATTTTGTCTAAAACTATTGCAACAATACTTTCTTCGAATGGTCTGATTGCCATTATTTCTGCATTATTCAGCTCTACTGATCTCTGTTTCGCTCTAATTTTGAAGGTTCCTTTGTGAATTTGAAAAAACCCAGCCTTTACTGGTTTAGCTTAAAGCCCAAAGAAAAACGTTTGTCTGTTATCCTCGCATATTTGTTATTATCTCTGCTGTACTTCTCTTGTATTTCTCCTAAAGAGGGAGATGATTTTCTATAGCCTGTCTAGATCCCTGGATTTTAGTTTAGAGCCTTCCATGCACATTTTGTCCTCCTTTAAAAGACTAGGACTTTGCACATGATTTCGGGCTCAAAACCCCCAGAAAACCACTTCTAGACTGGATGCTGCGAGCAGACTCTAAAAGTATTGAGAGATACCAACAGATACCAGAGAGATACCATTTAAATCGAGAAACAGTGGGAGCTTAGTGTCCAATTTGTCTAAGCCGGTCAATTAGTCGTACCAGAGTAAAATCGATTTTTGTTGTTCTATCCTTCGAGGAATGCCCACCGCCCTTAAAGGAATCCCAAGAATGTTGTAATTTAAAATAAACGAATATCCCCTTCGAAGGACGAATGTTTGACGAGTGGATTTCTTGTAATTTTTTAGAAAGCACGCTCATTAATTGCAGGGGTTGCTCAGGGGATGAATACGTACGTAATGCTGAAGGTACTGAGAAGGCTTCTCGTATTATCAGAGTTTGCTATTCGTGATGTACGATACGTTTGGAGTTTACTTCGTAATCCTTTCAAAGCATCCCTTCGCTCTAAACAAAACCGAAGAATTTGCGCAATAAAAACAAGGACATGTTAAAGTTCCTGCATTCGCATTTCATTGTAAATAATTGAAATTAAGGAGCACGTGTTAAGGATTCCGAGAATGCTGTTTGTTTTTATATTGGAAAACATTCAAATCTTATTCGTGATGTCCTTGCTTATCTGATTTATTCGAACTGAATGCTGATCAATTAAAAGGACGCGACTCCTTTCGCATCTATTGAATTAACTCATAATTTACACCAACAATACAGTCTCGGCAGGACATTTCCCAGTCGCACCAACCCTGATGTTTTCATTTTCAATCATTGCTCCTGTTTATTGTAAAACATAAAACTTTGTTCCTGTTGCCAAAAAGGAAAAAGAAATTCATTAACATTGTCATCGGATGAGCGCGCCTTTCGCAATAAAAAAAAAGGGCCAACATATGCTTCCACCCCTTTGCATGGTTCCTTGTCGCAGAAAAGTTGGACGGCATCGTTCAATTGGACTCGCATGAATCCTTTTTTTCTGTTATCCCTTTTATTCCGTGTAATGTTACAGTAGTTGAATTGAAAGCATGGTGTGCGCTCTTACGGAAAGGGGTCCTCTGTTGGCATCACTTAGACACACCAGGAGAGAAGGCGCGTGAAAAGGTCCTGTTGTCGTCGCACTAGTGTGAACACATTATGAACTAATTTTTACCCATCATAAATCTGAGAGTAAATTGGTGCAGGACGGCATCAGATGCGTTTGATTAGTATAAATGATAGTTTTTATGCAAAGAATATTTGCAACCCTCTGTCGGGGGTTATACTGTTGGCGTACAAGGTGGGAGGAAGGCCATTTCAATTAGAACTGAGGATGTACACGTGCAAGCACTTTCAACTGACACAGGTTTAAGATTACTACTGATCCAGGGCCATGAGTGCTGGCAGGGATTATCCATAATATTGGATGAGTTATTCATGGGCCAGTGGAGTCCTTCCGCTGAAAGAAACACCTTGAATGGAATGAAGCTATGTGAGGAGGATAATCTAGCGTTGGCTGAAACGATGGATATTCAAAGTGAAATTTATTGATTTTAAAGGTGAATTTGGTAGACAAGTGGAAAAGGTGTGGCATGACATCCACGTGTGGACGCATCTTTGTGGAAAAGGTCGGAGACTTGTGATGCAGTAATTTTCCAATATTTGCTGGGTATACACGCTTTAATTTGTGCTGATAAAGTTGATAAAGCTGACAACGTGAATATCTTCAAGTCTGTCTGAGAAGACTTAAAAACTTAAACTTGCGACAGAATTCAAAGGTTTTTGCATTCACGATTGATTTTAAAACAGGTTCGCCATAAGAACAACCTGTCTATCGCTACATACGAAAATTCTCCAATAGTATAGTTCTCTGCTTGAGAAACAGAGACATGCTTACCTAAGGAGTAGTAGTGCCTTATATTGTCGGATTCCATAAAGATACCAACACCGAAACTTGACTGGTTTTGAAGCAGTTCACTTAGACTGCGATAGGTAAATCTAGCAAAGCATCTATAGAAGCTACTGTCTTGCCCATACAGGCCATTCTTTAAAGTTTTGTGCAGCAGGAAGCCACAAACTTTCAGCAAACCCACATTTATTAAACACTCAACACAATGCCATTGGTATACATATTTCCAAAATTTCAAAGCCAGACAAGCTGCATAAGCCAGAAAAGCTGCGACCTGGAATACTAGTTTCAAGCTGAAGTGGGTTTCATGGAGCGTTACGATCTGTTCACATTAGTTTCTAGGAAGCACTTTTCGACACTTCTGAGGTCGACCAGTGTGGTGGCGATCTGCAAAAGGTTTTCGTAACCGTGCACATAAGTTCAAAACATCTAGTGAGGATACTGGTTAGGTTTTGAGTAGGACCCAGTCTAATTCTGAAGTTGGTCGGAGTACGGAATCATTGATTTCGCTTTTCCATAACAAGGGGTAGCTGAGAACAACACTCGTTTTCCAAGTTCGATCACAGAGGCATTACCTAATGATATGGAAAATAAGCGAACGCAACTACGAACTTTTTAAACTCTCGTTCCGTTTCGTAAGAACACAGCTGCAGCAAGCAAATCCTGGTCACAGGATTGTGAAGCTAGTTCACTGAAAGGAAGTTCGGTGTACTTAGACAAGCTATCGATTTTTCAGATCACCCGAACGCCTCTGATTCCACATCTATGCAATTTTTAAATAGCTACACGATTCAGTGACTTAAAGCTCCACCCTTCATGGACAAACATCCAAACTGCTCTTCAGACGCGACATCCCTTCTCTTCTTGTACAATACGAGTAGTCGGGAGTAGGTCTTGGAACGTACACGAGACTGTTGTCTGTATGTGGATTATTTCATTCCTAACGATGGGATCCTAATCTTACTTCCGTCGCTGCAGTTAAATGGATTGAACTAGGCGCTCCCGGATCAGCTTTAGCAAAGGGGGACTACAGGGCTTTACATTTCCTCCAACAGAACGGGCAACATTTGATCAAAATTAAGTAATATCTTCTGATAAACTCCAAGAATTCAACACTCCTTTCTTTGAGTCCCATCCCATCTTTCAACAAAATCTTGCCTAGCTTGTAGAAGTTTGGTGGACCTTCAGACCTGTTTTGGCTGTTTTGGCAAAAGTTTTTCAAGTTAAGCTCGTCTTGAGACTTGGTTGAGTCGGTGGAAGAAGAAATAAATCTGTAGATCTTCTTGTCGTCGGCATATACAGAGAGACGGAATGTTTTGATAAAACTTTTATGAAAGGGCTCTGTTAACATCCTCCATCTCCGGCATCCATCCTCAGGTTGGTGTCAAATGCTTCATACACAAGACAATAAAATCCGAAAAATCAATTTGCTTTCAAATTTCGTTCCACCTGTCAATGCATACCTATGTACAACATTCGACAGACATTGATTGCCCGTTAAGCACGTACAATATCACAATAATGACCAGAAAGGGGATAGCGTTTATCCCAAATTAGAATCGAAATCATTTTCGAATCTCGATTCCAATTCTCTGACTTTCCACTCACTGTTTGGAAATCATTAAAGGCTGTCCGGGACAACAAAGCGAATTGCCCGCCCTTCATCTGGCTATAAGTGCCAGTTTGAAGCACGTCATACCGAAGTCATATCATTCAGACCGGATAAACGAAACTAATAAGAGTTTTATACAAACAACAACAACAACAAATTAGAGGGATGCCGCTTGCGCTGTTTCCGATTTGCACATTTGCTTCGATGCAACGTGCTGGTCCTTTAAATTAGAACATATCGAGGATTGTAAGGATCTACCTAGAAGAGAGCAATATCAATTCTACTGACAACAATGCCCACGCATTGTCGATTGTTTGTGGATTTTCCCCTTGCGAGCGTTCTAGGTCCTCCACCCCCGTGTGACCTTTGTTTGGCGAGAGACGTCGAAAGGACTTACGAACAATTCACATGACATGCCCTTATTTGAGGACTAATTGTTACCGAGCTCTGCTGTGATATTGCACAAATGTGTGCGCATTAATTAAAACATATTTGTGAATGGGAGAAGGATTTAATGGGTCTGCTGTGTGCCTTGAGGAAGTGCTGTGTTAATACAAATAAAAGGACGACTGTGGGTGGAAATAGGTCGATGTAGGTGTGTAAGACAAGACTCTGATGTAAGTTTAAGTTGGTGCGGCCATTTGGGATTGAAACTCGAATGATACTAGTGCCTCCAAAGTTGAAGCTTCTATCCCACAACTAGGCTGGGGTAGGGTACGGTCCTGGTACCTTCGTGGAGACCGACGAACATGTCTCTGTTTTTCAAATCGAGGCTTATGCTCTCCTAATGGGTACCGACCATATCGCTAAGAATTGGTGCAGGGTACGGAATATCCACGTCTTTAACGACAGTCAGGCTGCGCTTAAAGTCTGCAGCCAGTTCCACAATTTGGTGGCAAAGGCTGAACTCTTCGACTCTTGTCTGGGTCCCCGGTCACAAAGCGATTGCGGAAAATAAAATCTTCCAAAAGATTGCTAAACAAGGCTCAGAAGATGTTTTCGTAGAATCTAAACGTGCGTTAAGCCTTAGTTTCGGTCATCGGTAAGGGTCTCCATTAAGTATTGGGCCAAGACGTCTGGAAGAAATCAGCGGCATTCTTCCAGTCACTCAGCAAAAAAAAAGTCTGTAGACAACTTCTTGGTGTTCTTTCCTTTCGCTAAACATTTTAGTGTGCTAGGCTAGGAGACACCTCTGCCTGCGACGCTTGTAAAGAGAGTGACGATACTCTGAATCATTTGCTTTGTTATAATCCTGCTTTGCGCGGATCAGCTGGCGGATCGCTGAAGTGGCTTAAAGAAGTTCCAGTAAAATCGTTAATACTTACGTCTGAATGATCCAGTGCTGAGATTCCTAGCCGGACAAAAAAGGCTAGTCAACTCATTACATACTCCCGTAAACATGCCACACAACCCCACAGGAACTACTTTATCTGTGACGAACTTGTCCCCCTAGTCTTCTCTTTAGCTGTCATCTCCGATAGGGAGCTTAACCCTCGTTCCCACATGGACACTATAATAAGTGGAGCCAACTCTGCGCTTTGGTTTAGAAAACTTTGGCTGAAAGAATACTCGAATCCATACGTCACCAAATCACTATATATCACATTCGTTCGATCCATCCTTGAATATGTAAGCCAGGTTTGGTTCCCCTATTACGCCATCGATATTGGCCGTATTGAAGCTGTCCAACGCAGATATTTAAGATAGCTTTTAAGTTTAGAATGTTTAAGGTCTTTTGCTCACATTAAGCTAATAAAGTGCCGGTGGAGTCGGCGTCAATTCAGCACTTGAAGGCAGTCCCATACCAGTCTTGATGTAATTCTGTAGACTTTAATGGTGAAAAGCGTAGCTTTGCTTTCAGAGAAAATATACATATATGTTTCTTGGTTTGTTATAGATCTGTTGATATTTTTTGTGAGACATAGTATTGGACTTGGCATTATAATAAAAGTGTAAGCCTAGACTGACGTTTTGACATTGATGGTTCATAAAAAGAGTTTAAAAACGCGATTATATTAAAATACTAAATTGTTATGTCCCTATTGAAAAACTGTTTAACACTGTCCGATGTGTTTACCAGACCAACGCCTTTAAGGTCTTCAAAAACTTGGCACCCGGATGAACTGAAGTTGATTGACGGAATCTTACAATCCATTCAATTTCTCTTTAATTGTAAAACGTACCTACGTCCATTCCTGCCATAAGTATCTGAAGAACAAGTAAAAAATGTTCGTACCTTACTTAGAACTCAGTGCGCTGATAAACTCACAGGAAATTACTTTGGTTTCTTTGCCTGACCGCAAAGAATCGAAGAAAACCACAAAAATGAAAAATTAAAAATGAGAATTTCTTAATACGTCCGTCCATCTATGGCTGTATACAGTATGCATGCACAATGGAGCTGGCAAGTTTCGTTACGATGCATATATCTGAAAACCACAAGATATTTTTTGTTTGTTATTTATGTAGCTACTCGGTCTGGTCTGCAACTAATTTAAAAAGTCGTATTCGATACTTGCTGGCCTTCATAACGTCCCACCCGAAACCACTTTCAATGTAGAAGAGTGAGAAAATGTCTTTTCATAGAATATTGTATCTCAAAGGCTACGTAATGTATCTGGGACCATAAAATTGTTTTCGTGAGAGAAAAGGGTTGTTGTTCTATGTAGAACAACACTTTTTTCGTAATCCGATTAACTCTTGACTTCTGCGAATGTCAGTGACCCGCGCTGCGTAATGAGTGTTAACGATGCCAAATCTTTGTGAGAAATGTACACAAAAGTATCTTTTAGAAGAGTTAAGGCCATCGTAGGCTAATGTCATAGTTTTACGTTCAGTTTCTTTCAGAACTGTCAATTTCGAACTGTTTTACTCTCGAAAATGTGACAGAAAACTTAACGAAACAAAGCAAAAAGCCATTATGGTCACACAATACAAATCTTTTCTATTGTTTCTTGAAGTTTGGGTAAGAAAGGGAAATCTACAAAAAGCTTTTCTGAATATTCATCAGGATCAAATTCCCTGTCAATTTCGTTGACAGGAAAATAGCAGTTATTTGTACAAGACACTACACAACTGTCTGCTCTGATATGTACAACATTAAGAGGACATTAAGTACTATTAAGAACTGTCACTGTTCCAATAAGGGTGACAGTAGCGCTGAAACGTTGACATTTCAATGAATGCAGAAGTAAAAAAAAAAGGGGAAAAGGATTAAGGAATAGGGATACATTCAGGAAGTACGAATGGGACCTAGTTCAATATTTGCATGTATTCCACCGAAACGAATTACGAAACACCTTTTTTATTTTAAATAAATCTGCATGGAGGTATTATACAAAGGATATTGGATCGCAACGATGACATGCGAACACGATCATGGTGCTCATTTGGATAATCTGACGATAAATGATGATGCAAAGCATGAAGCGTAAAAGGGTTGGTTTTTTCTTCTCCTTTTTTTTTTGGGTTTGACGTCCTTATTACTGTGTAAACATCGATATGATGATTCAACACTTTTAATTCGATTAGAGTGAATCGGAGGTCCTAGATTGTGTGTAGAAATCAGGCGCCTGTTTGGGTGATTATTTTTTTGCGATAAAAGTGCTGTGTGTGTGAAGACGGCTATGTAACCCTAACGATGGGAAGGGTTGAAGGATTCTCTTACGGCCGATCGGCAATTATCCGTAAATTCATTTTTATCTATCGCGTTATGGCAAATTATGAGAATTTTTTTTTATTATTATGGGAGCCTTGATTGAGTTTCGTTACAATTCGTTCCCATTACTAATTTTATTGATTCTCTTGGTTTAGAAAAAAAAGGTCCTTGCTTACTATACATTGTGAAAGAAAGCGAGACGGTAGCTTCCTTTCATGCTAAAGGAAGTGCAGTGGAAGCATCTTACCGATGCTTAAGGACATGTACATATGTATGTACATATCCACGATCGAAAGATTAGCTCAAAAATGAAGGTGATCTATGTTTGAATGTGGCACTTAGGATGAACATGAAATTGTCAAGGAAACAACTGAGTTGAAGTCTCCCAAGATAGGAAGGTAAATATGAAGGGGAAGCTGCACTCGTGAAGCCTTTTCATGGAGTAATTCTAAACAAAAACAAAACATTTGGTCGTGGCTTTAGTAGAACTTAACAGACTCCCTGAACCAATCGGAAATTATCATTAAGGATGGTCAATGGTGGTTTTCCTGATAGGCCGTTTAGGTCTTCGATTTGTCCTAGATCTGCACAGGCTTCGGGATTCGGTAGCAAGAAGCAAAAAGCGTCTATATCGCAACAGCCTCTCTAGAGGTCGTCACTATTTAGTCGCCGGTAAGAGAGCTTTAGGTTCTTTTTATTAAGGGTGTCATTCTTTGTCCAGAGTTTTCTGGAGATACCAATGATCTGAGGCTTGTTTTTTGTTACACTAGTGCTTGCTCTTTTTCTATGTCCTGGAACCCAAATAGAGCTGTAAATTCTTCAGTTTGGATCTGACGACTATGGATGAGATGGGCTTCGCAGTTAGTTCGAAGGATAGTTTTCATTCCGCTTCTGCTATTGCTAGTACTTCCGCTTGGAAGACACTGTGGACGACAATAGGTTGGCGAGCAATTTCGGGTTCAGGTATATACTAGATCTCACTCCTTCGCTAAGCTTTGATTTTTCATGCAAATTGACATATTTGATGGCCAATCTTCTCTTGAGCAGAAGCAGAATAATTTGTCGCGATACCCAAGTTCGCCCAACTCGCCTAGATCTCTTTAACGCTTAAAACGTAGGGCACTCTTTGCAGTTGTTTCCTTTAGGTGTACATATAAAGGTTTAATGTCATCAGTACCCGTATGGTATCAAGGACTGCAGTCGCTGTGGTTCTGATGGCGCTGATCGTTTCTTGCCCTAGTGTCCTGGTCGGTGCCTTCACGTACCTGATAGTGAAGATGACTGTGTACATCTATTTGCTTGGACCGGTGGAATTATTCTCTTATTAGTGAGGGAACCATCTCGGTTTTCAAAGGGTTAACGTTAAATCCACAACTTTCCGCCCATTTATTTAGAGTATTGCGGACTTATTATAGTAACTCGGCGACAGTGCGTATGAATTTCCCAAACGCGATTATTGACATACGACATCATTCGCATGTATCTGACAACTTTAATCCCACTTCGTTCCAATTTCTTTAAGATTGCACCGAAGTAGAGGCCCCACTTTGCGGCGTTCTAGAGGGCAGAACAATATTACGTATCTTGGAGTAGGAGGTCTTGAGAATAGAGTATTCCAATCTAGCTCACTCTATCAAGAAATTAGCTAGCTTTTTTTTGCGGTTATAAGTATAATGGCGTCATCGCTTCATGTCTGAACGTTTGGAATAAGCTCTCAAAAAAACACTGTGCTCGCACACTGTGGGTGACAAGTCTTTAGGGTCTACATGGAGTTGTTGCTTACATACTTACTTAGGTGACGCTACAGTTCGAGGCAGTTGTACACTCCAAGTCGGTTGAGGTACCCTTCTACTAGTGCGCACCACCTAATTAAGGCAAGGTCTCCCTTTACTGTGTTATCCCTCCGAGTGAGTTTCGAAGATTCACGGGCCGGAGTATTTGTGTCCATCCGCTCTAAATGTCCTAGGCATCGCAGACGACTAATTCGCATTCTTAAGACTAAGTCAGTGCCTTTGTATAGCTCGTATGACTTTAACTGAAAATGTTACAAACAATCTTTCTGTTTCGAAGCGTAGCCATAAGCCCAAGTGTCCTTTGTTTTTTAGGATAGGATTCTACTACCCGATTACCTTTTCAGTTGTTGCGCCAACAACTTTTCTGTGAAATTTTAAGACTGGATGTCCTGCTGCTAGGATTATTGTACGAGCGTGCCCACTTAATCTTTCTGTTAGTTAGTCTTCCCAAGTATCCTCATACACATAGCGAATGACTTCAAAAGCAGATTGGCAAAATAAGAGCATCCCCATGAACGTCTCAATTTTGACTTCAATGATTCCTTTGATTGTCGCACTAACAAGGTAAATAACGACACAGTTCCACACTGTCACGTTTTTTTTTCGGCAAAAGGAATGAATACTTCCTGGAAGACTGTTTGTTGAAATATTGATTCGAAAATACAAACACAAAGGTAGGCCAGCGTTAACATCACCCCTGTACAGTCTAAGCGTTATTACTGACTACTGCAACAACAATACAACTCCCAGCGGGATACCAACACTCCAGGAGGCTAAAAAAGAACGTCAAGCTGAATGACTGAACTAGATGTCAAATATCCCCGGGCTGTTTTGTGTCTGCAGGTCCTTTTCCACGGTATGTACCAACAAAAGCACGGCCAATATAATGAGACGTAGTCCCTTTCGTAATATTTTCGTTTTCCTAAAAAAAAGAGGAGAATAATCAATAGGCGATGTTTCAAAGATCAAAAAAATCGTTTCATTGTCCAATATACCCTACCTGTACGCACTGGTAGGGATCCCATTGAAACTCTCCTTTAGAGTATCTAAGTCATACTTAGGAAGATCGTCCTTTTATGGACTTATCCTTAATGCAATCAGTGTAGGAAAAAACACCCCCGAGGGATTGACTAAATCTGTTTTTTGTTTTGTCTTGTTTTGGTACATGGACACAGAGTCCCTACATGATACAGTTTCACCACCTGTAGGCGAGTCTCCTTTGAACGTTCGAACTCAATCTTCTTTTTATGTCATCTGTCCTATTCAGTTGTGCAAATCAAGTGGATAAACGTGCAAATCTTTGCTTTGAGTTTTGCCGAAATCTTGGAAATTTCATGAGAAACTGTAGCTCCCGAGCGGGCATTAGCAGTGTCTTTTTATTTGCCAGCATTCGAGCTCATGCAACTGCAAGGGGATTAGGCGTTCGAATGGAAATTTGCCGGAAGATGTAATTTTTGAAATTTGAGTTAGGTGCAATGTAACAAAAGGCTGTCCAGCAGTGTATTGTTGTTCAAAACAACGTAAACTATTTGAATTGGAAGTTTTTTTTTTTGGGTTTTAAGCTGCGCATGCATGGATTCTGTGAAACATTGCTGTTGAGCAAGATTATCCATACGTTTTGGAAGATGTATTCACCTGTGATTTAGGCTACAAAATGATGTATAAATGGGAATGTAATCATGTACAAGAACTAGGTGACCGGACATACATACATATGTACATATGTGGAGGAGAAAAGCGTTCAAAACAACGAAGGATATCTTGATCTGTCTTGGGATGAGGATGAACTGGGATGAGGGTCTTATGTAGAATCTCCACGGTGTTTCTTGACAATGCCTTGCCACTCAATTGCTTTCTGAGACCAAAGAGGCAGCGATCGGCAAGAGTAACCTTTCACTTGATCTGTGAAATTATGTTGTTTTTAGAGTTCACAGCAGAGCCTATGTACTGCCTTAAAGTTATAGTTTTCTATTGTGACGTTCTGTCCGACTTGTTAACAATACATACTTGGTCCTTGTCCTCTCTTGTGAGTGTAATTACCGGACCTAGCATGCTGAAATATTAAGCAAAGAAAATGAAAGTTAGTACGGACCACCTGTGCAGAGGTTGTGGCGTTCGAGGATGTGCACTCTGTCACTACCCAGGACTCTGTCACATTAGGAACAAAATTCTAGAAGAACACTTCTTCTGGATAAATTCGTAAACGGCTGATGGCTTGAAGATCCATAGGGTTTTTATAGGTTCTATAGTATGAGAGACGCTTCTAAATTATTCATTATAGACTGTTCCTCACGACCGTCGAATTCAGATTTGCTCAGATCAGCCAAACCAAAGTGGCCGCCCAACAACTTCAACCTGACATGTCTAGGCTTTTTGCGCTGCTATTTGCATCTCCACACGAAAGCAGATCGGCAGATTTTTATAAAATCGTACCATTAAGGCTGGCGGTAAAATTTCTCAAAATCTTTTTAAGAACAATATTGGAAAAGTCTCATGACGCGCGTAGATTTGTCTAAGACCTCATCTATGACATCACAGGTCTTCAGAGCATCATCCAGCTTAAGATCATCAGCTTTGACCAAACTCAACCGGGCATATTTGTTGAGAGCAAACGTCTTTAAATGGACTGAAGCTTATAAAACCTAACTGAGCTTCGAAAGACGGGTTTCAAACATTAAAATAAAGCGGCGTACAAAATCCTGATGCGGTTTAAAAGATACATATGTTCTTCTATAGTTCAAGGGAATCCTTTTTTCGGGTCGAAACTCCGGTCATCGTTTGTACTCGCAATCGACCATACTTTTGAGATGAATTCATGCGTTCTCCGTACCAAGTTATCTTCCACGGCTTTGAGGACTTCACCTTGAAGACCATCGACCATAACAGCTATGAACTGGTGTGCCGGGGATGTTTTGAAGTTATTGTTCGAATCCACATTCTGAACTAGAGACAAGCTCATCCTACAACGGTTAAACTTCCCTTTCCAGAAAGGGTGTTTTGGGATTCTTTTTGCTGGATAAACAGACAAACTCAACACCAAACAGCATAACTGCCTCCATTCGCAGATGAATCCAGAAACATAGTACAATACAGCTTACACCCAAATAAAATGTACATAACATTGTGTGCCTGTATATAAAGTATCTACAAATAACGACTTGGCTTTGTACGTACTACATAGTTCCCCGTATCTCAAATTTAATCTAAGAACTTGAAACGAAACGTATTATTAATTTCTTTCTGCGATGGGAGATTGTACGCCATTTTCATTATGCATACACCCATGGGTAAGGGATAACGAAATAGTCAAGCAAGGGTGAGGCAAATCCAGTTTGATGAAATAGATACTTTCAGTTTGAAGGGATATCCGTCACAACATACTGCATGATGCCATTGTGTTTCTATTGCACCCTTCGTCCGAAAATGGAGGCTTTTCCCTATGTATTAACTCTATTCGTTACATAAGGAAACATTTGCAGACTGCTGCGAGTATATTCCTTATTTAGTTTAGAATTATTAACAAAATTGACGAAAGGATTTGCATTTGTTTCTATAGCCCCTTACCTCATGCATGAGATATTCGTTTTGGACCAAGTCGATGTCAGTACATCCACCTCGTGATAACACCTTTCTCATCTTTCACTACCCATTCAGATCTTTCCGATTGAGAAAAACCTAATATGGAGACACAACGCCGCCGTTTCAATCTTGTTTAGCTTAATAGTTACTTACTTACTTAAGTCCTGTATCCCCTTGTGGGTCCTAAAGCCTCGAAAATACCTACGCGCCATCGTGTGCGGTTTCTGGAAATGTGTCTTAGTTCTTCCCAACTCTTTCCCAGTTGCCGTGCTTCCTTCTCCTCATCCTGAGTAAGCGGGTTACATTGCACCGCGTGGTTAGCTATGGACCTGTCACCCTTTCGGAGAGTATGTCCAATCCACTGCCACTTTCGTCGTCGTATTTTTTGTGATTTTTGGGGAAACGCTTGGACTGGTGTCCATGATAATGATGTTCTCAAGGTGAGAGATGACACACTGCACGATTAACAATTGCTTTATCGAAGGTTGGACAGCCTGTCGAAAGTCTGGAAATGAGATCTTAATCCCTTTGGAGATGACATGTATGAACTTCCAGTTCCAGTTCCACTTCATCACCTTAGAGCCGTCGGGGTAGCACGCAGTTTGGTACACTTCCTGACGCATTTGGATATTTTCCTAAATGGGATGGTTCGGGATGACGAATTCAAAGGAGCACGAACATTAGGAAAGACTCACCACTAGGGGGTCATAGTCTGTTTTCAGTTCGGTTTCAGAGATCTTGATTCGTTTGATGTGGGCACGGTATTAGGGCAGGACTTCCCCATATTCTATCTGTCTTGGGTGAGTAGAGCATCACAACATAAGGATTGGCCAATCCAATGCCACGTTTCCCTCCATATAGTCTTTTTATTAACGAGGATTCGCGGCTTTCAGATAGGTTCCCACTACACCCTTATAGAAGCACTGATGCACTTGGTTCTTGTGCTAAAAATATTCCCAGACATCGTGAACGTAATTCGGATGTTTTTCCTCAGTCAGTGCTGATACCCTTCGGAGCCCAGGGCGGTAGAGATTTCCAGAAAAAAAGTCAGGTCTTCCGAAACGAGACGGCGGCGGTGGACGAGCGGCGGCGCTCACAGAGATTTCAGCAAAAGGAACTGGGCCTCCCGGTTGGGAGTTGTGCCATCGATGTAACTTCGAATCGAACTTCTGCCTCGGGATGAGAACAAGATCCTGTGCTGCATCCCAGTCGATGTAGTCGAGCGGTTACTTAATGGACATCAAGTAGAGAGAGAGCGGGATAGGACAAGAAGAGAAACCACTTCCAGTCAATGCAGAACCCATCCTCCCTCCCAGTTTTGAAGAGGTCGGATCAGCTGTATAGAGAAGGATTCTGCACCGACACCTGGGTCCAGAGAGTTCTCTTATTCTATTCCAAACTATTCTAGCTTCTATGAAGGACTCCTTCACACACGGCTTCGGCTTCGGCTCCTTCAAAGCGTTCTCACTCTCCACACACGATGTGTGGATAAGTAGAGCATTTCTACTGATGTTTTCGGCGCTGTTGGCCACAAATCGACCAGGATGCCATCTACTGCTCTATTCTTCTTGAGGGATCTGACTGTAAGACATCTGTGGGCTGAGACTGTCTTCTTCCAGTTGGTCTGCTAGAGTAGGCAGTGTGAGTGGAGCTGGTGAGTGAAGCTGTGCGATATTCGTCCTTTTCACCCTACCTAGCCCGCAGGTGTTTAATGTCGTTTGGAAGTAGCTAGATTGCTCCAAAGCACCAATCTTTCTGTCTTTCTTCGAGTCGATCAGGGTCTCAGCGAAGAGTTATTCACAGGAAACTAACAACCGACACTTACCACCTTTTGTGGTGCAATTGTTCACCATTCGTCCTCTCCTGTTCGGAATTTTCGAAGATATCCCCAGATAACTCTACGAGGAGGTGGTATCTTGACAGAACTCCAAGAGGTTCCAGTACCAGTGGCTTTTGTCCGTCATTTCTACGACTAAATTTGGATTTTCTGTCAGAAATTTGTTTGAAGATACATCTGATACCCTTTGGCTAGTACCCAGCCGAGTGCTCTTCTCTGCAAAAGAAACTTCGTTAAGTTATTCTGCATTGCGTAGTGGATGCACAAACCGTTCTAAACTGTATTCCATGTGCGAACCAAGTTTCAGAATTTCGTTCATTTACCGTCAGAGCGCAAAGGAGGGAAATTTCCCTCAAACGGTTTAGAAATCCACTACACTACGGACACAGTCCATTATCCATTACCAAGATGTCACTGGGTCCGCCAGTTTGAGGTGCTGTAGCACACCGGCTGATTTTGACACATACCTGTGGTCCTCATCTTTCAGTCCAAAAAAGGTAAACCAACCGCCCAGCCCACGGTGCCGTCATTTGTTTATTTATTTTGCAAGCATTAAAGTTTATCAAAAAGTCTATCAATTCTTTTCTTTAATAAAACAATTCATCAGACAACCAGCACCGGCACAAGCATGACAAGAAGACGCAGATTTGTGAGCCCGACACACTTACCTACTTTTTGCTGTTTTACTTACAAATCGAATAAAATTTTTCTCTCCCCATAAACTTTGATTTGACTGTCAATTACAAATATAAATTTTCTATTCTAAAGGGGCGATTGGGAAATATGGAGGACCTCCCGTCTGGTGGAAGTCAGCCATCGCTGTCGGTGGCGTTTTGCATTTTAACCGGCGCATCGGGGTTCGCGCTGGATAAGACGTCGTCGTCGGCGCACTACGCCTTTGGAACGTTTACATTTTTAGTTGGACATGGCATTATTGGATTGATACATACGACTCGCCCGGATCCTCCGGATTTTTTGCGAAAAATATTCCGACAAACCTCTATATTGGCCGAAGTTGCACCACTTGCATTGTTAAATGCTGAATTTTATCTCCTCAGTGGATTTGGCCACGAATTTGGATATGCACATCTTGTAAGCGCTTTACTGCCGTCAATTGTTGATTTAACAATGGAAGAGCATACGGCCGAGGTAGTGGACGTATGCCTTGCTGGAAATGTATTGTCGTTGCTGTATTTGCAAATAGTGAAGGAAACTGGCGTATGGACGGGCGGGCTGCTTGCGTTGAGCGCATTGAATCATTTTGTATTCAAGCAACTGGCCAGCAGGTATAATGTACCAAGAATGGAGGTTGTCACTGTTGGACTGAGTTTCTTTGCTGTGTTCGGACTGAACTGCTTGAGGGATCTGAAAGCTTAGCATGTGCTCCGGTGGAAATAAAAATTGAGATTTTCGGCATTTATTTAAATATTTTGGACAATTTTGTAAAATTATCTCCTCAGCATGAAGTTATTGTATATTCATGTAACAAATCTTTACAATTTGCATTATATTTTCGAAAATTGATGTCTTCAAATATATATACTATACAGATATAGCAAGGATTTATGCAAAATCGTCTTTCTCTCATGGTGTTGGGGGTCCTTTCTGGCAAACTATTGCAGTTCGCATGCCTTCCAGAGGACGCAAGGACGTTAGAAAATACGACAGTAAGAACTATTAGGCGACTGTGGAATGGAAAACTGGTAATTTTTAATAACTAGTACCGGGTTAGGAAGTCATTGGATCGATTCCCTCACGTTGTAGTCAGTTGTTTCATCCTAAGCATACGAGGAGTAATCTAATTAAGTCACATCAACTGCTGGACTATGTGTTTCCGTCATATGTAACGCGTTTCAGAGGAAATTTATTACCCAACTAGAGCTAGAGACGCATTCGAATGATGAGTATCGTCAAAGTTGGCAGCCTCGACACAGATTCATTAGCAAAATCTTCTTTCTTATTCAAGCCTTTTGGAACGTACATACGAACCACAGCACGTTTATGCACCATAAGTGGTCCACCGAGTAGTGCAAACAACAGAGGAACCATTCACTACGAACATTCTTGGACATTGGGGGTGCCTTTAACAATGTCCATATTGAATGGATTAAGGAATCTTTAATTCAACTGGCCATGGAGGAGTTTATTAGCTTCTAAGTAGTGACCACGATAGGCTAGGTTGGCTTTGTGGATAGGAGAGTTAAAGGATGCACAGCACCACGGTTAGGACAAGACAGACCCATTGAGATACCCATAAAAGGGAGATGTCCGTTGCGTATTGGTTAATAATTGTTTTATTAATATGGTTCCTATGAACTACCAAAGCATTGAGTAGATTTGATGAAGTAACCACGGTAAGAACTAGGATCATCTAATCACATTTTTTCAGCAGAATTTCAACTAAGTTCGTCGACAAAAAGGATCACCCTGGTAGGGGTCATCTTTCCTCCTCTACGGGGTATAGTAATCAACAAAATCCTAATAAAATTCGACGAAGATGGAGTCAAAGTCATTTCGGGTGAAGAGTTGGTTTTAGTGGCACTTTCCTCTGTACATGTGTTGTAGAAGCAATGCCGATCCAAGTTAAATTGAACAGGTTTACCCCGATATCTAGAACAATAAGATATACAAATTAAAAATCTCGGAAAAAATCCCAAATCAACTCTCGATGGAAAACTGTTTTAAGTCTGCCATTACAAATGAAAATACATTTTTTTGGCGCAACAGCTCTATGGGACCCAGGGCCCAGCTTGTCGTGTTATATTCTTTACACGAATGGAAGCGGCCTACTGTTTTAGTGTCGCATTCCAAGGGCAATTTGTTATTTGAGAAGCTTTCTCATAACAATTGTACTCTTGGATGTTTGTCAGACGCTTGCGAGCGGTGTGGTCGTCAAACAAGTTTTAGTTATTGTCTAGAGATTGAACCTGGAACCCCTTGCTCCGTAGTCCAACCCACTAAGTACTTGAACCATTGGTGTTCTAAAATATGTTCGACGGCCGAGGGACATTATTCCATTAGAGGATCACGACGTTAGATAAGTAAAGACTGCTCAATCTGATCTGCTTTCCTTTGCAATGGTCGTAAGAGTAGGCATAGATTAGGTGGGACATAAGGGCATACGCCATAGCATGGAACATAAGTCCATGATCGGACTTGATCGGTATAAGTTAACTGTGTGGGATTTCGACCTCGTGAGACTGCAAAAAGGTTGTAAATGTTTGCGAGGCTACCTGATTGTGAAGGATAAGTCCTGATCCCAAACTTTTTACCGAGGAAACCAAAATGCCGACCTTCATGCCTCCGCGGGTAAGGAACCAATTACTTTCTGTATAACGCAGGGGTATGTCCCAGGGCGTGGTAGGGCTTGGGAAGACAACAAAATGTACAATGCCCCATGTAACCATGTAATTGCATATATTCCTGAAATAAATTGGAATTACTCAATCAATTCATATGGCTGTGGAAAGATCGGAACGAATAAAACAACGCAGGAGAAGTACTAGACTTCCAAATTTTTACAAGTAAAAGACAATGTTGGTAGGCGAAGCTAACAATTATCGTTTAAAGCTTGTCGGGTAAAAACTGCTCCTCCACACCAAAAAAGATCTTGAAGTTGGTATCATGTAAACCATGTTTATGGTCTCCAAACAGTGCTGAGGATTAGACAAAAAATGCACGCAGATTCCCAACCATCCATATCAGAAAGCATTTTCACCATCGTGAATGTAAGCCATGGACCCAATGTCGCACCAACCTTAATCACTTTTAACGAAGCTCAACGCATGGCATTGCCAACACAACTGACAGCTCGACCATTACAATTTTCATTTCAAAATTGAAATTTCAAAAGTGGGAAAAACGATCGAACGAACGAAAGAACATTTGGCTGGCGATTCGATTTTCAAATAAACAATTAACTAACGAGAAACAAACACAACCTTTGGCACGCCGCAAAGGCCTCCTAACAAAAATAAAAAAGATACATTCAGTGCGTTCTGTCCGACGTGAAGTGTGATCGTTTTTCGGGGACTTTTTCATTCAGCAATTTTTCCGCAATCATGTTTGGGTAAATGCTTTTTTTGTGTTGTTTTATTGAAGCGCAAAAAGGGAATCAGTTCAAGACACCAAGGTAAGCCTGATGCAGTGAATAGTATTAAATCAATGATTTGTTGAAAGGTAAAGTCGCGTGCTACCCTTGATAACAGTTCCCTCCTGGCGTTTCTTTCAATGCTGCCTGCAACAGTACAAGCACAAGTTGCCTGATTCTGCTTCTACCTGAGATCCTGACAAAAAAAAAAAACTTTTGGCATTTTTGTCCTTCACGACACCACACAGCTGCTCCTCTGGATTTGTTAAATTTTGACAATACTCCCTGTTATGTGTGCGTGCCAATGTGTGTACACACTCCTCACTACCACCATTAGACGATTGAGGGGAAACACCAAACTGTGAAAAGAACCCGCAAGGAACCGACAGACGTCGCAACAAAACCATTACCTGCCGAAGAATCTCACCTATCCCTTGCTAGCAGGAAGAAAAGACAAGGATCCCTTTTACAAACACTGAATTTGTCTTCTTCTCTCGGTCCATAGATAAAGAAGAGAGTACACGAGTAACACCAGCGGATAGTGTGTGCTCTTTCGGGGTTTTGTCTTTTTGCCGGGAATCGTGATTTGAAAGAAGTTTTCCTCAAACAAGATCCAAGGACGGCGGATTTTCAAAAATCATCTGTCGATCTGATTTCGAAGATTTTTGGCGGTGTGGCTAACCATTAGTTTGCCATTCAAGCGTTTTCCTTCCTGGATTCTGCTTGTGTTATTTTTTTTTTGTTTTTTAAGTTTTGTTATATTTAAAGATTTATATTGTTACTGTTGTTCTGTATTAAGCTAGGCTAAGTGGCTTTGTTTCTTGAAAAGTGTTTATATTTTGTTGGATTCTACGCACTTTGGTAAGTTTAGATCGAAAGGAGGGATGCTTGTGCATCGGGGTCGCCATTTCGATTGTTTACGCTGCCTAGGTGGAGGGTTTTGTATAAAATATTTCCAATTTATTGATTTATTGCGATTGCGGAGAGGTGGAAATTCCTTGATTTACATAGTGCGGGGTGCGTGATCGTTTTGTTCTAAGAATAACCTTGATCATGGGTCGACAGTGTGTCTACCCAAGACGCGCCGTTTTCAACCAGAGACTTACAGGCTGCTTACCAGAGATGGAGGGATTTCGCAATGCAATTTCGCACCCCTTTGTATTACTTTCGGACTAAATTCCATTTTGTACTACAATTTGGAAATTCCTGATACTCGTGGACATAATTCGTATAATTATTTAGTAAGTAAAGCCGCTCGCCTACTCGAAAGAGACAAAGAAGTCCATGTGATGATCTTTCCAATCCTTCTAATGGTTGTAGTTCTCGTGATCTAGTCTGCTTGCATTTTCTCTTGACTGCAACCTTTTCCATTGCTGGATGAACTTTCATTTAAGGAGTAAGAATCTATATATTGAAGATTCCGACTGCGTAAGCAACTCGTTAGCCTGTTTAAGTTATGATTTGCCACCCACAGCCCATATGCTCTGGACTATCCAACCAAGCTAAGAAGATCATGTGACTGTCTTTTGAATGGATGCAGCTAGTAGCTGAAAAGTTTGAATTTTATCACTTTGGACGGAAATCCTCTTTGAACAATCAGAATGGGGATAATGTATTCAGTTTAGTGACGCCACATTCCCTAGTATCGAATAGAAAATGTTGATGTAATCGTAGGGCACTGCAGATGGGAATAGAAGATAAAAAAAGGCGCTTTGTTGATTCACAACCTAGTCGTCTCTAATTGGAATGAAATCTCTACTTTCATGAGAACTAGTTGATATGAACATGAACTGTGTAGACATTTTATGAGATTAGTTCGTCTTGTTTGAAGAGCGCGAGTTTCATCTTCATCATAAGACAAGAATCAGAGATCAAAACTGGGGCAGTCTGATAAGGGCTGAGATCTCATGTCGATATTGCCTGAGCGATAGTGATCTTTAGTGCTACGTGAAGCAAAACTTTCGTCAGACGATTGACTTATTCTTTTTGCCATGCATTGCACATTAAATGCACATAGCTATTCCAGACAGGACTGGCAGGTGCTCGAACCAGGCAAAAGCTTTAAAACTACAAACGACTGCTTGCGTTTGAAGACGAGGAGAGCTAAAGACTACATTATGTCACTGTTCCTCACGATCGAATAGCAGAAGAGGTAAAATTTTGATCGAAGGAACCCATTATGATGTTGCTAGGTCCAGTAAAAACAAGGCAGGCTTGTTGGCGGATAAAGTACGAATATTAAATGAGCTAGAAGCATTTGCAAACAGACATTTTGAAAGAATCCCAGTCCTGGCTAAGTCTTTGCCTGCACCCCATGTTTCACGGTACCGCTGTCTTTCATGACTATTTCACATGTTAGCCCAATATTTCTGTTTTTCTTTTGTAGTTTCTACCCCTGCGCGCATTGGACTGGAGCCGTATGTAGGCAATGCATCTGTCTTGCTTTTTTCTGATAAAAAGTGTAACGTCTTTGGAATTTGCCCAATATGTCGCGTAATTCGGACATGGTATCATCCATGACAGTCCTAAGACGTGTTTATTTTATTCAGCCAGTTAGTTATCCACTTAGCATCAAAGTCGTTTTGAATTTTGTACGGCCTTGTACGAGAATAGGCTTTTTGCAGGCTAGAAACAAGGATTCATATTTAAGTCGGAAGAACTACTCGCACTAGTCTAAGCAATTTCCACGACTTTTGACAATTTTTAGGTCCTCTTAAGCTTGGCTTCATTCAGGCCTTCTTTGCCACAATATTTGCGAACACAAACCTTTGATTGGGACGAATCATCACCCCGTTCAAACTGCTGTTTCCTCTATTCCCTTCTGGAGAGCTGGACACTGTGTGGTGTATTTTTGCCATGCTCTTCGAACCTACATATGTATGTATGTGCTTCGCATCTAGCTTCTTTGAAGAGGTTGGGACATACGACACTGGTCTTCAGGCGTTTCTAGTCCACAGACTATTACTAACTGACCATCTCCTCGTCAGAACTCCTTATTGTTAAATAAATATTTTTTTTTTTATGATGAAAAGGAAGACGATAAACCAAAGGAACCTTTTTCTTTTCAGATTTTTAAGATAACCCTACACCACTACCGTTATAAAATATATTTTTAAACCACACATTTACACATTTTAACTGAAGAAAATTATGGCTCCAATAAAATCCACAAGAAGTGTTACAAACCAAACGACAACTCTTTTGCCATTGGCAAGGAAAGGGATTACTAAAAGGTAAGCACTTCAAATCGATTATGATTCCTAACGATCCACTATATGTACATCGCGTTTTCAAGGGCACAAAACATTCAAGATCAAAATTTGGAGCCCATTATTACAAGAGGCAAGCGAAAAGCTGACAACAGTCCACTAAAGAACGACAAGATCAAACGATCAGCATTAGGTAATTTAACAAACAATGTCAACACCCTACACTTGGAAGATGACATTAAGAAAATCGCCACTAAACCCACCGAAACACACAAGAAAGTCACAGCAGTTAAAGTAATAAAAAACATTGTTTAAACCAAAAGAAAACGCTTACTAATGCTCTGTATATTTCAGAAAGAGAATGTGCCAGCAGTTATTGCATCTCGGCCAACCAAAATAAGTACACGTGCAAATACTCGCAATGCTGTAGCACAAATACTAGAAGAACAAAAATTGATATCGTCAGTCCAAACTGCCGCTACAATAGTTAAGAAAAAGGATGATCTTGAAGTAATAAAACCCCCAACAAGACGCATCTCGAATGAGTTCAATAAGACTGAAGAAAGTCTGTATATGTCAGCGCTGGAGGACATTTCAGCTTCGGATTCGGTGCGTTACTCGGGCAATTTTGATCAGAAACGACGATCAACTACGCAAGGTGAAAAGCGAAGCGATATCAAATCAGAGATTTCCGTTGATGTATCAGATGAAGATAATGAGAATAGGATATCCACACCGTCGCCATTGAAAAATCCCCCAGCGGACATCCCCCATGGCGTTGTGGATTTCGATAAGGCCAATTGGAACGATCCGTTTCAAGTGTCCCATTATGCAATGGACATTTTTAACTATTTAAAATCGAGAGAGGTATACTGTGAGAATTATAAAAAGAAATCAGTTGTAGAAATTGTATTTGAATGCAGGTTGAGTTTCCAATAGTGGACTACATGGCAAAGCAAGTGCATTTGTCCAGGTGGATGCGATCGTTACTTGTCGATTGGATGGTCGAAGTACAAGAGACCTTTGAGCTGAATCACGAAACACTGTATCTGGCGGTGAAATTGGTTGATATTTTCTTAGGTAAAGTCATCATACACAAGGATAAATTACAACTGCTTGGTGCAGCAGCGCTTTTCATTGCATCCAAATTCGATGTAAGTAAATGCTGTCTTTCTTGGAAGGGGTGTAACTTATCTTTTAAACTCAAACAGGAACGAACGCCTCCGTTGATCGAGGACTTTCTGTACATATGTGACGGAGCGTACGACCATAATGAATTGATCAAAATGGAAATGACTACACTGAAGACAATTAAATACGATTTGGGAATACCATTGTCTTACAGATTCTTAAGGAGATACGCTAGAGTAAGTTTTATTATTTCTTTTATCGATCAAATGATTTAATGTAGTTTTTTTTTTAATCTGTTTAAGTGCGCCAAAGTGCCAATGCCAACACTCACCCTGGCTAGATATATATTAGAGTTTTCTCTTATGGACTACGCAACCATTAGTTTTAGTGACTCAAAAATGGCATCTGCCGCCTTGATGATGGCATTGCGAATGCACGGAGAAGTGAACCCATGGACAAAGACTTTAGAATACTACACTGGTAAGTTATTTTATTTTTTATTTGGATTTTCCTGGTTTGATTCCGAGAATAATAAGAAATCAGCTTAATATGCTTAAATGTTTTATGTTGGAATTGTAGGGGGCTATGGACATATGCTTCGTTTTTTACTTAGCCCCAGAAAAGAATCACATTGATGTTGTATCACAAGATCTCGGCGGGCAATTCATGAGAATTCGACTTTTCTTTCACTAATCGAAAACTCGTCCATTTGTGTACCACGTTGGGGCATTGTTCTTGCATTTACTATGTTCTAGGTTTGCAATTGAAATGAAATGTTTTACACGTGAAAGCATTGAAACAGATCGTGGATACTGAAAGTGACTTGCAGGTAAACCCACGATAAACTGTGTTTTACTGAAAGGGCCGATCCAGTATGCTCTGGAAAACAAGGAAGCATCAATATGCGATTTCCTGGACATCAAAGAAGATTTTGACAAATACATCACACGAATTCGTCAGTTGATGTCTCGAAAAGAAAGGATTGGAATAGGCGAGATGTTGAGAACTAGATCTGAGGTAAGGCGGAGGTGAGACAAAAAACCATCGCAATAAGCACCAATAGAGGTTGCAGACAAGTAAGAGTTCTCGCACTATTACTGTGGAGACTGTCAAGGATATCTGGACGATATTCAAGAGGCATATTTGAAGAAATACTGGAATTATTTAAAGAATACCAAGAGTCACAGTTCGGACTTGGAGTAAAATCAGAGTAATATAAGTCGAGGTGAGCTGTAAAAGCAAATAAAGTATCTGGGTAGAGCACAAACTTCTAGGGAAGGAATATGTAGAAGCCTGTCAGGTAAAACTAGTTAACATACGGTGCAGTGACGTGAACCAGCAGTGTTAGAACAACGAAAATGAAGGTATAGCTAGGTGAAGTGTGAAATCTATCCTTTACATCGCCGAAGCTATGAGAAAGTTCTAAAAAGAATCACTAAGGAAGACTTTCCAATACTAATGTACTAATAGAGCTCTCTAACAAGGCTGCAATACCCACATCGGCACCAAAGAGACATCCCGGCCTAAGCTTTAGTGCTACAAAACAAAATCATTTATGTATAACACTGTAAAAGCTACCATCCTAAACCAAAAGGCGGTAAATGCACATATGTAACACATACCAATCTATATCTATTGCAGCTTTAAAGATAAATCTCTAGATTCCATAGAACGCATCGCGTTTTCAGCTGTCTGATGAATTGATGAAACTGATAATGATGATGTAATTTTGATCATCTTTATAGCTCTGTTAGATCATCGGAAAAGGGTTGACCTAGTGTGCGCTGTGTGGCCCTACCTAGAGCTGGACATGTGCATAGGAAGTCTAGAATTGTTTCTTTTTCGTTTGGGGTATTTCAGCTGTGGCAATGTACATTAGATGGAATACCTATTCTAGCCGTATGGATCCCGATGGGCCAGCGGCCAGTACTAATCGCCAGAACTCTAGGAATATCCGTTCGGTTTCTTTCAATAGTGCTTGTGTTTTGCTCTAGTTGGGCACCTTCTGCCAATCTAGTTACTATCGGCTTGTAATACATAATGTGTAAAGGTTCTACACTTAAGGACGCCTAGAGATTCCAGATCCCCGCCTTGCTAGTTCATTTGCTCGCTAATTTCCTTCGATGTTACTATGGCCCGGAACCCAATCTACATTCTTCTAGAGAATGTGGCCGACACAATAGCCTTGATAGCTGCCTGGCTGTTAGTGAAGAGGGGTAAGGTGCTTCCGAGTATGGCAGTTCACTTAAGTATAAGCAGACCTCACGCACAACCACAACCTCCGCCTGGAAGACGCTTCATGAGTCAGAAAGCCGGTAGGACCTGGAAATGTTCAGAGGATTAGAGAAGCCATTTTTGAACCCGTCATTGATAATTGTCGTTTCGAACCCGTTTGTCACGTTGCCTGTTTCTCACTTTCCCTTAGTTGAGAATCTGGTAGTTGTATAGTCCGTTGGTCGATTGGTAATCCAGTTAATGGTGGTAGCTTACTATATATTTGAATGTAAAGTTGCATCTATTTTAATTCTTAAACTTCTTGAGGCACAATCATAACTAACAACTTTTCTTTACATAAATTGCAGGATACTCGTTAGAAGACTTTGTGCACATTATTCCAGTTTTAAACGCTGGACTTCATCGAAAACCCAAAGGCACCATCAAAACAATAAGAAGCAAATACTCGCACAGGATTTTCCACGAAGTCGCCAAAATACCACTCATGAGTACGGACAAAATCCTACACAACCCTGACACAAGTATGAGGCTAGAAAACAAAGAAACAACTAAACATCAGTAAAACGCAAACAATACGAATTGAAGCAACAAAAAACAAACAAAAAAAGGACGTATTTCACTGAAAACAAATTGTATGCCATTCCAAAACGACTCGACTACACTCATTTGCGATTGATTTATTTTTCTAACTGTGTTTCTTTACATTTTTTGTTGTCTATTTTTTATTTTAATATTTTCTTTTATTTTTTTCTTAATTGTTAAATCGTCGCAAATATCCTGACTACTAAATAATAATATTCACGAAAACGATATCAATTCTAGAAATCATTTTGTCAACGTGAACATTATTTCCCCACTGTTAGACAGTTCCGGGCGCCCTTGCGAGGGTTCCAATCTATTCATATCGAGTACATGGTCATCGAACTTAATACGTCGTCGTCAAAGAATATTAATTTTAGGATAACTAATATATTAATTATAACAGAGAAATTCGTTAAATTAAAACTAAGAGTTAACTTGCGTTTAGTGCAAAGAGACCTCTCACTAATCATGTCATTTTAATTTAAAACAAAAGACAAACATTTAAGAAAAACACCTAACACCCACATACCATATACATACATATACATAGCATCAAAACAGTTGGCTTTCATAGATCTCAATAGAATATACGTTTAGGATTTTTCGGTGGATTTACATTTTTGCATATTCTTGGTTTTTTTTTCTGTTTTAATATATTTTTTTTTTTTGTTTTACTAACATTTGCGATTGTTTTTAATGGAAAAACAAAAATGTGTAATCATTTGTAATCCATATACAGACAAATATACAAAAGGAATTCAAATAAAATTGTTTCGTTAAATATGTACATTTTAAAAAATTGTATAAAATAGGTTAAAAATAAATCAGAGAATATGCTATAAATACAAATTTTAAGGTAGAAAATTCACAAATGTAACCAATAGAATAAAAATCGTCGTTTTGTGTACGAAAACAATATTGTAGGACATTAACAAATGATTTTATTTGCTTGAACTTCAGTAATCCCATTGAAGGTACTGCCGCCAAATTAAGATACATATTTTAAAGATACAAAGTATTTGTAGGAACAGGTTTACGTAGCGCTATTTAAGTTTATTTAAACGTGTAACATGGCTTTTGACGACGAGCTTAAAACAGTGTGTGGCACCAGTGGTGCATATTAGATTAAATTTTCTGCCAATAAATAAACACAATTATCTTTCGAAATAAATCTTTTTTTTTTGTTAATATAGTGTGTCCACAGAATGCAGTTCTCATATCACAAGGCTTCGTTGCTCATCAAACTTCTTGGTGATCTGGCAGACACTTACTTATTTCCTGTTTCCCATTTGTGGGTCGTAGGGCCTCTACAATGCTTACGCGTCATCGTGTGCGATTTGTGGAAATGTGTCTCAGATCTCCCCAATTCTTTCCTAGTTGCCGTGCTTCCTTCTCGCGTATCCTGCCATCCTGAATAAGCGGGTTGCATTGCATCGCGTGGTTAGCTATGGACCTGTCGCCCTTTCGGAGAGTGACCAATCCACTGTCACGTTCTCTGATCTGGCAGGCAGGTTGAGAGTTGAATAAATCCGTTGGTATAGTCTGTATTCCACCCATAATTCTGAAGAGGTGTTCTTCTACGGTGTTCTACTGGACTCTCCGAGTAGATGGGAAAATAGGGCCCACATCATGTATGACGACAATCATCTGACGATATCATTTTGAGATAGTTGTGCTTCACGTGAAATTGAAAATCAATATTGTGTAGGTGATATCGTTTTGACGAATCAACGTTTTCTTCAAGTTACGCCAAAAAAAATCAATCATTGTTGATGGAGCACACTAAAACTTCCCAGCATTTGTGCAGTCCGCCCCCAAAAAGGCGAATCTTCTCATTGCACCTATTCCTCTTCTTTTCAACGTTATGGAAACCCTGATAAACCGTCAACTAATGAAATATCCTGAATCACGAAACCTCAATGACTAACAGTATGGCTTTCGTAACAAACGCAAAGATCACTCGTGATCTGATGGTACATCTCAACGAAAAGTGGTGCCACTCTCTGGATTCTTCTGGTGAATGTAAAATTGTTGCGCTTGATATTTCAAAGGCATTTACAGAATTTGTCATCTAGCTCCTTTGTGGAAAATGCATGCCATCCACCATCTAAATGGTGGCGTTCCCCAAGGCTCTGTTTTGTCTTCGACTCTCTTTCTTATTTTTATTAATGATCTCGTGTCTGCTACTTCTAATCCAATACATTACATCGTTGACGAGAGTACCCTCAGTTGATCACATTCGTTCCCAGACTAATGTCCCTGCTCTTCGGCCGTAGAACTGGAGCGACAGCGCATGATATGATATGATTTAATGCTTCCAACACCCCAATGCTGTGCATTGCACTCGCATCGCTAAAACCGAAAACCTTTCCATACTAGGTGTAACAATCTTTCTTTGGAATGATGGACCTTTCTGAGAATGCTGCGAAGGCTTTAGAATTCCACAAACGGTGCAAGAAATTTTTTTTCCTCTTTGAGTTGCATTCCGCCCCTTCAACAGTTTTCTTTCAACGCTTATCACCGACAACCGATACCGACGTCATAAAACAAATTAGGCGAATGGTTACGGCAGAAAAAAAATTAATAAGAGGTTCTTAGTTCGACTCTGGAAAATGTTTGCAACGATAGAAGAACTGAATATGTGTAGAGTCACACCAAAAGCTGGAGAGCCTTGTAGTCTATCATCGAGAAAAAATCGTTGCCCTAGTTCTTTCAATAGCCTTGTAAGTAGCCTGGCAGAGAGCATTGAATTAGCTGACTTATAATGGACTACCTTTGCAGGCTCATTCATGTCTACTCAAGCCTATCTCAATCCAAAAAGCTATAGGTCGTCACAGTAGCTAAAGCTAATAACTTTTTGATTTGGCATACGCTCATGCAGAACTACTGTTCTGGAATTTTCTGGGATCAAAGATAACCACTCTGCTTATGAAGAAAGATCACATACCATTTAGCCTTTAGAGTTTCAGAAGTGGGCACCGGCGGGACCTGGCCTATTTATTCTTACTCTTTTCGATATAGAACTTGCAACTTGTTCCTTACTTTGCATCACTATTAGTCTGACTAAATAAAAGATACACGGATGGTGTTAAAAGAATGTTAAACATTTTCTGGAAAAATCTATTTTAAATATTATTACGTGTTGAGTGATTCCCACAAAAGGTTTGTCTAAGGTTAGTTATGGAGTATTGATTCTATTGTAAGTGATACTTGGAACCATACAACCAAGGCATTGTTTTATCAATATTTACACTGTTGTATGATTTTAACTATAACACGGAAATACCATAGAAACAAAATAAATAGTTTTTTTTTTTACTTTTTCAAGAGTGCAAGTGGAAAGTGTTTTTTTCTTGATTAAAGTTCTATTTACATAAATTCCTACGATGAACTCAGGTAATTAGGGTAATTTTAATTGGAGTTCTTACATCAAAACATGGTAGTAATTGCTGTTTTGTATAAAAAGAAAGTTCAAGTTTTAGGTCATGTGCGATATGTTGTTAGTTTGAATGGATTGTGCAGGTGGAATTTAAGAAAAATAAGGAAGTTAACATTTAGGGAACTTAAAATCCATCTTTACGACTGTTAAATTGGTGCAATTGATCGCTATAGGTTGGGTGGCATTAAAACTAAACAACTAGTTCCATTGTTTGAACTCAGATTCACTCTAAAATGTGAAAAGGATATAACCACGGATTGCCATGTTTTTACAAAGAATGTTGAGGCTGGAAAATGACTTAAATATAAGTTCTTCATTCCTTTAAATAATTACGTACACTTACGTACACTCAGTGTAAATTTCTTCTGATTCTAGAGGAAGTGCCAACCGAACAATTGAATATCTAAAATGAACGTAACCTTCACAATGATAGAGAGCCTGGACATACCCTCGCCCTAGATCTTGTTTTCATGTGGCACTATACCATAGAGGAGAACGTCCCATCACGATGCCTATTAGGATTTCTTATCCTTTTCCATAAGTCAGTCCTCGCGTAAGCATATGACAAACAACCGAGAGTATAATTGTCATGAAAAAGCTTCACAAATAACCAATTGTCAATTAAAGAGTAGGACCCCTTTCACAGATCCCATGAACCAATTGCGCCAAATATTTATTTTTTTATAGTCCAGTCGGTTTATGATTTATTTGCTTTCTCATTACCTGGTATAGCTTCATATCTACAGATCCAGTAGAGCGTACTCTCGAGCTATGTACGAATACACAGAAACAGAATATCTGGCTTGAGATATGCAATTGGAGGATATACCCAGATTGTGGGTATGAAGAAGTGTGGGCTATACACTGCACTTTCTTCATACATTTTTTGGTTGAAAAATTTTCTGTCTCCTACTTGCACTTCGAGGCACAAGTTAAGCTAGTTTCTGCCTCGAATATACAGAAACAGAATATCTGGCTTGGGATGTGCGATTGGAAGATATTCCCAGATTGTGGGTATCAAGAAGTGTGGGCTATACACTGCCCTTTTTTCCATACATTTTTTGGTTGAAAAATTTTCTGTCTCCTACTTGCACTTCGAGGCACAAGTTATGCTAGTTTCTGCCTCGAATATACAGAAACAGAATATCAGGCTTGGGATGTGCGATTGGAGGATATACCCAGATTGTGGGTATCAAGAAGTGTGGGCTATACACTGCCCTTTTTTCCATACAATTTTTGGTTGAAAAATGTTCTGTCTCCTACTTGCACTTCGAGGCACAAGTTAAGCTAGTTTCTGCCTCGAATATACAGAAACAGAATATCTGGCTTGGGATGTGCGATTGGAGGATACACCCAGATTGTGGGTATCAAGAAGTGTGGGCTATACACTGCCCTTTTTTCATACATTTTTTGGTTGAAAAATTTTCTGTCTCCTACTTGCACTTCGAGGCACAAGTTAAGCTAGTTTCTGCCTCGAATATACAGAAACAGAATATCTGGCTTGGGATGTGCGATTGGAGGATACACTCAGATTGTGGGTATCAAGAAGTGTGGGCTATACACTGCCCTTTTTTCATACATTTTTTGGTTGAAAAATTTTCTGTCTCTTGTTTGCATTTCAAAGCATCAGCTGTGCTAGTTTCTGCCTCTAATATACAGAAACAGAATATCTGGCTTGGGATGTGCGATTGGAGGATATACCCAGATTGTGGGTATCAAGAAGTGTGGGCTATACACTGCCCTTTTTTCCATACATTTTTTGGTTGAAAAAATTTCTGTCTCCTACTTGCACTTCGAGGCACAAGCTAAGTTAGTTTCTGCCTCGAATATACAGAAACAGAATATCTGGCTTGGGATGTGCGATTGGAGGATATACCCAGATTGTGGGTATCAAGAAGTGTGGGCTATACACTGCCCTTTTTTCCATACATTTTTTGGTTGAAAAAATTTCTGTCTCCTACTTGCACTTCGAGGCACAAGCTAAGTTAGTTTCTGCCTCGAATATACAGAAACAGAATATCTGGCTTGGGATGTGCGATTGGAGGATATACCCAGATTGTGGGTATCAAGAAGTGTGGGCTATACACTGCCCTTTTTTCCATACAATTTTTGGTTGAAAAATGTTCTGTCTCCTACTTGCACTTCGAGGCACAAGTTAAGCTAGTTTCTGCCTCGAATATACAGAAACAGAATATCTGGCTTGGGATGTGCGATTGGAGGATACACGCAGATTGTGGGTATCAAGAAGTGTGGGCTATACACTGCCCTTTTTTCATACATTTTTTGGTTGAAAAATTTTCTGTCTCCTACTTGCACTTCGAGGCACAAGTTATGCTAGTTTCTGCCTCGAATATACAGAAACAGAATATCAGGCTTGGGATGTGCGATTGGAGGATACACCCAGATTGTGGGTATCAAGAAGTGTGGGCTATACACTGCCCTTTTTTCATACATTTTTTGGTTGAAAAATTTTCTGTCTCCTACTTGCACTTCGAGGCACCAGCTAAGATAGTTTGCGCCTCGAATACACAGAAACAGAATATCTGGCTTGGGATGTTCGATTGGAGGATATACCCAGATTGTGGGTATCAAGAAGTGTGGGCTATACACTGCCCTTTTTTCCATACATTTTTTGGTTGAAAAATTTTCTGTCTCCTACTTGCACTTCGAGGCACAAGTTATGCTAGTTTCTGCCTCGAATATACAGAAACAGAATATCAGGCTTGGGATGTGCGATTGGAGGATACACCCAGATTGTGGGTATCAAGAAGTGTGGGCTATACACTGCCCTTTTTTCATACATTTTTTGGTTGAAAAATTTTCTGTCTCTTGTTTGCATTTCAAAGCATCAGCTGTGCTAGTTTCTGCCTCTTATATACAGAAACAGAATATCTGGCTTGGGATGTGCGATTGGAGGATATACCCAGATTGTGGGTATCAAGAAGTGTGGGCTATACACTGCCCTTTTTTCCATACATTTTTTGGTTGAAAAATTTTCTGTCTCCTACTTGCACTTCGAGGCACAAGTTATGCTAGTTTCTGCCTCGAATATACAGAAACAGAATATCAGGCTTGGGATGTGCGATTGGAGGATACACCCAGATTGTGGGTATCAAGAAGTGTGGGCTATACACTGCCCTTTTTTCATACATTTTTTGGTTGAAAAATTTTCTGTCTCTTGTTTGCATTTCAAAGCATCAGCTGTGCTAGTTTCTGCCTCTAATATACAGAAACAGAATATCTGGCTTGGGATGTGCGATTGGAGGATATACCCAGATTGTGGGTATCAAGAAGTGTGGGCTATACACTGCCCTTTTTTCATACATTTTTTGGTTGAAAAATTTTCTGTCTCCTACTTGCACTTCGAGGCACCAGCTAAGATAGTTTGCGCCTCGAATACACAGAAACAGAATATCTGGCTTGGGATGTTCGATTGGAGGATATACCCAGATTGTGGGTATCAAGAAGTGTGGGCTATACACTGCCCTTTTTTCCATACATTTTTTGGTTGAAAAATTTTCTGTCTCTTGTTTGCATTTCAAAGCATCAGCTGAGCTAGTTTCTGCCTCGAATATACAGAAACAGAATATCTGGCTTGGGATGTGCGATTGGAGGATATACCCAGATTGTGGGTATCAAGAAGTGTGGGCTATACACTGCCCTTTTTTCCATACATTTTTTGGTTGAAAAAATTTCTGTCTCCTACTTGCACTTCGAGGCACAAGCTAAGTTAGTTTCTGCCTCGAATATACAGAAACAGAATATCTGGCTTGGGATGTGCGATTGGAGGATATACCCAGATTGTGGGTATCAAGAAGTGTGGGCTATACACTGCCCTTTTTTCCATACAATTTTTGGTTGAAAAATGTTCTGTCTCCTACTTGCACTTCGAGGCACAAGTTAAGCTAGTTTCTGCCTCGAATATACAGAAACAGAATATCTGGCTTGGGATGTGCGATTGGAGGATATACCCAGATTGTGGGTATCAAGAAGTGTGGGCTATACACTGCCCTTTTTTCCATACATTTTTTGGTTGAAAAATTTTCTGTCTCCTACTTGCACTTCGAGGCACAAGTTAAGCTAATTTCTGCCTCGAATATACAGAAACAGAATATCTGGCTTGGGATGTGCGATTGGAGGATACACTCAGATTGTGGGTATCAAGAAGTGTGGGCTATACACTGCCCTTTTTTCATACATTTTTTGGTTGAAAAATTTTCTGTCTCTTGTTTGCATTTCAAAGCATCAGCTGAGCTAGTTTCTGCCTCTAATATACAGAAACAGAATATCTGGCTTGGGATGTGCGATTGGAGGATACACCCAGATAGTGGGTATCAAGAAGTGTGGGCTATACACTGCCCTTTTTTCCATACATTTTTTTGTTGAAAAATTTTCTGTCTCCTACTTGCACTTCGAGGCACAAGTTAAGCTAGTTTCTGCCTCAAATATACAGAAACAGAATATCAGGCTTGGGATGTGCGATTGGAGGATATACCCAGATTGTGGGTATCAAGAAGTGTAGGCTATACACTGCCCTTTTTTCATACATTTTTTGGTTGAAAAATTTTCTGTCTCCTACTTGCACTTCGAGGCACAAGTTAAGCTAGTTTCTGCCTCGAATATACAGAAACAGAATATCTGGCTTGGGATGTGCGATTGGAGGATACACCCAGATTGTGGGTATCAAGAAGTGTGGGCTATACACTGCCCTTTTTTCATACATTTTTTGGTTGAAAAATTTTCTGTCTCTTGTTTGCATTTCAAAGCATCAGCTGAGCTAGTTTCTGCCTCTAATATACAGAAACAGAATATCTGGCTTGGGATGTGCGATTGGAGGATACACCCAGATAGTGGTTATCAAGAAGTGTGGGCTATACACTGCCCTTTTTTCCATACATTTTTTGGTTGAAAAATTTTCTGTCTCCTACTTGCACTTCGAGGCACAAGTTAAGCTAGTTTCTGCCTCGAATATACAGAAACAGAATATCTGGCTTGGGATGTGCGATTGGAGGATATACCCAGATTGTGGGTATCAAGAAGTGTGGGCTATACACTGCCCTTTTTTCATACATGTTTTGGTTGAAAAATTTTCTGTCTCTTGTTTGCATTTCAAAGCATCAGCTGAGCTAGTTTCTGCCTCGAATATACAGAAACAGAATATCTGGCTTGGGATGTGCGATTTGAGGATATACCCAGATTGTGGGTATCAAGATGTGTGGGCTATACACTGCCCTTTTTTCCATACATTTTTTGGTTGAAAAAATTTCTGTCTCCTACTTGCACTTCGAGGCACAAGCTAAGTTAGTTTCTGCCTCGAATATACAGAAACAGAATATCTGGCTTGGGATGTGCGATTGGAGGATATACCCAGATTGTGGGTATCAAGAAGTGTGGGCTATACACTGCCCTTTTTTCCATACATTTTTTGGTTGAAAAAATTTCTGTCTCCTACTTGCACTTCGAGGCACAAGCTAAGTTAGTTTCTGCCTCGAATATACAGAAACAGAATATCTGGCTTGGGATGTGCGATTGGAGGATATACCCAGATTGTGGGTATCAAGAAGTGTGGGCTATACACCGCCCTTTTCTCATACATTTTTTGGTTGAAAAATTTTTAGTCTCATGCTAGCATTTCAAAGCATCAGCTAAGCTAGTTTCTGCCTCGAATATACAGAAACAGAATATGTGGCTTGGGATGTGCGATTGGAGGATATACCCAGATTTTGGGTATCAAGAAGTGTGGGCTATACACTGCCCTTTTTTCCCTACATTTTTTGGTTGAAAAATTTTTAGTCTCATGCTAGCATTTCAAAGCATCAGCTAAGCTAGTTTCTGCCTCGAATATACAGAAACAGAATATGTGGCTTGGGATGTGCGGTTGGAGGATATACCCAGATTGTGGGTATCAAGAAGTGTGGGCTATACACTGCCCTTTTTTCCATACATTTTTTGGTTGAAAAATTTTCTGTCTCCTGCTTGCACTTCGAGGCACAAGTTAAGCTAGTTTCTGCCTCAAATATACAGAAACACAATATCAGGCTTGGGATGTGCGATTGGAGGATATACCCAGATTGTGGGTATCAAGAAGTGTGGGCTATACACTGCCCTTTTTTCCATATATTTTTTGGTTGAAAAATTTTCTGTCTCCTACTTGCACTTCGAGGCACAAGTTAAGCTAGTTTCTGCCTCGAATATACAGAAACAGAATATCAGGCTTGGGATGTGCGATTGGAGGATATACCCAGATTGTGGGTATCAAGAAGTGTGGGCTATACACTGCCCTTTTTTCATACATTTTTTGATTGAAAAATTTTCTGTCTCTTGTTTGCATTTCAAAGCATCAGCTGAGCTAGTTTCTGCCTCTAATATACAGAAACAGAATATCTGGCTTGGGATGTGCGATTGGAGGATATACCCAGATTGTGGGTATCAAGAAGTGTGGGCTATACACTGCCCTTTTTTCCATACATTTTTTGATTGAAAAATTTTCTGTCTCCTACTTGCACTTCGAGGCACAAGTTAAGCTAGTTTCTGCCTCGAATATACAGAAACAGAATATCTGGCTTGGGATGTGCGATTGGAGGATATACCCAGATTGTGGGTATCAAGAATTGTGGGCTATACACTGCCCTTTTTTCCATACATTTTTTGGTTGAAAAATTTTCTGTCTCCTACTTGCACTTCGAGGCACAAGTTATGCTAGTTTCTGCCTCGAATATACAGAAACAGAATATCAGGCTTGGGATGTGCGATTGGAGGATATACCCAGATTGTGGGTATCAAGAAGTGTGGGCTATACACTGCCCTTTTTTCCATACAATTTTTGGTTGAAAAATGTTCTGTCTCCTACTTGCACTTCGAGGCACAAGTTAAGCTAGTTTCTGCCTCGAATATACAGAAACAGAATATCTGGCTTGGGATGTGCGATTGGAGGATACACCCAGATTGTGGGTATCAAGAAGTGTGGGCTATACACTGCCCTTTTTTCATACATTTTTTGGTTGAAAAATTTTCTGTCTCCTACTTGCACTTCGAGGCACAAGTTAAGCTAGTTTCTGCCTCGAATATACAGAAACAGAATATCTGGCTTGGGATGTGCGATTGGAGGATACACTCAGATTGTGGGTATCAAGAAGTGTGGGCTATACACTGCCCTTTTTTCATACATTTTTTGGTTGAAAAATTTTCTGTCTCTTGTTTGCATTTCAAAGCATCAGCTGTGCTAGTTTCTGCCTCTAATATACAGAAACAGAATATCTGGCTTGGGATGTGCGATTGGAGGATATACCCAGATTGTGGGTATCAAGAAGTGTGGGCTATACACTGCCCTTTTTTCCATACATTTTTTGGTTGAAAAAATTTCTGTCTCCTACTTGCACTTCGAGGCACAAGCTAAGTTAGTTTCTGCCTCGAATATACAGAAACAGAATATCTGGCTTGGGATGTGCGATTGGAGGATATACCCAGATTGTGGGTATCAAGAAGTGTGGGCTATACACTGCCCTTTTTTCCATACATTTTTTGGTTGAAAAAATTTCTGTCTCCTACTTGCACTTCGAGGCACAAGCTAAGTTAGTTTCTGCCTCGAATATACAGAAACAGAATATCTGGCTTGGGATGTGCGATTGGAGGATATACCCAGATTGTGGGTATCAAGAAGTGTGGGCTATACACTGCCCTTTTTTCCATACAATTTTTGGTTGAAAAATGTTCTGTCTCCTACTTGCACTTCGAGGCACAAGTTAAGCTAGTTTCTGCCTCGAATATACAGAAACAGAATATCTGGCTTGGGATGTGCGATTGGAGGATACACGCAGATTGTGGGTATCAAGAAGTGTGGGCTATACACTGCCCTTTTTTCATACATTTTTTGGTTGAAAAATTTTCTGTCTCCTACTTGCACTTCGAGGCACAAGTTAAGCTAGTTTCTGCCTCGAATATACAGAAACAGAATATCTGGCTTGGGATGTGCGATTGGAGGATACACTCAGATTGTGGCTATCAAGAAGTGTGGGCTATACACTGCCCTTTTTTCATACATTTTTTGGTTGAAAAATTTTCTGTCTCTTGTTTGCATTTCAAAGCATCAGCTGTGCTAGTTTCTGCCTCTTATATACAGAAACAGAATATCTGGCTTGGGATGTGCGATTGGAGGATATACCCAGATTGTGGGTATCAAGAAGTGTGGGCTATACACTGCCCTTTTTTCCATACATTTTTTGGTTGAAAAATTTTCTGTCTCCTACTTGCACTTCGAGGCACAAGTTATGCTAGTTTCTGCCTCGAATATACAGAAACAGAATATCAGGCTTGGGATGTGCGATTGGAGGATACACCCAGATTGTGGGTATCAAGAAGTGTGGGCTATACACTGCCCTTTTTTCATACATTTTTTGGTTGAAAAATTTTCTGTCTCTTGTTTGCATTTCAAAGCATCAGCTGTGCTAGTTTCTGCCTCTAATATACAGAAACAGAATATCTGGCTTGGGATGTGCGATTGGAGGATATACCCAGATTGTGGGTATCAAGAAGTGTGGGCTATACACTGCCCTTTTTTCATACATTTTTTGGTTGAAAAATTTTCTGTCTCCTACTTGCACTTCGAGGCACCAGCTAAGATAGTTTGCGCCTCGAATACACAGAAACAGAATATCTGGCTTGGGATGTTCGATTGGAGGATATACCCAGATTGTGGGTATCAAGAAGTGTGGGCTATACACTGCCCTTTTTTCCATACATTTTTTGGTTGAAAAATTTTCTGTCTCTTGTTTGCATTTCAAAGCATCAGCTGAGCTAGTTTCTGCCTCGAATATACAGAAACAGAATATCTGGCTTGGGATGTGCGATTGGAGGATATACCCAGATTGTGGGTATCAAGAAGTGTGGGCTATACACTGCCCTTTTTTCCATACATTTTTTGGTTGAAAAAATTTCTGTCTCCTACTTGCACTTCGAGGCACAAGCTAAGTTAGTTTCTGCCTCGAATATACAGAAACAGAATATCTGGCTTGGGATGTGCGATTGGAGGATATACCCAGATTGTGGGTATCAAGAAGTGTGGGCTATACACTGCCCTTTTTTCCATACAATTTTTGGTTGAAAAATGTTCTGTCTCCTACTTGCACTTCGAGGCACAAGTTAAGCTAGTTTCTGCCTCGAATATACAGAAACAGAATATCTGGCTTGGGATGTGCGATTGGAGGATATACCCAGATTGTGGGTATCAAGAAGTGTGGGCTATACACTGCCCTTTTTTCCATACATTTTTTGGTTGAAAAATTTTCTGTCTCCTACTTGCACTTCGAGGCACAAGTTAAGCTAATTTCTGCCTCGAATATACAGAAACAGAATATCTGGCTTGGGATGTGCGATTGGAGGATACACTCAGATTGTGGGTATCAAGAAGTGTGGGCTATACACTGCCCTTTTTTCATACATTTTTTGGTTGAAAAATTTTCTGTCTCTTGTTTGCATTTCAAAGCATCAGCTGAGCTAGTTTCTGCCTCTAATATACAGAAACAGAATATCTGGCTTGGGATGTGCGATTGGAGGATACACCCAGATAGTGGGTATCAAGAAGTGTGGGCTATACACTGCCCTTTTTTCCATACATTTTTTTGTTGAAAAATTTTCTGTCTCCTACTTGCACTTCGAGGCACAAGTTAAGCTAGTTTCTGCCTCAAATATACAGAAACAGAATATCAGGCTTGGGATGTGCGATTGGAGGATATACCCAGATTGTGGGTATCAAGAAGTGTAGGCTATACACTGCCCTTTTTTCATACATTTTTTGGTTGAAAAATTTTCTGTCTCCTACTTGCACTTCGAGGCACAAGTTAAGCTAGTTTCTGCCTCGAATATACAGAAACAGAATATCTGGCTTGGGATGTGCGATTGGAGGATACACCCAGATTGTGGGTATCAAGAAGTGTGGGCTATACACTGCCCTTTTTTCATACATTTTTTGGTTGAAAAATTTTCTGTCTCTTGTTTGCATTTCAAAGCATCAGCTGAGCTAGTTTCTGCCTCTAATATACAGAAACAGAATATCTGGCTTGGGATGTGCGATTGGAGGATACACCCAGATAGTGGTTATCAAGAAGTGTGGGCTATACACTGCCCTTTTTTCCATACATTTTTTGGTTGAAAAATTTTCTGTCTCCTACTTGCACTTCGAGGCACAAGTTAAGCTAGTTTCTGCCTCGAATATACAGAAACAGAATATCTGGCTTGGGATGTGCGATTGGAGGATATACCCAGATTGTGGGTATCAAGAAGTGTGGGCTATACACTGCCCTTTTTTCATACATGTTTTGGTTGAAAAATTTTCTGTCTCTTGTTTGCATTTCAAAGCATCAGCTGAGCTAGTTTCTGCCTCGAATATACAGAAACAGAATATCTGGCTTGGGATGTGCGATTTGAGGATATACCCAGATTGTGGGTATCAAGATGTGTGGGCTATACACTGCCCTTTTTTCCATACATTTTTTGGTTGAAAAAATTTCTGTCTCCTACTTGCACTTCGAGGCACAAGCTAAGTTAGTTTCTGCCTCGAATATACAGAAACAGAATATCTGGCTTGGGATGTGCGATTGGAGGATATACCCAGATTGTGGGTATCAAGAAGTGTGGGCTATACACTGCCCTTTTTTCCATACATTTTTTGGTTGAAAAAATTTCTGTCTCCTACTTGCACTTCGAGGCACAAGCTAAGTTAGTTTCTGCCTCGAATATACAGAAACAGAATATCTGGCTTGGGATGTGCGATTGGAGGATATACCCAGATTGTGGGTATCAAGAAGTGTGGGCTATACACCGCCCTTTTCTCATACATTTTTTGGTTGAAAAATTTTTAGTCTCATGCTAGCATTTCAAAGCATCAGCTAAGCTAGTTTCTGCCTCGAATATACAGAAACAGAATATGTGGCTTGGGATGTGCGATTGGAGGATATACCCAGATTTTGGGTATCAAGAAGTGTGGGCTATACACTGCCCTTTTTTCCCTACATTTTTTGGTTGAAAAATTTTTAGTCTCATGCTAGCATTTCAAAGCATCAGCTAAGCTAGTTTCTGCCTCGAATATACAGAAACAGAATATGTGGCTTGGGATGTGCGGTTGGAGGATATACCCAGATTGTGGGTATCAAGAAGTGTGGGCTATACACTGCCCTTTTTTCCATACATTTTTTGGTTGAAAAATTTTCTGTCTCCTGCTTGCACTTCGAGGCACAAGTTAAGCTAGTTTCTGCCTCAAATATACAGAAACACAATATCAGGCTTGGGATGTGCGATTGGAGGATATACCCAGATTGTGGGTATCAAGAAGTGTGGGCTATACACTGCCCTTTTTTCCATATATTTTTTGGTTGAAAAATTTTCTGTCTCCTACTTGCACTTCGAGGCACAAGTTAAGCTAGTTTCTGCCTCGAATATACAGAAACAGAATATCAGGCTTGGGATGTGCGATTGGAGGATATACCCAGATTGTGGGTATCAAGAAGTGTGGGCTATACACTGCCCTTTTTTCATACATTTTTTGATTGAAAAATTTTCTGTCTCTTGTTTGCATTTCAAAGCATCAGCTGAGCTAGTTTCTGCCTCTAATATACAGAAACAGAATATCTGGCTTGGGATGTGCGATTGGAGGATATACCCAGATTGTGGGTATCAAGAAGTGTGGGCTATACACTGCCCTTTTTTCCATACATTTTTTGATTGAAAAATTTTCTGTCTCCTACTTGCACTTCGAGGCACAAGTTAAGCTAGTTTCTGCCTCGAATATACAGAAACAGAATATCTGGCTTGGGATGTGCGATTGGAGGATATACCCAGATTGTGGGTATCAAGAATTGTGGGCTATACACTGCCCTTTTTTCCATACATTTTTTGGTTGAAAAATTTTCTGTCTCCTACTTGCACTTCGAGGCACAAGTTAAGCTAGTTTCTGCCTCGAATATACAGAAACAGAATATCTGGCTTGGGATGTGCGATTGGAGGATATACCCAGATTGTGGGTATCAAGAAGTGTGGGCTATACACTGCCCTTTTTTCATACATTTTTTGGTTGAAAAATTTTCTATCTCCTACTTGCACTTCGAGGCACAAGTTAAGCTAGTTTCTGCCTCGAATATACAGAAACAGAATATCTGGCTTGGGATGTGCGATTGGAGGATATACCCAGATTGTGGGTATCAAGAAGTGTGGGCTATACACTGCCCTTTTTTCCATACATTTTTTGGTTGAAAAATTTTCTGTCTCCTACTTGCACTTCGAGGCACAAGTTAAGCTAGTTTCTGCCTCGAATATACAGAAACAGAATATCTGGCTTGGGATGTGCGATTGGAGGATATACCCAGATTGTGGGTATCAAGAAGTGTGGGCTATACACTGCCCTTTTTTCATACATGTTTTGGTTGAAAAATTTTCTGTCTCCTACTTGCACTCCGAAGCACCAGCTAAGATAGTTTGCGCCTCGAATACACAGAAACAGAATATCTGGCTTGGGATGTGCGATTGGAGGATATACCCAGATTGTGGGTATCAAGAATTGTGGGCTATACACTGCCCTTTTTTTCATACATTTTTTGGTTGAAAAATTTTCTGTCTCCTACTTGCACTCCGAAGCACCAGCTAAGATAGTTTGCGCCTCGAATACACAGAAACAGAATATCTGGCTTGGGTGTGCGATTGGAGGATATACCCAGATTGTGGGTATCAAGAAGTGTGGGCTATACACTGCCCTTTTTTCCATACATTTTTTGGTTGAAAAAATTTCTGTCTCCTACTTGCACTTCGAGGCACAAGTTAAGCTAGTTTCTGCCTCGAATATACAGAAACAGAATATCTGGCTTGGGATGTGCGATTGGAGGATATACCCAGATTTTGGGTATCAAGAAGTGTGGGCTATACACTGCCCTTTTTTCCTTACATTTTTTGGTTGAAAAATTTTTAGTCTCATGCTAGCATTTCAAAGCATCAGCTAAGCTAGTTTCTGCCTCGAATATACAGAAACAGAATATGTGGCTTGGGATGTGCGATTGGAGGATATACCCAGATTGTGGGTATCAAGAAGTGTGGGCTATACACTGCCCTTTTTTCATACATTTTTTGGTTGAAAAATTTTCTATCTCCTACTTGCACTTCGAGGCACAAGTTAAGCTAGTTTCTGCCTCGAATATACAGAAACAGAATATCTGGCTTGGGATGTGCGATTGGAGGATATACCCAGATTTTGGGTATCAAGAAGTGTGGGCTATACACTGCCCTTTTTTCATACATTTTTTGGTTGAAAAATTTTCTATCTCCTACTTGCACTTCGAGGCACAAGTTAAGCTAGTTTCTGCCTCGAATATACAGAAACAGAATATCTGGCTTGGGATGTGCGATTGGAGGATATACCCAGATTTTGGGTATCAAGAAGTGTGGGCTATACACTGCCCTTTTTTCCATACATTTTTTGGTTGAAAAAATTTCTGTCTCCTACTTGCACTTCGAGGCACAAGCTAAGTTAGTTTCTGCCTCGAATATACAGAAACAGAATATCTGGCTTGGGATGTGCGATTTGAGGATATACCCAGATTGTGGGTATCAAGATGTGTGGGCTATACACTGCCCTTTTTTCATACATTTTTTGGTTGAAAAATTTTCTATCTCCTACTTGCACTTCGAGGCACAAGTTAAGCTAGTTTCTGCCTCGAATATACAGAAACAGAATATCTGGCTTGGGATGTGCGATTGGAGGATATACCCAGATTTTGGGTATCAAGAAGTGTGGGCTATACACTGCCCTTTTTTCATACATTTTTTGGTTGAAAAATTTTCTATCTCCTACTTGCACTTCGAGGCACACGTTAAGCTAGTTTCTGCCTCGAATATACAGAAACAGAATATCTGGCTTGGGATGTGCGATTGGAGGATATACCCAGATTGTGGGTATCAAGAAGTGTGGGCTATACACTGCCCTTTTTTCCATACATTTTTGGTTGAAAAATTTTCTGTCTCCTACTTGCACTCCGAAGCACCAGCTAAGTTAGTTTCTGCCTCGAATATACAGAAACAGAATATCTGGCTTGGGATGTGCGATTTGAGGATATACCCAGATTGTAGGTATCAAGAAGTGTGGGCTATACACTGCCCTTTTTTCCATACATTTTTTGGTTGAAAAATTTTCTGTCTCCTACTTGCACTCCGAGGCACCAGCTAAGCTAGTTTGCGTCTCGAATACACAGAAACAGAATATCTGGCTTGGGATGTGCGATTGAATGATATACCCAGATTGTGGGTATCAAGAAGTGTGGGCTATACACTGCCCTTTTTTCCATACATTTTTTGGTTGAAAAAATTTCTGTCTCCTACTTGCACTTCGAGGCACAAGCTAAGTTAGTTTCTGCCTCGAATATACAGAAACAGAATATCTGGCTTGGGATGTGCGATTTGAGGATATACCCAGATTGTGGGTATCAAGATGTGTGGGCTATACACTGGAATTTTTTCCATACATTTTTTGGTTGAAAAAATTTTTGTCTCCTACTTGCACTCCGAAGCACCAGCTAAGATAGTTTGCGCCTCGAATACACAGAAACAGAATATCTGGCTTGGGATGTGCGATTGGAGGATATACCCAGATTGTGGGTATCAAGAAGTGTGGGCTATACACTGCCCTTTTTTCCATACATTTTTTGGTTGAAAAAATTTCTGTCTCCTACTTGCACTTCGAGGCACAAGCTAAGTTAGTTTCTGCCTCGAATATACAGAAACAGAATATCTGGCTTGGGATGTGCGATTTGAGGATATACCCAGATTGTGGGTATCAAGATGTGTGGGCTATACACTGGCCTTTTTTCCATACATTTTTTGGTTGAAAAAATTTTTGTCTCCTACTTGCACTTCGAGGCACAAGCTAAGTTAGTTTCTGCCTCGAATATACAGAAACAGAATATCTGGCTTGGGATGTGCGATTGGAGGATATACCCAGATTGTGGGTATCAAGATGTGTGGGCTATACACTGCCCTTTTTTCCATACATTTTTTGGTTGAAAAAAGTTCTGTCTCCTACTTGCACTTCGAGGCACAAGCTAAGTTAGTTTCTGCCTCGAATATACAGAAACAGAATATCTGGCTTGGGATGTGCGATTGGAGGATATACCCAGATTGTGGGTATCAAGATGTGTGGGCTATACACTGCCCTTTTTTCCATACATTTTTTGGTTGAAAAAAGTTCTGTCTCCTACTTGCACTTCGAGGCACAAGCTAAGTTAGTTTCTGCCTCGAATATACAGAAACAGAATATCTGGCTTGGGATGTGCGATTGGAGGATATACCCAGATTGTGGGTATCAAGAATTGTGGGCTATACACTGCCCTTTTTTTCATACATTTTTTGGTTGAAAAATTTTCTGTCTCCTACTTGCACTCCGAAGCACCAGCTAAGATAGTTTGCGCCTCGAATACACAGAAACAGAATATCTGGCTTGGGTGTGCGATTGGAGGATATACCCAGATTGTGGGTATCAAGAAGTGTGGGCTATACACCGCCCTTTTTTCATACATTTTTTGGTTGAAAAATTTTTAGTCTCATGCTTGCATTTCAAAGCATCAGCTAATCTAGTTTCTGCCTCGAATATACAGAAACAGAATATCTGGCTTGGGTGTGCGATTGGAGGATATACCCAGATTGTGGGTATCAAGAAGTGTGGGCTATACACTGCCCTTTTTTCATACATTTTTTGGTTGAAAAATTTTCTATCTCCTACTTGCACTTCGAGGCACAAGTTAAGCTAGTTTCTGCCTCGAATATACAGAAACAGAATATCTGGCTTGGGATGTGCGATTGGAGGATATACCCAGATTGTGGGTATCAAGAAGTGTGGGCTATACACTGCACTTTTTTCATACATTTTTTGATTGAAAAATTTTCTGTCTCTTGTTTGCATTTCAAAGCATCAGCTGAGCTAGTTTCTGCCTCTAATATACAGAAACAGAATATCTGGCTTGGGATGTGCGATTGGAGGATATACCCAGATTGTGGGTATCAAGAAGTGTGGGCTATACACTGCCCTTTTTTCCATACACTTTTTGGTTGAAAAATTTTCTGTCTCCTACTTGCATTTCAAAGCATCAGCTAAGCTAGTTTCTGCCTCGAATATACTGAAACAGAATATCTGGCTTGGGATGTGGGATTGGAGGATATACCCAGATTGTGGGTATCAAGAAGTGTGGGCTATACACTGCCCTTTTTTCCATACATTTTTGGGTTGAAAAATTTTCTGTCTCCTACTTGCACTCCGAGGCACCAGCTAAGCTAGTTTGCGTCTCGAATACACAGAAACAGAATATCTGGCTTGGGATGTGCGATTGGAGGATATACCCAGATTGTGGGTATCAAGAAGTGTGGGCTATACACTGCCCTTTTTTCCATACATTTTTGGTTGAAAAATTTTCTGTCTCCTACTTGCACTCCGAAGCACCAGCTAAGATAGTTTGCGCCTCGAATACACAGAAACAGAATATCTGGCTTGGGATGTGCGATTGGAGGATATACCCAGATTGTGGGTATCAAGAAGTGTGGGCTATACACTGCCCTTTTTTCCATACATTTTTTGGTTGAAAAAAGTTCTGTCTCCTACTTGCACTTCGAGGCACAAGCTAAGTTAGTTTCTGCCTCGAATATACAGAAACAGAATATCTGGCTTGGGATGTGCGATTGGAGGATATACCCAGATTGTGGGTATCAAGAATTGTGGGCTATACACTGCCCTTTTTTTCATACATTTTTTGGTTGAAAAATTTCTGTCTCCTACTTGCACTTCGAGGCACAAGCTAAATTAGTTTCTGCCTCGAATATACAGAAACAGAATATCTGGCTTGGGATGTGCGATTGGAGGATATACCCAGATTGTGGGTATCAAGATGTGTGGGCTATACACTGCCCTTTTTTCCATACATTTTTTGGTTGAAAAATTTTCTGTCTCCTACTTGCACTTCGAGGCACAAGCTAAGTTAGTTTCTGCCTCGAATATACAGAAACAGAATATCTGGCTTGGGATGTGCGATTGGAGGATATACCCAGATTGTGGGTATCAAGAAGTGTGGGCTATACACTGCCCTTTTTTCCATACATTTTTTGGTTGAAAAAAGTTCTGTCTCCTACTTGCACTTCGAGGCACAAGCTAAGTTAGTTTCTGCCTCGAATATACAGAAACAGAATATCTGGCTTGGGATGTGCGATTGGAGGATATACCCAGATTGTGGGTATCAAGAATTGTGGGCTATACACTGCCCTTTTTTTCATACATTTTTTGGTTGAAAAATTTTCTGTCTCCTACTTGCACTCCGAAGCACCAGCTAAGATAGTTTGCGCCTCGAATACACAGAAACAGAATATCTGGCTTGGGTGTGCGATTGGAGGATATACCCAGATTGTGGGTATCAAGAAGTGTGGGCTATACACTGCCCTTTTTTCATACATTTTTTGGTTGAAAAATTTTCTATCTCCTACTTGCACTTCGAGGCACAAGTTAAGCTAGTTTCTGCCTCGAATATACAGAAACAGAATATCTGGCTTTGGATGTGCGATTGGAGGATATACCCAGATTTTGGGTATCAAGAAGTGTGGGCTATACACTGCCCTTTTTTCCTTACATTTTTTGGTTGAAAAATTTTTAGTCTCATGCTAGCATTTCAAAGCATCAGCTAAGCTAGTTTCTGCCTCGAATATACAGAAACAGAATATGTGGCTTGGGATGTGCGATTGGAGGATATACCCAGATTGTGGGTATCAAGAAGTGTGGGCTATACACTGCCCTTTTTTCATACATTTTTTGGTTGAAAAATTTTCTATCTCCTACTTGCACTTCGAGGCACAAGTTAAGCTAGTTTCTGCCTCGAATATACAGAAACAGAATATCTGGCTTTGGATGTGCGATTGGAGGATATACCCAGATTTTGGGTATCAAGAAGTGTGGGCTATACACTGCCCTTTTTTCCTTACATTTTTTGGTTGAAAAATTTTTAGTCTCATGCTAGCATTTCAAAGCATCAGCTAAGCTAGTTTCTGCCTCGAATATACAGAAACAGAATATGTGGCTTGGGATGTGCGATTGGAGGATATACCCAGATTGTGGGTATCAAGAAGTGTGGGCTATACACTGCCCTTTTTTCATACATTTTTTGGTTGAAAAATTTTCTATCTCCTACTTGCACTTCGAGGCACAAGTTAAGCTAGTTTCTGCCTCGAATATACAGAAACAGAATATCTGGCTTGGGATGTGCGATTGGATGATATACCCAGATTGTGGGTATCAAGAAGTGTGGGCTATACACTGCCCTTTTTTCCATACATTTTTTGGTTGAAAACTTTTCTGTCTCCTGCTTGCATTTCAAAGCATCAGCTAAGCTAGTTTCTGCCTCGAATATACTGAAACAGAATATCTGGCTTGGGATGTGCGATTGGAGGATATACCCAGATTGTGGGTATCAAGAAATGTGGGCTATACACTGCCCTTTTTTCCATACATTTTTGGGTTGAAAAATTTTCTGTCTCCTACTTGCATTTCAAAGCATCAGCTAAGCTAGTTTCTGCCTCGAATATACAGAAACAGAATATCTGGCTTGGGATGTGCGATTTGAGGATATACCCAGATTGTGGGTATCAAGAAGTGTGGGCTATACACTGCCCTTTTTTCCATACATTTTTTGGTTGAAAACTTTTCTGTCTCCTGCTTGCATTTCAAAGCATCAGCTAAGCTAGTTTCTGCCTCGAATATACAGAAACAGAATATCAGGCTTGGGATGTGCGATTGGAGGATATACCCAGATTGTGGGTATCAAGAAGTGTGGGCTATACACTGCCCTTTTTTCCATACATTTTTGGTTGAAAAATTTTCTGTCTCCTACTTGCACTCCGAAGCACCAGCTAAGATAGTTTGCGCCTCGAATACACAGAAACAGAATATCTGGCTTGGGATGTGCGATTGGAGGATATACCCAGATTGTGGGTATCAAGAAGTGTGGGCTATACACTGCCCTTTTTTCCATACATTTTTTGGTTGAAAAAATTTCTGTCTCCTACTTGCACTTCGAGGCACAAGCTAAGTTAGTTTCTGCCTCGAATATACAGAAACAGAATATCTGGCTTGGGATGTGCGATTTGAGGATATACCCAGATTGTGGGTATCAAGATGTGTGGGCTATACACTGCCCTTTTTTCCATACATTTTTTGGTTGAAAAAATTTCTGTCTCCTACTTGCACTTCGAGGCACAAGCTAAGTTAGTTTCTGCCTCGAATATACAGAAACAGAATATCTGGCTTGGGATGTGCGATTGGAGGATATACCCAGATTGTGGGTATCAAGAAGTGTGGGCTATACACTGCCCTTTTTTCCATACATTTTTTGGTTGAAAAAATTTCTGTCTCCTACTTGCACTTCGAGGCACAAGCTAAGTTAGTTTCTGCCTCGAATATACAGAAACAGAATATCTGGCTTGGGATGTGCGATTGGAGGATATACCCAGATTGTGGGTATCAAGAATTGTGGGCTATACACTGCCCTTTTTTTCATACATTTTTTGGTTGAAAAATTTTCTGTCTCCTACTTGCACTCCGAAGCACCAGCTAAGATAGTTTGCGCCTCGAATACACAGAAACAGAATATCTGGCTTGGGTGTGCGATTGGAGGATATACCCAGATTGTGGGTATCAAGAAGTGTGGGCTATACACCGCCCTTTTTTCATACATTTTTTGGTTGAAAAATTTTTAGTCTCATGCTTGCATTTCAAAGCATCAGCTAATCTAGTTTCTGCCTCGAATATACAGAAACAGAATATCTGGCTTGGGTGTGCGATTGGAGGATATACCCAGATTGTGGGTATCAAGTATTGTGGGCTATACACTGCCCTTTTTTCCATACATTTTTTGGTTGAAAAAATTTCTGTCTCCTACTTGCACTTCGAGGCACAAGCTAAGTTAGTTTCTGCCTCGAATATACAGAAACAGAATATCTGGCTTGGGATGTGCGATTGGAGGATATACCCAGATTGTGGGTATCAAGAATTGTGGGCTATACACTGCCCTTTTTTCATACATTTTTTGGTTGAAAAATTTTCTATCTCCTACTTGCACTTCGAGGCACAAGTTAAGCTAGTTTCTGCCTCGAATATACAGAAACAGAATATCTGGCTTGGGATGTGCGATTGGAGGATATACCCAGATTTTGGGTATCAAGAAGTGTGGGCTATACACTGCCCTTTTTTCATACATTTTTTGGTTGAAAAATTTTCTATCTCCTACTTGCACTTCGAGGCACAAGTTAAGCTAGTTTCTGCCTCGAATATACAGAAACAGAATATCTGGCTTGGGATGTGCGATTGGAGGATATACCCAGATTTTGGGTATCAAGAAGTGTGGGCTATACACTGCCCTTTTTTCCTTACATTTTTTGGTTGAAAAATTTTTAGTCTCATGCTAGCATTTCAAAGCATCAGCTAAGCTAGTTTCTGCCTCGAATATACAGAAACAGAATATGTGGCTTGGGATGTGCGATTGGAGGATATACCCAGATTGTGGGTATCAAGAAGTGTGGGCTATACACTGCCCTTTTTTCCATACATTTTTTGGTTGAAAAATTTTCTGTCTCCTGCTTGCACTTCGAGGCACAAGTTAAGCTAGTTTCTGCCTCAAATATACAGAAACACAATATCAGGCTTGGGATGTGCGATTGGAGGATATACCCAGATTGTGGGTATCAAGAAGTGTGGGCTATACACTGCCCTTTTTTCCATACATTTTTTGGTTGAAAAATTTTCTGTCTCCTACTTGCACTTCGAGGCACAAGTTAAGCTAGTTTCTGCCTCGAATATACAGAAACAGAATATCAGGCTTGGGATGTGCGATTGGAGGATATACCCAGATTGTGGGTATCAAGAAGTGTGGGCTATACACTGCCCTTTTTTCCATACATTTTTTGGTTGAAAAATTTTCTGTCTCCAACTTGCACTTCGAGGCACAAGTTAAGCTAGTTTCTGCCTCGAATATACAGAAACAGAATACCAGGCTTGGGATGTGCGATTGGAGGATATACCCAGATTGTGGGTATCAAGAAGTGTGGGCTATACACTGCCCTTTTTTCCATACATTTTTTGGTTGAAAAATTTTCTGTCTCCTACTTGCACTTCGAGGCACAAGTTAAGCTAGTTTCTGCCTCGAATATACAGAAACAGAATATCAGGCTTGGGATGTGCGATTGGAGGATATACCCAGATTGTGGGTATCAAGAAGTGTGGGCTATACACTGCCCTTTTTTCCATACATTTTTTGGTTGAAAAATTTTCTGTCTCCTACTTGCACTTCGAGGCACAAGTTAAGCTAGTTTCTGCCTCGAATATACAGAAACAGAATATCAGGCTTGGGATGTGCGATTGGAGGATATACCCAGATTGTGGGTATCAAGAAGTGTGGGCTATACACTGCCCTTTTTTCCATACATTTTTTGGTTGAAAAATTTTCTGTCTCCAACTTGCACTTCGAGGCACAAGTTAAGCTAGTTTCTGCCTCGAATATACAGAAACAGAATATCTGGCTTGGGATGTGCGATTGGAGGATATACCCAGATTGTGGGTATCAAGAATTGTGGGCTATACACTGCCCTTTTTTCATACATTTTTTGGTTGAAAAATTTTCTATCTCCTACTTGCACTTCGAGGCACAAGTTAAGCTAGTTTCTGCCTCGAATATACAGAAACAGAATATCTGGCTTGGGATGTGCGATTGGAGGATATACCCAGATTTTGGGTATCAAGAAGTGTGGGCTATACACTGCCCTTTTTTCATACATTTTTTGGTTGAAAAATTTTCTATCTCCTACTTGCACTTCGAGGCACAAGTTAAGCTAGTTTCTGCCTCGAATATACAGAAACAGAATATCTGGCTTGGGATGTGCGATTGGAGGATATACCCAGATTTTGGGTATCAAGAAGTGTGGGCTATACACTGCCCTTTTTTCCTTACATTTTTTGGTTGAAAAATTTTTAGTCTCATGCTAGCATTTCAAAGCATCAGCTAAGCTAGTTTCTGCCTCGAATATACAGAAACAGAATATGTGGCTTGGGATGTGCGATTGGAGGATATACCCAGATTGTGGGTATCAAGAAGTGTGGGCTATACACTGCCCTTTTTTCCATACATTTTTTGGTTGAAAAATTTTCTGTCTCCTGCTTGCACTTCGAGGCACAAGTTAAGCTAGTTTCTGCCTCAAATATACAGAAACACAATATCAGGCTTGGGATGTGCGATTGGAGGATATACCCAGATTGTGGGTATCAAGAAGTGTGGGCTATACACTGCCCTTTTTTCCATACATTTTTTGGTTGAAAAATTTTCTGTCTCCTACTTGCACTTCGAGGCACAAGTTAAGCTAGTTTCTGCCTCGAATATACAGAAACAGAATATCAGGCTTGGGATGTGCGATTGGAGGATATACCCAGATTGTGGGTATCAAGAAGTGTGGGCTATACACTGCCCTTTTTTCCATACATTTTTTGGTTGAAAAATTTTCTGTCTCCAACTTGCACTTCGAGGCACAAGTTAAGCTAGTTTCTGCCTCGAATATACAGAAACAGAATACCAGGCTTGGGATGTGCGATTGGAGGATATACCCAGATTGTGGGTATCAAGAAGTGTGGGCTATACACTGCCCTTTTTTCCATACATTTTTTGGTTGAAAAATTTTCTGTCTCCTACTTGCACTTCGAGGCACAAGTTAAGCTAGTTTCTGCCTCGAATATACAGAAACAGAATATCAGGCTTGGGATGTGCGATTGGAGGATATACCCAGATTGTGGGTATCAAGAAGTGTGGGCTATACACTGCCCTTTTTTCCATACATTTTTTGGTTGAAAAATTTTCTGTCTCCTACTTGCACTTCGAGGCACAAGTTAAGCTAGTTTCTGCCTCGAATATACAGAAACAGAATATCAGGCTTGGGATGTGCGATTGGAGGATATACCCAGATTGTGGGTATCAAGAAGTGTGGGCTATACACTGCCCTTTTTTCCATACATTTTTGGGTTGAAAAATTTTCTGTCTCCTACTTGCACTCCGAAGCACCAGCTAAGATAGTTTGCGCCTCGAATACACAGAAACAGAATATCTGGCTTGGGATGTGCGATTGGAGGATATACCCAGATTGTGGGTATCAAGAAGTGTGGGCTATACACTGCCCTTTTTTCCATACATTTTTGGGTTGAAAAATTTTCTGTCTCCTACTTGCACTCCGAGGCACCAGCTAAGCTAGTTTGCGTCTCGAATACACAGAAACAGAATATCTGGCTTGGGATGTGCGATTGGATGATATACCCAGATTGTGGGTATCAAGAAGTGTGGGCTATACACTGCCCTTTTTTCCATACATTTTTTGGTTGAAAAATTTTCTGTCTCCTACTTGCATTTCAAAGCATCAGCTAAGCTAGTTTCTGCCTCGAATATACAGAAACAGAATATCTGGCTTGGGATGTGCGATTTGAGGATATACCCAGATTGTGGGTATCAAGAAGTGTGGGCTATACACTGCCCTTTTTTCCATACATTTTTGGGTTGAAAAATTTTCTGTCTCCTACTTGCATTTCAAAGCATCAGCTAAGCTAGTTTCTGCCTCGAATATACAGAAACAGAATATCTGGCTTGGGATGTGCGATTTGAGGATATACCCAGATTGTGGGTATCAAAAAGTGTGCGCTATACACTGCCCTTTTTTCCATACATTTTTTGGTTGAAAACTTTTCTGTCTCCTGCTTGCATTTCAAAGCATCAGCTAAGCTAGTTTCTGCCTCGAATATACAGAAACAGAATATCTGGCTTGGGATGTGCGATTTGAGGATATACCCAGATTGTGGGTATCAAGAAGTGTGGGCTATACACTGCCCTTTTTTCCATACATTTTTTGGTTGAAAAAATTTCTGTCTCCTACTTGCACTTCGAGGCACAAGCTAAGCTAGTTTCTGCCTCGAATATACAGAAACAGAATATCTGGCTTGGGATGTGCGATTTGAGGATATACCGAGATTGTGTGTATCAAGAAGTGTGGGCTATACACTGCCCTTTTTTCCATACATTTTTTGGTTGAAAACCTTTCTGTCTCCTGCTTGCATTTCAAAGCATCAGCTAAGCTACTTTCTGCCTCGAATATACAGAAACAGAATATCTGGCTTGGGATGTGCGATTTGAGGATATACCCAGATTGTGGGTATCAAGATGTGTGGGCTATACACTGCCCTTTTTTCCATACATTTTTTGGTTGAAAACTTTTCTGTCTCCTGCTTGCATTTCAAAGCATCAGCTAAGCTACTTTCTGCCTCGAATATACAGAAACAGAATATCTGGCTTGGGATGTGCGATTTGAGGATATACCGAGATTGTGTGTATCAAGAAGTGTGGGCTATACACTGCCCTTTTTTCCATACATTTTTTGGTTGAAAACTTTTCTGTCTCCTGCTTGCATTTCAAAGCATCAGCTAAGCTAGTTTCTGCCTCGAATATACAGAAACAGAATATCTGGCTTGGGATGTGCGATTTGAGGATATACCCAGATTGTGGGTATCAAAAAGTGTGCGCTATACACTGCCCTTTTTTCCATACATTTTTTGGTTGAAAACTTTTCTGTCTCCTGCTTGCATTTCAAAGCATCAGCTAAGCTAGTTTCTGCCTCGAATATACAGAAACAGAATATCTGGCTTGGGATGTGCGATTGGAGGATATACCCAGATTGTGGGTATCAAGAATTGTGGGCTATACACTGCCCTTTTTTTCATACATTTTTTGGTTGAAAAATTTTCTGTCTCCTACTTGCACTCCGAAGCACCAGCTAAGATAGTTTGCGCCTCGAATACACAGAAACAGAATATCTGGCTTGGGTGTGCGATTGGAGGATATACCCAGATTGTGGGTATCAAGAAGTGTGGGCTATACACCGCCCTTTTTTCATACATTTTTTGGTTGAAAAATTTTTAGTCTCATGCTTGCATTTCAAAGCATCAGCTAAGCTAGTTTCTGCCTCGAATATACAGAAACAGAATATCGGGCTTGGGATGTGCGATTGGAGGATATACCCAGATTGTGGGTATCAAGAATTGTGGGCTATACACTGCCCTTTTTTTGATACATTTTTTGGTTGAAAAATTTTCTGTCTCCTACTTGCACTCCGAAGCACCAGCTAAGATAGTTTGCGCCTCGAATACACAGAAACAGAATATCTGGCTTGGGTGTGCGATTGGAGGATATACCCAGATTGTGGGTATCAAGAAGTGTGGGCTATACACTGCCCTTTTTTTCACATATTTTTTTGATGAAAAATTTTCTGTCTCCTACTTGCACTCCGAGGCACCAGCTAAGCTAGTTTGCGCCTCGAATACACAGGAACAGAATATCTGGCTTGGGTGTGCGAATAGAGGATATACCCAGATTGTGGGTATCAAGAAGTGTGGGCTATACACTGCCCTTTTTTCCATACATTTTTTGGCTGAAAAATTTTCTGTCTCCTACTTGCACTTCGAAGCACCAGCTAAGATAGTTTGCGCCTCGAATACACAGAAACAGAATATCTGGCTTGGGTGTGCGATTGGAGGATATACCCAGATTGTGGGTATCAAGAATTGTGGGCTATACACTGCCCTTTTTTCCATACATTTTTTGGTTGAAAAATTTTCTGTCTCCTGCTTGCATTTCAAAGCATCAGCTAAGCTAGTTTCTGCCTCGAATATACAGAAACAGAATATCTGGCTTGGGATGTGCGATTGGAGGATATACCGAGATTGTGTGTATCAAGTATTGTGGGCTATACACTGCCCTTTTTTCCATACATTTTTTGGTTGAAAAATTTTCTGTCTCCTACTTGCACTTCGAAGCACCAGCTAAGATAGTTTGCGCCTCGAATACACAGAAACAGAATATCTGGCTTTAGATATGCGATTGGAGGATATACCCAGATTGTGGGTATCAAGAATTGTGGGCTATACACTGCCCTTTTTTTCATACATTTTTTGGTTGAAAATATTTCTGTCTCCTACTTGCACTTCGAGGCACAAGCTAACATAGTTTGCGCCTCGAATACACAGAAACAAAATATCTGGCTTTAGATATGCGAATAGAGGATATACCCAGATTGTGGGTATCAAGAAGTGTGGGCTATACACTGCCCTTTTTTCCATACATTTTTCGGTTGAAAACTTTTCTGTCTCCTGCTTGCATTTCAAAGCATCAGCTAAGCTAGTTTCTGCCTCGAATATACAGAAACAGAATATCTGGCTTGGGATGTGCGATTGGAGGATATACCGAGATTGTGTGTATCAAGAATTGTGGGCTATACACTGCCCTTTTTTTCATACATTTTTTGGTTGAAAAATTTTCTGTCTCCTGCTTGCATTTCAAAGCATCAGCTAAGCTAGTTTCTGCCTCGAATATACAGAAACAGAATATCTGGCTTGAGATATGCGATTTGAGGATATACCGAGATTGTGTGTATCAAGAAGTGTGGGCTATACACTGCCCTTTTTTCCATACATTTTTTGGTTGAAAAATTTTCTGTCTCCTACTTGCACTCCGAGGCACCAGCTAAGATAGTTTGCGCCTCGAATACACAGAAACAAAATATCTGGCTTTAGATATGCGAATAGAGGATATACCCAGATTGTGGGTATCAAGAATTGTGGGCTATACACTGCCCTTTTTTCCATACATTTTTTGGTTGAAAAATTTTCTGTCTCCTGCTTGCATTTCAAAGCATCAGCTAAGCTAGTTTCTGCCTCGAATATACAGAAACAGAATATCTGGCTTGGGATGTGCGATTGGAGGATATACCGAGATTGTGTGTATCAAGAAGTGTGGGCTATACACTGCCCTTTTTTTCATACATTTTTTGGTTGAAAAATTTTCTGTCTCCTACTTGCACTCCGAGGCACCAGCTAAGATAGTTTGCGCCTCGAATATACAGAAACAGAATATCTGGCTTGGGTGTGCGATTGGAGGATATACCCAGATTGTGGGTATCAAGATGTGTGGGCTATACACTGCCCTTTTTTCCATACATTTTTTGGTTGAAAAATTTTCTGTCTCCTACTTGCACTCCGAGGCACCAGCTAAGATAGTTTGCGCCTCGAATACACAGAAACAAAATATCTGGCTTTAGATATGTATGCTATTGGAGGATATACCCAGATTGTGGGTATCAAGAATTGTGGGCTATACACTGCCCTTTTTTCCATACATTTTTTGGTTGAAAATTTTCTGTCTCCTACTTGCACTTCGAAGCACCAGCTAAGATAGTTTCCGCCTCGAATACACAGAAACAGAATATCTGGCTTGGGTGTGCGATTGGAGGATATACCCAGATTGTGTGTATCAAGAATTGTGGGCTATACACTGCCCTTTTTTCCATACATTTTTTGGTTGAAAAATTTTCTGTCTCCTACTTGCACTTCGAAGCACCAGCTAAGATAGTTTGCGCCTCGAATACACAGAAACAGAATATCTGGCTTTAGATATGCTATTGGAGGATATACCCAGATTGTGGGTATCAAGAATTGTGGGCTATACACTGCCCTTTTTTCCATACATTTTTTGGTTGAAAAATTTTCTGTCTCCTACTTGCACTTCGAAGCACCAGCTAAGATAGTTTGCGCCTCGAATACACAGAAACAGAATATCTGGCTTTAGATATGCGATAGGAGGATATACCCAGATTGTGGGTATCAAGAATTGTGGGCTATACACTGCCCTTTTTTCCATACATTTTTTGGTTGAAAAATTTTCTGTCTCCTACTTGCACTCCGAGGCACCAGCTAAGCTAGTTTGCGCCTCGAATACACAGAAACAGAATATCTGGCTTGAGATATGCGAATAGAGGATATACCCAGATTGTGGGTATCAAGAATTGTGGGCTATATATACACTGCCCTTTTTTTTATACATTTTTTGGTTGAAAAATTTTCTGTCTCCTACTTGCACTTCGAAGCACCAGCTAAGATAGTTTGCGCCTCGAATACACAGAAACAGAATATCTGGCTTTAGATATGCGATTGGAGGATATACCCAGATTGTGGGTATCAAGAATTGTGGGCTATACACTGCCCTTTTTTCCATACATTTTTTGGTTGAAAAATTTTCTGTCTCCTGCTTGCATTTCAAAGCATCAGCTAAGCTAGTTTCTGCCTCGAATATACAGAAACAGAATATCTGGCTTGGGATGTGCGATTGGAGGATATACCGAGATTGTGTGTATCAAGTATTGTGGGCTATACACTGCCCTTTTTTCCATACATTTTTTGGTTGAAAAATTTTCTGTCTCCTACTTGCACTTCGAAGCACCAGCTAAGATAGTTTGCGCCTCGAATACACAGAAACAGAATATCTGGCTTTAGATATGCGATTGGAGGATATACCCAGATTGTGGGTATCAAGAATTGTGGGCTATACACTGCCCTTTTTTCCATACATTTTTTGGTTGAAAAATTTTCTGTCTCCTGCTTGCATTTCAAAGCATCAGCTAAGCTAGTTTCTGCCTCGAATATACAGAAACAGAATATCTGGCTTGGGATGTGCGATTGGAGGATATACCGAGATTGTGTGTATCAAGAAGTGTGGGCTATACACTGCCCTTTTTTTCATACATTTTTTGGTTGAAAAATTTTCTGTCTCCTGCTTGCATTTCAAAGCATCAGCTAAGCAAGTTTCTGCCTCGAATACACAGAAACAGAATATCTGGCTTTAGATATGCGATAGGAGGATATACCCAGATTGTGGGTATCAAGAATTGTGGGCTATACACTGCCCTTTTTTCCATACATTTTTTGGTTGAAAAATTTTCTGTCTCCTACTTGCACTCCGAGGCACCAGCTAAGCTAGTTTGCGCCTCGAATACACAGAAACAGAATATCTGGCTTGAGATATGCGAATAGAGGATATACCCAGATTGTGGGTATCAAGAATTGTGGGCTATACACTGCCCTTTTTTCCATACATTTTTTGGTTGAAAAATTTTCTGTCTCCTACTTGCACTTCGAAGCACCAGCTAAGATAGTTTGCGCCTCGAATACACAGAAACAGAATATCTGGCTTTAGATATGCGATTGGAGGATATACCCAGATTGTGGGTATCAAGAATTGTGGGCTATACACTGCCCTTTTTTTCATACATTTTTTGGTTGAAAAATTTTCTGTCTCCTACTTGCACTCCGAGGCACCAGCTAAGATAGTTTGCGCCTCGAATACACAGAAACAGAATATCTGGCTTTAGATATGCGATTGGAGGATATACCCAGATTGTGGGTATCAAGAAGTGTGGGCTATACACCGCCCTTTTTTCATACATTTTTTGGTTGAAAAATTTTCTGTCTCCTACTTGCACTCCGAGGCACCAGTTAAGATAGTTTGCGCCTCGAATACACAGAAACAGAATATCTGGCTTTAGATATGCGATTGGAGGATATACCCAGATTGTGGGTATCAAGAAGTGTGGGCTATACACCGCCCTTTTTTCATACATTTTTTAGTTGAAAAATTTTCTGTCTCCTACTTGCACTTCGAAGCACCAGCTAAGATAATTTGCGCCTCGAATACACAGAAACAGAATATCTGGCTTTAGATATGTATGCTATTGGAGGATATACCCAGATTGTGGGTATCAAGAATTGTGGGCTATACACTGCCCTTTTTTCCATACATTTTTTGGTTGAAAATTTTCTGTCTCCTACTTGCACTTCGAAGCACCAGCTAAGATAGTTTCCGCCTCGAATACACAGAAACAGAATATCTGGCTTGGGTGTGCGATTGGAGGATATACCCAGATTGTGTGTATCAAGAATTGTGGGCTATACACTGCCCTTTTTTCCATACATTTTTTGGTTGAAAAATTTTCTGTCTCCTACTTGCACTTCGAAGCACCAGCTAAGATAGTTTGCGCCTCGAATACACAGAAACAGAATATCTGGCTTTAGATATGCTATTGGAGGATATACCCAGATTGTGGGTATCAAGAATTGTGGGCTATACACTGCCCTTTTTTCCATACATTTTTTGGTTGAAAAATTTTCTGTCTCCTACTTGCACTTCGAAGCACCAGCTAAGATAGTTTGCGCCTCGAATACACAGAAACAGAATATCTGGCTTTAGATATGCTATTGGAGGATATACCCAGATTGTGGGTATCAAGAATTGTGGGCTATACACTGCCCTTTTTTCCATACATTTTTTGGTTGAAAAATTTTCTGTCTCCTACTTGCACTTCGAAGCACCAGCTAAGATAGTTTGCGCCTCGAATACACAGAAACAGAATATCTGGCTTTAGATATGCGATAGGAGGATATACCCAGATTGTGGGTATCAAGAATTGTGGGCTATACACTGCCCTTTTTTCCATACATTTTTTGGTTGTAAGTTTTCTGTCTCCTACTTGCACTTCGAAGCACCAGCTAAGATAGTTTGCGCCTCGAATACACAGAAACAGAATATCTGGCTTGGGTGTGCGATTGGAGGATATACCCAGATTGTGGGTATCAAGAATTGTGGGCTATACACTGCCCTTTTTTCCATACATTTTTTGGTTGTAAGTTTTCTGTCTCCTACTTGCACTTCGAAGCACCAGCTAAGATAGTTTGCGCCTCGAATACACAGAAACAGAATATCTGGCTTGGGTGTGCGATTGGAGGATATACCCAGATTGTGGGTATCAAGAATTGTGGGCTATACACTGCCCTTTTTTCCATACATTTTTTGGTTGAAAAATTTTCTGTCTCCTACTTGCACTCCGAGGCACCAGCTAAGATAGTTTGCGCCTCGAATACACAGAAACAGAATATCTGGCTTGAGATATGCGAATAGAGGATATACCCAGATTGTGGGTATCAAGAATTGTGGGCTATACACTGCCCTTTTTTCCATACATTTTTTGGTTGAAAAATTTTCTGTCTCCTACTTGCACTTCGACGCACCAGCTAAGATAGTTTGCGCCTCGAATACACAGAAACAGAATATCTGGCTTTAGATATGCTATTGGAGGATATACCCAGATTGTGGGTATCAAGAATTGTGGGCTATACACTGCCCTTTTTTCCATACATTTTTTGATTGAAAAGTTTTCTGTCTCCTACTTGCACTCCGAGGCACCAGCTAAGATAGTTTGCGCCTCGAATACACAGAAACAGAATATCTGGCTCGGGATGTGCCATTGGAGGATATACCCAGATTGTGGGTATCAAGAATTGTGGGCTATACACTGCCCTTTTTTCCATACATTTTTTGGTTGACAAATTTTCTGTCTCCTACTTGCACTCCGAGGCACCAGCTAAGATAGTTTGCGCCTCGAATACACAGAAACAGAATATCTGGCTTTAGATATGCTATTGGAGGATATACCCAGATTGTGGGTATCAAGAATTGTGGGCTATACACTGCCCTTTTTTCCATACATTTTTTGGTTGAAAAATTTTCTGTCTCCTACTTGCACTTCGAAGCACCAGCTAAGATAGTTTGCGCCTCGAATACACAGAAACAGAATATCTGGCTTTAGATATGCTATTGGAGGATATACCCAGATTGTGGGTATCAAGAATTGTGGGCTATACACTGCCCTTTTTTCCATACATTTTTTGGTTGAAAAATTTTCTGTCTCCTACTTGCACTTCGAAGCACCAGCTAAGATAGTTTGCGCCTCGAATACACAGAAACAGAATATCTGGCTTGGGTGTGCGATTGGAGGATATACCCAGATTGTGTGTATCTAGAATTGTGGGCTATACACTGCCCTTTTTTCCATACATTTTTTGGTTGAAAAATTTTCTGTCTCCTACTTGCACTTCGAAGCACCAGCTAAGATAGTTTGCGCCTCGAATACAGAGAAACATAATATCTGGCTTTAGATATGCGATTGGAGGATATACCCAGATTGTGGGTATCAAGAAGTGTGGGCTATACACTGCCCTTTTTTCCATACATTTTTTGGTTGAAAAATTTTCTGTCTCCTACTTGCACTCCGAGGCACCAGCTAAGCTAGTTTCTGCCTCGAATATACAGAAACAGAATATCTGGCTTGAGATATGCGAATAGAGGATATACCCAGATTGTGGGTATCAAGAACTGTGGGCTTTACACTGCATCTGTGTTCTGCATTTGATTTGGCCCCTTCGCCATGTTAGCCAAGTTTTTGGCGCAACATAGACTAAGCCGCTTTGGAGGAGCACGCAACTGGCTTGAATCAAAGTTAGTCGCCGTCTCTCAATGATTGAACTGGAGAGCGGTTGAGTTCCCGCCATCCATGCAAACAGTTTTATTCCATTTCTTCTCGCAGAACACCTCGGAGTTTATTCTAAAACACTGGAGACTACTACGGTTTTTTTTTTACCAACTCGTCGAGGTGTGTTTTTTTTATTCGATCTTTGCTTGGTATAAGCAGGTGAAGTCCTCTACGAGTGCTTGTATTGAATTCGCTTGTGAGGAGAACTAGTCTGCTGACATGCCCATCAATAATCCAGTCCCAAGCAGTAAGACTTATTACATTAGTGATGAACGGCCTCTGTCTCCGTCTGTCTGTTGTCATCATTTATAGCGTCCTGTTCCGACATTGTCACAGAGGGTCAGTCTTCACAATCCCTTAGCTAAAAGCTAAAATTTATTTAGAAAAGAAATTAAAACTAAAACAATTTACTACTAGCCACCACTTAGCCTTTTATTCTAAAAATAAAGTGAAAACTATTTAAACAAAAAAGTATTAATAAGGTTAAGCGCAGTAACCCCTTTTAGTTTTAGTTTCTTTTTATGAATCTCAGCTTCTAAGGTCCAAAACGCTGCGGTCCATCAGGTCTCACCTGACGTCCGTAATGATGCAGCTGTCTTGTAATTACCTATCAAAATATTTGGTTTCACCTTTGTGGTTAAAAAACAATAATTTCTTTCGTAAAAATACGGTCTGCTTTGTGGAATTCAAAGGTGACCCGACCATATGGAACTCATAGCCCAGCTTCTCACAACGATTTGTGTGTGTTATATTCTCTGAACGAATGGAAGCAGTTGGTATGTTCAAAGGATAATGTTTTATCATGAAACTAATACTCTCGGATGTTTGTCAGACGCTCGCGGAGGGTGGGATAGCGAAACAACTTTTGGCCTTGTCTGGGAACTGACATTCTAACACCTCGCTCAGTACTCTGTATCCTCCCCACGCTGTCAAGGATATCCTGGATTAAACAGTTTCTTAGAGAGCAAAGCCATTGCTTCCTTTATTAGCATGTTGACCACAAACCTGGAAAATAAAAGTTAAAAAAAGCAGCAAATAAAACTAAGACTGTCCCAGCCAGTTTGATCGATATTGGAGGTAAACCATGTATTTCCCGTTGTCTGTTGTAGCAGGTTACAACTATATCTTCACGGTTTAACCGCAAAGATGTTCATTTAGTGGCAATTTAAGTCATATGCATGTGCATGACATTCTATACGCCACGCTATCCTGTGCTTACTCTGGCTATTTCCAAATGGGGAACATATACACTTTAATGTTCTTTTGATGGCAGACAAAATGCCGAAGCACCAGTCAGATGACGGCATTACTTGAGCTCTGCAGTCGTAAATTTCAAGTAAAATGGTGGGTATATCCGTATCCTTATGGTAAAAATAAACGTAGATACGAGTATGTGAATCAACAACCTTTGAATGACAAACATGTGTTTGCATGCTAGGAACGCTAAATACTCGTTACACCGCTTTGACGTTGTGTTGCATGTTGCTTATTATTTGGTAAACGTTAATACAAATCACCGATACCAATTTAATATGGGAAAAGGAATCCATATGTTGGTCTTTTTTTTGTAAAACTTATGGAAGTCTCTAGGTGTGGGGAATGGGTTTTATGCGCGATTTCGCGTATTGAACTCAGTGTAGTCATGCACCTTAACTAAGCAGACTGACTTAAACAATTTAAAGTGAATGAGGATTTGCAGAGGACCAATGGACAAGACCTACTTTTAGAATTTGTTTTCCAAATATTACACCATTAGTACATGTAAAAAAAAAACCACTATCCAATAGGCCGCGTTAGCCATTTTTCATTTGATTATCGTCTGACTTCCGAAAGAATTCATTCGTTGTTCGAAAAATGGTTTCGTTAGATTAGGCTCGTTGCCAAGATGCATACATACACATTAAGACCAGATACCATGTACCATTGCACTTTGGGAATTTTCGGAAACGTCATCTGCATCAAATTGCTTTCGCAGGATTGTCGAAAACGCAAGTTGGCAAAGTCATATCTTCGAAATCATCATTAGAGTAGAGCTCCATTAGCACATTGTTCGACATGACAGTTTGCTTTGAGTCAGACGTCATTTGGGTGTCATTTGCCGTGCAGTAGAACAGCCAATAAACCGCAACATAAGCCAGCAGCATAAAATGACAGTTGCAACTTACAAACATGATGGCCGACTGACTTGTGTCATGCATTGACGGTCATTTGCAAAACATGTGACATTTTTTTTACGTTTTTGACCAGAGTATTTTATGAAGCTTAGGATTGTCATGATGTCCGAAGGCTAGGTTCGATGGGATCTTTGAGGAATGGAGTCTTTAAATGGGGCAGATCCCGGCAGGTAAAGGACGGTTTTTAAAAAAACCGCTTAGCCTTATAGCATCTTGGCAGTGTTCCGTGCACTTACCATGGCCTGATCCAGCCGATATTAAATTTTCAGATCTAAGACACTTCGAGTCACTTCCTCATCTGGGGTTGGTCCTGCTGAAAGGGTTTGGTGTCAGTTGATGTTCAAATGTTTAGACAGTCATACCCACGTTTTGGCATTTAAGTAGAATTTTTAGAAAAATTCTGTGGACAAGGAGATTCAATGACGAACTGTACTGTGACATCGGCCTAACCAGAAGCTACTCATAAGTCGTCTAAGATAAGAAGGAGATGTATCGAATCCAGAAGAACAATGTAGAAAGGAACATCAACTGATTTCGAGGATACAACTTGAGGGAGTGACATACATATCTAAGGACAGAGTTAAGAAGAAAGTCTTCTTGTTATAACTTCCTAAGTAAGTGAGTAAGATGCTCATTCCGATTATTTATTTACTTACTTAACGAGCTCTCGACCCGGGAAGACTCTCTGCTTGAGAGACGGCATCCTTCCACTTTCTTCGATCCCGGGCGCGCTTCTTCCAGTTTTCCAGACTAAGCCGTCTGGCATCCACGATAGTTTGATCCATAAAACGCAAGCTCGGCCTTCTTTGTCGTTTCGAACCTGGGGTCTATGATTCGAAGATCCTTTTTGCTGGAGCATTATTGTCCATTCGCACGATGTGGTCGAGCCACAGACTTTCCTTTAAGTAACTGCCTGTCACATGTCAACTTTGCAAATGTAAAGAATTAAAGTAACGTTGATACACCTATTGGTGGTAGTCCTGTTGAAACTTGTACTGAAGCTTACCCATCAAAATCTGTCCTTTTAGAAAGTAGGTAGGTGTACATTCACTCGTTTGTCAATCGTTCACTTATTGTTATCAATCTTAAACAACCTTGTGCGATAAATATATTCAATTCAAATATAATCGTAACGCCAACACCTCATTAGCACTATTCCGTGACTTATTGTTATATATCGACACTAACTCCAGGGTAGCATAAGATTTTCAGCTACAAACTTATGTAAGGGGTTCTTTGATCTACATATGTACGAATTTTCATTTAACGTCTGTTTCAGTGGCACAAAGAACCATGAAATTAAAGGTGACGGCGGCGATTGGCGCTCGCGCCAAAAGTGTTTCCACCCCAATCATTCGTGGCAAGGCAACACAACAACATTCACATCACGCAAACAAGACAATTCTAAAGTCTGTTTCGATGTTTTTGGCCTGCGGTAAACGAAACAGTCATCATTCAAGGAGCACCCAAGGATCCACAAAGAAGCGTGTACGTAAAATGGACGAAAGCAAATCGAATCCGAAATTACTGGAAAGTTTACGAAGGAAAACTCGTTTCACTAAGTATGTATCGTAATTATAAAGTTTTAATTATTTTTTTCCCCCTTGTTACGTGTCCTTAAAGTGCAAAGTGTTATATCGATAAATTGTTATAGTTGGGCCATTTAAATTTTATTTTAGGGACGAAATTGATGCCTTGTACAGGATTTACAAGAAATTGGTTTCAAATTGTCAATATGCTGCAAAGGCGCTGGCAACTAATACTTCCAGCTCGGTTATTGCTAAGCCCCATGCAGCCGTTGAGGTGAGTAGCTTCCGTTTAAAATTGAGTGAATAAATTGTGATAGTGAATCAAAGAAAATTCTAAGGATATTCGTCCTTTTTGTAAGAGTTGAATGGCTGTAGTAGAAGGATATACAATAAATTATATCAAATTCGGAAAAAGGACTCTATTTTGTCACCCTTGTCGACAGCACTCCTTGAGGAGTCCCACAGAAAATTAACAAAAAAATTAATAAAAATTAAATTTCAAAAGTTTTGCTCCCAACTTGGAGGGCCGGTTCCATTTAATACCCCTAGGACACGGGGCCGGATATTTTGGAGTCAGTATTCTGCTTCGGTGGTGCGAGCGCTGCCGTTCCTCCGTTAAGGGTTCTTCTGCCCCGAACTCTTTTCCAATAGCCTGGCACAGTATTAGAGATCTCTATAGACCTGGGGTTCAAATAAGTCGAAGAAGCTCATATGGGGAAAAATACTAATAGCCCGACCTGACTGGTAGCCCGAACTGGTAGACGCCACCGTTGATTCCATTCAGGGAGTTCGTCCGCTGCCTGCCGCTTGTATCAAGAGGAAGTGCTTTAGTGAGAAAGCAGTCCTACTCCCTCTCTTGTTCGCGAACGACCTTCCAAAGGGGTTGGTTACCCAATTTCCAGTCGAGGAACTAGGTACCCAGCAGCCACCAAGTGTGTAGAGTAGGAGTTGGTAGTGAGAGGCTTCGTGTGAACGCTTGTGCTATCATATGCTCGCATCACTACCCTTCGGCTACTAGGGTAGTTTAGTCCTTATTTTTAATAAATTTCCGAAATTTTTGGACCAGCTTCCATCATTGCTTTTACTGCCTCACCTGTCACTTTTTTGGAGCTATTGTCTAGAATTTTTCGAATTCCTCCATGGTGTTGACTGTTTTCTTTGGTGGACCTTAATTCTGTTTTGACCAGGGCCTAATATCTTTTAATTGATCCAAGTTCTGGCGAACTCGAAGGATTGGCTTCCCTAGGCACCACCGAAACGTTGTTTTGCTGATACCAATCCATCGCCTTCGCCATACCATGTTAGCCTTATCGAATATTTTTGAGATTTCTGGATAAGCCCAGGGAGCATGTAGGCGTGTTGTTATTTGACTCTTTTGTCATGGATCCAGTTCTTTACAGTGCCTATATATTCTTCTCAATAATGGAGGTTCCTTTACGCTTTCTACCTGCAGTTTGTTGTACTGCACATATGTTTGGTATTGTTTAAGAAACGAATCCTTATACTTCCTTATCCTTATCCTTATATTCTAAGGTAGATAAATGTACATAAGTTTACCTACCTAAACAAAGCAGGCTGGGTGAGCTTAGACCTATATGTACATACCATCTTCATAAGGACTATTCTGCTCAAGAACTCAAGGAGGCTACGGGGTGAAGTATAGTTTCCGCACCTTCCTTCATGCCACTTCTACGGAAGTTATTTGCGAATAGTCCCAGCTTATAGTACTCTATGACTCTTATTAAGCCATTTTCGAAAGAGAGAGGCGGAAATTTAGAACGTCTTAGAGTAGACTATGAACAATTCTAAGTAGGGCTTGACTTTCGTCGCGGCTTGGCTATTAGTAAAAATGGTAGTATCCCGATTAGATATTACACATGAATTCGGCTTGGAAGAAGCTATACTGATTCGAATAGCAGCATGAGATACTTATATTTAGATCGATGAAGAAGACTCCCGATTCTACTTTTGATCCATTGGCGTAGAAGTATACGGATTCCATGTTTTCTAAGCCCAGATCATTCTAGCAATCAACTCTTGGGAGAAGTTGTGTAAGTTCGTTATCAGTGTTTTCCGGAACAACTTCAAGATCGTTAAAACAAAAGAGTGTCCAATACCCAAACTAGACCAACGAACTGCTGATGGAGTTGCTGTCCAATTTGTTTGAATGCAACTAGCCTCACTATCGTCATCATCATTAATAGCCAGGCAGGTCTTAGAGTCTTACTTCCCCGAATCTAAGCTAGTTAGGATTTGCTGCACAAAGCTCAGAGCATTAGGTTCGAATATGACGGGTACATGGACACAGATCTACAGAGGATATCGAACGTAAGGGTATATTTTGGCCAACACAATAGCAGGACTCCCAGAAACTGATATATTTGAACGCATAATACAACCAATGATAAAATTTAGAAGGGCATATGTTTTCAAAGGTCTTATGGCCTAATTTAGATCGAATAGCATAGGAATACCTACTCCTTGTCCATTGCCTTCTGAAGATTCACCCTATAAGATTAGGATTATCGAACACGGACACTTCTGTGTCTATATTGCGATGACCTATGTACATACATGTCTCAGAGGATATTAGTCATCTACTCTGCGAATGTCAAGCCATTTTTTAGAGCAGAGGAGGTTGGTTCCTTGAACCGTGTTGGTGCCATATTCAGGTTCTATTGGGATATACGTTGGATGGATGAATTGGTTTAAAAGTCTTGCTGTGAAAGGTTTCTTGAGATCACGATAGGTCCACTATAATGGGGTGCTTATGATGAACTCATAGCCCTACCTTATCCATACCTAGTTAAACTCTTTAGAAAAACGAAGAATAAGTTAATTGGCCGAAAGTGTGAGGCAATACCACTTTCCGGAGTCAGAACATCACTTCTACACCACCGAAACGATTATTTAAACACGGCTTAATCCTGTAAGCTTAGTCTAAAAGCCACTTATGTATGGATATCCAATTTTAATATATTTACAAAAAAACAATCAACTATTTATTTACGATTCTTCCTCCACAGGGTATTGATCGAATAATATTTCGAGAGCTATTGCATAGTACGTTCGATATAGTAACAGAAGAGATTTTAATGGAAAGGATATTCTGCAGTTGGGATAAATCGCACGAAGGCCTACCCCTACGACTGGAGGGATGGCTAATGGGACTATCAGTATTCCTTCGTGGAACCAAGGCAGAAAAGGCGGCATTTTGCTTCAGAGTCTACGATCTAAACGCTGATGGATTTATCACCAAGGACGAAATGTTTACTCTTTTAAAAAATTGCCTGATTAAGCAGCCCCAAGATGAAGACCCAGATGAGGGTGTGAAGGACTTAGTTGAGATTGTTTTAAAGAAATTCGATTTGGATAAGGATGGAAAAGTAATTGGTTCCAATCAGTCGTCCACATATTAACAAAGTATTTTGTTTTTTAGGTATCCTTTGAGGATTTCTCGAACACAGTGAATGAGCAGCCACTTTTGATAGAAGCCTTCGGACAGTGCCTTCCATCTGACAGTGCTATTCTATCATTCTTTTCTACTTTGCAAATATAATTTGCTATTACTTTTCGGATTAAATTAAACGATAAGCACTTAGTTTACTTAGCAATGTTAGCAAATAAAAAGGATTAAGGGTTTTATAAACTATATTATTTAACCCTGTTTATGGGGTCTTCCTTAAGAACATGTTAATACAGTAATTATTGTAAACGGTTTAACACTTAACTCTTGATAGATACAAAAGACATTTTTATTTTGTTAATCCGTCTAGTAATGATCATGTTATTTATGCCTGAGATTAATTCAAAAACTAGATAGTTAATTGCTGCTGTTAATTGCAAGAGAAAAAGTAGTGAACATCTATGGAATCGATTATAGATATAAAAATGTCAAGGGTTGGTTGTCTCGTGAATAATATCTAAAGAAGAAAAGCCAGTTGGTTTGCAGTGGTAGCGCATTTATGAAAGAAAGATGCAATTAATGGAACGAGTCCTATTAACTCCAAGCCAAGACGCAAGAATAAACAGAAAACTATGAGCACTAAATGGAACCATTCAGATGTATCTGAATATATTGGAACATTGATGTCCAAACTGCAATGTGGATTAGGAATACGTATAGGGGACAATTTCTGATCTAAAGTGATAAAATGGGTTTGCATTTCTCTCCCTGGATAACACCTAAACGTCTGACAAACATTCGAGAGTAAAATTGTCATGAGAAAGCTTCTTAAATAGCAAATTGCTCTTCGAAATAGTAGGACCCTTCCATTCGTGCGAAGAATATAACACGTACAACACGAATGGTTGTGAGAAGCTGGATCTTGAGTCCCATGGACCTAAAGATTTGTGTATTTTTCATATTTCTCTCCAGAAACAGGATTACTCATACAAGAATATGTACGCATGCATGATTGTATGTACTTCAGTATGATCTTAACGTTCATATCTGGTTTCTAGACAATATCTTCGACACATATTTTCCTTCAGACTTTGCCCAAAACAGAAGGAAAATATGCACCGAAAAAATGAAGCAAAATGACACAGATATCGAGGTTAAGGAGAATTTAAACCCGTCATCAGGAAGTCGATGAACAATGTCTGAGGCCGCGTCGTATCTCCAGTGGTGTCCACTTGTCTGATTCGACTGCAGTGTGGACCACGCTAGTCACATGTTGATCTAAAGCCACGATTAGACATCCATATCTACTTTTGCTTCGCTGCGTTTCGGGTTTGTCCTGCAACTCGCTACTTTTGTCGAGTAGTTGGTGCATGTATGGCTACTTTATTGAATAGGAAAATAAATAAAGTGCACTACAGGGTCGAAAGGTACTTGCGCCTTAATGCTATAAGTGTACAAATTTATCAGGATTGAAATTCAAGTCTTGCTCTTTCCAGAAAAGTAGGCGTGGCATTGTAGGAGTTAACGTTATTTGAATTTTTCGCAGAAAACGTGGCATATATCCAAACTAACCGAAAAGGGTTAGAATGAAAATTCCGATTTCACATTGAGGTGTGAACCTACAGACCTCAGAGATATGAAGTTTGAAGCAAATTCGTCCAGTTGTTTGGGCTGCAGTCGCTCATACAGACAGACAGACGGAATTGCCGGACCCACTTTTTGGACTTCTCCATCATAGTAATGTCAAGTATGATTAAAATCTCGAGTTCGATATTTTTCACGAAGAAGGTGCTTGAAAAGGACTTGTACGAAAAATAGAGACTATTAGGAAGCTTTGCAGTAGTTATTATGTGAAATATCTTTAGTTTGTCATTATTTTATGAATTAATGAGGAACCTTATTTGGTTTCTTAATCAATGAAACAGACTTATGAGGCAAGTCAGAGAAGACCAAGAGTTTCTCAAATCCAAATCCTTTTTTTTGAACTCCATCTATGTTACTGTCCAAAGTAAATGAGAATATCTTGAAAATATTGTCCTGTTTTTGAGTTATGACAGTCTTCAGGTAAATGAGGGATATATTTCCCTTGACTAAACTTAATTTGAAGCTATCAGCCACTTCACGCATTTGTCTATATTGGCAACGTCCAATTTCACCATTGAAAAAAAGAAATTTTGCAAAAGTGTATTGTAGATGTAGAAGCCATTCTGAAGGATATCCCGGCGGACAATCTATAACACGCGGCTTTGCAAAAAGCAAATTTTTATTTTTAAAAAACCCTTTTTCCTCGGAACGCTACTAGCATGTATGTATCTGCATTATGTTCTTTTAATATCTTTCCTCCTACGCAATTCTGTGAATCAATTTGTAGAAAGTAATGCCAAAGAAAAGGATTGCCATCATAACTCAAAACTATATTTTATTGCAGCGATTGCAACTCATTGTTTAGCTGTTCAGACATCGCTACTTTTGATACTGCAAGTTGCAGGCGCTGTCTGGCTGCATGCGGAGTTTTCGTGAAGCAATGCTGTTAGCCCTACTTTTTGTGTCAATGTCGCAGAAAAAGTAGCTATGTGTGACCCTAGCTTAAGGAAAGAACTGTATTAGAACTGACCAGATTTTTAAACTACTAGCAGACCTAAGAGTAGCAGCTAATAGTCCAGGAGTATAGTATCTAAAATCTCAGCACTATACTTTATAAAATTTTGTTTGGCACAACATATTTACTAAGAAGATTTTATGATATACTTTTCCAAGGCCTTCGTACATCCATCCACTAGAGGTGTAGCTATAGCTTCTAAGGAGCTTCTATAGCTCCTAAGGATACCTAGAGTGTTAATGTATCAAAACTTTGTTGTAATTCTATTTTCACCATCGAGATTAGGAAGGAAGCTGTGCACAGCCCGATGTACATACAAGTAGTTATTAAGAAGTAACATTATTCCCTGGTACTAGAAATTGTTCTCTTATGGTTTCCGGGAACTATAAATATTTGTAGATTCGAAATTAATTTTCCTATACCAAAAGGAATCACTTGTCTTTTCTACACTTCCACAGAATAATTGCCATGAAGCTCATTGATTTCAAAATGTCTCCATAGATGGATCCCACCATTCTTTATGTCGAATCTTGTTGATTTCTTTTGTTGAAAGATCAACATTGCAATGACAGTGCAGACTATATAGGATCTGTCATCTATTTTGTTGTAAATCTCAATCCATAACGCCTATAGGGGTATTTTGAGAAACGACATGAATCGAAAGTGGAGAATGTAAATTGAAATAACAGAAACGTAGGTCTCCCTGTATAGTATGCAGTTTTTGACACTTACCCAAAGAGACACAGTAACGTAGATCATGCCAAGAACGTCCCCATAGTATTGATGCATTCTTAAGCCTCTAAAGTCTCAACATGACAAACACTTTGTCAAAAAAATTGTTTTCAAAATCTAATCAGGACTACTAAGATCAAGGTACTTTAATCCCAGCTATCCACTTCTCATACATTGGTCTTTAAGCTTTGTACTAAGTACACATTCATAAATATACCTACATAAAGTATAAATAACACAAAACTTGTTTTTTTATCAGCTTTACTTTCATTTTTGCTAGAGATAAAGCCTTTGGTTCCAATTAAAGGGGCCAGGTGGTCGTTATAGGGGTTTAAGGCAAAAATAAACAAAATAATAAAAAAAAACCTTTGAATTGAATGAATCAGCAAGAATTTGAAGCAAAACAATACACCTAATCTTTTTATAAAAATTATCACGACTAGTTTTTATCGGCAAATAATGTCAAAAAGTTGATAAGATGCCTTGCCGAGTACACGATGCAGTGCAGGTGGAGACAATTGCTTAGGTTTGTCGACGATAAAGCAACAAGATAAGCTAGGTACACGTTTTTACAAAATATTCGAAAAATTCTTGAACGCTGGTTGGTGGTAGAAGTCCTAATAGTATTCTGATTTCAAGGCTGCAATACATTAGAAAAGGTCAGTGGTCAGTGAACATAACACCTGAAAAGAACGCCCTTTTCTAGAAATAGGTTAGGTTAGGTATGTGGGTAGGCGACTAGAACACGTCAATACACACTCAGGTCAATAGATACCCATTGTGATACCCCAAGGGGAAAAAGTCCCTTGCTCATTGGTAAACCCTAGTACTGATTTGTATCTTGTGGATCACCAAACCATCCTGTTGATTTGATGAACCTAAAAATTTCATTTATTGGTCTGTTCGCTAATTCTTCAAGGTCACGGAAAAAGTATCGCCCTAGAAATTTGAATCTAAGGTAGATAAGCCCAGGGCAGTGACAAAGAAAGTGGGTTGTATCCTCATTAGTTTCCTCGTCTCCACATCCCCGACATAGATCTTCATCAGTGAGTCTTAACTTTCTCATGTGGTACCGAAGAGAGTTATGCCCCGTAATAATTCCTATAAGGACAGAAAGAGACTTCCTATCCTTTAGCATAATTCGCTCGGTCCTACTCTAGTCAAAGCAAGGCCATAGGCTTCTGGTGATCACACAGGTATCCAGGGAGGTCCATCTACTATTGGCCTCACTTCTGGCCAAGATCCATGCCTTTTGCTTCAATGTGCAAGGCGGGATGAAGACCGAGGTGTCTACCTGTTGCGATGTAGATTCAGAGCCTCTTCTTGCCAGTTCGCCTGCCTTCTCATTGCCTGGAATACCTTCGTGTCCAGGGACCCAGCAGAGTGTAACCTTGTGCTGTGTTCCAAGAACCTTGAGTTCTTCGCGACAGCACTTCACAAGCTTGGATTTTATTTCGTTTGTAGTAATCGCTTTTATTACTGCCTGGCTGTCGATGAAAAAGGTGAAACCTTCCGGTGGTATTGCCTTCATCGCAGTCTCACGGGCAGCTATTGTCACTGCCAGGACCTCCGCTTGGAAAACACCGCTATAATTCGGGAGGCGGACTGATCTAGATATCCCCAGCGGTTCAGAAAAAATGCCAGACCACACGCCGACATCCATCTTAGATCCATCTGTATAGATAAAGATGGAACGTGTGTTGGCAGGCTGGCCATCCTTCCATTCTTCCCTGCTTATATACGAGCTAGTAAACGGTCTATGAAAATCTAGGAACGAAGTGAGGTATTTTCTAGAAATACTGAAATAGCAATTAGAATCTTGTGGCATGGCATGTAAACAACATTTTCCAGATTTAAACACTCTCCCTGAACGAAGTCCTAGGAATGAGATCTTAGTCCAACGTACTTACACTAACGGCGCATCTGTCGAGACACGCCCCCATAGAACAAATCTAAGCTTCACTCTATCACAAAAAATTCACATAGAGTGGCGATACTTAAAAATTGTGAGATCTGAATCCCTAAAGCTAGCGCCTTGCAGATCTATTCAGAACTGGAAGACATCAAGGTACACTTTAGAGGCACCCGGCAAGGAAGGTTTTTATCTCCTCTAATATAAAAGACATTTTGAAGAAACTAGAACAGTAGATTGCAGGGCACACCGGCTTCTAATGGTACGAACTATCAGTCGAATTTGCAAGAAAACGATCCGAACAAGACCTGACAATTTTCCTTAACTTTGTTCTACCTCCTACACCTCTAATTAAATCTAACATAGACCAAGACTGCACGCTCATCTTACTGCGTCAGGTCTTCAGGAAAACGTAAAAAGAACACGATAAAACTAAAACCATGTAAAGCGAATTTATCGCTCTTAACTTGGACTTTTATTGGCCAGAACTTTTAACCCGTGAATTCCCAGTGTCTACAGGTGACAGATATATTAAGATTTTTTATTACCGCTTAAACGTCAACGAATGTTATGTGTTTGTCGTAACGTTTAGTCATGTCAGCTGTCAATTTCATTAACCTGTTACGTGAGCTCTGAAGGTCTTGTGCGCTTTCGTGGATTGAAATTTTTGTTGTTCTCTCTGTATTACTAGTTCTTTTACTAGTAACTGTCACAAACATGGTGACACTAGGTGACCTTAGTAACACTAGGGAATATCGTATCAAAATTATTATAGCTTCCTTCTCATTAGTCCCAATAAAGTGGGCGTGGCAAGTTTTGTTTTCAATTGAGTTGCCATGAAAATTAATTTTTAACCAAAAGACCCTCACAAAGTGAACGAGATCATTTATAACTTATTTATGGGTTACTTGAGTAGAAGGCCTTATGTTAATAATTCATACGAATAGTCAAGGCGCGATCAAATCCTTGGATTCTATCACATTCAACTCAAAAACTGTCCTAAATTGTCGCCTGTATCTTAACGATTTGTCTTAAAAATTCAACGTTTACCTCAGGTAGGCGGGACACTAAAGAATTATTTGATTTGATTGGTGGAGTGGGAGTGGACGTGAGAGTGAACAATGCAGTGTATGAATTGTAAAAATTTTACGACTTTCCTCAAAAGCCTTAAAATAAAATTTAAGGCCAAAAAATTGTGACATAGGAGGGACTGACGGACAAATGTAGTCAAAATGCTTGTAGATACATGTGACCATGACTTTCAAAGTTTAGGACTTCGTGGCCAAAAGAGGTAGGTACCTCTCTTTGCTTTAGGCATAGATACTACTTGTCAACTTGCATGGTGTGTCAAAAGAACTGGACACGCTGGAATTTTTATGGAAAAGCTCCAAGCCCGTGATTCTTAATTGTTCAGCTTAAAGTCTGAAGTGGGTTAAGTTCAGCAGTTAACGTTGACGATAATGTGGAACCTGAGTGTGGGAATTGAAGAGTTGGACAGATTATGACGTGCAACCAGTAGGAGATATTCCATCACGAAGCCACGAACGACTCGTAATCCAATCTCACTTTCTTTGCAGTAAAACAACAAAGCTCCACTTAAATGGGGCACTATCACCAAGGCTTCAGTACTCGCATGTAGATACAATATAATGTATAATCCATTATGTGCACATATCCCAAATATATTATTAAAGTTATTAATAGAACACATTGTACTCGTCGCAGACTAGAACTACATATAAACCTTGGTCTACATAGATAAACATCTGTTTCACATACATTATGAACTTCATGAACTTGGCTTCGTGTTGGCTTTTGGCTCGTCTTGGCTTTTGGCGACAATTTCTCGGGAATTCAATTGAAATGTACTTACGGAAACCGTCTTTCTTAAGTGAAATGTACTTAAACAAATGTGCCTTAATCATTTTATTTTCGTAAACATTCTATTTATGTGTGTTGGGTTAGACGAATAGAGTCTAAGACACCAATGTGTTTCCATATCCAGATAGGAAGAGGCAGCATGTGCGCTCTTTCGGTTATGAAATAGTGTCATGAAACACCACTTCTTCAATGATGTTGATCGTCTCGGTGGGTAAAGCTTCGGACTCATTTGAAGTGGTCCGCATCTAGTACACTAAAACCTAACTAATGCGATTTACGTTTTTTGGTTAAGTTTTTATCCGTTTGGCCCAGAACGCTTGGGGACAGAAGATATGAGGCGATATTGCATTTTCATTGGATTTAGAGATTTTTTCCAGACCCAGGCCCATGTATACCTCATGTCGAACAACTGAGTGCACCAAAGCCTAGATCATGCGATTTGGGTTTGTTGGTCAAGTTTTTTGTTCTACTTCGTCCGTTTGACCCAAAACGCTAAGGGAGAGGAGATATTTGACGAAATTGGATTAAGAGAAGTTTTCCATCCTTGACCTTGGTGCACACCATTTCGTCTCCAACGTTCAATAGCAGGCAACTGACAAAGTCTAAGCCATGCAATGAACTGAGCTGACTTAATCACCAGCATTTCAACCACTGGACGTGAGTAAGCCCTCTTCATGGTACGATCTAAAAAATTATTCGAAAGGTAAGAACCACAAAACAGGACAAAAGTCTTAAAAAATACCAACTCAGGTACTCTATGGAAGTCTTGTAAGTAGGGATCTACTCCAGGAAGGGCCTCAAAATACTAAATTCTATAAATAAAAGCGTTAATACACTGACAAGGTAAATAGGGTCAGCACTATGCTTAAGTTCATTATAAAGCCTTAAGACCTTGAAGAACAGAGCAATTGTACTTCTATGGTGATCATAGCATCTGCCACACGATCAGTTGGGTCTTAACAGACTGTCACTGAACATCCGAAAGTGAAATCGATATCGAACAACAGCATGGTTTCCATTTCATGTTTACTTTTATGCGGTGTCGTATCACATACGTTAACATCAAGCGTCAAATTTTCTGAACAGTACCAGGTGCAATACCGACAGACTCAGGGATCCCTAAGGCCCCAACAAATCAGTGTCTTAGAGGCAGAGACAATCAATAGCAGGGAGGACTACGCATCTACTTCGGTCGACTTACAGTCTGTACATTGCAAAGCTGAGATTCCAACTAAGAGATTGGAACCTAGAGTGAACCACGTGATAAGCCCGGGCAGGCAAATCTGTCGGACGCTGTAGGCAAACGTGGCACAGAACAGCTAAGCAGTACCCAGCTCTTTGGCATTAGGGCCCGCTCAAACGCTTGGAAGCATCGCGAACCCTTCGATCGTGAATGGTTTTAGAAAAGAGGATACCATTAAAGAATTGATTGATGCTATTCCACTCTCACTGATCCATGAATCATTCACTCCTTAGGAGGGTTTTACCTACGAACAGGATTCTTTTTTACTATCAACACCCTGTGTATTGTTTGATGTATTCCAACGTTTTCAAGAATAAATACTTTCAATTGTACTCGCATAAGTCCTCCTCGATCAGGTCAAGTGAAGCTACTTCACTCAGAGTCAATGGCAGATACATATGGTAGGTACATCAGATATGCATTAGTTGCACTTCAGTTAACTTAAACTTTGTCCGTGTAGATATGATGTTGTTTCTACTCGAAATGGATTCTTAAATGGCTTTTAAAGTTGCTGTTGAAATCCGACCCACAGGGGCCACCCCAGCGACCAACTAGCAACAATAAACAATTCAAATTCCGATATCTAAACCCAAAATGATTTGCCTTTTCAAAAATATAAAACATATTCGCCACTTGTATCAAGAAATCAGTTGCAAACTCATGCGATAACACTTTATCTAATCATCAGGCCCAAAGTTCAAAGCAAACACTGATAGGTGCATTTCATCGTGGTAACAACCTTTTAAAGTTCCTCCACTACGCATATTCTTAGAAATAAATATCAAAGTTTTCCATTTCGATTGACATTCCCATACGCGATAGTATCAGATCAATACTTCATTAATGATGGATTGATAAGTGACCCGCAGAACAGCTGTCACTATTCCCATAGATACTCGTACAGCACCCAAAGCATCCACACAAACGCTTCAATTGTAAAATAAATCTACATATCTACATATGAATGTACGTACTTGCATCTAATTTATTGTACTTTTTGTTGTTCGAGTATCTAGCAACGCCAGATGCTATCTGGCCGGTGACATATGAACTCAAAATGCAAAACGGTCTTGCTATTGAGAATACACAAAGCCGCAAACATATTATAATTGCCATAGACTACTCGGTGCTCGTTCTAACCCGGTTCAATGGAGATAAAAACAAAAATAAAAATATAAATATAAACAGGCTAGATATCACGAACTATGAGCGTTCTCTACCTCAGATTGCGTAGCATACTAGCTACCGCTACCGCTGCGGTACTGTCGTCATTGTCGCCAAGATACAAATTGTAAATGTATTTCAAATCTTCAATGTGTTCAAAGTAGTGAGCGGCCAGATAATGGAGAGGTATATTAATAATACGACTGTGTTTAGAGGCTAGAACACATGCTATTGCAGGCTCGACACTACTATCGATGTTTATTCTGGACTAGTATCTTACTGCAGCCGGACAGTTGGAATATACTTGAATTTCAAAATTGATTTTCACTTCTATTGCTAGTGTATCTCAAACCGCCAAAAGGAACGGTTACTAAATCAATTCGTTCGGTTTTATTTTTAATTTTTTTTTCAAAAAAATATATATCAGTGAAACACAAAAATGGATCAGCAGCAGTAAGTGCAAATTAATTTAAAAAAAAATAGTGAATAGTGCAGAAAAAAATAACAAATTTTAATGGGCAACAAGTGCATTTGATTTATGTACCTCATCCATGCATCCTTGAAGTGCTACTCGCCACAATGAACCACAATTAGATTAGACAAATACGTGCCATAAATGCATTACAATTGGACAAATGCACTTGTAATCAGTGTATGACAAGCAAAGTTAGGAAAGAAGTGATAAGTTTAGACCTTGTTGTAACCCGAAAGGGTTAACATTTCCTGGAGCAGTTTTGCTTTCATACATACGAGTATGTATGGGCCAACTATTCTGTGTGCTGTGTACATCATAATTTTAAAAATAGATTTCTGGATTGATGGTTTTTTTTTTTTGAATTTTTAAGTTCCGTGGAATATGTGTGTATTTATGGAGTGAGGGCGTTTTTTTCTCAGCTGTCGGATGGATAGATGAATTCCCAAAACAGAATAGTTTTGTCCGTTTTTAGTTCTTTTTGATTCCAAACTATTTCGTCGGTTTTGTAAGGGGCTGAAGCAAGAGCAATGTCAAGATTTCTGAACAATTTTAGATGAGGATTTGACCTTAAAACTTATGTACTTGTAGCCTTTGTTGGAAATCGGTGATCAAAAACCGGCCCTTTTGTCTACTGAAACTTTGGTTTGGACTAGGTCGATATACTCCGCTCATGAAAGTACAAATTTTTGGTGTAACAGGGCCTAGCTTCTCAAAACCTTTCGTATTGTACGTTGTATAGTTTTCACACGGATGGAAGAGACCTATTTTTTCGAAGGGTAGCTCGTTATTTAAGAACTTTTTTTTTATGACAGTTATACTCTCGGATGTTTGTCAGAGGGTTGCGAGAGGTGGAACAGTGAAAAAACTTTTAGGTGTTTTGATTGGGATTCGAACCTCGAACTCCTTGCTCCGTAGTCCATCGCTCTAACAACTTAAGACCACCTCCGCTTATGGAAAAAGTAAGATAATCTTGCGCTGAGTACACTTGGAATCATTTTATTTTTTGGACTAACTGTCAGATTTTATAGACATGGTTCGAGCCAGCAATATCTTCAAACGCTTATCCAAAATCTACATCCTCATGACGTACGGCGACAATCGTCTGGCGATATCTTTATGAGTTGGTTCGGTTGAAGTAATTCTAAAAATCACTATTGTTCGAGCGATTTCGTTTAGACAAATCCACTTTTGCTTCAGGTAACACCGTAAACTGACACTAACTACAGATGGCAGTGTTCCTTTAGAGGATGATTGTGTTAAAAGTTACGTGATAAGCAGATGCAAAGTAGGGGAAATAGTGATTCTTAATCTTGTTCATGCATACAGCATTGAAAGAGATCATCGACCGGAACTCCAAGCCCTAAGGGGTGTGTCCCTAATGTAGGGCCTACTCCCTCGCCTACCATAAATAGAAAGAACTATTAATAATCGTGTTCTCTTCCCAATTTCTGTCAGTTTGGAATACGTGGGTGGTTTAGTTTATTGAAATCGAGGAGTCTCTGGCTTCTATTTTTATATACTTAGATATGTATTTTGGATTGTATTGCTGCTATACCACTTAAAAACTTTGCGCGACTTCTGCCTACTAACTGAAATCAAGTCCATGACTCAAGTTAATGATCGTTCAAGCTGAGGAGGAAATGACATTAGATGGGAATGTAAGCAATCAAACCCAGGATCATCTGAACAATCAGTCTATATGGTCTGGTAGCGATCTCCATTGACTCTGACAGATTGTGACTATATTGAAGGAGAAGTATGGACCAATGTCCTCCTCCTCATGGGATCCATACCAAATCATCAAGGTTTGTGGAGGACATAGCATAGCGGCAACTCTGAGTATTAGTGAAACCATTGAGTCAGTGATGATTGAAAATGATTTTGAAAAAGAGCAACCGAACTACGAATGAAATAATTATTTCCAAACCATGTTAAACCGTGGACTTTTTTTGAGAAACGTGAAAAACTGGAGATAGCCGAAAACATAACCAAAAAAATTGGGCCATCCCACTTGAAAACAAGCTATCGCTATGATAAAACTCATTGGTCTCAGATGGGTGCCTTAAGGGATCTCAAAGAGAACAAGAGATTGAAAAACTAACTACGTTCTTTGGAAACATTTGTTTTGTCGAAATTAATAATAAATCCCTTCACTGTCAACCTTAAAGTTCGATCAGCTAAGAACAGGACACCTTTGCTAAGTTATTCAAGAGCAATGCTGTAACCGATCCTAATCGTCATCCATCACAAAGGATGCGTTTGGAGTATACGCAAACTAGTTACAGCACTGTTAGACGCTTCTTTCGGTTCTGAGCTATTGCTATAAATTATTGGTTTCAAGCTTCAGAGTTTTATGGGGGCCACCGTGCCTCAGTGGTTAGTGCGTTGGACTATGGAGCATGGGGTTCAGGTTCGAATCCCAGTCGGAACACCTAAAAAGTTTTTTACGGGCAAACCTCTCGCGAGCTTCTCAAATAACAAATTGCCCTTCGGACACGGCATTAAACAGTAGGCCCCTTTACAACACGAATGGTTGTGAGAAGCTAGGCTTTGGGTCCCATCGACCTGTTGCGCCAAGTATTTAAGCTTCAGAGTTTTTATGTCCAAATTTTTAGGGCACTATGAACGTTTTTGGTCTAAGCTTGACGACTAGAACCCCCGGTCCAACAAGACAGCAACACAAGTGGTCAGATTTTAAGATCGACTTTACTCATAACAGCCAGATATCATAATAGTTTCCGATTAGGTCCTTCTTATACTTTCTGTAGATTCACAGTATTTGCAGGTTCATCGTCTTCTATTTCTAGGAATGTGCACATTCAAATCTTGGAAAAGCTAGTTATTGAGAAGCAGAATAACAAGGTCAAAGCCCACTTCAAGGAGTGAACTTCAAGGCTTAAACCCTCCATAATACGTGTCGATTGACTGAAAATATTTGTTTTCCATTAAAACAATAAGATCTAGGTTTTTATGTGAATGAATACACAGGGTGACCTGAAAACTCATAAAAGACATAATTTTTCTTTGAAGTTTTTTGTTCAACTATCCCGCGATCTTTAGAAGTTGAGCATTCAATGGCTCGTTCCGCATTCTTAATATTAAAATGAAACTGGGAGTTGCCACCATTTGCAAAAGCTACAGCATCTTCCGATAGGGTGATACATTTTCGGCTACCTTGTACGTTTATTGATTGCGCATTCGCTGTAAATTATAATTTATTCTTTTGGGTAAACAAAGTGAAATTATTTGTTTACCTACGATGAGGGTTGCTATCAATTATACTACATACTACGTATTCATTAAAATTAAATTTTAATCAACACTTAATGCCAATGAACCCGTGCGCATACAATCTGGACTTTAGAATATTTTGTTTCATTAATTATAGAGTAATGAAAATATTAGGACAGTTTAATCGCATTTCTATTAGGCTGTGATGCTTTTTATTTTGAACCATTTCATGACTCACGCTTGTTTTTGGTAAATAAATGTGTTATACTCACTCATTTAATTGCCCAGTTTTAATCTCTGTTTACTTAGTAAGTCTAGACATATATAGTTGAAAAGTACTCAAATAGATACAAATTTAAAAACCGCTGGAGATGATTTAAAAGAATATTTTAGAGACTTACAGAACTGCTCAGAATGTGACTCTTGTCTTTATGCCAAAATGTACGTTCTTAGGTACTTATTTGTCTTAATTCACTGGTCGTACTCATTTCTTAAATTTAAAGTTCAAAACATGCAAAGTTCAAATATGCGGGTATTTATTTGTCTAATCGCACAACTAGGTGTGATGGAGAAGTCCGAGAAACTGAGCCCTTTAATTCTGTTCCTAAGTCCAGCTGTAAAATGAAATATTATTTCGTTCAAGTTTTACTTATTGACGGTGGATTTCAAGGAATAGGTTTTCTTCTTTCTTCTTTCTTCACGGAAGACATTAACATCCACAGAGAATGCATTCAGATCCTCCTCTGCACATATCTGGCTCTCTATCTCTAGGCAGCAAGTTTGTATTCCTACAGGTCTGTGACAATAACCCTGTGGAAGCCACAGTAAGGTTCTGCTGCTGTTAACGCGGATTGTGAGTCAGCCGTTGTTAGTTCATCTGCAGATGCGATTCCCAAGTTATGGACTCAATCAAGTTGTACATGTCTGCAAAGAGAGCCCACTGAGTTGTGCGTTAGTACATTAAGGGCTTGACTATCTAAAAAGATATGTAAGTATATACGTATTCTAGCGCGGTTTAATATCTAGACCTTCCTAGACCTAGACCTACCGCAGGTTCAAATAGCTAGTTTGGAACACATGAGAGACGTTCTCATTGGTATCAAGACTTTGGCTTTAAGCTCAAAATCAATAAAAAAATTTAGTTACATAACCTTTTGAGTTTATTGCTTCTGTCGTCTGATGAAGGCAATCGTGTCCAACTAACGATTCTGTAGACTCTTTTCCTGACTCCCTGAGAACAGCGATTTTCGACCATCGGGTCATACATACATTGATGGTGAAACACTCTGATCTGTTCGTCTTGGTTTGAAAAACGATAAAGTTGGCAACCATATGACATCAAGAGCATCGGGCTCCATCCATTAGAGTCACTTTTGCTAGTGAAAGCAGAGTTGCTGGAGACGTCGTCTGAAAGCTATAGTAATACAATAATGATGTTCTTGAAACTCCATTAACAGCAAATCTTGAACACCTCCTAGAGTTCAACAACAAGCTCCTTTCATCTTTCCCCTTTAGAAACTGAGCTCAACACCCACATTGTTTTTTCACTGCTATTCCACAGCGCATTAGTGGGAACAAAACCTAATAACATGCTCGAGACATTGACAGAGAATTATTACGCTTCACAGCCATGTACAACTCACTGAAGTTTTACACAGGAGCAAGAATTTCCAACGCACTGCTGACTTTGTTTATTCAGTTGTTAATGTCCAGATTCGTTCTGCCATTAAGTCATACCAAACTGGCTAGATAGTTAAACCGAATGACCTCCTCTATTGTTTCCTTCCTCTGAATGATCTATAGTTGTGTGTTTCGATCTGGTGGAACATGTTGACTTGACTTACTGTTGCCATTATCCACGATATGAACTCGGTGGCGTTCACAGCAAAAATGAGGTTTGCTCGCGAACATGGCCCTACACGGCGAACATCGAAGCCAATGAGCACGGAAATGGAATGGAAGGGGCCTACTGTTTAATGCCGTATACGAAGGGCAATTTGTTATTTGAGAAGCTTTCTCACGACAGTTGTACTCTCGGGTGTTTGTCAGACGCTCGCGAGAGGTCGGGCCGTAAAAAAACTTTTAGGTGTTCCCCGACTGGGATTCGATCTCGAACCCCTTGCTCCATAGTCCAACGCACTAACCACTGAGCCAAGGCATCCACAACCAGCCACGAGAAAAATATAGCGAGCACGAGCATGCTCGTCGTTTAGGGCCACAGATACATTTGATTCAGGTCACCAAAGTTGTTTCCTTAAACTTATCAACGGTCTCGATTGGTAATCAAGTCTTCCGTCTGCAACCACTGCGTGAGACGTCGCATCATCAATCGCCAGCAAAAGCCGAATTGTTCACAAAACACCTCCTTGCCCAGACGCAAAGCTGTCTATCGTACATTCCTTTAAGGGAAGCAAAGGACCTAAACAATCTCTAGATGCATTCGAAGTTAACCCGGTAATGGAAAAACCACCAAAGATACGAACAACTTCCTATTTCACTCGACATCTACACCGAAACAGATGAACCTCGTGTTATATTAGCCCCTGCTTAGTATCAAATTTACTAGATAAGATACATTTTATTATCTTTTATCTATAACCTTCACTGTACACGTGTACACAGAGATAGGTACTTTAGACCCATAGCCAAAACTACCATTATATAAATTTCCATGCACAAAGGTAATTAACCAAGTAATTGTTTTGAAAATGGCAGATTTATAATTACCTGTAATCATTCTAACATGACATTGAGATCTCCAACCCCATGTTCATGCTTCATTTAAATGTCCCAAGTGTAACCACTGGGCACATTCTTGACAGCCGGATTACATGCAATATCATGTCATGTCGGACACCATATTCTCTCTATGAGCACGCTGATCACCCTCATTACATCGAACTTGAAATTAAACTGGTACAGGCATGCATTCAGTAATGCATACTACGTAACAACTCATCAATGTCAGTGCGTTTTAATATTCTAACTATCAAGAATGGTCAGGCTAACTATGAAAGGTAAATTAATCAGCAAAGCATTATGCGTAAACAAGATACAAATCAATAAATTTGTATCTGTATAGTATATTACGTAAGCTATTAAGCATGGAAATAATAAAACAGAAAATTGATATAGGGTAAGTGGCGCCGCCGTATGTACTTTAGCCGACGAAGTTGCAATCTCAGCGATTGTGTACTGAACAGTTTCGTAGAATACCTAGAATTCGGAAATAAACAACTTCACAGTCGAAAAGATTTTTAAAAATGATTTCGTTTTCTACTCTCACTTTTGAAGGGGCAATTTCGAAACAGGAAATGTATGTTTTAGGCGCGCTCACAACAGAAGTTATTTTTATTTTTATGTTTTCGTAAAGCACTGTGGAAACACTCTGTATATTTCTGCCTCATGTACGAGTATACAGAATTCGCTGGTTGAAGTTCAAGGGCGCTGCTACTATGTAGATCTCTAGACACAGATTCGCTTTTCCATAAGTCCTGACAAAATGGGCTACAACATCGAATGTATAAAGGGTCCTTCAGTAAGGACATAACAATTGCATATCTCAATAAAACACAGAGCACTTGAGATATCGGGCTGAAATGTATGCCAGGTGTAGGACACATATTAAATTTTAGTATAAAATTTGATCTCATTCATATGATAACCATGATCACGTTTGCAGCGATCGATTCCTTGCCACCACTCTTTCACACACATCGGCCCAAACGAGGCAATTTCGCATTCAATATTGTTCCTTCTCTAACCATCTAGCCTGGCTATTTGACTGAAACATTTCTCGAGATTGCAAGACTATCGAATTTCCTCGTCAATAGATCAATAGTTTGACCAACTTTATGGTATGTGGCACCGTCTTATGGGAACCAGATATCACAAATGCCATGACTATCCAATTCTGGCCATAAACAGTCTTCCCAACTGGACAATCATTTTCATCGGCAAACAAAATACGGTCCAATTCCTTATGGATGGACTGGAATCGCTTGAAGCACATGCCAATTGAACCCAATAAGCCAAAAGTGAGCTTCATCGCTGCAGGTGATTCTTGGATTAAATTCCAGATTTTCTCTAAAATTTTGCAGAACCCAATCGGAGAGGTTTCGGTTCTTCAAAAGATCAAGAGGATCTGTTATGAGTTAATGCGATCTGATAAGAGTATGGGCTAAGATCTTTGCACAAAATTCGTCAGAATATGCACTGAGAGATTCCGAATTCCTGTGAAACAGCGATGAATCGACTGATTTGACTCATTTTAAGCAAAATAACTATATTTCGGTTGTCTCAGGCACTCTGCATACTCTTTAGTTAGCTTGTCCGCTTTGCAGTTGCCTGGAACCCGAATAGTCCGCGTCACTTGGATCTTGAGTCTCCATTTTTTCCACGACCCAGTAGCGAGGATTCCCTATGCCTTAATGCTTTGATGTAGACTATAGCCCCTTTTAGCTTCCACAAGACATCCGAAAAAAAAGAAGGTGGAGTATAGTTATGCAAAGGACGGGTAAGATTTGAACCTTCTCGAGCATCGGAATGTTGATATGTTATCCAGTGCCACCCACCAGACTCGTATTGTATGGAAATCTGTACCCAGGAGACAATCAGGCACTCAGGCACCTCAGTCGAAATCTAATTGTCAATCAAGGCCTTCCTTGAATTTGGGAATTCCCAAATATCTTGGGTGATTCCCAAATTGCAGTTTAATACCCCTGTGCCTTGTAGTAGCTAGTTTTACATGATACTCTGTATCTTCTTGTGAAAATACAATTCAGTCTTGCAAGGGCTTATTCCGAAAGTAACCCTATCCTTCCACTTTGTAAATTTATTTGGACTCTATGTAACTCTACTGTAAGAAGGATCTTTCGCAACCTCATCTTTATAGGCTATAACCCTGAACGCCTCTTTACCCAAGGTTAGGAGTTTGAGTTCCTTTGCTACTCTTTTTTTTGGTACATGGATGGAAAAAGGTCAGAGAAAGGCACAGAGCAAAGTACTCTACAACGTGCCAAAGTTTTATGAAAATAAGGGGAAGACCCCTTTTCTAACATTACATTTTTGGTTTCCTTGGGAGGGAGCATCTTTTTGAGGTGAATCAAGTCCGGTACTCAGTGCAAGTGTGAGATTTTCACCCTCTAAGGCAACCTTACATTACTATTTTTCATTGCACAAAGCACAACTAATGTGACAACTTTTGGAAGTAGATGTCTCTGCCTGATTTGAGCCACCATTTCTCTTCTTATTTGGACAACCTGTTCCAGTAATTCTGGGAATACAATTACGATCTCTACCACAGACCTCGTGGCTGCAAGTTCTTATTCAAAGATGGCATCTCGTATGGTTTTTAAGACACATGTCTTTTCTGGGACGTAGAACTGGAAGATAATGTTCTATCTGCTAAAATCAAAACCCATTTCTCACCCATTACTCATAAATTACAATATATTTTCCAAAATTCTTTATGTTTTTTAGGAGTCTCGAGTCTCTGTCTTATTAGTGTCACATGTACTAGTCAAGTCACTAAGCCATGTCTCTTAGCTGCTATTGCGTTATAATAAAAACACGAAGTTAATAACATGTTTAGAAAACATCGCTCTAAAGTACATAGTATCTGAATGATATTGCGATTTACAGATTGTCGGATGACCTTCATGGTGGAAAGCACGATTTGGGTTACCACTTCAGATAAGTTCTTATTATGCCGGGAGTTTATTTTTAATTGCTTTTTAAATAAATGTAATCAGTCGAGCTTTTCAGTTGGACGTGCACCTGAACTTGGTAATAAATCATATGAATGCCATCACGTAAGTGGAAATTAAATACTCACATATGTACTGGTACGCGAGTACATGGTTATGGGCGAACTGGTCTAAATATAACATTAAAATGTTTTTCACTATAGTTAAGGTTTTTGGATAATCTATTATAGAGGACTGGATTTTGTTGGATTCAATCCGATTTTCGACTATCGATTAACGATATCATCAGACAAGGGTTCGGATGATGTATGTTGCTGTCAAGGCATATCTTGTCGCCCTTGACTTGATGTCACTTGAGTAGCCGATGTCAAGAGATCTGCGATTCAGAAATGAGTGGATTGAAAAAGAATGGGTCAAAGCAATGAATGACGACTGCCAACATAACTACTACTAGAGGTTTATTTCATGATCAAGTCAGTTGGACGTCAGTGGGTGCCATGGCTCAGCAGTTAGGGCATTAGACTATAAAGCAAGGAGTTCGAGGTTCGAATCCCAGTCGGAACACCTAAAAGTTTTGTTCACGACCCCACCTCTCGCGAGCGTCTAACAAACATCCGAGAGTACAGTTGTCCTGAGAAAGTTCCTAAAATAACAAACTGTCCTTCGGACACGGGACTAAACAGAAGGGCCCCTTCCATTCGTGTAAAGAATATAACACGCACAACACGAATGGTTGGGAGAAGCTAGGCCCTGGGTCCCATCGACCTGTTGCGCCAAGTATGTAAGTCAGTTGGACACAATTCCTTTCAAGATAAAGGCAATGTTTCCCATGACATTAGAAACGATTGACTCCAAAGCCGCTGATAGTTAGAAATCAAGACGTGAATAACTTTCAAACCATTTATAAACATACTTTAGATGAACGGTTAGTAAAGTAACTTGAATCTTTAAAACATGGCTAGAAGTCTAATCGAACCCTAAAGATTTATTTGATGAAAATTGGTAAGCTGCTCAAATGCATACATAGGTGGAACTGAATTTAAGCTCTTGTCGTGGTTTTGGTTTAATTGGTTTAAAAGGACGTTGCGCTTTCAAGGAAGTTAGCTCCGTTTAGTTTCGCAAGTGAAATTGATTGAACTTTACCATAATTTAGTTGATAGACATGATTTGGCTTAACCAAGTCGATGTTTCTGTACAATTCATAAAGTGAGTCTTCGGATTCTTTCGTATTGGCTATTTAATTGTTCCACCGTCTTGAAAATGGTCTAGTACTAGGATAACTAGGCACTTTATAGGGTTTGCTTGCATTCATTTCTTGAAATTCTTCCTCAAATCTCTATGCCACTCAAAGGGCATTACTTTCGGCTTTCTCGAGACACTCTTGAATCGCGTCTTTATATCTAACTCTGTATGCAATGAACTAAATCACTCCTATGGCAGGATTCGTCGAAACAAATCTACAGAAATTAGGAGTCCGAACAGAATCGAAAACAGCATTGCCTCCCTTAACGTTCACTAGGTTTGTTCGCGTATCCACAGCGAATTTTTACGAAAATTCACGACATCTCGTTCGAGTACTCAAAATGTTCGTAGCTTTCCGTAATGAGAGTGCGCACGAGAGAGTAAAAAATGTCTACTCTCTACACTCTTTTTATGAAATCTGTTAAATCTGTAAAATTTAAAAAAGTGGGCAAATTCCGTGTTGGTTTACTTTTTCGTATTTTTAACTCTCGAAGAAAGAGTTTCGCTCCCACTTTTTGAAATTTCACAATCAACGGATTTTGTTGCAGAAAATACGCGAAGAGACCTACTTTTAACTTTCAAAATCAGCTGACTTACGTCAAAATCATGCAAAATTACCAAAAGAAAAATCAGAAAATCAGATTAGCTGAAAGCGACTGTTAAGAATCCACCGGAAGAGGTTAAAAGATGATTTTGATCTTAAAGCCGAAGTCCTTTTCAGTGTTCTCTTTCTGATGGCAGCGGGTATGCCTCCAAATCATGTGTTAGAAACGTTTTTCAACAAGGGGCGTAGGAATGCTCGCAAAAATTTCGGTGAATATAGGGTGTTCGTCAACTACATCATTTCCTTTGTAGGCTGCACAAAAAGTTATACTTCTTCTCATTCTTAGACCCTGTTCACATAAGACTGACGTACTGGCTTTTTTTTTGACATTTACCAACCAATTTCCAGTCCGTCAGTCCTTTGTGTACAGTGTCAAAAATGTATGGGTATTAATGTCAAATTTCTGATTCACAAGGATCCTGTGATGCCATTTGCTACAAATGTCGAAATTCGTATCAAAATTTCTACTATGACGGTTTTTTTATATCTTTTACGACGTTGTCTGGGATAAGGGTGAATAGCCCTAGAAGGTTGCGCTTTAGATTGACTAGATTACCCCCTTTTTTATTTTATTCGATTAGCAGCTAAAATTACAAAGATTATGATTCCAAAATAGGAACGCAATCAGACCACAAGTTACACATTAGAACCGCGGCTGACACAAACGACCTTCACTAATAATAATTCATTACTGTGTCAGCAGTTATTCTACAGACAGATCACTGCGCTTACTTTAACAAAAAAACGACGCTAAAAACATAAGTGCCTATCACAGACTCTTAGCACATCATTAAGACTAGATTAAGTAGTTAACCGGCTATTTTACTCAATTAAAGTTTTCACTAAATCTTTCTGTAACTTTTAAGTATCGGTTCTGCAATTAAATTTGTTAAAGTTCATTGTTTATATTATTGTCAGATACAAATAATAAGAGTCTAGGTTGTCTACGATAGTGTACGAGCTTAATGTCACATGGGATAGGTGCGCAACGCTCAGTAAGATATAAATTAGGTGCTTTTGGTGGTTATATCCGGACACGAATGTAATTAGAAATAATTTCGGAACTTCACTAATGTGCCAGATGTTAAGGCGGGTTAAGTACCGCCTCAATCAAAAGTCTCTTTTGCTAACTAAGTTATTAGTCAGATGCATTCAGTTGCGCACATTGTGGGCAATACTTAGTCATAATGTTATGGAGGGAAATTTTTAAGTGGGACCACCTGAATTTGAAGTATTAAACTTCATCTTGCAGTGGAACTTCGTTCAGGCTATTGCAATTTAGGTGCCTTCTTCAAGTCACCAAAAGAACGTCCTCCTAAGTATCTAGATCCTGCTTTTACGTAAATATTTTTAGCACATTTTAAAGCGAATTCTGGTCGTGGAAAGCTGAATCAAGCTTATTTAGTTCGTTAGCTTGTTGTTCTTCAAAATATTTATAAGTTAGGCTGTGTTCACCGCCAAGCGAATTCGGGTCACGCGACGCGATGGCTTTTTGCGCGATATCAAGCGACATCGCTACCAAGCGATAGAGTGTGTATGACAGCGCGGTCTCGCCTAGTTTTATTCATGTTTTGACAGTCGTTCTCGTCGTTCGCAGTCGCTTGTAGTCGCTCAATTCACATTTCGCCAAATTGCTATGCCATGAACACCTCTATATGTACTTGTGTAATTGATCGCTACGAGCGAGTGGCATCGAATCGCACGACGTCCGTGAACACAGCCCTAGTTATCTTGAAAAGGTTGGAAATGGCTTGGGCAATTTGTGACTCCAGATAAAGAGAGCAGTAACTGCCCTAAAAGCCACCCGAAGAGTACCAAGTGTTAAGCTCTACGATTATAAGATACTACCTAGGCTGTCATGTCCATGTTTGCTGCCTTGATAGGTGTATATTGCAATTTCGGCGACAAGTTAGCTTTGCATTTATGTATGATGCGCCTCTGATTTGGACATGACGCCGTTTTAGTTTTGTAAACCAGATATATTTACGCACCACCTCTCTACCAAGTTCTTTTTATGACTTTCTTCGATATGCCATTATAGAATGGCATCAACATGTCCGCCAAAGCACTTCTTAAGTATGGATTTCTCGAGTATTTCAGCACATCATGGTCAGGAGTAGATGTTCGTGGTGGAATACAATCTTAATGGACTTTTTCCGACTGGTGCCCAAGCCTTGGTAGTTCATGTATACTTAACGACAGGTATCTGCGGCATTACTTCGGTTTATTGTTAGCACTTCGGTTGAATCATTTCGCACACATCTAATCGGTTGTGACGAGACCAGCTTCTTTATTTTCAAGATCTATCCCAATAGCTTCTTAGGAGGAATTGTTCCTTGAGTTTACATTCTGAGACTTGGATTTGAATTAAGAGAGCCACTTCTACACTTGCACTACAAGCTGATGACGGCAAAAGCAGACTTGAAAATCGAAAGTCAAACTGGTTTCGTTGTGGTTTAGCTGGTGTGTCTTGAATCGATCAAAGTCTGGATTTGCTATCCTTACATCTATCAAGTTCCAAGGATTCTTCTTATCCAGGCAGACACTTGAATACGTGGTACATTCCGATTGTCTTAATTAAGAGTCACCTCTCTTCAGTTGGGACGACCAGGATTAACGATTTCTTGCTTCATACAGTATGTGCTGCAGCAAAGGGATGTGAAGATCCGGTTTCTAGATTCACAGAAACCTTTTGGCTTTGCATCAATCTTCCTATACATCTTTGTCTTGATGCCTTTCTCCTAAACCTGGATTTTCTTTTATTTTTAGACAATCACGACCACAGGAAGGCGGCGGTATCTATGGGATCCTTCTACTAGTCCTGGACATAATCATAACAAATTTGAAATTCTGGTACTACATCCTCGAAAACATTGTTCAAATCTTTACACCAAAACAAGAGCAAGATGTTAAAGGGGAAATCGTTTTGGTATGTCCTACAGTTCATCTTCCAAATTGTTTTATAATTTAATTTTGTTTGAATAGATCACTGGTGCAGCCCACGGCATGGGCAAGGAAACGGCTTTGGAATATGCAAGCAAAGGGGCTACTGTTGTTTGTTGGGACATCAATGAAAAGGGCTGTTCAGAAACAGTCAAGGAAATCAAATCCATGGGAGGAAAGGCCGTTTCATTTGTGTAAGTTTGCCTGGTTTCACTGAAGTTCTTTTGTTACTTATTATTCACTACACGCAGATGTGATGTCACGAAAAAGGAAGAAATCTTCAAAGTCGCCGAAAGGGTGAAGAGGGAGGTTGGTTTTGTTAGTATTCTAGTCAATAACGCCGGCATCATGCCATGTCATCCACTTCTGCAACACAATGAGAATGAGATCAGACTGATGTATGAGATCAACGTCTTGGCACATTTCTGGGTAACTAAACAGGGAGGGACAACTGACAGAGATACTCATGCTTGGTTTCTTTTAGATGATCCATGCATTCATCCCAGAAATGATTGAAAATAAGAGAGGACACATCGTTGCACTGTCGTCATGTGCAGGTCTTTTCGGAATCAAAAATTTAGTTCCATATTGTGGAACGAAATTCGCCGTGCGTGGAGTTATGGGAGCATTCTATGAAGAACTCCGTTCCATGGGTCTTCATGAACAAGTACGTATACACTGTGACGGCCCAGACTTAAAGACGCTCACACATTGTGTTTCTTTTTAGATTAAATTGACAACCATCTACCCCTACATGGTAGACACTGGTTTGTGCAAGAAGCCATTTTTCAAGTTCAACTTTATGCAAATGGTTAAACAACAAGTTGCGGCTCAATCTATTGTCAGTGCACAAAGGCGGGGCATTCAGGAGGCTAGTATTCCTGGACATTTCTTGTATTTGGAGAAACTGATGAGTTGGATACCGAGGAAGTCCTTGAATATTGTTAATGATTTCCTTGAAAGTGGAGTTGATTCGGATTTGTAAATACGTATGTACACATATGTACTTTATGTAAATAAGACACAATTTTGTACTTCTGTTAGTTCTAAGACCTGAATGTTTCCTATCCGTATTTTCTAAATTAAATGTTGTTTTAATTTTAATTTATTTTCGGTGCATTTTTATTTTGTTTGTAACAGCTTTGATGTCTTTGAACAGAGATAGGTGAACTTAGTTGCAGTTAAATTTCTTAAAAAAATCATTCTGAACATTTATTCTGAAAATAGTGATCAAAAACCGGGACATGGACCTCTAGATCTAATAGAAGACTATAGGCTTTAGGTGTTTTCTTCAGTTTTGGGAACAAAAAGTAATCGCTGAAGACCAAATTTGGAACACTTACAGCTTTGTAATCCTTCAGCACGGCCTTTGCAAGCTGGGACCTGTGAACTGGTACATTGTCGCGGAAAAAGACATCAAACCGGATGAGTTCATGTCTTTTTTGAAGACAGTTGTCACCCAAAATTTCGAAAAGGCTTACATAAAGGTTGTTTTTTGTGATAAATGTAATCAAATATCATCCATCATCGTTCCACCAGTTATAGGTCATGATCTTGTTGGCCCTGGGCTGGACTTTAAACTAGACATAGGCGGAAGGTACTTATGTATCAATAAATGCCATCCTTCAAACTAAACCAAGATTTAAAGGACAATCAGGGTTAGAAGATCCATAAAAGTAAGTTTCTATTGGAGGTCTCATTCTTCTGGATCTCCAATGCAACATCATGGCGCTTAAAAGGAAGCTCTGCTCTATTAGGAAAATTCAAACAGACAGACAGAAACCATTTGAAGTTGCAATTTACTATCAAAATGATTGACAAAGGAATGGAAGAGGCAACAAGTCAGAAACATAAGGCATCATGCACCAATACAGAAAGGACTAAAAGATGGGATTGGGATGGTTCCTTTTTCTTATAAGTTTGTTGACGATAAAACCATTAGTAAAGCTTGTAAGAGCAGGACTTATACTCATTTTGGGTATAACGTTAGAGCGGGTCTATGGTAAGAGAAGATCTTGCACAGGTTAGGCTTATTTGAAGTGAGTTAAAGTTTTTGCATTTCATTACTGGACACGGTAGGTCGGATCAAAACGGATTCATTGTAGTCCACGGTGTGGGATACCTGAAAAAGAGAACAATTCATGGCAGGAGAGGCCCTCCTTAACAAATCAGTTTAAATTATGAATTTTAAAATGGTTTTAGGTAGTGTTTTAGCTAGTTCGTTGAGGTCATTGAAAGATACTTTCCCAGAGGTTAGGTATCTGGTTCTACTGAGGCTTGATCACTCGCACAGGAAGTGATCTGTGTCGCCGCAACCTCTGCATAGGTCTTTGCTGCTGATTCCCATTCTTTTGAGGTGGACAACCCAATTGTGGCCTGTGAGGACACCAATGAAAAGGGTCCGCTGTAGTCTATTGAGTGATATGAGTTCTTTGGTCCTTTTTTCGTAGTATTGGCCCTAAAGTAGCTTCAAAATAATGCACGAGAAAAGTGCTTTTCACCTAGCATTGGACGTGCTGCGGAGATTTTGGAGGTGAGAAAGCTAATGGGCGGTTGGATCAAGAAATCCGTTGAAATATCGTTCGATTCTAGATTAGCATGATGCTGTGCCTTGAACTATTGTCTTCGTCCGTTTAATGGACGCACAGGGGAGGAGGGGGGTTGATGATCATTGAGGATGAGGTTGAAGAAGGAGTTATCAGGTTATCTCATCTGGTGATGGTGCTGTGTCTCATGTACATAGTAGCCTTTCCATATCTTGTAACGTAAGGGCGCTTTTCTAATTTTTGCTAATTCTTTTGTTAGAATGTCCAGTGGGCAGAAACCGAGCACGGTTGCAAGGGCAGTAGTAGGAGTTGTCCTAATTGCGCTAGTTGTTCCTATGTACGCTAGACAGTGGGCTCTTGTGAGGGTGTACAGGTTTGTGGCTTTTGCGGCAACAGGCCACCAGACCACAAATAAAAATAGGCCTACCAATGGCAATGTATATCCAGTGAATAGTGACATGTTAAGGACACAATTTTCTACCAAAAATTCTGCTGCAAAGCTATCGAGGGCTATTTGTAGTATGTTGTACTTTCAAATTACTGTACACGGTCCTATTTGTATTTATGCGGAGCATCGTAAAAGGCTATCATTAGGAATCAAGAAGACCTGTAATTTTAAGTCGTAAAACAGTCTTAACACTGCGGGAAGTTTTAAAATTACCTATTTTTTGTAATCAAGAACTTTGTCTTCCAACCTTATGTCCTGTGGTTTAAACTGAATGGTTAAAGCCCACCCTGATAATGCTTATATAGTTTTGATCACAGATTGTGATGGGCGGTATCTTCTTAAGGAATGAAAACACCTGCGCATGGACACAATTCTGGAGTGGAGTCCTTTAAGGTGATAGTTGTCTCTTGACGATCACAACTCCGCCTTTTGCTATCTGTTAGTAAGGTTACCAGCAGACTGATCATCACATTTTTCCGATCGTTTTGCTATTTAGGTGTCAAAGGCTGAAAGTGTGATAATCCACTTTGACTATCAAAAGAATGACGATCAACTATCACCTTAGAGGATACCACTCCTGATTTTGCTAGCTCTTTCATTCGTAAAAGTGTGGTATCCATTAAGAAGATTTCAAAGGCTACGCTCTGCCTTTTGAACTACCTACATGTAAAGATGGGCATAACATTTTTTTGTTCAGAATTCAAGACTGAAATCTGCATTCAACCACATTCTTGCTAATCACTGATTCTATGAAGTAAAAAGTTTATTGTACAGCGAGTCCAGCGGGTACAGCTGGTTTGATACCGAAGACAAGCTTGAATACTTTGATTGGAGAGTGATGTATTGTATATCGTATTTCTTAAGGCTACAGTCGTGAAAGTGTATAAAAGACTGTAAAACGTCTGATCATCCCCCACCTAGATGATAAAATTTGGCCAAAAGACATATTAGTTTGCATAGAAAAGCGTACACCCAAATATGCATGAAAAAATAATAATTTTGTTACACAAAATCCACTTTATTTACTGTATAATGTAAGTATGTATATATAGACACAGTTTCGCTACATAAATATTTGCTTTTTGTGGTTAATTTACTTATCACCTAAATGTACACATACCATTTATAATATTACGCACACTAATAAAACACTGATACCTATGAGGCTAGACAGTAAAACCTACACACTAATACTGAGTTTGAAACTAAACAAATTGTATTATTTATTTTTCTTTCAATTATATTTGAAAATAACAAACAAAAACCACCTTGTAAGTAACATTTACAATCACAATAATAATAAATAACGATTCGGAACTCATCCCGGTCATAAAAATAAGTAAAATAAGTGTTTTTTTTTTTTGTATAAAACAAGTTAAAATTTGTGAATTCGAAATGTGTATGTATGTAATTTGGTTCTTTGTCTCCCTGTTCTTCCTGCTGAATACTGTACTTATAATTTATTGTTATAAACTATAGTGTTATAGGCCTATTCTAAGTTGTAACCTTTGGGTATGAGTGAGTATTTGACTACGCCAAAACACCACGAGTGAAAATATTCAACTTAATTTGTACTAAGGATGTGTGTAGAGAGTGGGTCAATTATTTGTTAAAATCAATTAATAAATTTCTAATAACATAAATCACAATTTTATTTAATGCTAGCTTTGCCAGGGGCGTTGACTTTTAGTTGTCTTATTTCCGGAAAGAGTTCAATCATCAATATCTCTACCAGTTCCTACAAAAAAAGCAAGTTAAAGACTGCTACATGTAAAAAAGGAATAGAGTTGCTTACGTAGAACAACTGTTTATTGTAGATTGGGTTCTGTAGAGCTTCGAAAACCTTTATCACGCCATGTTTGGCCGCCTGTGCACCAACAAGATTACTTAAGACTTCTGGAATGTTGTCCATGAGGAGAGCCTTGGCTGCATTTCTTGTCATCTCCATCATATCTTCTGATCGCGGGGGATAGGATGAAGCCAGAACACCGCCAGGCCAGAAGGACTTCAAAATTGCCGAGAAATAGTGATGGAGCATCAATTCCTCGAACAGGTATGCGACAGACTCCCGAATTTGTCTACAAAAAAAGTACTTTTCCATGAAGTAGATGGAATGCAAAAAGTTTGAATTACCTATTGATAGTTCTGCCGTATGTGATTTGTACAAACGATATGATGCTTTTCCGCAACCATTTAAACACGCCGCCCATGTCGAAAATTTCACCCATCAACGCGTAAAGTGGCTCTGCAATCGAGTCCTTACTGTCCAAGTCGGTCTGTAATTTTGACTCCGATTCGGCTCCTTCTAAATACATCGATATATCGTCATCCTCTCTATGATGGGTGAGACCCCAGAATGGGTCTGTGGTTTTGCTATTTTCTGCTTTGGCATTATCGCTTTTGAACAATGTTGCGAGAGAGAATTTCGTTTTCCTCGGCGAAGGGGTGGTTTGCTTTAAATGATCCGAACTAGGACTAAGGAATGTATAAATAGCTTCACTTCCGCATAAGTGGTCGTCTTCAAGAATAAACTGAAAATAAATAGTATTAACTACACACACGACTCCTACACTGGGCCCTTTAACAGGAAGAACTGAACTGAACTTACATTTAAGTACTTTTGAACTTGTACCCTTGTTTTCTCGAGGGAATTCTTGTCATTTTTCAAAAAGAAAAGTTTAAAGTTTGTCGGAAGGTCTAACGACTTTAACTCAGGGCACATTGGTCGAAGTTTACGATGCAGTTCCTGAAATGAAATCATTTTATCTGTAAAACTGATTCCAATTCCTATTAGAAATATTTACATGAAATTGTGCCAGTGAACGCAGTACTACCCACCCACTTGATATGTTGCTGGGCTTCTGCTCTTTGAAAATAGTATTTGGATTATTAATATCCTCATCGACATGCACGAGTACCATAAACTGAAGAGATTCCTTCTCATCTGAAACCTATTCGAAAGGAACACAACATTTATAATTTACCCACAAAAATAAAAGAACGAAAACCACTTGTACTTCACCTCTAAGCTTTGAATGGTGGCCTTCCACTTGCCAATATGATCGGACCAAGCATCGGTTCGTCTTAAATGCGCCTCGGTTTGGCGCTTTTCATTCTTTAACCATTCCATTTCTTTCTCTAATATTAACAGCACCTTTGACTCTGGTTTCACAGAATATTTCAATGCATCTAGCGCTAGACTCTTTTTGTCTAGACGTTCCTGAATTTGTTCGAGCTTTTTTCTAGCATAGGTGGTATGGGTCGCTACATCCATTTGGTTTTCCGTTTCCAACGAGGTAGTTTGTTCTTCTTGGCCATCGGAGAGTGAATTTAGGGTGGGATCCTTAAAGTCTTCAGAAGTGAGAGCGTCTTTTAGTTGTCGATATTGTTCACTTAGCAAGAAAGGTGGGAAGTACTTTTCTTCCAAAGTTTTCACTACATTCATTTGGATTTGATAAAGTATATCGGGACCGGCGTCGCCAAGTAGAAAGGTCTCAATTAGTTTTCGGTCGGATTTTTCTATTTTTATTTCAGGTTTCGGCACTCGAATGTAGGTGTAGAAAATTTCAGTTCCCATATGATGCCACTGTGATTTGGGCGCATGTTTCAGATCTTCCACGGCCAGATAGAACCCTACAAGGGAGCTTGCCTTGAGGGGTTCTAAGAATATCGTCAAATGCCGACGACCAACGCTTGTATGCAAAATATCTGTGAGGGATAGATTCTAAAAAAGAATTTGTTCTATATATGTACACATGTACTCGCAATATAGTGAAAGAAGTACCAAATCATTAGAGTAATTCCCCTTCCATCCGTACTTCAAAAGATTCTTTTCGCACTGTGCCTTCGCGTACGTTAACTGTTGAACGTACCTTTTCAATCGTACTGCCGTTGTCAATTCTGCGCGGGACAAGCACTTGTCGTCTGTGTCTGGATCGAGGCCTAAAACAAGAAAAAACAGTTAAGTAACTTTTAAAAAGGCTAGCAGGTGAAGCAAACCTTTAGCTCGCTGTAAATTTTGCATCGTCGTTGCATGCATTAGATCGTTAACGATGCTTGTGCGTATCAATAAAAGTTCTTCCATGTTTCCCGAGTTGTGAATGATTTTGAGAAAGTCCTCAAAGCTGGCTGCATACTCGTAACTACGTTTATTAATGGCCGCAGCGGCCAATCGAGATTCAATATTTTGTACAACTTTTTGATTAATGTAATCAGGTGAAGTCAACATCTTGATCATTGGAAAAAATACTAAAAAAAGAACATTGGGTAACGTATATGGTGTGGATTTTGTGTATACTTATGAGCTTACTTTTGAATGATAAAATTTCTGTCAGTAAAATCTTCAGAGGTGGCAATGAATATCCTCTTGGCAATAAGAGTATTACTATAATTTCACTAAGTTTCCGTAGAAATTCCAATTCGTGTTCATCGTCTTGCAGATAAGTGTTTGTTGAAAATACTGGAGGCGATGCGGTTTCCGCCCTTTAATTTGGAAATAAAGTAAAGAAAAAGAGTTTAATTTTTATGTTGTCCGCCTATAGAAAAAAAAGAGTACTCTTGACGGTCACCGTAAAGAACTTGGAGGAGTTTCGTGACTTCCAAACGTTGCTGACAGATTCTTAATCACAAGTCTATTCGGTACAAGTTCCCAGGTTAGTTAAAAAACACTCAACAGATGGTCTAAGTGAGCAGTAACTTAGGTTACAAGGGACCCATATGTCTATGATACTTACCCAAGCTTACTGAATACAGTTGGGGTCGGAATACAATTTAAGAAAACATCAATCGAAGATGGTTTAACTTAAAATACAGTCACAAGATAGTGACGTCCAGGTTTAGGTTTAAAGTGGTACAACATTTCGCAATGAGTTGACTCAATAGTTTGCGGTATGTTCTTGAACCATGCCAAAGCGCGTAACCCCAGTTGATCAGCAATTATAGGTCAAATTATCATACAAGGGATACTCCTCATCATGCATAAGTAAAGTACAAATAAATGCGAAGTCATTTGACCCAATACCTATTTAAGCTGGAGACACGTCAATGGATTATGTGTGATCGAATGTAGAATACAAAACATTTGCGCAATAGATCTCCATGACTTGAATTATAATGTTGAAGAATATTAATCAATGTATCGAAGCAACAAACAATTTTCAAAGAATTATATCTGAGACGCTGGTAAACGGAGATACATAGTAGAGTGGGGGTTCTTTATAAGCCCACTGAATCGCCCTACTAAGGATCAGTTTGTTGAGACAGCACTGCATGAAGAATCGAATCTTCACTCTGTGGTAAAAAAAACTTACACCAGCGGCCTCTCTATACATCGAACGGACCCTTAAAAACGTGAAATCTAACTCTTAACAGTTTACCAAGCACAGTAACGCAGTCTGGGTTACAAGGATGCTCAGGAGGAGGCACATCTTCATCTACTATGGATAGTAAATCGAAATTTTAATGAAACTGAAACACAGTGGATTGTATACGCGAACGATCATGTCATAATGGCGACAGGATAGTTCCCTACCTACTCCCACTGTATAGACAACGTTAACCCTCTGAAAAGCAGAAAAGCAATCTACATTAAAAAAGTATCCTCCATTTAAAGAAGACTGCCAGACAGGACCTTCAGCCCATTTGGTGTACAAAATTGAACGCACTCATCTCACAAGCAAACGTATGATAGAATTATTGTTGGTAAAACCCTTGTTCATCCTGAACTGTGAAGCAAAGTTAGGAGCAACTACCCACTACCAGTTTTATTTTAAAGTTAAATTTCATAGTCATGTACGTATGTAGGTTTACAACTCACGCTCTGGCTTCGGCTATTCGTATCTTCTCCAAGTGAACTGTAACCCGATTAACCATATCGACCGCTATCACCTTGGCCGCATCAATTTTGATGGCACGTTCCCGAATTTTTTGTATAGCGTTCCACAAATCCTCGCGCAATACATCATTAATGAGTTTGGGTTTCGTCGCCACATGCCTGCAATTATAAATTTCACATAAGAACTGAGACTACAATTACTAGTACGCGAACCCCCATCTTACCCCAACCAAGGTGACATAAAGTCACGAAGTATGTACTCAGCTATTTGCTGTAATTGCAAATCAACAGTTTTACCAAATATAAGTGGCAAGTTCGACGGATTCTTGATCGGATTGGGTAGATCAAATATGCTGGATCTAAAAGTGATGATGGTTAGAATACAATGTTTGGTGATTAGATAATTCTGACTTACTTCGTCGCATTATAGACCACAGACAGGGGTTCATGAATCAGTTTAGGCTGCGTCTTGGACGTCAAAGTAAAATGAATATAGATTGTACCAGCAATGGCTGAAAATAAACAGATTTCCATCGTCACTATGTTACCTTATCATCAATTGTTTTGTGTACTCACCTCCTAAGACTAATATAGCAGAATAGACGATAAACAGGAATATGTAGAAAAACGATGGGTAGCAATAGATTATAGTCAGCAGCGCGGTCAAGCAGCCTCCAAGGCAGTAGTTCAAATTCATTTCGAATGAGTGGTTTTAATTTTTCTTTTGAAAAAAAGGCGTATCACTTCTAATTATATTAGCCGAGCACTTCCTTTGGTCATGGTAGCTCAATTGCTCGAAATAGTTCACTGTCTTATGCGTGTGCCTTACATGACTGCGAAGATCACGCGATAGCAATCAATTCTTCGATTTTTCTTCGCACCAATCAATACCGCAACAAGTTAAAGAGTTTTCTTCGCTTTGCTACGGAATCGAGACGAAATCTTTTTCAATTTGCAACTTGTGTGACTGATACGAAACCCGATAGTGACAGCAGGCGTTCTATCAAAAGATGCGCAAAATGGAATGTCAAAAAATTGATAAGGAAAAATAACAACACGAAGAAGGAACACAACAAATGCCGTGCAAAATAAAGCTACGGAAGTAGACAAGTTGTTCTGTGCCCACACACTTCCGCAATAAACAAGAACCAGATGATTTTGACGGGAGCTCCCTGCGCGCGTTCAGTAATAAGGTTGTGTAAGCGAGTTATGGGGAGTTAGGCATGGAAGGTACATATGAGGTGTTCCTCCAACGTTCAACGGGGCGATATGATGTACCAAGATATAGGCACAGGTGATTCCATTGTGAAGATAGGCCAACGTAATGGACAGGCTAGTTTCGATGAATGGAATACAGATTTGGATTCGCGTCTGGACTACCTGAGTACTCTAAGTGTATACATTGCTTCGAGTTCGAGAAGGCTTTTACAACTTGAATCGGCTTCTTATAGCTGGCTAGGATCACATAGACGGAATCGACGATAACTCGATGATTATATGAGTTCCCTCGAGACATTCGTGGTTCAAGCAGTTCGAATAGACACAGAATTCCATTTAAACTCTGGTAAATGCTCTTTAGTCGTCATTCATTGAACATGGAGATCCCTTCCGATTTTAAAGCCATCCACCTAGGCACACATCCAAATATCTTTCTCGCTGTTTCAAAGTAATTCACCCTTACATTTGCCAGTTGCTGTTTATCTCGTCTTTCCGCAGCCATCAACAGAAATGTGGAAAGCAAACACACCTATTGAGCGAAAAATCCGAACACAACAGAACAGAGAAATGTAAGAACAAAAGGAAATACACAAGAAAACGCTACATTTTTTGACGTTTTGCTGCAAGAAATTACATTCTTTCACCGGCGATTACTCCTAGTTCCACCTAAAACGCAAATTTCGGAAGCATCCTGGAAGAGAGTAAACTGCTTTAAACCTGGATCCATCGCATATATTAAATTAAGTGGATATTTTATTCACGTTTTAATATTATTTTGCAAATCTGGATGAAACTAGCGAAGTTATGATCGCCGCCTCAGAACCTTTGGTGAGACCGTACACAATTGAAATCCATGGTTACAGTGTGAAACGTGGTTTTTATAATTATTTTTTGTAGGAATTCATTCCTCGGGGGCGTCAGGCGGTTGAGGAGCACCCGGGTCCAGTTGTGCCTATGCAAAACTCGAGTATTCCCTCAGAGAATGTCCTGCTCCACCGCATGCAGAATGTTAATATTTCATCAAACGAGGAACAACATGAATTTTGGACAATACGAGAAATATATTCAGAGTGTCGACGTTATCCAAAGAAATCAGAAAAGGATAAACAAGCGAATTGTCCTGATTACATGACTGATTACTATGTGAACTCCGAGGAGGAACTTTATGTTAAGAAAAATACTGCAGTTTGGAATCGAGGTGTGCACGATGAACGTTGAGATGTTTGAAGAACATTTTATAGAAGTTTTCTTATTTTAGGCCTTCACGCCGAGAGAGGAGTACTTCCGCGAATGTGCTTTACGTGCGAGACTCCAATTAAATTTGCATTTTTCTGTAATCCGAGTTTTTTACATGGGGTCCTGAAAAAGGAAATCGATAAAGATAACTTCACAGCTATATGTTTAATTGGTAAGATCCGCATTCTTCCGTGTGAAAATCCCTGAAAAGTTACATCAACTGGTCTAAGTACAGAAAACAACTATCATTTGAGGACCTTTCCCGGTCGCTTGTTCTTAAGTACTCGCTGACTGATAGAAATTTTTTCTAATTCACTGAAACTGAAGTAAATATTTTCTTCTTTTCGTTCCCCTTAGATGCCACCTGCCTTCGTGTGTATTGTAGTAACGGCGAGGACTTCATCTCCAACTTAGAATTTCCAGTATCCAACGTGTGGGTGACCAAATTTGGTATTCTACTAGAAAAGGAAGCAACCAATACCATAGTGCAGAACCTTGCCATTTCTATGCCGCGAGTTTTTTCACTATCGCATCCACTAGATGAAATCTGTCCTGTACTCAATAAATCGCCCTCCGGGGTGGTGAGTTACCTTACTGAAGCTGACTACAGAGTAATCTTCTCCACCGAGAGCAGTGATATTGTTCTACTTTATGATAATAAATTGGGCAAGCATTTCGTTTCTAAACTTCGAAAGGCATCTGAGGAAGAAATTACTTTTGTCGGATGCAACAATGACACTGTGTTTGGCAGTGCGACTGTAAATCAGACCCAAAGACCTGGCATGGGTAGTTTCTCACAAAACTCAATGAAGTTTTCTGGTAAGTTAAGGTTTTCCTTCCAAGAATTAGTTATGTTACAATTTGATGTTTAGCTGGTCCGAAAAACAGTACGGCCTACATGCCACGGTCGAGTTTAGGGACTACTGGTTGCAACACTCATATCAGCAAGTTCCTCAATTCACAGTCGATGAACAGCGGTGCAGGCAATTTAAAGTGAGTTGCTTGTTTGAATTCATTCATTAAAAATTGTTGAGCTTAATTATTTACAGTCGAACGAATAGCCAGTCTCCACTTACACGTCTACAGTCATCCATGGGACCGCATTCAATGTCCTTGCAAGATATACGGAAACCCGGACAAGCTCAGCCTTCCAAGCCAATTGTACCAGAATATTGCTTGGAGCACATTTGGACTGAAAATACCTCTGCAAAGTAAGATTTGCAAGAATGATCAAATACTCGTTTTTCACTAAAAAAAACCTGCATTTCAGAGAATTCTGTGAAATAGCAACAAGAGCGTTTGTACACGTCGATTTGATTGGACAGACATTTCTTTGCTTCCTTCTCCCACGTTCGTGTAAGCTTCATCTTGCTCGTGTAATAAATTTTGGTGAAGAAAACACTCAAATCGAAGGTGAAATATGTACGATACCTGCGAAGGATGCTGTCGCTTTGGAGGTATGTATGATTGCCAAACACGTTTTATATCGTAAAACCTTGACAGACCTATCTTGTGATGTCAAACTCTAAATAGTTTTCCTTTATTTTAATTGTAATTGTCCAGCGTTCTAATGTTTGCTTGTTATTTTTATTTTTTGTTTCAGAAAATGAAAATGATTGCAGTGCTCGATCCTAGTGGAACATTAACTTTGTACACGGGAACCGTTTTTGTATCCAAGGTTCATGTGGTTGCCATAATTCCGTCATCACTACCACAAAACAAGACTCTAAGCTCTCCATTTCCTAGGTAGATTCGGACGTCTGTTTTAACACTTTGTAGATATGTACTAACTAAGGCAAATGTACTTGTCTATTTCATAGAAGGAGCAGTCTTCTGCCGGCAGCTCAGCACCAGAGTGAATCAAATTTCGAAGAAGAACTACACATGTTGTCTCCAGTTCATCCACTTCAGCCTCAATTTCCTTTAAGGTATACTCGATCGCTAACACAAACAGATGAATTGATATGAATACATTTTTTTGTTTACAGAAGTACCAGTGGTGTATGTTTGAATTTACGGGATCCCGCTGGTAATCGCATTACACTCGTCTATCCATCCGGTAAAATGTATCGTTTATCGTTGCCTCTGATCAATGACACATACTTTGTTACCCGCTGCATAGAAGCATTACGACAAATTTTGAAAAAATCCCAATTCATTCAACTCATTACCCACTGGTACGGTGCTCGTAATCCACCAGGATCACAAGATTTCAGCGGTGAAAAGGAATGGCAGACATTTAAAAGAGTCTTGTCTGAACTTATGGGACGAATAGCAACAGCCGACGAATCGAGCACAAATGCTTCATATCATGGAGAAGAACCAAAGAAGAGAAGAAAAAATGACGAAATTTTAGATGGCACTGATGAAGATTGGAACTATTTAGAATCGATCTTGAACAAGCGCAATAGACAAGGACCCATCAGTACAAATACGGTCAAATTTATTGATTGCAATGCTGCTCTGTTTAAAGAGACCACGAAGATATTTTTCTCCTTGCATTTGCTATATGAAGACTTGAAACTGGACAACACTATGCATGACAATTTGAGCTCCTTGGCGGAGGTATGTTGGTATGGAAATTATTCGGAGTCGACCTGATCATTGTAAATCATTTCAGTTCCTCTATCAACTATCATTGGATATGCAATTAACTGCGTATTGTCTTCATTACTTTCTGGATTTCCCGCATTTGGGGAAAATTAAGTCGCAAAATATGCTTACAGAGGAGCATGCGAAGCAAATGTTCCATAAAGACTTGCTGATCGAACCTGTTCCGAATATTTTCCAGCAAGTCGAGAATATTCTCAAAAACCGAGAAGTTTACCAGTATTCGCACATTGAGAACATTAATACGATGAGCAGGAATGTTCTGCAGGTTCGTAGTCTGGTATCATGCATGGTTTGTTTAATTTTTCATCTCTGTCGTCCTCTTATTTAGTTGGTTTCTCTTATAATTCACGGATGTATGAAGATAAAGAATTGGATTAAGCCCCTAGATTTTCCCGACACGATGTACGCAGATATGCCAAAGAAGAAGAAGCGTTTCATTTCTGTTAATGTTCCCTTATGCGAACAGCTTATCCAAATGTTGATTAATATGGGTGAGGACCTTTGTTTCATACGATCTCTTGCAAATCCCAGACTGAGTGCTCGCTATAACCCTTTAACTAACAAATTTAAAATTGCAGACATGACGCGAACGGATGTTGAACGCCTACCAGTCGCCTTATACCTGATGATTGCCGAGTGCCTAGAGCATGGCCGTCTATCACCTCCGATGGGATGTTCTCCACCAACGTACGAACTCATTTTACGATCCGAGCTATTGGAACACACCCGCTATCAACATTCCACCGAGCTCTATTCCGTGAAATTCAATAAAGCAAACATCGATGCAGAAGATTCCTTATCGCCTCGATGTCCGCCTAACCCGAATGGTTTCTCAAGAGCTGAATCTGCCGATGACGATGGCATGGAAAATATCGATACAAAACTCCTAAGTCTGCGTTTTCCCGACGATCTACGAATATCAGAAGTTCGCCGTTTGCTCATAAGCTCTGAGCCGGTTTTGATTGATATTGCACAATCGCCTGGTATCTCCGATCATGAATTTATCGAAGAACAAGAGAAGCAATTATACGCAATGTGTACCAGAACCATGACATTGCCTATGGGACGAGGGATGTTTACATTACGCACATCGATTCCAACGCCGACAGAATCGATGCCTATTCCAAAACTTTGTCTTACTGGAAAAGAGCCGGTTAAGGGAGCCACAATCGAGATGCAACAGATAGAATTTCCCGCAAATATGAACCTATGGCCGAGTTTTCACAACGGAGTGGCCGCTGGTTTAAGAATCTCACCAAATGCTAGAGATGTTGATTCGACCTGGATTGTGTATAACAAACCAAAAGGACCAACCGAAGTGACGACAGAACATGCCGGCTTCTTGATGGCTTTGGGCCTGAATGGTCATCTGAAAACCCTGTCGTTTATGAGTATTTATGAGTATTTAGTGAAATGTGATGAGATGACAAGCGTGGGGCTTTTGCTTGGCATTTCTGCCACTCACAGAGGTAAGTTCGTGAAGAGTCCGAAGTATTTTTTACTAAACGTTATTTTTGAAGGCACAATGGACACAACGACCACCAAGCTACTTAGCGTTCATATCGAGGCTCTGCTACCAGCGACAGCCCTGGAATTGGATATTCCGCAGAATATTCAGGTGGCTTCACTCATGGGAATCGGGCTTATTTACCAAGGAACAGCCAAGCGACACATAGCAGAAGTTTTATTACAGGAAATAGGTACACAGTAGTGCAGGATTTAGTGTAAAGTAACTAATTGGCTTGTTTTAAGGTCGCCCTCCTGGTCCGGAAATGGAAAATAGTGTCGAACGGGAATCATACGCTTTGACAGCTGGCTTGGCTTTGGGTCTGGTGACTTTAGGACACGGTGAAGCTCCAGCTGGTTTGCGAGATTTGCAACTGCCTGACACACTTCACTATTACATGGTTGGAGGAAATAAGCGTCCACTGATGGGATCACAGAAGGAGAAGTACAAACTGCCATCATTTCAAGTCAGAGAGGGTGATACTGTTAATATTGATGTCACTGCGCCTGGTGCTACCTTGGCTCTTGGATTGATGTTCTTCAATACTGACAATAGAGCTGTGGCTCAATGGATGGATCCTCCTGATACAAGCTATTTACTGGATCTTGTACGTCCGGATTTATTGCTTTTGCGTACAATTGCCAGAGGTTTGATTCTCTGGAGTGATGTGCAACCGAGCGCAGAATGGCTGTTCAATCAGTTTCCAGCAAATCTTCGATTCGACATCAATCGTGGTCCTGTCTCGAGTTCGGACGATATAGATCATGAAGCAATTACGTAAGGTTACATCTGTTTCACTAATATACAAGGGATCCTCATTTTAACTATTTTAGTCAAGCTTACTGCAACATAATCGCGGGAGCTGCCTTCTGTATGGGTCTGAAGTATGCCGGCACCGAGAACCAGGAAGCATTCAAAGCACTAAGGAAAGTGATAAAACTTTTCCTTGGTTTTCAGGGAAAATATGTTGGGGAATTTGCCGGAAGAGCGACGGTAGAGAGTAGCCTTATGCTAATTCTTGTGTCCATATCGTTAGTGTACGCTGGAACGGGTGATCTAGAAATTTTGCGCATAATTCGATATCTACGATCGAGGATAGGAGCTGCTCATTCCCAGGTTACATATGGCTCTCAGATGGCCATACACATGTCGTTGGGATTTCTGTTCCTCGGCGCTGGTCGCTATACGTTGTCCAAAAGTCCTGGTGCTATAGCCGCACTAGTGTGTGCTTTGTTTCCTAAATTTCCCAATCATAGCAATGATAATAGGTGAGTTGACAGACGTAAATACATGGTGTTCCTTGTGCTCTAATATAGATCTCCTTAGATATCATCTGCAAGCTTTTCGACATCTCTATGTACTCGCTGTGGAACCGCGGTTATTCCTACCACGAGACCTCGATACAAAGAAGCTGTGCCTTTGTCAAATTTCTTACATCGAAATCGGATCGACCGAACTCAAAAGGCTTCCCATGGCACCATGTATGCTGCCAGATCTGAACAGTCTGAAATCGGTGATTGTAGACGATCCGAACTATTGGCCAGTTTGCTTTGAAAAGGGACGTAACTGGGCGCAGTTGGTGTATGTTACCAAGAATAAAGTATTTGTATCCTAATTCATAACAATTATCTTTGCAGAAAAGCACTGGAAGTGTCTGGTTGCATAGACATCAAAAAGCGCTCGGGCTGCCATTCCCATTTAGATGATCCAGATCGGCTTAAAAGCCTATTCGCTCAAACCCTTACCACCGAGCAGTATACGTGCTGGAAAATAGACACCAAATCACTGGAAACCTTCTCTTCCGATCCGATTGTCATTGGATTCACCGACAGGTTCCTAAGTATGGATGCCAGAGAAAGCAAACTGACTAAAGTTGAAATGGAACGCTACCAGCAATTGATTGTTATTTTCTATAACGCCGTCATAAAGGACAAGATGCATGGCTTACCAATCTATTTATCAATCGTAAATGTGAGTATTTCTTGGAAAGAACGATGAAGCACTTGTATTTAACTGAATAATTCCTTTGATAGACCCTGCAAGCGATAAAATTGAAGCCCAGCACCTATGAAGTCTGGCAATTGAAGTTAGTCGAAATTTATATGCGACAACAGAAGGAAAATATTCTCGTATCGAAGGAAATTGTGAATGCGGTGTTGGAGAATCTTAAATCCTACATTGAGCAGTGTCAGGCCAGTTCCAGCGAGCATATAAAACGATTTATCACATCTCATCGCTTTGATAGCTTATGCGAAGTCAATGCCTGTGATGTATCGAAAGTTGTAGCCGTTATTATTTATTTTGGTCTGTGCCCCAACGTATTGAACCTGGTCGATTTGACTGGAACAGTCAACTACATGCGGTTGTTGTATGAGTTGAAGAAAATTAACGTAGAAACAAGTACAATCAACTGCATTATTAAAGTACTTGAATTATCGTAATCAATCAGTATGTAATAAGGAGTTGCTTTTGTATTTAAGTTATGTAATAAATACTGAATTATTAGTTAAGAGAGGAACTGTGGGTGTTATACTTCAAAGGACAGGTGTTGCAGAACGATCGATGCACAGTCTACACACAGGACACAGATCACAAATCGAACTGATGCTTCTTGCTTCAAACTTAAGATTTTAGTCGGGCAAAACCCTACTTCAGTCCTCTATACGGTCAGCTAAGGGAGGCATACACACTACACAACTAAATTGAGAGAATTTCTATTTCTGCTGAAGAAAATCACCCGACTTCTCAAATGATTTGCCCATACACGATTTAACTGATATAAGAGACTTGTCCGTCAACCATCGAATCGATCAGATGACTGCCACACACACCGTTTGATTTGGGCAACAACCAAGCGGATAATACCCGTCGAATACTAGCCAGCTTCTGGGTTTACTATGATTCTGTCCATTCCTGCATGATTGAGCTATGGTTACAAATAATTTGGCTTCTTAGTTGGAGAATTCCATCGTACATGATGTTTCATAACACAGAGTCCAGTGTCGATTCTGGTGGTCGTAGTACGTACAAACCTTTGGTACGTGTTAGCGAAATAGTAAATATCTTCAGCAGGTAATGTGCATAGTGAGTCTATCCCGTTCTTAATGCCCCGAATATCATGTTCTGTGCCAATGATCAACTTCCAACCCACCAACTGTCTGTCTTTCATTCGCGACTTTGACAAACAGCCACGTTTCCCGAGAGATATCAAAACCTGCAGCCTCAGGACAAGAGCTATTTTCGCATGATTCCTTTGTAATGAGTTGAGCGCAGACTTCATCATTTTAAAGAATACTTTATTGATTATTGGAATAGTCTTTGATGAACGAAACTTAACAACATACTTCGGAAGTAAAGAACTTTCCTTGCTTGTGCCCACTTTGTCTTTTCAACTTACTGTTGCGACAGAAAATTAAAAACTCGTCTCAACTGGTTTGCCTAGATTTGGTGGACTGTATAGAAGTGCGCTATCCGGTGATGTGTAGGGCGAGGCTGTCATATTCTTCCTCCTGTCTGTTGCTCCAAACATGCCGGAATCGCGTGAGCTCAGTTTCTTTTCGATAACTTTGTCAAAGAATCGTGCCAACTTTACTGAGTCTGTAGTTCCAGCCGCTAAACTGCGTGTGTTCCTACAGTTCAACCAGATTTCTTCTGCTCCACATTGCTCAGCTGCGAGAAATAATTGTTATACATATCTCGTCCAACTTATAGAAAAACATACCTATTCCTCCAGCTTTTTGTAACATTTTTGGTTGCCGCTTCTCATCGACCAAATCAAGTTTCGTTCCAACTACCAAAATTGGAATTTGTGTCGACCCAAGAAATTGTTCAGGATCGAATAGCGCTGAGTCTGAAGCTAAGGATGAACTGTTACCTTTTGCAGTGTCCTTCCCCTCCTTGTTCAAAATTTCATAGAGCCACTCCTTTAAATTTTCGTGGCTCTTTCGGTTCGTGAGATCATGCACTAAAATAATCCCATGAGTTGGATTGTAGAATACTCCCCTGGTGTTTTTGTGATTAAGCGAGCCACCGATGTCGAAAAGTTCCACAAAGAATGTATTCTGCTGGGGAGTACCCTCTTTGTATTCGTGCATCTTCACTTCAATGGAACAGCCCACTGTCCATCCGGGATGTACTAGGGATTCATTGTGGGCGATCAAATGTGTAAGACATGTCTTTCCCACGCCTGAGTGGTGGCAGATCGTGAGTTACTGTTGCATTTAATTGGTAATAGAAAAATTTACCTGAATCTCCAACCAGAAGTATGCGCACTTTATCAATATTTGCCATCGTGGACATTCAATTTCTTGTCTGAATATACTTTGTCGGTTTAACAAAATTGTTTTATTTATGTTTTTATTGACAGCTGATGGTGAATGACAGTTGTCGGCCATCAGTACACTCTATTGTGAATTTAGTGCTATGGACGGAAATGGTGCTCATCAGTTGGTTCACAATTGCTGAAGTGAAAAACGTTAGATTTTTGAATACGCTGGAGAAATCTTTTCAAGAGTATTCCTGCGAAGATTGGTAATTGTAGGGATTTTTCAAGTACCAGGAGTCGGTTCTTAGTATATTAGTGCTGCGTAATTCCTTTAAGAATTTCGGTTGTTTCGAGTTATTACTGAACAATAACATGAGTTGGATGGAGATGTGAAGGAAGACTCTGTATTTTCGTGTCGCGAAATTTTGGAAGATTTGGTTAGACTTTGGTTGGTACTTGTTCCATTGAAATATGAATCAGTCTCCTCAATGGAAGTATCTCCTCCGCCAAACACCTATTCACATTCCGACAGATTCTGGAGAATATCAAGAAATCCAAGTCGATACCAACTATCTTTTCATCGATTTTAAGACCGAATATGACAACGTAGATGCAGAAATTGCATTGCGTCAAATTCCTCAAAAACTGTGCCTCCAATCTCTTCTTGTCTGTCTCTAAGCTCTTTTGTCCAACCCTCTTACAACGTGAATTTCTTTATACATAAAAAGTGATCGAAGGATGATGTCACTAATTACGGTCTCATTGCTAAGCTTTCTTACGTACCCAAGCTCTTTGAATGTATTTTATTCGAAAACCTAAGGTTTCAATGTAAGTCTTATTTCCGTCAGTCAACGTGGCTTCATTATTGCTAGGTCGGTCACCACATATCTCGTCAATTAAACCTTTTAAACTGTATACGCTTGGCTTAGAATCCATATTGTTAAAATAGATCTCTTCTTACTTGGAAAACCATCCAAATAGATTCCCATCTGTTCATTCTGGCCATTAACGACCTTCATACTGTCGTTCCTCTTTACACTGATGACACCCAAATTTTTCAAGTCCACTTCTTCTCCCCAAGACTCTAGTTTCCTTCTAGTAGACATCGGTAGTTTTTTGCTCCGGTGTCTTGAAAATAACACCTCACCTCAACACCTCAGCAGAAATAAGACGAAGAATAACTCTTGCTAATCGCTGCTTCTTTGTGCTAAGAAGCAATTGAGTAGCAGAGCCCTATCCCGAAGAAGTAAGGAGACTCTTTATAAGACCCTGATCATCCCAGTCGTGCTTTATGGCGCTGAAGCATGGATTCTGTCTAAAGCGGATGAAGAGATTCTCAGATTATTCGTAAAATTTTTGGTCCCGTTTGCGTTTAGGGGGTTTGGAGGAGGAGATTCAACGACGAACTATACGAGCTGTACAGCGATATCGTTGAGCGAATGTACACCAATGCTCCGAAACGCAGAGTTTTCAAATTAAAGAGTAGAGGAAGACCTCGCCTTAGGTGGCGCGCACAAGTAGAAGGTGAGCTCAACCGAATTGGAGTGCGCAGCTGGAGGCAGTTAGGTAAGGACCGGGCTAACTGGAGAGGCTTGTGGGTTGAGGCCCAGGTTTCCCCGAACTGTTGCGCCACCTAAGTAAATAAGAGCTCAACATCGCTAAATTCCAATCTATAAGTTTTTCGTTGAAGTCCATCCAACCAACGGCCAACCCAAACCCATAATTGATTCTCTTCGTGACCTTGGTATTTTATGTGACATTCGCACATTGATGGGAACTATCTCATCAACCAACTCATCACTTGGTTTCGTCAAACGATGGTCCAAAGCATTCTCCAACCCTTACGTGACTGTCTTCATTCGATTTCTTCTTGAGTACGCCAGCTAAGGCGACATTCAATGTCGTTTTCTTCGTTTTGCCCTTCGAGGTCTACCCTGGAACGACGATGTTACTTAAAATGCACTCGACTTTTCCACCAAGCGAACCAATTTGCCGAATTTTAAGGAAAGCCAGGTTAAATTTTTCCGTTTTCGACTTCAATTGCAGCACTTGCACAGCGGCCTTAAACACAATCTCCTTCACCCTTCTCCTTGTACTGAGAACCCTAGCTCGTAAGTTAGTTTTAAATCTTAGTTTTAGCTTGTATTAAGCCGAAAAAATGGGAGCTTTCACGCCCACCAAATTGAAAATTTGGAAATCCTGTACAAACTCGTCAGAATGACGATGGGGAATGCTCGCTACTCCATCAAGGTCGGTGACGATGTCACCAAAACCTTTGAAGTCAAAAATGGATTTTTCGAAAGACATAGTCTTAGTGAGATATTGGTTCCTGTTTGCTTTGACTGGCTATAAAAAGGACTTCACCGATGAACCATACAAGCTTGACAAAGAACTGCATATCAGCCCTCTAGAATGGCTAGGGGGTGGTAGCGCTCCGAACCGACCTTCGAATCAACCTCGGAGGAAGAACGAAGTAGAAGAACATATCTCCTAAGGTGGTGCACACACGTAGAGAGCGATGATAACCAACTTGAAGTTGGTTCACATTGTTGAAGCTAGAACCTTAGCGCTATAGGGCCCAGTTCTGGGTATCTTCCACTCGTTGGTCTTCTTATTACAACCCACCATCTCTAAGAGGTCAACTGGTACGTCTCTTGAAGTTGACGGACCTTTTGATTCTAGCACTCGGCCCTTTGTTATCCAGCAATGTCTGCGGTACTTCGTGACTCCTTGGAGGGACGTAAGCCAGGCTTAGCATCTGGCAGTGAGTTTACCTTCAAAGCTGTGCAAGTATCCGACGACAGAACAATGGTGACACAATATGTATAACAAATTCCTGACTGTCCAAGAAATAGTTTTTGTAGAGTAGGCAGATCCTGTCCAGTGAAGGTTTAGATAGATAGCACCTCTGCTCATACATATGCATATCAATGCGAGCTTGGTATCATGATTATCACTGAATAGACCACTAGAAGCTCCCATTGTAGTTTGGAAACAAATGCTTAAACCCACCAAACTAAAGTAAGACTCCTCTGAATTTAAGTAACGCTCTGTCCTTTATTGATTTGTTGGAACCTGAACCACAAATAATGAAATCATTCACGCCTCACAGGATGACATGATAAGCATCTCCTTTATACCATGGTTATGCGTCGATTACAAATAGGAAATAATTTACCATCTGATCATACCGAAGGAATTGTTGACAGAACAATTCCAATTATCTGCGAAGGACGAAAGTTCTCCGGCAAATGGGCTCATCAGTGCGCACTTTGTACGCATACGAATGTACGAGTATATTGTAGACTGTAATCCGGTATTCGAAAGTAAAAGTCTGTCTGCACGTGCCGCATTGGCTTTGACTATAGGCATTAGCCAATTTCGCTCCTTCAATGTCCTTCCTTGTTTCCTTTAGCGTAGTTGCATATACACACCCGCAACACCCACCAAACTCTCTGTCTCCCGCTCTCAAAGGGTAGACAATTTGCAAGTGTCGTTTATCTAGCCGTGGTTTGGGGGGTGATTTCTGGTGTGCCAGCTCAACAAAATTAGCTAATATTGTTCGCCTTTTTGCCTCTTAGCGCTTAGATGTGGGACTGTTTGGATTTATTCATTAGATAATTTCACTGAAAGAATCAGAAGAGGTGTACGTGCTTAAAATACAGAATTTGTCGCAATTTCAGAAATTGGGGCCGCAGTACATATTTGCGGATATAATTCAACTTTAAAAAGGGGAAAGCCGTAAGCACCCTCTAAGAAGACGAAATAATGGCCTTGTTATAATAATTCACAAAAGAATGTACTATGGGACTTTGATTACATGCCGCTGGTGTGGAGGATGATTTTTGAAGAGGTGTGTTGAATTAATTTTTGAAATATGAAGATTATTTGTTGGCCAGTACGTGCCCATGGCCATCAGTGGGCAGTGCCCTGAGCATTGTGCGGCTATCCCTGATTAGTGCAGCCTAATTGGAATTGTAGATATTCGGATACTGATTCTATCCCAAGTAGTTTCGAAGCTTCCCACCTTTTTTGGGACGCACTACATGTGTGCGAAAAACTCAAAGCTACTTTTAGGTTAGGTTTCTAACTTGATGAGCTCCCGATCCGTAAACAGTTTCTGCTGAAACCCGGCAGTCTTTCACTCTCTTCTTGATTTTAGGGGAGCTGCTTCCTGCTGTCTAGATCAACTTACTTACTTATATGCTGCATCCCTTTGTGGGTCCAAGGGTCCAACTCTTTCCCAGTTGCCGTGCTTCCTTCTCAACTGCGCCACGTACTCCTAGGACCGCTTTGACATCAAAGACACCTTAGCGGAGGTTCTATCTTCCTTCTCACATCGATCCAAGAGTTTTGACTACATCTATGGCTTGGGGCAGTTCCTAAAGTCCGCGGTTGTACCATCTTCTCTGGTCGTCCTCCATGCATTTGGAAATTTTTTTACTGTTTACTGTCCAGAACTGGGAGAATCAACGCATTTCGTGTTTCCAATTAGGTTTTGAACTCCTATTGAATTTCATTTTAGAAAGAAGATGAAAGACGAGTCTGTAAGCTCTGCTGCTTCAATCATATGACCCTGGTTCCATGGATTTGAAGTCTAATGAAATGACACCTAAACTTTGGCTGCTGTGCAAATTTAGAGTCAACATTCCTTGGGCTTAAGACTATCTTTAGCTATGTAGAGTCTGAGCATAGACTGGGCTCTAATCGAATCTTCACGGATGGATTTAAGACTAATCAAGAGCGCGGTGTGGGTGTTTTTGGGGAACCGGATAACACTAGTTACCCAAGTAAGCCTCTATTTTTCAAGCGGAAAGAGGGTCTGCAGCGAGTCCTTACTCAATCCATTCCAAAATAATTAAAGAATACAACAACTCTGCAGGAAAGAAGAGCACATGTTGGGCACTTTCGAGAGAAAAATTCTTCGTCGAATTTTCGGTCCCATATGTGAGGAGAGCGAATGGAGGAGAAGATACAACCGCGATGTGGATGTAGTCCAAAAAGCCAAAATACGTAGACTACACTGGCTCGGCCACATCGAGCGAATGGACAATAATGCTCCAGCAAAGAGGATCTTCGACTCACAGCCCCAAGACCAAGCTATCACGGATGCCAGAGCGCTTGGTCTGGACAACTGGAAGCAACGTGCCCGGGATCGAAGATAATGAAAGGCTACCGTGTCTCAGACAGGGACTCTTCACGGGTCGGGAGCCCGTTAAGTAAGTAAGTAACAATAACTCTTTGAATTTGCTCGCAAGATTGACCCTTGTCTAGGTCCCAGATCATACCGAAATCCCGGAGATTTACAGGCTTAGAGGATGGTTTTTCAAGACCTGAACTTGGGTTTGACGATTGGGTTTTATGCTGATGTTATGAGTGCTGTTGCTATAAGTTCCTGATCATTGAAGTCCCTCCTCAGCTTGCTCGGAAGGTCGATTGCAATTCCAATAAAATGGCTAATACTAGGTCTTGCTTCTTGATAGTTGTGAAAATGGTATTGTTTGCATCAGTTCAGCTTAACTTCCGTACAAAATCCAAGCTACAGACTATCTTCCTTACTTACTTGGTTCGGGGTGAACCTGGTTCTCCATTAACAAGATTCTTCACTTAGCTCGGTCTTTAGATAACTGCCACAAGTTGCACACTCCAATTCGGTCGACATTCTCTTTCATTTGTCCCTCTAGATTGGATTCGAAGACTTTACGAGCTGAAGAATTTGTATCCATCCGCTCTACACATGTACATGGCCTAACCATCTCAGTTAGACTAGTTCGATGTCACTGTAGAGTCTGATAGTTCGTCGTTGAATCTCCTTCTCCAAAGCCCATAAACGCAAACGGCACCTAAAATTTATGAAGAATCTTTCGCTTGAGGCAACCGAGAATGTCTTCATCCGCTTTAGATAGGTAACCTAGGTTGCGCCAGCAGGACTGGAATAACCAGAGTTTTGTTTAGAATCTCCTAAGTTGTTCGCTGAGATATTGTCAGAGTTTACAGCAGACTCGAGGCAGACAAAGTCCCTCACTCGTGGAGTTCTGTCCAATTCGTCGATGGTTGACAGCATATACTTTTGGTTTTGCCCTCATTCATCACTCAACACATGTTTGCAGTTTCTCTTTCAATAATAGCCAACGTATCAGTGATAGTTGGCCAATATTCTGCCAAAACAATGTCCTATATCATTGGTATACGCTATCAGTTCCACTGATTTTTAAAAGATTGTGCTTACGGTGTAGGCTTGAGTTGGCTTGCCTCCTTTCAAGTACGATGTTGAACAAATGACATGACAGCCTTGTCACAAGTCACCTTGTCTAACTCGTTTTTTGACATTAAAGGCCTCGGTGAGTTCATGGAACAGCGAGGGTACTCAATCGTCATCCTGCATAGGCGAACGAGTTTGGCAGGGATGTCAAAACAAGACGTGGCTCTCTATACCTCGTTTCGATATATACTGTCATAGGCCGCCTTGAAATCGATGAAACGGTGGTATGTATCGGTTTAGACTTCTTGGATTTATCCAGGTCCTGTCGAAGTGTGAAAATTTGATCGCCTGTGGACTTTTCTGGGCTGACACAACCGAGTGTTGACGAAGGGTTGCAGGCATTTACACAGTATGACAGTTAAGATCCTGTGTGCGGGAAGGGTTTCTCTTTTCCTGTGAATCGGGTAGGCATTGCTTAGATTCCATTCATCAAGCATACACTCGTGAGACCAAATTTTAGAGATGGGTTGGTGTACGCTCTCTACCAAGTCACCTCCAACTACTTTAAACAACTCAGCCTGTAGGTCATCAGGTCAAGGAGTGTTGTTGGTTTTGAGCTTGGTCAGGGGGACGGAAACACACTCCCATGCGTCTCAAAATTGATGGCCCAACACTGATCTTGTGCAGTCTATCTAAGCCTCCTCACTGTCTTTACTAATTCCCCACCATATGCACCTAATCCGCAGCTATTCCGGCCCAAACATTCATCCGTTTGTATCCAAAGAAACACCATAGAAGCCGGAGCGCGTTTCATTACTCATTTGCAGCTTCCTCTATCCAGCTGTGTTTTTCAAAAACCAAATAAGCGGCAAGCTTTCGTGTAATAAAATATGTAATTCAATCATTTTTAAATCCGTTCGCCTAACACCAATGGTGGTGAAGAGTAAGTAATGAACTCGTACGTACATCCATCCATGCATAAGGGGAGATGAAGGATGAGTCCTTTTTTCTGTGATACATTCGCCACATTATCAGGGAATCTCCATTTCGAAAAATGAAAATCATAAATTTTTACGATTTCGAGACGAGTTCGTATTTGTTCATATTTTGAACGTTGCTCGCTTCACTGTTATTCCTTATTTTATTGTTATATCCTGTGGGTCTGTGTGTGCATGTGGTTTTCCTTTACATATTCTAAATCGCGCAATTTTTATTTCTATTATGCTAATGCATTGGCATTCTCCCTCCCCCGCCCGAGTCCAATAACGTACACACAGGATGTGTCAGTTATTAACACGGTGAGCCTGAAAACGAGGAGAGATATTGTTTATGAGAAGTCCTCTAACTGTGTACGCAAATCGGATAAGATTAAGCATGGGGAGCAGTTAAAAACTGTTTCGGCATGATGCTGACTTACGTCTTACATGTCTCAATATTAAGGACGCGGAAACGTATAAAAAATAAGACGGATACACTAGGAAAATTGTTTGTCAACTTGTGGCGACAACGACGACGACACGGGTGGTTGTGTTAGGATTTAGAAGCTCTGTTGGGGTTTTCTTGGAACGCCCAAGGACGAAGGGAAATATTTGCAAAGTATCACAAAATTTCCACTTTGTTTGAAAGAAGAAGAAAATGAAGCAGAAGTAATCGAAAAGGATACATACCGTACGCCCACATCAGCGATTACAAGAGCCAATAAAACTGCTGGGTGTCTTAAAATTTCCAGATACGGAGCTGAGTGTAGCACATCATGTTTTCGTTACTTGAAGAGAGCGAAATGTTATATCGGAATTTATCTATTGGAAATAATTTAAATACATCCTTGAAGTATTTTGAATTGAATTCGTCCCCAAAAGGAACTTTAATGTATGCTCGTTACAGATTCAATACGAATTTGTTAAAATGGAAGTAACATACAATGCATGCATACATACCCATATTATGGATAAGAGGTGAGGGTCCTTTTGGCTTTATCCAACCCACCAAGTTCGTAATCTGCAGCAAGGTTACCACACCAGGTTTTGTGGCAATTTCTCAATAACTTCTTGCCCTCATTGTATAACAGTAAAGAAATGGAGAGGTTAAGAAGGGCCCTCGCTATAAGTTCTTAAGAGTATACACTTCGTAACCAGAGTCTGTAATACCTAAAAGACCATAGAGGAGCAGAACTAGCCAGGAGACATTCTAAATGTAGGCCAATTCATTTGTCTAGCCAGAGAAGCTTTATAAGAAGTCACAACCTCGATGACAGAACAAAGAGAGGAAACAGGTTAGCCACATCTAGGGACCACGACTTAGACACGACTGGAACACAAGCACTATCGATTGGGCGGTTTTCGAGAAAATCCTACAGACCCTATGTTTGATTTAAATATGTACATTTAACCGTTTAAGCCTTTTTTTTTATAAATTTTTTGGTTGAAAAATTTTCTGTCTCCTAAATGCACTTTGAGGCACAAGCAAAGCTAGTTTCTGCCTCGAATAAACAGAAACAGAATATCTGGCTTGGGATGTGCCTTTGGAGGATATACCCAGATTGTGGGTATCAAGAAGTGTGGGCCCTTTTTTTCATACATTTTTTTGATGAACAATTTTCTGTCTCCTACTTGCACTCCGAGGCACCAGCTAAGCTAGTTTGCGCCTCGAATACACAGAAACAGAATATCTGGCTCGGGATGTGCAACAGGAGGATATACCCAGAATGTGGGTACCAAGAAGTGTGGGCTATACACTGCCCTTTTTCCATAAATTTTTTTGTTGAAAAATTTTCTGTCTCCTACTTGCACTCCGAGGCACCACCTAAGCTGGTTTGCGCCTCGAATACACAGAAACAGAATACTTGGCTTGGGATGTGCCATTGGGGGATATACCCGGATTGTGGGTATCAAGAAGTGCGGTCTATACACTGCCCTTTTTTTCATAAATTTTTTGTTGAAAAATTTTCTGTCTCCTACTTGCACTCCGAGGCACCAGCTAAGCTAGTTTGCGCCTCGAATACACAGAAACAGAATATCTGGCTCGGGATGTGCAATTGGAGGATATACCCAGATTGTGGGTACCAAGAAGTGTGGGCTATACACTGCCCTTTTTCCACAAATTTTTTTGTTGAAAAATTTTCTGTCTCCTACTTGCACTCCGAGGCACCAGCTAAGCTAGTTTGCGCCTCGAATACACAGAAACAGAATATCTGGCTCGGGATGTGCAATTGGAGGATATACCCAGATTGTGGGTACCAAGAAGTGTGGGCTATACACTGCCCTTTTTCCACAAATTTTTTTGTTGAAAAATTTTCTGTCTCCTACTTGCACTCCGAGGCACCAGCTAAGCTAGTTTGCGCCTCGAATACACAGAAACAGAATATCTGGCTCGGGATGTGCAATTGGAGGATATACCCAGATTGTGGGTACCAAGAAGTGTGGGCTATACACTGCCCTTTTTCCACAAATTTTTTTGTTGAAAAATTTTATGTCTCCTACTTGCACTCCGAGGCACCAGCTAAGCTAGTTTGCGCCTCGAATACACAGAAACAGAATATCTGGCTCGGGATGTGCAATTGGAGGATTTACCCCGATTTTGGGTATCAAGAAGTGTGGGCTATACACTGAACTTTTTTTCATACATTTTTTTGATGAAAAATTTTCTGTCTCCTACTTGCACTCCGAGGCAACAGCTAAGCTAGTTTGCGCCTCGAATACACAGAAACAGAATATCTGGCTCGGGATGTGCAATTGGAGGATTTACCCCGATTTTGGGTATCAAGAAGTGTGGGCTATACACTTCCCTTTTTTTCATACATTTTTTTGTTGAAAAATTTTCTGTCTCCTACTTGCACTCCGAGGCACCAGCTAAGCTAGTTTGCGCCTCGAATACACAGAAACAGAATATCTGGCTCGGGATGTGCAACAGGAGGATATACCCAGATTGTGGGTACCAAGAAGTGTGGGCTATACACTTCCCTTTTTTTCATACATTTTTTGGTTGAAAAATTTTCTGTCTCCTACTTGCACTCGGAGGCACCAGCTAAGCTAGTTTGCGCCTCGAATACACAGAAACAGAATATCTGGCTCGGGATGTGCAATTGGAGGATTTACCCCGATTTTGGGTATCAAGAAGTGTGGGCTATACACTTCCCTTTTTTTCATACATTTTTTTGTTGAAAAATTTTCTGTCTCCTACTTGCACTCCGAGGCACCAGCTAAGCTAGTTTGCAACTCGAATACACAGAAACAGAATATCTGGCTCGGGATGTGCAATTGGAGGATTTACCCCGATTTTGGGTATCAAGAAGTGTGGGCTATACACTGCCCTTTTTTTCACACAATTTTTTGATGACAAATTTTCTGTCTCCTACTTGCACTCCGAGGCACCAGCTAAGCTAGTTTGCGCCTCGAATACACAGAAACAGAATATCTGGCTCGGGATGTGCAATTGGAGGATTTACCCCGATTTTGGGTATCAAGAAGTGTGGGCTATACACTGCCCTTTTTTTCACACAATTTTTTGATGACAAATTTTCTGTCTCCTACTTGCACTCCGAGGCACCAGCTAAGCTAGTTTGCGCCTCGAATACACAGAAACAGAACATCTGGCTCGGGATGTGCAATTGGAGGATATACCCAGATTGCGGGTACCAAGAAGTGTGGGCTATACACTGCCCTTTTTCCACAAAGTTTTTTGTTGAAAAATTTTCTGTCTCCTACTTGCACTCCGAGGCACCAGCTAAGCTAGTTTGCGCCTCGTATACACAGAAACAGAATATCTGGCTCGGGATGTGCAATTGGAGGATATACCCAGATTGTGGGTACCAAGAAGTGTGGGCTATACACTGCCCTTTTTCCACAAAGTTTTTTGTTGAAAAATTTTCTGTCTCCTACTTGCACTCCGAGGCACCAGCTAAGCTAGTTTGCGCCTCGAATACACAGAAACAGAATATCTGGCTCGGGATGTGCAATTGGAGGATATACCCAGATTGTGGGTACCAAGAAGTGTGGGCTATACACTGCCCTTTTTTTCACACATTTTTTTGATGAACAATTTTCTGTCTCCTACTTGCACTCCGAGGCACCAGCTAAGCTAGTTTGCGCCTCGAATACACAGAAACAGAATATCTGGCTCGGGATGTGCAACTGGAGGATTTACCCCGATTTTGGGTATCAAGAAGTGTGGGCTATACACTGCCCTTTTTTTCACACATTTTTTTGATGAAAAATTTTCTGTCTCCTACTTGCACTCCGAGGCACCAGCTAAGCTAGTTTGCGCCTCGAATACACAGAAACAGAATATCTGGCTCGGGATGTGCAATTGGAGGATTTACCCCGATTTTGGGTATCAAGAAGTGTGGGCTATACACTGCCCTTTTTTTCACACATTTTTTTGATGAAAAATTTTCTGTCTCCTACTTGCACTCCGAGGCACCAGCTAAGCTAGTTTGCGCCTCGAATACACAGAAACAGAATATCTGGCTCGGGATGTGCAATTGGAGGATTTACCCCGATTTTGGGTATCAAGAAGTGTGGGCTATACACTGCCCTTTTTTTCACACAATTTTTTGATGAAAAATGTTCTGTCCCCTACTTGCACTCCGAGGCACCAGCTAAGCTAGTTTGCGCCTCGAATACACAGAAACAGAATATCTGGCTCGGGATGTGCAACAGGAGGATATACCCAGATTGTGGGTACCAAGAAGTGTGGGCTATACGCTTCCCTTTTTTTCATACATTTTTTGGTTGAAAAATTTTCTGTCTCCTACTTGCACTCCGAGGCACCAGCTAAGCTAGTTTGCGCCTCGAATACACAGAAACAGAATATCTGGCTCGGGATGTGCAATTGGAGGATTTACCCCGATTTTGGGTATCAAGAAGTGTGGGCTATACACTGAACTTTTTTTCATACATTTTTTGGTTGAAAAATTTTCTGTCTCCTACTTGCACTCGGAGGCACCAGCTAAGCTAGTTTGCGCCTCGAATACACAGAAACAGAATATCTGGTTCGGGATGTGCAATTGGAGGATTTAAACCGATTTTGGGTATCAAGAAGTGTGGGCTATACACTGAACTTTTTTTCATACATTTTTTTGATGAAAAATTTTCTGTCTCCTACTTGCACTCCGAGGCACCAGCTAAGCTAGTTTGCGCCTCGAATACACAGAAACAGAATATCTGGCTCGGGATGTGCAATTGGAGGATTTACCCCGATTTTGGGTATCAAGAAGTGTGGGCTATACACTGCCCTTTTTTTCACACATTTTTTTGATGAAAAATTTTCTGTCTCCTACTTGCACTCCGAGGCACCAGCTAAGCTAGTTTGCGCCTCGAATACACAGAAACAGAATATCTGGCTCGGGATGTGCAATTGGAGGATTTACCCCGATTTTGGGTATCAAGAAGTGTGGGCTATACACTGCCCTTTTTTTCACACAATTTTTTGATGAAAAATGTTCTGTCCCCTACTTGCACTCCGAGGCACCAGCTAAGCTAGTTTGCGCCTCGAATACACAGAAACAGAATATCTGGCTCGGGATGTGCAACAGGAGGATATACCCAGATTGTGGGTACCAAGAAGTGTGGGCTATACGCTTCCCTTTTTTTCATACATTTTTTGGTTGAAAAATTTTCTGTCTCCTACTTGCACTCCGAGGCACCAGCTAAGCTAGTTTGCGCCTCGAATACACAGAAACAGAATATCTGGCTCGGGATGTGCAATTGGAGGATTTACCCCGATTTTGGGTATCAAGAAGTGTGGGCTATACACTGCCCTTTTTTTCACACAATTTTTTGATGAAAAATGTTCTGTCCCCTACTTGCACTCCGAGGCACCAGCTAAGCTAGTTTGCGCCTCGAATACACAGAAACAGAATATCTGGCTCGGGATGTGCAACAGGAGGATATACCCAGATTGTGGGTACCAAGAAGTGTGGGCTATACGCTTCCCTTTTTTTCATACATTTTTTGGTTGAAAAATTTTCTGTCTCCTACTTGCACTCCGAGGCACCAGCTAAGCTAGTTTGCGCCTCGAATACACAGAAACAGAATATCTGGCTCGGGATGTGCAATTGGAGGATTTACCCCGATTTTGGGTATCAAGAAGTGTGGGCTATACACTGAACTTTTTTTCATACATTTTTTTGATGAAAAATTTTCTGTCTCCTACTTGCACTCCGAGGCACCAGCTAAGCTAGTTTGCGCCTCGAATACACAGAAACAGAATATCTGGCTCGGGATGTGCAACAGGAGGATATACCCAGATTGTGGGTACCAAGAAGTGTGGGCTATACACTTCCCTTTTTTTCATACATTTTTTGGTTGAAAAATTTTCTGTCTCCTACTTGCACTCGGAGGCACCAGCTAAGCTAGTTTGCGCCTCGAATACACAGAAACAGAATATCTGGCTCGGGATGTGCAATTGGAGGATTTACCCCGATTTTGGGTATCAAGAAGTGTGGGCTATACACTGCCCTTTTTTTCACACAATTTTTTGATGAAAAATTTTCTGTCTCCTACTTGCACTCCGAGGCACCAGCTAAGCTAGTTTGCGCCTCGAATACACAGAAACAGAATATCTGGCTCGGGATGTGCAATTGGAGGATTTACCCCGATTTTGGGTATCAAGAAGTGTGGGCTATACACTGCCCTTTTTTTCACACAATTTTTTGATGACAAATTTTCTGTCTCCTACTTGCACTCCGAGGCACCAGCTAAGCTAGTTTGCGCCTCGAATACACAGAAACAGAACATCTGGCTCGGGATGTGCAATTGGAGGATATACCCAGATTGCGGGTACCAAGAAGTGTGGGCTATACACTGCCCTTTTTCCACAAAGTTTTTTGTTGAAAAATTTTCCGTCTCCTACTTGCACTCCGAGGCACCAGCTAAGCTAGTTTGCGCCTCGTATACACAGAAACAGAATATCTGGCTCGGGATGTGCAATTGGAGGATATACCCAGATTGTGGGTACCAAGAAGTGTGGGCTATACACTGCCCTTTTTCCACAAAGTTTTTTGTTGAAAAATTTTCTGTCTCCTACTTGCACTCCGAGGCACCAGCTAAGCTAGTTTGCGCCTCGAATACACAGAAACAGAATATCTGGCTCGGGATGTGCAATTGGAGGATATACCCAGATTGTGGGTACCAAGAAGTGTGGGCTATACACTGCCCTTTTTTTCACACATTTTTTTGATGAACAATTTTCTGTCTCCTACTTGCACTCCGAGGCACCAGCTAAGCTAGTTTGCGCCTCGAATACACAGAAACAGAATATCTGGCTCGGGATGTGCAACTGGAGGATTTACCCCGATTTTGGGTATCAAGAAGTGTGGGCTATACACTGCCCTTTTTTTCACACATTTTTTTGATGAAAAATTTTCTGTCTCCTACTTGCACTCCGAGGCACCAGCTAAGCTAGTTTGCGCCTCGAATACACAGAAACAGAATATCTGGCTCGGGATGTGCAATTGGAGGATTTACCCCGATTTTGGGTATCAAGAAGTGTGGGCTATACACTGCCCTTTTTTTCACACATTTTTTTGATGAAAAATTTTCTGTCTCCTACTTGCACTCCGAGGCACCAGCTAAGCTAGTTTGCGCCTCGAATACACAGAAACAGAATATCTGGCTCGGGATGTGCAATTGGAGGATTTACCCCGATTTTGGGTATCAAGAAGTGTGGGCTATACACTGCCCTTTTTTTCACACAATTTTTTGATGAAAAATGTTCTGTCCCCTACTTGCACTCCGAGGCACCAGCTAAGCTAGTTTGCGCCTCGAATACACAGAAACAGAATATCTGGCTCGGGATGTGCAACAGGAGGATATACCCAGATTGTGGGTACCAAGAAGTGTGGGCTATACGCTTCCCTTTTTTTCATACATTTTTTGGTTGAAAAATTTTCTGTCTCCTACTTGCACTCCGAGGCACCAGCTAAGCTAGTTTGCGCCTCGAATACACAGAAACAGAATATCTGGCTCGGGATGTGCAATTGGAGGATTTACCCCGATTTTGGGTATCAAGAAGTGTGGGCTATACACTGAACTTTTTTTCATACATTTTTTTGATGAAAAATTTTCTGTCTCCTACTTGCACTCCGAGGCACCAGCTAAGCTAGTTTGCGCCTCGAATACACAGAAACAGAATATCTGGCTCGGGATGTGCAACAGGAGGATATACCCAGATTGTGGGTACCAAGAAGTGTGGGCTATACACTTCCCTTTTTTTCATACATTTTTTGGTTGAAAAATTTTCTGTCTCCTACTTGCACTCGGAGGCACCAGCTAAGCTAGTTTGCGCCTCGAATACACAGAAACAGAATATCTGGTTCGGGATGTGCAATTGGAGGATTTAAACCGATTTTGGGTATCAAGAAGTGTGGGCTATACACTGAACTTTTTTTCATACATTTTTTTGATGAAAAATTTTCTGTCTCCTACTTGCACTCCGAGGCACCAGCTAAGCTAGTTTGCGCCTCGAATACACAGAAACAGAATATCTGGCTCGGGATGTGCAATTGGAGGATTTACCCCGATTTTGGGTATCAAGAAGTGTGGGCTATACACTGCCCTTTTTTTCACACATTTTTTTGATGAAAAATTTTCTGTCTCCTACTTGCACTCCGAGGCACCAGCTAAGCTAGTTTGCGCCTCGAATACACAGAAACAGAATATCTGGCTCGGGATGTGCAATTGGAGGATTTACCCCGATTTTGGGTATCAAGAAGTGTGGGCTATACACTGCCCTTTTTTTCACACAATTTTTTGATGAAAAATGTTCTGTCCCCTACTTGCACTCCGAGGCACCAGCTAAGCTAGTTTGCGCCTCGAATACACAGAAACAGAATATCTGGCTCGGGATGTGCAACAGGAGGATATACCCAGATTGTGGGTACCAAGAAGTGTGGGCTATACGCTTCCCTTTTTTTCATACATTTTTTGGTTGAAAAATTTTCTGTCTCCTACTTGCACTCCGAGGCACCAGCTAAGCTAGTTTGCGCCTCGAATACACAGAAACAGAATATCTGGCTCGGGATGTGCAATTGGAGGATTTACCCCGATTTTGGGTATCAAGAAGTGTGGGCTATACACTGAACTTTTTTTCATACATTTTTTTGATGAAAAATTTTCTGTCTCCTACTTGCACTCCGAGGCACCAGCTAAGCTAGTTTGCGCCTCGAATACACAGAAACAGAATATCTGGCTCGGGATGTGCAACAGGAGGATATACCCAGATTGTGGGTACCAAGAAGTGTGGGCTATACACTTCCCTTTTTTTCATACATTTTTTGGTTGAAAAATTTTCTGTCTCCTACTTGCACTCGGAGGCACCAGCTAAGCTAGTTTGCGCCTCGAATACACAGAAACAGAATATCTGGTTCGGGATGTGCAATTGGAGGATTTAAACCGATTTTGGGTATCAAGAAGTGTGGGCTATACACTGAACTTTTTTTCATACATTTTTTTGATGAAAAATTTTCTGTCTCCTACTTGCACTCCGAGGCACCAGCTAAGCTAGTTTGCGCCTCGAATACACAGAAACAGAATATCTGGCTCGGGATGTGCAATTGGAGGATTTACCCCGATTTTGGGTATCAAGAAGTGTGGGCTATACACTGCCCTTTTTTTCACACAATTTTTTGATGAAAAATTTTCTGTCTCCTACTTGCACTCCGAGGCACCAGCTAAGCTAGTTTGCGCCTCGAATACACAGAAACAGAATATCTGGCTCGGGATGAACAATTGGAGGATATACCCAGATTGTGGGTACCAAGAAGTGTGGGCTATACACTGCCCTTTTTTTCACACAATTTTTTGATGAAAAATTTTCTGTCTCCTACTTGCACTCCGAGGCACCAGCTAAGCTAGTTTGCGCCTCGAATACACAGAAACAGAATATCTGGCTCGGGATGTGCAATTGGAGGATATACCCAGATTGTGGGTACCAAGAAGTGTGGGCTATACACTGCCCTTTTTCCATAAATTTTTTTGTTGAAAAATTTTCTGTCTCCTACTTGCACTCCGAGGCACCAGCTAAGCTAGTTTGCGCCTCGAATACACAGAAACAGAACATCTGGCTCGGGATGTGCAATTGGAGGATATACCCAGATTGTGGGTACCAAGAAGTGTGGGCTATACACTGCCCTTTTTCCATAAATTTTTTTGTTGAAAAATTTTCTATCTCCTACTTGCACTCCGAGGCACCAGCTAAGCTAGTTTGCGCCTCGAATACACAGAAACAGATTATCTGGCTCGGGATGTGCAATTGGAGGATTTACCCCGATTTTGGGTATCAAGAAGTGTGGGCTATACACTGAACTTTTTTTCATACATTTTTTTGATGAAAAATTTTCTGTCTCCTACTTGCACTCCGAGGCACCAGCTAAGCTAGTTTGCGCCTCGAATACACAGAAACAGAATATCTGGCTCGGGATGTGCAATTGGAGGATATACCCAGATTGTGGGTACCAAGAAGTGTGGGCTATACACTGCCCTTTTTTTCACACAATTTTTTGATGAAAAATTTTCTGTCTCCTACTTGCACTCCGAGGCACCAGCTAAGCTAGTTTGCGCCTCGAATACACAGAAACAGAATATCTGGCTCGGGATGTGCAACAGGAGGATATACCCAGATTGTGGGTACCAAGAAGTGTGGGCTATACGCTTCCCTTTTTTTCATACATTTTTTGGTTGAAAAATTTTCTGTCTCCTACTTGCACTCCGAGGCACCAGCTAAGCTAGTTTGCGCCTCGAATACACAGAAACAGAATATCTGGCTCGGGATGTGCAATTGGAGGATTTACCCCGATTTTGGGTATCAAGAAGTGTGGGCTATACACTGAACTTTTTTTCATACATTTTTTTGATGAAAAATTTTCTGTCTCCTACTTGCACTCCGAGGCACCAGCTAAGCTAGTTTGCGCCTCGAATACACAGAAACAGAATATCTGGCTCGGGATGTGCAACAGGAGGATATACCCAGATTGTGGGTACCAAGAAGTGTGGGCTATACGCTTCCCTTTTTTTCATACATTTTTTGGTTGAAAAATTTTCTGTCTCCTACTTGCACTCCGAGGCACCAGCTAAGCTAGTTTGCGCCTCGAATACACAGAAACAGAATATCTGGCTCGGGATGTGCAATTGGAGGATTTACCCCGATTTTGGGTATCAAGAAGTGTGGGCTATACACTGCCCTTTTTTTCACACATTTTTTTGATGAAAAATTTTCTGTCTCCTACTTGCACTCCGAGGCACCAGCTAAGCTAGTTTGCGCCTCGAATACACAGAAACAGAATATCTGGCTCGGGATGTGCAATTGGAGGATTTACCCCGATTTTGGGTATCAAGAAGTGTGGGCTATACACTGCCCTTTTTTTCACACAATTTTTTGATGAAAAATGTTCTGTCCCCTACTTGCACTCCGAGGCACCAGCTAAGCTAGTTTGCGCCTCGAATACACAGAAACAGAATATCTGGCTCGGGATGTGCAACAGGAGGATATACCCAGATTGTGGGTACCAAGAAGTGTGGGCTATATGCTTCCCTTTTTTTCATACATTTTTTGGTTGAAAAATTTTCTGTCTCCTACTTGCACTCCGAGGCACCAGCTAAGCTAGTTTGCGCCTCGAATACACAGAAACAGAATATCTGGCTCGGGATGTGCAATTGGAGGATTTACCCCGATTTTGGGTATCAAGAAGTGTGGGCTATACACTGAACTTTTTTTCATACATTTTTTTGATGAAAAATTTTCTGTCTCCTACTTGCACTCCGAGGCACCAGCTAAGCTAGTTTGCGCCTCGAATACACAGAAACAGAATATCTGGCTCGGGATGTGCAATTGGAGGATTTACCCCGATTTTGGGTACCAAGAAGTGTGGGCTATACACTTCCCTTTTTTTCATACATTTTTTGGTTGAAAAATTTTCTGTCTCCTACTTGCACTCGGAGGCACCAGCTAAGCTAGTTTGCGCCTCGAATACACAGAAACAGAATATCTGGTTCGGGATGTGCAATTGGAGGATTTAAACCGATTTTGGGTATCAAGAAGTGTGGGCTATACACTGAACTTTTTTTCATACATTTTTTTGATGAAAAATTTTCTGTCTCCTACTTGCACTCCGAGGCACCAGCTAAGCTAGTTTGCGCCTCGAATACACAGAAACAGAATATCTGGCTCGGGATGTGCAATTGGAGGATTTACCCCGATTTTGGGTATCAAGAAGTGTGGGCTATACACTGCCCTTTTTTTCACACAATTTTTTGATGAAAAATTTTCTGTCTCCTACTTGCACTCCGAGGCACCAGCTAAGCTAGTTTGCGCCTCGAATACACAGAAACAGAATATCTGGCTCGGGATGTGCAATTGGAGGATATACCCAGATTGTGGGTACCAAGAAGTGTGGGCTATACACTGCCCTTTTTTTCACACAATTTTTTGATGAAAAATTTTCTGTCTCCTACTTGCACTCCGAGGCACCAGCTAAGCTAGTTTGCGCCTCGAATACACAGAAACAGAATATCTGGCTCGGGATGTGCAATTGGAGGATATACCCAGATTGTGGGTACCAAGAAGTGTGGGCTATACACTGCCCTTTTTCCATAAATTTTTTTGTTGAAAAATTTTCTGTCTCCTACTTGCACTCCGAGGCACCAGCTAAGCTAGTTTGCGCCTCGAATACACAGAAACAGAACATCTGGCTCGGGATGTGCAATTGGAGGATTTACCCCGATTTTGGGTATCAAGAAGTGTGGGCTATACACTGAACTTTTTTTCATACATTTTTTTGATGAAAAATTTTCTGTCTCCTACTTGCACTCCGAGGCACCAGCTAAGCTAGTTTGCGCCTCGAATACACAGAAACAGAATATCTGGCTCGGGATGTGCAATTGGAGGATATACCCAGATTGTGGGTACCAAGAAGTGTGGGCTATACACTGCCCTTTTTTTCACACAATTTTTTGATGAAAAATTTTCTGTCTCCTACTTGCACTCCGAGGCACCAGCTAAGCTAGTTTGCGCCTCGAATACACAGAAACAGAATATCTGGCTCGGGATGTGCAACAGGAGGATATACCCAGATTGTGGGTATCAAGAAGTGTGGGCTATACACTGCAATTTTTCCACAAATTTTTTTGTTGAAAAATTTTCTGTCTCCTACTTGCACTCCGAGGCACCAGCTAAGCTAGTTTGCGCCTCGAATACACAGAAACAGAATATCTGGCTCGGGATGTGCAACAGGAGGATATACCCAGATTGTGGGTACCAAGAAGTGTGGGCTATACACTGCCCTTTTTCCATAAATTTTTTTGTTGAAAAATTTTCTATCTCCTACTTGCACTCCGAGGCACCAGCTAAGCTAGTTTGCGCCTCGAATACACAGAAACAGATTATCTGGCTCGGGATGTGCAATTGGAGGATTTACCCCGATTTTGGGTATCAAGAAGTGTGGGCTATACACTGAACTTTTTTTCATACATTTTTTTGATGAAAAATTTTCTGTCTCCTACTTGCACTCCGAGGCAACAGCTAAGCTAGTTTGCGCCTCGAATACACAGAAACAGAATATCTGGCTCGGGATGTGCAATTGGAGGATTTACCCCGATTTTGGGTATCAAGAAGTGTGGGCTATACACTTCCCTTTTTTTAATACATTTTTTTGTTGAAAAATGTTCTGTCTCCTACTTGCACTCCAAGGCACCAACTAATCTAGTTTGCGCCTCGAATACACAGAAACAGAGTATCTGGCTTTACATATGCGATTGGAGGATATACCCAGATTGTGGGTATCAAGAAGTGTGGGCTATACACTGCCCTTTTTTTCACACAATTTTTTGATGAAAAATGTTCTGTCCCCTACTTGCACTCCGAGGCACCAGCTAAGCTAGTTTGCGCCTCGAATACACAGAAACAGAATATCTGGCTCGGGATGTGCAACAGGAGGATATACCCAGATTGTGGGTACTAAGAAGTGTGGGCTATACACTTCCCTTTTTTTCATACATTTTTTTGTTGAAAAATTTTCTGTCTCCTACTTGCACTCCGAGGCACCAGCTAAGCTAGTTTGCGCCTCGAATACACAGAAACAGAATATCTGGCTCGGGATGTGCAATTGGAGGATTTACCCCGATTTTGGGTATCAAGAAGTGTGGGCTATACACTGAACTTTTTTTCATACATTTTTTTGATGAAAAATTTTCTGTCTCCTACTTGCACTCCGAGGCAACAGCTAAGCTAGTTTGCGCCTCGAATACACAGAAACAGAATATCTGGCTCGGGATGTGCAACAGGAGGATATACCCAGATTGTGGGTACTAAGAAGTGTGGGCTATACACTTCCCTTTTTTTCATACATTTTTTTGTTGAAAAATTTTCTGTCTCCTACTTGCACTCCGAGGCACCAGCTAAGCTAGTTTGCGCCTCGAATACACAGAAACAGAATATCTGGCTCGGGATGTGCAATTGGAGGATTTACCCCGATTTTGGGTATCAAGAAGTGTGGGCTATACACTGAACTTTTTTTCATACATTTTTTTGATGAAAAATTTTCTGTCTCCTACTTGCACTCCGAGGCAACAGCTAAGCTAGTTTGCGCCTCGAATACACAGAAACAGAATATCTGGCTCGGGATGTGCAACAGGAGGATATACCCAGATTGTGGGTACTAAGAAGTGTGGGCTATACACTTCCCTTTTTTTCATACATTTTTTTGTTGAAAAATTTTCTGTCTCCTACTTGCACTCCGAGGCACCAGCTAAGCTAGTTTGCGCCTCGAATACACAGAAACAGAATATCTGGCTCGGGATGTGCAATTGGAGGATTTACCCCGATTTTGGGTATCAAGAAGTGTGGGCTATACACTGAACTTTTTTTCATACATTTTTTTGATGAAAAATTTTCTGTCTCCTACTTGCACTCCGAGGCAACAGCTAAGCTAGTTTGCGCCTCGAATACACAGAAACAGAATATCTGGCTCGGGATGTGCAACAGGAGGATATACCCAGATTGTGGGTACCAAGAAGTGTGGGCTATACACTTCCCTTTTTTTCATACATTTTTTGGTTGAAAAATTTTCTGTCTCCTACTTGCACTCGGAGGCACCAGCTAAGCTAGTTTGCGCCTCGAATACACAGAAACAGAATATCTGGCTCGGGATGTGCAATTGGAGGATTTACCCCGATTTTGGGTATCAAGAAGTGTGGGCTATACACTTCCCTTTTTTTCATACATTTTTTTGTTGAAAAATTTTCTGTCTCCTACTTGCACTCCGAGGCACCAGCTAAGCTAGTTTGCGCCTCGAATACACAGAAACAGAATATCTGGCTCGGGATGTGCAATTGGAGGATTTACCCCGATTTTGGGTATCAAGAAGTGTGGGCTATACACTGCCCTTTTTTTCACACAATTTTTTGATGAAAAATTTTCTGTCTCCTACTTGCACTCCGAGGCACCAGCTAAGCTAGTTTGCGCCTCGAATACACAGAAACAGAATATCTGGCTCGGGATGTGCAATTGGAGGATTTACCCCGATTTTGGGTATCAAGAAGTGTGGGCTATACACTGCCCTTTTTTTCACACAATTTTTTGATGACAAATTTTCTGTCTCCTACTTGCACTCCGAGGCACCAGCTAAGCTAGTTTGCGCCTCGAATACACAGAAACAGAACATCTGGCTCGGGATGTGCAATTGGAGGATATACCCAGATTGCGGGTACCAAGAAGTGTGGGCTATACACTGCCCTTTTTCCACAAAGTTTTTTGTTGAAAAATTTTCTGTCTCCTACTTGCACTCCGAGGCACCAGCTAAGCTAGTTTGCGCCTCGTATACACAGAAACAGAATATCTGGCTCGGGATGTGCAATTGGAGGATATACCCAGATTGTGGGTACCAAGAAGTGTGGGCTATACACTGCCCTTTTTCCACAAAGTTTTTTGTTGAAAAATTTTCTGTCTCCTACTTGCACTCCGAGGCACCAGCTAAGCTAGTTTGCGCCTCGAATACACAGAAACAGAATATCTGGCTCGGGATGTGCAATTGGAGGATATACCCAGATTGTGGGTACCAAGAAGTGTGGGCTATACACTGCCCTTTTTTTCACACATTTTTTTGATGAACAATTTTCTGTCTCCTACTTGCACTCCGAGGCACCAGCTAAGCTAGTTTGCGCCTCGAATACACAGAAACAGAATATCTGGCTCGGGATGTGCAACTGGAGGATTTACCCCGATTTTGGGTATCAAGAAGTGTGGGCTATACACTGCCCTTTTTTTCACACATTTTTTTGATGAAAAATTTTCTGTCTCCTACTTGCACTCCGAGGCACCAGCTAAGCTAGTTTGCGCCTCGAATACACAGAAACAGAATATCTGGCTCGGGATGTGCAACTGGAGGATTTACCCCGATTTTGGGTATCAAGAAGTGTGGGCTATACACTGCCCTTTTTTTCACACATTTTTTTGATGAAAAATTTTCTGTCTCCTACTTGCACTCCGAGGCACCAGCTAAGCTAGTTTGCGCCTCGAATACACAGAAACAGAATATCTGGCTCGGGATGTGCAATTGGAGGATATACCCAGATTGTGGGTACCAAGAAGTGTGGGCTATACACTGCCCTTTTTTTCACACATTTTTTTGATGAACAATTTTCTGTCTCCTACTTGCACTCCGAGGCACCAGCTAAGCTAGTTTGCGCCTCGAATACACAGAAACAGAATATCTGGCTCGGGATGTGCAACTGGAGGATTTACCCCGATTTTGGGTATCAAGAAGTGTGGGCTATACACTGCCCTTTTTTTCATACATATACCCAGAATGTGGGTGTCAAGAAGTGTGGGCTATACACTGCCCTTTTCACACAAAGTTTTTTGTTGAAAAATTTTCTGTCTCCTACTTGCACTCCGAGGCATCAGCTAAGCTAGTTTGCGCCTCGAATACACAGAAACAGAATATCTGACTTGGGATGTGCCTTTGGAGGATATACCCAGATTGTGGGTATCAAGAAGTGTGGGCCCTTTTTTTCATACATTTTTTTGTTGAAAAATTTTCTGTCTCCTACTTGCACTCCGAGGCACCAGCTAAGCTAGTTTGTGCCTCGAATACACAGAAACAGAATATCTGGCTCGGGATGTGCAATTGGAGGATATACCCAGATTGTGGGTACCAAGAAGTGTGGGCTATACACTGCCCTTTTTCCACAAATTTTTTTGTTGAAAAATTTTCTGTCTCCTACTTGCACTCCGAGGCACCAGCTAAGCTAGTTTGCGCCTCGAATACACAGAAACAGAATATCTGGCTCGGGATGTGCAACAGGAGGATATACCCAGATTGTGGGTACCAAGAAGTGTGGGCTATACACTGCCCTTTTTCCACAAATTTTTTTGTTGAAAAATTTTCTGTCTCCTACTTGCACTCCGAGGCACCAGCTAAGCTAGTTTGCGCCTCGAATACACAGAAACAGAATATCTGGCTCGGGATGTGCAACAGGAGGATATACCCAGATTGTGGGTACCAAGAAGTGTGGGCTATACACTTCCCTTTTTTTCATACATTTTTTTGATGAAAAATTTTCTGTCTCCTACTTGCACTCCGAGGCACCAGCTAAGCTAGTTTGCGCCTCGAATACACAGAAACAGAATATCTGGCTCGGGATGTGCAATTGGAGGATTTACCCCGATTTTGGGTATCAAGAAGTGTGGGCTATACACTGCCCTTTTTTTCACACAATTTTTTGATGAAAAATGTTCTGTCCCCTACTTGCACTCCGAGGCACCAGCTAAGCTAGTTTGCGCCTCGAATACACAGAAACAGAATATCTGGCTCGGGATGTGCAACAGGAGGATATACCCAGATTGTGGGTACCAAGAAGTGTGGGCTATACACTTCCCTTTTTTTCATACATTTTTTGGTTGAAAAATTTTCTGTCTCCTACTTGCACTCCGAGGCACCAGCTAAGCTAGTTTGCGCCTCGAATACACAGAAACAGAATATCTGGCTCGGGATGTGAAATTGGAGGATTTACCCCGATTTTGGGTATCAAGAAGTGTGGGCTATACACTGAACTTTTTTTCATACATTTTTTTGATGAAAAATTTTCTGTCTCCTACTTGCACTCCGAGGCACCAGCTAAGCTAGTTTGCGCCTCGAATACACAGAAACAGAATATCTGGCTCGGGATGTGCAATTGGAGGATTTACCCCGATTTTGGGTATCAAGAAGTGTGGGCTATACACTTCCCTTTTTTTCATACATTTTTTTGTTGAAAAATTTTCTGTCTCCTACTTGCACTCCGAGGCACCAGCTAAGCTAGCTTGCGCCTCGAATACACAGAAACAGAATATCTGGCTCTGGATGTGCAACAGGAGGATATACCCAGATTGTGGGTACCAAGAAGTGTGGGCTATACACTTCCCTTTTTTTCATACATTTTTTGGTTGAAAAATTTTCTGTCTCCTACTTGCACTCCGAGGCACCAGCTAAGCTAGTTTGCGCCTCGAATACACAGAAACAGAATATCTGGCTCGGGATGTGCAATTGGAGGATTTACCCCGATTTTGGGTATCAAGAAGTGTGGGCTATACACTTCCCTTTTTTTCATACATTTTTTTGTTGAAAAATTTTCTGTCTAATACTTGCACTCCGAGGCACCAGCTAAGCTAGTTTGCGCCTCGAATACACAGAAACAGAATATCTGGCTCGGGATGTGCAATTGGAGGATTTACCCCGATTTTGGGTATCAAGAAGTGTGGGCTATACACTTCCCTTTTTTTCATACATTTTTTTGTTGAAAAATTTTCTGTCTCCTACTTGCACTCCGAGGCACCAGCTAAGCTAGTTTGCGCCTCGAATACACAGAAACAGAATATCTGACTTGGGATGTGCCTTTGGAGGATTTACCCCGATTTTGGGTATCAAGAAGTGTGGGCTATACACTGAACTTTTTTTCATACATTTTTTTGATGAAAAATTTTCTGTCTCCTACTTGCACTCCGAGGCACCAGCTAAGCTAGTTTGCGCCTCGAATACACAGAAACAGAATATCTGGCTCGGGATGTGCAATTGGAGGATTTACCCCGATTTTGGGTATCAAGAAGTGTGGGCTATACACTTCCCTTTTTTTCATACATTTTTTTGTTGAAAAATTTTCTGTCTCCTACTTGCACTCCGAGGCACCAGCTAAGCTAGCTTGCGCCTCGAATACACAGAAACAGAATATCTGGCTCTGGATGTGCAACAGGAGGATATACCCAGATTGTGGGTACCAAGAAGTGTGGGCTATACACTTCCCTTTTTTTCATACATTTTTTGGTTGAAAAATTTTCTGTCTCCTACTTGCACTCCGAGGCACCAGCTGAGCTAGTTTGCGCCTCGAATACACAGAAACAGAATATCTGGCTCGGGATGTGCAACAGGAGGATATACCCAGATTGTGGGTACCAAGAAGTGTGGGCTATACACTGCCCTTTTTCCACAAATTTTTTTGTTGAAAAATTTTCTGTCTCCTACTTGCACTCCGAGGCACCAGCTAAGCTAGTTTGCGCCTCGAATACACAGAAACAGAATATCTGGCTCGGGATGTGCAATTGGAGGATTTACCCCGATTGTGGGTACCAAGAAGTGTGGGCTATACACTGCCCTTTTTCCACAAATTTTTTTGTTGAAATATTTTCTGTCTCCTACTTGCACTCCGAGGCACCAGCTAAGCTAGTTTGCGCCTCGAATACACAGAAACAGAATATCTGGCTCGGGATGTGCAACAGGAGGATATACCCAGATTGTGGGTACTAAGAAGTGTGGGCTATACACTTCCCTTTTTTTCATACATTTTTTGGTTGAAAAATTTTCTGTCTCCCACTTGCACTCCGAGGCACCAGCTAAGCTAGTTTGCGCCTCGAATACACAGAAACAGAATATCTGGCTCGGGATGTGCAACAGGAGGATATACCCAGATTGTGGGTACCAAGAAGTGTGGGCTATACACTGCCCTTTTTCCACAAATTTTTTTGTTGAAATATTTTCTGTCTCCTACTTGCACTCCGAGGCACCAGCTAAGCTAGTTTGCGCCTCGAATACACAGAAACAGAATATCTGGCTCGGGATGTGCAACAGGAGGATATACCCAGATTGTGGGTACTAAGAAGTGTGGGCTATACACTTCCCTTTTTTTCATACATTTTTTGGTTGAAAAATTTTCTGTCTCCCACTTGCACTCCGAGGCACCAGCTAAGCTAGTTTGCGCCTCGAATACACAGAAACAGAATATCTGGCTCGGGATGTGCAACAGGAGGATATACCCAGATTGTGGGTACCAAGAAGTGTGGGCTATACACTGCCCTTTTTTTCACACAATTTTTTGATGAAAAATTTTCTGTCTCCTACTTGCACTCCGAGGCACCAGCTAAGCTAGTTTGCGCCTCGAATACACAGAAACAGAATATCTGGCTCGGGATGTGCAACAGGAGGATATACCCAGATTGTGGGTACCAAGAAGTGTGGGCTATACGCTTCCCTTTTTTTCATACATTTTTTGGTTGAAAAATTTTCTGTCTCCTACTTGCACTCCGAGGCACCAGCTAAGCTAGTTTGCGCCTCGAATACACAGAAACAGAATATCTGGCTCGGGATGTGCAACAGGAGGATATACCCAGATTGTGGGTACTAAGAAGTGTGGGCTATACACTTCCCTTTTTTTCATACATTTTTTGGTTGAAAAATTTTCTGTCTCCTACTTGCACTCCGAGGCACCAGCTAAGCTAGTTTGCGCCTCGAATACACAGAAACAGAATATCTGGCTCGGGATGTGCAACAGGAGGATATACCCAGATTGTGGGTACCAAGAAGTGTGGGCTATACACTTCCCTTTTTTTCATACATTTTTTTGTTGAAAAATTTTCTGTCTCCTACTTGCACTCCGAGGCACCAGCTGAGCTAGTTTGCGCCTCGAATACACAGAAACAGAATATCTGGCTCGGGATGTGCAACAGGAGGATATACCCAGATTGTGGGTACCAAGAAGTGTGGGCTATACACTGCCCTTTTTCCACAAATTTTTTTGTTGAAAAATTTTCTGTCTCCTACTTGCACTCCGAGGCACCAGCTAAGCTAGTTTGCGCCTCGAATACACAGAAACAGAATATCTGGCTCGGGATGTGCAATTGGAGGATTTACCCCGATTTTGGGTATCAAGAAGTGTGGGCTATACACTGCCCTTTTTTTCACACAATTTTTTGATGAAAAATGTTCTGTCCCCTACTTGCACTCCGAGGCACCAGCTAAGCTAGTTTGCGCCTCGAATACACAGAAACAGAATATCTGGCTCGGGATGTGCAACAGGAGGATATACCCAGATTGTGGGTACCAAGAAGTGTGGGCTATACACTTCCCTTTTTTTCATACATTTTTTGGTTTAAAAATTTTCTGTCTCCTACTTGCACTCCGAGGCACCAGCTAAGCTAGTTTGCGCCTCGAATACACAGAAACAGAATATCTGGCTCGGGATGTGCAATTGGAGGATTTACCCCGATTTTGGGTATCAAGAAGTGTGGGCTATACACTTCCCTTTTTTTCATACATTTTTTTGTTGAAAAATTTTCTGTCTCCTACTTGCACTCCGAGGCACCAGCTAAGCTAGTTTGCGCCTCGAATACACAGAAACAGAATATCTGACTTGGGATGTGCCTTTGGAGGATATACCCAGATTGTGGGTATCAAGAAGTGTGGGCCCTTTTTTTCATACATTTTTTTATTGAAAAATTTTCTGTCTCCTACTTGCACTCCGAGGCACCAGCTAAGCTAGTTTGTGCCTCGAATACACAGAAACAGAATATCTGGCTCGGGATGTGCAATTGGAGGATATACCCAGATTGTGGGTACCAAGAAGTGTGGGCTATACACTGCCCTTTTTCCACAAATTTTTTTGTTGAAAAATTTTCTGTCTCCTACTTGCACTCCGAGGCACCAGCTGAGCTAGTTTGCGCCTCGAATACACAGAAACAGAATATCTGGCTCGGGATGTGCAACAGGAGGATATACCCAGATTGTGGGTACCAAGAAGTGTGGGCTATACACTGCCCTTTTTCCACAAATTTTTTTGTTGAAAAATTTTCTGTCTCCTACTTGCACTCCGAGGCACCAGCTAAGCTAGTTTGCGCCTCGAATACACAGAAACAGAATATCTGGCTCGGGATGTGCAACAGGAGGATATACCCAGATTGTGGGTACTAAGAAGTGTGGGCTATACACTTCCCTTTTTTTCAAACATTTTTTTGTTGAAAAATTTTCTGTCTCCTACTTGCACTGCCTCGAGTACACAGAAACAGAATATCTGGCTCGGGATGTGCAACAGGAGGATATACCCAGATTGTGGGTACCAAGAAGTGTGGGCTATACACTTCCCTTTTTTTCATACATTTTTTGGTTGAAAAATTTTCTGTCTCCTACTTGCACTCCGAGGCACCAGCTAAGCTAGTTTGCGCCTCGAATACACAGAAACAGAATATCTGGCTCGGGATGTGAAATTGGAGGATTTACCCCGATTTTGGGTATCAAGAAGTGTGGGCTATACACTGAACTTTTTTTCATACATTTTTTTGATGAAAAATTTTCTGTCTCCTACTTGCACTCCGAGGCACCAGCTAAGCTAGTTTGCGCCTCGAATACACAGAAACAGAATATCTGGCTCGGGATGTGCAATTGGAGGATTTACCCCGATTTTGGGTATCAAGAAGTGTGGGCTATACACTTCCCTTTTTTTCATACATTTTTTTGTTGAAAAATTTTCTGTCCCCTACTTGCACTCCGAGGCACCAGCTAAGCTAGTTTGCGCCTCGAATACACAGAAACAGAATATCTGGCTCGGGATGTGCAACAGGAGGATATACCCAGATTGTGGGTACCAAGAAGTGTGGGCTATACACTTCCCTTTTTTTCATACATTTTTTGGTTGAAAAATTTTCTGTCTCCTACTTGCACTCGGAGGCACCAGCTAAGCTAGTTTGCGCCTCGAATACACAGAAACAGAATATCTGGTTCGGGATGTGCAATTGGAGGATTTACCCCGATTTTGGGTATCAAGAAGTGTGGGCTATACACTGAACTTTTTTTCATACATTTTTTTGATGAAAAATTTTCTGTCTCCTACTTGCACTCCGAGGCACCAGCTAAGATAGTTTGCGCCTCGAATACACAGAAACAGAATATCTGGCTCGGGATGTGCAATTGGAGGATTTACCCCGATTTTGGGTATCAAGAAGTGTGGGCTATACACTGCCCTTTTTTTCACACAATTTTTTGATGAAAAATTTTCTGTCTCCTACTTACACTCCGAGGCACCAGCTAAGCTAGTTTGCGCCTCGAATACACAGAAACAGAATATCTGGCTCGGGATGTGCAATTGGAGGATTTACCCCGATTTTGGGTATCAAGAATTGTGGGCTATACACTGCCCTTTTTTTACACATTTTTTTGATGAACAATTTTCTGTCTCCTACTTGCACTCCGAGGCACCAGCTAAGCTAGTTTGCGCCTCGAATACACAGAAACAGAATATCTGGCTCGGGATGTGCAACTGGAGGATTTACCCCGATTTTGGGTATCAAGAAGTGTGGGCTATACACTGCCCTTTTTTTCACACATTTTTTTGATGAAAAATTTTCTGTCTCCTACTTGCACTCCGAGGCACCAGCTAAGCTAGTTTGCGCCTCGAATACACAGAAACAGAATATCTGGCTCGGGATGTGCAATTGGAGGATATACCCAGATTGTGGGTACCAAGAAGTGTGGGCTATACACTGCCCTTTTTTTCACACATTTTTTTGATGAACAATTTTCTGTCTCCTACTTGCACTCCGAGGCACCAGCTAAGCTAGTTTGCGCCTCGAATACACAGAAACAGAATATCTGGCTCGGGATGTGCAACTGGAGGATTTACCCCGATTTTCGGTATCAAGAAGTGTGGGCTATACACTGCCCTTTTTTTTCATACATATACCCAGAATGTGGGTGTCAAGAAGTGTGGGCTATACACTGCCCTTTTTTTCATTCATTTTTTTGATGAAATATTTTCTGTCTCCTACTTGCACTCCGAGGCACCAGCTAAGCTAGTTTGCGCCTCGAATACACAGAAACAGAACATCTGGCTCGGGATGTGCAATTGGAGGATATACCCAGATTGTGGGTACCAAGAAGTGTGGGCTATACACTGCCCTTTTTCCACAAAGTTTTTTGTTGAAAAATTTTCTGTCTCCTACTTGCACTCCGAGGCACCAGCTAAGCTAGTTTGCGCCTCGTATACACAGAAACAGAATATCTGGCTCGGGATGTGCAACTGGAGGATTTACCCCGATTTTGGGTATCAAGAAGTGTGGGCTATACACTGCCCTTTTTTTCACACATTTTTTTGATGAAAAATTTTCTGTCTCCTACTTGCACTCCGAGGCACCAGCTAAGCTAGTTTGCGCCTCGAATACACAGAAACAGAATATCTGGCTCGGGATGTGCAATTGGAGGATATACCCAGATTGTGGGTACCAAGAAGTGTGGGCTATACACTGCCCTTTTTTTCACACATTTTTTTGATGAACAATTTTCTGTCTCCTACTTGCACTCCGAGGCACCAGCTAAGCTAGTTTGCGCCTCGAATACACAGAAACAGAATATCTGGCTCGGGATGTGCAACTGGAGGATTTACCCCGATTTTGGGTATCAAGAAGTGTGGGCTATACACTGCCCTTTTTTTCATACATATACCCAGAATGTGGGTGTCAAGAAGTGTGGGCTATACACTGCCCTTTTTTTCATTCATTTTTTTGATGAAATATTTTCTGTCTCCTACTTGCACTCCGAGGCACCAGCTAAGCTAGTTTGCGCCTCGAATACACAGAAACAGAACATCTGGCTCGGGATGTGCAATTGGAGGATATACCCAGATTGTGGGTACCAAGAAGTGTGGGCTATACACTGCCCTTTTTCCACAAAGTTTTTTGTTGAAAAATTTTCTGTCTCCTACTTGCACTCCGAGGCACCAGCTAAGCTAGTTTGCGCCTCGTATACACAGAAACAGAATATCTGGCTCGGGATGTGCAACTGGAGGATTTACCCCGATTTTGGGTATCAAGAAGTGTGGGCTATACACTGCCCTTTTTTTCACACATTTTTTTGATGAAAAATTTTCTGTCTCCTACTTGCACTCCGAGGCACCAGCTAAGCTAGTTTGCGCCTCGAATACACAGAAACAGAATATCTGGCTCGGGATGTGCTATTGGAGGATATACCCAGATTGTGGGTACCAAGAAGTGTGGGCTATACACTGCCCTTTTTTTCACACATTTTTTTGATGAAAAATTTTCTGTCTCCTACTTGCACTCCGAGGCACCAGCTAAGCTAGTTTGCGCCTCGAATACACAGAAACAGAATATCTGGCTCGGGATGTGCAATTGGAGGATATACCCAGATTGTGGGTACCAAGAAGTGTGGGCTATACACTGCCCTTTTTTTCACACATTTTTTTGATGAAAAATTTTCTGTCTCCTACTTGCACTCCGAGGCACCAGCTAAGCTAGTTTGCGCCTCGAATACACAGAAACAGAATATCTGGCTCGGGATGTGCAATTGGAGGATATACCCAGATTGTGGGTACCAAGAAGTGTGGGCTATACACTGCCCTTTTTTTCACACATTTTTTTGATGAACAATTTTCTGTCTCCTACTTGCACTCCGAGGCACCAGCTAAGCTAGTTTGCGCCTCGAATACACAGAAACAGAATATCTGGCTCGGGATGTGCAATTGGAGGATTTACCCAGATTTTGGGTATCAAGAAGTGTGGGCTATACACTGCCCTTTTTTTCACACATTTTTTTGATGAAAAATTTTCTGTCTCCTACTTGCACTCCGAGGCACCAGCTAAGCTAGTTTGCGCCTCGAATACACAGAAACAGAATATCTGGCTCGGGATGTGCAATTGGAGGATATACCCAGATTGTGGGTACCAAGAAGTGTGGGCTATACACTGCCCTTTTTCCATAAATTTTTTTGTTGAAAAATTTTCTGTCTCCTACTTGCACTCCGAGGCACCAGCTAAGCTAGTTTGCGCCTCGAATACACAGAAACAGAATATCTGGCTCGGGATGTGCAACAGGAGGATATACCCAGATTGTGGGTATCAAGAAGTGTGGGCTATACACTGCCCTTTTTCCACAAATTTTTTTGTTGAAAAATTTTCTGTCTCCTACTTGCACTCCGAGGCACCAGCTAAGCTAGTTTGCGCCTCGAATACACAGAAACAGAATATCTGGCTCGGGATGTGCAATTGGAGGATATACCCAGATTGTGGGTACCAAGAAGTGTGGGCTATACACTGCCCTTTTTCCACAAATTTTTTTGTTGAAAAATTTTCTGTCTCCTACTTGCACTCCGAGGCACCAGCTAAGCTAGTTTGCGCCTCGAATACACAGAAACAGAATATCTGGCTCGGGATGTGCAAGTGGAGGATATACCCAGATTGTGGGTACCAAGAAGTGTGGGCTATACACTGCAATTTTTCCACAAATTTTTTTGTTGAAAAATTTTCTGTCTCCTACTTGCACTCCGAGGCACCAGCTAAGCTAGTTTGCGCCTCAAATACACAGAAACAGAATATCTGGCTCGGGATGTGCAACAGGAGGATATACCCAGATTGTGGGTACTAAGAAGTGTGGGCTATACACAGCCCTTTTTTTCACACAATTTTTTGATGAAAAATGTTCTGTCCCCTACTTGCACTCCGAGGCACCAGCTAAGCTAGTTTGCGCCTCGAATACACAGAAACAGAATATCTGGCTCGGGATGTGCAACAGGAGGATATACCCAGATTGTGGGTACCAAGAAGTGTGGGCTATACACTTCCCTTTTTTTCATACATTTTTTGGTTGAAAAATTTTCTGTCTCCTACTTGCACTCCGAGGCACCAGCTAAGCTAGTTTGCGCCTCGAATACACAGAAACAGAATATCTGGCTCGGGATGTGCAATTGGAGGATTTACCCCGATTGTGGGTACCAAGAAGTGTGGGCTATACACTGCCCTTTTTCCACAAATTTTTTTGTTGAAAAATTTTCTGTCTCCTACTTGCACTCCGAGGCACCAGCTAAGCTAGTTTGCGCCTCGAATACACAGAAACAGAATATCTGGCTCGGGATGTGCAATTGGAGGATTTACCCCGATTTTGGGTATCAAGAAGTGTGGGCTATACACTGCCCTTTTTTTCACACAATTTTTTGATGAAAAATGTTCTGTCCCCTACTTGCACTCCGAGGCACCAGCTAAGCTAGTTTGCGCCTCGAATACACAGAAACAGAATATCTGGCTCGGGATGTGCAACAGGAGGATATACCCAGATTGTGGGTACCAAGAAGTGTGGGCTATACACTTCCCTTTTTTTCATACATTTTTTGGTTGAAAAATTTTCTGTCTCCTACTTGCACTCCGAGGCACCAGCTAAGCTAGTTTGCGCCTCGAATACACAGAAACAGAATATCTGGCTCGGGATGTGCAATTGGAGGATTTACCCCGATTGTGGGTACCAAGAAGTGTGGGCTATACACTGCCCTTTCTCCACAAATTTTTTTGTTGAAAAATTTTCTGTCTCCTACTTGCACTCCGAGGCACAAGCTAAGCTAGTTTGCGCCTCGAATACACAGAAACAGAATATCTGGCTCGGGATGTGCAACAGGAGGATATACCCAGATTGTGGGTACCAAGAAGTGTGGGCTATACACTTCCCTTTTTTTCATACATTTTTTGGTTGAAAAATTTTCTGTCTCCTACTTGCACTCCGAGGCACCAGCTAAGCTAGTTTGCGCCTCGAATACACAGAAACAGAATATCTGGCTCGGGATGTGCAATTGGAGGATTTACCCCGATTGTGGGTACCAAGAAGTGTGGGCTATACACTGCCCTTTTTCCACAAATTTTTTTGTTGAAAAATTTTCTGTCTCCTACTTGCACTCCGAGGCACAAGCTAAGCTAGTTTGCGCCTCGAATACACAGAAACAGAATATCTGGCTCGGGATGTGCAATTGGAGGATTTACCCCGATTTTGGGTATCAAGAAGTGTGGGCTATACACTGAACTTTTTTTCATACATTTTTTTGATGAAAAATTTTCTGTCTCCTACTTGCACTCCGAGGCACCAGCTAAGCTAGTTTGCGCCTCGAATACATAGAAACAGAATATCTGGCTCGGGATGTGCAATTGGAGGATTTACCCCGATTTTGGGTATCAAGAAGTGTGGGCTATATACTGCCCTTTTTTTCACACAATTTTTTGATGAAAAATTTTCTGTCTCCTACTTACACTCCGAGGCACCAGCTAAGCTAGTTTGCGCCTCGAATACACAGAAACAGAATATCTGGCTCGGGATGTGCAATTGGAGGATTTACCCCGATTTTGGGTATCAAGAATTGTGGGCTATACACTGCCCTTTTTTTACACATTTTTTTGATGAACAATTTTCTGTCTCCTACTTGCACTCCGAGGCACCAGCTAAGCTAGTTTGCGCCTCGAATACACAGAAACAGAATATCTGGCTCGGGATGTGCAACTGGAGGATTTACCCCGATTTTGGGTATCAAGAAGTGTGGGCTATACACTGCCCTTTTTTTCACACATTTTTTTGATGAAAAATTTTCTGTCTCCTACTTGCACTCCGAGGCACCAGCTAAGCTAGTTTGCGCCTCGAATACACAGAAACAGAATATCTGGCTCGGGATGTGCAATTGGAGGATATACCCAGATTGTGGGTACCAAGAAGTGTGGGCTATACACTGCCCTTTTTTTCACACATTTTTTTGATGAACAATTTTCTGTCTCCTACTTGCACTCCGAGGCACCAGCTAAGCTAGTTTGCGCCTCGAATACACAGAAACAGAATATCTGGCTCGGGATGTGCAATTGGAGGATATACCCAGATTGTGGGTACCAAGAAGTGTGGGCTATACACTGCCCTTTTTCCATAAATTTTTTTGTTGAAAAATTTTCTGTCTCCTACTTGCACTCCGAGGCACCAGCTAAGCTAGTTTGCGCCTCGAATACACAGAAACAGAATATCTGGCTCGGGATGTGCAACAGGAGGATATACCCAGATTGTGGGTATCAAGAAGTGTGGGCTATACACTGCCCTTTTTCCACAAATTTTTTTGTTGAAAAATTTTCTGTCTCCTACTTGCACTCCGAGGCACCAGCTAAGCTAGTTTGCGCCTCGAATACACAGAAACAGAATATCTGGCTCGGGATGTGCAATTGGAGGATATACCCAGATTGTGGGTACCAAGAAGTGTGGGCTATACACTGCCCTTTTTTTCACACATTTTTTTGATGAACAATTTTCTGTCTCCTACTTGCACTCCGAGGCACCAGCTAAGCTAGTTTGCGCCTCGAATACACAGAAACAGAATATCTGGCTCGGGATGTGCAATTGGAGGATATACCCAGATTGTGGGTACCAAGAAGTGTGGGCTATACACTGCCCTTTTTTTCACACATTTTTTTGATGAACAATTTTCTGTCTCCTACTTGCACTCCGAGGCACCAGCTAAGCTAGTTTGCGCCTCGAATACACAGAAACAGAATATCTGGCTCGGGATGTGCAATTGGAGGATTTACCCAGATTTTGGGTATCAAGAAGTGTGGGCTATACACTGCCCTTTTTTTCACACATTTTTTTGATGAAAAATTTTCTGTCTCCTACTTGCACTCCGAGGCACCAGCTAAGCTAGTTTGCGCCTCGAATACACAGAAACAGAATATCTGGCTCGGGATGTGCAATTGGAGGATATACCCAGATTGTGGGTACCAAGAAGTGTGGGCTATACACTGCCCTTTTTTTCACACATTTTTTTGATGAACAATTTTCTGTCTCCTACTTGCACTCCGAGGCACCAGCTAAGCTAGTTTGCGCCTCGAATACACAGAAACAGAATATCTGGCTCGGGATGTGCAACTGGAGGATTTACCCCGATTTTGGGTATCAAGAAGTGTGGGCTATACACTGCCCTTTTTTTCATACATATACCCAGAATGTGGGTGTCAAGAAGTGTGGGCTATACACTGCCCTTTTTTTCATTCATTTTTTTGATGAAATATTTTCTGTCTCCTACTTGCACTCCGAGGCACCAGCTAAGCTAGTTTGCGCCTCGAATACACAGAAACAGAACATCTGGCTCGGGATGTGCAATTGGAGGATATACCTAGATTGTGGGTACCAAGAAGTGTGGGCTATACACTGCCCTTTTTCCACAAAGTTTTTTGTTGAAAAATTTTCTGTCTCCTACTTGCACTCCGAGGCACCAGCTAAGCTAGTTTGCGCCTCGAATACACAGAAACAGAATATCTGGCTCGGGATGTGCAACTGGAGGATTTACCCCGATTTTGGGTATCAAGAAGTGTGGGCTATACACTGCCCTTTTTTTCACACATTTTTTTGATGAAAAATTTTCTGTCTCCTACTTGCACTCCGAGGCACCAGCTAAGCTAGTTTGCGCCTCGAATACACAGAAACAGAATATCTGGCTCGGGATGTGCAATTGGAGGATATACCCAGATTGTGGGTACCAAGAAGTGTGGGCTATACACTGCCCTTTTTTTCACACATTTTTTTGATGAACAATTTTCTGTCTCCTACTTGCACTCCGAGGCACCAGCTAAGCTAGTTTGCGCCTCGAATACACAGAAACAGAATATCTGGCTCGGGATGTGCAACTGGAGGATTTACCCCGATTTTGGGTATCAAGAAGTGTGGGCTATACACTGCCCTTTTTTTCATACATATACCCAGAATGTGGGTGTCAAGAAGTGTAGGCTATACACTGCCCTTTTTTTCATTAATTTTTTTGATGAAATATTTTCTGTCTCCTACTTGCACTCCGAGGCACCAGCTAAGCTAGTTTGCGCCTCGAATACACAGAAACAGAATATCTGGCTCGGGATGTGCAATTGGAGGATATACCCAGATTGTGGGTACCAAGAAGTGTGGGCTATACACTGCCCTTTTTTTCACACATTTTTTTGATGAAAAATTTTCTGTCTCCTACTTGCACTCCGAGGCACCAGCTAAGCTAGTTTGCGCCTCGAATACACAGAAACAGAATATCTGGCTCGGGATGTGCAATTGGAGGATATACCCAGATTGTGGGTACCAAGAAGTGTGGGCTATACACTGCCCTTTTTTTCACACATTTTTTTGATGAACAATTTTCTGTCTCCTACTTGCACTCCGAGGCACCAGCTAAGCTAGTTTGCGCCTCGAATACACAGAAACAGAATATCTGGCTCGGGATGTGCAATTGGAGGATTTACCCAGATTTTGGGTATCAAGAAGTGTGGGCTATACACTGCCCTTTTTTTCACACATTTTTTTGATGAAAAATTTTCTGTCTCCTACTTGCACTCCGAGGCACCAGCTAAGCTAGTTTGCGCCTCGAATACACAGAAACAGAATATCTGGCTCGGGATGTGCAATTGGAGGATATACCCAGATTGTGGGTACCAAGAAGTGTGGGCTATACACTGCCCTTTTTCCATAAATTTTTTTGTTGAAAAATTTTCTGTCTCCTACTTGCACTCCGAGGCACCAGCTAAGCTAGTTTGCGCCTCGAATACACAGAAACAGAATATCTGGCTCGGGATGTGCAACAGGAGGATATACCCAGATTGTGGGTATCAAGAAGTGTGGGCTATACACTGCCCTTTTTCCACAAATTTTTTTGTTGAAAAATTTTCTGTCTCCTACTTGCACTCCGAGGCACCAGCTAAGCTAGTTTGCGCCTCGAATACACAGAAACAGAATATCTGGCTCGGGATGTGCAATTGGAGGATATACCCAGATTGTGGGTACCAAGAAGTGTGGGCTATACACTGCCCTTTTTCCACAAATTTTTTTGTTGAAAAATTTTCTGTCTCCTACTTGCACTCCGAGGCACCAGCTAAGCTAGTTTGCGCCTCGAATACACAGAAACAGAATATCTGGCTCGGGATGTGCAAGTGGAGGATATACCCAGATTGTGGGTACCAAGAAGTGTGGGCTATACACTGCAATTTTTCCACAAATTTTTTTGTTGAAAAATTTTCTGTCTCCTACTTGCACTCCGAGGCACCAGCTAAGCTAGTTTGCGCCTCGAATACACAGAAACAGAACATCTGGCTCGGGATGTGCAATTGGAGGATATACCCAGATTGTGGGTACCAAGAAGTGTGGGCTATACACTGCCCTTTTTCCATAAATTTTTTTGTTGAAAAATTTTCTATCTCCTACTTGCACTCCGAGGCACCAGCTAAGCTAGTTTGCGCCTCGAATACACAGAAACAGATTATCTGGCTCGGGATGTGCAATTGGAGGATATACCCAGATTGTGGGTACCAAGAAGTGTGGCCTATACACTGCCCTTTTTCCATAAATTTCTTTGTTGAAAAATTTTCTGTCTCCTACTTGCACTCCGAGGCACCAGCTAAGCTAGTTTGTGCCTCGAATACACAGAAACAGAATATCTGGCTCGGGATGTGCAATTGGAGGATATACCCAGATTGTGGGTACCAAGAAGTGTGGGCTATACACTGCCCTTTTTCCACAAATTTTTTTGTTGAAAAATTTTCTGTCTCCTACTTGCACTCCGAGGCACCAGCTAAGCTAGTTTGCGCCTCGAATACACAGAAACAGAATATCTGGCTCGGGATGTGCAATTGGAGGATATACCCAGATTGTGGGTACCAAGAAGTGTGGGCTATACACTGCCCTTTTTCCACAAATTTTTTTGTTGAAAAATTTTCTGTCTCCTACTTGCACTCCGAGGCACCAGCTAAGCTAGTTTGCGCCTCGAATACACAGAAACAGAATATCTGGCTCGGGATGTGCAATTGGAGGATTTACCCCGATTTTGGGTATCAAGAAGTGTGGGCTATACACTGCCCTTTTTTTCACACAATTTTTTGATGAAAAATGTTCTGTCCCCTACTTGCACTCCGAGGCACCAGCTAAGCTAGTTTGCGCCTCGAATACACAGAAACAGAATATCTGGCTCGGGATGTGCAACAGGAGGATATACCCAGATTGTGGGTACCAAGAAGTGTGGGCTATACACTTCCCTTTTTTTCATACATTTTTTGGTTGAAAAATTTTCTGTCTCCTACTTGCACTCCTAGGCACCAGCTAAGCTAGTTTGCGCCTCGAATACACAGAAACAGAATATCTGGCTCGGGATGTGCAATTGGAGGATTTACCCCGATTTTGGGTATCAAGAAGTGTGGGCTATACACTGAACTTTTTTTCATACATTTTTTTGATGAAAAATTTTCTGTCTCCTACTTGCACTCCGAGGCACCAGCTAAGCTAGTTTGCGCCTCGAATACACAGAAACAGAATATCTGGCTCGGGATGTGCAATTGGAGGATTTACCCCGATTTTGGGTATCAAGAAGTGTGGGCTATACACTTCCCTTTTTTTCATACATTTTTTTTGTTGAAAATTTTCTGTCTCCTACTTGCACTTCGAGGCACCAGCTAAGCTAGTTTGCGCCTCGTATACACAGAAACAGAATATCTGGCTCGGGATGTGAAATTGGAGGATTTACCCAGATTTTGGGTATCAAGAAGTGTGGGCTATACACTGCCCTTTTTTTCATACATTTTTTTTGTTGAAAATTTTCTGTCTCCTACTTGCACTCCGAGGCACCAGCTAAGCTAGTTTGCGCCTCGTATACACAGAAACAGAATATCTGGCTCGGGATGTGAAATTGGAGGATTTACCCAGATTTTGGGTATCAAGAAGTGTGGGCTATACACTGCCCTTTTTTTCATACATTTTTTTGTTGAAAATTTTCTGTCTCCTACTTGCACTTCGAGGCACCAGCTAAGCTAGTTTGCGCCTCGAATACACAGAAACAGAATATCTGGCTTGAGACTGGCGTACCAAATTTTGGAATTTTTTCAAACTTTTACTAGAAATTGAGAAAAAAATTGTTTAAGTAAAGTAATAGAACTTCAAATTTTCTATAATTCACTTAAGCCCCCACCACCACGCCCACTTTTTAAGGGCGTTTTTATAAAAACAAAGCAGTGAGTAAACTACAATCGTATGACTATTTTTCCATCGAAACGCGGAATGTCATGCCTACTTTACTGGGAAGAACAAAACTTGGACCTCAATCCTTATAAAATTTTACACTTATAGCGTTACGGGGCAAGTAAGCAAGAACGAAAAATATATTCACTTACCTTTCCGTCCTTAGTTTGTTTATTTGATCTATAGTACCCGTATGATCGCTTTTAACCCTTAGGACATCACAATGGATCCTCTTTGATCTAAGTGTTGCGATTGTGAATATTTTTTTGTCTCGTCAACCCATTAACATAAAATTTAAGGCGTATGTAGGAGGGCCTCATGGGCTGTATAAGATCAGAAAACATCTGGGGATACTTGCCTTTTGAAGAAGCCCTAAGTGTCTCTGCTCTACCTTACGTAGCCCAACCGGTCCTCAACTCACGAAAGTAGTTTTCTAAAAAAACAGAGGGATGCACTTCAGCTAATAATTCAAGCAAACACGTTTGACAAATGCCGCACACCGTTTGTCGGCTCACACTTTATTAGATATGTACACTCATATCCGATTTTAATCAGAAATTGTATTTCCATCGAAGTACCAGCACACGCTACGAATGCACAGAGTTATAAGTGCTGAACTCAATTTGGAGTATTGATGACTCTATCGATTCTAGTGTCAGCTATACACACACGTGCTATATGTATCCCACAATGCATAACTAGGTTCTGGTTAAAGTTCCCATCAACGATTTTTCACATGACACATCAATGCATGACTGCCATTGATTCACCTTATCTTATCTGTGTGCAGCTAGAAAGGTGCAATCGAACTAATTTTTGATTCTGGCGCACATAATCGCTTTTATGACACTTTTATGACACAAACTTCATCCCATACCGATGGCAATATAAAATGGTTTCCTTTCATGTGAGAGGCAATGACATTTAGTAGAAGGGTGGATTCGGAAACGTCAAATTAATAGCGCTTCGATTCGGCATTACTGTTTAATTGCGCTGCAGATGGACAGCACAGCAAATGTCAAAATGAAAATTCATAAATCCGTGGGGCATGCAGAAGTTTTATGATGACATTTGCTGGTTAGAAGTGAAAACTTTGCGAAGATGAACGTTATACATAAAAAGTGATACCAAGTTCTGCGTTTTAGAACGTAAAGTAGTCACAAGACTGCAGTGAAACAGTTCATGTCAGTTCAGTGCGATTTTTTGGATTGTCACTGACATTTGACAGATTTAGAGTTAACCGCTTAATCTATTGCCAAAGTCAACATACTGTTGTATGCCTGTGAACTTTAAAAAAAAAAGAAACCATCAGCACATTAACTAACGCTCGAACAAGTCTGGTTTAGCACCATTTCGATTCAGTACCAATGACCAAGTTGGTAAACATTTTCATCGATGTTAACTCACACAGAGTCAGAGTCAACAGTTTCCACTGCTGCAACTTGGTTAATTACTTATGAACTTCAATTTACCGCAGCAGTTGAAGTATCACCACACGTTGTATAGCAAGCAGTCCATATCCGTCAGCCTCAAGTGCCAACTGTGTAAATAGTTGCAGAAGCTAAGGCATGGCCATGGATTGTTAATTACATTAATAAGCCTGATCCGTAGATATAAAATAAAATGCGACTACTGTGGGTGTGGTGCCTGCGAATGGGTCACGTTTGGCCGCATAACGATGCAGTACTCAAATATTCAACTCAATTTCGATTTGCAGTTTGGCATTGCAAATATAATCTGAATAAACTACACGAGTATACTGACGGAAAGTGTAATTTCCGTTTGACGTTTGAACTTCGAATGGTCGATACTTTTTGTGTGTTTTTGAAATTACTTTGGTGGTTACAAAGTTACACTTTTCATGATTCGACTGCCAATAGAGAGAGTTTTTGTGTCAAAGTAATTCGAATGCCATGTGAATGTTTGGACGGGTTTTGGATGGAAAACTACCAGAAACTTTAATTCTCCAGATGCTAATGAAAAGACGAAACCACTTTAGTGCATATCTTCCATGAACTGTTGGTAGGTTGTACGTACTTCTCATAGATAGTGACGACCTTCTCGGACCAAATTCAATTCAGTTTCTTTGCGGGGGGAAATGAATGGCAAAACGGAGAGGATCCTTGGTTATCCAAGAAGAATTTATGAACGCTTTGAACTTTTGGATGGTAGCTCCAAAGGACTGGTAAGAGCCCTCCTGATGGGTGGCTAAGAAATGAGACGTGTGATGACCAATGCGTTGAGTACAGATCTCTGCTACATATTACTGTGTATCGATCTCGAGAGGGATTTCGACAGCTTTCGGTCTTAAACAGTAAAGCTAACTCAGTAAAAGTCATAGCTATCTCAAGGCTGTAGACACGTATATAGATATATGATGGTAATAAGTGTCACGTCTTACGCCATGATAAGATGTCAAAGAAAGTCCAAGTTAGAATGACTATGGCTAATTGGAGGGACTATGACACATTACCTTAAATACACCAAATACACGGACTATGTTTGTCTAATTTCTCTTAGCAACTTAAGCTAAAAGCAGGCAAACCGAAAACTCTGAATACTCCTAGCACTGCCGCTGAACTTTACATTGAAGACAACAGACTCAGATAAAGTGTGGTTTCGACTGATCGCATCCACACGGAACTGGATGTGCCCAGCAGAATTGAAAGGGCAAAAGCTGCATTCGGAATCAAGCTGCAACTATTCCGCTCCAACATAGAATAGAACAGTTCAAGGACCTTTAAATCATGTCTGTACGAAGAAGAAAGTTACAGTGGATTCAAATCTTACGGAGTGAGGACAAGTTCACTGCGAAATATGTACCATGTAGTGAAATACGTCTATCTAGACAAGACCTGAATAAACGTGGCACGCATGAGTTGATAACATGAGTTAAGTTCTTTGGGAATAGAATGGAGGCACCTTGGAGGGGTTAATGGATTCAAGTCGGAACTCATTTGTGCAAGATTGATACGCCTAGGCGAAGAGATGATGCGATCCGACGAACTTTCGGTATTTGGGTCACATATTTCCGCTTTGCTACTTGACGTTGAACTCTTTTCGTCACAAAGTAAGATCTGTCAGACTTATTGTTTAGCGAACAATTACTTTCGAGCTCCGGAGCAGAAGTTTCAAATTTAGTTCTGTGATCAAATCCAAGTGGTATACGGTCCCGCTTTCTTGGACCATGTGGCTGTTTTGCATGGAGTTTAGACTCAAAAAGGTAAGTTCCTAAACAAACTGAAACGGAATAGTCCTTTTTCTTGCCAACAACTAGAGGACGTTGAGATGATTTCGAGGAGGTCTTTCTTGTAACAAGAAAGCTACATGACACAACACAATCCTTTCATATGTTAATGGCGACATGAACTCACTCACGATCATCTTTTGCGGTAAACTTGCACTGCTGTGGATCCACTTTAGTACTCGTCTCTAACTCAGTGTTGTAGAACGGCTTCAGAAGTCTATAGATTTCGCAAGACTTTCATTGCTTTCGCAAGCATTTGACAAACATTCAAGAGTATAACTGATATGGGAATGGGCATTTGGTCAATCTTCTGAAAACAGAGGCTGTTCTCTTTACGAGGCAAGGATTGTGAACGATATGACTCAGCCAGTGCTAAAGAGTATGCATATCCTGATCTCTAGTGAAGCAAAATATCTGTGAGTGATCCTGGATAGATGACAAAGCATGTCAAGACGAAGTTATACAAGGGACACGTTGTTGGCCAGGCATGGATCTTATTATCAAAAAGGTCCTATGGTTTCGTACGTCTATAATAAGGCTTTTTCTAGGTTGTCTAGGTTGTTTGGTGAAAATAGGGCTACGAGATACATGGAGTGGGGCAATATTTTACGCATATGTCTGCGCGTACATATATTTGTTGAGAGTAGGTTGCGAGACTATTCCTATTACTGCTCAAGTGTCGAATGAAATGGATTCCGGGACTCTAGAACCAAAGTAAAATAATTTAAATATTCAGCTTTAATTTCCTAGCTATACAAAGCAAGAAAGAATCGATTTTCTTCAGCAATTCAACAATGCACCAATGCTTCGGGCGTCTCCTCCAATTTAGCAGCAACACACAATGGTAACACACAGACGTTTCCATTTGACGGGAGCACTGCATATTGTACCTCTTTAGTGGATTGACGCACCACAGGTATCCAACAATGCACGAAGCTTCCTGCGTATATTTATCATCTCCCCCTCGCTAAGTGTAGAACATCTTCTTTGTGTAGCAGCGGGTTTAAATTATAATCGCAGGTAAAATCCTTTTGCCGAAGACAAGGGTACACGACCAAATCACACGTGTATCATCTGCCTATGACAGTTCGACAGGTCATGTCCTCGCATTTGCATGAAGTGATACCTAATGAACCTTCACAGCATGACTTCCAGTATTCGCTGGATAAATTAGTGCGAATAATAATAGACTCGTACACGCCTCACATGACAATATTATTTATGGTTTTCTAAATAAATCTGAATTTGATTTCATGTCTGCAGCCATCGATAAAAAGGAAGCTGTGGTGTGTTCTTAATATTTTAAATGTCAGGGCTTAATCTATGTCTATCGTCAGTCCTCTTAGAAACCGCAGGACGATTGATTGAGACATATCCACTTACGGAACAGAATTGTCAAGAAATTATGGTCAGCGCACCAATATGCTTATTCCAAAGGTAAATCGGAGGAAATGGCATTACATTCACTAGTGGTTGTCTTCCTGGACATAGAAAGCGCTTTGGACAATGTCCAGACGTCAGCGCTTGCAAATGGACTATAGTTCATAAAGTCGTAAGCTTCATGGTAGGGTTATCAACTCAAAGCTGGGGCGATGTCCACTAGCAAATCTGTCAATAGAGGGACCGTGACTCAGTGGTTAGTGCGCCAAGTATAGGCACTTCCCAAGGAGGCTCTAATGTCCTATAACTTTGAGTCTAAGCTGGTCTGAAACATAACAATATTAATCTAATATGGGTTCCTGGGCATGTAGGCATCCCTGGCAATGAGGCCGCTGAGGAACTTCCCAAATCCTGTGCCCAATCTCCTTATATTGGCACTGAACCCTTCTCAAGTTTACCTGTTAGTCAGATAAAGATAGAGCTTAACCAGTGTTCTCTTACTGAAGTTCACTAAGCGGCTTAAGACACGCCAAGACTTTGATAATTTTTTCACAAAAAAACGAAGTAGACTCTAGCAGTAACCAAGTATAACGCTAAGATCCTGACAAACTTCCCATCTGGTCATTGTTGTCTTAGCTATTCATCGCAAGAAAATTGGTATTAGCTGATTGGACATGTCCCGACTACGCCTGGAGGACACTGAAACCGCCAAAAATACCTATTTTACAAATTCACTTAACTCTTGTAAGGGAGTAGCACAAAAGATCTCTATGAGGTCGCGGTGTTGCTTGAGGCTACCATAAGCCCATCACACCTATTAATTCCAAAAAAAATTCTATTTCTTGCAAAACAGCTTATGGCAATGGATGGAGTCCCTAACCGATACTCACATTGTCTGATGGACAGCCTTAGAAAAAGTTATAAACTAAGAATATCTAAGTAAGATCCAATGCACAGCTTGTCTAAGAACAAGCGGAGTCCTACCCCTCGCCGACAAATGGCAGTAAGTCCAGCCGTTCATCTGAAAACTACCATTCAGTGGTCAAGGAAGGAATTTAGCCACATCTCCATTCTAAACAAACTCGAATCCCTTTCCGAAAACCTGGAGTACAACAACTACGTCATTATTCAGGAATAAGGGCGCACTTGTGGAAAACTAGTCGGTGTGTGCTTAAGCTCGGCTTTCATCTTCCAAATTACTGCAGCATAGGCCATTATGACAATCAAATGGTCCTTATCCCGGTTTAGGGTTTAGGGATGAAAACGTGATATCTGTTGGAGATATTCGCATCTTTTCGGACAGTCAAACAGCCATCAAATCTTTGGAATCGACCTCCATTAGTTCTTTTGTAGCTCTAAGCTGCCGAAGATTTTCACAGAGATGGCTGAGTGGATCTTGTGCATGAGAGCATTTCAAGTCCAACTTACAAGTCCAAGTACACCTTACTACGCAATAGATGTCATCACGGGACACAGTTTAGTAACTAAGCATAGCCTAGCTTTATACGAATGACTTATCTTCAAATTCTTTGTTTTCGCTAAGGCCTCTCCCGCTGTAGGAAGATTCACTTAGAAACCGTCTATTTAGATGATTTAGGTGATCTGACAAATATGGATAACAAGAGTCTCACAAGCATACTCAGAAGCTCAAATTGCTTTAACGCGTAAACAGAGAACGACTTTCACCTAAGATCCAAGTGGTTACACCTTCGGATGCGTTCATAAACTATCTTATAGAAACTAATGGTTCAGGAATAGGATACTATAGGGTCCGAACTGATGGTGACAAGAGACTCCTTTTTTGACCCGCACTGGCTGATAACAAGAGTAACTTATGTAAGTTTGGCTTTTATAGTAAAAACTATGTGTAAGTCTACTCAGATTGCCACCAAACTCACAGAACATATTCGCCATACATTGCATCATCTTCTAAGCCTCGATCACAAAGCAGTAACCACGATTCTCTTAACTGAGTTACTAAAAGAAATCACCGTTTCGCTTACTCATTGTTATTGTTTACTTAATAGTGCGGCACTGTGCTTTAATTTTTTCTAAGTTCTACATACATTAGCAACTTCCGTCTAAATCGTGTCACTCAATTAGACATCCGTCGCGCCACGATGGATATTGCTTTCACTTTCTTTGTTGATGTTTTCTCCAGAATGATGATGTTCTTTCACTATTATTGATTAATTGCTCACTGACGTATATATTTAGCATGTTTTCGCTTTCTTCTCTCAGAATTTGTGATTTCAGTTGGGTTGTAACGTAGTTGACAGCAAGTGTCAAATTAAGATGTACTCTTTGTATTTTATTAGGTGCTGCCATCTAGACAGGGCTTCATTGTTGGGGTTGAAGAGTGAATACTTATGTTGTTTTTTTGAAGGTTGACATTCACATAGTTCTGCAAAAGTAGTCGCATAAAATCCGTCAAAACTTCAATGCTATTCATGCATACCAGCGGATAAATGGACTAAAAAAGTAGAAGTAAACGTAATTTATCCGTCAAAGTTCATATACATATTCATTTGTTATGGCCCACGTTCCATAAGAATGTGAGTGTTCTACCTAGCTGTCAACTAAGAACGCCGCAACAACGGATCGACGGATGACCGTGACTATATTTTTTTGACGTTTACACACGAGGAAAGAATCGAAAATGTCGATGTTTTTAAATCTCCTGCATTTTTCTACGTTTGGAAATGTCAATCGCTAAACCGAGAAACTCCCGAAACAAACAAAAGATATTCGAAAGTAAACCAATTTAATCGTTGTGAGAACATTCGATTTGGTCTCAAAAGAATTAATTAATTAGAATAACAACTAATATATCAAAAAGAGTTTGCAGCATTCAGACAGGTTTTAGACAGAACAAATATCAAAAAGATCCAATCCGTCAGTTCTGTGTTAACAGGGTCTTTGGATCGGGGGTTCAGGTTTTCGATTAATTTTCAGTTCACTACTACACAATTTTCGAAAGCAGAAAGTTTTTAAGAAAGCCTTGATTGACTACGATTGAGAAGCAGTTCTGTAGTCAAGATATTCCTATCGGATATCCGGAATTCTCTACAAGATGTCACAATGTGTTCCGGAGGTTTGTTAGTCTCATTTCAGAATCTGGAAAGGCTTTCATTAGATACACCCTCACACCTAGTAAGGTTGTACGTGATTTTATAGTGGGACCGTGAAAAAAACGTTTAGGTGTTGTCTAGAGATCGAACCTGGAAACCCATGCTCTGTAGTCCAATGCATTTATCAGACGCCCACAATCATGGATGACAGGTGATAATCAAATGCAGAAAGACTTCCGCTACTCTTTACCTGATTAGTGTACCCACTCGATTATTAGGTTTGTATAGTTCGTGACTGCAGGCATTCCTATACATGTTTCGAATTAAAAGTTACAACCTTGATGACAACCTGAGACACAGTTGCCTATGGTCGATAGACTCATCTATCTATACGGTGTGTGCTGACATATTGCCCATGACATGGATTTTCTTAGTCTAAATACTCCTTCACTAATTCGTTCCTCAGTTACCAACTCATCTGTGTTCCACTTAAGTGTATCACTACTGATTCCATAGATTATCGTTACATCGTCCAGCCTTTCTTCTTGTTGAACTTCATGGGGAAAGGCTATTCAAAACCGAAATCATTGCTAGGAATGTCCCTTGTGTGATATCTATTTCCAATTTAGTGCTGAATTTGCTCTAATAGAGTGATTGGGCATTTCAGGCATGACAGTCTTGATGACACAAAATGACCACCTAAGAACGTCTTACTTATTAACGCCGCTACAGGCGATCCTACATAAAAAATATTCTACCATCCTCTAATCAAAGTCAAATAAAGGCCTCCTAATCGCTCATGGAAAACTCGTGAACACTGGTGGAACACATTTAAGAAGAAATACAATCTGGACAGGTTCACAAGGATCCAAAGAGCAGGTTGCCTAAAGGATCGATGGGATAAAAAGTAATGAATACTTCGGAAACAATACTGTATGCATTGCAGTAGTTCGTCAAATAAAACTCAGACTAAGGGTACCTAGTACCTATTTTATATCGACGTTATATCTCGAAATTCCGGTTATTGCAGTAAACTAAACTTCGAAAATAAGCATTTTGGGCAAAATAATCGGCATCAATGTTGACAGCTCATAAAACAGTGAAATGTGGACACCTCTAGGAACAAAAGACTGGACGAACTAGCTAGAGAGGGGCCGTTTTACTGATTCTAACTTTAGTATCATATCAGGAAATCACAGACCGACCTATGTATGCTTAGGAACAAGCTCTATAGTACATCTTCTTCGATCTTCTTATTTCTCTGCTATGAGAGTACAAAGTCTTGTCTCGATAAGGTCCCTTTTTCGGTCTTTATGCGCCTGTTAAACGATCGGGACTGGTTTTGACCTGTGAACAGCAACTCTTTAAGCAGATAATCGCCTAAACCGACTACTAGAAGCATGGCTTACCCTTGACTTACACCGTCACTTGATTATTTCATTAAAAATCAGAAAATTCAACAAATTTCTCGAAGTAACACCGTTAACGAAACAAATTACCCATTTCCCCTTGGTAATGAGAACCGTCCCAATCAAAATAACTTTGTGGTATGTTCCCAAACACCTTTCTATGAGTTACTCCTTTAAGCAAGCCACAAAACCTTCCCTCGGACCCTAACTAAAACTAGAATTATTGAATACCCAGGCGATGGAAGTCACGAATTCAATTTGAGCCAAAGTCACGGCCCCTCCTGGCCAAATGCCCAACTCGAACTCAACTTAATTTACAGATGCAAAGGGGTCAATATTAAAACTTACTGAATCATGGAATCGCTTGATGAACAGATACCCAGTTACGATGTTCAGAACAACATTCCATTGCATGGACAGCACGGCAGGAGAGGGAGATAATTTCAGAATTATATTGCCTGGTCTTCCGTCTCCGGTATGTTTGGCGGCTTGGTTCGTTTCAGCCTTATGACATTCACTCCATGCCTTTTCTGATCGTGGCGATTGTGCAACGACTTGGTGGTGCTTGCTCTGGCGCTGGATCGGAGTTATGACTTGTGAATACAATAATATGGGTCAATGCTACAAAGCTATACCTACTCGTATGCAGAATGTGAGTTCTAAAACAAAAAAATGTATCTGCAGCCATCCGTATAAGTCGCTTACTCAACCACAACTCCGTATATAGTGAAGAATGGATGGAGATCGCTTCCAATTGACAATGTGACTGAATGGAAAATTTAAAAGCGATAAATCTTCTTTAAGTAAATTGTCAGTTGCACTTGGGGAAATTTCTGTGATTTGCATTTGGGTAGGGTCGTTAATTCACACGCGCAAGCAGAAAGACTGCCACTGGTACTGGCACTGTCATTGGCACTGTCACTGGCACCCCAAGTAAGGGACAAACATCTTTGTCCGTTTTAATGGCTGTCAAATCTGATACGCGGACTGTAAATGCAATGTTGTTGAATTGAGTAATGTTACATTGAAGTTTTTTTATTTTTCAAAATATGTAGATAAACTGGAAGTGGATTAATTGATGATCGTAATCTTTTATGGGCGGGCGGTATTATATGTATTCTTCGGTCGAATGGGAGATTTTGTCATTAAATGGCACGGTGCGCCCTAGATGGTATTGCATTTAGGAGGTCCCGATCCGCTCACTTGATTTGATTTGTGATCTACAACTTGGTTGGGTTGGGTTGGGTTGATTTGGGTGGGTGTCTCCGCTCAGCAGGGACAAACTTCGGGAAAAAGACGGTCTATTGGGATGCAACCGGATTACTAGGATCGGAGACTACATGGAAACCCATCAAATGAGACAGGCGGCGGGAAAGAAGTACTCGACGTTTAGGCATTAAATCCGTTTGACACGGCTACGAGACTTTTTCTTTTGCTTAAGTGTAGTCTAGTTAAGTCTATAAGATATTTGAAGAAGTACTCCTCCGAAATTTTCCTTCTCTAAACCGATGGGGAGCCGTGGTTCAAGCGGTTACTGTGTTGGACTACGAAGTAAAGGGTAAGAGGTTCGAGTCCCAGCCAAAGGCTTAAAAGTATTTTTTATTACCCCACCTCTCGCGATCGTCTGACAAACATCCGACTTTGCAACTCTTTTGAGAAAGCAGTAGGCCCCTCCCATTCGGGTAAAGAATATAACACGCACAGGCACAGCACGAATGGTTGTGAAAAACTAGGCCATGGGTCCCATAGCCCTGTTGCGCCGACAAAAATTGTAAAATAAAATTTTGTAATCCGATAGGGCACGACAAGAAGATTTCCCTCTCTTCCTCATCTTTACAGCTTCTGCATAAATCGTTGTAGGAAGAACCAAGCCTTCTGACATGTCCGTGAGAATATAACTTTGTGTGGACGGAAATAAGTCGACTATCCAGCTCTGTTCCAGATTTATTTCGAAAAGGGACATGTGCTGATATTGGTTCATCTACTGATTACCATTCTAACGGCTTTGGTAACGAGGAAATTCTGATCTACAAAGTCCTTAGTTGGCTCGTCCGGGATACGTCAAATCACGGGATGCATGAGATTACTTGCATCAAAGTATAGCCTATTCCAGAGCTTTTATCGCAGCTTGGCTATTTCTAAAAAAAAAAACCAATAGCGCTGGATTCTATCGAGTTATCCCAAAAGTCCAGCTGTGAATCGTGGCTTCATGAATTGGGGTGACACTATGTACAGTATTCCGGCAGTCGTGTGGTGATAAAAATATTAGATCTACAACTTACCTAGCTGTATTCTTCGGCGGTGATGCAGGGGTGAATCTGAGGCTCAGCCAACAACCCTACTTTAACAAGTTCCGCTTAGTGTGTCCTTTTCCAAGTTCTAAATTACTTGAGGTTTCCTTCACAGTCTGGGTACCACCTATGATCTGACTGCGAAGATGGAGTCTTCCTTCCCTCATCCTGGTCTTCATTCTCTCTACACGCCCTAGGTATCTCAGAAAACGATTACGCAGCTTGTTTCATTGGCCGACATCGCTTATATATAAGTATACAAGAAGCATTCCACATTAAAAACATAATGACAGCAAAAAGTTTTTGACAAGACTGTTTTAAAACAGTGGGCTCAAGTGGTTAGTGCATTGGACTACGGAGCAAAGAATTCCAGGTTCAATACCCTGACAACACCTAAAAATTTCTTTTACGGCCCCACCTCTCGCGAGTGTCTAACGAACACCCGAGAGTACAAGTGTCTTGTGAAAGCAGTAGGTCCCGTCCATTCGTGTGAAGAATATTAAACGAATGGTGGTGAGAAGCTAGACCCTCAAAGCCATAGGGCTGTTGCGCCAAAAATTTGTATTTGTAAACGATAATGTTATAATGTGCCGTTGTGAAACGTATGCAAGTCATTTTTTGCACATCAGGTGTTTGTCGTATGTTCACACATATCAAGTAGACTTTTCTGAGTCAAAAGTGACTTAGAATCACGACACGTCAGTAAGGAATTTAAAGGCATCTTTACCGTTCCATGCAAGCAGTCACATCTTTGACTTAAAACTACCATCATCCGCTTGTCCCATTATATCCCACAGATTCCTAGATTGGTGGAGTGTAGCAGGTAAGATAACGTGCCTCAGTAAAGTGGCCAAAATTCAAAGACTAACATGCAACAACTGTGGCCCTTAAAACTATGTACCTATACTATGTAGGTATACTGATTTCATTAGACTTACGTTCCACTAACCCTACATTTGAAACAATCCAGGTTTTCGAAAGAGCGGGCATGTGTCACTTAACTATTGAGAGGTGGGCATACCTGGGTACCGACACCGATAATCTAACATCATCCTCTAAAGTAAGTCTAAACATTGAAACACTATTTTCGTAAAGAGAGGACTCAAGGAGCTGAAATCTCGAATCTAAACTTCTGAAAAAGCAAAGAAGGGGTCTGAACAGGACCTGACAATCGTTCCCCATCTCTGACACTTGTTAAATCCAACAAGCACAAGGTTTCCTGAGACAATCCGATCGAAGATGAAGCGTACTCTCATCTGTCCTGTCTCCAATAAAACGCAGAAAGCACTACAATGCTAAGACTAAGCAAATCCTAGCTAAAGAACGTACTGAGCACCCATTCCAGGGACTATTTCTGGCTGAAACTACTTGGTCACTAATCATCGCAATGCACCATCCAGGTTCTTTCTTAATTGTCCATCACTCGTGTGCTCATGTACTCTGTACTCTCAGAGTGAACTCAATACGTTCTAAATATAGCTGCAGGCTTACGAGTCCTTTTAATTAGGCCTGCTGTCCTGCTTTTCTCCGTTAAGTGCAACGTAACACAATCTGGATCAAAGCCCTTTGTGTCTAGAATGCGGGAGAACAAAAAAAAAAAAAAAGAAACCCAGGGCAAACTAATTTGATTAAAACCCTTCCTGTGGTTTCACTTGCATTTTCTAATCCAAGAGCTGTAGTTCATATACTCCCTCAGAATGATTATCAAGTTTTCGTCTCAAATGGAAATTTTCTACTACCACCTAGCTGTGCAGACCATAAAAGCCATTAAACGACACAAAGTGCTAATTAGAAAGCCATGCCAGAAGTGGGACTAAAACTCCGAAGCGCCGCCGATGACAAAAAGAACGACGTTCCAAAATTGTTACATTTGTTTATTCTCGTTCGTGGTTCAGTGCGGTCCACAGACTTCTGGATTTTTGATTTCAAAAAGAATAGTATTTTCCCAAAATGAAAAGAACCTTTCAACTCGGTGTACTCTGCGTGCTTGCTGAGCTTGCATTCTGCAAGATACTTGTGTTCCCGACAACAAATCCCCTCTATAAGGTGACATTATTTTATTTTCCATCTCGGAGAAATCAATACTAGTTCTGTTTGCTAAATCAGTTGATTGCCGGCTTTGGTGTTCCGGTGGATGATCTGGCCTACGAAACAGTGGTTATTGGAAACGTATTTAAGGCCAGATTCCGACTACCCGCATCGATGAGGCAATTACTAACCCATGACACTGTGAACATAAAAGGACGACGACGACGACGTACCGTTGATGGTTATATCGAAGGCAATTCCACGACATTGGATCATGATAACATTGATTCCACTGCCTACATGAACAGTACTCGGCCAGAGGATTACATGAATGACGCTGACGAAGAAGCAAACATCATACCTGGCAGTGGAGAGCATCACGTAGGTTCGGGTTATCGATGGGCCATATACAAGGCATTGGAGGCATTGGGTGACAGGTATTATTTTGTGGTCCACCACACTCGACTAATGGAAATGATACAAAACAAAAATAAATCCTCTTCCAGAATGGGTCTTGTGGGACGAGCTTGTGTGTTGAAGAGCATATGCGAAATGGCCGAAACACCTTTCCATTACCACAACGGTATCTATGCGGAGTTGCTGCACATTATATTCAGGTAAGTTTAAGGCAATAGTTTACACAGAACTACGAGTCAATTGCGAATCCTTTTTTAGTCCTTCCTCGTCGGTGGATAAACTTTCGTTGCATTCGGACAATGAATACCTTCATGCGGAGGTGTTGGGCAAATCAGGGGCTCCCTGCGAGAGGATATTCAAAGACTGTGAGAAGTCGTTGATAGATCGCTTCACGGATATTTACGAAATAACGCAGGGATTTTTCAAAAACTTTAACAAGTGACAAAAGAGTGGAAACAAATAATAAATGCCGGGAGTATTGGACAACAAGGGATAGTTTGGTTTTCTTTATAAGACCGACACGTTGCTTGTAAACTGTTGGAATATGTGGTTAAGTGGTTAAGTGATTCGACAAAGTCGATAGAAGGATCAAAAGACTTAAGTTGAAGCCAACTCCAGCCGCTGTAAGCTCATCCAACTTTGGGAAGGATTCATGGAATTTTAAGAGGAGCTCTCGGCATGTTCTCAGACAATGCTGAAGCTTAAGGTGCTCCACCCCCAATGAAAGTGGTGACCTTGTGAAGTAGGAAATGCAATGAAATTCGAAAATTTCTGAATTATCGGTGAACAGAATATCCGCACTCCTTCTAGTTCCTATTTTTCAATAAGGACGTAACAATTTTGTATTTAAATAACACGCAAACGAAATGAGGTATCGAGCTAAAATTTATTCCAGATCTAGTGCACATGTCAAATTTAAGTATAAAAGTCGACCTCGTTCATATGATTACCGGGAACACTTTTGCAGCCATCGATACTTTGGGGCAAATTTTTCACAACTCTTCTACACATATCAGTCGGAACGTTGATAATTTCGTGTTCTATATTGTTCTTGAGCATCTCAAACGTTTATATCGGGAAATTGCGGAGCTGACGCATTTGTTAAAAGAACTTCCTCTGGTCTAGATAGCATAAACGTCACCGACATCAAGGCGCATACGTCGTATGCTAAATACCTGCTAAAAACGACGACGCAGTAAAGCTACCCAACCATCGATGGCATCAGCTTGATCATTGCAACACTGCCAGAAGGCTCTGCCTAATTTTGAACGAAAATAGGACCACGGGACTCCTAAAACACATAGGAGTAATACGAAAACTACTGTGCTAACACTATTCTATAGGAAGGCTCAAAGACTGGGCATCCCCTACAATGACTTTTGCAGAAGCTTTAGGGATGAGGAGGAAGAGGAGACCATCCGTCACCTCCTATGCACATGCCCTGCCTTTTCACACGACTAACATGAGCTCCTTCATAAAAAGGAGCGGATGGTTCCAGGAGTAAGAGAGTGACCCACCCACCTTACTTAATGGCAGCACAATGGATCTTTTATGGTCTAAGTCCATCCTCATCGATGCCAGTCTAAGCCAACCAACCAACTACCCATCTCCAACGTTGTTGACTTTTTGATATAACCCAAAGACTTAAGGTATCCCATAAAAGAAATCGAACGGCGTTAAATCTCATGAGAGGGATGACCATTCTGAGGGACCATTTTTCCCTGCGAACTTCCCATTCAATAGGTCAATTGCTTAACCAGCTGTGTGCCATGTGGCATCATCTTGTTGGAACCACATATAACTGAAGACAAATCCATCCGATTCTGGTCAAAACTTGTCTTCCAACATGGCATGATAGCGACCTCCATTCGTCGAGGATGATTTTTTGATGAACTTCAGGACCTTCTTCAAACTTTTGCAGAGCCCAATCGGAGACGTTTCTTCGGTTCAAATGGTCAAGAGGCTTAAGTGCTGGAGTTAGTTGGATATTACAAGGGTATAGGCCAAGATCTTTATCAAAAATTCGTTTCAATGCAGACTAAGAGATTCCTATATCCTGTGAACGGCTCATTTTGAACTGAAGCACTTACGGCTGCGATATTTTTAGTACTTCGACCGGTGCGTTGTCTCATTGGCACAGGAACATTCAGTTGTGAATATGTTGACCCGATTTTATTCACTAAAGCACGCACAGTCTGTCTGCTGGGACGATTATCACGACCGAAAATTGAAGTACCCGTCCTTAAAGATGCGACAACTCAAATTTTCAATAACTGCCAAACTTCATACATTCCTGGGCTTTATCATGATAAAACTGTAAGCCTTGGCTAATAATTTGACATTGACAGATCATAAAAAAAGCTTAAGGGTGTGGTTGTATCAAAATACAAAATTGTTATGCCCTTATTGAAAAACCATAGAAATTTGATAATCGAGCGTCCCACCAGGGAATATCGCTCAAATATCTCTATTAGGAGAGATATTCCCACAAGATGTCCATCTCCAGCAACACAAAACCTGAGCAATCTCCTTGCATCTCTGGGCGCAACTCAAATAAAATCTACTGTAGCATAGTACCAGCCTTAGACAGTGCTTTACTGTCTTAATTTACTCCCCGTATTCACTGCCTTAATCACTTTAATACTGAGCCCTATTTTAGCCAATGACCTGCTTCTACAAACAATCAAAATACAAAAATATTTCCCCAAACGTTGCTCAAAAGATCTAACAAGTTCCACAGTCTCCCAAGTAATCCAAGCCTTGATATTGACAATAACCATATCTAGTCCTTTGTGCACACTCCTTCCCTTGTGAGTGACATAAAAAATATTCATGTGTGTCTGCACTTTTTGTTTTTTTTCTTCTTTCTTTATGTTTGAACCTAATGACTTGAAAGTCATCAACATAAGCCTCCTCCATCGTCCTTTGAGAAGCAAGTACTCGACACATGCCTCAATGTTAATGGGATATAGGCAATACACTTACCCCACTTTAGTTGCCATTTCAACACTGAGTGCATTCCATTATTCACTCTGTCAATGCTTACATTCCTGCTCAGGATGGAGTGAAAGATGAAAAGAGAATGTTTCCACTCCAGCACCGGTTTTCTCTTTCCCTGTTCCACGAGCAGCACACAAAGCTGGAGGAACACTCATTCAACTGCCTTCAACTGCGAGTTCCAAACAACGACAGGGCGGGTGGGCTGAGCGAAATCAAGTGTCTTGCATGCGATTTTACTTACGATATCAACTGAGTGGATTTTGTATCTAAATTGAGTTTGAGACTATCTATGGATGTAACTCAACTGCAAACGGATGCGAACTCTGTTCATGCGACTCGTTCTGGAGTTATTTTGCTACCGGAAACAAAAAAAAAAAATCCAATTGGACAGGAACTTATGTGTGCAGATACCCGTCTACCCGTAATAACATGGTCCGCAGTACCTACTCAATTACCTGTTAAAATGGCTCATCCTGATTCAAAAGAAAGGGTTCTTTACGGTCGTATCAAATTACTTGTACATGCCCCATCCCCAGACATCCGAGAACGAAAAAAACTCTCCATACGTACTGCTAATTTAGACAATGGCAGTGGCGAAACGTAAAGGATATCGATTTCAGCTAATCCTTCAATCGGATTCTACTGGTGGATTGTACGAAATTGCTTAGAAAGGAAACCAACACACTGAATGCAACCGGAGGTAGGTAATTACATGTTAAATAAAAAAAACTAAGCCTTTTGAATGAGGAATTGCGTGATTCAATCATGTATTCAAGTACAAGTACAAACCAGGAGATACTGGGCGACACCTGAAAATTCTACAGCCCGTGAGACATATGATTGCATTTGAAGTAAAAATATTTAACCGCGAAAGCTCTGCTTCGGTACTGGACCCCGGCCTAATTTGGTTAACTGACGGACGTGTTCCAGAATGAAGTCCATGACTTTGAGTTCTATTTAGGGCGCTAAGAGGCTAGGATTACGATGCTAATGCTTAGAATCGCAGTAGGAGGAAACCATCTTTTAGATCTTTTACTGTCACTCAACATGGTCGGACATGTGGACTCTCTGTGGGCCAATGTGTGTGGAGCTCGATTAAATAGCCAATTACTCTCCTTATCTTCCAGTGCCAAGTACTTTGGTGTGGTACTTGATCCAAAACTTAGCTGACCTTTGGTGAGAAATGGGGACATCGCCTGAAAATGGTCTTTTGATTGTATACAGCGGTGGTGCATTCTATATTTTCTAATGAATCCTTACTCGGGTGGTCTGTCTTGAGGAAAGTTCACAGAACGGGTGCTCTAGCTCCAACAAGGACCATGGTAACATACCCTGCAGAGCTTTGAACGTAATATTGCACATTTTACCACTTGAACCTCATACTATTTTAAGATTAGGAAAGACAGGATGCTAATGCCTGATCTCTGAGACTTTCAAACCGTGCTCCAAGTGGAAGTGCTTGCAATACTGGTTAAGCCATGTCATGAAGAACTCACAACACTCACGCAAAACCATGATGTCGCACTCCTTTGAGTCACAGGACAGAGCGGCATTCAAGGGAACGAACTGGCGGACGAATTAGCAAAAATGGTGTCCGAACAGGACCTGATAACGTTCGACATCTGTATTCTACCGCCCATAGCTCTTCTTAAACAAAACATAGAGAAGAACTTTGTGAGACTGGCTAACGAGAGATGGACCGCACTCCCATCTTGTTGTGTCTCCAGAAAACTCTAGATAAAGTATGATAAAGTCCAATCTAACTAAGGACTCTTCACGGATCACTGTAGTTTAAGGCGAGTAGAAACTGATGACCTCTGGAGTGGCACAGATGCAGTACAGTGTACTCTTCAATTCCTCTGCGAATGCAAAACTATAAAAACGGCCCTCGGTGAATATAAATTCGAAGACCTGGACACCCGGTCAGGAAAGCCACCATCAACCATTTTATAACGACTTCTGTGTGGTCCAGGAAGACCATGTAAAACCCCGGAAAAAAAAACAGCAACATCGACGCAAATGAGCGAGCGGAGTCGGTGAACGTTCTTAGGAGTAGAATCTTAACGCACTTTTTATTAAAACCTTGTACAGGGTGACCAGATAAGGACGTTATGAGAAAAATGTTTAAGAAAACTACAACGGTGTAAGATATAGAATTGATTCAAGGTCCATTTTGAAGCTATATTCCTGCGATTATGTGTGGATTTGCACATTTGTAACTCAAATGACCGACTCGGCTTTGTTGGCAGTGCTTCAAGCGGTTTGTCCAATTTTTGATTACTCGGTTCAATAGCGTCTCAAATATTGGCCTCGAGCTCGTCCAAAGTCTTTGGTTTCCTAGCGTAGACTAAGAACTTGACGTAATCTCAGACAAAATAATCGAGTGCTGTCAAGTCGCATGATCGCCTCGCCAAATTTCTCCATCACAACTTCGAGCATCACTGTCTGGTTGGTGGGTTTAGAGCCACAAGAGTGTATTCACGTCGAACTTTTCTAAGGTGCTACGAATTAGCTGCACAATAAATCCATGATTTACTCAATATTTTGTCAGCTGGATGTCATTGGTTACTTTGACAGCTGTAGCAATTCGAAAAATGAAGATTTCAAACGGGTCACCCTTTGTGACAAATATCACAAAAGTGTTGACACTTATCTCAACGCAGTTGCTTCCTCGAAATAAAATGGCAATTTCAGTTAAAAAAAACAAAAACAAAAAACCAAATAAAACCAAAACGAAAACAATTTCAAGTTTTATAATTAGTGGACACCTATTTACTTTAACCTATAAAGATTTAATCAAGGAGATAATAGACCAAGAAGAGAGAGAACAAAAAAAAATAATTCAAAACCCTAACCTAAAATAGACGCAATTTGAATAAGTTCACTTCGTTAGTTCAGTGGAACAGAGGTAACTCGCGCGAACCATTTGCAAGGAGCTTGAGGAATTGTTCCATAATAAAAACGTCGTTAATTGCATCGTTAAAATCAGCCGAGCGGACAAGTGTAGGACAGGACGGCTACGGAGAATCGTAGGAAAAATAATTTACCTTCCAGCACAGGAACCGTCACAGCTATTGTCGTTGATTTACTGACTGATTACGATAATTGTTGGCCTTGAAGTGGAACTCAGCTCAACTCGCTGCTGGATTTTCGGTTCGAAAATACAAAAATTAAAAAAAGAAGGGTTGACAATTGTTATGAGCGCTTTTAATAATAATTCTCACGAATGTAGTTTGTTTATTATTCGTTTTTCCACAAAATCCAAAATGGAGATGGAGAATGGCATCATGTTTACGGAAGCATACAAGACGACAGGTGTGAGGGGGCCTGTGTGCGCGGTAATTATAAAATGAAAGCTGCTGACATATTTATTTTTTTTTTTGTAATTTTCGACTATAAAAAGTGGTCATGATTTTATCTAAAATGGAAGAGAGACAGAGAGCAGGTGATGGAGTAGGCAAATGACCCTCATTTCATTGTTTTCATTGACTTATGGTCTTTTATCGGTCGAAATCGGGTTTCGTCAGTTATTGTCATGCTCTGAAACCGCACGACCAATCATAGTTGCAATGAAAGACTGTGTAGATACGGTTGAATCAAATGACTATGCACGGCCTATTCTTTATTAATTAAGTCAAACAGAACTGAAGGGAGGCAGACTGACTGACACTGGTGCTTAAATTTTGACAATTTGACTTAGATAGGCAAAGGTAAGGTGGTAAGGATAATTCAAACTAGCCTTCATTACTAAAAACTTGTACCAGCTGCTTTCTTAGACATGCAAGGCACTTTCAATAACGTAAAGGGCGATACCGCCCTAAAAATTTCTATGCTTATCTCAAGAACCATTAACTCCACTTTCGTATTATGTGTTCGCCTTGGCTCAAGTGGTTAGTGTGTTGGACTACCGAGCAAGGAGTTTTAGGTTCAAGTCCCAGCCAAAAGATCAAAAAGTTTTGTCCACAGTCCCACCTCCCGCGAACGTTTGACAAACATCCGAGAGTACAACTGTCATGAGAAAGCTTCTCAAATAACAAATCGCCCTTCGGATACGGCATTAAACAGTAGGCCCCTTCCATTCGTGTAGAGAATATAACACGCACTACACGATTGGTTGTGAGAAGCTAGGACTTGTTGGTCACTAGAGGGACTCTTTAAAGATAGGTTTTATCCCGACTCTCCTGGGTTCTAGTCATTGATAGTATACTAAAGGAACTAACTAATCCAGGAGTAGGCGTCACTGCACACGATGAAATCAGTTCTTAACAGTCTTGTGCTTAAGAGATGGGCTAGTAATTGTGGATCTCACGTCAGCCCAGACAACATAGATCTGATTTTCTTTTTTTTCTGGACCCTAGCCCATATGGCTGATACTGCGACCTAAAAGATCTATTATATCTTAGGGTGTATTTTTTACTCTAAGAGACGTACCACCTCCCTAATGAAGGAAAGCACGTCCTTAGTTGCAGAGGTTATAACATCTGCCGACGAGCATGTTACCTTGCGGAAGATCCGCCACCTCAGCCAATGCAGAGCTGGACATGCACAGAGAATGAGCTCAGATGATTCGTCATCTCTTGAGCAGAACCAGCATTTTATGTCTGGGCATAGATTGAGTTTGTTGAGGTGATATCTCAGGCCGCAGTGACTTGTTAGAAAACTCACCAACCTCTTGGATTGTCGTAACCCCGGGACATTTTCCCAGTGGGTTAGACGAAGTTTATGCTCCCCTGCGTTGATGAGCGCTGTGGCATTAGCACAGTTGACGCCACAGTAAGGTTCAGGTCCAATGAACGCAGATCCCGAGCCAGCCCTGGCTAGTTCATCTGCAGATTCGTTGCCTGCAAACCACTGATGACCTGGAACCCATCGGAGTACCACACTATTATGTCTAGCAAGAGATTGTAGTACATCGTAACAGAATTTAACTGCTAAGGAGTCCATTAAGTTCGACGACAGAGCTCTGAGAGCTGCCTGACTATCTGAGAAGATATAAATTTTAGCGCCCTTGATTCTCTTACTAAGGTTTAATCTCAATGGCATGGAGTTCAGCCTGGAAGACCGTGGGACACTTTCCCATAGGTATTGAGACTTTGCTATTGGGTCCAAAGACACCAGCACCCACTTCAGAGTCCATCTTTGATCCATCTGTGAACCATATCAGACCTCTAGGGTCCAGTGCTGGAACACCAGTAGACCAGTCTGCACGGTCTAATATATTAACCTCAAATAACCTACCGAAACAGTATGCCCTGGCCATAACGTCGGGGACAGTGCAGAGCATGTCTCTTTGTGGCATTGAGTCAAGAATTTTCAGGTGTCACACGTGGTCACCTGCCTTAAACTTGTATTCTAGTTGCAAACATAGATCTGATACTCTTCAGTAGAAAATACAAGATTCCATCCTTTAAAATGCCAAAAATTTATGCAAAAATGGGTTACGTATACGCCGCCGAAAGTAAGATACTCTGTTTCTGCGCATCATGAGCACAAACGAGCCTATCTGCTGCCTCGCTATGACTGGGAAAAATACCAAATTTTTGCACCGAAAAATGTGTGAGCAAATGGGTTACCCATACGCCACCGAACCAGATACTGACATCCGGAATCTACCTTTTCGTGGCTTGACTCAAGTCGGATATTCTGTTTCTGCGCATCATAAGCACAAACGATCTTAGCTGCTGCCTCGCTTTGACTGGGAAAAATACAAAATTTTTGCCCCGAAAAGTGAATGAAAACGTGTGTTACCCATACGCCACCGAACCAGATACTGACATTCGGAATCTACCTTCTCGTGGCTTGACTCAAGTCGGATATTCTGTTTCTGCGACTAGGAAAATACGCCACCGAACCAGATACTGATATCCTGAATCTACCTCTATACTTCTGGGTACTCATAGTTCAGTACTGAAATAGATGGTAAGCTCTGTGTATCTCGAGCTTGGGATATTATTTATTTACTGCTCTATTGGAAAACTTTTCGATCATTAACTCCAAACCACAGGACTCAATATACTCATACAGCACAACTCCCCCTGTTATTGGTTTTCACACATAAAAGTGACATAAAATGTTAGTTTGTGTTGCTTGTTTGAAGCCACTACCACCGTTTGGAGGCACAAACAGAACAACATACTCGCAGATACTCCAAATAAAAATAAAAGTCAATTATGTCACCCTAAACCGTTCTAAGTGTCTTACTCCCAAGAATTGTATAACAAGCGGAGTTTCGGATATTTTACTTTTACTTCTCTGCTCGTGATCATTAAATTTGGAACTTTCTATTCTTATTTTTGTTTTTTATTGGTGTTTTGACTCGATGTTTACGAGTGTTCTTCAATAAAATACGTCATGCTGTTCTGCGGCTTATCAGAAATACTTTCGCTGAAAGGGCGACGCACCATCGCAAGCACAAGTCTCAAATTCATTTGGAACTGAATTAGTATGATTTCGCTTTTCCCCTTACAGTTGATTAGTGTTAATTATGAAAATATTTTTTAGTTTTAGTCAAGACATTAGCACATGCATTTGAGGGTACAAATGTTGGTATCGAATCCGTTGACCTTTTGAACTCGATATCGAAGTATTTAGAAGACGTGGACACGTAGGCAAACGATTTCCTTTACTGAGGTTCAAGGAAAGTATTTGAAGAGAGGTTTGTCTGGAAGAGAATGTTTCTAGCTTTCATGGTTCTGAGGATATCGACATTTGTATAAGAAAACAAGAAAGCTTTGTTAAAACTAGTTGAACGGCTTGAAGCCCATTTTAGCGAGAGTTGTCTACCTAGTGAAGTTCGCCTACCAGAAGGGAAGAACTACCGAAATATCAACGATTCCACCGCAGTAGTTAGTAAGAAAAATTACTCACGTGTACGCGGTCCCAGCTGTATATCTAAGAGTAAACGATCGATGACTGTACACGACGGGCTGTGCTAAGTGAGGCAGCTCTTGTTGGTCTTATTGGCTATAAATATGTCTCTGAAAAGTTCAGCAGTAGTTCCTTACAGCAAGGACATACAAGGAAGGAAATACCGGTGATGTGCACAGCCAGGGTATGGAATACCTTATTTCAGCTGCTCTGACGTATTTGAAATATTGAAATCCTTAACAGACCAGGTGTTGACAATCACCACTAGCCAAGAAGTGCTATAGACTGAGCAAGGCGAGTTTACAAGAAAAACATACATATAACCAGTGCCATAGGTAGGTATGAAGTTAATGAGCATTTTAACGCAAAGCTAGGAAAGCAGAGCATCTTTCGAATAGCCTGTCGGAAAAAATAGCCCGTGCGAGACAAGCTACTATGACGAATTATGTCCTTCGACAGTGCCAACACAGATGTAAATTGGCATTCCTTAAAAAAGACAGACATAATAGCTGAATTGGGGAAGTCATGAAGGTCCCCAAGGTTGCATTCTAGCACCACAACTTTTTCTGCTGGTGCTAAGAAACTCATGAAGATTAACTCAGCCTTGGTATTCGCTGGAAATCGTTATCGAGAAACTAGATAACTCTTGTTACGTCGGAGGAATCGTTTTGATTGACTTTGATACTGAACTAGACGTTAACAGACACATAACCAAAACTAAGGTTGCATTCAGTATGTTGTAGAAAATACAGTGCTGGAGCTGTTCTGATCCAAAGTGGAATCCATACTATACACGAAAGGAAGGGATTGTGTCTGAAGGGCTGTTATTTTAAACTTTCAGATGACCTTAAACATATCACTCAGTGACAAGCCCCAAAAATCCTGCATCCGGTTCGCCACACCCTTTGCAAAGGTCATCAGTTTCTACTTGCATTCGACTACGGTGTGCCGCCATGAGGTTGTGGCCGATGATTATCCCCGTGAAGTGTTCTAAGCTGGGTCTGTTAAGCGCCAGGATTTGTTTGATTTGGGCGATATCATACTTTGTCCCGATTTTTTTTTTAAGTCAACAAGATGGGAGTGTGTTTCATCTCTCGTTAGCCAGTCTCACGATAGTAGGGGCGGTAGAACATAGGTGTCGACCCATTGAACTCTTTCTTGCTAATTCCTGCGTCAGTTCGTTCTCTTGAATGCCGCTGTGTGTTGGGGCCCCAAAGGAGTGCGACGTCAGGGTTTGCCGTGAGTCCTTTATGTCATCGTTTAACCAGTTTTGATTTGACGACTGTGGATGAGATAGCCTTTATGGCAGCTAGACTGTCAATATAGATGTCGATCATCTTTCTGGAATGTAATTTCGTGGATATTTCTCGTCGTGCTAGTACTTCCGTGATTTGAAAGTCTCAGAGAGTTGGCAATTTCGAGTTCTGATGCCAGAAACCTACTCCCACGTCAGTTTCTAACGTTAGTCCAATCCTCTCTTTGGGGGGAGAATGTTTTGGGGGGAGAATGTTTGACTTGGCCCAGGTGGTGGGATGGTGATATATAATCTGTCTCTGTGCCCAGGTGTGCCCATTTCGCAATGGTACGTTGGCCCGTGTCTCCCTCTTTCCACAAGTTAGACTGCTTCAAGGATAGGGCACTTTGCGCAGCTGTTTTCTTTAGATGTAGGTCTAGTTGGCTTAGGGCAAGTATGGTTTCAAGGGCTGCAATTAAAAAACAGAATGCCACGTCCACCTTATTAGGCCTAATGCACGTGAAGAGCGACAGAATATGGCCAGTTTTCTTGTTGAAGAATTTGGACCTATCTTTAAGCGCTTTTACTTGATTTGGCAACATGTGTGGTTTGTAAACGTATAGCAAGTGGGTCCATAGTTTCTGATAAATATGCGTTGGCAAACCGCTTCAAACTGCTCGATATTTCATAGCATTTTGACATAATCGGTACGTTGCCCTCATTCAGCCCATTTTTTTTCAAAAAATTCAGCTTAAAACCCATAAAACGTCTGCTAGGGGAAATAACTCAAAACATTCCAAATTATTTAATCATTATAATATCTCGGTATTAACTTCCAACAAAGTATGGCTATTAATAAATAAGTTTCCTACGTCGGATGCAATTTTAATAACTGGGGAGAAAAAAACCAAAAAGACAAAAAAACAGTGACGAGGTTTGTCCCAAACACGTATGGTATGTGAGAAGTTATCCTTCCCTTTTGTGTGTGCTGGCCACACGGGTAGAGGTCAATTAATAATCCACAGAATACTTTTATTTCTCCATAGGAAGCCGCTGCCAACCGCACGGCAAAACGGCTAAACGTACAAACAAACCAAAAAAAAAAAAGTGTTTCACGTCGGGAAATAAACAGGTATAAATAATCCGCCCTAATGGTCTACCACCGCACCTTTTCAATTATACCAAAGTCAAAACAAATGGGGAAAGTTTTTTTTTTTTTCGTCATCGTCGTCGACTCCTATTGTAAAAAAAAAAAAAACAAAAAGGTGAAGAAGGGATATTTACACTCACACAGGTATTTGTAAGCCGGTTCCGAGATAGTAATTATTAATTTATTATGTGTCCGGAGCGGCACTCATAAATAGGAGCCAACTTGTTTCGATTTTCTTCGAAACGAAACAAATCAAATGACTTCCATCTGAGCCCGAGATAAAGCCATGAATGCGATCGGGCCCGGCCGACTAAGCGGCCCAATGTCAAGTGTTGGGTTATTGTGTCACTAATGGCTTGAAGAACAGAAGAAAGTGAATACGTTTAGTGTTTGGAGTCAGTTTTTTGAGCGAAAGCACTCTCCGGGTGACGGGTTTATGGCCAGAGCTAGCGTGAACGACCTAATAAAGTGATAAAACGAATGGTTTAGGAAGAGCGTCGTGGGACCAGGCTTTATGCAAAACAAGTCAAGCGCTTCGGAAATGATTTTACGTCTATTTTTTAGTGCCCCATCCATTTGAGTTCATGATAATTTTCTTTTTTTTTAAGTAATGCATGGAGGAACTTCCGGTTGATTTGGTCACGAGTTTGGTTAAATGCGGCTTGATGGCTCAAATGATTTACATTTTGTTCGGAGAACCGCTGCAAAGTGTCAAAAATACGAGACACAAACGCGATAGCTTGAATTATCGGTTCAATTAGTATTACTGACTGAATAATAATTAAATATTTGATCTGCTGCCTTATTTACGAGACAAACTTTCCACTAGATCTCAGAACAACGTTTCAAAAGTTAACCCAGAAAGATTGAAAAATTAGAATGACGAGCCTACTCTAAAGTAGGCTTCTCATTATCGGTTTTGGGGCTCAAACTCCAGTCAATTTTAAACATTTCACACCAGACTACACGCTTTCATTCCAAAACCCAATAGTTACTTCCTGAACAACGAAACTCCCATGTGTTAGCCTCCGTCGGTACAGAAAATCCCGGTAAACTTCAACTACAATCAGTCCTAGACTCAGTCCACTCATCAGTTAGCATTCCAACATGCACGTTGTAGTTTGGTACAAGACTGATAGTGTGTAGCGTACTTTCTGTACTGTAGTCTCTAAGAAATGACCCTTACTTACTCACTTTCATCGGCGGGAGCACCATCTCTAGCTTCCTTTTAACTGACTTCGTAGTTCTACAACATTCACACACTTCCAACAAGATCCCCAAAGCCATCAGTTGAATCCTGTATTGAGAGAGTCTAAGGTGTAAAGTTATTCGAAAGCTTAAGTAACAACTCCACATCTGAGACCTCCTCATATGAATTCAACATATCGTGGTAAGTCAATATGATTGAATTCCTAAAGGAAGGACCGTATCTCTAACGAACAACTCCATCAGAGAACGGGCCATGAACCTATAGGTACAACAATACGACGACGAAAGTGGCAGTGGATTGGTCCTTAGCTAACCACGCGATGCAATGGAACCCGCTTACTCAGGATGGCACGATACTCGGCGCTCCTAGGAGTACGTGGCGCAGAACAGTTGAGAAGGACGCACGGCAACTGGGAAAGAGTTGGGGAGAACTGAAACACATTTCCAGAAACCCCACACGATGGCGCGTAGGTATTGTCGAGGCCCTAGGACCCACAAGGGGATACAGGACTAAAGTAAAGTTCTTATATGTTCTCAAACCTATGGCTACGAGTGCGCAACTGGAACAGTTAGCTAAAGACGGGGCTGAGTGAAGGAATGTGTTAATGGAGGCCCAGGTTTACCCCGAACTGTATATCTGAACTGAAGAAGTTTCATATCTTATTAATTGAAAAATTAATACAAATTGAATAACTTAAGAAATTCGTCTTTTGCCACACCCACTTTTTCAAAACTTCAACGCCCAGTTTTTGTGGGCGTTTTCAATAAGAAAAAAACGATTTTCATGATATTTTTCAACGAACATCTACATACGGCCGAAGTCACCATTGCATTTGTATCCAAAAACATAGTTCACTACTCCCACGTCTATAATGAACAACTTTATCAGAGAACGGGCCATAAAGCTATTGGCACAACAGTAGATTAGGTCCTATAGCTAATTACGCGATGCAATGGAACCAGCTTGCTCAGAATGGCAGGATACGCGGCGGTCCTAGGAGTAAGCGGCATGGAACAGTTGAGAAGGAAGCTGAGCCACATTTACAGAAATCCCACACGATGGTGCGCAGGCATTGTAGAGGCCCTAGGACCCACAAGGGGCTACCGGACATAACGAATGAATGCCCACATTGTGAAGGCTGCCATAAAGTAAAAAACATGGTATTACACCATCCGTCGTGGATGGAACGTACTTTTTTTTAAGTTTGAGTTATGTTTTTGGTTTATATTTTATATTGAATGAAAATATTGACAGCTATCTGGATATTTCTTTCATTGGACGCCTGAGCTGTTGTGGACACCTTAATCCAACTCTGGAGGGTGAGTAAAAGTGGAAAGAAGGTAGAATCCGACTATTGACTATCATTAGCTTCAGGACTTATCTGCGGACTAATCCAGTGAGGGTTTGGCACGAATTCCACTTCATAACGAAATTCCCACCCAGACGTAAAGTCTACTCTTCTCGCTTTGGTTTGGTTGAAGGGCCTAACTTGTCACAACCCTTGCTTCCTTTGTAACATGGTATTTTTATCACTTTAAGCGTGGGAGTTTCATTCAGCACGCATTCAGCTAAAATCAGTGACTTATTACATACCTTTCTACACATTTCGTATGCAAATACCTCATAAGCTTTACATAATAGGTATAGGCCCACTCACGCATGCATCAAGTGTTCGAACAGGAAATTAGTTTCTCGCCTAATCCTGCTAATTTGTATCATGACAAAATTATGATAATCTTCAGTCCGACCTTTCCTTAACAATATGCATATTTTATTGTTTTTGCATTTATTAACGCATTAACAATAAAGTGTTCCTCCAATTTATGCGTCATGACGGCTTGTCCATATATCAAGATGGCTTACCGCAAATTATGTCATGACTGCACACTAATTTCGTGCAAAATTATATTCGCAGCGAATCTCGTAAACCTTACCAAACACACGTTGTCCGTACATTCGTTTGGTTGACTTGAAAACCACAAACTTTTCGATTGGTTTGCTTGTTCTCGCTGAAAGAAGAAAAACAAAAAAAAAAAGATATAAAGCACCGAATGAGTCAATAGCTGTCACGATTTAAGTTTTATGGTGTGATTTGTCAAACGCCTTTTTTGACACATAAATATGCCGCCTCACCGCCTTTTAAAATGACGTTCCGAAATGTCACAACAATAGTATTTTGGCAATAAAGTAGCGCGTTACCACACATTGGCTGCGAGCTATTAAGTTTTTTAGGTTTTCGCCGACCAAATTGAATACCAAGTGGAATCAGAATGATATGCAAATTAAAATGGTTGATGCTCCTTCTTAATATTCTTCACACATAGACGGGTAGAGTCGTGTAGGAAAGTATGTACGAATAATAAAACAAGAGGAACTACGAGTATGTTGTCTGATTTTGAAGTTGGTTGTTAGATTTTTTTTTCCCCGGAATTTATATGACAGATTACCAGTGCTGTGAAGTTAGTAGCTATTGGTATAGATACGCTATTCCAGTGAAATTTGCAAAACATTGCAATTATTTAAAACGCAGTATTGCATCTGGAACGTGTGAGGCTTTCTTAATGAGACGAACTGTTCCGTTTAGAAACGTTAGTCACTTTCGTGGCGTTGCATTGGTCAGCTCCCTGTCATAGTTTTTTGAGCTGCTGCAAGCGATGACAGAACGCTTATGGTCATAGAGTGTGTTCCGTGATTTCCTGGTTGTCAAAACAGAGTTGGCATATAATGTAGGCGTTTGTCCCGCCTGCCGTCTAGAGATGCTTGCTTGCATTTTATCTTTCTTTTTAACAGAGACAGCTTCCTCACTTGGTAGAGAAATTTATGACGAACTTGTGTGTGATGCTCAACGGCTGAATGGCTAACGAACACTTGAAGCTTGGATCTTCAATGACGGTGTGATACCCACGCGGGTAAGTCTATTAAGAGCGAGTTGAACCCTAACCTACGGGTTCACTTGATATACTAGTGGCCAAAGCATAAGTAATTGTAGGCATGACTATAGGTATTCAATGTGATAGCTAGAGCGCTGTGAGGAAATCTTTGGATATGGCCTTCGAGCGAGCATCCCCACCCTTATTACATGGGCTTTACATGGACGGCTCCAAGGCTGAGGATAGGTTGCGGTCAAGCTAAAACTCTTTCTCAGAAGGAGCGTTTTTCCGCCTTAAATCTTGATGATCATGACAACCCTTTCACTGACAGTCGAATGACAAGCAAGTCCTTGTAATCGTGCTCTTTCATTTCAAAGAACGCTATGAACTGCCATTTGTTCATCCTGAGATGAGTGTTTGTTTAACATTCACCTATGCTGGGTGCAAGGCTATCTGGGCTTGATTTTTCGTAGCCTAACAAGGCTGTTGAAACGATCGTAGATTGCTTTTCGTTATCTTCAAAAGGCTGGGTCTCTTCTCACATGACTTCTGGAGAAGTTGTAGAAATGAGGAAGAAATCATTCCCTGTCTGGTAGGTACATACTTGTACATCTCCAGCTTTTTTCTTAAAACCTCGTTCAGTTCAATAAAAAGTCTGATTGGTTTAATTATTCGCGGATAGTCAATAGTGTCAACCATGCCATTACAATGGACCTTAATTAGCCTAAGTGTGTCTGCACCCCTGTGCGACAACTGTTGGAACCCTAACATCCCTGTTTAGACGAGCCCTAATAAAGTGAGTATGGCAATCTGCATTTTCGATGAAACTTCTACGACGAGTTTCAACCAAATTTTTCTGCGAGGTTTCAAAAAAAAATTTGCTTTTTGTACAAAACGCCCCCAAAAAGTGGGCGTAGGCAGTGTACATAAAGTGGTACTGAAAAATGCAGCATTTTTTAAATGGAAGGCTGACATATATGGACAGGTACGAACTTTCAAATCCATACATCTGTTTGGGGTCCAGTCAAGAGAATAGACAGACTGAATTTTTCTTGAACATCTGTATCGTGGCCTATAGCTGCATAGTTGGCCTAAAGTGTAGGAAAAATATTTTGTAACAGATCTAAAAAAAATCAAACTTCTTTGCTTTCATGAGTCAAACACAATCGGATTCAAGTTATTGCTACCAACTTCCAGTCATAGCCATATACAGTCTCGTCTGTGTTCTCAGTTTGAAAAGGTCGTATTTTTATAGCGATTATGGCAGCAAAACGTTCTTTATGGTTTCTACCTTCATTCTTTTATGTGATTTCTAAAAAAAAATATAAATCATCTCGCAAATCACCAAAGCTACTGATGTTCTTTTGTTAAATCGAATTTAATGACTCTCTGTTAATACCCACGTTTGTGAGAATTCATCGCCATTCATGGAACGTAATCTTTTGTTTGCGAAGAATATGTTTGATTAAACATTTAAGCCACCATTCCTACGAGCGCTTCTAGTAAAATGTTTTATTCAAATTTTTAATAAATTTATGAACAAGATTGGAGGCTGTCAGTCTCTTTTGAAACAACATACGAATTTGAATGTATGCCACGCCTTAAAGCCGCTTTGTGTGAAAGTCTTGTTGGTGGTATTAGGAAGATTTTATTACCACGTTTTCTTTGACTGACAAAGGCATAATGATTGACGCATCTGTAATGCACATCAATGTCAATCTGAATTCCATAGATATTGTGCTTTTGATGGTTTCATTACAATTTAAACAGAATCAGTCCCAAGAAAGTAGCTAATTGGAAGTTTTCTCTCAGAAGAAGTGATACCGATACCGGTTAGGCAAGACCTAACTTATTCTACTTTAGAGTGACGATCGAACTTGAAGTGAAGTTATTTAGCTGATGGTTGGAGACTTACTTCAGGGAAAGGCTCAATTTACTGAACGGGGATGATTCAACGATTTTGCCATGCAAGTTTTGGATATTGTCACTGCCATCAAGACTAAGTTACTTTGATTTGATAATTGCTTAGATGGGTTCCCTTACGGTGGATGCAATATTGTTGAGTATTTTTCTAGATTGGCTAAGAGTAGAGAAGAATTCAGAGGCAGACTGTCAGTATTGAGGGCGTTTAACAATTTTGACCCATAGGCGTAGCAGTGCCTGAGGGTTTTGAAGATTGCATTGTAGATTAAGTCAGTAATGGATATTACTGTCGAGTGTAAAATCTTCCACTAAATAATTCATAAGAGATGAGGTCTAAAAGAACTTTCACCTCTAAGGTTTAAGGTCCGTAGTATGTACTTGCACAAACAGTTGAAGAGTTTTGGAAAATTGACTCCACAGAATCGATGACTGCAAACATACTCTTGGTAGTTATATGAACTGGACTTCATTTTGTACTTAATTTAGACATATGTGCTATATATTGACTAAACTCTAGCCCGATCTTTCAATTATTCTGCGTTTTATTTAAGTACACAATTGTTATGTCCTTATTGAAAAACCCTTTAATTCCTACTCACTGTGAAGAACTTCTTCATTCCGCAGGCGAGGATTGCACACTCTATTGAAACAGCTGAGCAAAGAGAGGATGAATGCAATTGCTAGACTTGGATCTAATATTTGGCTACCAAGGATCTGCGAATAAGATTTCCCATCAAAAGCATAGTTAGACGCTGCATGGGTCATAAGGAAACGGACTTGGTCCTGGCAAAAATAAGTAAAACCTGCTCATAACCACTCGTGTCCTACGTGTTATATTTTCTGAAGGCTGCACAGCTTGCTAATGGTCATTTTACTCACGGATGTCTGTCGTGACTCGCTTAGTAGTCCGACGAACTAGCAACAGCGCCACGGTGCGGCGCCCACAACTGCAGGTGCTAAAACCAAGAGAGTTACAATAAAACGGATGGCTTTTGCAGACTGAATTGACAGCCGTTTCTGCCGGTCAATGTACTAATAAATTATAAGCTCGACCATCTAGCAGGTGTCATTGGTTAGAATTTAGAACCTCCGTTCGTTTAGAGATAATAAAGCAACGTCCACCTCCAATCTCATCCATATAATGGTGGTGACGGTGACAGCGGCGGTTTCGAAACTCTCGCATTTGTATTCACCAAAGTAGTTGTCAGTTGGGTACAACAAATCAACTGAAAATGACGTTGCAAGTGTCTGACACTCACTCAAATGCAATTTACATACAAAATTTTCCACACATGCGATTCATTTGGAAACGCACCAGCCAAACAGCACAATGTGTTAATTTGGAGGCGGAATCTAATTCCTGCAACAATCCCATGGCCACTCTGCTGCATACGTGAAGACTGTCGTCATCGTCGTCATCGACGTGTCGGCTTGTCGGTGTGTCCATGCCACACCGTTGACAAGGTGGTTAAACTATTATGAAATTTGTTTATCATTCGTATCAGGTTCGGTTCGGACAACCGTGCACTGTCCCGGCAAGGTGTACGTATACCATCCAGCAGCAGGAGAGGACAATCACTTGCACCTCGGCAATAACTCAATTACTTTGGCTGTTGTACTCGTATGGCGTTCGAGATCTGAAATCTTTGGTCTTCCAGCGTACATCTATGGGAATTTACTTAACCGGGCAGGGAACTTGTCAGAATTTACTTTGGCTGTCTAGCCAGAGAAAACGAAAAAGTGGTGTATCCTTTGTGGACATGGACGTTTCCTGCATTCCCGGCACATATGATCGGATTTGAGGGATTTTAATAAGTATTTGGTCATTGACTTGCAGTCTGTCTGTGTGTTACTCAAACTGAACTAACTTCAAACAGAATTTCATTTCGTTCCTTATGGGTACGTCCTCCATGTCCTTTTTAATTATGCAATTTTGTTTGAACTTTTTCTTAAAAGTTATACCCTGGGCTGGCGCGCTGTTGTGTTACCATTTTTCAAATATCTTGTCAACTCGTTTTTTTTTTTCACTTACGAGTCCCTGAACTTCTTATGTGCCTGAACGACATACTGACATGAACTCGGAGAGTGTGCGGGGCACGCTTGAGTACACGGTTCGTGAGAAGATGTTTTGAGTCTCTTTATTAAAATTTAACAGAGATTAATGAACACTTATACTTAACACGGTGCAGCGTGAGGCAAACAACGAAATATCTTTGATTAATTATCAGCTACCTGATGTATTTTGTTAGGGGATGGTAAAATCGTACGCCATCCACCGGGGATGGCATCCACTACAGGCATCACAGGGGACTTGTGTCGGGATTAGTGTGAACGGTTGCTTTCATGAAGGTTTTGACTCTGGAGATGGCGCAGGGAATGTGTAAGCACGTGACTGCGAGGCTTATTAATATTTTAAGCAACATTTTGCGTACTTTTTCGGTATCAGGTAATCAGTTTCTTTTGATGACGTACTGACGTATGCTAAGTTGTTTCCAAGAAAAAAAAAACACTCGACTTTGAAACAACGTCCTATATGTACGTATGGATATCCTGGGAAGCTCCAAGATCAACAGGTTTCATTAGCTGACTGAGTCCTTGACGAAGTAAAGGATTTTTCAATAAGGACATAACAATTTTGTACTTAAATAAAACACAGAATACGTAAGATGACGGGTTAAAATTCATTCCAGGTATGATACAGATTTTCAATTTTAAGTAAAAAGTTCGACTTTGTTCATATGACTATCGTGAGCACGTTTTGAGCCACCGATTCTGTGGAGCTAATTTTCCACCACTTTTCCACATAAATCAGTCGGAACGTTGGGAATTTCGTATTCCATATTGTTCCTGAGCTACTCTAGCGTTGTTGGCATAAAACAATGATAGAACATGAGCCCATTACAAGAAATCCAGTGGCATTAGATCTCATTAGAGATATGACCATTCTGAGGGACCATTTCTCCCTTCGAACTTCCCCTTCAAAAGATCAATTGTTTGACCAGTTGTGTGGCATGTGGCACCATCTTGTTGGAACCACATTTCACGGATGTCAAGTCCATTCAATTCTGGGCAAAACAGTCTCCCAATATGTCACGGCCATAATATGGCGATCACTGTAACCGAAGATGATTTTTTGATGAAATTCAGGATCTTCTTCAAACTTTTGCAGAGCCCAATCGGAGAAGTTCAGGCGTTTTAAAGAATCAGAAAGCTTCAATTCTTGAGTTAAATGGTGTATTTATGAGCGGCGTGGAACTGACAATTGAAGCATCCTTCTCTGCAGCAGGGAATAAGGCTTGATAACATATTATGAGTATTGCTACTAAAAGTGCTTTCCAGCCAAATCATAGTACAAGATTTGAAGCCCAAAAGCGAAAGGTCAGACGCACTTGTATGCGATATAAAACTTAGTATACCCATTACAATAGCCTTAGGTTAGGTTAGGTTACCAAGGCAGGCCGTAACAAGGACCTCACTACCACATGGATCTAAGAAATTTTTCTTGTAAACTACACTTGAAACCAATGAGAAGCTGGAGGCTGTTTATGCAATCATCTATGAGGGGAGAAAACCCCGCACGGACAAACGAGGTGAAGAATGGTCCTTTCCTCTTTTTCTTCCAGGAAGCTTATACAAGATTCATTTGCGAGGATGCCCAGCTTAGTGGCATGCCTGCCTAATGACATCAATTACAATCACTATGACCGTTCTTTTCTTTCTAATCAGATGCGTTTCTGATCCAACTTGTGACAGATCTGTCTTGAGATCAGGCTGGTAGTCTCGTCTACCCATGTTAGCTTGATTGAAGCCACAGCATTGATTCTTATCCGATCCTACAAAATCGAAGGTTTTACCCCACTTGGCGAGCTCGTCGGACATCCAATACCCTGGCATGTCACGGTGCTCCGGCACCCAAATGAGAGGATTTTAAATTGTTCACCCATCTCGTTAGGAGACATATGCCAATTCAGGGCAGTTTTTGATTAAAAATTTTAGAACATTATGCCTTAGCAACAACAGGGCCTCCTTGATCACCATGATCTCAGCCTGGAAGACGCTACAGTTTTTGAAATGACGGGAGAAGAAGTGAAACAGCACGTTGGTTGGTAGAGCTGCCGTCAGGGTGGTTCTTAGAGTTCCACTGATGCAGAAGCATGCCTTTGTACCCGCCTGAGTTGAGCTAGGTAACAGGGTTTCTTAAAGTCTCTCCACCAGACAATCACGTCCTACATATGTAAGCTTAAGCCTTATAGGCATGTAGACCCCATTCATTTCCGATCACTTTCTTACAGTAATACTCGCTTTGTTGACGATTTCAAGGATGTTAGGTTCTAGAATAGCCTTAGAGTATACTAACCTTTCTATGTACAAGACTTATCCCCTTTTTTTTCGAACTCAATCTCAATTAAGGTAGAGGAACACATAAATTTCCTCCACCCTTTGTGTCATTAAGTCCACAAGCAATTGCTTGTGCATTGTCAATGTCAATCCCCTAATGAAGGATGATTTACACACTTCCTAGACGTCGTCAAGGCGAATGTTTTCAAATGCTGTTTCCAAAGCGAAAACAAAACACAAACAAAAAAATAACTTTATTTTCACTTACTTAAAAATTAAAACTCTAATGATGTACGAGCGAAGAACTTATCTCGAAGAATATCAAGTGAGAAGCAAAAGGAACAAAAAAGGACACATGCCTCACACGTTCGCGTACACACATAATGCAATATCCGGAGGAGAACACACACGTCGTCATTTAACATCTTGTGCCGAACTCCTGACATGCTCAGCATGTTAAAATACCAAATTACAAAGCGTTGCCCTCCTTGCCGCGCTGGGTCGGATATATATATTTTTTTTAAGTGTGCGGTGACTGGTGACTGGTGACTGCGTGTTGGCCTTTCCTGCTCCGCTATGCAAATCTCCTGCGATGCTGAACAGATGATATGCTATCCTCAGTTGGAAGATATGTAGGAGCAGCGCCTCCAATAGGAACATAATATTCGCTTTAATTTCTATTTTATGGATTCATAACCCCCGGTGCCCGATGTTCCTGTCATTAAAGTGTCATTAGTAGAGCATTAAAGTCTAATGTATGTGTGTGTGTGGCTGTGTGTGTGTAGATGTAAATTAATATGTTGTAGGTAAGTAATTAATGTTTATTTATAATCCTTTGGGTTCAAATCGTGTGTATGTATGAATTGGTGTTAGGATTTTGCTTAAATGAAATATGCGCTGACTAATTAGCGCCAGCCAGGACGCTCTGCAAGCAATAATGAGGACAGGACTTGTTTGTACATACATATGCATGCATATGGTGTCTCATCAGAAACCCAAGAACTTTAGGTTGATGATCTCAGTGTCTAAATATATCTTCTTCCATACTTTTGTCCGTTCCATACTTTAGGAACCCACTTAACACTAGGACGCGTCATGTAACCTGAAAAAGGATATCCCTTGGAACTCACAGAAAAGGGATTCGTTATTGATGGGCCATATCTTTCTAGATACAGGACCGAAAGTAGTTGGGGATCTGCATGGGAACTGATCGAGGAACTACTGATCACTACAGTTGCAAGCGCGGGTTGTCTAGAGCCATAAGTCTAGACTAGGTAATCTGGACTAGCATTCAGCGTTACCGAAAGAAAAGTTGCAACCGAAGGCAGTGATCGACTAAGTGATCCTCTCAGTGTGACTAGAAATAAAGGATCAATTCTCACTTGGTGTGGAAAGAATCCATGGAAGTGGCTCACTGTTCGCCACGATACACGATCGATTGTTGTAAAAACCGTTCTCACATTAAGAAACCGAAAAAGCGTTTGGACGATCGGATACCTAGAGTAAGATCGGTGAACAAAAACAACTAAGAGTTCGAATTGCACAAACTCCAGCTGCAGGGAGGACTGAGTTTGAGTTTCTATATCGCATAAAGATGACAGAGGAGACCAATGAGGTGGCTGCTGAAGCAGTAGAAGCAGCAAGAAAGTGTCACAGCAGATAGGTTTACAGAAACATCGAAGAGCTTGTAGGTCGATACAACTGCCTGGCAATGTTTGGTGAGAATCGAAGAAAGGAGTAAACGTTTGCGGATGTCAAACTCACAAAAATCGATGTATATGGCTAAAACCTCTCGGTTTGAATAGGGAAAAGTCTTCAATGGTCTTCTCCGTGAAATGGTAAAAATACTACCACGTGATGCAGCCTGTAGGTTAGGTTAGGTATGTGGGTAGGCGACTAGAATAAATATCACATCGCCACACTCAGGTCATTACAGACCCATTGTGATACCCAAAGGGGAAAAAGTCCCTTGCCCATTGGTAAACCCTCGTACTAATTTACAGCTTGTGAATCACCAAGCCATCCATGCCTTTTGCTTCAATGTGGAAGGCGGGATGAACAGCAAGGTGTCTACCTGTTGCTGTGTAGATTCAGAGCCTCTTCTTGCCAATTCGTCTGCCTTCTCAGTACCTGGAATATCTTCGTGTCCAGGGACCCAGCAGAGTGCAACCTTGTGCTGTGTTCCAAGAACCCTGAGTTCTTCGCTACAGCACTTCAAAAGCTTTGATTTGATTTCGTTTGCAGTAATCGCTTTTATTGCCGCGTGGCTGTCGATGAAAAAGGTGATACCTTCCGGTGGTATTGCCTTCATCGCAGTCTCACGGGCAGTTATTGTCACGGTTCGGGAGGCGGACTGATCCAGATATCCCCAGGGGTTCAGAAAAAATGTCAGACGCTACGCCTACATCCATCTTAGATCCATCTGTATAGATAGAGATGGAACGTGTGTTGGCAGGCTGACCATCCTTCCATTCTTCCCTGCTTGGGAAGGAGCTAGTAAATGGTCTATGAAAATCTAGGAACGGAGACTAATCTCTGGGACCTCGTGAGGGCCGCTGAGTTGGTGGACTTGCTGGCGGGCAGCCACCATACAAAACAACCATACGTCAGAATTGGTCTTACTATCGCCGTATACGCCATAGAATAATTTTAGTATGCAGCCTGTAACGTGAGTAGTTACTAGAAGATTCAAGGATTGCGAGGCAGAATGTGCTCAGCTTCCATTTGTCCATCGCAAGAGACACAGATTCGTGCCTTGGACAGAATTTTGCTGAGAAGAGTGGACTTCTTAACACTGTTGATGGATTCACAATATGCCATCCAGACTTGATTTTGTTTGTATAGCTGTCAATATTTCTGATGTTAAAGACTCACTCTTCCTGAACTTGGATAGACCTTCATTCCACCACGTGACAAGGTCGCCTTCTATTTTCGTATTTCCTTGATGGGACAAATCAGGGAGAGAGCATACCTGCACTACTACTTAGTGTCTTTACTGTGGAAGTTCCAGATACTAACAAGAAAAAGAATCTGTTTGACACCTGCCTCTGCTCTGGTTAATAGAAGACTATTGACTCATTTCTAAGGCGAGCTTGGTATGCACATTGTCTTGGACTTCTCATGGTTTCATTCTATAAATAGACTTCCAAGGGACACTCCTACGAATAAACTAGAACTACAAGTATGTTACGTAAACGACTTACCATTGCTGTGTGACTAGCGTGAGTAATTTAAAGCGTCACCTTGGTGAATGTCATACCGATGTCCATATTAACAAATTACACTGTCTGTACAATAATCTCCAAATGTCAACATTATATCAACCAACCGTCTGAAAGCTTAACTGACATAACTTCCCATTGACAGGCACGAAGTAAAAAAGGAAAAAAGTATCTCGGACCCACCTCAAATGATTCCCACTGGTTCTTTGTTCAGGACGTGCTCCAATGTCGAGATACATTCTGTATCTGCTACAGATTACTCCCGAGTGCACATTATTTAAGATGACGTGATCCCGCCGCAGCAGGCAGCCACCAACTGCTGTTAACTCGTCTTTGTTCGTATTAACGGAATTTTGCAAAAGTTTACATCGTGGCCACCAGTTCAGATAAATCGTTCAACTTACAAAAATAAGGTCGATACGAATGGTACCAACAAAGTGAGTGTTTTTTTGGAAGGTGAACCGATTTCCTTCGTTCTTGGTGGCAATTTTAATGACGAAATGGGCTTAAGACACCGGCAATGGAATGGTATGGTACCATTCAGACGTGGCGCTGTTATAGACGTTTGCAGATTCGTCTTAATGGAAAGTCGTTCCCAGTTTGAGTTTATCATTTCTTATTGGGAATACAGAGATCGGTAGAAGTAGTACAGTCGGTAGAAGTAGTTGAAGTCGGATCTTGGAACTGCAAACAAAGTTACCAAGTTGGATTGGATACATTGCTCAGCATGCTATTCTTAGATCTAAACTTACAAAGGTTCTTTTGCGTATTAGCCAATTCACAGATTCTAACTGAAGACGTAAACAGCGACTACATGTCCCCATAGAGAAGAATGAGAAACCAAATCTAGACCAACGTTAAATGCAGGAACAGGGATCGGTAAATTCTCGGAGAAACAAAACCTGCACAGAAATGTAGGTAGATAGAGCGGAGGCTCTTGGTTTGCGACTGATTTTAATCAGAAACTAGACTAGAAGCTCCTAGCCTTTGCTCATGCATCCAACAGGTTTCATTAGGTAAGAGGAGTTTTCACAAAGGTCTATGCCTACGATATCCATATGCCCTGGGAAACAGCGTCATCAAGATAATGTCTGTAGATCCTGTGAAGGAATTTCAGGGTTGTTGTGATCTAGATTTGAAAAACTTTTCAGTAAACTGCAGCTTTCATAGCGACTTTCATTTTAGAACCGTCAGTGTAGAAAGTCAGCTAATCAGTTTCATTGGTCATCTACCGATTCAATCAGGAATTCCATTAGTGAACCTGCTGATGAGCTTGAGCATCGGGCTCATGATGTCTACTTGTCAATTCTCATCAATTCGTGCACATAGAATGGCAAGGAGAGTAAGCATATTCCCCATTCTCGTTGTAGGCGTCTTTATAGATCCCGGTATCCTGATGCAGGCCGTTCATACTTGCACCATTATTAATAGGATGGATGAGGTTTCTGCCTTAAATGGATTTAACAGCCAGTGTGTTGACCCGATACCGACAGAACCAATTCTACGTAAAATTTTATTCGAAAGGAGTTAGATGCGTAATGAGAAACTAGTAGGTAGGTAGGCTATCAATGATTGAATTGGTTAGTATCCAAGCCTAGTTTTTGTTTGGACTTGTAGATAGGTTCATTCTTATCTCCGGTGGCTCTACAGAAAGTACTAAACATTATCATTTCCGAGTACCAGTGTGAGTAAAACTAGGTAAGTCACCGACATTCGTCATATAATTTGAAAGCTTTAGGCAGCTAAGCTATACTCATGGTACCTCAAGAAACTTGGAATTGAAGCAAGGGTTGGTCCATGGGTAAGACCTCCAGAAGCTCCCTTATGCCACTGACTTTCTAGATTGCATAGGACAACCGTTTGTAAGAAGACATCCCATTCGAAGTGACCAGCAGAAGAGCTTAGATTCTTTCAATCGAATTTTCAGTTAGTGTCCCCCCAAATCCAACCAACCACTATCCAGGGTCCTTATAGAGACAAGTCCAGCTTACAGTTTGTAAAGTCTCCTCTCTCGGTATTGCACTTGATGCCCAAACGGATCCCTTCCGATTCAATCTTGATATGTTCTTCTGTATTTCGAAAAGAATTGGAAACGTCTTCCAAACTTTATGAACCCATCGATCATAGTTAATTTATTCATTTCTTCCCGTTCCCCGTAACATACACAGTTGTAATTAAGAACCGTAAAAGTGAACAAATTTTGTCGAAAACAGCCGAAATTTGCATTTTAAAAGAATCTAAGATTACGACTAATTGATGGTGTTTTGGGCGAGGAAGGCTAACTTCACGCCGGATATGTTGCTGTGGAATACATTAAACCACCGTAAATTTATCTTTTTAATTGGTAACTTAATAATCCGAAAAAAATAACACACGGAACGGTGGAATATATTCAGCGTCATTAGGAGTGTAAGACCGTGCACCTGTCTTACGCAGTGGAGTAGGAATTGGATGTTCGAGATACAGGACGTTGATGGATGGAGATGGTTTGGAAATCCGCTTGTCTTGGGATTGAGGTCTAAACGTGAGAATAATATTGGAATTCCGGGCTTATTTGTGAGTATCTCCTTCCTATGAACAGGAGCAGGTAGCTTAGATGCTTGGGACTGATGTGGCTAGAAGATGAATGCTTGGCTAGGAATTGTAAAAATATTTGAAAATGAATTTGGTTTTCCTGGAAAGGTGGATGATTGTGTATTCTTCGCATTGAAGTACAATTGAATCTTTTCCTCTACTTTCCTCAGTGTTGATCCCGTCTTCGACTATTTTTTCACAAACTTAGGCTTTCGTACGGAACTGTGGCTAATGACTCGTCAACTTACTCTAAAGCAAGGCAGATTGGCTTCTCCAATGGCCAAGAAGGACATGTTTCGCTGGAATATTCTTGGCTGATGCACCTAGTTCGAAATAATTCCGCAGTTAAGCTCTTTTTTTTAATTAAAATTATGGCTTAGGAGTGACCTTCTGAACAAATGAGAAAATTGAGCTCCATTTCCAAGAGATCATGAACTCTGCAACAGATCATGAACTCTGGGAGCACAAGTGATCTCAAGATCGATCATTGTAATTCCAGATCGACGATGATCTTGTTGCCCCAACATTGAACTGGTAGCAGGTGTTGTGCAGATATTCAGGCTTGCTTCGCAATACCTTGTTGATATGCCTTTCAATCGGTACTGGATGTGGCTAGACAAGACCTTGTGATTCAACTTTTTTCAAAACTGGACTCGTTTCCTTCAAACTCGTCTCATAAATCCCATCATTGATATCGAAATTACCGATATGGAGTTTGTTGGTCTCGGCGCAGAACAATGTGATTATTCGGTCTGTATTCCACTTTCCTTAGACTGATCGGGTTGTTGGTAAAAGGCATAAACCTGTTCTAGCCAGACTATACAAATCTATATCCTACAGCATTGCAAGAATGACGATAAGATTTATAGTCTTTACAGGGGTAATAGTCTGTGCTCACTGAAGCAGTCTTCATGTTTTCCATATGTCAGAACCTAAATTCTATGGGAAGGAACCATCCGATCTGGAATGTCAGGGCTCCAGCAAATACAAAAATTCAATTTTTTGGCGCATTGACATCTGGATAGATCTGATGACATTCCAGGCTTCAATTTTCGACATGTCGTTCAATTAATCAAGAAGTTCTTAGAACTTAATAAAGGCAAGAAGTAGGCTCACTGGGAGCCATATTATTGCCACAGGAACGCCACTATTTCTTCTGCAGATAAGTTTGTAAACCCTAACCGTTTAAGCTCCAAATGAGCTTACTATTCAGAATTATTTCAACAAATCTAGTTTGGACTTCTTGATATCCTCAACAATTGGTACAAACTGGTGGAACATATCGAAGCTTCAGACTGAAATAAACTTCAACGTACCATACTCAGAATGAAATCGGAAATTCTCTGTTAAAATTCCTAGCAGAAGGGAATACGCTGAGATAAGAGTGCTTACAGAAGCTGACTTTTCTCAGGAACTTCTTCTCGAGACGTTACCTAGAAGGCTTCGTAAACTCTTTCATTTAATCCATAGGTAAGTCAAACAAGGTTCCTCAGGGTTTTTAGTCAATTTGGTACAATGGTCTCAGTGGTATGAGTGACTTTCTTTAACCAGGACAGTGAATGATTTACACCTTTCAGTCTGTACAGTCTTTGTTAACAGAAGATTGCTTGAAGCTTTAAAAAAAACAAACAAATGTTGGTCAATCGTCATTCAAACTATATTCAGACAAATGGAAGATCTACAAATGAAAAATTTGCCCCTCTGAACTTTCAATTTTTGTCTGACAACATTGTATGTCAAGCATTGTCAAACCATTGTCAGACAATTGCCAGACCGCCATTTGACAACTAATTTGCAGAAAGTGGGACAAAATCTAATAAACGTTTAAACTGACAGTTTAAAGTAGCAAAAATGCTTGTCATTGTCAGTTCATTGGCAGCTCATTTGTAAATCTGACAATCGTCTGAACATAGCTTTAGCTGTGTATAGCCTTCAATCAGATTTCTTAAGGATTCTAAGTCTAACAAGGATTCATGTACATCCCTGGGACGTGTTTCGTTACCAAGCAACTACGTCAGAAAGTTTGGATGATAAGATAGTGAAACTCCCTTTCACAATGATGGGCGTTTAAGGGGATTTATAGATTGCTTGTCGTCCTCCAATGCTTAGACAGGGCATATGGTTTTGAGAAGCTTGGACCTAGGTTTTGTAAGAACATGTGACAAATTTTTGTTTCGTTTTTAGCTCACGCATTGACCTTGGCGAAGAGTATTAAGAGTTCATAGATCTTATAAACACTATTACCAGACTAGGTGTGGTTCTAGGATCCTGAAGAGCTGTCTCGAGAACCAACCATTTACCACTCACCTGTGTCCATTATGAAAGTATTGAAGGAATTGTTTCCTTATGAGACGGACGTTGATACAAGAAGACGACCAGGCTTTGGGCATACTTGGATACCTATCTGCGAATAATATACGCAGTGCCTTGCCCTAACAGTCGATGTCTATCGGATTTAGTTCAAGGAATTGTACCCTTAGAAACAGGAATGATCAGATTATCGGTCATTCTCCAATCGTGCCATCCTTGCAAAAGCAAAGGGATTCTGTTCAGAAGAGTACTAGTCCAAAGAGCTCAGTGAGCAGTGTCTTAGTGGAGAGTCCAATAGACTGAAGTCTGGGTCTATTGTGCCTGTTTGTGTTGACACCCATTCGCCTGCCGGAAATATCTAGAAGTAGAATGCTATGGTATGAACGTTCCTTAAATAACTACGATGTGCGCTTCAGCGAACGATATGAGTCGCAATCGCCCTTTAAAACTAGGTTACCTTTGGTTATCATCGAACTTTGGCCTCTTTGGCACCAAGCAAAGAGAAGGATCACAATTTGATTCAAAGAATTCGACTTTCCCCGATCAATAAGACTTCTGAGTTCTAGCTTCAAATTATGGTAAAACATGAACATGAAGCTTGCACTTCTAAGCGAAGGATTTGGGGTTCGAAACTCTTTTTTCATGACCACATTGCTCGAGGTACCTTGAGGTTTACCTGAGAATACAACTGTCTTGGGAAAGCCTTTCAAAAACACGATATTCACATAAAAAGTTCAGTTTATAGCAAAGTTCTCTGCTAGGCCGTCGATTTATAAAAACCTTTTCTCCTAGTTCCTGCCGAGAGTATGTCTGGATCTTTAATTACAACATAAAAATGTATCTAATGAGTAGGTACCTCAGCGCATTAAAACAATAATCCAGACTGAAAAAAAAAAAACACTTATTAACGTTGGCATTCTTCCGGAAGGCAATTGAAGCCTACACCTGCCGTTGAAGTCCTCCGTTTAGGACTGTATCGTCCCGCTAATGATGACAAGTCAAACATAAAATTTTATCGCCGCCATAAAAGTCATGTAGGAGGCGTAGCAGGTATGTGTACATCCCAGTGCCAGAGCCACTACAACATTTTCCAAATAACCAACAACGCATCCAGGAATAATTAAATTATTCGATATCGCTCCATCCGGAACAACATAGATACACTTTTTGGCCACTGGATGGTTTATTATTGTATTGCTGTCGTCTACGCGCCACGCGCCCCATATCACCACTAGACATCATCATTGTCGTCATCTCCCGACATGTCGAGGAAATAATTACTCGTGACAGAAGCAAGCAAGGCACTTCTTCTTGGGGAATTTATTTGCTTCTGTTCCTTAAGGAGAATCACAAGGGGATCGGTGGTGCTCTAGTCGACACCATGAAATTCCTACAAATTATCAGGCTATTCAGGGTGGAAGTGGTGCGCTTTGAGAAGGACGCACTGCGACCGACCGTAATGCAGCTTAATGAACGAGAATCCTATATCGAATCCTACGTTGTCTCGATGTCGTACATCTGTGATGCTAAAAATATTTGTGTTCATTTCAAAGAACTGACTGCTGGGATTTGTAAGCGAGACTACACAAGCATCCTCCTCTCTGATTGATCATTTGGTGGTGCTGATCGTATCACAGCGGCTGCCACTGGAAGTGCGATCGTGCCGCATCTATGGGCTGTGCTGCACCTAAAATAGACTCCTCCGTCACGAGATGTGGCACGTAGAGAAATAATTACGAAGAATTTTCCCTCTACATAATTTAGGCCTAATGAAAACAAATTAATTCTGAAATAAGTGGGTTCACTTGGGGTGAGCATTGTTGTGCTACGAAATTGGTCGTCGATTGTCAACATAATTACTTGTCAGGATGGTTTTAAATTCGCACTGTGCGGAATTCCGACACACAGTGACAGGTTGTACATCGTGTTGAATTTAAATAAAAAAAACGTATTCAAGGAACGCTCTATGGACGACACAGTAGGGTTGGGTATTCGCACAAAGCACTTTATGCCTTCTGGCGGTCGCAACTGCTTAATACCGTGCTCGAAGGACCAATTGATATTTGTAGTCTAATGCGCACCAGAGCCTCCTAAGAGCGTCGCAGGGGGAAACTTTTGTGGATCCGTCATCGCACTCTCATCAAAGAATTTAACGAATCCTTTCTGGTATAATCCTTCCAAGAAGCAACATTCAAGTTGCAACCATACGAGCTCTGCATTAAAAGACTATCGAAGTGAGAGGCTATTTCAAGGTCTCCAGTTTACCGAGGCCTGGAGGTCTCCAGCACCAAGTGCCTATGGAAAGAATAAAGCTAATGTACTGGTACGAGTCCCCATGGAACTCCAATGGTCAAAACCAATCAACTTCCATATGTAACACGTTTGAAAGACCCTGTACTGTAACGTACGCCGGCCAGAGAATCTAAAAACTGAGCTAGAATCTGTAGATGATGTTGAGAATATCTGATATGCAGATGAGTTCAGTTGCTCATCGAATGAGTGAGAATCAAAAAGTACGCTGCACTATGTCCGCGATGTAATAAATGCGAGCATCATTACTACTGGGTTTCCTTAAGATCCCGTGTTAGGTCCTTTGCTATAGAGACAAATGTACATCCTTCATACTGGACGACCATTACTGTCACCATTATATCGCGGGTCATAGTGGTGCATGAACACTTTCAGGAGATAGAGCTAGGTGCACACTGACCTAATCGTTATTGTAGTATTGAAAGTCTCTACGCATCCCATGGTGTAGTAACAGGCTGGTTTTGCGAGCTATAGTAATCTACACTACCTAAGCTCCACAAAAGCCAAGGAAGACATGGAACAGTCTATATTTCACTCTGGAATCACCAATTCGTGAGACTATCTCCTCGTAAAACAGCTGCAGAAAGCCGAGATGCACTGAGTCGAACTATAGTCATAATAATGCAAATGCAACTTGATAAAGGACGACTAGATGGCAAAGGAGTGACGTTCTATTAACCACTTTGTGAAGACTATTGGTAAATTTTTTGTAACGCAGTCTTAATGAGAAAGACTTTTGATCCTTCTCCGGATAGTTCAGAATAGAACAACGCAGTGTGGACTGATTTAAGCCAGGGTGGTAATGTCCACTCCAATGAAGCTCGAATCAGGCAGAGATCTTTATTACAAAGTCTTATTGATGTCAGAATTAAGGATGGTACCGGATTTCGGCAAGGAGATGCGCTGTCGTGTGACTTCTTCAATCTAGTGCTGGAACAGACAGTGCGCAGGGCAGGTGTCATCACGGAAGGCACTATCTTCAATAAATCTGTCCAGCTGATGGGATATGCAGACGACATCGACATCATCGGTCGCTCCCAGCGCGCCGTTCTAGAAGCTTTCACGGCAATTGAAGAAGAGGCGAAACGAGTTGGCCTTGAAGTAAATGAGGACAAAACCAAGTACCTGTTGTCAACAAACAAAGAAGCATCGGTCCACCGCCTAGGACAAAATGTTACTGTTGGCAACAGTAATTTTGAGGCAGTTAGGAAGTTTACCTACCTCGGAGTAAATATCAACTCCAGCAACGACATCTTAGTGGAGATTCGACGAAGACTTACCCTAGGAAACCGCTGCTACTTCGGTTTGGCAAAACAAATGAGTTCAAAACTCCTATCTCGAAAGACGAAATGTATGCTCTACAAAACTTTGATCCTGCCAGTTCTGCTATATGGAGCCGAGTGCTGGACGATAAGCAGGAAAGCAGAGCACATGTTGGGCACTTTCGAGAGAAAAATTCTTCGTCGAATTTTCGGTATGCGAGGAGGGCGAATGGAGGAGAAGATATAACCGCGAACTCTATGAGCTATACCAAGATGTGGATGTAGTCCGAAAAGCCAAAATACGTCGACTACACTGACTCGGCCACATCGAGCGAATGGACAATAATGCTCCAGCAAAGAGGATCTTCGACTCACAGCCCCCAGGTTCGAGACGACAAGGAAGAGACCGAATTTCCGTTTTAAGGACCAAACTATCGCGGATGCCAGAGCGCTTGGTCTGGACAACTGGAAGCAGCGTGCCCGGGATCGAAGAGAATGGAAGGCTACGGTGTCTCAGGCAGGGACTCTTCACGGGTCAGGAGCCCGTTATTAAGTAAGGAACCTTATATCTACTTCGACATCAAGCTATTCTTAAACTGAACTAAGCTCTTGGAATTCACGGGTATGCAGGGTAATGAAAGAGTTAACGTTCAACTGTATATCCTCTTATAGGCTGCTGCTCGTTGGTTGTCCTCAGAAGTGTCTGCATTGCTCTGGACTCAGTTCATGTCATGCTGGCAATGTTGTTCAATTAGTCCTGGAATATCCCACCAAGTCCTGGATAGTTAGTAACAAATATGTATAAATTAAACTCATCCGCAGAAAATATTTCGCCAAATATCGATGTGGGCTAAGACAGGTCCACCTACATCATCTTTATCAAACCTTCATGGTCCTTCAATGCTACCTCTGTGATGTTAGTGACGTTAGAGACAATTTCATCATTTTTAGCACAACACAGGACCCCCTTACCATGCATCTACCCTCACCTATCTATCTTTTTCGATCTAAAATTCGAAAGGAGAACCATTCATGTATCTATTCCCATAAATTTGAAATCAAATTTGTAACACAACCCCGCGGTGTGAGTATACGCGCAAAAGACGTCTGCAAAAATTACAATTACGAGAAAATAGAAAACGAAATTGGATTTCGCATACACCACCATAATTTCCAGCGGATAAGTGAGCTCCTAAACGGAGCAGCATCCCTGTCCCAGCCCGACACATAGCACCGAATATTGGGAACAAGGGGAAGCAAGTAGTAATACGGGCCAATAGATAAGCGCCAACTTACAGGAGTCACTTGATATCTTCAGTCTTGCAAAATTAAGCACATTATGTTTGAGATACTTTCGGGATTTACTTGTATAATTAAGTTGAGATATCTTGGCAAGGCAGCGAGGCGTGTGTAATTATTAATACTCAGCTTAAGACGTATAGACGTCTTTTTTGTTTTTCGGCCTTAATGAGATGTTGCCGGCGTTGCTTTGGCGTTTGGTGTTTGGTGTTGCTCTTGCGATGGATCGAATCGAAATGTAGACAAATTCATCGTAAAAGTAAATATAGAGAATCAATTACGCTAGTGCGTATAACGTGCAAGGGAATGGGTGATAATAATCTCGGAAAATGGTTATATAGTACACGCGATACCCTTTTTTGACATTTTCAGGCAAAGTATGTGCCGGTGGATACAGTCTTTAAGTTTAAGGTTTCCCTTAACATTCATCAGTCTTACTAGAGAGTCAGTCTTTTAAGGAATAGAAAGGGTGAAACTGGGATTTAAATTTTTTCGAAAGAGTTCCAAGGAATGAAAAAAAAAAGCGATTTCGAGCTGATTCAAGGGCCAAGAACTGAACTTTGCTCCCAAATTTTAGGCCAAGCGCTTTTTGCAAATTTTTCCATTTCGGATTCTTAGAGGTACAGAGATGTGTCCTTAGGTAATATGAAAAGTTTTAGTGCAGCATATAACACCATGGGCGATTGATTTCGCTTGCCTCTGGTGTCCCACAAGGCTGTATTCTCTCACCTATGCTCCTTATAATTCGATTGGACAATCAACTAGTAATCTAAATGGTTACTTAGGAGATCTATAATTCCCTACTTATACGTGTACAACTTATCAGACACGACAGGTCTACGAGACTCAGGGTTTACCTTCCCATGATCACTCGTGGTGTGGGCAGGGCCCTACTGTTCTATGCCGTGTGTAAAGGGTATAACTTGGTAGATTTGTTTGTTAGACGTTTGCTAGAGATAGAGTCATGAAAGAACTTTTTTATTTGTTTATTTGGAATCGAACCTTAAAAGCGTCACTTCGAAGTCCAAAGCATTAATTATGTGAGACGCGGCGCTCTTGGGATGCGCCAAAGCAAAACAAATGACTATGAACAGAGTACGGGATTAGGCACACAAGTTAAGTATCAAATCCTCAAGGCCCAGTACTTCACTTTGCATTCCACTTAACAAACATAAAATGAAGCCTTGATGGGAGATTGTAAATTCTGGCTGATCAGCATAAATGAAGCAATGCTTTTTAATGGTTAAAATGAACATCATGGGTCTAAGGTCCAAAAAGACTCCTGAGGCAGCTTTAATGGGACCAGATATGGACGACTAAAAACTGAGGAATCCCTAAGTCTTGTGGTGGAATATTCGAACAATGCATAGCTGGATAGAAAGACATTACGAGTTGCTGGCTTGACATCTAAGTATGTCAGAACAATTCCATTGCCATGTAGGTATATCTTGCCATAAGCTTGCTATGAGCTGTCAGTTTAGTTGAAGCCTTGATATTGTATGACGGATGTGCACATGGTGTTATGGCAGGTCCTGTGTCGATTGTAATTGTTGTTGCCTAGTCCGAGTTTTTTAATGACATGCCTGAGTCTTTCGCTATCGCAATTAGCTTTGGCTCTATCAAGATGAGGATGGCTATGTTTTGTGTTGTTCTCAAGGCGAGACGTAGGGTAACGTTTTGTAGTTTAGTCAGGATCCTGGAGAAAATTGAGCATTTATGTAGGTAGGTAGAGGGTGTGACTGCAACTGCGGGAGCTCTGGCTGGATTCCTGAAATGGAAGAACAAGACAATGAGTTCAACAGTAAGTCTATGGTCGGAGCAGCCCTTCAGAACAAACGTTTTTATAACAAATTTTCGGGAAGAGTTAGGTGACATATAAGCAAGTTCGCTGCGGTCATTCAATGATATTTTTCCAAGGATTACGTACCTAGTTCTGTTGAGGCTTGGACATTAGCAGAGGAAATGTGTTGTGACTACCTCTACCTCTACCTCTGTATCGCCACAACCTCTGCTTGGTACTGTGCTACTGATTCCCATTATTCTACGGCAGGCCGTGGACTATGAGGATACCGGTAAGGAGGGATATTTAGTGATAGAAGTTTCCCAGTTCATTTGGTTTCGTTAAGTCCGAAGTTTTCTCGGCAAGCGGAATGAAGTGAGTGTACTCCACCTTACGTCGGTCATGTTGATGTTAAGACCGAATGGTCTGCCTGTCATTTCATACCCTTGGAGGCCTATATGTCCTAAATCCACCAGAGTGTGATCCTGTGCCTCGACCTGAGAGACTTGAGTTCCTCTTCACACCTGTCGATTAGAATTGGGTGTGATGGAAGTGATGTCTTCGATGGTTGTCTGACTGTCTATGCAGATGTCTGTATGGTTATTATGGTTCCGAGTGAATAAGTCCCTGCAGGCCTCGATGACTCCATAAATTTACACTTCAAACACACTTGCAATTGATGGTTCCTCTAGGAGTATTCCTCAGCCAGTACGTTCGTCCATTTTCGGCCCATCAATGAAGATGGATTTGGACACAGCTTCCTTTAGATGAAACAAAACTAAGTACTTTCATCCTAATGGCATTCCCATCCGTTCAAATGCTCTCCGGTCTCCGAATAGAGCTCATAAATGGTGAGTGCTGGTGCTTGCATTTGTATCGGATGAACTAGGGGTCCAATTAAAGGAATCTGACAGTTGCCTCCCGAGTCGATACCTCCGATACTTTTCCGGGTACCATACCAATTTGTCCTTCAGTGCCGGAACTGGACAGCGAAGGAGATCTCCCATCATGACAAGAACTTGTAAGTAGCAACTCTTTCAACTCTTGTCAGTCAGACATAACCACACTCAGTGTGAAAAGGATTTATTCTTCTCCAGTCTCCAGTTTAGAGGTAACGCTTCACTTGTTTGCCATTTTATGCATCCAACTTCAATTTATCTTGCATGAGGCAGGAATTTCCCACGCCATAAATTAATTTTAATTACACTTGGTAAGTTCATGGCTTATTCATCATTCGGAACTGGCAGCTGACCACCAACCACTTGGCCCTTCGATCTGATACCTCTTCTGGTAAATTGCAGCTTAAGAGTGCCACAGCGATACACACTTTATCAATGTCATTACTCCTGGTACTAGTGCCGTGCACCTACCCTAAAGCCTTGGAACATTTGGTAGTCAGTTGAATATTTCGGGCAGTTGAATTGAATACGGCTTTTGGGGTCAAACACGTTTAGGACGATTAATCTGAAATTAATGTCTGCTGTGCAACTAGTAAGAATGGAAGCAGAAAGTATCTAAGGGGATAGTTTGGGCTGGAAATGTGAAATGTGAATGGAAACTACAATCAATTAGTCCTTGACTTCACAAGTAAACCCACAAACGTGAATGTAAGTCTTCCCATCTTTATTCCTCGACAGTGTTTCACTATAAAAAAAAGGAAACCCAGATGGTCCTAGTTCTCCTCGTCCGCGTTACTGACGCTGCTCAAGCCTATCCTTCAGCATCAAGGGTAACCTAGGGAGATGTGCGTAGGGATTTGTGCTGTTTGAATCCAATCGGTGCCACAAACTCCCATCTGGAGAAGTGTCAAAGGTGTGCCCAATGTTCTTGAAGGTCAGTCATATAGGTACTTCTAAGGAACGAAATTGTGGCCAGTAACCAAAGTACCAGGCAGCCAAGTTATCGGTTTTAGAGTTAACAGCGCAATCAATCGAAGAAATCATGTGACAGAGCAACTCTTTGCCATAATCTGGTGCATGTCTGGAAGTGTTCTGATGTGAAACTCCAGAGCTGAAGTATGCAGCCGGACTTGACCGTATTGTCGCCTTACAGAGCTTCAAGAGAAGAGATGCCATATCCATCCCATAGATCAGTGGTATGCTTCGTTTTAAAATTCCTTAGGTTTTTCCAGGATGGAATGACCGAACCACTTAAGACAATCGCGGTATACCTCGGTCAAGGCTGGAGAGAAGCTCTGGATCCACTCCAAATGCAATATCGACACATATTTCCTCTCCCTCAGCGTTTTGGGTCAAATGAACGAAATTTAACAAAAATAAGTTTAAAGGATGACTTAGACGTTGGTGTACTCAGTAGCCGGGTATATAGCATTTGGGAAGGATTGGGCTATGCCACGGTCAAGGATGGAGAGAAGCTCTGGATCCACTCCAAATGCAATTTCGACTCATATCTCCTCTCCCTCAGCGTTTTGGGTCAAATGGACAAAATTTAACAAAAAACTTAACCAAAAAACGTTTAAAGGATGACTTAGACGTTGGTGTACCCAGTTGCCGGGTCAGGAAGGATTGGGGTATACCACGGTCAAGGCTGGAGAGAAGCTCTTGATCCACTCCAAATGCAATTTCGACTCATATCTCCTCTCCCTCAGCGTTTTGGGTCAAATGGACAAAATTTAACAAAAAACTTAACCAAAAAACGTTTAAAGGATGACTTAGACGTTGGTGTACTCAGTTGCCGGGTCAGGAAGGATTGGGGTATACCACGGTCAAGGCTGGAGAGAAGCTCTTGATCCACTCCAAATGCAATTTCGACTCATATCTCCTCTCCCTCAACGTTTTGGGTCAAGTGGACAAAATTTAACAAAAAACTTAACCAAAAAACGTTTAAAGGATGACTTAGACGTTGGTGTACTCAGTTGCCGGGTATATAGCATTTGGGAAGAATCGGGGTATACCTCGGTCAAGGCTGGAGAGAAGCTCTGGATCCACTCCAAATGCAATATCGACACATATTTCCTCTCCCACAGCGTTTTGGGTCAAATGGACGAAATTTAACAAAAAATTTAACCAAAAAACCTGTGAAGGATGACTTAGACGTTGGTGTACTCAGTTGCCGGGTCAGGAAGGATTGGGGTATGCCACGGTCAAGGCTGGAGAAAAGCTCTTGATCCACTCCAAATGCAATTTCGACTCATATCTCCTCTCCCTCAGCGTTTTGGGTCAAATGGATGAAATTTAACAAAAAACTTAACCAGAAAACGTTTAAAGGATGACTTAGACGTTGGTGTACTCAGTTGCCGGGTATATAGCATTTTGGAAGAATCGGGGTATACCTCGGTCAAGGCTGGAGAGAAGCTCTGGATCCACTCCAAATGCAATATCGACACATATTTCCTCTCCCACAGCGTTTTGGGTCAAATGGACGAAATTTAACAAAAAACTTAACCAAAAAACGTTTAAAGGATGACTTAGACGTTGGTGTACCCAGTTGCCGGGTCAGGAAGGATTGGGGTATACCACGGTCAAGGCTGGAGAGAAGCTCTTGATCCACTCCAAATGCAATTTCGACTCATATCTCCTCTCCCTCAACGTTTTGGGTCAAATGGATGAAATTTAACAAAAAACTTAACCAAAAAACGTTTAAAGGATGACTTAGACGTTGGTGTACTCAGTTGCCGGGTATATAGCATTTGGGAAGAATCGGGGTATACCTCGGTCAAGGCTGGAGAGAAGCTCTGGATCCACTCCAAATGCAATATCGACACATATTTCCTCTCCCACAGCGTTTTGGGTCAAATGGACGAAATTTAACAAAAAACTTAACCAAAATACGTTTAAAGGATGACTTAGACGTTGGTGTACTCAGTTTCCGGGTCAGGAAGGATTGGGGTATGCCACGGTCAAGGCTGGAGAAAAGCTCTTGATCCACTCCAAATGCAATTTCGACTCATATCTCCTCTCCCTCAGCGTTTTGGGTCAAATGGATGAAATTTAACAAAAAACTTAACCAAAAAACGTTTAAAGGATGACTTAGACGTTGGTGTACTCAGTTGCCGGGTATATAGCATTTTGGAAGAATCGGGGTATACCTCGGTCAAGGCTGGAGAGAAGCTCTGGATCCACTCCAAATGCAATATCGACACATATTTCCTCTCCCACAGCGTTTTGGGTCAAATGGACGAAATTTAACAAAAAACTTAACCAAAAAACGTTTAAAGGATGACTTAGACGTTGGTGTACTCAGTTGCCGGGTCAGGAAGGATTGGGGTATGCCACGGTCAAGGCTGGAGAAAAGCTCTGGATTCACTCCAAAAGCAATTTCGACTCATATCTCCTCTCCCTCAGCGTTTTGGGTCAAATGGATGAAATTTAACAAAAAACTTAACCAAAAAACGTTTAAAGGATGACTTAGACGTTGGTGTACTCAGTTGCCGGGTATATAGGATTTGGGAAGGATTGGGCTATGCCACGGTCAAGGCTGGAGAGAAGCTCTGGATTCACTCCAAAAGCAATTTCGACTCATATATCCTCTCCCTCAACGTTTTGGGTCAAGTGGACGAAATTTAAAAAAAAACTTAATCCAAAAACCTGTAAAGGATGACTTAGACGTTGGTGTACTCAGTTGCCGGGTCAGGAAGGATTGGGGTATGCCACGGTCAAGGCTGGAGAGAAGCTCTTGATCCACTCCAAATGCAATTTCGACTCATATCTCCTCTCCCTCAGCGTTTTGGGTCAAATGGACAAAATTTAACAAAAAACTTAACCAAAAAACGTTTAAAGGATGACTTAGACGTTGGTGTACCCAGTTGCCGGGTCAGGAAGGATTGGGGTATACCACGGTCAAGGATGGAGAGAAGCTCTTGATCAACTCCAAATGCAATATCGACACATATTTCCTCTCCCACAGCGTTTTGGGTCAAATGGACGAAATTTAACAAAAAACTTAACCAAAAAACGTTTAAAGGATGACTTAGACGTTGGTGTACTCAGTTGCCGGGTATATAGCATTTGGGAAGAATCGGGGTATACCTCGGTCAAGGCTGGAGAGAAGCTCTTGATCCACTCCAAATGGAATATCGACTCATATCTCCTCTCCCTCAGCGTTTTTGGTCAAATGGACGAAATTTAACAAAAAACTTAACTAAAAAACGTTTAAAGGATGACTTAGACGTTGGTGTACTCAGTTGCCGGGTCAGGAAGGATTGGGGTATGCCACGGTCAAGGCTGGAGAAAAGCTCTTGATCCACTCCAAATGCAATTTCGACTCATATCTCCTCTCCCTCAGCGTTTTGGGTCAAATGGACAAAATTTAACAAAAAACGTAACCAAAAAACTTTTAAAGGATGACTTAGACGTTGGTGTACTCAGTTGCCGGGTATATAGCATTTGGGAAGAATCGGGGTATGCCACGGTCAAGGCTGGAGAGAAGCTCTGGATCCACTCCAAATGCAATTTCGACTCATATCTCCTCTCCCTCAGCGTTTTGGGTCAAATGGACAAAATTTAACAAAAAACTTAACCAAAAAACGTTTAAAGGATGACTTAGACGTTGGTGTACTCAGTTGCCGGGTATATAGCATTTGGGAAGGATTGGGCTATGCCACGGTCAAGGCTGGAGAGAAGCTCTGGATCCACTCCAAATGCAATATCGACTAATATCTCCTCTCCCTCAGCGTTTTGGGTCAAATGGACGAAATTTAACAAAAAACGTAACCAAAAGACTTTTAAAGGATGACTTAGACGTTGGTGTACTCAGTTGCCGGGTATATAGCATTTTGGAAGAATCGGGGTATACCTCGGTCAAGGCTGGAGAGAAGCTCTGGATCCACTCCAAATGCAATATCGACACATATTTCCTCTCCCACAGCGTTTTGGGTCAAATGGACGAAATTTAACAAAAAACTTAACCAAAAAACGTTTAAAGGATGACTTAGACGTTGGTGTACTCAGTTGCCGGGTATATAGCATTTTGGAAGAATCGGGGTATACCTCGGTCAAGGCTGGAGAGAAGCTCTTGATCCACTCCAAATGGAATATCGACTCATATCTCCTCTCCCTCAGCGTTTTGGGTCAAATGGACAAAATTTAACAAAAAACTTAAACGAAAAATGTTTAAAGGATGACTTAGACGTTGGTGCACTCAGTTGCCGGGTATATAGCATTTTGGAAGAATCGGGGTATACCTCGGTCAAGGCTGGAGAGAAGCTCTTGATCCGAAATAAAACCCAATAAAGCTGCTGTCTCTGGATAGACGAAGAGACTTCAGCATTTGTATTATCAAGCAAACTAATACATTAGTGATTAGAGTATGCTATTTTATTGCCAGGATTCTTGGCAAATGTACATAAGTCCTAGATCTAGTCTGTGGATTTGAGGGATAGTCGGGCCTGCAAGTTTTCCTTAGTAACGCTAAATTTGTATAGAACATGGCACCTAACCACATCTTCTTTAGACAAATGGAAGAGTCATCGTCTCACCAAGTATAAGATTAAATGTCTCTAGGAACCTGGACCTCCTTATATTGAGTCCATTCATGCTGTACTTACTCGAAGGGCCTTGAGTATATGGTTTTCACTCTCTGGTATCTGATAGCCGGTACTGATCGATCTTTTACTCCGACTATTACCAGCTAAATTGCTCAACACCATCCACGCTCTTGTTTCACCGGTTGGAGGCACCTAGCGTTTGCCTATTTAGATGGATTAGTTGCAGATGTCTTTCTTGGAAAACCATAGTAGAGTCACAACCGACAATTCTGCTTCTGATTTTCAGTCCATAATGCAACAAGTTCAATAAAGTGGGCCCTAGCACAGACCCTTGCGGAACACCGCCAGACATGAAGTATTCATGTAGGCAACGCCGTTAGCCTTTTTCTCGCAGCAGTCCATTACCAGTGCAATAAGTCCCCAAAGAGGGGTGCTGTTCCGCTCGTTAAAAGTACACCACGTGTGGGTCCACCTTGCACCGTTTTTTGTTACCCTAAACTGGAGCACAAGTAAACCAAAACAAATACACTTTCACAAATAGTTAACCTATAAATTGTAAGTAATGTCCACGTACTAGGCTTTTATCATGTTACACGTACGTACATACATATGAACATGGCCAAGCTTCGGTTTATTTATTTCTGCAATAATGTCAACTTTTGCGACTCTCCGACTTAATGCATTTTGCACTCCAGGAGGATGGACATAAACATTTTACTCGCCAAGTCTCTTCCATGATCCATTAACCGAAGCCCACAGCATAGAGCCGCTCCACAGCGAATGTGTGTATGTGATCGCCCCGATGGTCATTACAAGAAACTGGGAACTGGACTAACCGGTAGTTATATAATGCATGCACTAACGACCAACTATGACCATAGGAACACACTTCAAACACCAGATAGTTGCATGGACTGCATTGCATCGAAGTACCATAGGAGAATGTTTTATTATTCGTCCATTCCCCCTCCGCAAGCCGTCCATGGCCATTGCAGTCCATCCAAAATGGATTTACGGATGCAATCTCCGCGATAAGTGCATTTTGCGATTGCTCCTTAATTTTTTATGTGTGTCGCTGTTCACATTGTATGTGTAAGCTCCTTCTCAATCAAAACACTTACTCCCCACCAAACCCGACCCCGCATCCGGGCAGATGACAACAACGACAGTTCTCCAATGATACCAGTATCCATACACAAATTGATGTGTAGATACATTTTCCGGTTAAACAAAAACCCGTTTTGCTCTGTGTGTATCTTCTCGCGCCCGATGCCCGACGCCCTGTGTATTCGAATTACTTATCAATTTGTCTGTGGGTTAAAAGAAAGAACGAAGATAAATATATAAAAAAAAAAAAAATAATAAAAATAATCAAAACAGTGCGGCGCGGCGTCAAAGGTTCACAGCATTAATAAGGTCCCCCGAATCCCATTTACCGACCAGAAAGAGGAATGTGCCTTAAACTGTCCACTTTATCATCGACGCGGCTAATTTATGTACACCTCGCATCGCACTTGGGGAAGGAGATAGCCAAAGTGTTCCCGGCCGGCGGGTCCTCATTGTGGCCGAGAGTGGAAGTGACCACTTTGGGACAACAAGATTCCCGATTGTTTCTTCAGCTGATAACACACTTGACCAACGTGAACTTTGCATTCACTAAACGGTGGACCCACCTCTCGTGGGTGGTCCACGACGATGCGATGGTGTGTGCCTAAGTCAGTCCTCGCATTCGAATGAATATTAGGTTAAGCTAATGAGATTATGTCGAACCGTTTAGAACATGACTCAGAGAGAGAGATTTAGATAGTGACACGTCAAAATATGTATGCCATGCATAAGTAGGTAGATAGTCTTATCGGACTGATGCCCATGGATGGGATGTTTCCGTTTCATTAAAAGCTTTCGATATCGGGATCGTAATTAGTGTATAATTGAGGTTCTAACGCATGACGTTGAGGGACAATGATTTGGCTCAATTCGTGGGGTACGTAGATACAGTCTAAGGACGCAGAGCCTCCCTTTGAAGCTCGTACTGTGAGCCTTCAACTATGATGGGTTGTAGCCGTACTTTTAAGTTTAGCGGAGCTGGTCTGAATCCTTTCGGCAACACACATTATCGGAACGCACCAGTGTGGAAGATCGACGATTGATCGCAACGAACTACGAACTCTATGAGCTGTGCTATAGAGACGACAAGGAAGACCTAACCTCCGTTTTCAGGATCAAACTATCGATCCTAGTCACCTGTGCTGAGAAATGTGGACTAGCGGTCAATCCCCATAAGACCGAGCTGGTATTATTCACCAACAAAAGGAAAATTCCTGAGTTCACATTACCGTCCATTGGGGGTACTCCCCTCAAAATCTCGGATAGCGCTAGATACCTAGGACTCTTTCTTGATAGAAAAATGAACTGGAGACCTAATATCAATGAAAGAATTAAGAAAGCAACTATAGCCTTCTATACCTGTAGTAGAATATTTGGAAAGAACTGGGGTCCAAAACCTAAAATTATTCTATGGATGTATACGGCGACGTATGGTTGTCTTGTATGGTGGCCGTCCGCCAGCAAGTCCACCAACTTAGCGGCCCTCACGAGGATCCACAGATTGGCCTGCATTGGCACCACAAGTGCCATGAGAACAACACCTACTGCAGGACTAGAGGCTATCCTCAATCTTCTACCGCTGGACATTTTTGTTAAAACCTCGGCAGCTATAAGTGCCCTAAGAATAAGTCAGTCAGATAGCTGGAATCATAATGCAACAGGTCGTTCCATGATCCTGGAGAAATATCTAGGAAAAGTCTATACCACGGATTACCTCACTCCGTTCCTAGATTTTCATAGACCATTTACTAGCTCGTTCCCAAGCAGGAAAGAATGGAAGGATGGTCAGCCTGCCAACACACGTTCCATCTCTGTCTATACAGATGGATCTAAGATGGATGTAGGCGTAGGATCTAGCATTTTTTCTGAACCGCTGGGGATATCTAGATCAGTCCGCCTCCCGAACCGTAGCAGTGTTTTCCAAGCGGAGGTCCTGGCAGTGACAATAGCTGCCCGTGAGACTGCGATGAAGGCAATACCACCGGAAGGTGTCACCTTTTTCATCGACAGCCAGGCGGCAATAAAAGCGATTACTGCGATCGAAATCAAATCAAAGCTTGTGAAGTGCTGTCGCAAAGAACTCAGGGTTCTTGGAACACAGCACAAGGTTGCACTCTGCTGGGTCCCTGGACACGAAGGTATGGCAAGAAGAGGCTCTGAATCTACACCGCAACAGGTAAAACACCTCGGTGTTTATCCCGCCTTCCACATTGAAGCAAAAGGCATGGATCTTGGCCAGAAGTGAGGCCAATAGTAGATGGACCTCCCTGGACACCCGTGTGATCACCAGAAGCCTATGGCCTTGCTTTGACAAGAGTAGGACCGACCGAATTATGCTAAAGGATATGAAGTGCCTTTCTGTCCTTATAGGAATTATTACGGGGCAAAACTATCTTCGGTACCACAAGACTCACGGATGAAGTGGAGACGAGGAAGCTAATGAGGATACAACCCACTTTCTCTGTCACTGCCCTGGACTTATCCACCTTAGATTGAAATTTCTAGGGCGACACTTTTTCCGTGACCTTGAAGAATTAGCAAACAGACCAATCAGTAAAATTTTTAGGTTCATCAAATCCACAGGACGGCTTGGTGAATCACAAGATGTAAATTAGTACTAGGGTTTACCAATGGGCAAGGGACTTTTTCCCCTTTGGGTATCACAATGGGTCTGTATTGACCTGAGTGTGGCGACGTGATCTAGTCGCCTACCCACATACCTAACCTAACCTATCGTGGATGCCAGAGCGTTCGGTTTAGTCAACTGGAAGTAGCGTGCTCGGGATCGAAAAGAGTGGAAGTCTGCCGGATGTGGAAGTAAGTATTGTGAGGAGCTACTAATGTACATTAATACAGCCGCACTGCACAACAATCAAGATTGACTGTGAGTTGATTAGTAGAGAGGACAAGAACCAACCTTGAGGTATGCCGTAGTTCTCGGTCTTCCAGTCAATATTTTGAGAATTTTTTGTTCTAATCATGCTGCTGGTAGAAAACTACAGGCACTTTATAAACACCAGTCTTGTACACTAACAGATGACGCTGCTGTTAGGGGAGGATGTGGCACTGGACCTCGATCATTTTGTACATCAGTTTCTTGGTTGTAGTTGCCTTCAATCAAAGACTTTACGAATACTTACTCCTCTATAGCCGGAGTAGTTGCGAGAGTCATATTTGTTGAGACTAGGGCCATCTCCATAGACAATACTCTGGGAATACCCTACAATGACCTCTGTAGAAACTGTAGGGACGAAGACAAAAGGGAGAACATTAGTCATCGACATTAGTCTGTGCCCTACACCCGTCAACATCAAGAACACAGATATTGCTTCCAGTCTAAGTGCATCCTCATCGAGGACCGGGTTCAACCAACCAATCCACCAGTGAGATCGAGTTAATTAGAGAAGCAAGTGCATATCTAGAGGCCGCCGTAGCTGACAGAAATACAATAATTTATGACTCACTCCCATAGGACGTGCGAAATAATTAACAAACAAATAACAAATTCTATTACAGGTCCACGCAATCAATCATTTAGCATTTTCACTTACGTTGATGGCATTCCAGTTCCAGATAAATAAAAGAAGATTGATCATAAATTAATTGACTTGATCTTGAGTTCAGCCAAGCGTCTGGCTACCGAACAACAATCTTGTTAATATCAATTAATAGTCAATCATCGTTCCCCTACGATTCGTTTGGTTTTTATTTTCGAAAATCCATAGGATTTCTGTAAAATTTTATTCCAAAAATAAACGAGAAGATTGATCAACGACATGCATTTGGATTGGACTCATCAATATTGATTAAGCTTCACAAAATGATGAGAAAGAAAAAAACAAAAATTATGTATATGATCGGTCATCTTAGTTTTATTTGACATTTGCTGGAGAGGAGGAGGTCCAATCACGAATTTAATGATTCAATATATGTAGATGACGTCGCAACACTGTTGGAACTTCAGTCTAGTTGATGTAGTCTAGCTATACTCTCTCTGCCTCTCTGTCTGTGATGAAACACCGTCTTTCTTGCAATGAAAACTTACTGAGCAAATGCTTGAAAGTAGACCTCTCCATGATGAAGAGCAAACAAATAACCCCAGCAATATAATGAGAGATCCGATGAAGTTCAAATAATACAAATGTTAGGCGCAAGGGACCTTATGGAACACAGGTGACAGCTTCTCCCAACCAACAGAACCTTCGACCTGCTCGACAGAGTATTAGTCCGTTGAAAGGCACTGATCATGAAACTTATAGAGATCTTTCTTACAGATCTCTAGAAATGCTCCACTTGCTTCCCGTTGACATGGGACAAGGCGAGGGATAAAATTAAAGGAATTGCTGCAAACGGGCTAACGGGCTCCCGACCCGTGAAGAGTCCCTGCCTGAGACACGGTAGCCTTCCATTCTCTTCGATCCCGGGCACGCTGCTTCCAGTTGTCCAGACCAAGCGCTCTGGCATCCGCGATAGATTGGGGGCTGTGAGTCGAAGATCCTATTTGCTGGAGCATTATTGTCCATTCGCTCGATGTGGCCGAGCCAGTGTAGTCGACGTATTTTGGCTTTTTGGACTACATCCACATCTTGGTATAACTCTTAGAGTTCGCGGTTATATCTTCTCCTCCATTCGCCCTCCTCGCAACATGTGCTCTGCTTTTCTGCTTATCGTCCAGCACTCGGCTCCATATAGCAGAAGTGGCAGGATCAAAGTTTTGTAGAGCATACATTTCGTCTTCCGAGATAGGAGTTTTGAACCCATTTGTTTTGCCAAACCGAAGTAGCAGCGGTTTCCTAGGGTAAGTCTTCGTCGAATCTCCACTAAGATGTCGTTGGTGGAGTTGATATTTACTCCGAGGTAGGTAAACTTCCTAACTGCCTCAAAATTACTGTTGCCAACAGTAACATTTTGTCCTAGGCGGTGGACCGATGCTTCTTTGTTTGTTGACAACAGGTACTTGGTTTTGTCCTCATTTACTTCAAAGCCAACTCGTTTCGCCTCTTCTTCAATTGCCGTGAAAGCTTCTAGAACGGCGCGCTGGGAGCGACCGATGATGTCGATGTCGTCTGCATATCCCAGCAGCTGGACAGATTTATTGAAGATAGTGCCTTCCGTGTTGACACCTGCCCTGCGCACTGTCTGTTCCAGCACTAGATTGAAGAAGTCACACGAAAGCGCATCTCCTTGCCGAAATCCGGTGTAAGTTTGGAATAGTTCAGAAGAGCTGTTCCCAAATTGCACATTGCACCGCGTGTTTTCCAGCGTCACGCGGCACAGTTGGATCAATTTTGCCGGGATCCCGAATTCGGCCATCGCCTTGTAGAGCTCAAGACGATGAATGCTGTCGTATGCGGCTTTAAAGTCGATGAAGAGTTGGTGGGTCTCGACTTGATATTCGTTGGTCTTTTCCAGGATTTGCCTTAGCCTGAAAACTTGGTAGATCGTCGATCTGCCGGTCCGGAAGCCACACTGGTACGTGCCGATTAGTGTGTTGCAGAAAGGTTTCAGACGTTCACACAGTACATGGGATAGGATCTTATACGCGAAATTTAGCAGGGATATGCCTGGGGCATGCACCCTACCAAAATATCACCACGACGTTTGAAAAGCTCTGCTGGTAGACCATCAGAGCCAGCGGCTTTGTTGTTCTTCAGCTTTTTGATTGCTGAGTCAACTTCTTCAAAACTGGGGAGGGGAATGGCTTCTTCATTGATTGGACGTGGGTTCTCTTCTTGCCCTATCACTCTCTCTATTTGATGCCCATTAAGTAGCAGCTGGAAATGCTCCTTAAAAACATCTACTAGTCCCTGTGCTTCGGTGACTAGGTTTCCTTCACTATTTCGAAGAGCCTGCGTTCCGGTTTTAAAGCCAGCTGCCAGCTGCTTGGCTTTCTTAAAAAAACATCCGGTTCCGGGCTTCACAACAACAACAGTTCCTGTCGCGAGACTCTTCGATACCCTTGAGCTGGGAGACTGCGTGGGCCCTTTTCTTTTTACGCAGGAACTTTTTCACCTCCCTTCTTCTGGCTTCTTCTGGCTCGATACTCTACGGTTTGAGCTTATACAACTATTAATCCTAGAAATTTGGACTATACTACTACTCCAAGCCATTGGACACATATGCGCCTTTTTTCCAGGCCGAGCCTTGCGTACATAGAAGGAAGAAACGTAGGGTTTAGAGAAATTATTGCAAGTAATACGTGCCATCAGAAGTGCCGCAACTGTTGTGCTGGGTTTCAACCGACCACCACCAAGAAACCCCTGGTTTGACGACGAATGCCGTCACGCACATGCAGCTAAACAGGAAGCATACAAAGCGGCGCTGCAAAGAAGGACGAGGGCTGCTCGTGAGCTCTAAGAGCAGAAGAGACGGGAAGAACATGAACCATTCAACCTAGACGATGACAGCCAAAACTTCCGTCCACCTGATCAAAATGAAATGAGGATAGCAATATCCAAACTGAAAGCTAACAAGGCTGCTGGACCTGACGGCTTACCAGCCGAACTGTTCAAAGCAGCTGGAAATGACTTGGTAAAGAGCATACATCAACTCATTTTTAAGATTTGGTAGATGAGTGTATTCCTGATGAATGGAACCTCAGCACCGTTTGCCCGATCCATAAAAAAGGAGACCCCCTCAACTGCGCCAACTACAGGGGTATCAGTCTCCTTAACATCGCGTATACGATCTTTTCTAGCATTCTGTGTGAACGTCTGAAACCCTTCGTCACCAGCCTGATTGGTCCCTATCAGGTTGTGGTTTCAGGCCAGGACAGTCCACAATCGACCAAATCTTCACACTAAAGCAGATCTTGGAGAAAACCCAAGAAGTCCAAGTCGATACCCACCATCTTTTTATCGACTTTAAGGCAGCATATGACAGCATCTATAGAGACGAGCTATACAGAGCCATGTCTAGTTTTGGCATCCCTGCCAAACTCGTTCGCCTATACTGGACTCTATCTAAAGCAAATGAAGAGATCCTCAGTCGCTTCGAGAGAAAGATTCTTCGTCTAATCATTGGTCCCGTTTGCGTTGATGGGCTTTGGAGGAGAAGATTCAACGACGAACTATACGAGCTGTACAACGACATCGACCTAGTCAGAGAAATGCGCATCAGTCGTTTAAAATGGCTAGGAATGCTCCGGCCCGTAGAGTCTTCGAATCAAACCCGGAGGGACAACGCAATAGAGGAAGACCTCGCCTTAGGTGGCGCACACAAGTAGAAGGGGACCTTAACCGACTTGGAGTGAGCAACTGGAGGCAGTTATGTAGCTAAGGACCCGGCTAACTGGAGAGGCTTGTTGGTTAAGGCCCAGGTTCACCCCGAACTGTAGCGCCACCGAAGTAAGTAAGTAAAGCATTGCAATTAGCCATATATCTGACATTCAAGCGTTGGGTTTCTAAGAAGATTCGGATCCGAACAAGTTCAACAATTCAAAAGGTAGTTCAACAAAACTTCTCATTTTCGAATGAGATGGTCGACAGGTCACGAAAAGGTGCTGGCACCCTCAATCCAAGCATCACAACTATCCTACGACTACTTCATCATACGGAAAGACTGTGGAAAGTAGGTTTGATGCTAATGAAGCCAATATTTCAAGGCCTGCCCTACCTGATCTATGAAAACCTATCCCTACTTGTAGCCTTTCTCGCGGGAGATAGTAAATTCAGTGAACAAGTAAAGAAGTTCGGTTTAGAGAGCAATGCGATGCAGATTCTTCGACGAAACAAAAATGTGTCTCAATCACATTTTATAGATCTCTGGGTCGTGAGGTCTCTATAAAGCAAGTTGCGCGGGAACGCACCCGACGGAGGTAGAGGTACGTCTCAAACAAATTTCCTGCTTTGTCGCTTTCCAGCCGACCGGTTCGTGTCGGTAAAACCGATTAATTCGACGTTCAATGGGCGTGGCTCTAGTGGACACGCGTCCTTTTAGATTCTTGGTGTTGCCTGTAACCACCATTCAAGCGCATTTTGTCGGTTTTTATCAGCTTAGTTCCTGACTTAAAGGTTTGGTGATGGAACCGGTGTGATGGTCATACTGATCGCCACCTGCCTCTGGCTCTGTGTACGGGCGTGAATCTTACCGTAGTTTACCGCGGAAGTGCCCTAAGAGGATCGGTTAGGTCCCATTTTTTTTACAGTCGCAACCAACAAGAACAAGACTCACCTTGAGCTAATCAACAACATTTCCCTCCACCACTCCGTCAGCATACTTACTTCTCCGATGAGTGCAATAGCCAAGTGCAAGTGACACTCTTTTAAGAGAACCGAACCAAGAGATTGCACTCATTTCTCCGCTCTCTTCGTCCAATTACAAGAACATTACATTTCCCCGTAGGGCAAGTGACCAGCATTCCAGTGAAGCGACTTTACCAAACTCTACCAAACCATCCAAACCCCTGTGTCCATAGCTTCATGATGAAACATAATTTATTCAAAATATGCATAAAATTTGGAAATTCTTTTATTTCAACAATTAACAGCAGCAAATTACTTCTTACACCATTCCACGATCCACAAGCTCATGCGCTGGAATGCAGTCTTTCTGTCACTTGTTTGTTTTTTTTTTGTTGCCTCCCTTCCAGATCCAACACTGCCTATGCCATGGGAAGGAAATCTGACAGCAATCTGGAACCTGGAACCCATCCCACTGGAAACTACATTACAGCCCACAATAAACAATCACATTGGAATTTCCATCCACACTCAGTGTGTTTCTCGGACATTGAATCATCCTGTGCGGCGACGGTGAGTTTAGTTAGTTTCGGGCGGTTATTTCGTTTGGAAGTGAAACCGGTTTCGTCTCCCATTCATCCAGAGTGCTACTAGTCGGCAAGGTGAACCCATCCAATTGTGTAACTATGGTAGCCCACCACCAGGAGCACCAGTAATTTTTGCTTTTGAGTTCTGGAATTTGGAATAAAAAATTGAAAAAAAAAAAAAATAAAAAATCCTCTTCATTCGTGCAAAGTGAAAGAAAAATTCAAAGAAAAACCCCACAAAGGGAGTGGAAATGTGAGAAAAGAAGGAAAAGAAAAAGGAAATCCAAAATCACTGTGAATTTTTCGAATCAACTGTGTGCCGAGTGCGTTTTTGTGATATTTTGTGCGTTTTTTTTTGGAATTTAATTGGCATTTCGAGTTTGGTGCGTGTCAGTGTGTGTCGGTTAGCCTTTCACGCGAACTACACCTTGAAGAGCAGCTAGAACCTGTGCCAGAGGAAGAAACCGTTGGAATATACGCACTCGTCGTTCTGTGTAACCTAATGAGCGTTGTCAGGTCGAAGTCGAAATCAGAGAAAAAACCAAAGAAGTTCCAGCAAACGTCAGCGGCATTGGCATATTAGTTTGGGTTGATCGGCAGTCTCTCTGTCCTCCCACTGAAAGGTAAGGCTTGTGCAATTATTTTAATCGAAATCTTAATTATACATACGTGGGCTTACGTTCGTAGCCTGGCTGCAGTCGCAGATGGGGCTGGGGTGTCCCACTCGAATCTCGGCTGTAATGATGCTCGTTGGAGGGAATTGTATTACAATGAGTCCTACATGTTCTTCGCCCTTATCCTGGGTAGTTGTTATATATATTCGACTTTGGTTGGCGTGAAATGTCCTTTCGAGTGACAGTAGAGGTTGCACGTACAGTGACGGTTTTTCGCTTTTGGATTTTGGCTTATTGGAAGCAGTTGGTAGTGGATGTTTTTTTTATTCAAAAACTTGTGTGTTTCCATTGATCCTGCGAAAGAGGACGTGGAAACGCCTGGACCGGAAGAAAAAAAATCTCTTCTGTAGCGTAAGTCCCCAAAATCTATCCTCACTGCTTGCTTCTTACAACGTTTCCAAGTGGAAGCACTGTTCATACTGGAAATATAAGGGGGCTAAGAAGGTATCCCTGTGGGACTCGAAGTTTTACATCGAATCGTTCTGACAATCGACTTAAAGACCCATTTTTCCATTTTTCGCGAACGGTATTGTGTCTTTTTAGAGGATAACCCCAAATAAGAGTGAGATGTGAACTAGTGGGTCCAATCCGCTTATACATAGTACCTTCGAACTTTTACTTGTAGGGACTTCAAGATACTTATTGTACTGAACTCATCGTATACTCATTGGACGAAACTGAACTTATGGCTTCAGCAGGAACGTCCTTAGGCCTATCTGAATCTAAAGCCTGGCTGGTATGAAAGCCGCAGCTACATAAGTAGTATTTGCATGATGAGGCTAAGTGATGTACATGGATACATAATGCCGTCTAATAGGGTGGACTGTAAGAAAGACGTCAGCGATCATTCTTTGTTCGTAGGTGAGGCTTACTTAAGACTTCATTATGTTGAACTAGAAGTGGGCTACGAAATCTGCTCGTTTTTAGATCAAACGTACTGCAAGTATAGGATAGGATAGGAGAGAGCTTTCCATTTTCATACATTAATGTGCCAAAGGAAAACTAAGTTCAAAGAGTAAAGTTATGAAGTTATCCCGAGACTCTAGGCACCATCATGGGTCTATCACGAATCCTAGTTTCCCTACAGAATTTGAAGAGAACATTCATTTGCTTCGAAGGGCAAACCAAGGTGTTCCAATGCCTTGCGGTTCACGGAATAGTTTTGTAATATACCCTGAGACGTGTTCAAAGTTTGATGTTCTTAATCATAATAGCGTGCTTCCTTAGAAGGAAAGTTTATTTGTGAACTGCTTAGTCTTACAAGGCCTAATCCCTTCAAAGTTCGACGATCTTAGGTTAGTCATGTTGATGGTTCTATGGAGAATAATCCTCTCGGCCATGCAGATTGGTGTTTTTATCCCCACAATTGTGTTTCTTGTAGACCCAGCATAGTATGACACCGTTCTATCTACGTATTGCCCTGAGGAGTTTACGGCGGCGACATTGTATGATTTAGGACTCTAGCAGCTTTACTGCAGTCAAATTGTCAATGTGAATTCCTGTTGGATATGGATCAAATCTCAAGCAGATTTGAATAAGGCTACGTAAGTTGAAAGAAGATATATTGTAAGACCCTTGCTGAGTTGTATTGATTTCTAATATTTATTCTTAACTTCCATGAATAGTCTTCTCTTAAAGGGTAACCCTTATATCAGTCTGAAGGAAAAGCTCGAACCTGGCTAAAATCTCGAAATTCAAAGACTTTTTGAAGTTTTTCGAAACCACTCTGTAAATATCCCTCTAAGTGCGGACACAACCCTTGAAATGCTCATCTAAAGCCGAATGATACCAGAGTTTCAAACCACAAAATCTATTCTTTTTTTTCCTGCATATTCTTGGGCGTAGATTAAATTAGATTATAGCCGTGCGGTAGGAGCATGTCACCATATCACTGCGAGCACGGACGAGCCTGTTATGATTTCCTCCAAAACTAGAGCTCTCTCATCATACCCTAGTTCTACATATCTAGCAGATACATATGTTCTGTGGTTCTGATTAGACAGGTACAGTGACACAAAATATATTCTGCTGCTGCGGGTGCTATCTTGAGCTATTCCCATAGCCATGAGGTGTTTTTTGTCTTGATTTTGTGTAGTAAGCTGTCCTGTGACTATACCCAATCTGTCTTCTGGTTAAACCTTAAAGTTGTTTCGTTCTTGTGAGGGAAATGCTTGGCATGAATATTTTAGCCTGTCTATACAGCATTTCGCAGTGCTGATGGTCCACAGAATCCATGACCATTCATGAAGGTCTACGCAGTTCCTTTACTCGGGAGTACACAGTATGTCTGCAATCCCATTGCCTATATGTCCACTGTGTCCTGTCACCCAAATGAGATGTTTGTGTTGGCTAATGACATGAGTACTTGAAAGCAGTTCCATACTAGTTCTGATGTGATTCTATGGGCTTTAATGTCTACAACCGCTACTTTGCCATCAAAGTGAATCAAAGTCTTGTTTCCTAGAACTCGCTCTGTACCTTGACATTGTAATGTCACAGCGCCTTCAACGCAAGCAAGTTATAACAAAAAAAGAGAAACATTCAGTCCTTCGTAGACTGAAGTCATCTCCAAGGAATGACATGAATTACTCCGGCTTACCTTAAGTTCCGTGACACACTCACATTCCATGACATGCTCACGTTCTAGCAACTTGTGTTTCATGTATGAGCTTCAGCTCTCGGTTTCCTCCAGACAACAGGTCAGAATATTGAAATTCAGTTTTCTACTTACTGTAACCAGGAACATGACACCCTTGCCATGGTTATCTCGTCTCACAAGTACATTTCGTATCTATAGCAACAAATTGAAGTTCATACAAAATTTTCTTAACAATATCTTCTTGCCATAACCAGTCGCACAAGAATCCGAAAACAATAGCACAAAACCACTGAAATTTATGGCACTCTAGACCCCTTGAAGGTTCCCATATTGTGGGCATTTTCATAACTATCCTGAAATTCCAGTTATGCCGGGCAGATGCTTGATTCAATTCCATTGAATCTGATGTGTCCCACCTTATCTTTATGAATTATTTCTTGCAGAGAGGTCACACAACCTCTGCAGATAGTGGTGTTGCAATTCAATCTCTTCTTTTTGATTTCGTACTTTTGTTGTGTCGTGCGATTTTTGCACTTTGATAAGGAAACCATTAAATGGAATTTCTCGAATTGCAGCTGATTACGGAGTGTTCTTGAAACTCTCCTTCGAAAAAGTGCGACTCATGCAACGTGGATACTTAAAGTATATAAACAGCAGTAATCCCGTATCTTTGATTTGTATAAAGCATATATGTGTGATTGACTGACTGAAAGTAAAAATACCAGAAATGATGTATCTTTCGATCGACAGGAGGTATAAGTAGCAGAAAACAGCGCGAAAATACATGTGGAATCCATATTTCTAAAAATACTGCACTTAACATCCATCAATCCAATTCACTATATGCCATCAACTCGACGATCAAAGTCTAAACTTTCTTGAAACACGAAGAACAGATGAAGATCTCTATGTCAGGACTTAACTTGATTTAACCTAAATGTTGGCTATAACCCACAGAACCCATCACTTTTCGTTTGGGGGCGTCAGTCACACAAGGCAGAGTTTCACTTGAGTCAATCGGCGAATAGATACATGTATCCGAGAGTACAACTGTCGCCCCGATCATGTTCAGCATTTGTCTCAACGACTATCTTCTGTGTTCTCTTACTGTTGAGACGGGTTAATACTTTTACATGAGTTTGAAAATTTCTTTGATTCAGAGAAACTGCTGTTAGGTCATCATATTGTGGCATCTTCTGGGTAACTCATGCTTCACGGACTGAAGAACCTGTGTGTCTTGTGCATCCGGGCAGTTGAGCTGGGAAGTCGCTTTGGTTTCTAATTTAATTTGAGCTTAAACTGCCTGCCAATATGCTGATAATAGATTTATCCACCCTGTGCCCAAAGAGACTAATTTCCCTCTAACCACAGACCCACTGTTCATTTCTGGTCTGATATTCCTCAGGGTGGTATGCTATCCCCTTTGCTATTCTCATTGTAGTAGACATACTTCTAAACTCTTCTCGACCTCCCACCTCTCCATTCAAGAGCTATGAAGACTGCTGAGACCACCTACCCTCTAAAGCTTCACCTCATGTATGAAAAGCCTTGTAAAATCCCATTTACTGTCTTCACAAGCAGTGCCCTCTATGGACTTCAAACTTAAAAAAAAGAAAGCAATCTCAATCGCCCCTTCAAAGTCTAACTGCTACATCGACGATTCAAAAATGACAAATGGAGATGGAGTTTCAGATTTTTCGAACTCATCTGCAAATTGTTTGCACAACTATGACGAGCATCTTCTCTCGTCGAAGCAGAATTCATTTATGGAATTCAGCTATCCAGCCATCCATTCCAAAGATCACTCTTAAACTTTCTATTATATAGGCAAGGTAGGGCTACATTGGTCCCAAGGGTCTGTATAACCGCTGCTGTCTAGGCTCGAATACCTAAGACTCGCTAAGAAGGCTTCTTCTAGACGGGGCAGAGTTAGCCGAATTGAACACCTTAGCAATGTTTCCCACCTTCCTCTAGATTTATTCGTCTTTCATCTACTAGTGTCCGTTCCTCCATCAGTTTTCCAAATTTTGTTTTTCTCTCCCATTCCAACTCTCAAACATTCAAAACCAACGTGCATCTATGCCACCTTTTTATGTCTATTTATACAGTAATCATGGTCCCTTGAATGTGAGTTATTTATTAAAAGAAAAGAGTAGTGGCGAAACCATCCAACCTTGCGGGACACCACTCTCTAGTATCTCAAGTTACTTTTGCAATTGATTCGAACCAAGAAAGTCTGTTCTTGGACTGTCGACTTCCTCAGCCCTTGCCTAATCAAAATGCCAGTAAAACAATTCCTGTTCTAACTCAGTATTCCCACTAAGTGACAGCAAGAATAAAAATCTTGAATAACGTTGATCATTTAGGAAACGATTCCATTCGAAATCCCGAATGGATTTGTATGACACGACACTGCTCCTGCTGATTGCCTTAACCTGCTTCACATTTCGACACAGGCGATTACATTACCATGTAAATTATTGAAGTGTTTTACCATTCTGTTGTACAAAAATACGACTATATGTGTGTATCCCCACCTGTCTTGAGCGAGTCGACAAATTTATGCAAATTTTCGATTGTAATTGAAACCTTATGGGTTTTTTTTTTGGGAAAGTTTACACCAAATTCCAGAATCTCTCGAAATAGTATACTTAACCAGGCGCTTCTTAAGTGACCGCATTAGTTGTTGAAACTGTTATGGTCGGCCGGTGAAGCATGGTTTAATTGAATATTCAAATTGATAAGGTCGAGGCACTCACACCTAGTCTGGGAAAGAAGATTTACCAATTTGGAAGGAGATTTGTCTTCTACGTGAGATGTGATTTGCATAAAATATTAATTTTCTCAGATGGACCGCGTTGGCTGGCGCAAAAATTATTGGCCTGTCCAACCAGTTGGAGAAGACAGATTCAGACAAATTGGCAAATGCGGGGATGGAATGCTGTTGGTTAGAGGTGAAATAAAACAAAGAAGCAGTGTCCAATGGGGACCTTGAACTTATCTCACTAATGGGCGCAACATTGCATCCAAATGGCAATGGTTTTGCATTTATTGTATTAACTATGAAGAATCTATTACAAATGACCTCAGACTTAGTCCATAAGGTTGCACGATGACGCTAGGTACTTAGTGTATCTACTGGTACTTAGCAATATAATGGCTAACACTTTGCTCTTTCAAAAGTGTCGTTGTTGTTAGATCGTCTTACTATTTATAAATTAAAATTGAAAATTAGTCATTAAGGCGATGGTTAGCATCTAAAGATACACATTACCTACCGACTAAACACTTCTCTTGCAAGTTCTTTGTGTTCATCTTGAAGGTTTACCATTTCTGACAGTAAGATTACAATTAGTTGTAGCTGCCAAGCAAGAGAAGTCAGTTTAGTACCTAATAGTCATTCGGAGATACAAACTTGGTAATCGTCCACAACATCCACTGATGAGCCGATTCCTTTCAGAACGCTTAACGACGTCCTATCTTAAGAGTCGATAAGGCTCTGGCCTTGGATTTTGATTAACTGCAAACATATATCAACTGTGACGGGATACATACAATGAACACAAAGCCTTCAAACCCTTAATCCAACTCATCCGTATGTATTGCCAACCCGAAATGATAGTATAATGCCAAACTAAGATCTGCACGTCCCCCAATGATTTCACTCTCTGGGCGGCAGTCGGTCGTCAAACTCATCATTCCAACACTTATGGTTCGAGGCTTTACTTAACCTCAACATGATTCCGACAAATCCTGAAAGGTTCTCCTCTCCCCAGAGGAATGCTATTGTCAATGTGATAGGTTCACTAATCAGTTTCAACTGTAAGCACGGCCATTCCCCAACCCGAAACGTCTTGCATATAACGAGACCAATGAAAATTATAGCTCTCCGTCTAAGCCGTAAACAAAATACATCAGCTTATGCAGATCACACAAAATTCAGTCAGAGATACATATGTAGTTCGAGCATATTACTGAACTCTAACGAGAAGTCATGCTCTATTAGTCCCTGGTTCAGGCTACAAGTCGCAGTACTTAGCCTATTACTTTGAATATTTGGTAACATCCTGTGACAAAATACCTGTTACCCCAATATCGAACCATCTCATGGCTTCACATCCATGAGCAAACTAGTCGATTACGTATTCGTATTGATTTGGAAACATCTTGACATTTGTCAGATACTGTTTCTCCCGCATCATTAACAAAAAGCCATCAAATTAATTAACCATACTAAGGGGCAGTCTTCTACAAGAGCCATAAACCAAACATAGATGCAAGACCTTACCTGGGGCTTCTTGCATAAGACCACAACATAGCAACATCAATGTATTCCTGACCTCATCCGTAATTTGAAAGTTTTCAGAAGGTGTTCGACTTACTAATTGATTTGTAAGTCTGTTGCATAGTTAAGGACTTTCGCAAAATACCTCAAGCATTGTACACAGATGATGCGTTGATATTACTGGCAGCTATACTTGGAAAAAGAGCGTTATTCGCTATCAGTCGGTAGGTAAAGGCTTTAAGTTGACCTTAATCATATCCCTCAAGTAATGCTAAACCGTTTAGCCATCTGTCTACCGGGCTTCGCTCATTTAAGCCTAAGTATCTTTGTATCTAAGGAGGAAAGAACATGCTAAGTATTAGCGAAAATGCTCTTCTCTTTGTTGGTGGATACATATGAGACAGAGCATCGTCTTGGAACCACTTACACTATAAAATCAGTTGAAGTTGAAAGAGGCTACTCGCAAGGTTGAGATCTTTGGCCGTAACTGTGATACTTTGTTATTGAGTCCCAACTGACAAGGCAAAACCTTGGAGTGTGCGAAGAAGAACTACTAAGACAAGTTTCCTTCTACTGGCCCAATCTAGAGAGATACAGGAACAATGAACAACTGTCCCTTCCTGGACCTCAACCAAAAAGCCTCTTCAGTTCTATTCCTAACTGCCTCCAGTTGCGCACTCCAAGTGCGTGCCAACTAAGACTTGTTCTACTGCTACTGCGTTGTCGCCTCGGGTTAGAATAGAAGACTCTTCCGGCCAAAGCGTTGGTGTTCATTCCCTCTAGACATCCTAGCCATCTTAGATGACTGATTCGTACTTTTCTGACAAAGTCTGCTCAGTCTTTCCCTCCAAAGCCCGGTCAAATGGGACCGAAAATCGTTCGAGGAATTTTAGGCTCAAAACAACCGAGAATACCTTCATTCGTCTTCGTTAACGTCTATGCGACTGGGGGTATATAGAGTCTCCTTGTCGTTTCTTGACTTTGCTCCTCAATTGCCAAAAAACAGTGCTTGGCAGGAGTAGCGTTTGATCTCTAAAGGTACGATGTTGTCAGAGTTTATAGCGGGGCCGAGGTAGAGGAAGTTCCTTACTACCTCCAAGTTATACCTGTCTATTGTGACATTCTGTCCGATTCGTCGGAATATACATCGTTTTGTCCGCTTTAGCCACTTCGGTTCTAATATTTGCAAAGGCACCATTGACAGCTCGCTGGGTCCTGCCGGAGTTATCAATGTCATCGCCGTAAGCAAGTAATTGCACAGACTTTTGAAAAATTGTGGCTCTGGAGTTGGCTTGTGAGTTTCGCCCAATTGCCTGACGTATGACATGACAGCGCATCACCTTGTCTGAACACTTTTTTTGACATCAACGATCTCGGTAAGATTGTTTCCGACCTTTATGGAGCAGGGAGCATTCTCCATTGTCTTTTTGCTAGATTTGCTGAGTTCGGGAGTGATCCTGGCTCTGTATAGCTCGTCTCTATAGTACACCTTGTACAGAAGTCATTTAAAAAGATACTGCGTTACGTGTCTGGTCATAAGACATTGTTGTACGATGACACTTCATGTCATTTACCCACTAAGCTGTGAATCCCACCGGATTTTTACAGTAGTACCCCGGGTTGGCAAGCTTGTCATAGGGGCATATCCCCAAGCCTCAGGACCCAGAGCACATCAAGAGATGTGCGATATCTTTTAACGTGAAAGCTTGACTGTTACTGAAGATTCCAGCGACCATAGCAGATATTACATTTCACCTCAAAACCAAGATGACATCTCTGTCTGAATTGCATTATGTGTACGTACCGCTCTGGACCTTAGCTGTTCGAACCGCAGAACAATATCAAATCTCACAGATTGTGTCTTGTAATTAGCTCGAGCTTAGATAGATCGAATGAGAGTCTCTCTAGCACTGGAAACAATACAGTGTTCTGGTTTCGAAGGCTCATGTACATATTTTGAGTCCCGATGTTATGAGATTGAATTCAGTCTGAACCTGTATCTTTGGCCGAAATTCTACGATTCACTGAGAGTACGAGTTTGTTTTTCTTATTTCAACGAAGCTACTCATTGTACATTCTATTCTTCTCTGCGATCAAGTTTCAAGCCACTCAATCACAAGGAGAAAGGCAGTACCTGAGCATGATAGAGTGCTGTTGCCAGCGTACATCTTTCGGGATTGATGAGTGTTCTGGACTTGACATGACAGCTAACAGTGTTACACGTCAGGCAATCATCAACCCCCAGACTAAGCAAGTTCCCGCGACCACTAACTCAACTCCCCGTCTAGGATTCAAATGAGTCCAAGGTTACTGGCCACAGAAACAAATTTCCTTAATGTGTTCCAAAACATTTCCCAACCACTGTAGCTCCAACCGCACCCGCTCCTCAAAAGTAAACCCCAACTCTGGCGTCTACACCAACAAGCACGTACCCACACACAGATGCCTAACGAAAATATTAAGTTCTGCACTTTGCTTGCTGTTTTGTATTAAAAAACAGAGAAAAGGAACTAAAAACCTTCCCAAGAAGACACTAAACAAAAGAAACAAAAAGAATATACATAACAAGGAGGAGAATAAGAAGAGAACCCGAAACTGTGGCTTCTGTTGTATACTACGAGCGCTACGAGCATGGCTCAGGTAGGAAGATGGCGCGCGGATAAAAGGCACGGAAAGGTCTCCTCAAATTGTATGTAAAGTGTGTTTACATTTTCCTTTCCTCGGGGCTGGCACGACAAATCAACGGGAATGAAGAAGAACCACCACCACCGCCGCTGCTCGTCGTCGAAGTCTCGAAAGATGCACAACGAAGATTTGCCCGAACTGTTGTTGCGGACGCTTGTTACTTAACGTACTACCTACCAAAGTAACAAGTATCTAACAGAAGCAGAAGGTTGAGTACTTCTTGGTTTCTGGCGTATCTACCCGTCGTTGTTCTCCCTTTGACCTCGATTGCCATCGAGAGTTGCCATGTCTGCATTACTCACTCTTTCACGAACCGACAACAGACAATTTTGGGTAAACTTAGGGCTGATGATGGTTCGTTTGCTACACTACCCTACCTACCCTCGTGTTTCAGACAGTGCATGGCGAGGCTCTCCTTTTTACAAGGATACGCGTCGAGGAAACGTAATGTGAATTTTATTACTGATTTTTGCTTTCAGCAAATTGTCGATACTACCTTTCGTTGGCATGTTGGAAGCACCACATGTTTTGTATTTCTTTTCTTTTTTTCGGGAGGGTTAGGCTAAGGTACAAGCATTTAGGAATTTAGTATGAATTTTCTTTAAAAGTGGAATCGTGTTTTGTTTTAGTAAACTATGGGCACACATGCAACGCCCTGTCTCACCCTGTAGATACTTTCACCTCACCAACATACTTTGGTGAGTGCAAAGTGCAACGTTGCAGGGATGTTTCCACACCTTGTCATAAGGAAGTGTTTTATTTTTTAATTGTGTGCCGATGTCCACCACGTCTGGCAGTGTGGGGCAGGTGTGCGTTAATTGCGTGCTCGTTTTGGGCGGCAAAAATGCTTGAACCGCAACAATTTATGTTTAAATATCTGCAGATGAGTTCACTACTAGCTTTGAGCAGAGGGGTTGTAGATGCAGGTGAGTGGTAAAGGGTTAGTGCCTGCTTCATGCTTGATTGTGTTTTACTTTAAGTGGGTAAGCAGAGGACACGCGAAGGGCTTTAGGTGCATCACTGAAATGCTTTATGGTTTGCTATACCCATGTCCATGTATCCGCACATGTAAAACTTTCGAAATCCTGATCGTCAGATCCTTTCTAGGTACGTGGATCATCGTCATCTCTTATTGCTGCATACATATATAAGTCGAAAAGCATGAGGTCCTGATATCGCTGTAGAAGACGATAAAACCCGGCTCACACTCTATGCGAAGCGAACCTTATTACCTTCGGTCTCTTAAGTACAAAAAACAAATAAGAACACGCTGTCCAATTCTAGGAAAGAAAGAAGAGACCAAAGGCAGTCAAAGCATAGTCTAGCTGCGAAATCAGAAGCCACCACGAAGATCTGTCTAGGATACCAGGGATGTCAATGGTTCCACCAAATTCCTATGCCACTTTGTTCGATTCAAGTACGTAAACGCTAGAAGTCCTACCTAACACGTTTACCTTAGTTGAGCTGGTAACATCACCAGAAATGAACAAGACACGCCCACTTTTTTAAAAAAAGGTTAAAATTTTCCACCACTTGGAAGCCTTACAACTTGCAAAGCTCACGTTAAACCTAAGGTCGATTTACTGCTGGGTAGCGACATTAATGCCGAAATCCTGATTGAAGATGTCAACAAGTTGAACCAGGTGTCAGGTTCCGTAGCTCGCTTAGGATGGATCCTGCTGGGTAAGGTACCCTGTGAGGTTCATAGGCCGCTACATAGCTTCCTAAGCCACATGGTTATACTTCGTCTATCCGACTCGAACAGATAACTTTTTTCAAAAATGTTCCAGAAAGTATAGCAAGCAGCTCTCTATCCGACTTATCTGAGTCACATCCTTGACAAGAGTTAAGAGTGTAAGCCCGTTTCTAATCATTTTCAAGCTGAACATGCCTATGCAGGGACCATGTCCCAGCTTCTCATAGACGTTGGTGTTGTACGTGTTTTGTTTCTCACAATAATCACTGGGATGTTCGTCAAATGTTCGCAAATAGTTTAGCCGTGAAAAAAATTATTTAACTTTTCTGCTAGGATTGAGGTTTGAACCATAAAAGCACTTGCTTAGCGTTTCGATGCAGAAACCATTGACTCAAGGAGTTTGTGTCTAGATGTTAAGATTTTGGACGTCTAGGCTTGAAGGTCTTGCTTGACGAAATGCATTCGTAATAGGCTGTGCCGAAAGGGGTTGATCCTAGGATCAACAAACTCACAGGATTGACAAATCATTAAAGAAGAAGGACTGTATGAAACGGACTCAATGAATTAAACCTTAAGTCGAGTCTTGTTAAACTGGATTGTGTCCAGTTTCCTGTCCTTGCATAGTATCTCCAAAAAAGACTTCTCTTTGACTTTTTCAAAGTAATTTCAGAACAAACATGTAAGAAAGGCTTAGTGTTCCTAAATAGGATTTCCAACCAAATATAGTGCACTGCTCGCATAAAGCCATCGTCGGATCCGTGGTTTCGTAACCTGAGTCCTTGTCAAGTATGACGACAATGCTCTGAAGATATCGTTTTGAGATAGTTTTGCTTCACGTAAGACGCAAAATCACTATCGTTTCGGCGATATCCGTTCAAATCCGTTCTCAAGTTACGCCGATGGAACAAACTACAGACGACAGGGTTCGTTGCTATCGTTTACACGACCGTTTACAGAGCCTGTTTCTGTCGAATTTGACATTATACTTGGAGAGGTTTAGCGACTCGCGTCCTTTGCCAATTCGGACGGGATATGGGTTTCCCCAAGGATGACTACGTATGGTACATTTGTTGCTAAAAATACAGGATGGATATGAGACGAGGATATTCCATCCAATTGGTGAAGGTAACATAGGAGGAATGTTAAACCTCGGAGGAAGCAATTCACTCTAAACTTTCTAAACAGCCTCTGACAGATAGAAGTGTGACCGATCCGCATTAGGAATTCTACTTAACCTCACCCTGCGCCTGTAATTTAATAAAAATTGTTGGCAGTGACGTATCGCATACTGGCACGTGTCCCGCTTTGAGTTTTTTTTTTTGTATCTACTCTTCATCGGCAACACGTTTTTGATAAAATTGTCTACAATCTTTATTCATTCACTTTACGGACTTATTTCCGGTTGTTAGACACGCATTATCAATAACTTTTGGAATTATATTCCAATCTACGTGCAGTGGCGGACCCACGGAGAAAAAAACTTTGATGCATGAACACCTTTGCGCGTAAGGCACATGACAGTTAAAAAAAAAGAAGGTATTTGGCTTTATTTTGTAATTGTTGTTGCATAGACATTGTCGTACGAACCTGAGATACTACAAATCTGCATTCTTGTGTATCTTGGCCACGATCCTTCATATTTTCGGCCATTCTTTCTGATCTAACATCGATGCCGAATCCTATTGGGCCTCATTTCCTTGCTGTTTTGACAGTGACCAGCAGAGCTCATCTATTGGATTAGCATTGCAGCCTTAGTCAATACTTCATAAACAAATGTGGCATCAAGTGTGCCCTTGCTGTGGGCTAAGACATATCTTCCAAATTCATCAGCCACTTACTAATGCTGTTGGGTGGTTTATAAAGGAGCTGATACCCCCTCGTGGTTTAATAGACAACACTGTCTCACGGAAGTAATGGTATCTCCTACTCATAAAGCGTCTTCTATATGTATCTGAATGTACCTAATGAAGGAATATACCATTGCCCCTCACATTTCTACACTTTTCTAGTCCTATGAAGCCAAAGCCCGTCTTTGGGTAGTCAGCTTAGATTCTTAGTCTTGCACTCAGCCTTAAAATATTAGCTGATGCTTGTATAAGGAAGTTAAGGACAGCTTTAAGCTTTGTGTGTAGCTCTACGTTCAAGTAGTTCTTACACGGAAATCTCCAATGTAAGCTAGGCTTTGTGGTCTGATAGATGACCCAAAATAAGGTGGAACTTGTTCGTCAACCCACTTCGTTTAGATCATCTCCCGCTGGCTTCAATGGATAGTCTTTCAACACCTTCTTGAATTACAAGCGTGACTTACAGCGAAGACAATGAAAGCGCGTCTTACATTGGTGTGAAGGTTGTTTCAGACTTTTCTTCTAAAAACAATTAAATTCATACATTCCCCAACGAAACGTGTATCTATAGCTAAATATTTCCTAAACTGGATTTTTTTTTAATGTCTTAACGTGACAGTGTCAAGCTCCAACAACTTTTACAAGAGTAACACATTTGCATTGTTTATGCAAATGAGTGCTGTATCTTACGTTGCCATAAGTGGTTTATTGGGAAAATGAATCCATTCGGTTCGATGCAGTATACATATCTCACACAGTGCAGAGCGTGTAGGTTGAACTTCTTTTATTTCTTTTAAAGGAATGTGTGTCAGTTGAAATACAATATTGAAGAATGAAGAAGTCAGGGGTTTTGTGTTGCAAGCTTGCACAAGATTCTTACAAGTATCTGTGTACATTCTTATCGTACTATGGACAAGTGGTGGAAATGTATCTAAGACAGATAAGGTTACAGTTTCATTAAATTTCCGTGTAATTCGATAGGATCGATGGTAGATTTACAGACATTTTGTACGAAACAATAAGGTAACAGTTTTGAAATCACACAATTACCCGTAGTGGGTTGCAGGAACTACAAATGAGTAACTATTGCATGTGGGTCACCACAACAGCACAGGTAGGTATGTCATACTTTGAGACAAATGTAAAATTCTGAAGAATTTCCTCATATTCTACGAATGTAGTCAAAGTCGGTGGCTTTTTACATGAAAGAGGGATTCCGACATAAAGAGACCAAATATTTCACTCATGCTGTGTCCTGTGATATTAGATTGACTGTAGTCCTGCTTCGTACGCAAACTGTGAAAGAATGTCGAGACTTCTGAAGGAACAGGTTAAGTTGACTCTGAATGACTTCCACGTTTACGTTCGAATAGATTTTGCAGAATCCTCTTAGGCGTTCTAGGTCCTCTTAGGCTGATAAGTTGACATAAATGGTACTTTATACCTGCCAGGTTGGAGAGAGTGATGGGAGTTTTCTGTGCCTCTAACTGGCCAACTTTTGAAAGTCTGAATAGAATTCATTGCGTAAGGGTAACCATCTTATGAACTATCGAAACCCATTGGTCCTTGGACTGCCAAGAAGTTTACTAAGCTAGGAAGGATCCTCAATAAAATGAGCTTCTTTAAGTAATGCAGGTCAAGTCAAGCAAGTACTCCTAATGCCTGACACTGCTCTAGATCCTCTGTCAGATATTGTTCCGTTTGATACTTCCATACTTATGGAAGGATTCGATTGAAAAAATCTGTCATCTGATGCAATTACACCTGAGCCACTTGAGCGTGAAAATCTGTAAAAATCAATGTCAGCCTTCCCAGGTCTTCGATCAGGAAGAAAGTTTGAAAATCGAATAGTTGCGTCTGAGTGCTCCCAGGGAATAGAGTTCATTATCCGTCCTTCACAATCAGTCCTTGTCACCTTGTCCATATATTGTTTGGTTTGGGAGAGTCAGCATATCCTCATCAGATAGGGCCTTGAGTGGGGCCGTTCTGTCTGATCGTGAAAGGGGCGACTGTATCAGTTTTGATTTGGGAATAGAGAGTTGTGTGTTTGTATCTAACCGCCTTTAATGCCGGACTATCGTGGACGAAGTCAGCTCAGGTGCTAGATGACACCGCTCATCCGGCTTAAGTGTCTCCTTTCTAGATCGAACGCCCTCTTTGCTTGACACCGTTCAGTCACATCATTTTCTCATGTTTTCGAGGTGTTTTGGGATCGAGCCGCTGTATGGGATTTTAACAAGCTTTAACCTTCCTTCGCTGGTATACCGCATTGGGTAGGTAACTCAAATCGGAATAATTTGGAAGGAGATTTTGGGTTTATTTTTGGGTTTGCAGCTGCCTTGGGTTGCGGTACTGAATATACATAAGTTTCTGCTAGAAAGACTGTCTAGAATTGTTCCAGATGAACGGCGTGAATGAGAGGTCACTTTCGGTGATAGGCTTCCTTCCACACTCGATTCTCCATGGATATGTGATCTATCCGTGCGCACTTTTATTCCATCCGTGTTTGAAGGTGCTTTATGAGTCTAAATGTACTTGCTTGTACTTATTTCTAGAAAGCCCGGTGTACCACTTCGCTCTGTCCATTGAAATGACCTAGAGTTTTGGAGAATTGTCCACCTCTAGTCCTGGATGGAGTAAAAGTTGAAAATTGTCTCCATTGCTGTTGTGGGGGCATTGGATTGGGATTCGGTACTTCTGGTTTGAAGCTAGTTCCTTGGATCTCTTTGTTAATCTCTTATCTTTGAAGGAAATTGACTTTCCTTGCCTGTCAAGTCTCTGAACGTCCGATGAATCAAGTACAATCCACCACTGGACCACATTCTCCGAACCACGATCCTTTTGGAACCAAAACCTGTAAATTTTTCACAAAAGATACTCTTTCCGCACAGAAGCGAACAATTAACGAACTTTATTTCGGGTAAACTCGAGATGTTCCGATTTCATGGAATTTTTTCTTGATAGTTCCCACAAGAAAACCGAAACTAGTGTCAGATACATTTCATATTCAAGTTAAAAATAATTTTGTTGTTGCCTGTGCCTGCAGGCATTTCTATACACAAATAGATCGCACACGAGTGCGAGTGTGTGTGGCTAATCCGAAAATTGATTCCGAAGAAAACATCTCGAGGCGATTTGTGTTGTGGGTTTCTCTATAAATGTTTGAATAATTAATGGCTACACATACGACCTGGAAGGTCAGACAAGATCAGGTCGAGCGTCAAATTAGAAACTAATCGTTTAGAAATTCCAACATGGTGGCTGTGGCGATAGCGGTGAAGGTGGAGGAGTATAACGAGCTGATCACCATCATCATCATCATCATCATCATCGTCAGGTTCACACCTCTTTAGAAAGGGTGAAAGTGTGAAGTCTGTTTTTTTCTTCCTCTGCATGTAATTGTTTGTAATGTTAACATTACAATTCTACGCACAATGGACGGCAAAGTCCATCAAATTATTTTCGAAAAAAAAAGATAAAATTTAATGTTTTTGGAACAAACAGCGCCGCTACACGATGATCGATGATGACAGAGGGGAAGAAAAAAAAGCAGTCAAACTCGACTCGAACAAAGGTATCCCGCAGTTGAACTTATGCTCAGAACAAAGGAAATGCATAGTCGAACAATTTCAAGTCCATAGTTGCATATTTTATAGAAACGAACAAGGCCCGCCTGGCATTCCGTGTGTGGGTGAGGACATAAAAGTTTTCTTTTCAGTTTGTTTTGGTTTTCTTCTGTGGTATCCGCGCGTTATGCACCTCGGAGATACACACATCTACACGGAGATACTGTACGCCTACGTAGTGTGCTTCCTCGTCTTCGGATTTCAGATTGACGTTTTTGGGTAATCATTAGCTATTCAGTCGCCGTTTTTCGCCGCGCTCTCTCTTGAGGTGGCACTTCATAATCTGGCAACATGGTACACACAAACGGATTGAATTTCAAAGCGACTCCAATCATAAATAAAGAGAGCCACCCGGGATTTGGAGATGTGGCCAATGCGGGTTGTTGAGAGTTGGGTTCTTTGGTTATTTATTTTCGCTAAGATACTTGTTTTTTTTTTACACAATATGAGGTGTTGGGATGTTTTTTTTTTTATTCATATGTTGGCATGCGTTCGAGGCAATTGAATGTATCTGAAACCTGCTTGGAATACAATCGAGCGGGCCATCAACTTGAATACTAAACAAGTTGAACAGTTGAATGACAATTTAAACAAATACCAACTCTTTGAGTCAGTTTCGATGAATGCTAAAAGGGACGACATTCAGTTTTTGACAGTTTTTGACATTCGAATTGTTTGTTTGTCACATGATCCCTGAGTAGCATTCGAACTTCGATGGTACAGGAGGTAGCCTCCTTAGAGGGACTTTAGCAATACCCTTACTCCTCAATGGATTGCAGACCAATCAGTCGTTTCCACTGAAAATATTGGAACGCTTAGTCAATACGGCTCACAACCTGTTTTTAACTGCCAAATTTTAATTAGTCATAGCATTGTTTACAAGTTTTCGGCTAGTTGTGGAAATTTTGAATTTTGAGAACCATTTGTCCCCTTGCCTCAGCGAATTATAGAAGAGTTTTCAGTAAGGACATGACAATTTTGTATTGGAGTGCAAACACACTAACGGGGTGGACCTGGGCCTCAACCAACAAGCCTCTCCAGTTAGCGCGGTCTTTGGCTAACTGCCTCCAGTTACGCACTCCAAGTTGGTTGAGGTTCTCTTTCACTTGTGCACGCCACCTAAGGCGAGGTCTCCTCTACTCCGTTGTCCCTCCGGGATGGATTCGAAGACTCTTCGGGCCGGAGCGTTGATGTTCATCTTCTCTACATGTCCTAGCCATCTTAGACGGCTAATGCGCATTTCTCTGACTAGGTCGATGTCGGTGTATAGCTCTAATAGTTCGTCGTTGAATCTACTCCTCCAAAGCCCGTTAACGCAAACGGGACCGAAAATTAGACGAAGAATCTTTTTCTCGAAGCGACTGAGGATCTCTTCATCCGCTTTAGATAGAGTCCATGCTTCAGCGCCGTAAAGTAGGACTGGGATGATCAGGGTCTTATAGAGAGTCTCCTTGGTTCTGCGGGATAGGGCTTTGCTACTCAATTGCCTTCTGTGTAGACCAAAGATTGGTAAGAGTTATTCTTCGTCTTATTTCTTCTGAGGTGTTATTTTCAGAGGTTATAGCAGAGCCGAGGTAGACGAAGTCCCTTACTACCCTAAAGTTGTAGCTGTCAATTGTGACGTTCTGTTCAATTCGTCGATGTTGTGTGTCCCTTCTCGTTGACAGCATATACTTTGTTTTGTCCTCGTCTATCGCTAAACCCATTTTGGCAGCTTCCGCTTCAATGCTAGTGAACGCTCCAGTGACAGCCTGCTGGGTTCTAGTAGTTGCACGGACTTTTGAAAGATTGTGCCTCCGGTGTTGGCTTGTGAGTTTCGCACAATTCTTTCAAGCACAATGTTGAAAAATTCACATGACAGCTCGTCACCTTTTTTGACATCAAAGGCCTCGGTGAGATCGTTACCGATCTTGACGGAGCAGCGAGCATTCTCCATCGTCATCCTGCACAAGCAAACGAGGTTGGCAGGGATGCCAAATCTAGACATGGCTCTGTATAGCTCGTCTCTATAAATGCTTTTGATCGTTTGTGGACTTACCGGGTCTAAAACCGCACTGATAGGGGCCAATCAGCTCGTTGACAAATGGTTTCAGACGTTCACACAAAACGGCCGACAGGATCTTGTATGCGATGTTAAGGAGACTAATGCCTCTATAGTAGGGTCTCCTTTTTTGTGGATCGGGCAAACGATGCTGAGGTTCCATTCATTAGGCATACTTTCCTCCAACCAGATCTTGGAAATGAGTTGGTGTATGCTCTCTACCAAGGCCGTCCGGTCCAGCAGCCTTTTTGGACTTGAGTTTGGATATTGCTATCCTCACTTCACTCTGGTCGGGTGGACGGGAGTCTTGACTTTCATCGTCCAACTTGAATGGTTCGTTCTGCCTGATGGCGTAATTTGGGTCGTCGTCGCCGTTTGACAGTCTGCAGAACTGGTTTTTCCATGTCCTCAGCACCGAATGCAAACACACACTCGAACTTTTTTTGTGATCTCCACTGTTCGTTCGTAATAACCGTCCTTCCAGATAGGCTGTGGGGGCTATAGTGGACAAATTCGAGGCTCTATATTCACTATTGAATAGTTCTGAGCCAGTGATACAACGCACCGGTATCCCAGTCGTAAGTGCTTCAGTTCAAAATGAACCAAATCAGTTGACTCCAAGCTTCCCACTTCACAGGAATTGGGAATATCTCAGTCCACATCGTGGCGAATTTCGTGTACAGATCTTGGCCTACACTCCAACAATATCCAATTAACTCAGAAACTGAAACCTCTTGATCGTTTGAAGCACTGAAACTTCTCCGATAGCGCTCTGCAAAAGTTTGAAGAAGATCCTCAATTCGATGAAAGTGGTCGCCATGTTAAGATCAATGGAGTTCGCTATCATCCAATGTTGAACGGTAATTTTTGGCCAGAATCAGATGGACTTGACATCAGTAATATGTGATTCTAACAACATGGTGCCACTGGTCAAATAATTGTTCTATTGAAGAGGACGTTCGGTAATCGTGGAACCTCGAGAAATAGTCCGGTCCCATCCACCTTTCCAATGTGATTTTAAGCCGTCAAGTCGTTGGTTTATGCCAACAAGCCAACATCTTTAGAGGAGAGCTCGGGAACAATGTCGAATCCGAAAATGACAACGTTCCAGGCGATATGTGTGGAAGAGTAGTGGAAAATTGGCTCCAAAGCATCCATCGTTGGAAACATACTCTCGGTGGTCATAGCCCTACGAGATGATATTCCTTACTCCTTTGTAAATGTGTACTATGCCTGGAATAAATCTCATCCCGATGTCTGTACTGTTCGGTGTTTTATTCGAATACAAAATTGTTATGTCATTATTGAAAAACCCTTTATAGTCGCTACATTCCCCACGAAGACTCAGTCTTTGATACTTAATTGAGTTCAACAGGACACTTAGAACCTCCTTAGACTGTTACCCTACTCAGTTCAAAACCTTTCTTTTATCCACCCTAAGCATCTGAGTACAAACAGTGGCTTCATGTCGTGTCAGCATCTGAGAAGTTTCTAAGCCACAGTACCTTGAAAATGTATTAGAATGAGCCACAAAGTTTTGCCAAAAAAGGGACTATCTGTCGTAAGATGCAAGATCTCATAAGAAACTAAGGATAGACCAGGGTCACTCTGTGTAGGCTCGACCATCAACAGCAAGCTTTTATCACACAATCCTGTTTGGCTTCTGTGCATCAGGGTTGATCAGTAGTTCCTAAGTCGAATTTATAACCCTACGTGCTGTAGGACCCTAATTTCAGCAACATACCGAAAGCCCACCTTCAAACTTCAAGCTTCAAAGCTATTTAAACTACAATAGTCGTTGGGCCTAGCTTCTCACAACCATTCGTGTTGTGCGTGTTATATTCTTTACACGAATGGAAGGGGCCTACTGTTTAATGCCGTATCCGAGGGGCAGTTTGTTATTTGAGACGCTTTCTCAGGACAGTTGTACTCTCGGATGTTTGTCAGACGCTCGCGAGAGGTGGGGCCGTGAAAAACTTTTTAGGTGTTTCCCGACTGGGATTCGAACCTCGAACGCCTTGCTCCATAGTCCAACGCACTTACCACTGAGCCACGGCGCCCACCAAAGCCATTTATGTCAAGATTTAATCCAGAAGCTGCATGTCTTCCTCGTAGACATCAATCTAAAGCCCCTTCCGTCATAGGAATAGAAAAATACACCCAAAAACGGTTTACTTAGTATCTAGAGACGAAAATTCAAAACACGTATCTGTCATGTTTCTTTTTACATTACACACTGTATGTATGTATGTATGTAAGAGAGAAAAAAAAAACTCCTTTGAATTAGTTTACATAATAAAAGGTTTTGCATCATAACATTGTCTGTTTGGAGGAAGCGTTAGCATCTGACATCCAAACTGACAAACACTCAGAGTCGGTCATCATCTGGTTGCTACTCTTTTTAATATTTGAACTGTTTCTTACTCCCTTCTATATACAAACGTATGTATGTATGTATAATATCATCCCTTGCAACAAATATGAGAAAAATTATGACGACAGCAGAAGACACAACTAAGGACGTTTACTCGTACTCGTATCTAGGAATTCTTTAGAAATTTCATAAAAGAACGTTTACCCTCTTCCTTCTCGTCTATCACATACATATGTACATACATATGTATATAAGTGCACGATGTGAATATTGAGCATATAGTACATTACATACTGTATAACAACTAACCAGTACATCACGAATTCTATCCACATTTCGATATACGATTTCTTGTTCCACACCTCATTGTTAGTGCCTCGGACTTGGACGACACGACGAAGACCGCACCCACTGTAGCATAAATGTGTATCAACAACTTGCGCGCCCGTCTACGATATTTGTACAACTTGTTATAGTTTCCGCTTCCTCTCTTTTGCTGACAGTTAGAACTTGACGTAAATTATATTTTATTACGATGTTCCTCCTAATGTGTGTCAACACATTTTGGTGTAAGGTAAAGAAAGCCATAAAACGTGCCTTCAAAGCAAGAATGGTTATGGATTTAAATCGGGCTACCTACCTACCTATGTACCTACCTACCTATCATAGGCAGCGTATAGAAGTTGTCTGTTAGGAAACATGTTCACGTAACTTTTAATGAATCAATTAATTTTTGGAAATTTGACGCCCAAAAAACCGTCTCAATAGCGATACCAATTATAATACACGAGTATGTATTAGGCGAAGACGATTCATGTAATCAGGGAACGCGTAAGACTTTGGTTTTTGTTGGCAACTGATGTGAATCCTTTTCGAGTTGTTATGGGGCTATTACGTAAGCCATCTGTCACATGTACGAGTAGATATTATGTAAACCATAACCTTCCGAAAAACCGAATGCCCGAAATAGCTTGAAGGATTCTCTTACATATTCCCCTTATCTTGAGAACGAAAATACTGCTTAGAGGATCTCAAACTTTCTGACAGTTTAAGTTATAATCCATATGTCAGGGAACTTCAAATACTTATATGGATTGATGCGGTTGATCGAGCGTTTTTTTGACAGGTGTTTGTACGGCCATATTTGAATAGATTTTACTGTCATTTTTGACAGATGTATCTAGTAGGACTTGAGCCTTCATTTCTTGATGACATTTCGTTTGTCGGATGCACTCTTCTATGGCAACTCATAGTCGCATATGGCAGTCGCATAGATTTTGACAAGCATTCTGTCCAGTTCTCCAGTTCCTGTTCAGTTTAAAACAACTGTAGACTGTGCTCTATTGTCATATCTATTTATATCGGGTTCGATTTGTTGACATTGGTGGATTGGCTAAGATGAGAGAATACCTCCTTCACCACACTTAGGTCAGTCTAGACCCATTGTGTTGCCCTTAGCTTATGGAGCATTAGCTAACCAATTTTGACTAAACATGACTTGCGTGCTTCTTATTGCATCTGGTATAGTTTGTTACACAATTCTTCGATGTCCTGGAAAAGTATCATCCTATGAATCTCTTTCTTAGTTGCCAGAGGTTGTTGGTAGGATTTTCTTCGACATCCTCATCACCGCTTCCTCCACAGAAATTTTCATTGGTTAGTCGTAGTTTGTAGTTCGTAGTGGGCGCCGTGGCTCAGTGGTTAGTGCGTTGGACTATGGAGCAAGGCGTTCGAGGTTCGAATCCCAGTCGGGATGGCTGCCAATTCTTGTTGTTCTCATTGCACTGGTAGCATCAATGCACGCTAGCCTCTGTGATAGCTTTAAGATTGGTGGTCTTGCTGGGGGCCACCTTATGTACAAGATTTCCATGAATAAGTAAAGTCCTTAGACCAGCTTTGTACATCCACAGGATGAGTTTATGCCTTAGCCCCACGCTTTTTCTGAAAATTCTGCAAGCCGTTAGTGGGATTTTCATACAGCTAGACACCCAGCATAAGATCATCACATTGGCTCCAGATATCTCATCACTGGGTGGTCTAGTGTTAACGTTTGCCTGACTGTCCTTCAGCTTTTGGAAGGTAAGTGGGTAGGTAGACCGGTGTGACCGCATGTGGAGCCAACACTCGGACCATGAGTGGACTCATTGTCAGCCTCAGTCTTGGGTTTACATGAAATCAAAGACAAAAGCTAGGTTTTAGCTTTAGGATAGTTACACGGCCTCCTGAACCACCCCGAGGTCCTAACAGCTCACGTATTCCTAGTTCTGCATAGGCTTCGTCATTGGCTGCCTCGGCGGAGATCATCAGTTTCAAATTGCATTCATGTAAGGAACACCGCCTTGAGGTTGTGACCGGCAATAGTCCCTGCGAAGACTGCTAAGTTATGTCTATAAAGCCCCAGGATCTGGTTAGTTTTGTGGAGTAGTTTCCTGGAGACACGACAAGATGGGAGTGCGCTCCGTCTCTCATTTGCTTTTAGACTACATCCTCTGAAAGTATTGTATACTTCTGCATGTTACATTTATCTTTGGCGTCTGAATTCCTAGGACTCGTTGCTATGTCAGTGAGATTTATGTTCACATGTCAAACATTTAGGAGAGATAGCCGCTTAGAAGCTAAGCCTATTCTGTCTTTTGTCGACAGGGGAAGGTGACGAAACTATCCTACATTTCATTCGAGCTTGTCCAACTCATGTCAGCCACCCTTTTCTGTCCAAAAGAGTATCGATGACATTACTTAATCCTAAGGTATCCTTCGTTTACACATGGCAACTCTAACCCAACGTAAAAGAATAGGTGACAGCACTGCTCCCTGAGGAATGCCTCTATTGGGCGATCTACTGGTGTTTATTGCATCGATTTCTGCGTTGATCCTTCTGCTGCTGATGACTGAGTGAATTTAGCTGTTGAGAATGTTACAGTTCAAGTTACAGTTTGACAAATTGTCAAGTGTTTATCTTATGTCAGGCAAAACCTTGTGGAAATATTTGGAAAACAGACTCACGTCATCTGCTCCCTCCAAGGTATACATATAGTATCTGCAATCAGGCGTAACTACGGCATCGATGTTTTTACGACGGGGGAGCTAGATAGATGCAGCAAACCTACCATAAAAACGTCAAATTTGAAGGACACAATGACTGACGTGCCACAAGGTTCCACTGACGGTCGCGTACTTGTTCAATCTTTTCAAAAACGTTGCCTACTCTACCTCCAATTATTTGTATTTCTCTGCACAGCCTTATCAATGGCAATTCACAATTGAGTGCGAGTAGCCCAATGAAACGGGTCTACAATAAATCTATTGTCCTTCCCCCACTCCTGCCACCGTCAAATCATTATTTTCCAATCATTATATTTTATTCAAAAGTAATCTGTTTTCAATAGCCATTACTCGAAATGAATTCAAGTAGTTTTTGGCAAAAAGGAAAAAAACCCCACCGTATGCGCCCATGGCACGGCAGCGGCGGACTAAAAGAATCAATTTAAGTCCCTTCCGTGCACCGAAATTGATGACATAAATGATTGAAAAGAAGACAGCAGCGGTGGCGATGATGAAGATTATGGCAAGGAACTCGGTATTTTCTTTTCACCCTCTAACAACACGCAGCAACAAAATTTGCTAGTCCATCATACAGGATGTCAACAAGGGCGGGTCATGATATTTTTGATTAATGACTTTCCGCCAACGGTTTGACATTCTTTATTTTTTTTTTTTTTTTTTTGTTTTTGTCCTGAAAGTTTGGAAAAGTGTTGTGCGCCTTTCCTAGACCTCCGTCGTTGTAGCGCGCGTGGTCGGCAAGGAGGCGGGCGGTATATTTCGAAGAAATTACTTTAATGAATTTTCATACCCTCTTAACCAGGACGAATTTCCTTTTTGCGACAACCGAAACTAATGGAAATATTCATGGTAACATTGTTGCGTAAAGCGGCACACGCGTACTAGAGCCGTGCGTACGAGGGGACGACACGTAATCCCAATCGAGATCCGGGCTCCTGTGTAAGTGGAATTTCGCAAATGAAAATGAGAACTAAGGATTAATTAGGATTATTGTTTGAGAAAAAATTATTTACGCTACGCACTGTGCTATGCCCTCTGTGTGTGCATCTTTGATGTGTAAAATGGTTTTTTTTTTGGAAGGACATTATGCCTGTCGTCCAATGGGGCTTATGGCGTAGTTTATTATTTAAGTCCTGGCCGCCTCCTGTCGCTCATTTGGGCTGCGATTCTTGCAGTTAATTTTTATTTCTTTCCTTTGTTTGTGGCAACAATTTAATCTTTATGACGAACACCTGAGGTCGGTTGTCCTGCGGCCGAACAAATGCGATAGAGGCACGCGAATGTGTAATATATTTGGTGGTTGGTCCTCCCACCTACCTTCATATGTACATGCTCCAGAGTGACTTCGTTGCCTTGGGAGTGTAAGTAAATGCTTTCGCTTTTCGTTTTATGTAAACAGCAATTAGTGTTAGTGGATAGAGTGGTCCTTGCTCTGTGCGAGGACTTACCAAATTATGGAAACGAAAATGAAGAAGAAGAAATATCCTCGACAGGATATTTATGCCTTTTGATGCCTGATGTTGGGAAAAGTTATTTATAAATCGGCTTTGTCACTGCTCGGCTAGGTAATTGATTTTTGGATCAATGCGCAAGTATTGTGGTTGACCATAACCACATCTTCGTGTATCCCTGTGAAAGGGAGCATCATCCGACTAAACTTGGCTATTCTGTGTCGCATGGAATTGATTCGGGATAAAATATGAAGACTGCTACTCAATTACCTTCTTAGCCCCAAGGGGGGCGAAACGGTTGGTAAGGGTGATTCTATATCCGAACTGTTATCATGAACAGAGTTTACTGCCATTGAATGCTCGCCTCGAATTCAAGGCTTTTGGGCAGAGGCATCGGTGTTGTAATTCAATGCTTTCTCGTCGGAGTTGTTAGTGGTATCCGGCTTTGTTGGGGAGAATCATCTGTGTTAGCTTGGCTTTCAGAGGGAACAACTGACGGATTTGTACTACGCTGTATTATGTCCGATATAGCATTACCAGCAGCAGGGAAGTTATTCGTTTTATGAACAGGATAAGTGTTTTTTAAGGATGGAACGTCGTCAGTTGGAAGCGATAGATACATCGAAGGAAAAACTGGTCTCTCTCTTTACAATATGTAGCTTCGAAGTGGATAAGTCTTCCGAAGCCACGCAAGAACTAATGACTGAGTGTTGAAAACGGACAGACGGATGGCTTCAATCAAAAGGCACTGGTATCGTGTCCGACTTATTAGCAACTTAGGCCCGAAGCTGCTCTTCATTCGTATTGCTTCTTGCTCCTGGACTATTCTCTCATAAAACTGTTGATTTGAAGTATGATTTGGCCAGAATGTTGGCAAAATGTTTCTTCTTGAACGGCAAGGACGCGAGTCCTTACTAAAAAAGAACAGTGACTTCTTAGAGTTTATGTTTCTCCGAAGACATATGTAGAAGTTATGTACTCTCTCGACATGTTGTCCTGTCACGGAAGACTACGAAGTTGTCTAAGTCCTCACAGCTGTCAGAATTGCCTCTGTCACCAAACCAGGGTTGTAAGTCTCCATTGAAATCCTTCAACAGATGGTTTTGTAGGACACGATTTATCGAAACTTAGTGGTGATAGTATCCAGCGTTGCCGAATCCCGCTTCGAATTTCTAATTGTTGGTTCTGGCTTAGACTTAGATTGCCTTGGTAGTAGGATCTGCTTCAAATCTAATTTTGTTTGTAAGCCGCTTTCGATCTAGGTTCTGTACTCTGACACAATACTACAGATAGTCTCTTCAATTTTTATAGATCCTTAAGACTATAAACCAGATTTGGAAAGGAATGCTACTCCTTTGTCCTGAGATAGTAACATCTCCCAAAGACTGTAGTGAGAGTGTTTTTCGGAGTACATTCTGCGAGTCCTATCTACGTGAGGTACTGCATTCGTGACTGGTGACTTATTGTGATGATCGTTGTGGTAGGTACTTGGTGGAAAGGGTTTGCTTTCTGCCTTCTAATGGACATAGTTTGGAACCACCAGCTGAAACAATATGTCTGTGATATCAAAAGTTTTGGGATCTCTCGAATTGTTGACCAGCAATGCGTACTTGGTTCTTAGTCGTGTTATTCTGGCTCAAGAAATGTTTCTTCCTATCAAACCAGTGTTCATTTGAGATTATTACGAGTATTTTCAGTCTATAAAAAGAAGTGGAGATATAATACATCCCTGTGGGACCCCACTTTATACTTTAAACTCCCGTGTGCCATAAGGCATGTTTTTGAAATCTATACCCACAAGCCATCTTCATTAGAATTCAAAAAACGACTTGTAGACTTGATGCTAATCTAGATGCTGTGCTAGATCATTCGTTTTTTTGATACTTATATCATGGGTTGTACTGTATCAAAGCAATCTGTCGTCTAAGATGAGACAGCTTGTTGTATTATCTCCATTGGACTGCTGGAGCTTGACAACATTATACTCAATACTCGTGAGGCTAGCACATAGTCTAGGGAAGAAGTGGATATACCCGGGATGTCTACATCTGTTACGATAGTTCGAGAATTTAGTCCCAGGACTGAACTCTCACTCTTGTCTGGACCCAGGTCACATAGAAATCGACGATTATATTGGCAGACAAGGCTCAGAGCACACTCGTGGGCCTTTCCACGTCCTTAAAAAAAATGGTGTTTCCTATGAACACGCTTGTGTAAGGCGGATCCTCGGTGTCCCTCCAACTGTTCCTAAGCATCTCAATATTTTGGAAAAGTTCCTTTTGTTAGAGGCATGTTGCAGATCTATAGAGCCGATTGGTCAGTGGTAATACTGTCAGGTTTTCATCACAGCAGAGCCTCCTCAGTCCGAGTACGCTCCTCTATGTGGGCCTATAAAGGGTTTCGCTACTTATTGTTTTGCTAGATCCTGTGCGTTACCTTCTCCTCACATATGGTCTGGTACAACTCTGTAACCTCTGCCCAGTTCGTTCAGTTTCAGTAAACAGTGAGAGCTGTAGTAGCTTGCTGATTGCCTGACATTATTGCTATGCCGAGTTACTATATTTTCATTTGAACGCATCTGCCTATAGCTTGGAGGGTTGTGATACATTCGCCCATACCAGTAGATACAAAGTATTTTGTCCTTGTCCCTGTGTACCATTTAATGGTGCAGCTGCTCAGTCCATAAGTTGTGGATAGATCGGTCGAGTCTTAAATTTCTTAATGGTGTCATCTCTGGGGATTGGTAGGAGTGGACTTTTTTTTTATCTTTTTTAATCTTTGTTCCAGATCCCTCTTTTATTTCAATTCCAGAAAAGCCCTGGGTCTGATATAGAAAGTGCCTTCCGCATTGTAGCGGACTAGACAGATCCGTTTCGTTCCCACAATAGCTCCATAGGTGATCCTCGGTCTCATAATTGCTTTACACATACATTTTCATATATACCCAGGACTTGCCCGCTACGGTCCTACATATCATAAGAGCACGGCTAGCCTTAGTGCAGGTCTCATCCGTATATCAAGGTGTAGTCTCAGAGATGTCAGTAACGTGCTTAAGAGACCTGTAGCTCTGTGACGGGACAGGGTAGTTTTCTTTACCAAACTCTCACTTTGTCTACTCGCTGATGGTTCCAATCTTTCCCTAGTCAGTCGGTTTGAGACTATGTCATGGTAAACTTCTTGGCTTTTGATGCTCTCTTTTCACTTCTCACTGTTACTTGTCTCTCCTATATGCAATCAGTCGCTAATAGTTCAATCCGATCAATCTGTTTCAGTCTGTAAAAATCTTTGTAACCCTTTCGAATACGGGCTTGATCGGGAGCTAGTACAGGAGCCTTCTTAGACCGGAAAAGTAGTGAAAATGTACCTGTTGGTCGACTGAATCTCGTTCCTCAGTCTGGACCGTAGTTTTCCACCTGGAAATGGGGTCCAGCTTATCGTGATCACTGTCTCCTTGTGAGGGGTGTAAGGTGCTTTAAGGTATCTCCTTTCAAAGGATATGATTCCCAGAGTATATCCTGTGGCACAGGGTACACAAACTTCCATATCCTCCTCTACTTACCACCAATAGCGTGTACAGTACACTGCACCCCCATTGACGGGGAAGCAAAATATTGTTTCATCGACAAAGTGACTCCGCGTATTATGTCAAAACTTTGTATCTCGATACAGGATACACGTACAAGACAAGACTTTGTTGGCTGCGTGGCGGCGGCGGGTGGAGGACTCACAAGGACTTGAATTAATTATTTTATTTATTGTTTTTCGCTTTTGTTTTTATTTGGCTAATGTAATGTTGTTAAGCACTTTGCTGAAAGACCGTCCTCGGGGTATATTTTTCATTTTAAATTTTTCGAAAGCTGAAAACATTGCGTCGGCACAGGTACACCCTCTGCTATTGGTTTCGGTTTTTTTTTCCAAATAAAAACACAGAACCCACTCAAAATTTAATGATGGAAAGTTTATTTTCTAAGGTTTATCTCAATCTTTGCTTGCAGGTATTTTCGGGATTCATCTAAACGAGAACAGATACAGATAGATACGCAGAGTGAGGAAGTACGTACACCACATCCCGGCAGTGTTGTGCTGGGGGTAGAAGGAAGCTACGAGTACATATTATTTCGTTAAGCTAAAAAGGTAAGTTTGTGTCCTGAAGGATGCTCACGTTAAGCTTTGAATAGTATCATTATTGGAATTATGCATGCATTAAGATAGGGATGAATGGGGCGGGGACGGGGGAGAGTGAGAGTCAGAGAGTCTACGCTGTGTTATGGTTGCGTGAGATACTGTCCAGGTGGTGGCTGTAAGGCACATTGCCTTGGCGATTGTGTACTTTGGCAGTCGATGTTGTTGTGGTGATCCTTTTTTTCTCTCTGTTTTATCAGAAAATAACATTTTGCAGCTTTAGGGTAATAATTGTAAGGGAGATGTCATTTTGGTTAACATCTCATTTCGGGGAAAAGTTCACAGGCAGCTACAGTATCTTTGCGATAAGTCGGTAACTATGGGACCTCTGTGATTGTGGGTGATGGTACCTTTGTGTATATATAGTGAATGGGGCTATCTTTTGGATGAAAATCTATGAATTTCAGCTTTGTTTTTGACTGTAGGTTTGTTTTGAAACCATTTGGGGTGTGCCTTGTCCCTAGGTAGCTAAAAATTTGCGATAACTTAGACTGAAGCTTGTGGTAGGTACTCATTCAGAGGGAAACCGAGCGAAATGTGTGCAAAGTTTGGGAGGATTTAACCCTACGGGAGTATAACTAAGTATCAAGGCTTGAGCCTGTCTTGGACTATCTTGCAGCCCTCAATCTTTTGATTGTGAATCTGTCTAACAGGTCAGTTCTGTACAGGCATTCTCTGGCCTATTTGTAATGTGTTGCACTGCTAGTCGAAGCTCTACAAATGGTGAACCTGAACTGCATTGCTTAAGTCTTATTCTAATTTTGTACTCCCATTGTGCGAGAGGATTGTTACAAAGCCATTGTCCCGAATCCTTTGTGTGAATATAATGGAACGTAAGCCGATTAAATGTGTGAACCCGACTACAAGGAATACCTGACAAACATCCCAGCCTAGGACGAGTTATTTAAAGAATCTGAACTGGTTGTGGATACATTTTTAGCAGACTAGACTTTTGTTAGATAGAGGGGCTGTCCTTCAGAGTCATTGGGACTCAGTTAGATCAGAGGGGATTCATTGTGTTGCAAATGGATTTTGATTTTTGAATTTTTTTTCGAATTTTATTTGTCTTTGAGAAAATATCCAAGAATTCGTTGGAGAATTATTCTCAGATTAGGATGATGGTGAGTAGTTGGAAAGGACTTGAAAGTGTGGGCAGCGACGCACGAAGGAGTAAAGGCTAACGCTTTTAATCGAAGTGAAGTGTAAACTACCTAGTGTCCTAGTTCTTGAAGGTAGGGTACTCCGATGTTTGGGATAATTTGGACAAAAGAAACACTCCTACAAGGGGCTTTATATTGCTTATAATGTTTGCCTCAGGGGAGTTGAGCCTACAACGTTGACACAACGCCCCCAGATGTCCACAGATGCTCCTGGATACTTGAGGACTGGTGCTGGAAATATATAAGGTCTCCAGGGAGAGTTTTCTGAACTCTACTCATTCTCTGGCAAAAGCACTTAGCACTCAACATACATAGTGTGGGGTCCCTATCGTATTTCTATGTATCTTTTGTCTGAGTTCTTCTTGGTACTCGTAGTATCTGTAGACACATGCATGTACATAAGTCTTCTACTGTCCTTCGATCAGTGGTTAGAGATGCTATCCTGGTTTGCATATGAAATAAGTATCATCAAAGTTTGGTCGAGGTCAGATATCAAACCATTCTAAATCTTAGTTGAGTGTGACAAGAAGCACAGAAGTGGGCTTCTTTACATTGTCACAGGATGTTCATCAGATTTTCATTTAATGATAAATTTGGCAATTTTAAGAGCCCCTCAGGTCCGACATAGATGTATAAAAAAGTCCTCCAACGTCAAGTCGTCCCTTGGATACAATGCGAAGAAAAACTCCGAAGCCGAGCACACTTTCTCTGTGTAGTTCTTCAATGAACCTTCGTTGTAACATATCATTAAGTGAGGAAATAGAATTGGGCAAAGTGTCGAACCCTGAGGTACCCCCTGCATTAACAGGCTAAAAAGCCTACGTTTTGTCGAATGTTTGATGTAAGGACTGGTACTGTATGTTGAGAAATTAGACGGCATTGTGGGGTATGTAACAAAATTTGTAGAACTTACTAGAAGTAAACGAAGTACTTTATGGGTATATTCGACCTCGGTACAGGCATTCAGATCTGCACACTCAAAGTTCCCTCGCTTCACAGAGATGATGGACTAGAATTACACAGCTTTTCCAAGTCCGACATCTGTCAATTCTATATCAGATGATGGTGATCCTGTGGTAGGACACACTTATGTCCATAGCTGGTGTAATGCTGATTTATAAGAAAGGTTTAGTTAAGGGCACCTTGGACCTTAGAATCCTCGCTGGCAAAGAGAGTACTGTCATACGAGAATTATTAAATTGGGTTGCGAATGAAATAGAAAGTATTGAACGAATATTGGAAACAGAGTCGGTGAAAGAACTGCACCCTGAGGTACACTAGCAATAGTTGAGAATCGACTAAGTAGAGAAGATCTAAGCTGATGAAACTTGATCAATATCGAGGGAAGTTTTTGCCAGAAATCACTCTGACGATCATCACGGAGCTCACTACATTCGAGAAATATCTTATAAGGTTGAGTTTACAATACTTTCCGAGACACTGCTGGTAGGGCTAGGTGTCTCTGGTTAGTAGGTTTGATTTTATCGCAGGATTGGGTGGAGATTCACAAGTACGACATAGAAAAACGGTAGACAAAGAAAGGAACACCATCTGCATCTGTTGATTAAATAGTTCCTTGCAATGGTTTACTTAGTAAATCGGAACTTGGAGGGCGGCAGTGATGGAAGGAATCAGAACCAAACCAAAAAGATCCAACTTCTAGATCCCAGGCAGTGACAAATGTCTTTAAGTCTCAGACGTATGTCTTCCGCCGTGGGCCGTTGTGCCCCTCGAAAGGGTGTTACTATCCTTTAACATAATTCTGTCGGTTATACTCTTCTCAAAACCTTGTTCTTATCATCACAGAAATGTCTAGAGAAGACCATCTGCAGCTGTTAGCCTCTCTACGGGCCTTAATCCCTGGTTCTAGCTTCAGTGCGTAGACTGAAATGAACACTGAGTTGTTTACCTGTTCTGATGTAGATTTCAAACGTCTTCTAGCCAGTTCGTCGGTCTTCTCATTACCTGATACATTTTCGTGTCTAGGCATCCAGCAGAGGAGAACCTTGTGCTGTCTTCCAAGTTCACGACAGCACTTCACAAGCTTGGATTTCATTTTAGTAGCAGTGATCATTCTTACTGACAGCTGCCTGGCTGTCAATGGAAAAAGTTATACCTTCTTGCGGTCTTCTTGTCTTCAAGGCAGTCTTACGGGCAGCTATTGTCACTGGTAGGACCTTTGCTGTGGTTGGGAAAGCGGAATGATTTATGATTTAGATATGCCCTGCGGTTCAGAAATACTTATGCCTTCAGACAGATACCTTCTAGTATAGTCTCCAACAATTTAGATGTCAAAAATTGGTGCATGGTAGGCCTTTAAGGCGTTTCAAGTTCAAGGCTCTAAGAACAATCCAATCTCTGTTGCCTCCTTCAATATGGCTAAGTCTACACAGGACACATACCTACAACAGAATGCACCATTTCATGTCGGTAATTCGATTGTAATTCCATTATTCATGGACGTAGTTGGAGCGGATTAGTTCCATTGCGCTGCGCTTTAAGTACGTACTTCTCTTTTCATGGAACACCCCTAGTATCGAAGGTGTGGAATGCAAGTGTTATGGTTTTATGGCATTTAAAAGCTCACACCTATAAAACCTTAACGTCTTTTGTGTTTTAGAAAAATTGGCTGCTCGTAGAAAGGTTATAAAAAGGAAAAGAATCTCCGCAATTGAATGTTTTTGACTTTACCTTCGCAAATTAATTCGACTGAAGTGCCCACTAAGGACGTAAACACATTAGTCTCTCATTTGTAATGAACTCTCCGGTTAATTTCCGCAACATGTGCTTGAAATTGATTCACAGCACTGAAACAAAAGTAGACCTTTCCATATGTTATACGTAAACACTTCAAGGTGCTCGTTAATTTCCCACCGAAATGGTCTTTAGATGGAAAAACAAAAACAAAAAAAAAAAAAAGGAAACAAAAAAAGAAGTGTAACCATCCTTCTGGTGGCTCATCCTGTCGCCTGCAGCAGTATAGCATACGTATACTCGTAGCTTCACACAGTTTCTATTGTTATTCCGTGTTTTTAGTCTCGGATACCTTTAATGTGTGTCCCTAATCTTGGTTTTGTTTTTGTTGTTTCTGCACACATACGTGTGTTTTTTTTATTCTCCTGGCCTCCCTACTCGATAATGTAGGGTTGTCAGTGGGAGATCATCCCTCCGAACTTCGTCGTCATCGTCGTTTGCTGGCAAGGAACTCGTTTCGTTGCCATCATAAAATTACATGTAATTGTATGTGGGTAAATATTACAACAATAAAAACAAAAAAATAAAAAAGAATGGAAAAAAAAAAAAAGAATCCTCACAAACGGAAAGGATGCCGACAAACCGAGGAGGTCGTCCTCTTTGTTTTGCTTTCCTGTCTTTTTGTGTTTGTTTTGCCGACTATTGCCACAGGTACCTACACACAACCTCTGGAGTTTATACCTACCTACCTACCTACCTACCTACCTACCTGTAAAAAAAAGGCATTTGTTTTTATAGATATTTTTATAAGCCATTATCGGAATTTTTTCGCATTGCAATGTGTTTACGATTCACATTCTTATTGAAGTTTATCTAAGACAGCAGCTTGTACTGTTCACAGACTTAAATTATTATAAAAACGTTGATACATACCCTCACCTCTACATATACATATGTAGATACAGTATCTGTATCTGTGCGAGGTGGAAGAAAGCTTAGGCATGGGGTGTGTAACTGAACCATCACCTAGGGGATTTCTGTTCTCGATTAAGCTTTCTTTTTGAAGGGAACAGCGGAGCAACAGCTTCCTCCACACGGAGTAATAAATTATGCAAAAAAAAAAACAGGAAACAAAATCCCAGGAAAAAAGCTGTTCGTTACCCTATTTGCAAGGACCTGCGAGATCCCAAGATTTCACATGTCTGCCCCGCTATCTGCTACAATGTTGTTTCGTACTAAATAGATACAAATGTATACAATCGTACGCATGTTGCTAATGTATTTATGCGTTCAAGTTATATTATGAATTTTAATAATTTAAATGGGGTAATAAATAAAATTCTGATGATATGAGAGGACGGAGTTGGAACAGCGCGCCGGTTATAAATTTGAAGGCAAACGCGACATTTATTCTAAGAAAACAATGCGGCAAATATTGGAGCTTAATTGAGTTCAATCTGAAGGGAACATCATTTTTTATTCTTGAAAAAAAACACACATTTTCCAGGAAAACTTCAAATAGAGGCTATGACACGATGAAGTACTCTAAAGGAGGTGTATCTCTTGGGCGTTTCAGCTAAGTATGGGCTATTGAACTTCTACAAAGCAGAACCGAAGAAGCTGAGCTATCTTTTTAGAGCTCATAGATACCTCATATTAATGGGGCGTGTTCTTCTATACAAAGTCCAAGCTATACTAGGGTGTTGGAGTTCGAGCCATTTTCTAGAAGGCATACATAAAGGCCAGTTTTTCGGTTAACAAAGCAATTAATTTCAATACTCAAAGGCCTAGTTTCAGGCTTGAATTTGTCCTTGGAAATGGGATCTTAAAAGTTGTGTTGTGTCGAGTTCCATCGAGAACTAAAATGAACATTTTGAAGATGCTGCTTACCATATCCATTACAGCCTTTTGTGAACAAAAGGTTGATGTTATGACTAATGGTCAGCCTTGTGACTGAAGTGCCTTAAAGATTTCCATGGTGAGGTAGGTACATAGATGAGAATTTTTATGAGAAAATTTTAGCTATAGATGGACTCTTATTCAGCTATTCAAGGTTGCCTGCGAGAATATCAAAATCGACAAATCCATGTAGACCTGACAATTTCAAAGGAGTTATACTCTCGAATGTTTGCCAGAAGTTTCCGCGAGATGGAGGTGTGGAGACGCATCTCCATCGTAGGATGACCACAGTAGAGAATGGCATTCGATAACGAAAGAACTAATGAAACCCTAGGTATGTAAGAAGTGTGGAGGTTCTTTGGAGAAAGAACCCAATTAGCGGTAGGATGCGCCTTTTTGTAACCACAAACACCTAAGCGATATACATACTTTAGATTCAACACGTTCAACCCTTCTTTCTGAGTTTTTCTAGGATGTGCTGCCTGGTCTTTGCTTGAGCTAAGAAAGTGATGTAGAGAATCCTTCGTGTTAGTATCCTTGCAGCTTCTGGAAAGGTATTGTCAGGGATGTCAAGCTTGGCCAGTGGCCAGTCGACCTGGTCTTGATTTACCAAGTAGTTCGATCGACTTAGGTTTGTTGTAGCCAGGCCATGTCTTTCTTCATATGACACCACTAATCAAGCTGATTCACCCGTGATTGGCATGGGTATTGTCCTTAACCACGCTGCGAAATATCGACCTTCGCCTGGGCAGCTTGTCAATATGCTCACTACCCGCTCACTACTCACTAAATTACTGTGCTCTGGGACCCAGATGAGAGTAATTGCTGAGTCGACACTTTGTTTTTTTTTGATTTATTTCGAACCGCCATTGCTCTAACAGTTTAGGGGATATGGCAACCAGATCTATGGCTTGGCATTCAGTAAACGACAGGCTTCCCGAATTGAAAAACACCAGCAGAGTCTGGGAGACAGAAACACTTCTAATCGTTTGCAAGATCCTGCAGTCTTCATAAGGCTTAGCAGTTCAGCACTCAGGTTCTCTAAGTCGGACAACGCTAGAAGTAGCTGAGTCTATTATATGAAGATCGAGGGATATCAGGTGTAGGACGGACTCTGAGCATCTTAAGGACAAAGCTTTAAGGGCTCTGTGATGCCTACTCTGAGTTTCGAGAAATTATGCTACTGGCGTCTTCACGAATCAGGTTTATTTAAAAGTTGATTGGGACAACGGAGTTCCTTTGGTATAAGATAGGAACCCTAACTTATGTCTTGACATACTTATCAATCAATCTCAGCACTTTTTACTAAACCACTTCAACCGATAGGTTTTGATTTAGTCCTATGCGATTGGAGGAGGAAATGTAAATCGGTTTCTCAAGAGCTTTTTAATTTTTTTAAAGAAAGTTTGCGCTCAAGTAGCCGCATTTGGGGAAGTCAGCAAACCAGCAGGTGTGTGCAGGAGAAGTGCAGTAACTCATTCATGGCGAGGAGCTACAATTATGGTGACAGTGCACCTCCTCGTGGCATGCCGCTTGGAACTGATCTTCTGAATTTGCATATACCAAGTTCTGAATTGACCACCCTGTAGACTACCATCCGGTTACTTCAGTGACTTCTCCTTACATTGATCTCCAGTTTCTTGAGAGTTTTTACGATGAACTCTGGTTCTATGTTGTTGAATTCCCCTTCTATATCCACGAAGACTACCTACACGAACTTCGATTTTTCAGTGCCACTTGGGTTGAGTCAATTCTGAAGACGCACGCAGCATTATTTCCTGAAAATGTATGTATGTATATCTCAGAGGAAATCAAACATTACCTTTGTTCCATCAGGGGTCTTGCTATAGCCGGGTATGATAGATGCCTGAAACTGGATCTTTCTAGCTCTACGGGCATCACTTGCGGCCCCTTTCGCTTCTCTGTTCTTTATCATGGCTCTGTTAAGGCTCTTTTTATAGTTGTCCCAAACCGAGGGCTCCTTCGTCAGTTTTGGCCGATTGAAGAGCTTCCTTTTCTGCTCTTTCTCTGGATGTGCAGTTGGAGGGTTATTAACCTTTTTACGTCTACTAACGAGACACGTTTGAAATGCTATCCTCACCAAGAATAGCATCACTACTTTGGACAATAGGACGGGATTCTCAAAATACTTATCTGCACTTAAACTTCTTTGGAGGCTTACTAGGGCATCCTATTTGTTAGTTAGTAGTGCAAGCCTACGTTCTAAGCGCTAGGATTGTAACTGATGTCCTTTCTTTGAATACAATCGACTCGCTTTACTACAGAGAACGCCGTATGCCCTCATGACTGGTGAAAGAGTTATGTCCCCTTCCACAGGCTAGGCACCCCAGCATTACGCTGACTTATTACGCGCATTACATTGGCATGTCAAAGTCCATGAGGCCCAACGTTTTCGACTTGAAACGTTGTATTTTGATTTCAAAACACCAACCGTTAATGAGCCGGCAAAGAGGACATCTACTCAAAAAAAAAAAAAAACCGGCAACTTAAAGAAATAACAATTCCATTGAGGCGCCATAAATAACTTCTTTTTTAAGGAGCCCTCTACACTCCTGGTAATAGATTGCCCCATTAGTTGCAATCCCTTTGGCTGAACACAATATCGAGTTGACAAATGACAGCGTCCATGTTCTTGTCAGGGGCTGCGATTAGATTCTGTGCGAATTATAAAGCCCCAACACGGAATGGTTTCTTTATTTTTCCAACTGCGCCTAAAACTTTCTCGATTGGTTAATTTATTTCAGAACCTTTGTGGTCGAGGCCATTAATAAGGCGACAATTGCGGTTGGCTTGGATTGACTGCATCTGTCGAAAGTTGGGTACGAAATAGTCGTCGTAACCATGTGGAACACTCATGGAGCACACGAACGCTATTCAAATTTATTTATAGCGCCAGCAGTGCAACTTTTTTATAGCAACCGCATCGGTTTTATGGCGAACCGTGAAATAGATAGTTTTAGGCCAAAAGATACGCACAATGTCAACGTGTCGTCGTAAAGTGTCGTAACACGGTGTGGATTTTTATTTTCATAAAATAATTCGATGTGTTGAGAGGTGAGACTCTAATGAATTACGACTTGCTTGTGTGATTTAAAGCAGATCTATAATTTATTGTGTGTCGAAATTGTATCTAGGAATCTGGGGCAAGCTTGTTATGAGCAAGCAAACAAAGGTGTGCAGAGGGAACTGGTTTGTGTTTGCATTACCAAGTACTTGACCGTACGTTTTGGACAGTTAAAGTGTTCATTTGTCAGCCTTTGTCAGATAATTTGAGTGTGATAGCTGGTATGAGCTATGCCCGAAGTGAAAGACATTACTTTTCGTTTGAGTTGTACGGCGGCGGCGGATAGATTGTACCACTCTGGGGGTCATGTGATGTGATAGACAACGGACTTGATTTATGATTCATTTGCTATTTTTTCTTTTTGCGTCTGTCACTTGGTGCTGTAAGTAGTTGTTTCAAGAATTCGACTCATGTTTTCTCAGATATGTAGGTCAAGTGGAAAAAGTGAACAATTTTCGCAGAAAGGTTCCGTCCCGCGGCGATAGTCTTAAAAGAAATGTACCACCAGGATTGAAGTCCCTTCTAGTAGATTCCAAGGGTAGTGGACATGATCTTTGGGATGTCACTGTACTGCTGTGTTCTGGATTAAGCAAAGTCAACCCTTGCCAGTTCTGCTCAATACCCAAACACAACTCAAAAAGCACTCAATTATGTTTTCTTACCGAAACTGAGGTCATTCAAGTATTGAGCTAAATGAACTATTGAACTACTGAACTAGTTCACTGCTACTGAACTACTGAGCTAAATGAACTATTGAAATACTGAACTAGTTCACTTAGCTCACTTGTGAGAGCTCTTTTTTGAACTAGTTCGGTTGTGAACCTTCTTTCTACTGCCTTCTAGAAGTGTCAGTATAACCATTGCGACTCTGTATAGCTTTAGTGAAGTTTATTGCCTCATTGGAGTCTGAGAATCAGAAGGGGCGTATCTATGGTTCATATTTCGGCCTGGAAGATGCTAGAACTTTTGGTCTTGGTTTTAACACTCCTGCAGTCGTTTTTTATTCAGTTTTTGACCGATCTGTGGACCATTTTTGTGTGTGGCATTCATTCTATTGATTGTAGATACTTTCAGTCGAGCAAGAAAAGTCAGTTTCTGAGGGTCCATCGCACATTTTTCTTACAATTTACTTTTCTACCATTCTCTCGCGAGGTGTAAGGAACTTAGGACTAGTGTGTCCTTCATAGTGACCAGACTGGTCTCACAATGGTAATGCATATCTATTAGTACGTTCATCAATCCCAGAAGTTCGGTCTACATATCCGTGGGTTACCCATTATGAATAGCCTTTATGCAGATCTCTTACGTCAAGGTTACGTGCTAGATGCTAGATATTGGAGTTTATTCCTTTGTTCCACTAACATGCCCAGGAAACCATGTACTCATGGACAATTCCGAAGAATTTTCGAACTCTTACGTTAGAAAATCCCTTCATATTAACTTTGTCCGATTCCTCCTTGAGTATGTCACCCAAGGTTGGTCTCCTTTTCATGACACCCACTATGTTTATCCCTTTTTCTTAACGCGGTCTCTCATAGGCCGCCAACTACATCTTACCGTCTTACGAAGGTCGGCTAAAATTGATTAATCTACAAACGGGTACGAGATCTTAAAGTTGGTGAATGTAGGAAAGCGGTCGATCTGTCGGGCCAAAAGTTCGATAAAGATGACACTGAAGACGGTTATATACCTATACCTATACCTACCTTGAACGTGGATTTGGATGCTTTTTTTTCCACTTCAGATCAGACCCAGGTTTCTTCTCGTTTTCATAGTCAAGGCCTAAAGTTGGTTGGTTGGTTGGAGCAGAATGTTTCATTCGTTGACCAACAGACAAGATTTTGTATCTCTCGATCGCGACGTTTTGCTTAGGATAACATACTTAGAATAGAACATATGTACATAGAATATCCTCCCTTCATATCGAAAGAATCGAAGATCGATGAACGTGCCAATGATTCGCATGCCATGTAGGTTAATGGTCCACAACGTTTCAAAATGTGTTCCTTGATTCAAGAAGGCTATGAAACTGAAGGACGTTTTTGGTTACAGGTTCAAAGAAGTTTCTTAGCTTTCCTGAGATCCTAAGGGTATGCTTCTCCATTCTTGATATTTGAAGGGTTTCCCTGATGTATGACGTATGTTATGACCAGTTGATCCAAACACTGGCGTATTCTTTGCTTTCGCAACTCTTAGCCCATTTACGTATCAGTCTATTGTGTGGCTTACCATTTCAGGAATTGAGGAGACGTTCGGTCCAAATGCACCTTGGTAGACGTTGTCACAAGGCTTCCCTCGAACTGGCCTTGGGACGTTATTACTATGTCATCAGCGAAGGTCTCGATGATTGATGTCCAATCGCATCCTCTTATTCTCTTGGAATAATATTTTTTCCGGTCTTGGTACACACTATCAATTCATTCAATTGCTCAACCGATCCCAAAAGTCAAAAACCTTCATAAAACCATAAATTTTTTTGTGAATTTTCCTTGTGGGTCCTAGGGCCTCGACAATGCCTACGCGCCATCGTGTGCGGTTTCTGGAAATGTGTTTCAGTTCTCCCCAACTCTTTCCCAGTTACGGCAAGCTTCCTTCTCAACTGTTCTACGCCACGTACTGCTAGGAGCACCGCGTAACCTGCCATCCTGAGTAAGCGGGTTCCATTGCATCGCGTGGTTAGCTATGGATCTGTCACCCTTTCGGAGAGTATGTCCAATCCACTGCCACTTTCGTCGTCGTATTTTTGTGCCTATAGGTTCATGGCCCGTTCTCTGATGGAGTTGTTCGTTAGAGATACGGTTTGGCCAGAAAATCCTAAAGATATAACGTAAGCATCTATTGCGGCTGTCTCGTGATAGTGGCGGTCACCCTCCAGGTACCACATCCATATAGCAGCACGGATTCAACATTGGAACGGAACAGTCGTAGCTTCGCATTGCTACGCCAAGTCCGAGGCATTGTGTCGGTTTCCGTAGCTTTTCCAGTTCGCTGCTTGAGTTACCAAAGTTGCTGTTGGTATAGCCAAACTTACTCCGAATTCACAAAAATTTTTATTGTTTCAGGACAGTTCGTGACTTTTGGAATCCATCCTCTTAACTGGCATTCAGTTTAGAACCGATAGTGTGTACGCAGTTCACATTTAGATACTTAAAAGTTGAATCCTTCTCTAATGCGTCCTCGATACTTAGGAAGGTACAGGGTACTGTCTCTTTTGCATCAACATACCTGTCAGCTTGTACAGTGCAGCTTCAGTGGATCTGCCCCCACTATGCTGAACTAATTGCGTCTACATGACTCAATATGTATCTTTCAAAGTGGGTTCTTTAGCAATTGCGATGTTAAGAACTAGAAAGGTCAAGGACATTCAAATATAGCCTCTGTAAACGTTCGTTGAAATTTGAAAACCAAAGTAATGTCTCTGCGCGATGGAGAGTGAATGTTGGTCCTCAAGGAAAATGTCAAACATACGCTGAAACTATTATTATTTCATGTCGACACCTCGGAACAACTAAATCTATTACAGATGTGATTATCCCTCGTGGGCTTGAATTACACACTTCATTACGTTTTTACATATAATTATGACTCATGTACGACCGGGTAGCACAGGAATGTGTGCAATCAAAATTGAAATGCAGCAAACCCATTGAATAATTTGTAAAGAGTCTCATTCCGAACACTCAAGCACACATCCCGGCACTGGTTGGTTTTCCCCAGTTTTCAGTAAAAATACGTACCACACCATCCAGCACTCGGATTTCGCTTTGAAATTAAAGAAAAGCGCACAGCAGAACAGGTTACGAGTATGACTTCGTAACAATGGAGTCAAGTGAAACGGCAAAACATTGTTTGTTGATTGGTTTTTCTCTTTTCTACCCAACTGCCTTACCAAAAACAATCACACACTGGCTTCAGCTCACCGTATGCATTCCTGTTCAAGCTCAACCTAAAGACTTGGATTGCAATTTTTTCTTCTCCGTTGTTTCGTTGTAGATACAGATACTATTCTTTGAAGAACGTGTTTCATATTTTATGGTTTTAGTTGTGAGTGTTTGTACGTATGTATGTATGTAGGTTCGACCACAAAGACACTACAATGCAGGTTCGGATATTGAATACCAAAAGAGATCGGATCGCGCTTAGTGCCAGAAAAACGAGTTTCATCTGAAGAAAATGGAATAAGAAAATCCAACGAGTGTATGTAATCCCAAAAGGAATCCGAGTTTATTTATCCAGTTTCTTGTTGTTGTTGTTGCTTCGAATAGATGCCATTAAGCCAATGGACTTGTGAAGACAAAAAAAAAAAACTGCCTCGAGCCGCACAATCAGTGGAATGTACAGTGTGAAACCTAAGATTGCTATTTTATGGATAAACACTTTTCATGGAAACTTGAAGTTGTCTTCTACACAACAATGTCATGCCATCAACAAAAAAATTTTGAAAAAAAAAAAGATTTTGAGTCGAAAATGGCAAGTGACTTGACTCAGACCTCCAAAGGTATGCGCCTGGCTATACCAAAACCAAGGTCTCTTAATGAGTTATGATAACAACTTCCTTGGGCGTCATTGAATGTGAAGTGTTCTTGCTACTTTGTCGAATTAAATATAGGGCGCCCCATCGTTTATGTCGGTATGTGAATATTGAACAACTTTTTTAAAAAAACAACCAAAAAAAATAAGCGTTTTCCATAAATTTTTCGAGCATTTAGGGCGGTATAGCGATGATTTTGGCTCGAATGTTTGCCTTGAGCTCGTCAGGCTTGAGGCTTGCTAGCGTACCCTTTCGTTTTCAAATAGCCCCACAAAAATAAGACCGGAGGGGTCAAATCTGGAGATCTGGGTGGCCGGCCAGTCTACGTCGCCATTTTTTGACAAGCACACGTCCAAACTGCATTGCATGACTTGCAGTGTGGCATGACGCACCGTCTAGTTGAAACTAGTAACCGTTTGGAGCTTTTTCACACCGTTGTGGACAGACATAATGACGTAACCCTTGCTTGTAACTTTTAACTCGCCAGAGAGTGTGAAAACCAAAAAATCAGGTTCAGTTTAATCGACTGTCAACTGTATTCCAACCGACATGGACGGTCTGCTGGCAATATTTTTTGACTCAATTGCACTTTTTAGGTTCCACCGACGCCACTCTGGGCAACACTCTCTTATCGCTTCAACCAGTTCATTGGAACATCTTGGGTGTTGATGAGTGGCATGTCCCGTGCTCAACAAAATTCGACACCAAACGATGAATAGTGCTGTCAGACAGGATGCTTCTTGCCCAAGATCTTGTCGATGAATATGCACATTGAGTTAACACAACTGAATGACTATTTCAATGTAAAGCGTCACTATTTCGGTGCTTCGGTATAAAGCGATTCATTGTTAAAAGTGACGTTTCAAAAACAAACTCAAGCTCAAGTCAGTCGGTGGATAAATGTCAAAGTTATTCAATGTTTACAGATCGACACAAAAGATGGCGCCCCCTATCGAGTACCATTTTTTCGATTCTACACATTACCATGCCCATGAGTAGAGCCTCAAATCTCAAATTGAATCCCGATATTCTGTTTCTAATCGAATTTTAAGGAATTTTTGAAGGAATTTGCCAAATATGATGCCATTAGCCCCATTGACACGCCTACTTTTGTACAAAAGTCTACAATCTCAAATCAAAATTCGTAAATAATTGTTCTATGTTCTAAACTATGTTAACGATCCACGCCCACTTTTTGAGATTATAGTTCTTAAAAAAGAAGATTTTACTTTTTCGAAGTTCAAAAGATCTTTTAGGAATGATGGCACTATGAACATAAATGATCAGTGGCTAGTTACACTCATTTCATTCTGACTACAAATTCTTCAACTCTTTTAGAAAGCAGTACAGTGTCATTCAGTACTAGTAGAACAAAACAATGGGGACAGTACTTCCCCCTGTGTAGTGCCTTGGGTGAGAGATTTTTTTAACTAGAACAGTTCAAGGTGGATGTGTTTGTTTTGTAGCGTTTGTTGTATCCAGATGATGAGGACATTTTTAGATTCATATTTTCCAGGAGCTCTAAAGTTGCACCTCCAATGTTGCCTAATTTACCTGTTCGGTGAGAATGCGAGGTTTGTGTCTTTAAAGAAAAGAGAAAAAGCTGTTTATTTCATAAAGTAGAAGGAGTGAAAACGAGGCTACCGGTTTTCCTAAATCAAATTTTTACTGCAATTAGGTATACCATCTAGTCTTAAGAATTTGAAAAGTGAAAAGCTGTTCTTTTGAAATAATATCCATCGAATGTCAGAAGAAGGGGTTGCAATGGTTACGTACAGAATAGTATCTAAACAAATACCTATCATCCCTACTGTAGAAAGGATGTTCCTGATTCCAAAATCGTTGAATTCTCTCCATATTTGTACAGAAAACGTTTTTCTTTGTGCACTCTTTGAATAAATTCCTTGACACATATTTCTAAATATCATATCGCTTACAGTTCCTTAGAAATAAATCACATTATCTGCTCATGTATGGTTGTAGATACATGTGATTGCGTTTTTAGGATGAGAAATACATTTCGTTTTATAACTTGTAGAATATTTGCGACTGCACTATATAAATAAACAGAATTTTCAAGCATATACTCGCATGGATGGGTACGAATAGATATTGTGTTTCGTTTTTAGAACTTGTGACATACGAGTGCTAGAGATACTCAATACGTTGGGTGTTGGTGGCTAAAATCAACACTATTGTAGGTTCTTTGTGGAATGTTTCAACATTTTTTCATTCTTTGGAAACATTTAACTGTCAGAGTGAATTGTCAGCAAAAATCACACCCGGCGCTCTTATTCGAACCTCACTCACAGCCTCGTGTAATTGATGCCTCAGGCCACATAGCTACAGCAAGTGTTTCTCGTGACAGTTGTATACATGTATTGTTTGAGTACAATTGTTCATACATATTCCTTGCTTTGACTGAATTGAGTTGTCGCTAGTTGTGGCTAGGAATTAGCCAGTGTTCAGCCAGTGTAACCAAATCTGGACATTAAGTCACCGACACTACCTTGACATCCGTTCGACATTTGAGGGATATACTTGAGTTGAATTGTAAATCTCCTATATTTTGTGAGTCATCATGATGTAAAAGGTAATGAACATGAATCGTGTGTTTTCGAATCAGCAAAACTCCACCCATTCTCGAAGACGACGTGGTAGGTTCTCTAGCTCTTATAACTAGCAGGTGAGACTGAGTTTACTAATGTCACAGGTCTTACAACTCCCGGTTGTAACTTCTCCTCAAGATGAAGGTCCCCAAAAAACTTTTCTTTCCAAATATCCACTTTCAACTCCGTCGTTTTCGTATCTAGCAAACCCTTTCAGACTTCGTTTTTCCGACTTTGTTCTGAGTTTCTAAATGGTTTCACAGTTGTGTTGTTTCCAATTCTGATGGAGCACCAAGCATTCCTAACTACATTCTCCAAAGACGAAGAAACAGCTGTGCCAAAGCTAGATATGACTCTAAATAGTTCGTATCTATGGACACTATTTGAAGTTCCTTTAATTTGGAAATTTATTGACTGGGAGTTTCTACTTTTTCATCCAAAACTAGTTGTAGCTTGACTACTTGATCCATAATTATTCACTAACTTCGTGATACACTCTGCATTTGGAAGGAGACACCATGTCATGCGATTTCTTCAATCAGGTACTGCAGCAGATAGCATGTTGAACAAGGATCATCAACATGGGCTAAGTCGGAAAGTTAAGGTTGTAATGGATATCTTTGAAGAGAGATACTTCTTCAGCTAGTTTCTACTAGTTTGTTGACGAAAAAGTACTATCAGGCAATATTTTGAGACAATCCCTACTGCGATTCTTAACCGTGATCAGGTTACTTACCCTCCTAAGCTGGACCGTTTAAGGTCAGCGCTATTGATGATTCTATCGAGAATAGACCTCTTAGCCACTTGGATTGTATCTCGCTGTGTAGAAGCTCTGATCTTTCGTCGGTTCCTTCGATACTCTCTATATCGCAATGTCTAGATACCCATGTACCCCGTAGAGCAATTCCTGACTACATACTTCAGCCTCTATGTCGGGTTCTAACTCCTTGAGCTGATCAAGCCCTGCCTATCAATGTAGATGGCGATAATCTTGCCAAATATTGAGTTCAATTTTTGTAATTTCGCAGTTTTGAACGCAGCTAGAATCTGAATCCGAAAGTCTCAGAGGCACTTGGAGGTTTATGTCTCCGATGTACAACCTGAACTAGTTTTGGAACCATCTGCATATACTCCATAGAGTGAGGACTTTCTTCTGGTACGGTGTATCGATGTTCAGGGTGCCATTGGAATCATCAGAGATGTCGGTATATAATGTCCTAAGAATAGAGCTATATACATATGTATGTATGTTCCACATTGTCGGACCTAAAAAGACCTACTTTACTGAGTTCAAGCCCACTATTCTCTGCCTGCGGTTTTATCTGCAGAATATCAAGTGCATTGCAGGCTGTTCTTTGTACCTTGGTCAACGTGTCCCGAGTATTTTTCTTTATCGTGGATTTCCACCGTACACGAGGTTCAAGACTGGACACAGTAACTTAGAAATATCTATCTCTCGACTGCCTAGTGACACGCAGATAAACTCTGATGATGTTTGCCATAAAACATCACCCACCATGCCCCATACCTAAACCCCAAACCCTAATGAGCTTTATTTCTTAATCCGTTGACAACACAATGCCCTCCTAATGCATATTAAAAACAAAAACTGATGAGTTGTTGCTCCAAATATTGTTTAGAACCTCAGTTTCTTTCTTTTTATGGCTTACGGAAGGATTAAACTGCCATAAAATTGAGAAGATTATTTCGCTGGCATTCTAAAAGCATAACTCCTTTTATGAACACGTTACAGCTCTGCAAACAAAGCCAAACGAATGAGCTACATACATCTACTCGTACAGCCAAGTCGCTCCAATCATTTGTTTTCGAAACGTTTATTTACGCACATACGCCTGCGGTAATCCTTATTTAGCAATAAAATTTCCCATTCAAGGACAGCGCGTACTAATTAAAGTTAATTTTGTTTTATGTACGTTACATGTATGTAAATTAGAATTACTTTTATTAATTGTGCCCTAACATGCGATCCAATACATTCGCACAGAGTTTTTATAACTTCTGCCCTAAGCCGTCGAGCTATTCCATTTTATAGTTTTGTTTTGGGAACATACGCCAGAGCCGAAGGATGTTATGTCATCTTTCCCTTCGGCTTATTTATAAAGTTATAAATTTGAATAATCCGAAATCCTCAAGGACCGTCATAACAATTTTATATGTTTTTCTGTTTGTCTGACTCGGCGTTTTTTTTTGTCCCAAAAACACATGATGTGCTGAGGAATGTGCCATAAAAATAAACTCAGCGTTATTTGGAGGACGAGGAATTCTAATTGAAAAAAAAAAGGATACTCGTCGTACTAGTGACTAGCTGGCTGTGGTATTGATTTAAGCTATGAGATACTCTCCTAATTTATTCTATTTGAATTTTAATTTTCACTTGTTGTTCAGCTCACGTTCTAGATACGATATCACACTTCAGACTCACTCCATTGTTCCTTATCCACAATGGAATTGTTCGAGTGCAACAGCGTAACACCAAAGATGAAACGAATGCGCCATTAAAGGTTGAACATTCCAAAAGAGAAACAGAAAAAAAGCCGTCCTAACTTCCCACCAAAAAGGCGGAACATTTTGTTCAAAAGTCAGTTGTTGTTCATTAGCCAAGGCGGCTAAGTAATTGCTTTTTCAAACATCAACACCTGTCGGCTGGAACCGCGTTCACAGAAGAACAATGCTAATTTTCGGTGGCTTGTATTAAGTTGAACATTTCGTCGTTCAGGGCTCTGACTGATTTCTGTGTTTTTGAACTAATTAGCTGCACACGCTTTAGAACCAATGAAATTGAGAAATAAAATCAGCACTGTGACCGTTCTGGCGCCATGGTAATCGCCTTATATGCGCTTTGTACTTGGCAATCAAGTAATAACAGAGAAATAAACAAAACGAATTCGAGCTTGAAAGGGAGCCCCGCAATGTTATTTTTATTTTTTTTTTTAACTCAAACAGTGGGGGGAAGTTTGGAATTTGTTGCAGTTTGGGGGGGGGCTTTTGAATTAGTTTTGGTTATCACGAACGAAAGGAAGTAAATTTTGAACTCTTTCCTTCTGTCGGTTTACATTGGACAGACAAAAGTTGACTGAAGGGTTGTTGTTTTCTAAAAGACATCGCAAGTGCACCCGGAAACCGCAGCTAACTTCACGTATATTCTAATGACAGCTAACTTCACTCATAGTCGAAAAATTCTATCGAGAAAGTGGGATTCAATTCAGAAATATTGTAGATACTTTGCAAAATGCGATCTATTTGACGAACATGGGTCAAAGTGTTCAGTATGTCAAAGCATTCGTATCTTGAAAACAATCCTACTGACAGTTGAAGTATTCATCGGTATGTGCATTGTTTAACTGTCGAGCTTTACATGTCAGCTATAGTTCTGAACTTGTTTGTCATGTCAAACACAAGGTAGGTATGAAGGTGCTAACTACTTTGTTTTTTTTTTGTCAATTTTTTGTTTCAAATAAACGATTTTAAAAAGCAAACGCTAAGTCGAGACCCCTTAAGATTCATTTCCTTTCCCTGCAGGACAACACTACGAAATAACTAAGGTGATAGATCCGAATCATAATTCGCCAAACTTTTTGGTCTAAATACCACTCAACCATATCCAAACCGAGGTGAAAATTTCCCAAATTATGACTTCTTTTAACTCCTAGGTTTCAAACCATCATATCAGGAAATGTATGCAGTATTGTCCTCCTTTCCGATATAGTACGTCGTTTTTGGGTACGGAAAGCTTTAAGTGAGAATAAGACTTGATTAGTCTTTTGGATTGTTCAACCTGTGCCTGTAGACCAAATGATGTCACAAACGGGTTCAGGTTCAACGAATATTTGCATTCTAAGCCAACCCCACTGATCGCTGTACTATAGCAGAGTATGTATCCGACGTTTCAGTATCCAGTATTTGATAAGTTTATGTTTCGAATTTTGTACCTAAAAGGATCGTTAAGACTCTTAAGTCACCTTAAGATCTTGTACAGTCTTGGCATTGATTGGTGAAAATTGATGAACTTTTTCGCGTGTCTTGGGGGTCTATTTAGCTCTGTGGAGCAGGCCTGCAGGCCTCAGCACCTGTTTAATTTTTCTCGAAACCGTCGTAACCTAAAATCTTAACATTGGTTGCCTTGCTCAGGGATGTAAGACGTTCTACGAGGCTAAGATAGTCCGTAAGAAGCTTAGATTCTGCCTCGACGATAGATTCTATTCAGTTGATTCTGCGTTTTCGTTTGGAAACTTTTGGGCTACAATACTTATGAAAGGTAGATGATCTTTTATAAATTTTGTAGGTTCTCAGTCCCTGAGTTGCCTGTAGAGCACGACTCTAAGTAAAAAGTATTTTTTTTTAAACAAATCTGTGTATTTTCTGTGAACATTCCTAAAAGCATTCTAAATGTCGGATTTGAATTCTAAAAAAAGTATTTTTAACCTAAATTTTTAGCATTTAGAGGTGCTGACTTGAACTAAACGCCCCTTAAACGTGGCCTTAGATGTAAAGTTATCAACAAACATTTTTTTCTTTCGTTTTCAAATAATTTTGTAACAAATTTCCTGATTTTGAACTTTTGTCTCGTGGTGAAGTAGGCGTGGCAGTAGATTGAACTAGTCCACGGGTGGGTACTAAATAGATGGCATACTCTATAAGCCTGTTAGACTCTATAGTTGCAGGAATGGATGTTTATTCCTAATTTTGTTGGTTAAATTTGTTTCTTTTTTAAAAAGTGGATACAACCTGGTGATGTAGGCTACAGAAGACGCAAAACGGCACTGGTTATAATCCAATCTTCACTGGTGTACTTTACGTCATAACGATTATCGTGACGCATATTGTTTTCTTTTTTTTTTATGACTTTTCTGATATTATAATGAACTTGGATTACATAAAATGTTTTACGATGATAAAGGAATGTAAAGAAGAAAAAAATATCCCACACTCTATCTAAGCTTGCACACACGAACGGAGCCTGGGTGGAATTTCTATAAAAACATCTATAAAAAGAAATGTGTAATCAGTTTTATTTTATTTTGCTCTACAAAAGTTCAAGTTTATTTTAAAATAATTTTCAAAAGGGGAGTTTTTCTAAGCTTCTTTGTTTTTTTTTTTATTTTTTTTTCAAACCGCGATATTCTAGGAAACTGAACAGCTTGTGGTTTTGTGCTATAAAGTTTAGTATTTTATACCTCAAGTATCCTGAATGTAAATTATAACGTAACACTATAAATTGCAGATACATGTGTATAGTGATTCAGTTGCAGTGTTATTGCCTTTTGGACTATGCGCACTCACACACTATTAATTGTGCACATATGCATGAACCAGGAATTCTAAAATTAATATCTGACGATAGTGAAGTTTATAGAGGGGAAATGTTTTACGGCTGAAAGATTGCAGCAATTGTTAGTCATGAAGTCTTTTGAAGTCATTTTTAGTTTGACATATTGCTTCTCATAAGAATGCGAGAAAAAATAATAGATTTCTGGATTAAAATTGGATTTGTCTATCTGTCCCAGACACGAATGTCTAGTCCATCTTTTCCATACCATTCGAGGGAAGGTAGCAAACTCTCTTTAATGATAACATCATCCATACTGTTGCCCATTCTACGTTATTTAAACTAATTAATACAAATCTTCATCCAAAAATGTGTGTAAACATGACTATAGTTGCCACAGTAGCCATACTTTCACACAGCAGCTACACTGGGTTCCAATAAATAACAACACCGACTTGTAGAAGGTCTTAAACGACATTTTGGTCAAATTGAACGCTGAATGGGTAATATCTCTGAGTATAGAAAAGTTTTGATCAAAATTGTACTTCTTCAAGCTGATGTGTCTAGTTGACAGCTGTCAAATGTAAAGTTACAGGCAAATGTCAGATTGAATTTTTTGCTCACTGCTATCAAACATCCGATTGCATCTTTCACTTTCCTATGTATCTACTTGGCAGCTGTCAAATGTGAAGTTACAGGCAAATGTCAGATTGTATCTTTTGCTCACTACTGTCAAACACAAAATTGGGTCTTTACTCACAGCTGTCTGATTGCATCTTTTACTTTCCTATGTATCTAGTTGACAGCTGTCAAATGTGAGATCACAGAAACATTATTGTCTTCTAGGTAAATGATGATCAATTCAAATCGATCATCCCTGCATCTTTCTGTTACAAATGACAAATGACAGACTGTATGTTTTGGTCAATGTTGTGAAACGCCAAGTTGCATCTTTTGCTCATTGCTGTTAAACTACAGATTGCATCTTTTGCTTACTACTGACAAATGACCGACAACATCTTTTGCTGATTGCTGTTATGCTTCAAAATGCATATTTTCGTTTCTATTGCCAAACATCCGATTGCAACTTGCACTCGCTGCTGAGTGACAGAATGCATATTTTGCTTACTACTGTCAAACACCAAATTTCATCTTTTGCTCACTACTGTGAAACGCCAAGTTGCATCTTTTGCTCAATGCTGTCAAACGTCAGATTGCATCTTTCGCTTGCTACGGACATATGACAAACTGCATCTTTTACTCATTACTGTCAAACGTCAGATTGCATCTTTCGCTTGGTTTATTGCTGTCAAACACCAAATTTCATCTTTTGCTCACTACTGCGAAACGCCACATTACATTTTTGCTCAATGCTGTCAAACGTCAGATTGCATCTTTCGCTTGCTACGGACATATGACAAACTGCATCTTTTACTCATTACTGTCAAACATCAGATTACATCTTTCGCTTGGCTTATTGCTGTCAAACACCAAATTTCATCTTTTGCGTATTGCTGCCAAACTTCAAAATGAAAATGTTCGTTTCTATTGCCAAATGTCAGATTGCATCTTTCACTTGTTCCTGAGTGACAGATTGCATCATTTGTCACTACTGTCACACATATTTTAATCATTACTATCGAATGTCAAATTGCAAGATGAATTTACTAAAGAAACCATCGCTGAAAATAGGTACATGTCACTGAATTTCTCCTGGATTTTGTTATCAAATTTTTGTCGCAAACTGTAACGAAGATTTAAGTGTCAGTGGCTATCCCTTGGGAGTCCACATTGAATATCACAACGAAGTTCCACGCCATGACTCACAGAATGCAGTGCAGTGATACTGTATCGGACGTTGCACTGCCGAATATACAATGTGTACGTATCTACTTTCAAAGATACTTGTTACAAAACATATTCTCGCACTATCTGCAAGTAATGTCCGATAAAAGCATTATTTATGAAGCCATTACTGTGGCACTAAAAAAAAAAATTTTTCATAGAAAAGGTCATTCCCCCCCGCGTATACACTTGTACGCGTAGTCATTTCGGTTGATATTAAATTGTTGACGTGTTCAAGATCAAGACAATTTGAACTTCAGATGAAATCCCTGATAGTGAATAATATTAATTGTCTGTGGCCGCTCTAAACCGATCTACGCCAAGATAAGCCCCCAGCTTCAGGGAAATCGTTTATTAAACCCATGTGAACAAAACCAAATAAACTACAATCGCTTTCACCGGCAGCGTTCAGCGTTCAACGTTCACCGTTCGTAAAAGAATTTGAATGAGAGTGAGAAAAATTAAGAAAATAAATTATACATAATCGCTTTGATCTCTTTCAAAAGAATGTACGCCAACTAACAAAAGATACAAAAATACATACAATGTTGCCTCAAATTAAGATTTTTTTTGTTCGTTGAGTATATAATTGAATGTTTTTTTTTTTTTTGTTTTTTAATTACGTGTAAACGCAGAACAGTGTTTATAAGTAGAAGAAGTTTCATGAAACTTTTTCACCGTCAAGCTGTGCGACACTTGAAAGAGAAGTGAAATAATCTTTGCGGTTGAAAGGCCACCGAAACATCTGGTCTGGTCTGGTCTGGTACCTTACCACCGCAATTGCTTTGAACTTCTTCGGAGATATGTATGGCCAACGGCCGTGGCCATTTAACAAACAACACCATAGTCTCTTCTTTGCATTTGGGGTTTTGATGATTTTATCTCAGTAATTTATGTCTGACATACAAAACGTTCACATAGTCGTTGTGTCGTCGTTGTCGTCGTGTACACAAGGTGACAAATATTTGTAATATTATTATCCAAGGAGTTTCGACCCGACAGATGGTGTTTTAATCCAAATGAATGTCAAGTGGTTTTCCGCCTTTCACCCCATAGATACTCGTATAGTATGTATCCCTGTGCTGAGGAAAGAGTACCAAGAAGGTAGCATGATAGTAGCATAACTCATTTTCATTAGTTTAGCGCTGTTGGTTCGCTTCATATTTGTTTACTTTGAGAATGTTGGATTCCCCTGGCATCGGGTAGCAATTTTAAGCCATGGACAGGTCAAAGAAAACCCTTTCGCATGGAAAGTGTAACACAAATGAACAAACAGGATAAACATCACCAATGAGTCAACAGAAATTTGTCAAATGTGCGACAGAGATACAATCTGGATGTGTGATTAATGCTGTCATTTTACGCAGACTGATTTCGGTCATGTGGACGGTAGCCACAGCTGGGACCCATTGTGACCGAAATAATGAATGTCTTTTCTGGTTTTTCACATATTTTAGGTTGTGACAGTTGCTCACTGAAATGGACTATTTCCTGTGTGTTTGCATAAGCAAATAATAATAATCTGTGCAAATAGATAGACTTTGTAGATACGAGTCGAGCTTGGGAAGGAAGAGGTCTCTCTGCGCGTTAATTGTCATCAATTGGAATGAATTTGTGTTTAATTGAAAATACAATCAAGTTGAGCTATAAATTGCATTGCTGTTGCGCTGGATTCCTCTTTAATTGCATCAATTTCTTGCAGCATCACTGTTAATTTAAAACAGATACATATTTGCATTGCAAGCATGTCAGCTCAATTAAGCCGTCCAGAGTAGTTCTGAACGAGTTGTTCCTTTTTTTATTTGTGACTCGTTTGACCATAGTTCAGGATAGGAATTCGATCTGCAATTGGAATGGTATGCTGTAACGCTCTGTTTATAGTAATGATGATGCAGAAATGCTCGGAGTTATAGGTTTTGAGGACCATTAAGGGATCTGCGAAAGTAATGAGGACTTGATTAGGTGTCCTCAATCTTCACTAGTCTGCGAAGAGCATTTACTTATGAATATTATTGAGTTAATTGAGGAAGTCTTGCAGATGATAGAATGTGTATCTAGAAGAACAAAATATGGCATTCCAATGTGATGTGTTCTTTTGAAAATTTTTTCAGAATTTTCTTATGATAGCCAAGTTTGATTCTCCCAACTTTGAGGATTGCTGTAGAACAAGCTAAAAGCTCTCTACACAGGTAGAAGTTGAAGTTGTAAAGTGCTACTTTTACTGTGCGCAGCCTGGTAGCTGCAGCTTTTTGCGCAAATATTCCGAGGGTACTTGTAGTTTTTGCAGCTCGATTCCGAAAGTAGAGTACGAAAAGTTGCAAGTGCAGTCGCAGCAAGATTTTCATCCAAAACCATATTTTTCTTCGCGATCCTAATTCTTCATTTTGTTGTTCAGAAATCCATGTTTTTGATACTTCAAATAGGCTTCTGGATTAGATGCAGGCGTTGTCTTTGTAGCTTTCCTTCTGCAACTTTTCGTCGTTGCACTTTTCTGAGTTCGTCACCCATAAAGTTGGCAACCGCAATTTTATAGTATAGCTTGGCTCTCTGATAGTATTGAGATGTATTGCGCCAAAATGATTGCAGATCTTCATTGATTCTGCCTTTAAACAGTTGCAGATTGAATAGTTCTAGAAATATGTTCCACCTTGCGGTCAACATTTGTAGCTCCTGTTGCTGTAGAATGCTTCAACGTTGAACCTCTGAAATCTCGAATTTGTTTACCTTTTCTTGTATTCTTCTCGACATATTCCAATTGCCTTCTAAAGAAAATTATTGATTCGAATTTTCCTTTATTTGTTTTGAAATTTTTTTTCTGGTCTCGCTTAATGCATTCGTTTTTAAAAGGTCAAGAGCTTAGGAATTATGTCAGGTCACATCACCAAAATGCGAAATAACGCGTCCAAGAAATTGTTCATGCAATAAGCCAAAACGGGTCGTCTTGTGGGATATGTGGAACCGTTTTGTTGAAACCACATGTCTTCCACATCGACATCTTCGATTTGAGAACAAACAAGTTCGGTAAACATTTGGCTATAGCGATGCGAGTTGGCAGTAACGATTACACCTTTTCATTTTCGAAGATGTATGACGCAGTGACACTAATAATGAGAGTTTTGTTTGTGAAAAAAAGCCTCATCCCTGAGGAAATCGTTGTGTAAAACGCTTTGTTGCCATCCAAACGCTCATGTTCAAGCACCCAATCAGAGTATGCTCTACGCATTTCGTGGTCAGCTGGCTTTAATTCTCAAGTGAGTTGAACGTTCTAAAATCCAAATCCAATTACAAACTACGCCGTAATGTGCCTTAAAAAAACTCTAATGCAGGCCCTGACATCGATTGGTTTCGATTTTCTTCAACATTTTCACTGACGACAGGCATATTTTCTGTAGAGCGTGCATTTCGATGATGAATAGGCCTTGGGACATCTGTCCCTTCGAGTTTTTCGTACAGTTTTTTCCATAGTTCTCTCAGATGGACTTCTGTAAAAGATTTATCAAGTTTTGATAGTGCCTTTGTAGTTTGGCTCTCTGATAGTATTGCAATGTCTTGGAAGACATTTTTCTCTAAAAGTGCCTTTGGAGATCTCGTAAGGGTAACCGACTCGTAGTACCCCTGTATATGATCTCTTTTCTCCGATTTTTTGTGATCTTGTTTGAGTCAAGAGCTTGCAGAGCTACTGCTTTGCCACCTTCTCCTATTTCTCTGTGCGGTATGTTGAGATTCGTTCCGTAATGACCAATTCCCGACTCAAACTTACATAGCAGCTCATGTTGAGATCTATACCTACATACAGTCTTGATTGCTTCATAAGACGTGTCTTCAAAGACTCCCTCGATATGAAGGACAGATTTCTGTTTTTTTTCCAAAGTATCTGCACAATCCGTCTGTGTGAGTCAAGGGGTTTATTAAACTAGAATGTGTATCTATATCTCGAAAATAATATATTTTCAGAAGCAAGTTTTGTCATCCACTCGCCCCAAGTTAGTATCTATCCAGGAGACTTATTTTTGTTCTAAATATGTCTCATCCAAGGCTACCACAAGCATTTAACAAAATCCTTTTCATCCCAATTTGTTGTTTATTTATCAATTTACTTAATATTTTCTGTTTTTTTGTTTTCAGGGCTGTCCATCGGATACACACGCCGAATTACAAGGTTCGTATTACTCAAACCATCTGCTTATGTTTTTTGTATCTCATGTTGCATGCTACTCCTGTCCATAAATCAAAATGAACACAAAAAATGAGATCGCCGTACTAGTTAGCGTGTTTACTCCGCTACACCTGCGTTTAGGAATGTTGTACATTGATTAATGATTTAAAAGTAGCACACCTCCTCCTAATAGTTCAAACGGATATCCTCCACATTGGACGTCTTTAATTGATCATTTGAAGTTCGAATACACCACTAGTGTCTAGTTCCTTCTGGATACGAATCCGGAAATTATAGATTCCTGCATATTTGTAATTTCCTTGTACACTCGTATCCTATGTATACCATGGAACAGAGCTTACAATGACTATTACCGGTCGGTGACTGAACAATTTCATCAGATTGGTTGACCGAGTGTGTGGAGTAAATCACCCAAGTTATGAATATGAATCACTTGAACAAATGCGCACACTCCCATAATGGATGTTGATAATATGTATTTATTCTGTTTTTTTGTTTTGTTCGAAAAATACCGAAACCTATTAGTCAAACGCAGTAAATCTTATGCAAAACTCAATTATTTTCGGGTGAGTTAGGACAAAGATTTCTGGAGAATTAGAAATGACCTTCCCAAACCGACCGAGAACCAGTCGAGCAAAATCACTCAGAGAGAATTAATTTAAATTGACCGCCTTGCCTTGTGGCGTCATTGTTCTCTCCTTCCTTGGTTTGATGGTACATCTCCCCCCCTGTCGGTCACAATGTTAAGCGTACAGACTCGAGCGATAGACATGGTGCATGGTACAGCACGTAATCTACCATCGGCATTAGAAGCTTTTGCAGAGAAATTTATTCAATTGAATTGCCATAACATTATTTGCAAGGCATAATGTCATGCGAGGACGAAGAAAAACCATCAGATTTGAACCGGATTTTCACCCTGCACCTAGTAGATACATGGTCCCCTTGTGTTCAGCCGACACAACCATCATTATACAGAGCTATAACCGCATATACAAAAACTAAATGATGCCCAAGTCAATTGCATGCAGTGATACACCTCGTAGGTACGAGTATCTATACTTTTCTTATTTGTATCCCGACCGATTCCGACAGACTGACAGAGAGAGAGAGAAAGCGAAAGATAATCTCCAGCTCTGGCTGAGTAACACTGCAGCAACTTTCCAGAGTTGGTCGAATATCTACCATCTACTTATGCTGCATGCAAGCAGCAAGCGAGGCCTTTGGGATGCGGAAAATAATCTGTGAAACTCGTTCTTCTCTGAATGATTAGATATTTTTTTTTTTCCACTCCGATTGAGGCAACATCACAACTCACATTTAATGTGGTCCATTGTGTGTGGATACGTGTTGCTGTTTGTGAGATATTATGTGGACCTTAACTTCGTGCGGACCCCATTTTGTAGGGAGAGAGAGAGAGTAAAAGACGGGTTACAGCATACACTGGACACTGTTGGGGCTCTTTGGTAAAAGGTGCTCTGCCATAAAATCGTTCTAATGGAATTTCATATTTTACTCGTTTGTTGTGTGTGTCCGTCTGCGGTGGAGTGCACTGCACCCACTGCCACTAATGTGGTAAGTTTACTGCTGCAGGAGTGTTGTTCCATGGGGGTTCGAGCGAAACGTAACTATAAAATCAATGTCTCTCTGCCTGTGGAGGCATGCGACATTCTTTTTACCTCATCGTTCCCGTCCTTGTCGCCGTCGCCGTCATCGTCATCGTCGTCGTTGTCGATGTCGACACACAGTGGACTAGGTGTCTAGACAAGCGTTTTTACTATTCTTTAGGCAAACAACTGGATATGTGTTTCTAGAAATTTTGTGGTTGGTTTGTTGTTTTTCTTTTTTATGTTTTGGAACATTGAACAGCAAAAATATTGCTAGTTACTTTGATAATTGAATTACGTATAGAATATTCGAAAAAAAAAATTGTCAAAAGGTTTTTTACGGGTAGGTAGGTACATACACAGAAATCGATGCATACTCGTGGATAGTGTTTCAAAAGAAGCGATAGATCTTTAAATTCCCATAAAAAGAGTATTACGTGAGGTGCACCGTTAGTTTTTATGAGAATTTAAAGTACATTGAGTGGCATTTTTTATGGAAAACATCATCAATAAAATGGCTTCTACAATTCCGTTTCGATACGAGGGCTTGCAAGACATGTTGTTACATCATAAAGTCACATGATAGCGTCCAAATGCTTTTGTTTATTACATTCAATGTGGCCCTACATGAAGAAGCCCGACAGCCCTAAAACTTATGATTTTAGCGGCTAATTTGTTCTCCCCTTTTCGAAAATTTATTGACACTAAGAAGGTATCTGCAATGTTTTACATGATATGGGACTGGTGGCGCCATCTTGTTGCAGGGAGATGTTGTCAAAGTTTATATGAAACAAGTGAGACGAAAAGAATCGCATTAGGGAAGTCCGGTGTGTCCGCGAAATCCCTGCAAAATTTGCATAACCCATTCCCTTATAAGTCTGTTGTTCCTTCTTGTTGATTCTCAGAAGTTCTTTGCAGTGTGCTTGTCCGCAATATTTCCTGTCGGTGGTTGAAATTAGGCAATGTTTTGAAGGGAATGCCTCTGGACAGGATATTTGTGTTGGGAAATGTTCACCGAAAATCCTAACTACCAACTTCTAAGGCGGTTTCGTTAGGACCGTTCGTGTAGCAAGTATTTTCTGCTGTTTCCCTTGATGATTGCCAGATTCATTGTATTTTTTACTGATCAGAGTTTTTTTTTAAGAATGTTTTTATGAACGAACTTTTGAATTGAATACTTCCTGACGTACAGACCTATGTCCGTCTGTCCGTCCGGAGTTCCCAAAACCATACCTGAACCCATACATTATGTAAAAAAAAGTTGAAATAGTTGCCGCTTTACCTTCATTTGTTTTGAAAACAAAACAAAAAAAAGCAACAAAAATTGTGCATTATTGTGTAAACTCTTTGTGGAGGTTAAAATTCCACTTATGATCCTCGACTTGAAATAATTAATTGATGGTGATGTCAAAATGAACTCTAATTGCATGGTAAGTTAATAGTGATGGATACCACTTTGTAATTATCTAACCAACGTGGGTTGTTTTGTTTTTGCTGAGAAAGAAGAAAGAAAATGTGGGCAGTAGTGCGGATGAGGCCTGAAGTAGTTCTCATACATTATGTCCAATGCGGTTGGTATTTGATTTGTTAGACTATAGACTCTTGCGATGTAATTTTCTTCAGGTGCTTCATGAGTTAATGGTTGTGAAGCTAAACGAATGTGCTGCTTGGTACAGTTTAGTTTTTAAGTTCGTCGATCAGGATGTGAAACAAATGTAGGCTAATGCCATGGGTATGGTTCTTTGATGAGACTGCGATGGGCCTTATAGTCAATTTCATAGTTCTAAGCGATCGCTTTTGATTATGCTTAGAGGATTCTTCTCAGCGTAGGTTGCAGGTGAGTGGGTATACCATTGGAATATTGTTGAACAGTTTTTGGCTAAAAGAATCAAAGGACTCTCAGCAAACACAATCTTTTGTCTGTACGTCAAAAATTTCTGCATATCTTTGCTCACTTTCGTCTCAGAAAAAAGATATCTTTGACAATCAAATGGTGTCAGCTATAGCCACTTACAGAAGTTGCAGTCAGAAGCAACTATTGAGTAGGAACGATCGTATCACGTTCATTCGTAGATGTTTGGATTGATTGACGATTGGAATAGCGAAGTCTTCATCATTGTATAGTCATATTCCTGACCAAAGAGTCATAACTGATCAGGTTTGTGTAAGTTCTATTCCCCTCTACTAGCAAACAGGCTCTGTTTTTGCCCAGCCAGCACTACGCCTACATTTGTCAGTTCACTTGATAAGGTCTCACAAATTGTTGTGGCAATGAGCAACAACTGGGGTCCCAACAGTCCATCTTGTGGTGAATCACAACGTTGAAACCTTCTTCATCACCAAAAGCCATGTTTCAAATAATCACTTTGTGTAGCAGCATCTAGTTTGTCATGTCCCAGTATTAGTCTCTAGTTTCCATAGAACTGCTCTTATAGTCTTGGGTGTGATGTGATGAAAACTCCCTACTTTTTCTTGCTCCAGGGTATTTCGGATTTAGCAAGGCTGCCATTCTATATTTTTTTTTTTGTTAAGTCAGAGGAAAGTAGAACGATTTCCATCGATCATCGATCGGGGATTTGGAAAGGAGTCTCACGATTGGGTAGATCCACCAATCTACCCAATGTCTTTGGCAGAAGAGAATGAATTCGTAGCTATAGAGGAGGACAAGATCGAAATGCTCAAATCAACTAAGGCTTATGAAGCGATATTGTTGGGATGACACCATATAGTCATGCCGCTTAATTCTCACTCTACTAGACTCCCTAATACTGTAATGTATGTTACTAAATCTGGCCAGAAATATCTAACTTCATAGTATTTCTCTCTTGTCTACATTGGTACAGGGAATTCTACATGGGAATTTATTTCACCTCTATAGGGAAATTTTTCCACTTTTCAAATGTGAAGTTGTTAGCATCAGAATGGAGGGGAAATGTTACTCACTGTCAGTGAGAGATACATATATTCACTCTACAAATGAGGATCTATTTCTCACCATGTGTGGACAAAAATTACCATTTGGGCCAATGTGGAGTTAGTTCCCTGGTCGACTGAAAATCGCTTCTTTTTCTGTTTACTGTCAGTTCAGCGTACAAGCCAATCAAGCATCTTCAAATGTCATTCCTCATCTCCGTCTAAATAACCCGATCCCATTCTCGATTGCTTCAGATATTAGTTGAACCCAAAACATTCCATTAACACACATAATTCGAGTACCATGCGAGTAATAAACACTATTGGATTGCAATAGCACTTAATCCTCTTCCGTTGAATCAAATGAAGATTATCAAATTATAAGAACGGATATTGAGTCACTTAAGTTGGCCTCTTTAGCGGGAGGGAGATTTCCAATAATCTAAGTGCATTTCTTCCACGCCACTTGATTTATTTTGAGTGGCGTCATCCGTTCCCACAGGCCACAGGCAGGCAGCCGCAACTTGGCCAATAAAATCATTCTGACAGTGAAATTAAAAATTCCAAATATTCTATTTGATTTAAATGAATTTGAATGGATAAATTGTCGATACCCGCACATTTTGAGAGGGAAGCAATTCATTTGTTTACCCTGTCGACGGCGGCGGGGGAGAGAGCAGCAACACGAAGGCCAGACGAAAAGCCAAGGCGGGACCGACCGATTGTTTTTTAAGGCTCATTACTTGACGCGTTTAACCGATCGACCGGCGACCCATCTCAAGTCAATGATTATTCCAGAGATATTCTATCTATCTATTGTGCGGGACACTTTAGTCCCAGCGCTCTGGTCTTTCGCTCTCAGAATGTTATTACTTCGCCTCTGGCATTGTTTGAGGGGCTTCGCTTCTTGGATGACACGCAGGCACACAGGCAGGCAGGCAATCCCTTTTATATTAATGAAAATTCCAGACATGCCGTAGTTTTGTAAGACATTTTGATTTGGTGCGTGGTAAACCATATCGAAAGGGTTGAACAAGTTTCAGATATTTTCTCTTTTATGCTCTCTGTATCTATATATGTATGTACGTACAGTGTGGAGGGATGTGTTTTTACAGATGTTTTTAGTTTTATGTACAATTATCGAATGGAATCACATACTAGTATGATGTATGGCGCTAGGGTTAAGTGGTTTCACAACAGATGGTGGTGCTAAGGTGGTAGATACAGAAGGAAAGAAATATGAATTTTTGAAAATCCTCCTAATAGATACAAATCGGAACAATGTTGCACAGCAATGCGTGTCCCACTTGTGCATAACGATTCGATCACACAAAAGCTATAAGGAAACGAATACTCACACTGCACTTCCGATAGTGCAGCCATAGCCGTACATATGTACATAAAACAATAATAATGAGATGTACGAACACAAAGAATTCGTTTCATCCGATGGGGAAATAGGATATCGCAGAGGCTTGCATCCGATGGATATTTTCTCAGTTGTTAAATGGAAAGCTATTAAATTTTGTTATTGATACTCATAAAGTTGTTAGTTTTTGTATATACCTCCCTCCTCCTTCCAGCGTATCACGAACGATGCACATACTCGTAAATCTAGCATTAGGTATCTGCGTATGTATCTGGGGCTTTTTTTGTTCGTTTTGGTGGAATAACTGACGCCTCTTTGAAAGTGTCTTGAGGGCATATGGGTTGAACTACTGTCCCATGTAAATCATAGGTTAGATTAACGATCACATTTGACGAATGAACTTTCAAATGCGTTCATCATGGTGTAAGAACCGACTTGTCAGTCCTGTCGTGCCATTCTGAGGATAATACTATGACATGAATGTAATGGCATACCGCACGGCGGAGTGTTGTGACCTCTTCTCTTCAACAGGTGGCAAATATACATATGTAGATGATGTCATTGTCCCTGTGGAGAAATGTCTGTCTACAGGTGACAAATGGACAAAAAACTACTGCAAATGGGGGAGAGTGCGATAAGTTCTCATGCTCCTGCGCCATGCTCCTACACATGCCACTGAAGTGTTTGATTACTTCACGATCAGTCTTGATTCCAATTAAGGTTTCACCCCAACAGTTCATCTAGACTGGAATGTGGTAGGATCCAATAAATCCGTCAGACGCGAGCTAAAAACCACTCCTTTCCACACCCGAATCAATGTTTTTTCAGGCTAAGACCATGGCTATTCAAAAGGCCGCTTCAAAGGAGGTCCACTATAGCCAACGTAACCTAGGTCTTAATGCAACTATGTACATGCTCACACGTTTTCCATACAACTCTGTACAAAGAAGTCTCAATGTACATTCTTCTTTCTTTGGTTACGGCGTTATTCTTGAAAGTCAGTGAATAGGTTTAGTTAGGATGAGTGCTTAATAGAAATTCACTTAAACCAGAGAAAGTCCGCGGTTATACTACGCCACTAGTACAGCGTTAAGGGTCAACCGAGTCACCCAAAGTTTTGTGTACAGAATTTTCCCGTCATGACAGTGGTATTGTGAAGGTCACGAACGAACAAGTTCAAAAAAGAACTCAAACATGTGAACTTAATGAACTAGTTCCTAATGCAGTTTTTTTTTAGTTCATGTAGCTCGGTAGTTGAATAATTTCGGAGGTTTTTTTTTGGGACAGGGCCGGTTAGATGCAAAGAGGTACTGGTCCTGAAAAAGTCATTAAAAAAGAGACCTTTTAGCTGGTAAATCAAACTGAGACTACTAGACTACCTACATTAATCGTTTTCCCATTTGGGGTAAGTCTTTAATAAATGTTTACATAAACATAGCTCAGGGGATGAGCTCGTCATTTTAGGTAAATCCTCAGTTTCCCCAGAAGCAGCCTTTGGAGTAAACGAGCATGATCCCAGGGACTGTCGGTACTAAGGATCACTACAACCAGAACAAGCCGTCCTGGGCTCCTTTAATTTCCGTCTGAAAGTGAACTGGATCGCGAAAAGGGGTGTTCTTTCAGGCTAAATCGGCGAAAGTTAAAGCAAAATTCTTCGAACAAGAGAGTGGATCTCACTCCGCTTTTGACTATATACGATCTGCATGTTAACGTGACAAAAACTTTCGGTAAAAGGATTCCTTCATAGGGACACGTTTTGACATCATTTCTTCTCATTCTTATGATCCAGGATTTTCTTTCTATTAAGATTTTCTTGCCGTAGTTCTTGCAAAATGCTCACACTGACACTGTATACGATATCCCATGCCTCCCTCGTTAAAAGGATGAACGATATCAGTCTCCTTGGGGTTATAGCATTGCCTATCACGTGCTTGACGTTTTAAACTTTCCCTTCACAGTGACGACAAAATGGGTCTTCTGCCGACCTTACACTACTCTTGGTTGCTGGCGCCCATGTACGCGCGGATTGACTTGCTCTCTGTCGTAAGCACATCCCTAATGCCTGCCTCGGTCCTTCAGTCTTTGGCATTAACCTAGATATCGCGCCCACAGTCCGGTTAGCTTTCGGTCTTGTGTAAGTTTTGGTCAAGCAGTACCCCTAGGTACCTTATGTAAGGCTTTGACTCTAGGGAGTATTCTCCTACCTGTTCAACACTTTTATGGCAACTTATGAGACCAGCTTCAGTTTTGTGGTCCCCTAATTCCAGACCTGTTGAGCGAAGCCATATCTTCACGTCTTTGTTGGTGTTGTTGCAGTTTTACGTTACCTCTCCTAGGGTTTTAGGTACTATAACCACCGGGATGACATTACTGTATCCGATTATGTCCACTCCTTGGTGGGTGTCTCAGATATAAGTAGAAGCTTTCTTAGACTTCATTTTGAAAATAACTGGTTTCAGAACGTTAAATGTTTTGTTCTTCCTTACAGAGCTATGTTAGGTTTCGTCATATCTTGGTTGAGTCGGTTTCAAGGTTATTCCCTCCAATTTTTTTTTTAAATTTTCAAACGAATTTTTCGAAAAATCTACTATGAGTGTATCTTTGTCTATATAAGCGACGGACAAGTACTCGGTTGTATGTCGATAAGATACCTTATACCCCTCATGAGCACATGACCACATTATGACTGTCATTTCGCAACCGAATCCACCAACAGATACATTTTTTTTTTTCAAATGCGAACCTATTAACCCAAACCGGATGGAGCAACTCCTGTCAATAAGATAACAAATCAATCACGCCAATAACAAGTGTGTATGGGAGTTTCCCACGCCCGTTTCACTGTCTGCCTGATATATCCGCGCGCTTTAACAAAGACTTCCTTTCAAGCGGCGGCGGCGCGCACCTTTAACTGGAAAATTTGTTTGAAAATCAAAAGAAATTACTCATCATGCAAAGTGGTGAGAACATCATGCAAGGAAACCGCCCTAACCCATGACATACAGAGTTAAAAATGTCAAGACATGCCTAGCGAATCTCTTATACTTTTTTTTGTGTATTTTTTTAAATTAAAGATTTAATATGGCTTGGGACGTGTGTTACGAGTCGTTCTGTGACGAAAATCACAAAATGAGCGCTAGGCCATCAACATAAGTGTGTTGGGGTTATAGGCATGTTGCCGAAACCTTGGTTTTGATGCCTCGCGGAATGTGTATTCCTAATTAAAAAGTTACGCTCTTGGCTTATACATAGGTACAGGCTGAGGCTCTCCTATCGGTTTATGGTGGCATTAAAATGGCTATGTTCTTATGGCAGACGGAAGTGTGCAATTTGGTTGGTAAGTGCCGCGAAAATGCCGCAGTGTGAGGTTCTATAAAAAATTAAATGGATCTATTATTAAATTTTAACGTCACTCCTCAGCTTGCTACGTAATACACGATAAACATAACGTACATGTACGGGGCTATATTTTGTAAGTTTATGTTTGGGGGTGGGCCGAGGGGTTAACGAATTAAGGACCTTGCAGGTGGTAAAGCTTATGTAACATTTAATGTCCTCACCCTCTGGGAAAGGAAAGAAGGAAAAAACCGAAACCGAAACCGGAAATTGATTTAAATCGAAAGAAAACTGAACATGTCAAAAGGCTTTTTAACGGCCAAATGAACAGAAAGGGAAGCACATTCATCAGTCAAGCACACACCCAGTACACTACACAGTAACAAGGACCATATATCCTCATGCGCTTCCACTCGGTTGGGTAAATGCTCATTGAGCTAATTTAATTTCTTATTCCTACTTGATTCGGAAATAAAGGCTCATAATGGGCGCGCGCGTACACAATCAAATGAAACAAAATAAGGAAGCCGTATTATGCTATTAACATTCGGTGTGTTCTTCGAGTATCATATTTCCCCAGGATCGATAGTACACACCACACATCCTTGTTGGGAATGTACCACGCCGCTCCTGTTACCTCGTCGTAGTCAAGAAGTTCGGGGGCACTTAATTATTATAATTTCGGTGAACATGTAAGCAGGCAACTTAGCAAATTGATTTAAGTCAGCTTATGTGTACTCGTATTCACAGAGGCAGATGGGAATCTATTCCCTTTTTTTTTTTACCTATTTTTTAAGGACGAGAAATAAAATCGAATTGCACCCTTTTCAGTGTACATATGTATAGGTAGGGACCTAAGTCAACAAAAAGAAAAATTCCAGTCTGTATACCTTTCGGTCTTTCATACCAATTAGATCTCAATTAAAAGTAAAAGGTCAATACCCATAGACAGTTGCCTAAAAACAACGCCAACCTGGCTGTCTGTAGTATGCCCACGGTTAAGTAAACAAAACTCTGTAAAAGGTGAGTGATTTTGATGTTTGTTAAGGATTTTAAAGGTGGTCCTTCCTTTCGGTTGTCCCGGTATAAATGGGTTCAAATAGAAATTTATTACTTCTCACGTTCGTGGTATAGTTTTTTTTTTTTTTTATACATATTATCCCTGTACCTACTCTAACAAATGGGATTTTATTTCTCTTACCTTGACAAAGGAGGACCATGTGGTTCGTTTGAGCCACACAACTTTGGGTCTCTATCCAAGCATGTGTATCTAAGGTATTTTCCTTCATAGATACTTATATAGATGTCCTTCTATTTAAAATACTAAACGTCGTATCTTTTCTTGCAATTGTACGTAGTTGTGGGATGGATGTTAGGACAAGGGGGCGCACGTTTTACTTTTTATTGATTTAACTATTTATCATAGCCCCCCCCCCCGGTACGAGCTAAAAAAAAAACCATTTCTAGTTAACACGAATTTAATTTTTGAATTGTAAAACCAAATGATACGTAAAAATTAGCATAATAATTACAATTGATTGAACAGTAAAAAGTTATGATAATTTTGACTCGATTTAGTGGCCATAAAGGAATAATTTTATCTTTTGTTGGTTTTTTGTTTTGTTTTTTTCGGATTCAGTATCCGGGGAGGGTTAGTAATATTCGATTTTTTCAGAACCAACCAAAATATTACTGTCATCAATTTGATTTGAGTGAAATTCTGTGAAAACAAATTTAGAATTAAATTACGCAATCCAAATGAGCTAATTGGCGCCCAATCGGGGGGAAAAATTTCTGCAGAAACAAATAGACATGTTAGTGATGAGAAAACTCCCAACTGGAATGTTCTACGATTCGTACTGAAACCAGAGCTTTAAAAGAGTTTTTTTGGTTCGAAAATTGATACGCAGTTGTTTGCCTCTGGTTGTTCTAAATGGAAAATCAACTTCTAGGACGATGTGAGGACAGCCCAATGTATCATTTGCTTGTAACGTGCTTATCATGACAATCCCCTTCAGTTTTGACAGTTTTGAAGCCCGGCTTCATACTGGAACCATGTGAGATTCACGCTATGTCAACTACTGTTGACGGTAACATGCAATGGACAAGCAACATGGAAGCACTACCAACCTTCTTCTTTAACGATTAAGTGATCTGACAAATATAGATATAAAATAGGCTCCTACGCTTCATTAGAAGTTCGAACTGGTTTTAACGAGCAGGTAGATAGAAACTTTCATCTTTGGCCCATGTGGCACCATAATGGATCTACTTCAAGGTTCAGTGTACTGGTATTCTATCCTTGTATTCAGTTCTACTTAACCAAGGTAATGCTGCTTTCATACAATAATCATAGATCGTATTTATCAGTCTGATATCTTTGCTCTAATGCTTACCTTATGGCAATTCTGTCATTTTATCGGAGAAGGAATATGTCTGTCAAAGCAGAGAATCACGCAATTCCTTGCTTCCAAATCTAGTAAAAAAGTATCGAATGTATTCGCATTGAAACTCTTGACAATACGTGCAAATATTCTAAGTTAGTTCTCTGTTGAAATGGAAAAAGCAATCAATAGACCTGACGTCAATGCTCAGGCATATGGGTTGCACTAGGCGATGGTCTGCACTACGATGAAGTATCTATTAAAAGGTATCAGTATCTTCAAAAATTTCCAAGGAATCTAATTCGGAAAACAACCAAAGAGCACTCTAAATCAATCGTTTTCGACTGGAAGGTCACTTTGACCCTACTTTTCTATTATACGCATCAGTCTGCATATTTTTGTGTGAATACTTCATTGCTTTACTCACCAGTACAGTCTATGATAAACCTCATTCCTTGATGGTTCAATCTCAGTCAAGGCATCTCCATCCAGAGGTATGTTCCATTTGAAATGATCTCATTTCTGGCCAAAATATCACTCGAGTTTTGTATACCTTGCAACAACGAATATCGTACGGATTTGACATCTGACGCAATCACAAAGGACTTGTATCCTTTACAGGCTGAACTTGCTCAAAGTCTAGATCTGGAAGCCAAAAAAGCCTTCTTGTTGACGGACTACGACTGATTATTCCTTATCAACAAAATTGGATAAGAATCCATGATTCATGGTATCGCGGTAAGCATTGTCAGGTCCATGTGCAAACGTCTACATTTTTTAGTATAAATTTTTTTGTATGGGCTTGACATAGCCCAAAAGCCGCCAAATTATTCAAACGAAGTCGCCAATTGACTGGTACAGTCTTGGACATTACACGATCATTAGACGATCACCGAACATAGAGTCCATTGGCTATGCAGTTGCATTGCATATGGTGCCGTGTTGTTGAAACCACATGTTCTCCACGTCATAACCTTCTGACCATGACTGTGTTGCCACTATCATGTGTATTATGACGTGTCGTGAATGCCCTTTAATTGCTGACTTGGCCTAATGCAACAGTTTTGGTTTCGTTGAGCCAGAAATGGATTCATAGCTGGGAATGAGTTTGAAGTGAAGTCGTACGTAAAGTTCTCGCCATGAAGGAATCCTATTGGGGTCCCCAACTGGACCATTTTTTCGAATGCAACTCAGTAAGTAAACCTGCTACCATTTTCCAAGAGAAGGTATGAAGTTTAAAGGCAGTTTTCTAGTCACAATTGACCAAACCTTGAAGAATGTAACTCTCTGCTTCTATCGCTATAGTTCAGATGCCTTTAATGGAGAACACTCAATCGGTCCCAAGATTCAAGGACTCCTTGGGTTGTCTTTCTTGAGACAACCCTCCACAAAAGCAAGCACACGTTTCCTACTATTTGAGTCTTTCCTAAAATAGTGCTGAAGGCACTTCAATGCAGAAGTTCAAGGTTAGGAACTAGAAAAGTATGTCTGTTGAAGGGACTCCTTAATCAACAACACTCTAAGAGATCGATATTCATTTAAGCATGTCCTTAAAATAGTAATGACTTTTCCCACGTTTTCGGCAGAGCGACATCAGGAAACTAACAGGTGCACTACATCCGTCTCGTTTGTTTCGCTTCAAATGCCCCACAGGACCAACACCTCGTCACAATAGTAATCTTCCTAGTGCGTGTTAAGTACTTTAACATCCTCGTACATGTTTATCCTTCGATTGCGTATTTAATGATCCAAATCGTAGCTCTCGCATTTTGGGTTTTCGTCCATCCATGACAGTGTTTCCTTTTACAATATTTTTTTCGTTCACATGAACACGGGTATGGGTTCAGATGAGCATTGTCCGAAGACTGATTTCGTATCGAGGAAAGTACTTACATTCCTTGGTTCTGTTGGATTCTATTTTGGAAACATCGCCCGGTGGCCATCGCCAATTCGAGTACAAAACGATACAAGTGGATGCTTCTGTTATTCTGCACTGCAATGGTCTAAATTTAGAGCTATTATCATTCTACAGATACAGATTCTATGGGATTCCACCAGCAAATCAGTTGTGCGCACTTTCAGAATCCAATAAAGACTCTACATGTGATATTGAATCCGAAAGCATTTAAAGTGTCCAACTTACAACATCGACAGTGATCCGTGTATCTATAATAGTACAAACTATTTGTAAAGACACATGGTTTCTTCTTTCCTCATCGTAAAACCATGAACCATATAAAACGGCGTTAAATTCTCGATATCGATCGAACACATGACCACAAAAAGGGGTTTGTTTATCGCTATCGAAACAAACAAACAAATGAGTTGTCTATACAAATAGAAGATGTATTTCTCCCAAGGTGTGGTCGGTATTTTGAAATTTTGTTTTACGATTCATAATAAAAGGGGAAAATTTCAATTTTTTTTTTTTGTTTTCCTACATAGATACACGAATTGTAGCATGAAGTAGAGGAAAAATTGGCCCACTTGTGTAGGGATATAGATATTCTCTGGAGAGTGATTAAACTGGAAGAGGTTAGCCATTTGAAATGTTAAATCTATACCGGGATGCATTTGATTTGTAACAAGTTTGGCGTTTATCCTTGAAATCGTGGGACTCAGTTAGACCACTATATTTTCGCTCGATACAAAGTGGAAAGGTATTCGGTGGATCAGATCAGCCCAGACTTACTTGTGACCTATTTTGGTTCTGGCATATTCCAGAAGAAATGCCTTTCGAACAATTTGTTCTTTGGGTTCCCAGTCACGACAGAATGAGTGGGATGCATCTTCGGGCACTTACTTGTCTTACTTCCATTTTTTTCACTAAGTACTGCAAAATAAGAGTAGACATGAGTCTTCTTTCTTTTGCCATAAATTTGTCGATTTTCATCACTCAGTTAACGAGTGTTCAAAGAACTACTTAGTTTTTGGGTCTATTAAGCCGGCTTTAAGCCTAAGTATGTAAGTCGAGTTTTTTATGGACTTGTCGACTTGATCCGAGCTTACATTTCATTCCTTGCTAACTCGACTTTTTTCTCGTGACCCAACAAAGTGTTCCTTATGCTCTTTTTTCAATAGCACTGAGCTGTCCTGTTGACTGAACCACACAACTGTCGAGTTGATCTCGTAGTTTTGTCCTAACATCACCATTACGAAGGCTTTTGATAGTGCTAGCTTCTGGTTCACTAGTGTGACTGATTTGGATAAGCTCAACGAATCGGCCTGTGCACATCTATAGATTCTCGAGCTATCACGCTAAAAAATTCTTAAAGTGCTAACAGCTTTCAAATCTAGCACAAGCTGCACGCACGCAGTAAGTTGGTTTTCCTTCCTTCGCCGCTAATAAGCAACCGACTAAGTTCTTACCATACCTCAATACGTTTCTCAGCTCGATGTTATAGCCATCCACAAGTACAGTGAACTACATATTTCTGGCTACCACCGAGTGTGTACTATTGTCTCTTCTTGCTCTCCACAACGTTAACCGGCTTCTGATCCATCTAAGCAGACAATGTACTGTCAGATACCTGATGAATTCCAAATCAAGGAGTTTTTCAAGGATTTGTTGGCCCTATTATGGTTGGGGTTAATGAATTGTTTCGGCTCTCTTACGAGGCAGTTGGTGCCTTCCCAACCATTTATTAATCTATGAACGGTATGAATCAGTTCTCCAACTCCAGATTAAAACCAGACTATAGCTCAGTAACCAGGATCCCACAAAGTAATGTGGACATTTAGGGAACTTTATTCCAAAAGCCTAGTCTGCTGAAGACTTTACCATTTCTTTTGACTGTTTTTCAATAGGAACCTAACAATTTTGTACTCCAATAAAAACGCATCCTTAAAATTTTTCTATAATCTGTCAATGTCAAAGCGACAGTCAAGGTTTACATTTTTACCACAGTGAAGCTCACGAATGAGCAACGATTAGATATTAAGTCATGAACTGAAGCCTCCTGACCGTTTGACCGAAAATGACCACCTGGTTATGGTGAATGGAGTTCCGCCATGGTGCCATGCTGGAACACGATTTTTGACCAAAATTAGATTGACTTGACATCGGTAATATCCGATTCCAACAAGATGGTGCCACATGCCCCACAGCTGGTCAAACAATTGGTCTCTTGAAGGAGAAGCGTAATCTGGGGAAATAATCCGGGCGATTGGCCACCTTTCTTTCTATGAGGCTACATTAGGTCGTTGGTTTATACCAATAAGTCAACAACGGTAGAGGAGATCAAAAGATCGAACGCGACTCATATGTGAGGAAGAATGGTGGCAAATTGGCTTCAAAGAATCGATCGCTCCAAACGTGCTCTCGATGATCATATGTACGAATTCCGTACTTAAATTTAGCATGTCTACTACACCTCGACTACAATTCAGTCCAATATCTCCACTAATGTGTATCTACTAGGAGCTTTTCTGCGATAATGAATGCCTCATCGTCTGACATTGTTTAAGAAGCACCTTACGCTCTTCATCCGCATAGAAGATATACAGATGTGGTCCTTGTAGCATGTGATCTGGATTTGAAAATCCTTGCCAATGTCCTGGGCGTCCTAGAACTTTCGATGTCTACTTGTTACTGTGTATCTACTTCCGCTTATTCCTAACCCCAAATGCCCTCCTAGCTAGAACGCACCACAAACGTTCTTTGTTGACCGACGCCTAAGAGTATACACTGATTTCTGTATTTACTCCGTGGATGGTGTCCCCACTAAGTGGCTGCATTTGTTGTGAATTCTTGTGAATTAGAACACATTTTATGGAATCTCTCGGGCTTTAGATACTCCAAAGTGGTTCCAACTAGTCCAAGTGTAATTTGAAAGCAAATTCTCTGCTCATTACTCAGATGATTGTGAGAAATGGTAGGTTTTTATGAATCCCAAGCATGTAACTCTAGGAAGTACCCTTCGCTTTCATTTAATTTACTTTTTCTATTATGTATGTAGGTGTAGCAGGTACCCTTTGAAGGAAGGGACACACATCAACTTTTATGCCGTACTTACATTCTTCAATTCCTTTTAAAGAAATATTTATTTTATCTTATCATTCGTTCGAAGAATAAATCATACCCCTTCCGTGTATGGACGCCCGGGCTTTATAGCATCCACACACACAATTCGGACATTAGCACTCCACTAGTGTGCACGCCACACTTAAGTACTATCGAGCCCGAAATTCAACAGTCACAGCCAGTCGTGTCAGAGGTAACGAGCCAACACAATCGCATGTAGCCCACATTACGTATGCGATTAATAATTCGTCGCTTCCCGACATTATTTCATTCGATTTCGTTTCGTATCATTCATGTAGCATAATTTCATTGAGTGAAAAAAAAAAAGAAGCAAAAGCATCCATCCCAACACAAAGCATCGACAAAGAATGGAGATACAGATACTTTGGCTGGTCCCCCTAAACTCGTACACGAGAGAGATGAGAAAATCATGAAATATACGAGGATGGAATGAAAAAGCGTAGCGAAAACTATCTGTAGAATCCATCGCATCCATCGGATCCATGTACACACCACGTAGTCGTCGTGGTTGTCTGGGGTGAATGGGCGGCTTAAAACGCCATTTGTTTGGCTCACCAGTATGATTGATTTATTGTTTCGTTTCGGTCTTATGAAAGGAGTTGGGTGATGCCTGCCAGCCACCACTTGGTGTGTGCTGTCTAATGCCCACTCGTCTCGACCGCAAAGTCCTCCGCAAGGCAGGAGGAGCAGGCACTAGACACTCGTCTCTCGAATGCATACACTTCTCCCAAAATAATGAATAAATATTGCGTCGTAGCAACCCTCCTTCATTCCACTACTCCTCGTACTATACAACCACCCGTACATAAGTGTACTTATCGTAAATCCCGTCGTTTTGCGCACGGAGTAGCAGCATATCGTAGTTTCTGTGCCTTTCTTATACTCTTTATACTGATTAATGTCCCCCTTTCGTTTAATCCTATTTTATAGAGTGTGTGATGTGCATCAGCAGTGACTGCAAGACGAGAAGATTGAAGCAACAGCCTGAAGCCGATTTTGTCTACGCAGCGACACAATGAACGAATGAGTGCATACGAGAATCCTTTAGCTGAGCTACTCGTTTTTCATAGCCATCAGCATACGATATTGTCTTATCTGAACTGTGGGGCTCCTGTGTCACACACACATCCCGGAGAGACTTCATATGAGCCGTAGTAACTAGAGATACACACATCCAGTGCAGTGTTAGGAGTATGTATCCATCAGCGAAATTTTCCGCACGGCCTCCATCGCCACAATTTGTAAATTTCTCACCACCTTCCGATTATCCATCTGCGGCGGCGGCGGCGTCAGCGGCATCGGTTCCTCACCATCATTCAATGTCGATGCGACATCCTAAATCTTCTAAAGTCATGATGATGGGCAGCGATGGGGACAGCGTCACCAGTGGAAGGATGGTCTCGTCGAGCACCATAAGTGGACGAGGTGATTTAATATTTCCCGATGACATCGAGAGCATCGAGTTTTGCTTACCCCCATCGAATGAAATGATGCGAGCCGCCACGAATGCCTGTCACGGGGACTCGTTCTCGGAGCGCCGGAGACGGGGACACAGTAGGAGAAGTAATCAGAAAATTGACGTCGAAAAACAGGTGAGTTTTGATGCTGCATACTCTGGGGCCTATCATTTGTAACATTATCTCCTTTCTTCCAGGTGAAATGGTCACGAAAGAACCTGGCTGCAACAATGGACCGCTTTGAACCGGGTCAAGCGCTGGAATATGGTTTTGCTGCCGGGGTTGTAGCGCCAAATGTCCCAATGGTAATTACCCCGTCCTCTGCGACATCGGCTGTAACCCCACTTCACCAGTCAATGCCAGTATCGCCACAACAGCAACAGCAACAGCAGCAGCAGCAAGCGCCTATTAATCATGTCTACTCGTATGCATACTACGAGCCTGGTGCTGCCAAATGCCATACGAACATACCTCACAAGGATAGGCTATCTCCGATTTTGCCAATTCCTGGCCCGTCAAAGAGTCCACCGAGGAATTCAATCCGAGCCCTGTTAGCCAAGAGTTTTCGTTCGAAAACCCTAAGTGCGGCGAATTCTTCGGCCGAAGAACGCCACACATACACCACCCGGTATGGTACCACAGAAAACCTATACGAAGAGGTGAACGAACAGAAAATTCGCAAAGTCCTGTCGGACAATCGAATAGGCTCGGCCAATACTGGCGCTGTTAAGGAGGAGCTACGTCGCGTGCAGCATAACCATTTTCGTGTCCTTGATGAGCTGAATTTGTCACTAGAAGCATTAATAATGCCACCGACCCCACCCGATATTAGTCCCACCCAGGAGGAGAAGCCACCAACGATGTCCCACGCCAGTCTGGAGAATTTGTCCAGCACCCTGAACTCCATTGAGCTGAAGGACCATACCTGCATCAATCCGGAATTCGATGAGGGAGACCTGGATAGCGGATTCAGCGGCAGTGGTAGTAGTAGTGGTGCTAGTTATAATGAAAGCCTTAGATATTACAAAACAGGTACACAATCTGTGATGCACACAACAACTCTGCCACATAATCTAAGAAGTTGTCGGTCATCAACAGCCTCGGGTACCTCAACATCAAAGAGCAGTATGAATTCGTCCGAAGACCAGGGTATTGGCATGCTAACATCATCTTCATCGCCATTCAACTATAATCGACGGTGTTCGGATACTCAACGGTCGTCGGCGAGGTCTTCCTCAGCGACGACCGGTACCAAGCCGAAGAAAAACTTTTGGACGATAAAACCGTGATGCTATACTGCCATACGGAAGTTCTGTCGCAAGTGGAGTATTGTGGTGGTAAGTTAGATACTAATTTGTTAAACTATTCGTATTTCGCTTTGGTGTTCGTTTCGTAACCGTTTCAGGCGTTTTTGTAAACAATTTGAAGAAAGGTTCGTGAATAGACCTTTCCTATTACTTAGATGAAATCACAAAGCGGTTCCATACACAGCTTTGATCATGGTGCGTGTCTCTAGTCTTTGCTTTGGGGATTCTGACTCCTCATTTCATTATGTCACGTCCACAGAGCTACCCAGTAGGAACAGACCCCAGGATTGCATTTGAAAGCCATACCCATTGCCGATTATGATCCAAGCCTACATCTAAGCTTGAGTTGTTACTCAAATTCTTTGTATCCTCGAGCAGCTTTACCAGAAAATGCAGCCTTTATTGCCTCCTTTCCTTTTTTAAGCTGTTGCTCGACGTTTCACAAAGACAGTACTTAGCTGGCACAGTCCTAGCACTATGTAAGCTAGGCTCATGTCGATGTTTGAAGGGGCTTATAGATAGACTAAAAGTGCTCGACAGAGACCCCTTAAAAGTCTTGACCTCACATCTGAAAGTATAAGTACCTCATACCTATCTAAGTGCTCTGGCCTTAAACTTAGGAAAATCCGTCCTCCAAGGATTAAACTCCATCATTCTCCTGCTTTAGAAAGAGTATGGTTCACAATCGCAGACAAGTACCTACCGGCTATGGATAAGTTTAAGCAACGCGGACTATTAGGCCTACGTACATACATATGCATATGTATCACCACGACAAAAGCAATGTAAACTCCCGACTTGTGCATCAACTGACAACCCTCTTCAGTCAACTCGATCTACAAGCTGGGATCACCGTGGGTTTGGCATTTTCCGACCAGTAACCCTGCCCTGTGTCATTATGTTAGGACTCCTCAAATTGGGACTGAGTATCACTCGAGATATTTGTCTTTAAAAATATATCACAAATTGACTTGCGCTTTGGAGAAGATCTGGAATGCCTTGTTATTCCTTTCCTTTTAAATATCCTTATTCGGTAAAACGTTTGGTTAAACTTTCTGACATCATTTCTGCAATACTTTTCCTTTAGTAGATCGATCACGCACATGCTTATTCCATTCGAGAAGCCGCTCTGATCGCTCTATGCATTACCGATCTACCGATCCACCTTCTTACTGGCTGGCTGTGCTTGAAGACATTTTTGTCAAAGCACAGCAAAGGATTCATCTCTGTTGGTGTTGCCATAACTGATACTAAACATGTTTTTTTTCATTCGTAAGGTTAGACTTGAAGAACACGTGCCCTATAGCATCATCTCTTTCACGATCCATCTTAGTTCCTCTCTGGCTTTGATTCCTCGTGCCAACGCTAGCATCTATTTAAGAGAAATCTGGTTTATATCCTAGTAGCCTCTCACCAAGACCCAAGACCTCTCATCTTGTTCTAGTGCCTTTCCGATTTCCTCCAGGCATACTCACAGATGTCATCCTTCAGAAGACCCATCTTCTTTAAATGATTCCCAAAACTGTCATGACCTGTAGATAGCGCTACCACCCATTTCAGTGCTCTTTGCCCCAGACTTAGATCTTCTATATGAGTTATGCCAATCGACGTTTTAACAGTCATTTTCAGTTGTCTGCAATCTCCAAACTTCCGAGGTTGACCACCTTCCTTGGTGTATCACCGCTGTTCACTTGTCCAGTGATCTAACGTATGCAACCAAGCAATCATCTTGGTTTGACTGACTGAGGTATATTTCCTCAGACATGACAGGATTGTTCTAGTTCTTCTGAAAAGATATCTGCCCTCCAACATGGACCTATCCGTGACGATGATTATATCACCAATCTTCTTTTTCAGAAGTGTTCCATCCTTGATAACAGCTATGTGACACTCTTTGGTAACACCCATCCTCTTTAATCTTGTTTTTCACGAGATCCAGGTTTTTCCTTTGAGCATAGATAGAGCCGCGCAGATGAGGTGCCATCGATGCCGCGGCTTTCTTAATAATTAAGTCCAGCAGCAGAATACTTAGGATCACTTCCATTGCGCATGTTGGTGTTGTTCGTCGTTTGTCAAACATTGGACCCTATTCAGCTTCTTTACAGTTTTCTGGGAGGCGTTTTGCCACCATAAAACGGACGCATATTTGTACGATAATCGGTCTATCTATCATCGTATACATCCAGCTTCCTGATCTTTTCTTTCACATAGAAGTCGCAAGTTGTCTAGTCATCTAGCTCAGATCCGAAAAGTGTCAAGGGCTTAAGTTCTGGATCTCTTCACCTAGTGAATATGATTAAATCTGTCTTTCCCGCATCAATGGAGAGTCCTTGTTTCTGACTCTGTGTTTCTCAGATACCCAACCTTCCAAGTCATCTACCTCAGATCCGAAAAGTATCAAGGGCTTAAGTTCTGGATCTCTCCTCCTAGTGAATATAATTAAATCTGTCTTTCCCGCATCAATGGAGAGTCCTTGTTTCTGACTCTGTGTTTCTCAGATACCCAACCTTCCTAGTCATCTAGCTCAGATCCGAAAAGTGTCAAGGGCTTAAGTTCTGGATCTCTCCTCCTAGTGAATATGATTAGATCCGTCTTTCCCGCATCAATGGAGAATCCTTGTTCCTAACTCTGTGACCTAAGAGATGTATTACTACTAGTATGTCATTTCTTCCTTAGTAGAAACCTTTTCATTTCCGGATTTCCTTAAGTTGCCTAAAGCTCGAGACATTTTCAAAATGTTGCCTTATGGTAGTTTCCCTAATGGCACAGGAGGGCTGTTGTGTCTGGCAAAAGACTGTAACGCATTGTAGCAACATTTTAGTGACATAGACTCCAGTGAATTGGACAACAATCCTTCCAACCCTGTATGACTATCTAAAAAGTTATTTTTTTTTTAGATCTTAGGCACCTTTTTCATAATTTAATCTGCTGGGTCGCCTTCAGCTTGGTACACAGTGGTATACGTTCCAACTCGAACTCTAAATTTTATCTATGATCGTTCGTGGAACCAGGTCTGGTTCGTAGATTCAAGTTTTAAGTCTCTGTTAGAACAGTTTTCTCAGTCCAATATTTTTGAGTCGAATGGTGATCTGAAACAGTATTCCCTGACTATACGAGATATTTCAAAACATGTTTCTTTCTTTAATACGTTGTACCTCCTAATACGTTGTGTCGTGATTCACAGATTTTGCTGGATCCAACGCTCTACGTACCCTATCCATCTGAAACGTCTGGCGTGCAGTTTTTTTTTTTTGGCCAGGTCGTCGTTGAATCTCCAAAGTCCGAGACAGAATGCATTTGATTTTGAAGAGTATGTCCCAGGGTCGGTTAGGTTGGGTGATAAAGTACCACCAGGGAGATTAACAGATTTTCAAGTCGATTACTTGAAGAGCAAGACTTACGCGAATAATCCCCAGAGTCTGTGTCAGATCAGCCATGAAGCGTTGAACTTCACAACCGACATGTTGAACAAATAGTTTCTGAATGTACAATACGACGCCTCATCGCAAAACTTGTGTAAAACTTTACCAATAACTTTTACTACCAACACTAGGCAACCCCCCTCACAGAGTATCCTTCTTCATTTATGAGACTCCATCACAAAACCACTTTCGGTGATAGTTTTTTGCACAAAAATGGTTTTATAACGTACTTTCGCTCAAGTAAACTTCGGCGAATCAGGAAAAACCCTCCACACAGAACCAACGGAACAGTGACACTCGAAAATCGAATTTCAGTGGAAAAGATAAAACCGCAAAGTCGATAAAAATCTTCCTTTTTTCTTTTTTTTTTTTTTTTGACAAAAAGAACAAAACGAAGCAACTTCCCTCTCATTGCACAGAAATAATTTAAATTGGATTCATGGCCATTTGTTTGTGTCCTCTGGAATGATCGCCGTGGGTATCTAAGCCCATGTACAGACGACACTCATCCAATCCAAGGGGGTGGCGTACTCCCACCGTATATTTTAATAATTTCGAATTGTAAGGACAGACATCCCACTGATAAAATCGATACACCACCACCCTAGCTAGACCCACTGCTCACTGTTCAGTTCACTGTTCATCCAAATCCTTAGCAATGAAGTCAAAACCGGGAGCGACTACCGAGATAAGAATTAATTCAGTCTGGCAACAAACAAAAAAAAAAAAAAAAAATAAAGGAGAACAGGGAATTCCATCATGATTTACGCAAAGTTTCGGCGTCGAAGATCTGGGGCGACATCTCCCCGAAATTGCGTATTGCGAGTGCGTCGCTTTTCTTCTTCTTTTTTTTTTTTTTTTATGCGATAGTACATTTAATCTGACACCGATATGGGGCGAAAGGCAAATTTTTGAACGCACAAGGGATAAGCGTACATACATTCTACCCTCATCCAATATTGCTGAGGAGAAATCTTTAAGATACAATAGGGGTTAGTCAACAACGAAAAGATTTCGAGAAGATTTTTATTACATCACACACAGCATCCGAAGGCAAATTGACATATTTATTACTCGGACGGATCAATTTCTTTCCCCCTTTTCTCTGCTTAGCCCTGCCTGCCTGCCTGCCGCCTGCAGTTTGTCGTTATGTGTAGTGTAGTGGCACATTTGCTACTCGTACTCGTACTCGTAGTCGTATACGGCGCGCACTATAAGGCGCTTTTGTGGGATTAGCGCAGCGCACGGATAATGTTCGACTAAAAGAAATTAATGAATTCTAGTGAAGATATCATCACGATTGAACTGTATATTCAAAAATGAGGGTGCGGGCGGCTCGGCGGCGCTCCGTGTCCAGTCAAATGGAAATACTTATGAGGGTATTTGGTTCACGTATCTTTGCTCAATTGATGATGACACGAAGAGTTTTATCTCAGAGTTCGGTTAATTGATTTCTTTTTTCGTTTTTCGTTATTCGCTTTTCGTTTTCCGCTTTTCATTTTAATCTTCTTTTATTTGGAGATTTTCCCATTGTCATGTGGGAAGAGTGGCTCAGTTTGTTTTGTCGAATTCTTTCTCGAAAATTGCCCAATGCGATTTTGTACGATTAATCCGGAGAAGATTTTCTAATTCTTTTCTTTTTTTTTTGTAATAAATAGGAAATATTTCCAAAGAGTTCAGTTTCAGGATTGCAACTCGAGGAATTTATTTTTTTTGTGTTAAATTTAGCTTTGACAGCATGTGTTCCGCTCTGGTGTGTACGAGTATGTCCTTTCGGATAATTCCTCGAAAATTTCTAAGCACAGATACGTATACTGAACACCGAATGGAGTATGATTCTGAGGATGAAAATCGTTACGAGTCTGGGAGAAGTAAGGAGTGATTCAAGTGTAACGACTTTTGGGGATCGAACATGACTGCGAATGTGAAACAGGTTGACCAGAACGAGGTATGACAGTTCTGCACGAACTCTGTTTCCATTAAAATAATTTTTATTGGACAAGTTGGCCCAAAATGTATCACCCAATCGAAAGATGGGAAAACTTTTGCAAATGGCGGCGACTGTCAGTTTTGTTTTGACATTTGTGAAAGTGTTGCAGTTACAATACACTTCAACAAGCTGTGGTGTACTCCTCAACATCGGGGAATACTCTATCTGACTATTTTCGGCTCACACTTTCTGGCTGTCCTACGCCAATTGATCAAATGCTGAGTCGTTTAGCCGGTCGCCTCGAGAAGATTAGAGCGACACGCACAAACAATGTGCCTTGTAGTTCTCGTTGCGAAAAGAATATCGCCACTGTGGCTGGACTTCGTAGGTAGCACTGTGACTGATCTGGGATAGAGGACCATGATTGTAAAGTACGCTACAATAATGGACATTTTTAAGGATGCCTTTGCAGATTACCTAATGTCTCGTTTTTGGGGTTTTTTAAAAGTCACGGGTCTATGAGAAGAAGCCACAGACTCTGACAGCTCTCAACAATAATCTCCAACAACAGTATGAGAACTTATCACCCGAAAACGTGCCTCAACTAACAAGCCTCTCCAGTTGCACACTCAAAGGTGTTTTACATAAGTCCTCTCCTGCTAGTGAAGTCATTGTTGGATTTGTTCCTTTTTTTTTTTTTCTATGTCACGCATTTGAGGACTGCAGGACGGAGAGTTGGAATCTATCATCTCATACAAATGAGGCACACATTTCGTTGACGTTTTCGACGAGGTTTAATTCGATTAAGTTGTCATAGGTTTCCTGTTGCTAAATATTTTCCTCGATCTAAGATACTAGTAAGACTTTTAGACTTCGAAAGATGCTGACCAAGCTTCCCAGCTTCAAAACACTGGGTGATACTCATTTTGTAGGCAGTAGTACTTGAGTGGATTCCATTATAAGTGGGCACTCCGATAATATTAGTTTGTCAGTAAAGGAGGAAGTAGTGACTCTCGTCAGATGGAAGAGCTATCAAATTCTACGTACCATTCACGGTACCAGGCTTTGGCTGTATTCTGTCACCTATGCTCCACTCAGCTACAGCAGAAGTCAGGAACAGATTTAGGGAAATCTTCAAATAATGTTTTTAGGGTTAGGCGACTTAGACTCAAGGCACATGTCTTGAGGGTAAATAAAGTAGAAACTGCATTGCACGAGGTAGTAGGATACTACCCTGCAATACCGAAATTAGATTTGATGAGGTTTTTCTTTTGAATTGGTCAAGATACACATTTGCAAGAAAACAGGGAGGATGGGACCTGACACTAGCAACGATGCACTGGCTATATCTATGCAATGGAAGTCAGATCCATTCCTACTTTAGAGGTTGTATTGTATGGTGGAAAGCCATCATAAAAAAAGAATATTAAGATATTTTGGCCAAAAAATGCCTGTAGTGCTCTGCCCTCCATCTTCACGGCTGCACTTGACCTACATAGTGACATAGCTCCATTCTTAGGAAATCACTTCCTGATATCCCTGATGAATTGGATGATATCGTCGGTACCCTTGAGTTGAATACAACATACAAATGTAGTTCTATAGTTCCGGATTGTTCTTTTGTACATTACATGACATTAACAGCTTATTTTAAGGGGTTTGACTTCAAAGGTTGCAATAGAATGGTGCGATCCTGTTTAGACATCTTCGGGGTGTCAAAGTGAGGCATCTGGTCGTGAAATTCATTGGTGTGATGGCTAATCCGTGGATTTGATGTTTTCTGGACATTTTATGGTGAAGACGTCTTGGTTACACGATTCCAAGCTGAATTTAAAGGCAGGATAGTTTGGTGAATACATTTTTTGATGTACCCTTAGAGGAAAGGTATTTGTAGAGACTCGAGTTTAGACTTCATGTTCCAAAATATGCAGTCCGAAACAAAGTAGGGAAGATTTGGATTGCTGTTGCTCCTGGTGATAAGGTCCTCGAAGAATTGCCTAGAAATTTCCCTCTTAGAGAAGTGGTAGTATTTTGTGAGCCTCGGCTTGGTTTTAGTGGAATGGGAATTGAAAGGAACTTGAGCTAAGGCTGCATTTCAGTGCATTTGACTGTGGATTGGGCTGACGCTGAATTCTCCTCTATGCTTCGTCTCTTCTCGATAAAATAAGAGGCAAGGTGCTCTTTTCGGTGATCAGCCGAGATTGCTATGGTGGATGGTTCTTGGATTAGGCAAACCTCAATTGCTAAAGTTCATCGAGCACTGAGCTGCGTATGGAGCAGTCTTCATCGTGTCTGCTTGTATATGCGTTCCCATACTTCGTCAGACAAGATCGTACACTTTTCCATTTGATGGCAATCTTTTACGACTCCTGATAGAATTTTGGCTCCCTGCCAGAGAGTCAATGCATCCACCTGATTCTTTCACAGCAATCTTGTTCTTTCATTTTGATATCGGTGTCACCTGCGTTTCATTTACGTAAATATCGTTTCCATGTGGTAAATATCATTTTTATCAAACAAAGTCCTAAGGAACTCTCAAACTCTTATATCACGAAATCCTGAAGTCCAACCGTTTACTCTTATGGAATCATTTTTAAGATGATAGCTACGACGTGTCTCAGTAAAATTGGTAGACAGTGGCAGAATGTTTTGCCGAAATTGGAACTGTCAATGGCATCTGGCATTTTATTACAAAACGTCCAAATGACGATACAAAAACTGTGCCAAATTCTGTCTACGAAGCATACATCGAAATATATTCCTGTGAAGCACCTGGATAAGGTTTATAGGTACATTTGTCAAACCACATCCGTCACTCGTACCATGTGGCATACAAGCAAAGAACTCAAAATTCCACAAAAACTGAATTATTACTACCAATGCAACGAACCGAGTCTGATGGGACCATATGTCCCATTACCACACGTTTTAGCTTTGCGATCTAAATAATTAACCGGAAGCATAAAACCCTGCTGTCAGAAATTTCCAGAAGATAATATGCAATCACATCATTAGGGATTTCAAATTACATAATTTTCTATGATTTCATTCAAAGTGACAGAAAAACATGGCAAAATGTTATCTTTTAGCCAAATTACAGCCAAGGGAATGGCGTACAACGCGATTACTACTGTTTAGCTTTTATTTATGGATCCATGGAGCAGATGAGACTTGGAAGTTTATTTGGGTTTTGGCCACTGCTTACGATTAGGAGTTCTGACTGATTTTTATTTGGATTTCCCAACTAAGATAGCCATAGCTGGTTAGGGTTGCCGCAGATACATTTTGCAAATTTCAATGAAAATGGAAGCTGACGTGCGCTGAAGCTGAAGTCCTTCAACACATTTCTATAGCCTTGGTCGGCTTGGCAATAGCACTAAGAAGTTGCTGGAAACTTTGTGATGAAATGGGTAACTCAGCCGTTATTGACTTGACTTGGTAGGATGTGTTTAAGTCGTATTTTTGGTCCTTCAGAGTCGACAGGCAGTACTCAAGAAGATCATCTTATTTATTCTGAAAAACTTGGTGGAATGCGTTTGTTTGTCATTAAAACCATCTTTTTTATGACACGAAAAACGCAAGTGAATGGAAGCTAGTAACTCGTTTCAAGTTAGACGTTTGATTCAGAGGATGTATCTAACAGCGTAAAGAAGAAGATTTGATTCCAGCTACTTTATCAAAGTGGGAGTAAAAACATATTTTGAAGGCCTAACTGACAACTTATTCATGTCTCTTGAAGGAATAATCAACCATGTTTGCCTTTTTGATTCTCTCGATGCTTGAATATGGATATCTACCTACGCAGCCTCTGGACATTCTCTGTACTTCCACTGAGCACTCTCTTTTTATATCTCTTACACAAGTTAGACCGCACTACTAAAAGCTCGAAGGTCTTTGATTACACTCTGCCCAGGAGCAATGTTCATCTTAGTTTGGTTGGGCAGTTCAAACTATTGTTAGATCTTAGGAGTCGAGGAGTTGATTTGTCCAGTTCTGAACCTTTTCCAATTAACACTTCTATGCTTAGGGATCAAACAAAGTGTGGATTTCCATGTCCTAGGTTGAGCTTCGTTGATTTTATGGTTCTTAGTATGATTATCTATATGACTGACATGTAGACTGACATGTAGAAAGGTCAGATTTCAGCAGTTTTCGACTATTATAAGAACCTCTCACTGGTCATTTGGATGGTTATAAACTTTCTTGCCTGGACAAAGCCGATATCAATCGGAAAGATTCAAGTTGAAGCTGTGACTAGGTGGTATCATACGATTGCAATGAAATATTGGGGCTAGACATCTGCAGAGAGAGTGAATTAGAAATTCGTTCTTGTCATAACCAGACAGAATATGTCGCGAGTACTTCTTAGCTTTATGGCCTGCATGGTCTGCTATTAGCTGGTAGCCTGGGGCTATATCCAGCTACGATGCTTCCTCTTACGTTGTTATAGATTGGTGATTCCTTTTTTAATACGGACGCCCACTCCATCTGACCTTGCCCAACTGTTCTGGATTGCCTTTAACTATCCTACTATGCCCAAATCTTCTCTTAGTTCGTTTCTGGAACCCAGATGATAGTAGTTATTAATTGGGTACATCATGTGTTGATTAAAGTTTTGAGCTTTGATTTTTGTTGTTGTTTTGGGTTGTGTTTGGGCCTACTCCGATACCAATGTTCGTGGCTTTTGCATTAATTGTGTCCAGAGCGCTCTCCATGAGTTGGAACCTCACCGAGTGTTAGTTTTCCTAGTCTAAAATTACCACATCGTCCACGTACCCAAACATCTTGAAGTTTTGCATAGGAAGTGTAAAATGTTTTCCCTTTCGTTTGAGGTAGATAACGCAGCTGCGGCAATGTACACCAAATAGACTACCTATTCTGAACGCATGGATACAGTGGCCAGTACTAATTGCCAGAACTGTAGCAATATCCGTTCGGATTCTGTTTAATAGTTCTTGTGGTTTACTCCTGCAGTATTACAATCTAGATTCGCACACCCCGCCATCTACTGCCACCGAGGAACGTTAGCCTTCTTAGCAAGAGAGCCGTCCAAGGTAGACCACAGGTTTGCTGATTCATCGGCTCGCTCAGTTCGCTCTTTACCTAACTCTGTAAAGGATTCTTGAATTCTAAATGTTTTTAACAACACCTCTGTTCCCTAAAAAGAGAGCAATAGTTTGTAATATCAGGCCTTTACGACCGTACCAACTCATGGTAGGGTGAATCTACCCCAGACAGAGGCGATTTGTCTAAGATTTTGCGAATGCATAGCTCCCATGGTTGCAAGGAACTGATATGTCTTGCTAGTTGTGCAGAGTGATAGTCAAACCTCGGCAATTTTTATAGGGTAAAGTAGTTACTGGCCCAAACGATTTTCTTCTTCGCCGTAATGGCAGAAATACTGTCTCATGAGGCATACCACGTTTATATGACCGAACTGAGAGATCGGATTGAAAGTTTCGATCCGGGTTTTCGGATTAAGGGCCCGAGTTAGAATCGAAAGAGGATTGACTTTGACACTTTGCCACCTCTGCGCGGAGGTAATTTCTGTGTCTTCTCTGTCTGCCAAACTCGTACCTCGGAAGAATTCAACTCGATCGTAGAAAATGTTGTGATCGCCTGATCAAGTCAGTCCAGTTTCAATCCAATCTGAGTTTATATGACACTCAACTGGAATTGAATTTCGATCCAATCTGCCATATAAGCGTTATAACTCCTCACGATTGCGACTATCTTGTTCTGTAAGAACGACACTGTACTGATGATCATCAAATGTTTCATGAATTTCTAAGTCTTCTCATTTATCCTTCTTAAGAGCCACGAATTCGTATGTCTTTTGGTCCGAATTTTACTGACTTCGGCGGATTCCTTGCGATAGATTGACACTATTCCATTCAAGCCGAGTCTTATGGATTGGTTGTATATTTTGAGACAGTCTTAGACAGGGATGAACATTTTCGTCTATGAATCGAACTAGGTGTCATCAGTTTTATGCCAAAGTACGAAGGGACAAAGAAAGGGAAAGGAACCATTGGATAAGACCACTTTCAAGTGAGTTGCTATAACTCTGTCGGCAAACCTGGAAGAGTCAGTCCCCCATTCGCCACTGTCCTGCTGTTCACCCTATTCGATAATAAATAAATGTATTTGCTTGCGAAAAGTTACAGAAAACGACTACAGAAACTAATCTGTGTAGGTTTAAGGAGCAATTATACAATCTGTATACATATGTAGTACCCCCTGACTGCAGGAGCAAGCCAATTAAAAACGTGACTACCAATAAACTAACTCAAACCCTTTGTAGTACCTATCCTGTACACTCTACATAAACTATTCACGTCACAGTTTTCTCCACGTGCTCAAGGCTCATTTAGACATATTACACAAAATTAGGACTCGACCACCTTCAAAACTACACCCTTTCTCAACTAAAATGCACAAAATCAACCCTAGTCTGCAAACTTTAAAAACAAAACAAAAAAAAAACAAAAAAAGAAGACAAAAACCAAACGTCCTCTTTAAATGTTTATGTCGTTAGTGTGGACTATGTTGTGTATCCCTTTTAGGTCGTATCTTTCCAAGTAAATACGTGGTACCGCTGACGCCACTACTGGTTCAGCAAAAGACAAAAAAAAAAGGGCAAAACAATGACTCCCACAGCACCATTATTGCTGGTATCACCATAAACGATTTAGGTGTCTGGCTGTGGAAACCAAATGTCGACTTCCTATTTTTGTTCAAATATTTTTGCGGTGCTCTGTGTCCTTTTTTCCTTTGCCTAGGACGACTGATAAACAATGTTGTCGCACTTACCACCCAGCCTATCGCGTCCCAAAATCCCATAAACCAAACAACATTAAAAGTACGCATAGCAAGGCTATATGTTGGTGCAATTTGTGCTATCTGTGGCCTCATCTATAATGGGATTTGTCACGTTAGATGGCTGATGTCCCACGAGCTGTTATAGCTCTGTGGTGGCTATATGCGCGCAACCACTCTACTGGTGTGCTTGGCAAATGGTAGCATCAGGATTTGCCATTTGGCTTTTGTACTACCATGCCAGTAATATCTGCACTCACCTAGAAAGGGATTTTATTTTGTTTTTGTTGTTTTTCTCTCGGTCATGTGTAAAAGGCTTCGTCCTTAGTGGGTTTTTTTTTGGTTTTTTGCAAACGTATTCAGAGAACATCGCCGCGGTGATATGGATGTCTGTGTCTATATTTGATTTTGTTTTAGGATACTCGTAGGCAGAAGGATACCTACCGCATACTACCTACTCAATGGAATGGTTGTTTTACTTTGATTTGATGTAATGCTTGCCAATTTATCAGATCATAACCGTGCGGAGGTTTGGTATGAATCATGCTGTTAGTTATCGTCCTTGTAGCTATTAAAACAATGTGATGGGCAGAAGTTCGGAGGCTGTGTGATGGTTCCGAGATGACTGAAAAGATAGAGAGATTAGGAGATATATTCATGCTTGTGATGGAGGAGGAGAAAATGTCAATATAGGTTCTTTGGAAAGAGTTTTCGGGTCCTTGTACCGATGTTTAAGTCGATGAATGTCGTAAAATCAATTCCATTGGAACTATACTCAGTCTGGGTTTAAGTACGAGACAGCTTAAAGTCTTGTTCAAAACTGGTCAATCTGGGCAATACCCTCGAACCGAAAAGCTATTTCCAAAGACACAACCATTGTCATTAAAACCACTCAAACTGGAGGCTCATTTGTACCAAAAAGTGTCAAGTCCGGAGGCCCGAAATCAAACACAAATTGCTTACCTATTAGGCCAGCACGGACTGCAGTGGCAAAGTCAATACGGTTCAAACTATAGCACTTTGTTCCTTAGTCTTTCTCAAGGTTTCTAAAGAGTTGAGTATGATTGTTTACGAAAAACCTAAGCGACTATGGTTATAGCAGCTACTTTCATTTGAGTTAAGGTATTTCTGTCACCTTTGGCTTAAAAACCTCAAAAACGACATAAACGGTTTGCAGTACTCCAAATTGAGATCTAGTAGTTAGCAGCTTCATTCAGTATCCGCTAAGCCTCAATGGGCTTTCTTCAGTCTCCTAAGTTGAAAATCTTTCAATATGATAACCTGATCTCACTGGTTGCAAGGAAAGCTTACCCTCTTCATAGCACCATCTTTGGTCGATGTTTGTTTGAGAATAGAGTATAAGTTAGGCATTGGCATTTTATCGATATAAGTCCCAACTTCGAACAGAGTTCAGAGTATCAACCTACTATCCTTCTTGTACAAGACTGCAAGATACTTATGGTTTTTTATTAGCAATTCATCCATACAGTCAACTCCTTTGTCCCCACACTAGAGAAGAACTGCCTGAATTGCCTGAATCTTGTTACAAATACCGACAGAGCTTATAGTACAAAGATTAAGCAAGCTCCTCACTAGTTTTTACTCTTTTGAGCCAGCAGAAGTCGAAATCATATTTCTTGAAACTCTATGAGCAAAAACACAAGTTCTATGTACATATTCGATCCCTGAACAAACACCAATCGCTTGAAGGACCTCCTGACAACCTATTCATTCCTCCCTTTATATTGTAAGAAGATAAGCGTTTAGTGAATCGGACAGAACGTCAGCTATAACCTTGAGGTAGTTAGAGACTTCTTTGGGTTCATGGACATTGGAGGAGAAAATTTAACAGCTATATCGACTTGTCAGAAAAGTCTGAAATGGTTACAACATGTAGAACGAATAAATTTCAACACTCCGGCTGACGAAACTTCGAATCCAGCCCGAAGGAAGAAGACCTTACCTTGCGCGATAACTGGAGACGCTTGTAGGTTGAGGCCCAAGTCCACCATGAACTGTAGCAAGTAAGCAAAAGCCTCTGAATACACAAAGACTATCTCGTAAATTATTGAGCCTGAAAAGATATAGACTTTTCGTAGTCCAATCAACTCTAAAGTTTCTTACTTGGCTTCGTCGCAATGCCGTTCTCCTTTTACGTTCTCCTTTTTTAAGACAATGACTTTTCTCTGTCTGCCCTCTTGAATTCCATGCCTCGACTTTATCTTAAATTTGGACGTCGGAAGAACCATTACAAATTGCTGTAAAATGGAAATCTTTTTTAAAGTTCAGTAACTGATTTCAACTTTATCCAGAACTCTAGTTTCCTATCGACTATCGTACTACTTGGTCGCTTAATGAAATCCACTAGATCGCACTTGCATGGATGTCATTAAATTGCCAACTCATTTCGTTTGAGATACAACAGTGCCAACAAGAATTTTAAGTTTCGTTTTGATGCTTAATATATTCGTTTTCGTTATTAAAAACATTTAACAAGTAGTCGAGTCTATATCCTGTCTGTACCTAGCCTTGTCAGCTTTCTTGACTAGCTGATCATGTATATAGTATCTTAATTCGCGGTCAGCTTAATCCACATCAGTAAGATCCTTGCACTAGGCTCTGATTCTTTCAGGCGGAAAGATCATTTCTGTTGACAATTACAAATAATAGTAGTGATAGTGTACAACCTTGTGGTGTCCCACTTTTGGTTGGCAATGTGAAAAACATGATGCATCACTACCATCTACAGTCTTTAAAAAAACCTTCGTGTTTCCCAGACATGTCCCCTGTCGTACCAGTCTAACCTATAACTCCATGAAGATCAGGAAGACTTAGAGAAAGATTCGGCCTCTTCGAATCTACTTCGAAACCTACTCCCAGTCGATGTAGTATTTAGCAGGTGCACACCTTATTGATTTTTTTTTTTTTTTTTACCATACGTTCATAACCATAAGTAATAGCTATTTGATAACTCAAAAGTAGTTTTTATTTTATCTTATTTCTTACAGGAATATAATTCGAAGACTGCCTCATGCCATGTTATTCAGTATCACTGTTCAAAAAAACTATCAATATCCGGAGACACTGAAGATTGTAGACAGCCATTTTTCTGTAAATAAATCGGTGTGTATAACTATTTTTTCGACTAACAAATAAATTGCATTTTCTTTTTCTTATACACTTTGTAGAATACAAAATATAAAATAAATTAAAAATCGATGTTTGAGCATTTGCTGATTATACATAAACCTAACTATAGTTTGAAGTATAAAATGGAGTTATGAAGTAATGAACCTGAGGTTAAAGCTGCCTAAAACTTAACAAAAATATTTAAGAATAAACTTGGAAATATGTTTAAATTAAGAAAGAACATACATTTAATTATAAAATATTCAAATTAATAGGCGTAACGTTCTAATAAATAATTGAAATCACTATTATTTTTCTAAATATGAATTCTAAATCCTTGCTTATATTATAAATATTATTTTCATTTTTATTTAGTTTATATTTATATATATATATATATCCATTACTATGCATATTCGTATATAAGAGAAAAAAATACAAAAAAATAAAGACGTATGTATTTAGAAATTTTGAAAAATATTTATAGAAATATATTTACCTAAATGTAAATGTTCTGTATAAATGTACAATTTTTAGAAATTCAAAAACAAAACAAAAAACATAAATAAATATTACAGCAGACAACTTAATAGGGAGATAATATATAAAAAAAAAAAACATCCAATTTATTAGAAATTAAAGACAAAAAAAAAATAAAAATACTTTCAATGTCATTGGTAATTTCGAAAATACACACACACACCCCCACACACATATTGAAAATTTCGAATACGAACTGTTTTATAAATACTAAAATTTGTTGACTTAAAAAATGCACATAAGTACATACTTGTCGCAAAAACTTTGTCGTATTTATTTTTTTTTTCATTAATAGTCAACAGAATTTCCATTGAAAATTTTTAGAATTCTAAATAAGAAAACAAAATGTATAATGTTTTGGAGGGTAGTATACGCGCGAGTTAAAAACAAGTAAAAAAGTAAAAATAAAAGTTTGAGGAAAACTCGTAATATGTAAAACAGATGGAAAAAAACGTTTAAAATCGAATCGAAAAGTTATGACATGAGAATGATTGTTTTAGAAATTATTATGAATGGATAAATCCAAAAAGCTTAAAATGTGATATTTTGTAAAACTCGAAGAACATAAATATAAAAGGTTATAATTATTAAAATATCTATACGGTGTTGTTTTATTTAAATTGGTTTCATTGAGGATGCAGAAGGGGATTGAAATGAGCTGTAGTCCGCAGAGGAACGCATTTTGTTGAGAGAAGTTGGTTCGGACTTGTGATTGATCGACTGAAGGAGAGTCCTTCGATTTCTGAAGGACTTGGTGTTTTTAGTTGACATCAGGGCTAGAACTAGCTATTTGGTTTGGAGTGCAGTGCAACCATTGAGTGATGGAATTCAATTGTAATGGAAAGCAGGTTTGCTAAGATTAAATGAATTTGACAAACGTGGCGGTGACTGTCATTGCATTGGATTCATACTCACAAGTGTAGTGGGCTATGAATTCTTTAGAGAAGAGTTTCGTCAAGAGTTCCTAGACGGCGATGTGTTGCACAGAGTGGACATTTTAAACAAAATGTTGAATAGGCTCTAGGAATTCCCCACATCGTTGGTATACAAGTTCTCCATCGGCTTAAGCTTGAAATGTATAGCAGTGATCTGGGCTTCCAAGTGTTTTTTCTTCTCTAGTGGAGATTCGACTAAACTTATCACAATGTTGAGACACATGAGCTCCAAATATGCAAATATATCTCGAACTCTTAGTAAAATGCGTTCATTTGAAAGTACGTGCATACAACCTGAAGAAATGATTGTCTGGGATTCAATCTTGTTGCGCTATATCTTAAAGTCGAGTAGTATTGAACCTAAATAAGCGAAACAACCTTGCCACACTATTAACGAGTTCAAAACATAGAGCTACAGGCGGTACCTTCCTACCAATTTCACATAAGAAGGAATCTTTCCAGTAATGAACCAATGAGGGCTTGGAACCAGTTCAAATGAGATGAACAGATCCTGAATAGTGAATTTGAGATCATTTATATGCAAATGGAGCTCTGAAGCTAGTGTTAAGACTTGAAAAAACATAAATCAGCTCAAGAAGGAACTTACTTTTATTCACATCACCGAGCCTAGGCCATGACTCTGAAAGTAGACACTCAGCCATATTCTCTTAACTTCCTTTCATGAGCTGAAATTATAAACAAATTGACAGCAAAAAACTCGATATATCTTCCTGAGGTATCATGCTTTATATTCTTTAAAAAATTACCTTTAATTTGACACCTCATTTGTCAAAATCCATTAACAAGAGAAGAAGTTACATCAATTCATACACAGAGAGCAGTCCCCAACATCACAGTTGTGGAAGCTCTGCGGAGATTGGTATGCCTGCTGTTTTTCTGTGAATTTCTGTTGGCCTGGTGTTTTACGAAAATTTCTCGCAGAAACTTTTGATGATTTTTTTTTTGTGTGATTGCGTGGTTTTGTGAAATTTATATCTTTGGTTGCAGGTAATTGAAGTGGTTACGCCGGCTTGTAAATTAGAGACTTAAGTCATTTCTGGTTAAAAAAAAATTTCAGTTTTAGACAAAAGCTGTCAAGAAAAGGCTAAGACCAATTGTCTCTCAATTTCTACAAGAAAGTGGAACGCTGATTCTGAGACTCTTCTGAGGCGGAATAGGGGGAACCGTATCTCCCATTCCCCGGTAACAAACTTATCAAGATGGGCCTTGGACATCCTCTAGACATTGACATCCTACTCAAGTTCTTAGAAACTACGTAAGCTTTAAACCTTTCAAGTTACAAGGAGCGTGACAATGAGGACAGGAAGACTTGTCCAGCAATATGGTCTCTTGGACTGAATGATTGGGAATGTCAATTAGACAGATGATCTTTTTGACAAAATGTTTTAGGCTGCAACGTGTAATGACTGGGTAAGTAGGTATCACACACATTACCTAGAAGATCTGATGTCTTCTGCCCCATCTTTGAGGCATACTTTTACTTATGTTTTTGAGAAGATGGTTAAGATGTCTTTCTTTCACTTAAGAAGACAAGAAGATCTATTTGTAAAGGGTAGGCCACCTGTTGGTTCTTTTTGAATCATATTTTGTGTTGAGGTGAGATTTGACGCCCACCGTTGGGAGTTTTTTGTTCTGCTATGAGAGCATAGCCCACCATTTAGTTATAAAGGCTTTGAAAGGAGTTCCACACATTTGATCTTCGACCTTAAGTGCTTAGATTGTACAGATTTCGTTGCCTTATGTTACTCACGAACTAAAATTGTATTGAAGGTAGCTAGTGGCTTCAAGGAGTTGAAACAGTCAATTCTAGATTGGAATTGAAGTCTTAGGAAATGAAGGCTTTGAAAACGAACTGACTGTCTAGAGATTGTATTTGGTACTCTGAAGTGGAATCCTCTAAGCTGATAGTTGATTGTTGATGATCACCGCCCTAACTTTTACTCTCTCTAAGGTGATCATAAGCCTGATCATTATATTTTTCCGGTCATTTTAGTGTGACAGCTATTAAGGTGTCACTTCCATTTCACAGCTCATCAACTATCACGCTAGAGGATTTCATTCCTGAAGAAGTTGAGTCAGAAGAATTATACTGTTTATACGTACATGGATATGACTCTTCCTGTAGTAAGTGCAGATTTACATTCCTAGAAGGACGATTAAGCGTTAAACTTTTAGGGCTGTATACATCATCTACACAAGCCTTATGTTTAGAAGCAGTATAATGCAATAGACTATACATATATCGGAGCTCCATTTGCCCATACCGTGCGCTTTGGTGTGAATATGGTAATGAAAGTTGACATGGTTCGGCTCAGATTCAAGAATCTTAAACCCTTCTTAACACTAAAAAGTGTTCCATTTGTTCCGGCGACTTTTTCTACACCTCTTTGGTTTGAAGGCAGGTCTAGGTGGGTTTCCTGAGCATCTATAGGCCAGTAGGCAGTATAATGCAGCAGTATAATGCAATAGACTATACATATATCGGAGCTCCATTTGCCCATACCGTGCGCTTTGGTGTGAATATGGTAATGAAAGTTGACATGGTTCGGCTCAGATTCAAGAATCTTAAACCCTTCTTAACACTAAAAAGTGTTCCATTTGTTCCGGCGACTTTTTCTACACCTCTTTGGTTTGAAGGCAGGTCTAGGTGGGTTTCCTGAGCATCTATAGGCCAAGAGGTCCTATTACATCTCTCTGGTTGAAGTCTAAGAAGAAATAGAAGGATTGTGCGCTGAATCAGTTCGCATCCACCAATAAGAACTTAATGCTCTTGTGAACCATAGACATTTGACTACTTGATGTTACCCAGTTTATTTCTGTGATCATCATATAAGGGTTGTTGGTTAGCTTACAAAATTTGCTGCAATTTACGTAGCTCCTTGGAAAATCTCAAACTTTTATTCTTCAAATACTTTGGTTGTCCAACTTGTTTCCTATCAAACTCGATGGTTTAGGAAGAATGACGTTAAAGAACGCTCGCTAGTAGTAGCCTACTGGTACTGCAACAAAAGCTATCGAAATGGGCTTGACGGTAAAGGAGGGCAAATTGAAGAATATGCTACCAAGCAGTCTCTTGCCAAACGCTGTTTCTTAGGACTAAAAGGGAAAGCAGAGCCCTCACCCGAACAGGTAAGAAGATTTTATGCAAGATTTTATGTCTCGTTCCCCTTTGGATTGAGGAGAAGATTCAATAATGAACTATACCTCGCATTGGTCGTCCTAGATGGCTAGGACATGAAGCATCTCAACCCGCAGTGTCTTCAAATCCAATCAGGTGGGCCAACGCAATATACCATGGAATTGATACCTGAAGGGGCGTTTTGGTTGAGCCCAATGGTCACCGCAAGCTGGAAGCATTATCTAAGTAAGTACGTAAGGTCAGGACTTTTTTCTTCTCCGACAAAACCTTGTTTAGTCTGGTGAAGTCCTTGTTCTGTTTCACGGCGATATCCATATCCCTGATAAATGACAGCAGAACTAGTACATACCAAACGCCAAATCCTCCTTGAAATGCTTTAAAGTTGAAAAGGAATTAAGAGACACACACACAGACACACTTTTCAGGAAGCAAGGCAAAAAAAAAAAAATGAAATCCTAAAGCCCACTCCATAAAGTAAAGTAATAAATAAAATTTAAAATGCAAAAGTAAAATACGTTATATAAGCTTTGCAGACACGTGCGCCAGTAGAATCCTTTTGCTCCTTCCTCTTCGCCAACAACAATAATGGTAATATAAATGCAAACAACATGGAATCAAAGTTTTTCTCCTTAAGGACAAACAATGCAAAGGAATTCGGGTAGCCATTTGGATTGCGTTAAGCTTTTTGGTATCTCTATCATCTAGTGTATGGTATCCGCCCGCCCGATTGTTATTCCTTTTGGCTTCCACGTACGTGGGGCTATGCCGTTGTTGCACTGTGTAGCTAGGTACATATAAACAGAAATATATTAGGAGCACAGCTTGACTATTTCTCGTAGAGGATGCAAAACACTAAACTTGTTTATCTGCAGTAAAATTGCAAACAAACATATTGCATTGGTTGTGTCCAACCAAAAGCCTGGAGAAGGTGCTAGGGTACTGCATATTGCAGAATCACAAGTCAATGGTCGATGCAATGAAACTTAACGACAAAGAACTTCGCAGTTAAGACCATCTGAAGCAGCACAGTAGTACCAAAAGGCGGGGGCGGTATATACTATACGTATAAAATGAAGAAAAGTCCTTCGTACCCACAGACTTGGTTGGTTGGTTGTTCCCTTCCGCAAGGATACAATTTCTGTTGAATTAAATTTGCATAATGGCCAAGAAAATATTTTCTTATTTCGTCCTGCCCTCTTGGCGTTCTGCATACATTGCACACAATTTTTATCTCCTGCATCAAGATGGCACGGTTGGGGGTGCTTAGATATAAAGTGGCCAAATGCTTTGCCTTACGTTGCAAGAAAGGACACCATCAGCGCCAGGATAGACGTTCTAACTCAATGAAAGGAAAACTGCTTACAAAAATATTTCAAATGCTGTCATATATACTTTGACAAAATTGACTTTTTCGGTTGTTTATGATATTTGTTGCATCTGAATTGGTTGGCAAGAAGAAAGTCCTTTCGTAAGGGTGCACTGGTAGTTTAAGTTCTATGGACCTTCGTTGAGATTGTTTGGTTTAAGGTAAGGTGATCCTTTGCTTTGACATGCAGATGAAGCGGATTTCGTGTGCCCTGTTACCGTATATTACAGCTTATTAGCATTCGAACATTATGTGTATTGAAGATATAAAGAAAAAAAGAAAGAAAATACAAAGAAATGGGGCCAACTACAGGGGTTATGCAATGCATTTAGAGGACTTTTCCCCTTTTGACAAGTCCCTATAGACCTGGAATTTAGATTGGGCTGTTATTTGAATTTGGCTCGAGATTTGTTAGCGTAATATTGTAGATATGAAGTAGCGACTTGGCTTCGTTTCAAACATAAAATTGTGTTCAGAGGATCATTGAGGATTCAATTGTCAATAGAAGTACAGTGAAACTTTACGAATTTTGGGTTAGGATGCATCAAATGAGAAGACAAAAAGGACTGCAAACTAAAACTACTATATACACCTTAAGTCCAACGATTGTGGGTACTTAGGTGGGCTGTATTCGCCGATTCGATTTTTTGGTAGTCTCTACCACTTTCTGGCTCTTTCAGTTCCAGTAATAGTAGACTTTCCTGGATTTATTTACCCATTCTCTCGGTTTAAGTACGCTACTTCAACTCCAACAAGCTTATCCTTTGAAGGATAGTTGCTTACAGATAGTATCGCGAAAAAGGCACAACAGCCAACAACTCAACACCTCTGTTAGTAAGCCATACTATGTCATCAAGGAATTTTTTTGAAATTGTGAATAGAGAGCCTCGAACCTCAGTCGGAATGAATCGGTAAAATGGACAAGATCTTCGAAATAAAACACAACCCCTGGGGTACTCTGTTTGTGGAATGTAAAGACCATCCCCTGACACACTACAAGAAGTACCTCAAAACGCCGGATGTACACGATATAAAATAGACATTTAAAGGCTGAGTAAAACAAGTCTGTTCGGTGATGGGGTATATCAATCTAGGACTTTGGTAGACTATTTAGCATCGTGGCAAGGTTCAGTAGTAGGACTGATATTAAGGTAACGCCTCCATTATATCCCGGAAGCCTAAGAGTGACCGAATATTGACGACTAGATAAGAACAGGAACTATTACACAGTGTTACACTCCAATCGAAGATGCGTCTTAGTCAAATAGGCTTCATCTATCCCCAAAAGTCTAATGAGGACATAATAGAGGTGAGGGAAACAGCAAAACTGGGCTGAAGTACGTGATGGGAGTCCACTGCCTTGGAGACTGGAACGACAGTGGCTAGCAGCTTATTAACTTTTACAATATCAACCCTCTAGTCATTGGAGTATGCTGTTTCAGGATAACAACTACCGAAAGATGTGTTGAGCCTCAACTGATAGGAAGCGAATGTCCAGCTAGACCGACCATTCTCCGATCAATTGCTGCATTGGACAAGGAAATTTGGAATGAGGGTAGGACTGTCAATTACATCATCACGTAGTTCAGTGATGGTGAAGTGTCAAGATTGTAACTTTCTAATATCGGATAAGGATCAGCCGGGAATGATGGTCCTAAACAGTATGACCGCAGTCAATTTGCTAGTTTTTATTGATTGATTCCAGCCGTTGACATCGAGGACTCGTCTGCTTGGGTACGATGACGGAAATCCATAGAGCGGTAGATGATCATAATTTTAATAATTCGGTGAATTATTTTTAATAGAACCAAAATTGGTAAAAACATGAACTCTTGTCTTACCTCTCTATGGATCGCGAATGTCTGTCGTGCACAAAGCCAGCAACACAGTCGAACGCCTTCATGTGGCAATATCTACTGTATGCACTATTCTATTATGATACACAGGGTGGTGTGGTCAACACAGAAGGTCCTTTAAATCCGTTTGTTCGGCATTATTATTTATGTTAACCTTCTCTCATTTTCGAACATTATAGAATCCCTCGCCCTCGTGGGCATTCTTTTGTACAGACCTTGATCATGAGTGCCCTGATCATCAGCTCTCGGTTCCATCTGCCTTTTGCTATGTTTTCCCATCTAATTCAATCAATAGTGCCTCAGATGAAGTCCATTCTTCTACTTTTACCCGCCTGACAACGCAGGTCTCTAGTTTTTTGAACATATTGAGCTTACCAGTCTGGAAAGCGGAATCATACTCGCACATCCTAGTCTACCATTGTTTGACAGCACCCTACGCAATTTCGACAAGATTAGTCAGTTGTGAAACAAGCCAAGTTCTAGTATTTTAACGCCTTTTCTAGACCCTTTAAGCTTTCCAACAGGGGTGCTTGCATAGCCTCGATCTCGTAGTCGTCTAGTTCTAGGTTGGCAGGATCTTGTCAATATTTGATCCAAGCGAAGGTAACTACAACCATTTCGAAGACTATAACTCCTATAAAAATCCGTCAAACATTGCAGGAGAGATCCAATTGAGTACTGAGTGAGTCTCACGGAAACATTCGTTTATAGCTTTCATCGGTCTGATTCCTCAGCTTCCTGTTCGTGAAGTAGTTAAGAATATTCATGCCATGACTATCCATTCTGGTCACAGATCTTATGACAACTTTTCCTCTTTCCTTGTAGTTATGTTTTTTGAGGAATTGCGATCCAGGATACCAATTCAATCTTGAGCTATCGGCCAGCAGTTTTTGCCACCGAATTGGCATATATTTTCAAGTAGTCGACAAGAATTCCATTCAAGTTTGACTTGGCTTAGTACTTCTAAATGTATCTACATTATGTTAACTCTGTCTTCCTTATGTAGACTCTACGTTATTTGCATTTAAACCCTTCAGCCATTCCACCTTATCCTTGTTTTATGCAATTTTACGTAAAGATTGTCGTCAAGGATACATGTACTCCGCAAACGAATATTCATACTAAAACAGGAAGCTACAGCATAACTACACACAACGAGTACATGATTTTATAACTTATAACTGCTTAAGCAAATAAAAAAATGTTTATTATGTTTTTTTGTAATTCTTTAGCGGATGTTAACTTCCGTAAATTCTCCTTTCAGAGATCAAATGGACCGATATAAGCTTTGAAAGTATCCTTTATCTAGCGTCCGAACAGCAAACTTCCAGTCATTCATCATTCACAGTGAAAACAGAAAATAGAAAAAAAAAATGAAATAAAAACGTAAGAAATGTTTGTACGTCTAAGGATCTGGAGGGTGGATTTGGGCGAAAGGAGGAAACTGAACTCGTTTGGAATATTTTTCTGGAAAAAAAAAAAGATGTTTTCTCCAAAGTCAGGTATATGATACGTACGTACTTATGAATGTGTGTGTGTGTATGGAAGGAGCATATCAGAAAAAAATTGTTGACAGGACGAAAGGATTTATTATTTACGAGCATCCGTTTGCTCCCTTTGTCGTTTTATCTATTATTCTCGTGGAAATTAAACTGCGAATTTAGGACGATTCTTTGCTGTTATCGATTTTTAAATTATCTACGTGCATTTATTTTCGAAAGAGGAGGCTTGAAAGTTTAAAAGTTAAGGAGTCGTTTCTAGACTTAACAAATGCAAAACAGAGGTTTTTAGATATAGGAGATTGCACATGCAGCTGACACTCGGATCTCCAAGGAATAAATCGGAATGAAGGAAAGTGTATTGAGTTTATAGTACATCCTTCCTGAGTTGCCATAGATCGCTGTACATGGTTAATGGTGGCTTTCGGGACATATCACCTAAGTCATGGGAATGTCATTCAGGGGATCGCTTTCATCGTACATCAATCGCATGAGAAGTGACCTGTATCTGTATCGCCACAGATTCTGCTAGCTAACTGCAGGCCAAGGAAAGGATGAGAGTGTGCTTCAACTCTCATTAATTAGTCTCAGGAAGTTTTGCGACTTAATTTGGAGTTTAGAAGAGTAGATACAGGTGTCCGCTCCTCATGAGTTTTCGACTCTGCAACAATTTTTGATGAAAATGACCGGTCAATGGAGTTCGCTATCGTCCCATGTTGGAAGACTAGTTTTGCATGGAATTTAATGAGCTTGACAGCAGTGATATGTAGTTCCAACAAGATGGTTCCACATGCCACATAACTGGTCGAACAATTGATCTATTGAGGGAGAAACTCATATAGGGAGAAATGGTGGTGTGGTCGAAAGGCAACCTGGCTCATGCAGTTTCCTTTTACGGGTTCTAGTTAAGTCGTGCCTTTTCTTAGCCCAATTCTAGCAGAATATTCTGTTTCTGTTGCCAACAAGCCAATAACGTTAAAGGAGGTCAGAAATAATATCGAAGACGAAATTGCCCACGTATCGGCCAATATGTGTAGAAGACTGATGGAAAGAATGAATCGCTGCAAACGTGCTCGCAGTAGGCATATTAACAAAATCGAATTCCATATTCAAATTCATTGTATATACTATATCTGGAACAAATTTTAGCTCGGTATCTCCATAATTCTATGTTTTATTCAAACACAAAATTGTTATGTGCTTATTGGAAAACCCTCTATGTGCTAAGACGGCTTGTAGAATACCTTGTATTTCTTTATTGAACTCGTAGAGGGGTTGAGAAGCAAAGCCAACATCTAGAACCTCGGGTTCTGCGACTTGTTACCTAATAGATATTTGAATTGATACTCACTTCTGGATCTGTGGATGTGTGTCAGCATAATTTCCTCTTTAGTGCGGGTTTCTTCTTCCAATGCATGCATTCACAGCCTAATAATTCAAAAATATGTTTCAATTGTGAACCAGAACACAATACTTTTGATTAAAAACCCAATTTTCTCGGAAACCATAAATTTTACGTACGGAGACCATTATTACGTACTGAGAACAATGTGTCCCAAACAAATTCTCTGTTAAATGCAAGCATTAAAGCCATTCCTTGTCGGCATTATCGATGCATACGACTATGACCTCCTATAACTTCTGTACCCGTACACAATGTACTTCTAACGAAGTCGTGTCAGACACATTCTAAATTCAAACATCACGTCAACGACATCCAGAACCGAGAAAATGTATCTGGAACATCCCACAATTACGACCCCTTGGGGGAAAATAATCGAAACACCTTATCGTACAGCCAGGCGCATGTACACACATATGTACAGAAAGGCGTCTTATTTTCAATACATTCACTCATTTACAAGTCCGTCCATGAAAGTTGCGTTCAGGGGATCAGTGCAACAGTGTCAACACCAAAAGGCGAAAGATTCACGTCGATATCGACGTCTGATAACGTTAAGGTTGTAAACTATACGATATCGTCGCTGATGGTGGTGGTGGTATGGTCGTTCCACCCGATCCATGTCCGATTTTGGATATTTCTAATCCCACAGATATGATGGCCACTTGGGAGCTCATTATAGTTGAAAAATGATTCTGTGCTTCTGAACGGCCGGCGTGACGTTTCTAGATTCTATAGCTGGTGGTATCTTTCACTCTCACCACCCGAATAACCCAAACTCCTGAATCCAATAAACACAATCGAAACTTTTTCGGTTTGTTGCCTTCCGACGACGACGACGACGACGACGACGGCTTTAACCATTATCGTCACCGAATGTGTCATTTGTGATAAGAATGGAAAGGCGGCCAACCCATATCAATAACCGCACTGAAAGTAACATTTTTCACCAATCCAAGACTTATGGGGTAGGAGGAATATTTTATTGTCACCGATTTGAAGCTGACGATTTATTACGACCAAAAAAAAAAAACACCGAGAGAGAGAAAAAGTCGTTACAACACACATATCCTTTGTCCTCGGTGGACCCTTGACTTGAATTAGCATTTCCTAATTCACCATTCCCAGCGTGTCCTCTCGTTTGGCCAGATAACTTATTCCTTGGGTTGTGCGAATCATTGAAGTGTTTTGTTTAAAGTTTTAACATAAAATCGTGGTTTATTGCTTTTGATTAGGTGGTAGTTGGAAAGTTCACAATTTTATTGGCCTCTATTCAACAAATTCTCTTTCTCATGTGATAGGGAGAAATTTAGTATGCTTGGGTCTGGTACAGGACTCTCTTCGGTTAATTGGATTCAGATAATAAAATAGTGTGCAGACAAAAGGTGAATTGGAAGTCGTGTTTGAAAGGATTCATGTGATTCTACTTTCCTAATTATCAGCGTTCTGTTGGGCACCCATTTGTCTGTCGAGAAAGAAGTTTGAGTTCAGTCATTAAACTTTTTAAGAATATCCTTTTTCCAGTAAGAGTGAAGTTCTACCCAGGATTGGACTACGTGTGACAGGATCTTAGCCATCATCTTCTGAAGAAATAAATGTCATTGTAAATTCTTTTGAGTTTCTCTTTGAAACTCGGGCTTAAAGTACTTGCAGTACACGAAAACTTAAGACTTTCATACATCGCTGCGAGAAAATGCTGCATAGTGACTTCGGTTGATATCCTTTTTGACACAGAACTGGAACTGGGACATTTTTAAATAGTTAGGGCCTTAAAGTGTCACCAAGTCTCACTTAAATAATACTGCCTTAAAGCGGATTTCATTAGGTCTTACAGTCTAGTGTTTAAAGGACTCGTCTGTAAATAACCATATACAGGGTGATTGTTATAAATGTTATTCAATGTCTACATACCGACATAAAAAGATCTGGAAGCATGGGCCTACTTGTCCAAGCATTATTACCTACATATATGCCAGCGAATTATTCCTAGAAAATCATACGAATCGTTCGATGTGCTACTTGATTGCAGTCTCGACAGATATTGTGGACAAAACTAATCCAACAGTGTCTCCGAACATTATCTTCTCAAATGCGAACTGGAGTTTGGTAAGAAGAAAGACCTACCATCTACCATAGCCTGTAACGATCAAATCACTTGATAGTGTCAAAGCGCTTGTTATTATCTCCTATCCGTCCTTCAAAGAATAGCTGCACTGGATTCGACCAAAGTCTGAGCCTGGGTTAAAATTTTTTAAAAGGCAGCTGATGTCTGAAGTATTATTCGGTTTTCTAAGTGAAAACTTAACTTCTGCTGATAAGCTGTACTATTAGGATGGACTTGAGAATTGAAGTTAAAATGTGTATCCTTAAGATTCATCAAAGTCAGCATCGTCCCAAGAACATTGCGGCTGCAACAGCAAGAGTAATTGGAGCTCCAAATTTGTCGATATCTTTGAAAATGTTGAACTCTTTGACTAGTTCTGCACAAGCATAAGGACCTGCTTCCCTATAAAACCCCTTTGGCCAAGGAACTGAACCCAAGCAACATTTAGCTGGGACTTAAGTGATTGGACTCTAAACACCAAAGTCGTTTTCAACAATAAAGCCCATTTCTGGCTTAACGCCATCGTTAATTAGCAAAATTTGTCACCTTTGGGCAAGTCAGCTAACCCGAATCATCCTGGAGGGCTAATTGGCATCTTTTAATAAAACTGGCAACAAACCGACGAACAACACACAGCTGGCCAACCAGAAGAGTTCTTAAAGTCGTTTTCGTGTGATTCGAGGTCCTTGACTTCATTTACCTATGTCCCGCTTTGTTTCTTCTGAAAACACGTTCTGTCTGAATTGTTTCGCACTCCATACTGTTCGAAGGACCATTTTTGTATCTTTTTGAGTTTTTCAATAATCAGTTAAGTAGGCTTGGATCGTTCCAGGTCTATAAACAGATTTTTACCTTTGTGAGTCATTTTCTAAAATGCTTTATGGAAAAGCATATATGTAAGTCGCCTGCGGTACCAATATACGTACAACATGTAACTACATTCGCAATCAAGTTCCTTTGTTCAAATATACCAAAGCTACATATGTATGTGTATCTCTCAGGACATTCAATTACAAACTCCAATTGAAGTACCTCTACCACGATAAGATCGATTGGCAAATAAGACTACAAAAGTGAAACATTTGGTCACTTCTAAAGTGGCAACATCAGTCACAGCCTTCTCCCTGGAGAATGTCCATACCATTCCACTTGAATCACTGATGACCGATGACAACTACATTCGATATTCGAAGCACTCCTGTGCACACAACACTATATTGCTGCAAGCAATTGGCCACGGATCATCAATTAAACCGAACCATCGTAGTCGTCGAACCCACTACTCTGCATTCAAAAGAATCGGTATTTCCTTCTCTGCCAAAGCAGTCTTAGGGCGCATCGTATGCCTTGTCTCCAGAAAGAACACTGCTCCTTGTACTCGTATTGTTGTACTCACAAAACTACGACGAGGCCAAATAATTGCATTTACGCATCAACCCCCAAGCCTAATGGGAATTGTCATCTCATTGTGAATGGCTGAAAAGAAACTCTCCTCCTGGCCATCCCCGGTTTTACCCGGCGCAATCCACATTTCCCACACCAGTTAGGGGAAGCAAGACAGACTACATTCAAGGAATTAATTATTCCGGTCGAATTTCATTCAATGCAAACCCATTTACCAGATTTTCTACGGACATTATTTCGAAGGGATGCAACGCTTCTGTCGGCAGGAATTGAAGTCCTGAGATTTGCATTTACAAAGAACTTGTACATACTCGGTGTACAATTGGAACGAGGGTGGAACTCCCTTGGGAAGAATCAAAATTAACACCCCGGGCTATTTTCGAAACAAAAAGCCGAATGAGGCACAAGCATCGTTGTTGTTTTAAATGAGTCGAAAATGGTCATTAGGTGCGGCAAGTTCAGTGTATCTGTATACCAAAGCACTGCTGACGAGTTAAAATGCAAAGGGAACAATAATTTAAAATTAAATTCAGGTCAAATACTGCGAAATGAAATTTAAATTTTAGGGTTGGGTACGTACGGTGGACAGCAAAGGGTGGGCCAACTTTTTTTCTAAAGGATCTCTCGTACAATGTGAGCGTCATAAATAAGTATTTTGGGTCCAGTGTTTGAAGAAACTTTAATGTATCTAAACGAATCAAAAGTGTAAGCTGTAATTGGCAGATTGTCACTGTCTCCTCATTAGGCCCGGTCCACATACAATTCGAGAGTTATAAAGCCTTACAATCTATTAGTTTTGGCAAATAATGGGCACAAGTAACTTTGACTAGTCTCAGAAAGAGACTATAGACTAAGCAAGCTGAAAAGCGGAATAGGCCATTTGCTGCAAGTGAGTTGGCAATGACAAATGAATTTGCTATTTCAAATTGTCAGTTCACACGGTTGTTAGATTTTACCCCAATTCCTGACAATTTATCGTCAGATGACTAACTTGACAATCGTCTGACAATAATTTGCTTACAATAGGTCTGTTCGCGTACTTTCTGCACCAAAATTCGTAGATTGTGTAAATTTCAAGGAGTGGGGGTAAAATGCTCTCAGAGAGTGGTAAAATCACAAAATAGTAAACGAACGTGAAAGCTACGAAATTCGCACACTTTTGAGACGTCAAAAGTAAATGTATCTGACAGATTTGACAGATTTCGTAGATAAGTGGAAAGAAATTTCCTGCACTAAAATTCGTTTTTACTCTCTCGTGAGCGCTCTCTTCTACGAAAAACTACGAACTACTTTTGCGTACTCGAACAGGGTTTATTGGTAATTCACACGATTGTCAGATATTTTGGTTAACATTTTTGATTGGTAGACCTGACAGTATTTGTCAGCCATTCAACCAAGGTTAATACTACATACATACATACACGAAACACGGACTGTATTATCCTTACACACTTTGTGTGTAACAATAACATCAGAAATATCAACAGTTTCGTTGGCAGATTCACTTCAAATTCTTGTCTATAAAACTATAATCCTTTATGCAAGATGGCCGAATATTGTTTGCTGTCAAAACATATGTCAACTTGCCACTAAAGTTGCATATCACACAGTCACACAGGATTGACGGGCTGGATGCTTTTTTTTACATTTGCTTGTTCAGATTGATAATACAGTCTGAACACTTCCGCAGATTTGTTTGTCCTATTAGTTGCGCCTCATCAAATTGGTTAGGTTTTCAACAACAAATTATTTTTATAACAAAGCTAATGCTTTTCACAGCAATAAAATTGATTTACTTTCGCATTTCTATTGTTTACTTCGTGAAATTCTCAGTTTTTCAATTTATTTTTCACTCTTTGTCGAGTGACAGCGACTGACATCTCCTAACGTCAAAAAAATATCCAGATTACCATAACATGTCACCTCTCCGCTTCTTCCTTGCTTGTAAACGTCAAAAAAAAATCCAGACAATCCAGTGTGAACAGGGCTCTATATTCATATGCGCAACCCATGCCACACGTAGCTTTTTATATTATAGAATCTTCCCTGATACAGAGATATGAAAATAAAACGATAAAAACCGAAAACACACTTAAGGACATTTTTCAAAATTTTAACACAACAGCGACGAAGTTGAATTCCGCAGTCCTTTACTCCACCACAACACGCAATGTCCTAAAATGAAAAAAAGATATTCATATAGATTTTTGGAATGCCAATAAAACCAAAACAAAAGACAAGAAACAGGGAACAGTTACTGCCACATAAACCTAATCATAACATCATAAAACCTAATCTGGATGAGATCCTGCTGTGTGCGGAATAAACTAATAAAAAGAACTCAAATCCTTCTCGTGCTATTCATCCAATGCGAATATATGTATTTGATCCTGAAAAGGACAAAATTAATAAAATAATTTCTGACCTTTAAGTAACTGGAACATTTTTTTTAAAACTTCAGGGCAAAATTATAGATACACAAAACAAAAAGGAACGAACCATAACCCACTGTCGGCAAATGAATTCACGTGGCGAATCAATTTACGGTCAACAATTATGGCTTTGGGCTGAATCGATAAACTTAATTTAAAAAAAAAACAAAAAAAGGTCCTGTGTTATGGTTGTTCTATGACGCAATTTCCAGCTCAAGGCAAGGAGTTATTAATCACTCTGGATTCAGGTCCTGCCGAGAAAAATCATGGAAAAAAAATCACAAAAGCTTAACTGGGCTTGATGTCAGAAGTACTCCTCAACGGGGTGTACTTACGTTTCTGTTAGATATTTTCAATTTAATTAATTTATTGCTGCCAAGTTTCGTTTTAAAATTAAATTTCTTTCCTTGACTGCTCTATTGACTGTTGGCGCTGTATGAAGTTAATGGGTATCTACAGCGGGAAGCGAACAATTATTTTAAAAGAAACTCATTACAGTCGCAGCATTAGGTATAAGCAATGGTTTGGCGTAGCATGCCACATCAAGGTGCGCCTTGAAAGAATTTACATTATCGACGTAAGTAATGCTCAACTATTAGGACTAATCAGTCATTGTGTCCGTTTTAGAGGAATTACATGTCCTGCATCAGAAATTAGCATAAACTTTTGTTTTCTGACTCAAATACAGTACAACTTCACCCCTTGCTACAGGCCAGGTCACTGTAACATACCAGGGAATTGTGAGGCTCCTGACTACTCTGGTTTAGATAGTACAAATGTCACCTAGATCGAGGAGCCAACCTCGTATGCTAAGAACGTTATCAACACCGACGCAGTAAGTACGGCCAATCACATATGGCATCAAGTCGATCAATGTGACACCGCTAGGGAACTCTAAGCGACGCTAAATGAAACCAGGTCATCGGAGTCCTTAAACATAAGAGAGGAACCCTCTGAAAGATACCTAATACCCTCATGCTCAAAGATTAGGCATTCCCTACAACGAATTCTGCGGAAGCTATATGGACGAAGAGGAGGAGAAGACTATTAGTCACATGCCCTGCACTGGCTAACAACAGAAAGGGTATTTTTTTTTTATTTTTTTTTTAAATGCATTTTTATTTGTTGTAATTCAGAAAACTTACATGCTAGACAAAAGTGCTTAAGACTAGCTTAACTAACTTAACTATGTTATGACTAACTTACTGACCCTATGCGGGCGCTCTAAGCTAAACTTAATGCTTAATCTATGTCTTTCGACGTAACCTAACTAAAACAATTAATTGTTTCTTATTTATTTACTATTAACTTAATTCTAATTGAAACAAAGAAAATGTTTTTTTTGAAAAAACTTTGTAGCTGAACTATTTTTTTTTTTTGTTTTTATATATAAAACTTAAGTCTACCTTAGAATAAATCTTAAACTACTTAACCTACTTAAGCTAAAAACGTAATTAAATACGCACTTTTTTTTTTTTTTTTAGCCGACTGCTGCTATTTTTTTTTTTTTTTTTTTTTTTTTTTAATTTTTATAATTTTTTTTTTTTTTTTTTTTTATTTATTAAGCCGAGTGCTGTGCTCTACAACTACCTTATAATTAGGACACCTACAACAAACACCTACGACTACCTTAAAAACTATGTATGCCGGCCAGGCTATGTATGAAAAAAAAAATAAATAAAGTGGCCAGCTTACCCTAAAAGGGCTAGCCAGAAATAAGCGAGTTCGACGAGGGAGTTCTCACTTCGTTAAGCCACCAAAATTTCTGGTGCTGTCTTTCTACATCTTTACGATCACACTCCGAAACCGACCTACTGAATCGGAGACGATCCTCAGTACTCTGTGCTACGCCTCGCTCGTAGTTGAGTCGCCTATCTACAGCTTTTCTGGCGACGTGGAAGATAATCGGAGTACCCGTTCTATCCTGTATCAGACCTTGTCTGTCAAAATAGAGAAACGCCTCTGGGGGGATAAAGCCGTTGAGGCGCACATTTTCGTGGTACATGTCGTTGGGGTAGTAAGCCCCAAAGATCAGGCTATTGGTCGAGTTCATTGCTCTTGCAATATGACCGCGAATCAACTTCACCAGGAAATTGTCCACTCTGATCAGATTCGCCCTGTTATAAAGGACCTCATTAGAGTAGAATTTTTTGTACTCGGACTCTGGTGTTCTGTATAAATGAAGGCAAGCCCGAAGACAAGCCCTCTCAAACACCCGAATCCTTTCCATCAAGCTTGCTCCCACGTTGAACCACACCGGACAGCCATAGGTGAGCATTGGCCGTATGAGGGCCGTGTAGCAGATTACCTTCACCCTCGCATCGAGTTGGCTGCTATAAAACAGTCTCTTTGTAAGGGCAAAAGCAGCTCGGGCTCTGGCCAAAGCAGCATCTATATGTTTGTTAAAATATAGATACTGGTCTAGCCAGATCCCAAGGTACCTGACTACACTTCTACTCGCCAATGGTCGTCCGTTTGGTCCCACGATAGAGAACTTTCGCCAATTCTTTCTGGTGTCCCTTGAGGCCCCAGATAACGGCGTTCTGAACAGGATGGTTTCCGATTTCTGGAAGTTGATCTTTAACTTCCAGTCATCGCAATATCGCTGGATATTGTCGAAGTCACATTGCAAGAGAGTTGCAATGACCTCGACCTTAGGACCTGACCTGTACGCAATCAAGTCGTCTGCGTACGCAATAGCATGGTGAAGAGAACCTATCAAATCACTTGTGTAAATGTTGAACAGGATAGGCGAATTAACCGCACCCTGTTGCAGACCGTTTTTAATTTGAAACGTACCAGCAGAAGTCACGTTGCCATTTTTCACAACGAACTGTCTACTGGTGAGCATATTACATATGATGTACAGTAGAGATTTGCTGATACCCAGCCTGCTCAACTTGTAGAAGAGCCCCTCCAACCATACGGTATCGAAGGCTTTCTCCAAGTCAACCAGGCAGGCACCCGTGCATTGATTCTTGCTTTTATTCCATTGGACGTCCGACACCAGTTTAGACGCGGCATGTAGGGTATCATGCCCCGCCTTAAAACCGAATTGGTTGTCCGGAATTATATTTTTGTCCTCAACCCACTTATTCAGGGCTCTATGAATAACTTTTTCGAATACCTTGCTGATGTTCGGAAGGAGACTTATCGACCGGAGATTTGCCGGATTGGATGTATCTTTTCCCCTTTTGGGAATGGGCTGCACCACTGCTGTCTTCCAATGCGCCGGATAATGTGCATTATTCAGCGCATTGTTGAACAGGGTGGTGTATATGTCTACCGCTTCTAGAGGGAGGTGTCTGAGCACAATGTTCGGAATTCCGTCGATTCCCACGGATTTCTTACTCCTCAGTGAGACGAAGATCGCTTGGAGTTCTACCTTCGATATGAACGGGGGGTGAACCCTGTCATTGGCGATGGCATTGTTTGCCATGTTCCCTTCATTGAACACGGTGAAACCAGTGTTCTCAGATCGCCATTCCTGCATATCATTTCGAAGGTAGAAGTTGTGCACAAGGACGCGATTTTCCAGGTCATGGTTCGGGTGAACGCTATCATTCACCTTGTACACTTCTTGAAAGGTCGCTCCTATAGCCTCTACTTTCTCCTGCGGATCTTCTATCACGAAGAAGTCGTCATCCTCGACAGCATTATCTGGGTCTATGCCTGCTGCTATTAGCACTCGTTCGTTGTTTGTTGTTCGGGGTAACTTAAGACACGGAAGGTCGTTGATGTTATTTCTCCGAAATACCTTATTGATCTGCGGGAACATGCTTGGATTATTGGCTCTTATGGCCGAAATCTTCCCGTTCCAATGCGCATTAACCGTCATTCTATAATTCTCTTTGATCAATTTTTGGAGATTTTTGATCAACGACTTCAGTGTCCTAATCTCTGAGTTGTGTCTGTCGGCAAACTGCCTGTACAAGGTTTTTAATCTCGACAGGAGTCTACTTTTCTGTCGGTGTAGTGCGTCGATTGTCTCGTTGCGGAATATGTCGGTGTTGTCAGTATGTTGATACCGAGGTATCGTACTGTCCATCGTTTGTTTGATTGTCTCATCCAATCGTTTCAGATATCTGTCAATCTCCTCGTTTGACAGGTTCCTATTGGACGGTGGGTAGAGCGAGTTCGAGGAGAGTGCTCTAGTCAGTATTCGGGAGAAGCGTGTCCAGCGCGTCCTACTGTAGTTGTAGGTGTGCGTTTGAACAAACTCTTCCAGTTCCGCAATCTCGTTGGGAATCGTTATTTCGGCACTAAGTCCGCAATGGTCACTGTCGTACACAAAAGTGTGTAAACAGTTCATAGTCTGTCGGTCCGTGTCGGTCAGTTGTAGCCGTACGTCGAACAGCATGAGATCCAGATAAGAGCCGCCTCTGGGAAAGGACGGAATGTCCGATGCTTTCACATCGAGTCTAAACTCGACATTGTGCTGACCCCACCAATTGAGTAGTAGGTTCCCTCTAGGATTTGGCGTATTATTTCCCCAATCCCCATGCTTCGCGTTTAAATCTCCGGCCATGAGATAATAGTTCTCATCCGACTCTAGCCTTAGGATTCGAAAAAGTGATTCGAGTTCTGATATAAACAAGGAAGGTTGAGTAGCTTCAGGTGCATAGACCGAGACCACGTACATCTTCTTTCCACTATGGAGAGGGATGCACACGATGCACGCTTCCAGCACCTGGAACCTTCGCACTTCACCACTGTACACTGTCTTGTAATGTAGCTTTTTACGTACGAAGATCGCGACACCACCTCCTTGGGTGGAGTTGGGCCGGTCTCTTCTTATTATATTATATTTATTGTTCCTTAATTTATGTCTCTGAGTTAGCTTAGTTTCGCTAATCAGAAGCAAATCAGGATTTTTATCGTCTAACAACCTAAAGAGTGAGTTCCTACGTGCTATCCTTATCAGCGAATTCACATTCACCGCAAGGATCTTTAAGGGAGTCTCCGCCGTGGTACCCATTACGACTGGAGGTGCGCTAGGCCCGGCAGAAGCGCGTAGATTTGGTCCACCCGCGTCGCCTGCTCTTGTATCTGACGTTGTAGCTGGCCCATCTGCCCTTGAATTGAGAGCAAGATAGCCATCAAGTCAGCTTGTGCCTCCGGTGCTTTAGGCACTGACGCCTTTGGAGCAGCCTTTGGCAGTTGCTTTTGCGTCTTGCCCTGACCCGACGCCATTTGGGCGTAGGTCAATTGGGGTGTGACGGCTTGTGAAATTAGAGCGGGACCAGGTGGACGTTTCACCTCGATCTTCTGCTGTCGAGCCAGATTTACTTTTTTTATGAACTGGAACTTAGGGCAACCCCGATAATTAGCGGTGTGCCCCGTGTTCCCGCATAGAGCACACGAAAGTTGCTCCTTGTCTACAGTCCTATCCTTCCCTAAGGGGCATTCCTCTGCCTTGTGGTCTTTACTGCACTTTACGCATCGGGGCTGCATGGCGCAGTTCGACGCGGCGTGCCCGAACCTCTGGCAGCGAATGCATTGCAAAATGCGTTCGCTCCTTCTTACTTTTTCCCACCTCACAACTTGATAGTCGAGGACTTTAATGCCTCTTAGACCATCAAGTTTGCTATTGGGTGACATCTGAACTAGGAAGAACGGTAACTTCCGATTCTCCCTTTTCGCCTTTGCCGTGATAAATGGCTTGACCCCTACAAATTCGAGGCCGTCGCACTTTACTCTTTTGAGTAGGTTGAGGATCTCCTCCGGATCGGCAGACGGTTCTAGTCCCTTAAGGAGCATCGTTTGCAACTTTTCCCCTTTCGGGGTAAAGGAAAAGAACTCCGTCGTCGAGTCCCGTAATAAATCTTTAATTATATGGTAATTATCCACTGTATTGCAGTGGATAGCATGCCTATCTACACTAAGTCTATTAATGTAAAAATTATTGCCTATGGCCGACTTACATAGCTCAATGGTGTCCTTCAGTTCCAATTTGTAGGTGTTTATTGGAGGCACCCTCTGTTTTGTTGTCTTCTCTTGTTGCGGTTGTATCTGCTGCTGCTGTTTCTGCTGCTGCTGCTGTTGTTTCGGTTGCTGCTGCTGTTGTTTCGTTTGCTGCTGTTGTGGTTTCTGTACCTTTTGTTGCTGTTGCAGCTGTTTCTGCTGTGGCTGGTGCTGGTTCTGCTGGTGTTGTTTCGGCTGCTGCTGCTTTGCCTGCTGTGCTTGTTTTTGCTGCTGCTGTTGTGGCTTTTGGTTTTGTTTTTGTGGGTTGTTTTGATTCCCTTCTTCGCCTTGTTGTTGTTGATGCTGGCGCTCGAGTTCAGCCTTCCGCTCCTTCTCCCTTCTGGCCATTTGCTTCGCCCTTATTAGGAGTACCTTTTGCTGCAGCTTTATGATGCTGCTGTTGAGGTTATCTAGAACATCTTCCTCGTCCTCTGACTCAGAGGCGGCTAATCGGGCAAAGGCGTTGTTATCGCCCTTATATCTTCCTTCTCCACCGTCCGAGACGTATGAGAAGGTGTCATCATCGTCAGTTGTGTCCAGCTGTGTTTGTGTTGTTGTTGAATTCGCCCCCCCCCGATACTTCGATAGACAGCTTATCTTTCGAAGTTGATCGAGTGGGGCGCTTGACCAAGTTAGTCATAGGCTTTACCTTTCTCCTCCTCTTGGTAGTCCCTTCGTTGGCCACTGCCATTGAGTAGCCTGACGTCGATGCCGTATTTGGATCGGCTGATGTTTGTTTGTCCGCATCTCCCGCTACTGGGAGTGCGGACCGTTGCCTCTCGTCCATCGCGTGTTGCTTTTGTTTATTTTTTGTATTTTTGTACTGTGCTTTGCTTTAATTAAAAAAAAAGTACTTGTACTTTGGCTGGAATTGAACCAGCGTCTGTTCGGATGGTAATCCACTACCACTTCCACTTTGCCAACTCGGCTCTTATTAGCGCACTAACTTTTTTCGTATAAGAATACACGCACTATTTAACAGAAAGAAGTCGAAACACGTCTTTCGTCAATAAAGGTCAGTGAACGACTAACAGAAAGGGTATACTAGGTGATGGATGATCTAAACGATCTCAGCACCGCATCCACGGCTAATGTTACCTCTTTTATATCAAAGAGTAAATGGATCCCAGAGTAAGAGGGCAGTACATTTGACCCTCCTCTGGTCTAGGTAAATCCTTACCGAGGACCAGTCTCAACCCACCAACCAACCAGTGCACTAGATGTTTTCTAGAAATTTTGGAGACCTCCAGACTTAAAATGGTGTCTCGCGTATTTTTTTGACAATGTAATGTTCAGACTTTCGTCTACCTGACATTAAGTGTGAAAAAACTGCTGGGCAAGACCGTCTTGCTGGCCGAAGTGTTTCCGGCGATAACTTGGAGGAGAGCATACACCAACTTATTTTCAAGATCTTATTGGAGGAAAGTATGCCTATCCACAACAAAGGAGACCTTCTTAACAACGTCAACTACAAAGGCATTAATCTCCTTATTAATCCATACAAGATCCTGAAACCTCTTGGTAATGAGCTTATTAGACCCTATCAGTCAAATTTTAGACCGGATAAGTCCACATTTGCCCCAAGAAGTCCAAATCGATACTCACCACCTTTTTATCGATTTCAAGGACATACATGACAATGTTGAATGTACATGTAGAGATCCTCAGTCGCTAGAGATCTTCAGTCGCTTCGAGAGAAAGATTCTTTGTCCAATTTTCGGTCCAATCCCCTACGGGCATTGGAGAAGGAGATTCAACGATGAACTATACGAGCTGTACAGATGGCTAAGACATGTAGAGCGAATGGACACCAATGCTCCGGCCCGTAGAGTCTTCGAATCAAACCCGGAGGGACAACGCAGTAGAGGAAGACCTCGCCTCAGGTAGCTCGCACACGTAGAAGGGGACCTCAATCGACTTGGAGTGCGCAGCTGGAGGTAGAAGGCAGAAGGCAGTTAGCTAAGGACCGGGCTAACTGGAGAGGCTTGTTGGTTGAGGCCCAGTTTCACCACGAACTGTAGCGCCACCTAAGTAAGTAAGTACGTGACAATGTGAGATCCATGTCAAGTTTTGGCATCTCTGCCTAACTCATCAGATTGTACAAGGAGAATGGTCGACATTAAGAGAGAGAAAACGATCTAACTGAGATCCTTGACTCAAAAAGCATTCAGATAAGGTGATCCTCTGTCATGTGACTTTTTCAACACTAGAGGCACACTTTTCCAAAAGTCTTTCTAATTAGACTTATGACAGAACGTCACAATAGAGAGCTATGTATTCGAAATAGACTTTCTTATTCCTGCCAATCGCTGTTTCTTTGGCCTTAGAAGGCAATTAAGTCTCAAGGGTTTGCCATGAAACTCCAAGGAGACTCCATATAACTTTTCGGTATCCATGCCAAGATCTCGAACGACTCATGTCTAACGTACTCATTGCACCTTTTTTTTTCTGTAAGACAGTTGTAACTAATGCTTTTGACGAATGTTCCCTACCAACTTCAGTAACGAAGTAACTTAATTAATTCCCTATCTCCTACAAGAAGCTCAAATGAGACAAATTAAGTAAACGTATAGCGGTATCCCCTCAATTAGGGTGCATTTATGTATTCTTAATTATACTGTAGCAGAGAAAAAAAAAAGAAAGAAATTAAGGCATGGTACGACGAGAAGTCTTTATCTGATTTGGGTGAAGCATTAAATTCAGAAAGAGCTTACCACGAGAATTTAAATTGTCCATCTGAAGTTGTACACTTCAACTTGGACATAAGACGTTGTCCTCAATTCTTAATTATCAGATGGTTGAAATAAAATCGAGGGATTACGACGAGATTTCTTTGTAAAATATAATAATCTTCTGTCCGTTTGTCGTTTTAGATTATAGCCTTTGCAATGGATGCCCAATAACATCCCTTAGTCGAGTGGAGTATTCGGAAATTTGTTCAGTTGGTGGTGAATATCCTTCCAGGGTTGTCATATGGTTTGTTAGTTAGAGTCTTGCAACAGTGAATAACAAGAAATACATTGCTGCACTGCTGTCTCAAAATTTGAATTGCTAACAAAGTTTTTAAAAGGACTCGTGACAACTTAAACCTCTTTCGAAAGACAGACTTTTGTGCTCGGTATCCAACTAGCACGTACTGCATTGCTAAACTTAGGACTTGGTTTGAGGAGAATTTCACCGATTGATCAGAAAAGAATATCTAATTTCGATCATAAAAGAAACTTGTGCTTCGAGAAATTCTGCCTTCGTTTGTAAGCGAGAAAAGCCACGAAGGTAACATGAAATGATGCCCTAGCATCAGCCTGGATGTTATAAAGGTCTTTATTATACCCAATTGTGCTAGATCTTAGCACTACTGTGAGTGCGATCAGGTCAATGTTGGTGAATTCCAACTTTCTGGTTCAAGATCACAGACGACGTTTCTTAAGGAACCCTTCGGTGCTCATCTCTTGGGCGACAGAACGTATAAATTCTTGTTCTATGGATTTCTAGACTCAGTCCAGGCCGTGGAGATTGAAACCATAGAGAAAGCATCAATTCACATATGTACTTGCAAGGGTAAGGGCCGAACAATCACTTCCTGGTATCTGGCAATCGAAAAACAGAAATTTCCCAATTTTTGATTAGAGATAGGTTCCTGGGGGGATACATACAAGGATTTGTGTGCGAACTCAGTCCTAACTGTCTCTGATTTAGATTTATGTTTATCAGGCTTGCAGGAAGACCACAAAAAAGTTCGGGTTCTATGAACGGAGACTGAGCATCATAACCGCTTCATCAGCAGGTTCACAGCAAGGGATGTCTTTATGTCCAGAGACACATGGTAGTGTGATCCTACTATTTTTCTATTTTCCCCTGACAAGTTTTCCACCGATTTCTTTACAAAAATGGTCTAGGCTTCTTGATCTACGCCATGCTTCCAATCAGAGCTTAGGCATGATCTGTTGTGTATCAGTTCGCCGAGCTCTTGGTATCCTCGTTCATTATGGAAGGATTTCAATAGCTGTCCTATATTAGTGTGTAAGGAGTAGTGATCTACAAAAATATATCTAGTCTTGAGATAACTGTCAAGACCATCCATCTGTGTAGTTAAAGTAAAAGACACTGACTTTGCCTTGTGACCTTTTTGCTGATCGACCATTGTGTCAGACCCTTGAAATTAAGGACCTGGTGCATGTCGTTTATGGTATGAGAAAATTTGTGGATAAACAACATCTCTTTTGTCATACATTTTGACCACTTTCTTGCAGTCGTTCGGGAAGCCAGTAATAGAAACGATAATCGTCTTTGAGTTTTGAATTCGAGTATCAAATGGTAAATTGGTAGGGAGGCAGGAAAAGTTTACATTCTTCACAGACTATTCCAGGCTATCTCCTCCCAACCATTAACGATTTGACCTTAGATTGGGTTCAGTTATTGTCCTCGCTCAGCAGGGGCACAGTTGAATCAAAAATCAAAAAAATTGGATTACCAGAATTGCAGACCTGTATCGAAACTTTCCCAGTGTACTCACCTTAAATTCGTATGGTTCCCCATATCATTATTAACGCTGTGACGAGGCTACTTATTTTTCTTAGGTTTAGTGTGGTTCCGAGTGGTTTCCTTCTCAAACCCGATAGGGCAGGACCGGTACCCTATGTGTCATGGTTTCTCTTTTGGAAACCTGGGTGAGGGCGCCATTTATCTCTCTTAGATTTGTGTTTTAGGCGCCGTGGCTCAGTGATTAGTGCGTTGGACTATGGAGCAAGGGGTTCGAGATCGAATCCCAGTCGGGGAACACCTAAAAGTACAACACGAGAGTACAACTGTCCTGAGAAGGCTTCTCAAATAACAAATTGCCCTTCGGATACAGCATTAAACAGTAGGCCCCTTCCATTCGTGTAAAAAATATAACACGCACAACACGAATGGTTGTGAGAAGCTAGGCCCTGGGTCCCATCGACCTGTAGCGCCAAGTATTTATTTTAAGATTTCTCTTAAGACTACTGACTGCCGTATCTAATTGGAATATACCGATTTAATCCTCGTTTCGGGAGGTTTCGTTCTGCACAGTCCTTAGCTAGCTCATTCGCTTTGCAATTTCCTGGAAGATCCCTGTGGCGTGGAACCCAGCACAAGGATACAGCGATCTCGTTAAGAGATACCTGCCATTGGTTTACCAACATGGATCATATAACTGACGATTCCTAGGTTTCTATCGCAGCTTACAATAGCGCTGTACTCTACTATTTTAATCAAAAGTTCGACTTCAAGGACTGTTCTGACTTTTGCCCAAAATATACTGCAGTCGTACGGTGCATTCCAGACGTTGGATGTCTTGAATCCGTCTGTGTAAGTCTCTGTCGCTGACCGGCATTCCAAAGACATCAATGGAAAGAACATGTAGCAGTGGTTCTAATGGCAGACGATATACAGACTCAGAATAGCCTTTGACGAAAGACAAAAGTTTAAATATCCTTGGTCCCCCAACCGATTTGGGACTTTCTGTACTGATTGTTCGACCATGAGATTGGGATTTTTGTTTATTGATATGTCTAGATACTGTGATGACGTCTCAGAGGATATTACTCATCTGTAAGCCATTGGCCGGAGCTTCTCAATTATTCTAAGGAAGTTGGACCTATGAAGCGAATTGATGCCATATTTATTTACTACAGGAAAACCGAGTGCCTAGTGTGCTATGACAACCTTCACCCTACTCAACCTAATCCCATCGAGAACATAAGTGTATTTAAAATTCGTTCCGTTCACTTTTACCTCACAGATTCCAGTGCAATTCATCTTCCCCGTCAATAGTAGTTCGTGAACCAAAACTCATTACCAAAATTAGTTTTCTCCCCAGTAATCCCGTAAGAACTAAGCCCTCATATGAATTCAAAACCGAACGCTTTCCATCACATACTCCATCCCGGAGACTATTACCGTCTGTGTCACCGTCAAGTCTCTGTCAAAATCGCAGCCAACAATCTTAAACCGAAACAAGATTATCCAAATTGTAAGTGCGAAGACGCTCAACACACGTAGCACCGTAAGTAAAACGTTCCCAAACAAAACATCGGCATCATCATAAAAAACCGCTCCTGCAGATAACGACGACAATTCCAATCCCTGCTCCGAACCAAAAGTATATCACATTCCCACTTCTGCAAACGAATTCATCTAATTTCGTCTGACATCCACCGTAATCCTCTAATTTTCTTTTACAGCCACAGTCAATTCCAAAAAGGAAAGCCAAGTAAAAAATAGAAATCTGTTCGGCGTTATCCTCGCAAATGCATTTAACACATAAAAATTTGCATACAAAGTGCTCAGTGCGAAGCCAAGGCGAAGGCGAAGGCGAAGTCGAAGGCAGTCTCAATAAAAACCCAAAGAAGGCTTTTAAAATCCTTACTTGCCAAGGTGCCAAGCATCTGTGAGCGACAGTAAATGATTCTGTAACACAGAAAAAGGTCATTTCTTTTGAATGGCAAATCTCACCCTTATAGCGAGGCGAGTGAATGCTCTCATACTTATGTGTTTGTGGGACAAATGAAGCGACACTTCCTTCAGCTACTAATACACATACGAGATCCAGAGTCTTGAGATTGGGCTTAAGGTTGTTACTTCGGATAAACTGGGTGCATGAACAAGATCCCATTAAATTTGCATATAAATTGCGTCTGGCTGCAGCTCATTGGCAAAGGAACACACTCACATGCAAAAATAAAAGGAGCGGGCCGTGGCCGTTAGTGCTGTGAATGACATCATCCAGCGCCGTATTCTATTTCCTGCGAAAGTGAATCCATTTTGCAATAATTTATGCATAGCCGGGATGCAACCAACTACCACTGTGCATAATCATTCATTGGATTGTTCGCTCTATTTGGTAGTGGACGACTCATTTTTTTCGTTTTATTACAAAAGGATATTCGAAACTAACAGATGGATTCGAAAACCTATACTGAACGACGTATTTGAACGAAAATTACCCTAAACCCTAACAAGCGCTCGGCCTTTGGACACAAAAAGGAGGTGAGGATGATTTTTTTCCATTCAAACTAAATCTAGTATTTCAAGCTTTGGCCCCGTTTTACACGAGAAAGGTTCCACTCTAGATTGGTTCCCAGTGTGTGACTTAGTACCTAGGGCCAGGAAATCAAAGAGTAACTCCTTAACCATTTCGACGTTATCTTTGTGAATAGTGAAGTTTTATCCTGGGCGGTGGACAAATGTTATTACTCATCTTGAACTTGAGTATATCCTCATTTATTTCAAGATCAACTTAATTCGTTAGTATTTCGATTGGAGTCAAAGGATCCAATCGCTTCAGATGATAGTGCATTTCGAACAAAATGTTTCCGGATTGCGCATTGCATCGCGTGTCCTTCAGGGTCGCCTGTGACAGCCAGATCAATTTTGCTAGGATCCGAATACGAACATCACCTTGTAGAGCTCGAGGAGATGAATGCTGTTGAAAGATAGTGCACGTCAACTTGAAATTTGTTTGTATTTCCCGGATATGCCTTGGTCGATCGTCCGAAAGGCACACTGATATGCACGGATTAATGCAAGTTTTCAGACGATAGCTTGCGCTTTTAAGTCCTGATAGTTCATATTTATACACAAGACATAGGCAGACGCCTTTCTATGAAGGAGGAGAATGGTTCCTTCAGTTTTTGATACCTAAGCCCTATGGTTTTTTTCTTATCACCCTTTTTACTTGCACCTATACCTATAGGGCAAGTATTGTATTCGTGCAAAATTTGGAACTCGAGATTATAATCAAACTTGACATTACTATAATAGAGAAGTCCAAAAAAGTAGGTCCGCCAATGCCGTCTGTCTGTCTGTCTGTCTGTCTGTCGGTCTGTCTGTCTGTCAGTCTGTCAGTCTGTCAGTCTGTCAGTCTGTCAGTCTGTCAGTCTGTCAGTCTGTCAGTCTGTCAGTCTGTCAGTCTGTCAGTCTGTCAGTCTGTCAGTCTGTCAGTCTGTCAGTCTGTCAGTCTGTCAGTCTGTCAGTCTGTCAGTCTGTCAGTCTGTCAGTCTGTCAGTCTGTCAGTCTGTCTGTCTGTCTGTATATTCGACTACAGCCTAAACGGCTGAACGGATTTACTTCAAACTTCATATATAGGGTCTGTGGGATATTCCCTAGAGGCGAAATTTGAATTTTCATTCTAACCTCAAAATTAAGGGTAGTTTACTTAAGGCCGATTTCAGTTAAAATGGATTTTCTCGAAAACGGCTCTAACGATTTCGATAAAATTTGATGTGTGGGTTAGTTTGGGCATATGCTATGAGGTGGCATACCACGTTTTTCACGAAAAATTCGAATAACGGTAATATTGAAAATCAGCTGTTTCTCTGGTATTTGTTCGGCGATTGGGCTAAAAATTATTATTTGTAGGTTATAAGACAAGTGCAAAATAATGGCATACCAAATTTTGGAATGCCACGCCCACTTTTATAAAACTTATTTTTTTAAAAATGTTTACTAGAAATTGAGAAAAAATTATTTAAGCAAAGTAATAGACCTTCAAATTCTCTATAATTCACTCAAACACCCTATCTGGCCACGCCCACTTTTTATGGGCATTTTTATAAAAACAAAACTCCTACAGTGTTATGACTATTATTCCATTGAAACGCGGAATGCCACGCCTACTTTACTGGGAAGAGCAAGACTTGGACTTTAATCCTGATAAAATTATACACTTATAGCATTACGGTGCAAGTACGTACGACCCAGTCGTGCACTTTATTTCATTTAAGTCCTGCATCCCCTTGTGGGTCCTAGGGCCTCGTCAATGCCTACGCGCCAACGTGTGCGGTTTCTGGAAATGTGTCTCAGTTCTCCCCAACTCTTTCCCAGTTGCCGTGCTTCCTTCTCAACTGTTCTGCGCCACGTACTCCTAGGACCGCCGCGTATCCTGCCATCCTGAGTAAGCGGGTTCCATTGCATCGCGTGGTTAGCTATGGACCTGTCACCCTTTCGAAGAGTATGTCCAATCCACTGCCACTTTCGTCGTCGTATTGTTGTGCCTATAGGTTCATGGCCCGTTCTCTGATAGAGTTGTTCGTTAGAGATACGGTTTGGCCAAAAAATCCTAAAAATATATCGTAAGCACCTATTGACGAACGTTTGCAGCTTCCTCATGATAGTACAGCACGGATTCAACGTTGAAATGGAGCAGTCGTAGCTTGGTGGTTAAGCTAATCGCATTGCTACGCCAAACTGTAGATAGCATCCCAAATGCAGATTACATCCAGTTCGGTTCCGCCATCGGTTGAGACAATACTCCCAAGGAGTTGATGAACTAGGTCCTAGGCTGATAATTTTTGTTTTTGCCGAGTTAATTTTTAGCCCGACGACGTCTGCCACGACTCTCTCCACGTTTGTTGTCATTTGGTGAAGGTCTATAATTCTATGTGACAGCAGGCATATGTTTGAGTTCAGACGTCAGAGTCCATCGAATTCCTCTGTTTCCTGTTGATAAAGCATGTCGCTAATCGCAAAAAAAAAAATAGTATTGGTGAAAGGATGCAGCCTTGCCGAATCCCACTTTGGACTTCGAATTCCTCTGACAGTCTTTCTCTGTGCAATACGTGACATGTGGACCCATCGTATGTAGCCTTGATAGTTGCTATTAATTTATCAGGAATGCCTCTCCTGCGCAAGGCACGCCAAATAGACTCCCGATTGACACTATCAAGCGCCTTTTCAAAATCAATGAACAACAGGTGAAGTGGCGATCGACATTTAACACACTTATTACCCTTGTTTTGCTCTGAAGAGTATATAGAATGACTGCGTGGACCATGTTCAGCAAAGGAAACTTAGGTGCTTCTGATGGACACTCATGCTCCTAAAACTAAGGCATTTTGTAGAAAACCATACAAAAATCCAATTTCAAGTGCCACTCCCTGAAAACTATAGGTGAAGAATGCACATCTTACTTACTTCCATACAAATCACCCGGTCTGGATAGAGGAAGATATCAGGTCTAAAACATAGATCTGGAATTCGAGAGTAGCATTAAGAAAGGCTTCGGGCTCTTCTACTACCGCTAAGCTCAACACTTTTTAGAGAAAAAAATGGCTATTGGGTAAGGTTAAGCGAAAAGAATTGGACTCAAAAAAATTCAAAATTCAAAATCTTAGAGCGTTTCTGATCCAGCTTAGGCCAAGTGTGATTTGTGGCCCACTGAAGATTCGATCTAACGAAGGTGGATACCTATTACATGGTCTGCCATCTCTAGTTTAGGACAACTTTCGGAATATTAGAGGAAGATTTCAAGGATTTTATAGCTACAAGGATGTAGTTGCCTATAGTGGATACACCGTTTTTGTAGAGCCAAGATGGAACTTCTTAAGTCGCCATCTTAGTTACTTACTTAGGTTGCGCTACAGTTTGGGGTGAACCTCGGCCTCAACCAACCAAGGCTCTCCAGTTAGCCCGGTCCTTAGCTAACTGCCTCCAGCTGCGCACTCCAAGTCGGTTGAGGTCCCCTTCTACTCGTGCGCGCCACCTAAGGCTAGGTCTTCCTCTACTGCGTTGGCCCTGCGGGTTTGATTCAAAGACTCTACGGGCCGGAGCATTCCTAGCCATCTTAAACGACTGATGCGCATTTCTCTGACTAGGTCGATGTCGGTGTACAACTCGTGTAGTTCGTCGTTGAATCTCCTTCTCCAATGCCCGTTAACGCAAACGGGACCGAAAATTAGACGAAGAATCTTTCTCTCGAAACGACTGAGGAGCTCTTCATCCGCTTTCCATGCTTCAGCGCCATACAGTAGGACTGCGATGATAGAGAGTCTCCTTGGTTCTGCGGGATAGGGCCCTTTACTCAATTGCCTTCCTAGCCCATAGAAACAGCGATTGGCAAGAGTTGTTCTTCGTCTTATTTCTGCTGAGGTGTTATTTTCAGAGGTTATAGCAGAGCCGAGGTAGACGAAGTCCCTTACTACCCTAAAGTTGTAGCTGTCGATTGTGACGTTCTGTCCAATTCGTCGAGGTTGTGTGTCCCTTCTCGTTGACAGCATATACTTTGTTTTGCCCTCGTCTACCGCTAAACCCATTTTGGCAGCTTCCGTGAACGCTCCAGTGACAGCCCGATAAGTTCTTCCATCGAACGCTAGAAGTTACACGGACTTTTGAAAGATTGTGCCTCTGGTGTTGGCTTGTGAGTTTCGCACAAGTTTCGCGTCACCTTGTATAAATCCGTTTTTTGACATCAAAGGTCTCAGTGAGCGAGAATTCTCCATCGTCATTCTGCACAATCTGACGAGTTTGGCAGGGATGCCAAAACTTGACATGGCTCTGTATAGCTCGTCTCTATAGATGCTGTCATATGCTGCCTTAAAGTCGATAAAAAGATGGAGGGTATCGACTTGGACTTCTTGGGTTTTCTCCAAGATCTGCTTTAGTGTGAAGATTTGGTCGATTGTGGACTGTCCTGGCCTGAAACAACAACCTGATAGGGACCAATCAGGCTGGTGACGACGAAGGGTTTCAGACGTTCACACAGAATGGCAGAAAAGATCTTATACGCGATGTTAAGGAGACTGATACCCCTGTAATTGACGCAGTTGAGGGGCTCTTCTTTCGTATGGATCGGGCAAACGGTGCTGAGGTTCCATTCATCAGGCATGCACTCATCTGACCAAATCTTAGAAATGAGTTGGTGTATGCTCTCTGCCAGGTTATTTCCAGCTGCCTTGAACTGTTCGGCTGGTAAGCCATCAGGTTCAGCAGCTTTGTTCGATCATCACTTCATTTTGGTCAGGTGGACGGAAGTCGCCATTATTCGATATATAACAGAACTGACTTGTCTGCCAGGACGTTTTTGTCATAACTTCCCCTGGGAATAAATAGTGTAGTCTATGTTTTCGTTGAAGCATTTTGAAATTATTACTCACCACTGTGATATGGTTTTTGAGACAAACAGCTGCTCTAGCATTTGCCAAGAGGTGTCAAATAAAAACAAAATGTTCAAAGCTGCAGAGGACGAATCGCTTAACTTATGGAGAAACAAACAGATCTTTGGTCCTTCTTTAGATAGTTTTGATTTATGGCTATATCTTGAGCAGTCCACCTGACAATCACCAACCTTTTTTCAAGAGAAAGTGCAAAAGAATCCTTTTTGATTCTTTCTTTCTGAAATCTAAGTTTGAACAAGGTTAAGTTTATATGATTTAGAGAGGAAAAAAGAAGAAACCACACCGTACTGCCCATCTGGTTAGCCCATTTAAACCGTTCTCCATCTTCCCCTGCAAGAGGAAGACCATCTTCCTGGCAAGTGCGTGCCTACAGAATGTTTATCGTTTAAGGACGACGATAGTAAGTACAATCAACAAAAACCACTGATATGCATTAAGCCGACGCATATTCCCAGGAGCCTGCACATGCCCAAGACCAGCCACTGCACAATTGCACAGCGCCATTCCATTTAGAAGTCCTTGATAACCGGCTCGGGCACACACACACAAAGTAGTTGCGTCGCCGTAAATAAATAGTTGCGGTGCCAAGGATTAAATGATTAAGTGGGAGATTTTAAGTGCGCACGTATTCATCGTTCTGTCCCAAACGTCCAAAAAGGATTTTCACAACATCCCCACACTCATATTTTGCAACGAGATCGTACGAGACCACCATTGAATCTTATTATATCTTACTGCGAAAAATATTTCCTCTGCACTTGCCGCGAAAGCAAGCCCGAAAAGGACGAGAACCAACACCAACTGGTTTCAATAGTGCGGGTCGGTCAGACACGGTACTGGGGGCACATCCCTTAATGCCTGCCTTCCTCTATGGTGATGCTGATGAGTAATAGCAAAACTTAAGCTGCTTGGATAAGGGATATGCCATCGTATGGATACAGAAAAACGTTCTCGTTTCTCGTTTCTCGTTTCTCTTTCGGCATTCGACATTTATACCTTGTTTTTGTTTGTTTGTTAAAGAGGAAGATATCCCTGCGTGTGGATGTTGACGGTGGATGGTGGCTGCAAAGTTTCGACGTGTGACTCCGGGTAGTGTGTAAACAAAGGACGATGTTATCCCCAAATACAAATGACGGCAATATGTCATTTGCGGGAATCATCTTTCAAGGACTGTCATATAGTTTTCCCCAGACGATCTCTGCGTTTAGTGTACGAATTTGTTTTTCTTCGACTTTTTTTTGTTGTTGTTTTTTTTTCGGTTGGTGTCTGTTTTGTGTCGTTATAAGCTTGATGCGATTCTGCCCAGGAGCACATGTTAGCTATTTGTTAGTGGCCAGTGAATTTGATAAATTTCTGCTGACAATCCGGGACCATACATTACTCTGGGTATGGCCATCTCTGTCTCACTTTTAGGCCTAAAATAAAGTAGATGACAGAAAGACAAAGGGAAAGAAATATTTCCGCCCCAGCTCGCCTTTGCTTTGCTAATCATTTGTCTTCGTTTTCGCTTTTCGGTTTTGTTTTTTTCTAATTCGTTTTCAGGACTGTCACTCTGGTGTATGGTGACTTTATGACGGTAATAAAATTTTACGTTTTGTGTTAATTTCTGCTTGGGTTGCGCAATATCTGGTCGGCCGGCCCTGGTGTGTTCGGCCACAGGAAATGTGGAGGACTCTCTGTTGTGTAGTGGTCGTTAGATATTTTAACGCCAATATACGAGAATATTATTGTCATCATTTTAATAGGAAAACAATAATAATGTAGTTTTAATAGTGGAAATTAGTTTATAATAAAATGATGGATTTACGAGTGCCGCTACTGTGCTGGTAATGCGTAATAGACAAACTAGCAAGCCACAGAAGATCTGCGACATACAGATTTGTAATCTATGTAGACAGAGGCAAAGCCGATTCTTTCTGACATCAAGAAACTGCGGAATAGATTCTTTTGAAATAACTTGCCAAGACCACTGAGGTTGACAGAAAAGGGTTGATCTCTCGCAGGGATATTGATTCAGGTCCAGGTTCGATTCAGCACCCATCTTTCAGGATTCAGGATCTAAAGGGTTTTTTTTCCATTGGAAGCACCTCTACATCTTCCGTCCTGAGTAACTCCTTCCAAAGGTGTTACCTCTATACACTCGAACGAGTTTTTCTCCATCCCTACAGTTGGCTTAAGAGAATATTTCCTGAGCTGGTTCTACACCCTCTTGCTTCTACTAATGGCAAGGCTTGGATCTATGTACATTCTTATTTCTGTAATACCCTTGTGAATCCCTATTCCCTATAATAGTCTTCTCTAGTTCCATCACTCTGCTGCTGATTCGTGATTTCCTGACGTCTTTCGGAACCCGGATATGCGTCGCAATCCCTGGTGTGATTGCATCAGAAGCTATAACATTTCCTGTACTCAGTAATCGGGGTAAAACTGGATGAAGGTACTGGCTTCTTTGAGGAACCATCAATAAAACTTCATACCACGGAAGTCTGCTTCAAGCGGAAATATATGGTATCACCAAGGGCTGTACAGTAAGGGCTAAGCAGCAACAAACCTAAAGAAGCCATCAAAACTATCACAAGCAATTAAAAACTGGTCAAGAGGAACTCAAATACCCCAGCCCAAGGTACAGCATCAGACTCCCCTGGGTTTCTTGAAACATGGCCAATAAGTTGCGATCGAAATCAAATGACTTAGAAACAGATCAGTCAGTCTTAATGCTCGTTTGTCTCTTTACAACCAAAACAAGGAGGGTAGTCTTATAGTGCCGCGCTTCGAGTTTTACTTTGGGCCCACTACTACTAAAAAAGGACCAGCGAACTCCTATCACTCAATAGATAGACACAGCTGACTCTCATCATTGGTATCTTCACATGCCACAACCGAATGGCGGAAAACTGGGAATCAGTAGAACACACTTCCTCCGCGAATATCCAAACCTCAACAGAACAAGATACTCAGTTCCGGAAAAGTACCTCTTAACGAGCTCAGTGAACTAGCTAAGACACCACTTAAGACCACCTTAAAATTAATAAAGGCTGGGCCTGCCTAGTCCATGGCTAGTTCTTGTTCTCTCTTTCTCAGGTGTCCCACACCGGGTAGCACAATGGATCCGGTGAAATTCAAGTGAGGTCTGATTGCCCTGGAATCTTTGGCAAAATCCAGCAATCGTATTTAGGGCTATCTACGTGTTAAGGAGGGCACAAGACACAGCCTGTGTATCTATAAAGAGAGATCTAGTAGATTATTTCAGCGCATCACTGTGAAAATAAGGAAATCAGCGTGAAAGTTCTATAAGCTGTCAAAAAATCAATTCCATCTCTAAATTGACCAAAAATTCTACATCAAACTCTAGAAGGGGAAAAACAATTCATCTATCTATCGGCTCCTCCGGCTATCAAAACATTCATATTTTGTTAAAGGATAACACCTCTCGGATTCGATATTCTTACGATGTATGTACATAGTTAGTCAGTCTCGTAATCCGACTTCTCAACAGTTAATACCCATCCGACAAATCGCCATGCAGGTTCTCCTAAACTATCGCCCGTATAAAGGACAAAACACGTCTCCTCTACTCTCTAAAATGTTCCACACACTAGTTAGGGTGAATTTTTATAAAAAAAAAAAAGCAAAAATAAAACAAGTGATAGATGATAATAGCTTTCAAAATTTACGGATAATCCTGGCAAAAAGAAAATCTCTGCAAATAAAACACAGAAGGATAAACAGAATTACGTTATAACAAGGTTCACAATAAAGACGGGAATGCAATAAATTAAATCCGAATCCTTTAGGAATGCTGTCGAAGCATTTTCACCCTTCTCTTGCTGAGTTGCGCTTTGACCCTACTTTCGTAAAATTTCATATTCTCCTCACAGCAATAAGTGGCAGATATCAAACGAAAAAATTATGAAGTAGGTATGGTAGTAGGTACCGAAGGAGTCCCCTTCGCCTTCCCCAGTTTGGAATGACTTTTAGGCAAAACTGTCCGTAGGTACGAGTAATATTTTGTCAAGTTTCTTGCCAATAACTATCGAAGGCATAGTCTACTAATGACGAAACCGTATGGTAGGTACCAAAGGAGTCCCCTTCGCCTTCGCCAGTTTGAAATGACTTTTAGGCAAAACTGTCCGTAGGTACGTGTAATCTTTTGTCAAGTTTTTTGTCAATAACTATCGAAGGCATAGTCTACTAATGACGAAACCGTATAATAGGTACCCAGGGATTCCCCTTCACCTTCGGTAGTTTGGAATGACTTTTAGGCAAAACTGTCCGTAGGTACGTGTAATCCTTTGTCAAGTTTTTTGCCAATAACTATCGAAGGCGTAGTCTACTAATGACGAAACCGTATGGTAGGTACCAAAGGAGTCCCCTTCGCCTTCGCCAGTTTGAAATGATTTTTAGGCAAAACTGTCCGTAGGTACGTGTAATCCTTTGTCAAGTTTTTTTCCAATAACTATCGAAGGCATAGTCTACTAATGACGAAACCGTATGGTAGGTACCAAAGGAGTCCCCTTCGCCTTCGCCAGTTTGAAATGACTTTTAGGCAAAACTGTCCGTAGGTACGTGTAATCTTTTGTCAAGTTTTTTGTCAATAACTATCGAAGGCATAGTCTACTAATGACGAAACCGTATAATAGGTACCGAAGGAGTCCCCTTCGCATTCACCAGTTTGAAATGACTTTTAGGGATAACTCTCCGTAGGTACGAGTAATCTTTTGCCAAGTTTTTTGCCAATAACTATCGAAGGCATAGTCTACTAATGACGAAGCCGTATGGTAGGTACCAAAGGAGTCCCCGTCGCCTTCGCCAGTTTGAAATGACTTTTAGGCAAAACTGTCCGTAGGTACGAGTAATCTTTTGTCAAGTTTCTTGCCAATAACTATCGAAGGCATAGTCTACTAATGACGAAACCGTATGGTAGGTACCAAAGGAGTCTCCTTCGCCTTCGCCAGTTTGGAATGACTTTAAGGAAAACTGTACGTAGGTACGTGTAATCTTTTGTCAGGTTTTTTGCCAATAAGTATCGAGTCTACTAATGACGAAACCATAAGCAAGTCAATAGAAATCTGCAAAACGACTCAACCCATCCAGAGATAAGCATTAAAATTCAAAATGTACAAAGTCCTTAAATTATTACTAGTTGTGCGAACCAACTAAGGATAGGACGATGGAAATTACAAGGCACAGATATCTTTTGGTCCTTATTGTCTTTATCAAATTATAATGAAAGCCGTTCACGATAAAATTCTTCTCCTCTACGGATGGAAGATGTGTATCTATGTGTACATAGCGAGGCGATGGTTAAACAACTTTCAAAATAAACAAAAGCCAACAATAACCCCGAAAGTGTTCGCCTCTCTGATTGTATTACTAAGGAGCGATTCGGTGGATGGTTCTTCTACTTCTGTACTTCGTAACGAAATACACAAATTGGGTAACGATTAAGATCTTGATTTAACGACCAGAGGCATTCGAATCTCCACCCGCATTCTAGACGCCTCTACATTCCAAAGGTATGTATCTACAGATAGAGAGGAAGGGTTTCCGTTTTTTTTTTCGTTGTTATTTCTCGTTATTGATGAAAGAAACCATGTCTTAATTAAATGCCAGTAAGATAGGACAATTGTCCTCGTTTCCTTGCTAATTGCTTGCGAATCCGAACGTTAGCAAAACTACAATGGGCGAGAGATAGTTTAATGGGGGTGTTTTTCGATTCCTTTATAGCGCCATTCGAATTGAGTGGTTTGCTGATTCACTAATGACTATTTTTATTGGTGTGACTGCGAAAAATGTTGAATTGTCATAATGGAGGAGTCTATAAAATTGTTTATTAGAGTGTCGTCTGTCTTAATTCGTTAATCCTTGTTTTTCGAAAAAAAAAAACTAAAATGTAGTATTTTGTTGAGAGATAAGCAAAAGTATCTGGAGCGGAAAATCAGCCATCTTGCAGGTTCTCAAGGGTTGGATGAGGTTAAAAGCTTTCCTTAGATGAGTCTGGGTGATATGATGGTTAGAGGGACAAAGAAAAAGGCGTAACTTTTGCTATATTGACCTTCGAAGGATATGTCCATTTGTCTATTTCCTCTTCGATTGATTATCCCCGTAAAGTTAACGCGCCTGTGATTTGTTGATGTCGCTAATTGGTGTCGCCCTAAAATTTGTATATCTATACATATTCGTATCGAGTATCGTTCCTTCAACTTATCGATATAGACTTAATGTAAGCAGGAAAGTTTCACGGAACGGTACGTCAAATCATGGATAGTACCTACTCTGAATGAAGTATATCCTCGGACTAAAACCGAAAGGGACCGAAATGATGCCCTGTAAAGGGTGGGCCATCTATTGGTTTCTTTTTAAATCATAGGATATTTTGACACTGACATCTGTTTCCCGCTCGAAATCTTGGCAGTAAGTCAGTATCATACCTCTGTGGAACGAAATGAGATGCTTTACGCTTGAACAACGTTGGGAAATGTTGAACCCTTATTTCCAAAGTGAGTGCTGTGTAGTGTGTTATTTTGGCCGAAATGAAGCACCCATTGCTCTTGCTGTACGCAAGTTGTGCGAAAAGTTCGTGAGACTGGTATGCTAGTGGACAACACTCATGTGGCTGCTGTAGCCGGTGCGAGACTCAATTCACGAACATCAACTCGCCATCGATCTCAATAGCTCAACATTTCACGCACTAGCCTGAGAAGAATTCTGCACAAAGATCTCGGATTATTCGCTTACAAGGTCCGATTGACTCAGCAATTTGAGGCGCATGACCGTCCACTTCGTTATCGCTTCGCAGTTTGGGGCTTGAATTGGACAACAATTTTAGGCAAAAAATCATCTTTTCTGACGAGGCGCATTTTTATCTCGGCGGCTACGTTAGCAACACGAAATTGCCGCATCTGGGGCTCGGAGAATCCGCAAGTTGTTGTCGAGAAACCGATGCATCCACAGAGAGTGACAATTGGGACAATTGGGAACAATGTTTCGGTCAACGGTGGGCGTTATAGAGCCCTGTTAACCGACTTTTTTTTTATTGAAATTGAAGACATGAATTTGAACGACCTCTGGTTCATGCAGGATGGCGCGTCATGCCACACACCCGCCTTGGCGATGTCAATTGAAGCTGCGATTTGACCCCTTTAGACTTTTTTCTGTGGGGAGCCATGAAGCACCAAGGATTATACCAACAATCGGGAAACGGTTCAAGCACAAGGCCAATATCATCCAAGCAATCCGTAAGCTACAGCCCGAAACCATCAACAAGGTCCTGCAAAATTGGAGTAACAGAATGCGCTACTGCGAAGCCAGCAGAAGCAGCCACTTGAACGACATTGTGTCCCATAATACACTTGTATAGGTATGGTCTAGGCCAAAATAACTTGACATGATACTAGATCCCAAACTCAGTTGGAAGCTCAATACTCGTAGAGAATAGCGGGTATAGAAAACTAGCAAGAGCAGCAAGATGATCATATGGATGTACACAGCCGTTGTGGACCCAATTCTTACCTATGACGCCATTAGTTGGTAACCTGCCTTAAACCAGTATCGACAAACTTAAAAAAGTACAGGGATCGGCATGTGTAAGCTTTAAGGTCCTGTCCTATACTGTCCTATACCTATAGATGCTCTAAGTGTGATCTTCATTTAAAAGACTCAGCAACATGCAGCACTGTGCAGCTCAAAGAATCTTAGTCCTGGACTGCTAAACTTATAGACACTGTAGGACCTTAGGAACGATTCCAAGAGAATTTGTTTCGTCTAAACTGACAACATGATTCAAAGCTTCAATCTTACAAAATCCTTTACAGAGAAAATTGTGAGAATGAAAGCGTTAGTGACTACGACATAGGTGTTCCCAAAGACGGTTGCAAGATGGACTGCGGGGTCGGTGAAAGCATCTTCTCTGACCAATTAAACAGATCGAAGTCTTTCCGTCTCCCAGACTATGCTAGTATTTACCAAGCGGAACTTCTTGCGATGCGGGAAGCCTACTGTGTGATGAATAAACTCCCTGCATTCAGTCACAATGTCGCTATCTTTTTAGACAACCAAGGTGTTATCGAAGGCGTAGATGTGGTCCTCATATCTTCTGGTAACTGGTAGAGCAATCCCTATTCGAAATAAATCACATAGGTGTCAACTTTACTATTACACTCCTCTGGGTTCCAGGGTACAGTAATGAACGTGCTGACGAGCTGGCTATGTAAAAGTCAGCCCTTGACTTTCTTGAGGGGCATCTTCACTTTCTCCAGCTAGTCAATCACTGGTGGAAGAGCCTGACTAGTTGTGTCATAGGAAGGAAGACATTGCTCGCTTACAACTAATCTGAGTCGAACGAGCTAATCCCAGAGTTGTACCCTAATCACATGCCACTGACCAGTTGGGTACCATGCGGCCAATCTCAGCATCTCTCACAATACCATTTGCAGAAGTTGGAAGTATACTAAGGAGAAAGATTCTCTACTCGCACATTATTTTCTTTGCATTTGTCCGTCCCTAACGAGAACCAGGCAAGACACTATGGATCTCGCCAAGATAGCTGAAAGAGGATTGGAAGACTCAATACGCTATCTGAAACTCTACGGCTGGGCTAAATTTTGCCCGAAGTTCGTGCTAATAAAACAGCGCGCCCTTGGGCTGATTGTGTCCCTTTTCCAAGAACCAGCACTGCCTTTACCTAGCTACCAACCGACTGTTAAGGAAACCAGGGAAAGGAAATGTCTGCTTCCTTCTCATGTTAAGAGCACCCTTAGCTCAATTAATACTTTTTGGAAACTGTAGGCTGTAGGCTTGACAGGTTCGTAGGCTCTTTTCTGAAAACTATTTCATATCAGCAAAACCACAGGGGACGGAACTGGACACTATTTCATTTGCCAGCTTGACAGAGAAAAATACTGGCCACGCATACGATTAGTCGAACCGGTGAGGACACCCATGGTCTAGCATTCAGTAGGCTCCTGGGTAGCTTCTGAGAATCCATTTCTCTCTACGCACCACACCAAGTAGTATAAAATCCATCACAGCAGTAAGATTAGATTTATTTCCAAAATTTATGATGTTTTTGTTTTTTTTCTAGTTTAGAGCTTTTTCCCCATAAATATTCATAGAAGAAGAGAAAACAAGTAAAAATAATAATTAAAGCAATTTGTTATAAGCTTAACCTCCAATCTAGAAGTTATACACCAGTGATACTTAAGATTTTATAGGCTACGACGCATTAAAGTTTTACTGCCACACTTTCCTGTCCTGTGGGCTTAATTTATATGCATACATAGGAGAGCATGCAAGAGGTCAATTTCCGCTCCCAAGGAACTTCACTAATGGAGCGAAACCCCTCGATGTGTATATGGCTTCCTTATTGCGGCGTCCATGCGTGTGGGCGGCACTGACTTAGCATTTTTCCAATCTACCGGCGAGCGTAAGAATAAATTAGCATTCGTTCGTTCGTTATCTGTCATTGGACAGAAGCAAAGCACTCAGTGTCCATATTGCTCGCAAGGACAAAAGGACTTGTCACGACTTAAACACCACAAAGCGTTTCTGTTCTTTTTTTTTTTGAAAAATACTTTAACTTTCGAGTACAAAGGACCTTTTTTTTTTGGAAATTTTACATATTTAAGTTAGTAACATGGATTTTTTTTTTTCGGAGGAATTATAAATTTCACGAGTCATCGGCAACATAATGCCAGAAGCAAAAGCTGTGCGTGGTCATGGATCTGCTGGTCATGGTCGAGAGGGAATTATATGGATGTATGTATGGATGACGACTAAATTAAATGACTTGGCAATATCCTGAATGTAATCCCAAATACATTAATGGAGGATAAAATCAAAGAGTATGAGCATAAGTGTATGTTATCGTGTTTTGGTGTACGCCTCGAATGACATTGATGTTTTCGAAACACAATGGATGCTGTGCATTGAGTTTTCGGAAATAATGGATCAGGATAAGTGTATGGTAAGGGGTAGCATCTTCTTTTCGAAATAGATTCATCTTGCTTCTTAGAGAGTAGAGTATTCTTCTTCTCCGCGATGGATGTAGTCATCATTACGCGGTCGATGGATTGGATTAGATGGAGTTGGGAGTAGGTCACCATATCACTGTGCCTATTGTGATTTCCTCCAAATTAGAACTCACTTATGTTGGAGGGTGACTGCAGCCTTACTCGAATCATTTCGTACCCTGGTGTGGAATACCTGAAAAAGAGAGAAGTCCATGGTGTGAATGGTCCTCCTGAACCAGTCCGTTTCGTGATGATACTTTTTCGAGGGCTAAGTATTTAGTCCTGCTGAGGAATTGTATTGTGTCCGCATTTACCTCTGTGTCACCACCACAGCCTCTACATAGGACTGTAGTGCTGATTCCGTTTTTTCTAAGGGTTATGTCCTGTGACAATGCCAATAATGAGAGTCAGGTTTGGTCTATTGAGTGATAGGTGTTCTCTGGTTCTTTTTTGTTGTATTGGACCCAAAGTAGTCTCGAAGCGCGGAACGATGAGAGTCACACCTTATGTTAGCCATGTTGTGAAAGTTTAAAGTAATTTCGGATCTGAGAAGACTAACGAGCCTATTCTAGCTCATTGGCCATTTCGAACGCCGTGAGCTAAGGGATCCCACGTAAGAAGAGAACCCACGTCCAATCAATGAAGAAGCCATCCCCCTTCCTATTTTTGCAGAAGTTGGCTCAGCTATCAAAAAGCTGAAGAACAACAAAGCCGCTGGCTCTGATGGTCTACCAGCAGAGCTTTTCAAACGTCGTGATGATGTTTTGGTAGATGAAGCCATGCCCGATGACTGGACTATTAGCTCTATTTGCCCCATCTTCAAGAAAGGTAATCCTATGTCTGTGTGAACGTCTGAAACCTTTCTGCAACACACTAATCGACACGTACCAGTGTGGCTTCCGGCCCGGCAGATCGACGATCGACCAAGTCTTCAGGCTAAGGCAAATCCTGGAAAAGACCAACGAATTTCAAGTTGAGACCCACCACCTCTTCATCGACTTTAAAGCCGCATACGGCACCATTCATCGTCTTGAGCTTTACAAGGCGATGGCAAAATTCGGGATCCCGGCGAAAACTGATCCAGCTGTGCCGCGTGACGCTGGAAAATACGCGTTGCAATGTGCAATTTGGGAACATCTCCTCTGAACTATTCCAAACTTGCACCGGATTTTAGCAAGGAGATGCGCTGTCGTGTGACTTCTTCAATTTAGTGCTGGAACAGATATTGCCGTGGGCAGGTGTTGACATAGAAGGCACTATCTTCAATAAATCTGTCCTGCTGCTGGAATACGCAGACAACATCGACGTCATCGGTCGCTCTCAGCGCGCCGTTAAAGATGCTTTCACGGCAATTGAAGAAGAGGCGAAACGAGTTGGCCTTGAAATGAATGAGGACAAAACCAAGTACCTGTTGTCAACAAACAAAGAAGCATCGGTCAACCGTCTAGGACAAAACGTCACTATTGGCAACAGTAACTCTGAAGTAGTTAAGGAGTTTGCCTACCTCGGAGTAAATATCAACTCCACCAATGACACCCTAGTGGAGATTCGGCGAAGACTTACCCTAGGAAACCGCTGCTACTTCGGTTTGGCAAAACAAATCGGTTCAAAACTCCTATCTCGGAAGACGAAATCTATGCTCTACAAAGCATTGATCCTGCCAGTTCTGCTATACAGAGCCGAGTGCTGGATGATAAGCAGGAGAAGATTTTGGGCACTTTCGAAAGAAAAATTCTTCGTCGAATTTTCGGTCCGTATGCGAGGAGGGCCATTGGAGGAGTAGATATAACGGCGAACTCTATGACCTGTACCAAGATGTGGATGTAGTCCAAAAAGCCAAAATACGTCGACTACACTGGCTCGGCCACATCGAGCGAATGGACAATAATGCTCCAGCAAAGAGGATCTTCGACTCACAGCCCCCAGGTTCGAGACGATAAGAAAGACCGAATCTCCGTTTTAAAGACCAAGCTATCGCGGATGCCAGAGCGCTTGGTCTCGACAACTGGAAGCAGCGTGCCCGGGATCGAAGAGAATGGAAGGCTACCGTGTCTCAGGCAGGGACTCTTCACGGGTCGGGAGCCTGTTAAGTAAGTAAGTAAGAGCTTAGGGATTTCTTTACATCTCTTAACCAGCCTTGAATTGGTTGTGAGGGATCTGATGGCTTTAATGGCTCCTTTCTTGTCTAGGTAGATGCTTATAAGATTGTTGCTGTTCAGAGTGGATAAGGCCTCGGTAATACCATACATTTCCGCTTGGAACACACTTGGGCTAAAGTAAGCGCTCTTAAACTTTCAACAACTGACTCAGAATTTCGGTAGCAATTTTCAATAATTTTCAAACGTTGATTGTTACTGAACTTCACTGCAATCAAAATGTAGAACTTAGCCAAGGTTTTGATACTGATATACCATTAAAGAAGCTTAAGCGTTCATTTGTATTAAAATATAAAATTGTTATGTCCCTATTGATATGTCCTTTACAAAAACCCGTCTTCACCCCTGGACCATTATGACTGGCAAATATTTTCAGCTTGCGTTCATATTTAATCAAGACTCGAGACATTCATTTCAATTCTCTACACTTTTGTGTATATTTTACGTTGAAATTCCCTCCTTTTGATCAAACAATAAAAGAATTACACCACCAGGTGGTTAGTTCCTTAAATAAACACTAAAACGGATAAATACTTGAAGATTACAATCATTTTCTGGTTGGTTTAACATTTGTTTTTCTCAATCATCCACTGAGGAAGGAACGATGAAGTTGGGTTTTCAAAAACACGGATAAGTTTTCTTTGGCAGAGAGGAGGTCCTCTGTCGACACCTGGGAATGAAACGTTCTTAAGTCAGTTAACAATTGGTCTCCAGTGAATGGCTTTTTTTTCGCTCTTAAGTTAAGGATCAAAAAAGTGCATCCAAGGTGTGCTCCTGACTCTATTTCAATACCAAAAAAGGGGTTTATAGGACTTCAGAGACTGAAGGCGATGTTCCATCAATGGAACATCTCTTCATGAACTCACGACAAGAATTGAGAAAAAAGTTCGTTGACATGGAATGAGCTTTCCACAACACCGAACTGATACATCCAAAACACAGGAGTGGACAATGTGTACTATAAGCAACTAGATAAGGCACATCATAGTAAAAATATCAATGTTATGTTAGGCAGCGAAAGAACTAGCACATCTGTCACAGGGTGCTGTTCTCTCCATGGTTTCTATGTCCAAGGATGTGCAGATAATCAACAATCTCGAAACTCCCCCATAGGGCACTCATGAACTATAGTGGCCTTCATCTGGAGAAGAAATCGTGAAAAATTGCCAAAACTCCACAGTGCTTGGTGAAGCAAGCAGAGTTTCAAAAAAAGTCAAATACCTGGAAGTCGGAGTCTCTCAGCCTACATTTCGCTTTTTGACCATTTGAAGTTCAAAAACTTCTCCGATTGAAGATGATCCGAAAAAGATCCTGCATTTCATCAACAACTCATCTTCGCTGCAAATGTTTTAGACAATGGAGCACGCTATCGTGCCATGGTTTAAGGCCATTTTTGACCAGGATTGCATAGACTTCAATGATAGTGCTGTTCCAACAAGATGGTGTCAGATGCCACATAGCTGGTCAAACAATTGATCTATTGAACTAGTCACAATCCAACAGCGATAGGGGCAGTCAGGACCAATATCGATCGCGATCTGGCAGATATGTGTAGAAGAGTGTTAATTGCATCTGTTGTCAAGCGTATCTTTCGATAGCCATTTTAGTGTTCTCCGGTGTCCCCAAGCTGCTGTCAGCCTATTGGAGATTATGGCCTCCATATATGCAAAGCATGCAAAGGAGATCATATGAAGAAGACACGTGGGGATGGTATGTTTCCTAGTCGTCCTAAATCTAGGAAGTGTACTAGTCTCCATCATTTCCACCCAACTGGGAAGACTCTTTTCTTCATTTTGTGCTAAGTTAGGGTGCCAATCTTCATTTTATTTTGATACCTATGTACTTTAGGAAAACATTCCACTTACTTGTGTTTATAGCTACTATACTTTGAGATTCCTACGTACAGCCTTATAACTCACTGGAGGTGATTCTCCATAAAGGTTCAACCTCCAGTACGTTGTGGATCTCCTGCGAACTCGAGTCAGCTTATATATGTCTTGTCTGGCTTAGTACCCCCTTTCCGGTGCTGCATTTCTAGATACAAAAGAATCAGCTCAGCAAAAATAAACCAAAGAATAACTTTTGCCAATCCCTCCAATCCCTGTTTCTTTGGGCTAAGAAGGCAATTGAGTAGCAGAACGCAATCCCGAAGAACTAAGAAGACTCTATATAAAATCCTGATCATCCCAGTCCTGCTTTATGGCGCTGAAGCATGGATTCTGTCTGAAGCGAATGATGAGATCTTCAGAGAGAAATATTCCTCGTAAAATTGTCGGTTCCGTTTGGGTTGACAGGCTTTGGAGGAGGAGATCCAATGACGAACTATACGAACTGTACAGCGAGATCGACCTAGTCATAAAAATTCGCAGCAGTCGTTTGAGATGGCTGGGATGTGTAGAGCGAATGGACACTAATGGTCCGGCCCGCAGAGTTTTCGAATCAAACCCGGAGGGACAACGCAGTAGAGGAAGATCTCGCCTTAGGTGGCGCGCATAAGTAGAACCGATTTGGAGTGCACAACTGGAGGCAGTTAGTTAAATACCGGGCTAACTGGAGAGGCTTGTTGGTTGAGGCCCAGGTTCACCCTAAACTGTAGCTCCACCTAAGTAAGTAAGTAAGACACAAAAGAAGGGACTTCCATCGAAGGGGTCTGTTATTTCTGATGCACCTGTTATTTGCTGGGAATTCAGTGTATTCTTCTTACCAAGCAACCTGTGAAGGTGCATCTTCTACTGAAAGTATATCTATGGCCAACTTTGGCAAACACCCTGTCTTGTGGGAAATACTAATCTGATAATAAAGTAAGCTCTGCTAACTTCCTGATTCATTCAGGGCTCTAAACTAAACCTAAACTCGAACTATCCCTTTGCGCATTGAAAAGATGCTACAAGTTCCTCGAGATCTGATGTGAATTACATACTTGAAACCAGTTTCGAACCTCAACTCTTGAGTCATCATTGGAATCAAGCCCGATAGACATTGCTGCTCAAGAGTACTGTCCCTGATATTCAAAAAGGACATCCTAGTTGAGATTCAGCTCTGCTCGGACGATAAATTTTGCAAAATGACTCAACTGCTACAGCCCGTCACAACAATTTTTCATTTCGATAAAACATCGAAAATTACTCGGAAGCAATTAGAGTCTAGAAGCTCGGACGAGGACGGGCCGCGTCGAATAATAAAAACGTTGCTCAAACTTAATATTTCATTTACACCCAATTAAGGTTTATTACAAGACAAACTCATCGAACACGAACATCATATAAATTTACAATTAATTAGAAAACATGACCATAAATAATTTCCAAGTGCGTAAATTTTGCAACGCAATAAAGAACATCCGTTGTCGTAACGTCCGTCCATAGTCGTTCGTATCGCAGTACCATCGCACGCACCCTCGAACCTTTTGCACCCCAAAAACCTGACACAGCCTCGGCTTGTCTGTGTTTATTTTCTGCAAAACCATTACTCTCATACCTTTCCCCAGGACGAAAGATAATATGGAATAAGCGTAGAAATGCGGAAATAGAATTGACACACTGGTAAGTAGGGTGTACATCTATTTATCTTCAAATAAAGTTTAATAAAATGGTATCCCTTTTTTTAAGGTTTATACCACCATTCCCAACATATTGGAATATGTTTTTCTTCCTCCTTGGGTAGGTATTTATCTTCTTTCAGTTCAGTGTATCGGAATCGTTTGTTCGGGGAAATATACATTTATTTGTGTAAAACGAAGGAAAAAAAATAAATATACAATCGGGGGCACAGATACTTGTGTTGGCATGTCCGCCACCGCCACTGCCACTGCCACCGGCACATCGGTGGATCGCATCGGGCTGGCTGGGCGGGCGACTCAATGGAAGGGACATAACTTCCAATTTGATTTCATCGAATATAAAATAAGGAACAGAATGGAACGTTTCGTGGTTTTCCGCTCAAGGGCGCAAACGATTATGGCGACGAATTTGGTATTTCCTTGGATACGAAATTTTTTTTTTGCTTTAACTGAGGGTTCTCCTTAGTTTGCGTTTTTGTTTCTCGATATTGGAATTTTTTTTTGTGTGATGTAATGTACCTATACCTACATATCTGGGCAACAACGGGTGGTGGTTCGTGAAATTATTTCTCGTCCTGGGCCCTTGGTTCCATTAAGATTGAGATTTGTAACTGCTGCTATACGTCTGGAGAGGATGTGGTGTGTTGCTGACACTTCTCTTGGTGAGTTTAATATTTCGAAATGGGTTTGGGTTTTATTTATTGTGTGGATAAGTTTTCTTTTAACAAAATATTTGATGACTGAGAAGAATATTTCGGTTTTTCTCTTCGCTACATGAGATACTTCCTTCGGAAGTTGTAAATAGTTGCTATACCAAATTTTTTTTTTTGAAATAAGTATCTGCGTTTATTTTTGTCTCGTGAGGCTTTAGGTTTTGACATATTCATAGTTTTACCAACATCTCAAGTACCAATGTATCTAAAACTTATTTCATTTGTAAACCCAAAGATTTGGAGATTGTGTTTCATATTCGAACTCGAGCATTCGAAATACCTTTCTTCCAAATTACTAACATGAAAGTAAAAGATGCAATAAGTTTGGGCTTCATGTGAAGTTTTTAGCCTGCAACGACAGAAAGGAATTTACTGGTATGTATGGTCATTCATTTCGTGGTTTCAAGTTGGTAGCGCTGACATTTGACACCTGCCAAACTCAACTGTCATAAAATTAGTTGAATGTTTGCCATTTACACTAATGGATCGCTTAACAATCGCAAATTATTAAAACTTACTACAAAAGTGGTGATTTAAATATAGCCACGCGATGATTATGGCCAACAACGCAAGCAATCAGTAAAATTGTGAAGAAATTTGAAGAGAGTGGAGGCCTGTGCATCATCGTAATGCAGGCTCAGTCGAAAATATTGCAAGTATTGCTGATGATCCGAATTTACCGATTTCCCGGCGTTCGTGGCAGTTGGACCGATTTTTGTTGGCCGGCTATTGAAGATCATGACTTGGACGATATGTGGTTCCAACAAGACGGGGCAACAAGCCACACAAAACGACCAATTATGGCTTTACTGTGTGAGAAGTTTCCTGGTCGCGTAATTTCACGTTTTGGGGACGTCAATTGGCCACCAAGATCATGTGATTTGACACAGTTTTTCTGGGGGCTAAGCAAAAGACCGTGTTTACGCGAATAATCCCCGAACTCTAGACGCCTTAAAAACCAACATTACTCAAGTTATGGCCGAGATACCGCCGGAAATGTGCGAAAAAGTGGTTCGAAATTATCTCAAAAGAATCGCTAGTTCCCAATCTTCCCGAGGTGACCATTTGAAAGATATTATTTCTCACATTTAATGGCAAAGTCCAGACTTTTTAAGGAATTAAAACTTTCAACAAAAATGTATCGCTGTGTATGTTTTATTTAGCTTTACTTTCGAGTCCGAAAAATGGATGACCCTATGCGTCTGAATACAGGCCACTTCGAGATTTAGACTATTCCAACTGACCTTCTACTTCAATGGATCAATTGTTTAACTGGTGGCGTGGAACCATCTTGTTGGATCCACACATCACAGATATCAAGCCAATCCGATTCGGGTCACAAATGGTCTTTGAATATGGCACTATGACGAGCTCCATTGACCGTGAGGTGTCGATAATTTTCATCGAAGATGATTTGTTGATGGAATTCAGGATTTTTTCAAAGTTTTTCAGAATTCAATCGGAGAGGAAGAAGCTTCGGTTCTTGAGTTTATTTCATCATATAAGGGTGTAGGCCAAGATCTTTCGCCACAATATTAACTGAGAGGTTCGGCGTGGAATGGAGTGATTTGACTCATTTTGATCTAAATCACTTCCGGCTGCAATATTTTTAGCACTTTAACCTTTGCGTTGTCTCTCTGGCACAGGAATATTCAATAGTAAATATGTTGAAACAAATTTATTCACTTTTGCAGTCACAGCCTGTCTGATGATTATTACGAGTGCAAATAGGAGTAAGCGTTGTCAAAGTTCCGACCACAGACTGAGGGATTCGATAGGAATTTTGAATCATTTTCAAGCGTTGCTCGTTCATAAACTTCATCAATATAAAAATATATACCTTGACTGACGTTTTGACCTTAACCAGTCATAAAAACAGTTTGAGATTCCTTTTTTATTAGAATACAAAATTGTTATGTCCCTATTGGAAAACCCTTGGGCATCCGTATCATGTTATATAAGCAATGAAATACATGCTCCTTTTAGCATTACAAAGTCACTGATGACGTTTCACAATCTCAGTACTCAGCACGTTGCTAAAAAACTTGAAATGTAATCATTCCGCAGAATGATTTAGGGTCTTTCTATCTTTCCTGTGAATCGGTCATTTCATTACCCTCAATGGGAATGGCAAGGCATCATTCCCCTACATTCCCACACAATTTTGGTCTTAATGACTTAGGACTCAAGTGTCATACTCCAGCGTGGCTATCTGACATTATTGCCTTGTCTCAGTTGGTATGGTTTGTGTCAAGACTCATTTTATTATTTTTATTTCACTAAGTTTACAAATATATGTATCATATGCCTTGACCTGCGAAGCCCAGTGGCTTATCTGCAGGAGATTATTTTCAAAAATAATTGGCCGTTGATGTGACATAGATTTCAGTCTGAAAAATGCTGGTACTTTCGCCCATAGATTGAGAGAATTTTGCTCTAAATAGGCCCGAAGACTCCTGCTCCAGTTCCTTCATTAGTTTTTGATTCAATTGTGTGCGATTCTCAGTGTGATGAGCTTGGTAACAATGTTCTTTTTGAAGTTGATCCTTTTACTAGTATCGTCTCTAGGAAGTTGTTGAGTAGTGCATCCAATTGCACAGTTCAGTTTCTGTAGTTCCTTCATGGGTAGAGGAGCTCAAGTTCTCAAGTCCCCTGTAATATGGAGTCATGCCAGTTGTTGCACCCTAATGAGCATCTCTCACGTAGTGATCTGATTGATTCTCTTATACGTCAGCTTTGGTACTGCTACCTCTTTCGATCGAAAGCTCGTACAATTCCTCTATGCGATGGGTTATCGAATGCTCCTTCGATGTCTTAAAAGCAACACAGTGTCCCTTCAAGAACGCTGTGAAGAGGTTCAGTCAGCTTATATAGAGCATTCTCTGTGGATCTGCCCGGTCCGAAGTAACAGAAGTAAAATTTTCCTGATTTCTCTTACCATATTCAGGGGGAAAAAACCTTTAGACAACCAGTTCAAGGATAAACGGTGGACTTATCAGGAAGCTTGAAAGCTAATGAAAAAAATGTATAAAAGCAAATGTCCTTGCTTCGCATTCATTGTCAGATCAAATGTTCTTTAAGTACCCAGAAATTGTTGATGTAAAAGTTGGGCGATACCACATGTAAATACATTAAGAGAGATGGCTTAGAGGATTAGTGACGCATCCAACTACAATTTATCTATCTATCTATGCATCACTTGTGATGCCAATACCTAAAATTACAATAAAATAAACATCACATACTTAAAGGTATTAAACCTTCCAAGATCAAAGCATCTTAAAGGACGATTTCCGACCACAAGTTCCCTACAAAAGTGTCCTTTCAAAAATAATATAAAAAATATCCTACGGGGTTTGCAAAGTGTAAGTCCGTAATTATTCGACTAAATTGAATAAAGTTAAAGTTTCACCACCTTATCACTGGCACACAGCCATGCTGTTGAATTAATTTGATAATTTAAATTAATAAGCACACTCCATGAAATTCTCCCGAGCACCAAAGTGACACATTAAACGAAGGCAAGAGAACCAACCATAAGAAATAGCAAATGCGTTGTAGCGAGACCTGACTTAGAGACTGCTGTGGCTATCAAGTGTTACCCGAAGTGATTTTTCTTTTTAACGTCCTTACAATATCTCGGTTTATGGTTATGTGTTCATTTTCGAATTTATCACCACAAATGGCTGTGGCAAAAGAATCCATTTATTGGACGTACATTAGCTAATTACTAGGTTTTAAATCTATTTACGAATTTATTTGTTTTTTTTTAGTACTTAAAGCTTTTATGGTACTTTATAGTTCAATGGTTATTATCCTGGAAAATGTTTGTTTTATAGATATGACGGTATCCGGAACCATGGCATACGCAACTACAATTCAGTGTTAAAAAAAATATTGTTCCACACCCAGAAGGTACTAACTTATTGGAGGAGCAAGCTTCTCATAACCACTCGGCCGATACCTTTCCATTTCATTCATCACACAAATGGAAGAGGACCTCCTGTTCGAAGGGCAATTTTAGTTTTGAGAAACTTTGAAATGACAGTTTTACTTTCGGATGTTTGTCAGATGCTCGTGAGAGTTCGAGTCATGTCTGAGAATCAAATCTCAAACCTCGCATCGAGTTGTCACATACACTAGCCACTGAACCAAAGGCAAATGTGTGGTTAGGCTCGTGAAAAAGCACTAAAGAACAAGGGGTGCCAGCCTGGTCATCGTCAACTGCTGTTTTCCCTTGTGGGTGCTATCAATGGACATAGGATATCCTCCAAGGAAGATGAAACTCAACACAAACTCAACACTCAATGAAACTCAACACATTTTCTTTGAAGAACATGAAGATTGAAAAAAAAGGACAATGTATAGCCCACACTTCTTGATACCCACAATCTGGGTTTATCCTCCAATCGCACATCCCAAGCCAGATATTCTGTTTCTGTGTATTTGAGGCAGAAACTAGCTTAGCTGATGCTTTGAAATGCAAGTAGGAGACAGAAAATTTTTCAACCAAGAAATGTATGAAAAAAAGGGCAGTGTATAGCCCACACTTCTTGATACCCACAATCTGGGTATATCTTCCAATCGCACATCTCAAGCCAGATATTCTGTTTCTGTATATTCGAGGCAGAAACTAGCTTAGCTGATGCTTTGAAATGCAAGTAGGAGACAGAAAATTTTTCAACCAAAAAATGTATGAAAAAAAGGGCAGTGTATAGCCCACACTTCTTGATACCCACAATCTGCGTTTATCTTCCAATCGCACATCTCAAGCCAGATATTCTGTTTCTGTGTATTTGAGGCAGAAACTATCTTAGCTGATGCTTTGAAATGCAAGTAGGAGACAGAAAATTTTTCAACCAAAAAATGTGTGAAAAAAAGGGCAGTGTATAGCCCACACTTCTTGATACCCACAATCTGCGTTTATCTTCCAATCGCACATCTCAAGCCAGATATTCGTTTTCTGTGTATTCGAGGCGCAAACTAGCTCAGCTGGTGCCTCGAAGTGCAAGTAGGAGACAGAAAATTTTTCAACCAAAAAATGTATGAAAAAAAGGGCAGTGTATAGCCCACACTTCTTGATACCCACAATCTGCGTTTATCTTCCAATCGCACATCCCAAGCCAGATATTCTGTTTCTGTATATTCGAGGCAGAAACTAGCCTGATGCTTTGAAATGCAAGTAGGAGACAGAAAATTTTTCAACCAAAAAACGTATGAAAAAAAGGGCAGTGTATAGCCCACACTTCTTGATACCCACAATCTGCGTTTATCTTCCAATCGCACATCTCAAGCCAGATATTCGTTTTCTGTGTATTCGAGGCGCAAACTAGCTCAGCTGGTGCCTCGAAGTGCAAGTAGGAGACAGAAAATTTTTCAACCAAAAAATGTATGAAAAAAAGCTCAGTGGATAGCCCACACTTCTTGATACCCACAATCTGGGTTTATCCTCCAATCGCACATCCCAAGCCAGATATTCTGTTTCTGTGTATTTGAGGCAGAAACTAGCTTAGCTGATGCTTTGAAATGCAAGTAGGAGACAGAAAATTTTTCAACCAAAAAACGTATGAAAAAAAGGGCAGTGTATAGCCCACACTTCTTGATACCCACAATCTGGGTATATCTTCCAATCGCACATCTCAAGCCAGATATTCTGTTTCTGTATATTCGAGGCAGAAACTAGCTTAGCTGATGCTTTGAAATGCAAGTAGGAGACAGAAAATTTTTCAACCAAAAAATGTATGAAAAAAAGGGCAGTGTATAGCCCACACTTCTTGATACCCACAATCTGGGTTTATCCTCCAATCGCACATCCCAAGCCAGATATTCTGTTTCTGTGTATTTGAGGCAGAAACTAGCTTAGCTGATGCTTTGAAATGCAAGTAGGAGACAGAAAATTTTTCAACCATAAAATGTATGAAATAAGGGCAGTGTATAGCCCACACTTCTTGATACCCACAATCTGGGTATATCTTCCAATCGCACATCTCAAGCCAGATATTCTGTTTCTATATAGTCGAGGCAGAAACTAGCTTAGCTGATGCTTTGAAATGCAAGTAGGAGACAGAAAATTTTTCAACCAAAAAATGTATGAAAAAAAGGGCAGTGTATAGCCCACACTTCTTGATACCCACAATCTGCGTTTATCTTCCAATCGCACATCTCAAGCCAGATATTCTGTTTCTGTATATTCGAGGCAGAAACTAGCTTAGCTGATGCTTTGAAATGCAAGTAGGAGACAGAAAATTTTTCAACCAAAAAATGTATGAAAAAAAGGGCAGTGTATAGCCCACACTTCTTGATACCCACAATCTGCGTTTATCTTCCAATCGCACATCTCAAGCCAGATATTCGTTTTCTGTGTATTCGAGGCGCAAACTAGCTCAGCTGGTGCCTCGAAGTGCAAGTAGGAGACAGAAAATTTTTCAACCAAAAAATGTATGAAAAAAAGGGCAGTGTATAGCCCACACTTCTTGATACCCACAATCTGCGTTTATCTTCCAATCGCACATCCCAAGCCAGATATTCTGTTTCTGTATATTCGAGGCAGAAACTAGCCTGATGCTTTGAAATGCAAGTAGGAGACAGAAAATTTTTCAACCAAAAAACGTATGAAAAAAAGGGCAGTGTATAGCCCACACTTCTTGATACCCACAATCTGCGTTTATCTTCCAATCGCACATCTCAAGCCAGATATTCGTTTTCTGTGTATTCGAGGCGCAAACTAGCTCAGCTGGTGCCTCGAAGTGCAAGTAGGAGACAGAAAATTTTTCAACCAAAAAACGTATGAAAAAAAGGGCAGTGTATAGCCCACACTTCTTGATACCCACAATCTGGGTATATCTTCCAATCGCACATCTCAAGCCAGATATTCTGTTTCTGTATATTCGAGGCAGAAACTAGCTTAGCTGATGCTTTGAAATGCAAGTAGGAGACAGAAAATTTTTCAACCAAAAAATGTATGAAAAAAAGGGCAGTGTATAGCCCACACTTCTTGATACCCACAATCTGCGTTTATCTTCCAATCGCACATCTCAAGCCAGATATTCTGTTTCTGTATATTCGAGGCAGAAACTAGCTTAGCTGATGCTTTGAAATGCAAGTAGGAGACAGAAAATTTTTCAACCAAAAAATGTATGAAAAAAAGGGCAGTGTATAGCCCACACTTCTTGATACCCACAATCTGGGTTTATCCTCCAATCGCACATCCCAAGCCAGATATTCTGTTTCTGTGTATTTGAGGCAGAATCTAGCTTAGCTGATGCTTTGGAATGCAAGTAGGAGACAGAAAATTTTTCAACCATAAAATGTATGAAATAAGGGCAGTGTATAGCCCACACTTCTTGATACCCACAATCTGGGTATATCTTCCAATCGCACATCTCAAGCCAGATATTCTGTTTCTGTATAGTCGAGGCAGAAACTAGCTTAGCTGATGCTTTGAAATGCAAGTAGGAGACAGAAAATTTTTCAACCAAAAAATGTATGAAAAAAAGGGCAGTGTATAGCCCACACTTCTTGATACCCACAATCTGCGTTTATCTTCCAATCGCACATCTCAAGCCAGATATTCTGTTTCTGTATATTCGAGGCAGAAACTAGCTTAGCTGATGCTTTGAAATGCAAGTAGGAGACAGAAAATTTTTCAACCAAAAAATGTATGAAAAAAAGGGCAGTGTATAGCCCACACTTCTTGATACCCACAATCTGCGTTTATCTTCCAATCGCACATCTCAAGCCAGATATTCTGTTTCTGTATATTCGAGGCAGAAACTAGCTTAGCTGATGCTTTGAAATGCAAGTAGGAGACAGAAAATTTTTCAACCAAAAAATGTATGAAAAAAAGGGCAGTGTATAGCCCACACTTCTTGATACCCACAATCTGGGTATATCCTCCAATTGCACATCCCAAGCCAGATATTCTGTTTCTGTGTATTTGAGGCAGAAACTAGCTTAGCTGGTGCTTTGAAATGCAAGTAGGAGACAGAAAATTTTTCAACCAAAAAATGTATGAAAAAAAGGGCAGTGTATAGCCCACACTTCTTGATACCCACAATCTGCGTTTATCTTCCAATCGCACATCTCAAGCCAGATATTCTGTTTCTGTATATTCGAGGCAGAAACTAGCTTAGCTGATGCTTTGAAATGCAAGTAGGAGACAGAAAATTTTTCAACCAAAAAATGTATGAAAAAAAGGGCAGTGTATAGCCCACACTTCTTGATACCCACAATCTGGGTATATCCTCCAATTGCACATCCCAAGCCAGATATTCTGTTTCTGTGTATTTGAGGCAGAAACTAGCTTAGCTGATGCTTTGAAATGCAAGTAGGAGACAGAAAATTTTTCAACCAAAAAATGTATGAAAAAAAGGGCCCACACTTCTTGATACCCACAATCTGCGTTTATCTTCCAATCGCACATCCCGAGCCAGATACTCGGTTTCTGTGTATTCGAGGCGCAGACTAGCTTAGCTGGTGCCTCGAAGTGCAAGTAGGAGACAGAAAATTTTTCATCCAAAAAATGTATGAAAAAAAGCTCAGTGGATAGCCCACACTTCTTGATACCCACAATCTGGGTATATCTTCCAATCGCACATCTCAAGCCAGATATTCTGTTTCTGTATATTCGAGGCAGAAACTAGCTTAGCTGATGCTTTGAAATGCAAGTAGGAGACAGAAAATTTTTCAACCAAAAAATGTATGAAAAAAAGGGCAGTGTATAGCCCACACTTCTTGATACCCACAATCTGGGTATATCCTCCAATTGCACATCCCAAGCCAGATATTCTGTTTCTGTGTATTTGAGGCAGAAACTAGCTTAGCTGGTGCTTTGAAATGCAAGTAGGAGACAGAAAGTTTTTCAACCAAAAAATGTATGAGAATAAGGGCAGCGTATAGCCCACACTTCTTGATACCCACAATCTGGGTATATCCTCCAATTGCACATCCCAAGCCAGATATTCTGTTTCTGTGTATTTGAGGCAGAAATTAGCTTAGCTGATGCTTTGAAATGCAAGTAAGAGACAGAAAATTTTTGAACCAGAAAATGTATGAGAATAAGGGCAGTGTATAGCCCACACTTCTTGATACCCACAATCTGGGTATATCCTCCAATTGCACATCCCAAGCCAGATATTCTGTTTCTGTGTATTTGAGGCAGAAACTAGCTTAGCTGGTGCTTTGAAATGCAAGTAGGAGACAGAAAGTTTTTCAACCAAAAAATGTATGAGAATAAGGGCAGCGTATAGCCCACACTTCTTGATACCCACAATCTGGGTATATCCCCCAATTGCACATCCCAAGCCAGATATTCTGTTTCTGTGTATTTGAGGCAGAAACTAGCTTAGCTGTTGCTTTGAAATGCAAGTAGGAGACAGAAAATTTTTCAACCAAAAAATGTATGAGAAAATGGGCTGTGTATAGCCCACACTTCTTGAAATCCACAATCTGGGTATGTCCTCCAATTGCACATCCCGAGCCAGATGTACTATTTCTGTGTATTTGAGGCAGAAACTAGCTTAGCTGATGCTTTGAAATGCAAGTAGGAGACAGAAAATTTTTCAACCAAAAAATGTATGAGAAAATGGGCTGTGTATAGCCCACACTTCTTGAAATCCACAATCTGGGTATGTTCTCCAATTGCACATCCCGAGCCAGATGTACTATTTCTGTGTATTTGAGGCAGAAACTAGCTTAGCTGATGCTTTGAAATGCAAGTAGGAGACAGAAAATTTTTCAACCAAAAAATGTATGAGAAAATGGGCTGTGTATAGCCCACACTTCTTGAAATCCACAATCTGGTTATATCCTCCAATTGCACATCCCGAGCCAGATGTACTATTTCTGTGTATTTGAGGCAGAAACTAGCATAGCTGATGCTTTGAAATGCAAGTAGGAGACAGAAAATTTTTCAACCAAAAAATGTATGAGAAAATGGGCTGTGTATAGCCCACACTTCTTGAAATCCACAATCTGGGTATAACCTCCAATTGCACATCCCAAGCCAGATATTCTGTTTCTGTGTATTTGAGGCAGAAACTAGCTTAGCTGTTGCTTTGAAATGCAAGTAGGAGACAGAAAATTTTTCAACCAAAAAATGTATGAAAAAAGGGCAGTGTATAGCCCACACTTCCTGATACCCACAATCTGGGTATGTCCTCCAATTGCACATCCCGAGCCAGATGTACTATTTCTGTGTATTTGAGGCAGAAACTAGCTTAGCTGATGCTTTGAAATGCAAGTAGGAGACAGAAAATTTTTCAACCAAAAAATGTATGTAAAAAATGGCAGTGTATAGCCCACACTTCTTGATACCCACAATCTGGGTATATCCTCCAATTGCACATCCCAAGCCAGATATTCTGTTTCTGTGTATTTGAGGCAGAAACTAGCTTAGCTGTTGCTTTGAAATGCAAGTAGGAGACAGAAAATTTTTCAACCAAAAAATGTATGAAAAAAAGCTCAGTGGATAGCCCACACTTCTTGATACCCACAATCTGGGTATATCCTCCAATTGCACATCCCAAGCCAGATATTCTGTTTCTGTATAGTCGAGGCAGAAACTAGCTTAGCTGATGCTTTGAAATGCAAGTAGGAGACAGAAAGTTTTTCAACCAAAAAATGTATGAAAAAAAGGGCAGTGTATAGCCCACACTTCTTGATACCCACAATCTGGGTATATCTTCCAATTGCACATCTCAAGCCAGATATTCGTTTTCTGTGTATTCGAGGCGCAGACTAGCTTAGCTGATGCTTTGAAATGCAAGTAGGAGACAGAAAGTTTTTCAACCAAAAAATGTATGAGAATAAGGGCAGTGTATAGCCCACACTTCTTGATACCCACAATCTGGGTATGTCCTCCAATTGCACATCCCAAGCCAGATATTCTCTTTCTGTGTATTTGAGGCAGAAACTAGCTTAGCTGATGCTTTGAAATGCAAGTAGGAGACAGAAAACTTTTCAACCCAAAAACGTATGAAAAAAAGGGCAGTTATAGCCCACACTTCTTGATACCCACAATCTGGGTATATCTTCCAATTGCACATCTCAAGCCAGATATTCGTTTTCTGTGTATTCGAGGCGCAGACTAGCTTAGCTGATGCTTTGAAATGCAAGTAGGAGACAGAAAACTTTTCAACCCAAAAACGTATGAAAAAAAGGGCAGTTATAGCCCACACTTCTTGATACCCACAATCTGGGTATATCCTCCAATTGCACATCCCAAGCCAGATATTCTGTTTCTGTATAGTCGAGGCAGAAACTAGCTTAGCTGATGCTTTGAAATGCAAGTAGGAGACAGAAAGTTTTTCAACCAAAAAATGTATGAAAAAAAGGGCAGTTATAGCCCACACTTCTTGATACCCACAATCTGGGTATATCCTCCAATTGCACATCCCAAGCCAGATATTCTGTTTCTGTGTATTTGAGGCAGAAACTAGCTTAGCTGATGCTTTGAAATGCAAGTAGGAGACAGAAAGTTTTTCAACCAAAAAATGTATGAAAAAAAGGGCAGTGTATAGCTCACACTTCTTGATACCCACAATCTGGGTATATCCTCCAATTGCACATCCCAAGCCAGATATTCTGTTTCTGTGTATTTGAGGCAGAAACTAGCTTAGCTGATGCTTTGAAATGCAAGTAGGAGACAGAAAGTTTTTCAACCAAAAAATGTATGAAAAAAAGGGCAGTTATAGCCCACACTTCTTGATACCCACAATCTGGGTATATCCTCCAATTGCACATCCCAAGCCAGATATTCTGTTTCTGTATATTCGAGGCAGAAACTAGCTTAGCTGATGCTTTGAAATGCAAGTAGGAGACAGAAAATTTTTCAACCAAAAAATGTATGAGAAAATGGGCTGTGTATAGCCCACACTTCTTGATACCCACAATCTGGGTATATCCTCCAATTGCACATCCCAAGCCAGATATTCTGTTTCTGTGTATCTGAGGCAGAAACTAGCTAAGCTGATGCTTTGAGATGCAAGTAGGAGACAGAAAGTTTTTCAACCAAAAAATGTATGAGAAAATGGGCTGTGTATAGCCCACACTTCTTGATACCCACAATCTGGGTATATCCTCCAATTGCACATCCCAAGCCAGATATTCTGTTTCTGTGTATCTGAGGCAGGAACTAGCTTAGCTGATGCTTTGAAATGCAAGTAGGAGACAGAAAGTTTTTCAACCAAAAAATGTGTGAAAAAAAGGGCAGTTATAGCCCACACTTCTTGATACCCACAATCTGGGTATATCCTCCAATTGCACATCCCAAGCCAGATATTCTGTTTCTGTGTATTTGAGGCAGAAACTAGCTTAGCTGATGCTTTGAAATGCAAGTAGGAGACAGAAAGTTTTTCAACCAAAAAATGTATGAAAAAAAGGGCAGTGTATAGCTCACACTTCTTGATACCCACAATCTGGGTATATCCTCCAATTGCACATCCCAAGCCAGATATTCTGTTTCTGTGTATTTGAGGCAGAAACTAGCTTAGCTGATGCTTTGAAATGCAAGTAGGAGACAGAAAATATTTCAACCAAAAAATGTATTAGAAAAAGGGCAGTGTATAGCCCACACTTCTTGATACCCACAATCTGGGTATATCCTCCAATTGCACATCCCAAGCCAGATATTCTGTTTCTGTGTATTTGAGGCAGAAACTAGCTTAGCTGATGCTTTGAAATGCAAGTAGGAGACAGAAAATATTTCAACCAAAAAATGTATGAGAAAAAGGGCAGTGTATAGCCCACACTTCTTGATACCCACAATCTGGGTATATCCTCCAATTGCACATCCCAAGCCAGATATTCTGTTTCTGTGTATCTGAGGCAGAAACTAGCTTAGCTGATGCTTTGAGATGCAAGTAGGAGACAGAAAGTTTTTCAACCAAAAAATGTATGAGAAAATGGGCTGTGTATAGCCCACACTTCTTGATACCCACAATCTGCGTTTATCTTCCAATCGCACATCTCAAGCCAGATATTCTGTTTCTGTATATTCGAGGCAGAAACTAGCTTAGCTGATGCTTTGAAATGCAGGTAGGAGACAGAAAATTTTTCAACCAAAAAATGTATGAGAAAATGGGCTGTGTATAGCCCACACTTCTTGATACCCACAATCTGGGTATATCCTCCAATTGCACATCCCAAGCCAGATATTCTGTTTCTGTGTATCTGAGGCAGGAACTAGCTTAGCTGATGCTTTGAAATGCAAGTAGGAGACAGAAAATTTTTCAACCCAAAAACGTATGAAAAAAAGGGCAGTTATAGCCCACACTTCTTGATACCCACAATCTGGGTATATCCTCCAATTGCACATCCCAAGCCAGATATTCTGTTTCTGTATAGTCGAGGCAGAAACTAGCTTAGCTGATGCTTTGAAATGCAAGTAGGAGACAGAAAGTTTTTCAACCAAAAAATGTATGAAAAAAAGGGCAGTTATAGCCCACACTTCTTGATACCCACAATCTGGGTATATCCTCCAATTGCACATCCCAAGCCAGATATTCTGTTTCTGTGTATTTGAGGCAGAAACTAGCTTAGCTGGTGCTTTGAAATGCAAGTAGGAGACAGAAAGTTTTTCAACCAAAAAATGTATGAGAATAAGGCAGCGTATAGCCCACACTTCTTGATACCCACAATCTGGGTATATCCTCCAATTGCACATCCCAAGCCAGATATTCTGTTTCTGTGTATCTGAGGCAGGAACTAGCTTAGCTGATGCTTTGAAATGCAAGTAGGAGACAGAAAATTTTTCAACCAAAAAATGTATGAAAAAAAGGGCAGTGTATAGCCCACACTTCTTGATACCCACAATCTGGGTATATCCTCCAATTGCACATCCCAAGCCAGATATTCTGTTTCTGTGTATTTGAGGCAGAAACTAGCTTAGCTGATGCTTTGAAATGCAAGTAGGAGACAGAAAGTTTTTCAACCAAAAAATGTATGAGAAAAAGGGCAGTGTATAGCCCACACTTCTTGATACCCACAATCTGGGTATATCCTCCAATTGCACATCCCAAACCAGATATTCTGTTTCTGTGTATCTGAGGCAGAAACTAGCTTAGCTGATGCTTTGCGATGCAAGTATTAGACAGAAAGTTTTTCAACCAAAAAATGAATGAAAAAAAGGGCAGTGTATAGCCCACACTTCTTGATACCCACAATCTGCGTTTATCTTCCAATCGCACATCTCAAGCCAGATATTCTGTTTCTGTATATTCGAGGCAGAAACTAGCTTAGCTGATGCTTTGAAATGCAAGTAGGAGACAGAAAATTTTTCAACCAAAAAATGTATGAGAAAATGGGCTGTGTATAGCCCACACTTCTTGATACCCACAATCTGGGTATATCCTCCAATTGCACATCCCAAGCCAGATATTCTGTTTCTGTGTATTTGAGGCAGAAACTAGCTTAGCTGATGCTTTGAAATGCAAGTAGGAGACAGAAAGTTTTTCAACCAAAAAATGTATGAAAAAAAGGGCAGTGTATAGCCCACACTTCTTGATACCCACAATCTGGGTATATCTTCCAATCGCACATCTCAAGCCAGATATACGTTTTCTGTGTATTCGAGGCGCAGACTAGCTTAGCTGATGCTTTGAAATGCAAGTAGGAGACAGAAAGTTTTTCAACCAAAAAATGTGTGAAAAAAAGGGCAGTTATAGCCCACACTTCTTGATACCCACAATCTGGGTATATCCTCCAATTGCACATCCCAAGCCAGATATTCTATTTCTGTGTATCTGAGGCAGGAACTAGCTTAGCTGATGCTTTGAAATGCAAGTAGGAGACAGAAAATTTTTCAACCAAAAAATGTATGAAAAAAAGGGCAGTGTATAGCCCACACTTCTTGATACCCACAATCTGGGTATATCCTCCAATTGCACATCCCAAGCCAGATATTCTGTTTCTGTGTATTTGAGGCAGAAACTAGCTTAGCTGGTGCTTTGAAATGCAAGTAGGAGACAGAAAGTTTTTCAACCAAAAAATGTATGAGAATAAGGGCAGCGTATAGCCCACACTTCTTGATACCCACAATCTGGGTATATCCTCCAATTGCACATCCCAAGCCAGATATTCTGTTTCTGTGTATCTGAGGCAGGAACTAGCTTAGCTGATGCTTTGAAATGCAAGTAGGAGACAGAAAATTTTTCAACCAAAAAATGTATGAAAAAAAGGGCAGTGTATAGCCCACACTTCTTGATACCCACAATCTGGGTATATCCTCCAATTGCACATCCCAAGCCAGATATTCTGTTTCTGTGTATTTGAGGCAGAATCTAGCTTAGCTGGTGCTTTGAAATGCAAGTAGGAGACAGAAAGTTTTTCAACCAAAAAATGTATGAGAATAAGGCAGCGTATAGCCCACACTTCTTGATACCCACAATCTGGGTATATCCTCCAATTGCACATCCCAAGCCAGATATTCTGTTTCTGTGTATCTGAGGCAGGAACTAGCTTAGCTGATGCTTTGAAATGCAAGTAGGAGACAGAAAATTTTTCAACCAAAAATTGTATGAAAAAAAGGGCAGTGTATAGCCCACACTTCTTGATACCCACAATCTGGGTATATCCTCCAATTGCACATCCCAAACCAGATATTCTGTTTCTGTGTATCTGAGGCAGAAACTAGCTTAGCTGATGCTTTGAGATGCAAGTATTAGACAGAAAGTTTTTCAACCAAAAAATGAATGAAAAAAAGGGCAGTGTATAGCCCACACTTCTTGATACCCACAATCTGGGTATATCTTCCAATCGCACATCTCAAGCCAGATATTCTGTTTCTGTATATTCGAGGCAGAAACTAGCTTAGCTGATGCTTTGAAATGCAAGTAGGAGACAGAAAATTTTTCAACCAAAAAATGTATGAGAAAATGGGCTGTGTATAGCCCAAACTTCTTGATACCCACAATCTGGGTATATCCTCCAATTGCACATCCCAAGCCAGATATTCTGTTTCTGTGTATCTGAGGCAGGAACTAGCTTAGCTGATGCTTTGAAATGCAAGTAGGAGACAGAAAATTTTTCAACCAAAAAATGTATGAAAAAAAGGGCAGTGTATAGCCCACACTTCTTGATACCCACAATCTGGGTATATCCTCCAATTGCACATCCCAAGCCAGATATTCTGTTTCTGTGTATTTGAGGCAGAAACTAGCTTAGCTGATGCTTTGAAATGCAAGTAAGAGACAGAAAATTTTTCAACCAGAAAATGTATGAGAAAAAGGGCAGTGTATAGCCCACACTTCTTGATAGCCACAATCTGGGTATATCCTCCAATTGCACATCCCAAGCCAGATATTCTGTTTCTGTGTATTTGAGGCAGAAACTAGCTTAGCTGATGCTTTGAAATGCAAGTAGGAGACAGAAAGTTTTTCAACCAAAAAATGTATGAGAAAAAGGGCAGTGTATAGCCCACACTTCTTGATACCCACAATCTGGGTATATCTTCCAATCGCACATCTCAAGCCAGATATTCTGTTTCTGTATATTCGAGGCAGAAACTAGCTTAGCTGATGCTTTGAAATGCAAGTAGGAGACAGAAAATTTTTCAACCAAAAAATGTATGAGAAAATGGGCTGTGTATAGCCCACACTTCTTGATACCCACAATCTGGGTATATCCTCCAATTGCACATCCCAAGCCAGATATTCTGTTTCTGTGTATTTGAGGCAGAAACTAGCTTAGCTGATGCTTTGAAATGCAAGTATTAGACAGAAAGTTTTTCAACCAAAAAATGAATGAAAAAAAGGGCAGTGTATAGCCCACACTTCTTGATACCCACAATCTGGGTATATCTTCCAATCGCACATCTCAAGCCAGATATTCTGTTTCTGTATATTCGAGGCAGAAACTAGCTTAGCTGATGCTTTGAAATGCAAGTAGGAGACAGAAAATTTTTCAACCAAAAAATGTATGAGAAAATGGGCTGTGTATAGCCCACACTTCTTGATACCCACAATCTGGGTATATCCTCCAATTGCACATCCCAAGCCAGATATTCTGTTTCTGTGTATTTGAGGCAGAAACTAGCTTAGCTGGTGCTTTGAAATGCAAGTAGGAGACAGAAAGTTTTTCAACCAAAAAATGTATGAGAATAAGGGCAGCGTATAGCCCACACTTCTTGATACCCACAATCTGGGTATATCCTCCAATTGCACATCCCAAGCCAGATATTCTGTTTCTGTGTATTTGAGGCAGAAACTAGCTTAGCTGATGCTTTGAAATGCAAGTAAGAAACAGAAAATTTTTCAACCAGAAAATGTATGAGAAAAAGGGCAGTGTATAGCCCACACTTCTTGATACCCACAATCTGGGTATATCCTCCAATTGCACATCCCAAGCCAGATATTCTGTTTCTGTGTATTTGAGGCAGAAACTAGCTTAGCTGATGCTTTGAAATGCAAGTAGGAGACAGAAAATTTTTCAACCAAAAATTGTATGAAAAAAAGGGCAGTGTATAGCCCACACTTCTTGATACCCACAATCTGGGTATATCCTCCAATTGCACATCCCAAGCCAGATATTCTGTTTCTGTGTATTTGAGGCAGAAACTAGCTTAGCTGATGCTTTGAAATGCAAGTAGGAGACAGAAAATTTTTCAACCAAAAATTGTATGAAAAAAAGGGCAGTGTATAGCCCACACTTCTTGATACCCACAATCTGGGTATATCTTCCAATCGCACATCTCAAGCCAGATATACGTTTTCTGTGTATTCGAGGCGCAGACTAGCTTAGCTGATGCTTTGAAATGCAAGTAGGAGACAGAAAGTTTTTCAACCAAAAAATGTGTGAAAAAAAGGGCAGTTATAGCCCACACTTCTTGATACCCACAATCTGGGTATATCCTCCAATTGCACATCCCAAGCCAGATATTCTGTTTCTGTGTATTTGAGGCAGAAACTAGCTTAGCTGATGCTTTGAAATGCAAGTAGGAGACAGAAAATTTTTCAACCAAAAATTGTATGAAAAAAAGGGCAGTGTATAGCCCACACTTCTTGATACCCACAATCTGGGTATATCCTCCAATTGCACATCCCAAGCCAGATATTCTGTTTCTGTGTATCTGAGGCAGGAACTAGCTTAGCTGATGCTTTGAAATGCAAGTAGGAGACAGAAAATTTTTCAACCAAAAAATGTATGAAAAAAAGGGCAGTGTATAGCCCACACTTCTTGATACCCACAATCTGGGTATATCCTCCAATTGCACATCCCAAGCCAGATATTCTGTTTCTGTGTATTTGAGGCAGAAACTAGCTTAGCTGGTGCTTTGAAATGCAAGTAGGAGACAGAAAGTTTTTCAACCAAAAAATGTATGAGAATAAGGGCAGCGTATAGCCCACACTTCTTGATACCCACAATCTGGGTATATCCTCCAATTGCACATCCCAAGCCAGATATTCTGTTTCTGTGTATTTGAGGCAGAAACTAGCTTAGCTGATGCTTTGAAATGCAAGTAAGAGACAGAAAATTTTTCAACCAGAAAATGTATGAGAAAAAGGGCAGTGTATAGCCCACACTTCTTGATACCCACAATCTGGGTATATCCTCCAATTGCACATCCCAAGCCAGATATTCTGTTTCTGTGTATCTGAGGCAGGAACTAGCTTAGCTGATGCTTTGAAATGCAAGTAGGAGACAGAAAGTTTTTCAACCAAAAAATGTATGAGAATAAGGGCAGCGTATAGCCCACACTTCTTGATACCCACAATCTGGGTATATCCTCCAATTGCACATCCCAAGCCAGATATTCTGTTTCTGTGTATTTGAGGCAGAAACTAGCTTAGCTGATGCTTTGAAATGCAAGTAGGAGACAGAAAATTTTTCAACCAAAAATTGTATGAAAAAAAGGGCAGTGTATAGCCCACACTTCTTGATACCCACAATCTGGGTATATCCTCCAATTGCACATCCCAAGCCAGATATTCTGTTTCTGTGTATCTGAGGCAGGAACTAGCTTAGCTGATGCTTTGAAATGCAAGTAGGAGACAGAAAATTTTTCAACCAAAAAATGTATGAAAAAAAGGGCAGTGTATAGCCCACACTTCTTGATACCCACAATCTGGGTATATCCTCCAATTGCACATCCCAAGCCAGATATTCTGTTTCTGTGTATTTGAGGCAGAAACTAGCTTAGCTGGTGCTTTGAAATGCAAGTAGGAGACAGAAAGTTTTTCAACCAAAAAATGTATGAGAATAAGGGCAGCGTATAGCCCACACTTCTTGATACCCACAATCTGGGTATATCCTCCAATTGCACATCCCAAGCCAGATATTCTGTTTCTGTGTATTTGAGGCAGAAATTAGCTTAGCTGATGCTTTGAAATGCAAGTAAGAGACAGAAAATTTTTGAACCAGAAAATGTATGAGAATAAGGGCAGTGTATAGCCCACACTTCTTGATACCCACAATCTGGGTATATCCTCCAATTGCACATCCCAAGCCAGATATTCTGTTTCTGTGTATTTGAGGCAGAAACTAGCTTAGCTGGTGCTTTGAAATGCAAGTAGGAGACAGAAAGTTTTTCAACCAAAAAATGTATGAGAATAAGGGCAGCGTATAGCCCACACTTCTTGATACCCACAATCTGGGTATATCCTCCAATTGCACATCCCAAGCCAGATATTCTGTTTCTGTGTATTTGAGGCAGAAACTAGCTTAGCTGATGCTTTGAAATGCAAGTAAGAGACAGAAAATTTTTCAACCAGAAAATGTATGAGAAAAAGGGCAGTGTATAGCCCACACTTCTTGATACCCACAATCTGGGTATATCCTCCAATTGCACATCCCAAGCCAGATATTCTGTTTCTGTGTATTTGAGGCAGAAACTAGCTTAGCTGATGCTTTGAAATGCAAGTAGGAGACAGAAAGTTTTTCAACCAAAAAATGTATGAGAATAAGGGCAGTGTATAGCCCACACTTCTTGATACCCACAATCTGGGTATATCCTCCAATTGCACATCCCAAACCAGATATTCTGTTTCTGTGTATCTGAGGCAGAAACTAGCTTAGCTGATGCTTTGAGATGCAAGTATTAGACAGAAAGTTTTTCAACCAAAAAATGAATGAAAAAAAGGGCAGTGTATAGCCCACACTTCTTGATACCCACAATCTGGGTATATCTTCCAATCGCACATCTCAAGCCAGATATACGTTTTCTGTGTATTCGAGGCGCAGACTAGCTTAGCTGATGCTTTGAAATGCAAGTAGGAGACAGAAAGTTTTTCAACCAAAAAATGTGTGAAAAAAAGGGCAGTTATAGCCCACACTTCTTGATACCCACAATCTGGGTATATCCTCCAATTGCACATCCCAAGCCAGATATTCTGTTTCTGTGTATATGAGGCAGAAACTAGCTTAGCTGATGCTTTGAAATGCAAGTAGGAGACAGAAAATTTTTCAACCAAAAATTGTATGAAAAAAAGGGCAGTGTATAGCCCACACTTCTTGATACCCACAATCTGGGTATATCCTCCAATTGCACATCCCAAGCCAGATATTCTGTTTCTGTGTATATGAGGCAGAAACTAGCTTAGCTGATGCTTTGAAATGCAAGTAGGAGACAGAAAATTTTTCAACCAAAAAATGTATGAAAAAAGGGCAGTGTATAGCCCACACTTCTTGATACCCACAATCTGGGTATATCCTCCAATTGCACATCCCAAGCCAGATATTCTGTTTCTGTGTATTTGAGGCAGAAACTAGCTTAGCTGGTGCTTTGAAATGCAAGTAGGAGACAGAAAGTTTTTCAACCAAAAAATGTATGAGAATAAGGGCAGCGTATAGCCCACACTTCTTGATACCCACAATCTGGGTATATCCTCCAATTGCACATCCCAAGCCAGATATTCTGTTTCTGTGTATTTGAGGCAGAAACTAGCTTAGCTGATGCTTTGAAATGCAAGTAAGAGACAGAAAATTTTTCAACCAGAAAATGTATGAGAAAAAGGGCAGTGTATAGCCCACACTTCTTGATACCCACAATCTGGGTATATCCTCCAATTGCACATCCCAAGCCAGATATTCTGTTTCTGTGTATTTGAGGCAGAAACTAGCTTTGCTGATGCTTTGAGATGCAAGTAGGAGACAAAAAGTTTTTCAACCAAAAAATGTATGAAAAAAAAGGCAGTGTGTAGCCCACACTTCTTGATACCCACAATCTGGGTATATTCTCCAATAGCACATTCGCTGTGAATGGTCGGTACGGTAACATGCTCGTCAGCAGACATTAGAAACTCTGCGGGAGAAAGAGTAGTGAGGTGGTACGTCTCTTAGAGTAAAACATGACGCTATCAGTGTTACTTCTTTCTAATCCATCTTCAAGTACAAAACTGTATAAATAAAATGGGAAACAAAGAAATATTTCAGAAATGTTTTTTAAGCAATGTTTCCTGAAATGTTTCTTTGGTGTGGACACGCCTTTACGTGTCTACAATTCTGAAAAGTCGGTAAATCAGAAGTTTAAACAAAATTGACACCAAAACCTAACCCTTGGTAACACCAAACTTTTTATAATAGAAACAAGAACAATTGAAAACCTTGGGAAACTTGAAAATGTTGAGTCTAGTTCAAATGCGGACAATACATTCTCTAGTTTACATACGTTAAAGCAATCGGTAGGGATTAATTTACACTCGCTGCTGGAAGGAATCATTGAGTTGGCTTTCCTAGCAGTGTCCTTTCTTCCAGTGGGTGCCGTGACTCAAGTGGTTAGAGCGCTAGACTACAGAGCAAAGGGTTCGAGGTTCGAATCCCAGCCAAAAACCTAAAAGATTTTTCACTACCCCAGCTCTCGCGAGTGTCTGACAAACATCCGAAAGTATAACTGCCATGAAAAAGCTTCGCAAATTACAAATTTCCCCTTCCATTCATGCAAAGAATATAACACACACAACACGAGTGGTTGTGAGAAGCTAGGCCAGGGTCCCACAGACTTATTGGACCAAAAATTTATATTTTGTCCTACCTTCACATTTAGCTGCTTCTTCTTAACTTCTTAGCCTGAATGTGGGAAGATATCTTTGCAACTAAATTAAGCAGATGCTTAAAAGTAGGCTTATTCATGTTTTGATCAGTTCGACTTTGGAATGGAGAACTCTTAACAACTTTTCGAAGGTTTGAGTGATCTAACCTCGTTCGGTATATTTCTGGTCGTCAGACCATTCTTTTATTGAGTCTATGCAGGACTATGCTTTCTTTGGAATTTATAATCTAAATCGATCTCAACACACTTCTGCGTATGTGGAATATACAAGAATGTACATTGTTTAAAAAATAAATGAATAATTTAACTATGTGTAAAAGTGCTATCACTTTATTTGAATCTTTTAACTTAGTCCTGTCCCCAGTGTGGTACAGGACCTCATTCTTACAGCAGTGTGACAAAACTTGTATTGTAAATAATTATTGCAGTTGACTGAGGACAGTGAACATGGAAAATGAGGCCCGAATGATCTGTAAAAAAGAAAAAATTAGCTGACACTACTGGATGCAACAACTTACAGCTATGAAGGTCTGCAGCGATATGATTGTAAGTCCTCCAGCCATAATAATGTTGGTCTTCTGTGAACGCTGCATGAATATGATGACACATTTGCGGAATTTTATCGACTGATCCATCCAGTTGCAGCTGTATATGGCGGTGGTGAGACTGTCTGTCTCCGACGCTAGAGCATTTCCATAGTAGCACACAGGAAATGCTTCGGTTAGGACGGCGGCCATGTACACTATTGTGCTAATAAGTTGGCCCAGTTGTCCACCGCCAATAAGGAAGTGAACAACCGATATGCACAGGACAGAGGCTGTCACCATGAACTGCATCATTACTGTCTGCGAAATCGGCGGCTTAATGGTCTCAAATAAGCTATGAACAGAAATTAGTTATTACTGTATGATACCCAGTTAACATATAAGCACCTTATGATATTCTTATGATCATTTACGCAAGCCTTGAGTTCCAGGTAGTTTTCTTCAGATGTGGCGCTCGAATCATTTCCGATTCTAGCAACTCGCATGCAAAGGACCCGAATATGTCCCTTCACGATGTTAATGTATGCAGGAGGATAGGCATCGCTTGCAGAATTCTGTATAACTTGAAACGCTGCTGACAGAAACTGATACGAGAACGCAATCATATAGTTTTTAGTTGAGGCAGTCCAGTCCAGGGGAAACCATCCTTCCAACATTAGTCTTCGCTGTATGAATCCAGGGATGGCAAACGACAGCAAAGAGAAAACGAACGCAATCTCTATTCCCAGCGAAATTATTTGGCATTGCTTGATGATTTTTCTTAAGTAAGCAACCTCTTCCTCATTGGCGCTTGCTCTCTTATCGAGGTTAGCTAGAAATGGCTTGACTTTCTTCAGATCAGATAGGCGGAGGAAAATCACAAATTGCTTCATAGTCGCGACGGTAAGAGTGAGGCTGACTTGCAAATTGTGCATAATCAGTCCGATATCCTCCAAAAAGAAAATGTTTACGACCAAGAAAAGCGGACACAATACGCTGGCTAGCAGATTTATTATGATAGCATAGGTGTTGTAGAGCCATTTCAGTTTTGTAGTAGGATGGATGCCGATGATTCGCCAGTTGAGCCACAGGTAGACGAAGGAGGTGTTAGTGTCCAGGATTGACATTTTTCTCCCAGAAGTTATTCCTTGGACTGAAAGTAGTTCTATTAAAAAAAACTCGCTTTAGAATATGACCAATGGTGTATTTTTAATTATTCAGAGAGCGTATTACTTATGATTCAGACTTCAGTGCCCTAAATATCTAGCAACTGAGTACCTACACCAAAGTCAAAATCATGCGATTTGGGTTTTTTGTTCAGTATCGTCCATTTCACGCATGATTTAGAGCTTGGTGCACACAGTGGCTAGATTTAGTATTTGAGACGACATGAGATCCACCTGGGCCTGAATCTGGAAAAATCTCAAAATCCAATGAAAAGGCAATATCGCCTCATATCTCCTCTCCCTTAGCGTTTTGCGTGAACTGGACGATACTGAACCAAAAACTTGACAAAAAAACCCAAATCGCATGATTTAGTTTCTTTAATCCTATGATGAAGAGCTCATACAGAGTGTACCTACATGGTTAGATTTTAGATACGATAAGTTGATATGACTAAGCATAAGGTAATGTAATTACCTAAGGTCTTAGGAAAATCCATTTACTTTAGCTAGTTATCCACTTAAAAACGTATTTATTCATTTCATAAATGTCTGCTTTACGTCACTCAAGGATATGTCCAGAGAATCACCTCTGAAGGGTAGAACAGGAACAGGCGTGGCTCGAATATTGCACAGATGTTACGGTGGTAGATTGGTTCACAACAGTGATCTTTGCGATAAGAGTTAAAAAATCAATATTGTATTATAAATAGTAAATGAGTTGACAATAGCTTTAGATAGAATCCTTTAGATTTCACATTTCTTTCTAAATGTTAGCGAATACTTCGCGATTCTTTCTCCGACGGTTTCTTTATTTTGACCTATTACAAGTAGTTTGAGTTCGAACCTAAACGAAACTAAACAGAAAGGAGTATTGTGAAAAAAAATTAGAAAGTAGCTCCGCTACTAAATCTCTAACTCACCTTGGAAGTGAGATTGATTTCTGGCAAATATAGGATTATCTCATTCAGTATGCATTGCACGAAATGGTCTAAAAACTCACAGAACTGCAAAAGTCAAACAGTTCCTCAGACGGAACATCCTGGCCTCATATTTGACCTGAAAACTTTTGAAGGACTGTATGAATTAGTTCGTCAAATGGTCTGTAGAAAAGTTGGTGACAAAGCCAAGGCTATGAAGGAAGTAGGCTATGTTTATACATGCCGCAACATTTTGCGTTTGAAAATCACTTTCTTCATTGATGGCTTAGAAATGGAATCTGGTCCTATGGTGAAGGACTGTTTGGAGCCAAACTACCAACGAATCACCAAGATTGATGATGGTTGGTGGTTGCTATCGGGACTGTATTCTGTAAATTACTAGAATGCATCCGTCGAAGTACGCAAAATATCGCAGCCGTCGGTGCTTCAGTTTAAAATCAGGGAAATCCGTCGGTTCCACTGCGTTGGCAGAAATTGGAAATCTCTCAGCCATCCAAATTTTTGATAGTTTTGAGTAAAGATTTTAGCCTATATCCTTACAAGATCAAATTAACTCAAGATCTGAAGCCTTTTGTCCATTTGCATTGTCGAGACTTCTCCGATTGGCCTCCGCAAAAGTTTGAAGAAAATCCTGAAAATCAATTTCAAGCTCATTTTTAGCTTAATCGTTTGGTCAATAAGCGAAAATGTGCATTATTGGACAGCAACAAACCCAAATAAGCTTCTAGAGACTCCATTGCATCCGGAGATGTGATTGGACTGTATTTTTTCGTCGGCGAAAATGATCCCAATGGAGTTCGCTATTGTGGAACAATATTGAACGCAAAATTACCGACATTTCAGCTGTTCTTAATTTAAATGTGTGTACTAAACCAGGAATTAATTTCAGCACGATGTCACAATTATTCTGTGATTCATTTAAGTACGAAATTGTTGTGCCTTTATTGGAAAACCCTTTTACTCAGGTGTTTGTTACACACGTGGTAGGAAAACATGGAGGAAAACGTGTCGAAAAAAAATGTAAGAAGTGGGATACATGTCAAAAAGTAGACTAGACTTGGGCGATGAATTCATCCTTACAGATACGATGTACAGACTGTCAAAAAAGGTGTTTCCGTGTCCATGGGGTATGGGACAAAGTAATTCTCGGACAACGATTTGCGGAAGATCAAGCTTTCTTTCTTCGCTTCTAGCCACGTAGCCAATCAATGTGTTAAGGAACTTGTTAGCACCGACAGGATCACGGAACAAAAAGTTGAAATCTTGGATATTTCGTAGTCAATTCTGTCTGGAAATGGGTTGGGAATGAGCCGATTGTTCGTTCAAAATTTGACCGAAGGCGAAATCCAACACTAACACCAGAAATCGTCTAAGCTTATGATTTTATATGACTGACTCTTGTTGGCTCTTGCTTGTATTTTAACTTCGGTCTAAAGGACGAAATACACGACGCCAACTTGTGACGGTTGTGTGAAAATTGGTTCTCTTCGATGGTGGGTCGATCGATTGAATTGTTGCCGTCGGATTCGACAAATTGTATGACAATTGTTTCGTGTTCTTGATGTCGGTACGGTACAGCTGTTGTACCGTGTATTCCTATATCTAGTCCCGATTTGTAAACCTAATTCAAGAGTGATCACTGCACTTTTTTGTTAAAACACTTCAGAGCAGATTTTATATTTATTGTGCAAATTTCGAACTAAAAATAAATACAAACCTGAAGATTAAGGATTTCGCAACACTTCTGACAGGCACTGCACGTGAAACTACAATGAAATATCTCTCTGATGAGGAGAAATTCAAGTAGTGCCGTCGGGAAATAATTTACAATTTAATTACCATAGTCCGATGGCTGACGAACTAAAGAGGACGAAAGGCAATCTTAGACGAAAGACTGATCAATGCGATAGGTTCCAGTAAATGAAGGCAGTGCCTACTCGTATAACTGCAAACTGACTTAGAATAGAAATCAATATTAAGGAGTAAATTATGTAAGATTTAATAATATGATGACATTGTAGTAATGATAACGTCCACAGATAAGTTTGGTTGTTGTTATTGAAAACAAAACTTTGAATATGCAGAAGGCGTACTAAAACTTTGTCCAATTAAAGTCCTACTACTACTTGTGAACACAAACATGGTACTCCTACTTGGCCACGTTTCAGCATACCACTCTCAACTTGAAGTCATTAGAAAAAATATTTTGTTGGGAGAACATGCGTTCAGTCTGCATCCATTCCGAACACAAAAGAGTTCACAAGAAACTCAAATGTCAATCGAAATCCTCACCAAGAATGAAGAATGCCCAACTCAAGGTTTATTACCAGCGGAAGGCTTTAAGCATACATAGGTTGGATGTCGCTCCGGACTTACAAAGTGGTCCATGAGCATAAGGATAACATAAATCTTGAAATACAGAGAGATGGTGGTGGTGAAGGTTTATGTTGTCGTACTCCGTCAAAACACCAGCTTTGGACCTCTGATTTTCGAGGCATTCGAGGGAGTTCAGTCCAGAATCAGACTCAGATAAGTTTACATACTTCGTCGAAAGAAGTTCTATAACCAAAATGTTTGGAAATATCGGATATCTACTCTTCACAATAGGCTGTAGCAGTCTTCCTTCCCATAGAGAAGACAGCCTCAGGTTTTTGAGGTTTTACCGATACTTCAGTATGATCAATTACCGATCATATTTAAGGTCAACGTGTTCCACATTTGCTTGAATGGAAGAGACCATTTCATCAACGTTGTATCCCAAAAACAATTTTGTTTTGAGAATCTTTTTTCATGACTGTTGCAGTCTACGGAACAAGGGGTTCCAGGTTCGATCCCTAGATAACACCTAAACATTTTTTCAAGACTCCACCTCTCGCGAGTGTCTCACAAACATACAAGAGTACAAGTGTTATGACAAAGCTCCTTAACTAAATATTCCCCTTCGGATACGGCACAACACGAATGGCTGTAAGAAGCAAGGCCTCAGGTCCCATGGATCTATCACAGATAAATGCTGCTCCGACTAATATACAATTCCTTGTGTCTTGGAAACTCAATTACCTATGCCCCAAGAGTCTGCATTCTAGATTTGAATTAAAGATGCGCTATAGAAATTCAGGATATTTCTGTGGTTTGAGCCTTACTCTGGCTTAAATTTTTGAAAGGTTTTCCAATGTCCAAAAGGTCTCCTAAATGCCTTATAGAAACTGTGCGTTAACTCCACGGTGGTACAATGAAAAGTTGTGGATACTTCTCAAGTTCTCGGACCCACTCGTTCGCTGTCCTCAATCAACGTTTAGACATCACATCCGCGCGAGATAAAATTTCAGCCTGGTGAGTGGGGCTTTTACAAGCCTCTTCAGGATACCCCTTACTTGAATATAAAGGAGCCTATCCACTGGTAGCCTCTTTGGTGAAGAATGTCTGCCGTTTATACTATTGGTAGAAGGCAACGTCAATTCGTCCTCAATTGGACAATACTTGGAGGTGGGATCTTCTTGCTCTACAGTAAGAATAAGTGTAAGCCATGGTTGGCGTCGAGCTGCAATCATAAAGCAGGTTAGTTTCGAGGACTATGATGTTGGATATGTGATCATACCACATGATGTCAGCCTTCTTAAAACTCGAGAATTCAGAAAATCAGTAATAGCATTCTGTTCCAAAGGTTCACGTTGAAAGATGGGAGTCCCAGCTCCCTTTTGCCTCCAGAAGATACCTCATTTTTGACCACAGTCTATCCAGTCTTCCCGCTCATGCCATTTACCTCAAAAACTAATATTTATTCCCACCCATACCCGTATTGGAAAAATATTTAAAAATCTATGTGAGATCCTTCATAATCTATTCACCACACGACACACTGGGTATCATCTGCAGTGATAACATCATATGTCATATCCCTCCTTCAGGTTTTAATACAGTTTCTTTTTTAACCAAACAAACATTCCTGGTAAGAAAAAGTTTTTAATTTAACTTTTCTGGAGAAACTTTGTTACACTCTGTTTGATAGAGAACACAAAAAAAAATAAAGAAAAAAAGTAACTTAGAACAATGTTCGAGGGACCGTGGACAGAAGCGAAACTTGAACTTTTCTTCGTCGGGTTTTTTGCCATTAAAGATTCCTTCTGAAGGCAAATGTCAACCTACTTCCAGCTCCACCCTCGTGCAGTATCCCGCACAATGTAAACATTATAATATTAACAATATTTTACCTGATGTCGAAGGACGAAGGATGAACTTTTAAAATTTGATTTAAAAGAAAGTTTAAAAATATAAATTCCATTTATTCGTATTACTATCGGGTAGTAGGATTCTGGTGTACTTCTCGCATGCATGGATCGGGGGATTCTAACCTACACATGTACCTTGTGATCTTTTGAAAAAAATCTCTTCTGATTGATTTGTGCATTATGCTGTTGACTTTTGGTGTGCTTCCATGGTAATTGGCCCATGTAAATGGCAAAAGGTCACGCAAGTTCTTCGAGATAGTTTTGTAAAGTTGCTGCTGTTTCACTTCTCTGCACAAACCTTAGATTGCGAGGATTGGAATTAAGAGATACCATTTGCTAGAGGAGCCTGACCAGCTCCCCAAATCTAGAAGACTGTTCAACTCTGCTAAACGCCTACAGAGTACAATTTAGAAGTGACACGAAATGGAGGAAATCCTGCGAAAACATTACTGACATTCTAGTATAGGCCAATCAAAGATCAAAAAAATTGTTTAGATTTTCAAGGTTCGTCTACTGGTGTACCCACTGGTCTACTGGACCCTGTCTGACCATGGGGTCTATGTTGGCAGTGGTGTGTATAGTTTATCAGGTGAATTTCCGGGCGGTAAACGTGGCTCAGTGGTTAGTGCGTTGGACTATGGAGCAAATGGTTCAGGTTCGAATCCCAGTCGGGGAACACTTAAAAGTTTTTCACGGCCCCACCTCTCACGAGCGTCTGACAAACATCCTAGAGTACAACTGTCCTGAGAAAGCTTCTCAAATAACAATCTGCTCTTCGGATACGGCATTAACACGAATGGTTGTGAGAAGCTAGGCTCTGGGTCTCATCGATCTGTTGCGCCAAGTATTTATTTATTTATTCAAACTCCTTCAAAGCATTTAAGGCCGAAGGTCGTGATGGACTTTTCCAGTGTTTCTGCAGAAGGTAATCGATCCTATCCTACCAAGTGATTTATTTCTAGCCAGCTATAATCGGGGTTAGATCCCCATTACATGGAGGCAAGTAAACGTAATCTGTATCGCCGGACCAGTCAGGAAAATTCTTGACTCAATTCTAAGGGATATGTTTTGCACTATCCCCGACATCATGGTAAAAGAATTCTGCTTCGGTCTGGAATGGTTTACAGATATGGATCGAAGATCGAGTTGGGAGTTGAAGCTGGTATCTTTGAACCCAACACCAAAGTCGTGATACCCTAGTATTTCAATGTATTTCAGGCTGAACTCTATGCCAATGAGATCTGCTCTAGGGTAAACCTTATTGAAGGTATTTCACAGTTTCTAGCCAGACACAAAGAAGTGCAGGAAACGAATCAGCGGATAGGATTTGAATCCTAATGTGGTGTCAACTGGGGTGCTATCAGAGCCCTGATTGGAAGCACAAACTTTGCCTGGCCTAGTGGGAAAATGTCCTTGGGCTGGAACAATGCAAGCCCTACTCCTATGAACGAAGTACTAGACAAGAAGGGTGGTGACGTGTTTAACTACCCACTGTGGCTTGAGGTATCACCTTAACAAACTTAATTTGTGCTCAGATATGGTATGAAGGTTCTGCGTACATTCTCTGTGCTGCCTAGCATTACACTAGCCAAGGACACATATGTATTTTCCTTAAAGGAATCTGCCCATCAGTGGAATTGAAAACTCTGCTGCTATGGACATACCATCCTTCATTATGGAAGTGGTACTGGTGATACATTCGTTGGATGGTATGTTGTAGATATTAAACCAAAGAAGACCTTGAAGGTCAAGGTTGCTATGGATCAGAAACTTTTAGGTGAGGTTTTGAATGGGGCAACATGACAGGCTGCTTTCAGACACCGAATTTGTTATGAATTCATCAAGATGGCTAATGTCTGTTGAAGCTTTACCATAAGGCTACATGATTCCTTTGAAATTCAATGCAATTTGTTCAGCCGTGATAAAGGGTGACAAATTCGAGAGATCCATCGGTCACTCCCAGCGCGCCGTTATAGAATCTTTCACGGCAATTGAAAAGGAGGCCTTGAAGTGAATGAGGACAAAACCAAGTACCTGTTGTCAGCAAACAAAGAAGCATTGGTCCACCGTCTAGGACAAAACGTCACTTTTGGCAACAGTAACTTTGAGGTAGTTAAGGAGTTTACCTACCTCGGAATGAATATCAACTCCACCAACGACACCCTAGTGGAGATTCGGCGAAGACTTACCCTAGGAAACCGCTGCTACTTCGGTTTGGCAAAACAAATCGGTTCAAAACTCCTATCTCGGAAGACGAAATCTATGCTCTACAAAGCATTGATCCTGCCAGTTCTGCTATATAGAGCCGAGTGCTGGATGATAAGCAGGAAAGCAGAGCACATGTTGGGCACTTTCGAGAGAAAAATTCTTCGTCGAATTTTCGGTCCCATATGCGAGGAGGGCGAATGGAGGAGAAGACATAACCGCTAACTCTATGAGCTGTACCAAGATGTGGATTTAATCTAAAAAGCCAAACTATGTCGATTACATTGGCTCGGCCACATCGAGCGAATGGACAATAATGCTTCAGCAAAGAGGATCTTCGACGATAAGAAATACCGAATCTCCGTTTTAAGGACCAAGCTATCGTGGATGCCAGAGCGCTTGGTCTGGACAACTAGAAGCAGCGTGTCCGGGATCGAAGGGAATGGAAGGCTACCGTGTCTTAGGCAGGGACTCTTCACGGGTCGGGAACCCGTTAAGAAAAAGTTTAGCGACCTCCACATTGTATTAGGATAAGGATAGTGTATCCTTTGGGATATCATAAATAAAGTTCACCTTTTATAAATGGAGACTTACTCATAGCGACGTATCGTATGCCTTGCACAACCATATCGATTTAGTCATTGGAATGGAAGAACTATGAGGTTGAGATGGTTATGAAAGCGACTCTAAAACCTGGCGCCCATAATACTTATTTCCTTGAAATTCGTCATCGTCATCATCATTATCACGATAATCTCATTCTTTATTGGCCTTCAACTTGTTCATTTCGAAATGAAAATCACCGTCGCATTTCTAAGAAAATACATAAATCCTGTGTAACAAAACGGAAATGCATGCACTCATCGCATAAGGCTTTGCCTAGCGCCTAGACACATTAAAAATTATATTTTTTATCGCGACTTGTCATCAAATGTTTTTAACGTCGCAGAAAAAAACTTTACGCTAACTTTTCTGCAGAGGCCAACGAAGTTATTCGCATTCCCTATCGTACGCCTGAATGTCCACAAAAGGGGGAAGCAAAAAGTTAACACAAATATCTTATCCTTGGCCACGCGAAAGACTCATTATTCAAAAGACAATGTCCACCCCAGTGAATGTGAAACGCTCGATTCAAAGTTTTCTTTTCCTCATCTGGGCTTTCTTTATACTCCAGCGTCCTTCTAGTGCTACCAAATTATAACTAAATTGTATGTCAATGTGGTGGCTTTCATTTGCAAAACTCTCACGTAGGTAATGCACATCAACTGCAAGGATGAATGGGATGCAGCTGCAGGAGTGAAGGATAATGGAAAATACATTATAAACATTTGGTCATTAGGTCAAGTAGAATGTACAATTATGTAAATCTCTCGGCGAGATGTCACCAGGTCGTGGTGGGGAAGGTCTATGTTGTGACACATATACGTGCTATGTGGGTTATGGCAAATGGGGATGTACATTGGAGAACTCCCATCGGAAAGGCTCTTATGGAAGGTTCTTCTATGGAATCTCGAAAAGACAATAGGTACATTGGGTCTTAGACTTGCCAAAACTGCCGATCTTCTTTCATTTTCGCAGCCACGCCCCCAAAATGTTTCTGAAATAAAATAAAATTATAATGAAGTGTATTGACTTAGGTTAGGTAAAGTAGGTAAGGTGTGTACTTTTATTTCGATGGTAAGGCATAGCGTGGGTGGTAGGAAAACTGCCGAAGGAAATAGGAGATTTTCATGCCCATTGGTTTTAAATGTTTGTAAAATATAATAATAGCGAAATTGAACTTTACAGAGCATTCCATATAAGTGTTGTACGGTTGACCTCTATTCTTGGCGATAGTTCCGAAGATAGGGTAACCCGATAAACATTTCCAAATTTCGCTGGAGCACTTTTGTTGGAAGAAGTGATAAAAGAATGAGAAACAGGGTTGACACCACCATTCTTCTGTCCCGTACTAGTTTGAGTTTTATCTAGCAGATGTAAAGTGGTTTAAGCTACACCAGACCAGGGACGGGTATGCTTCATACATATGTAGCAAGAAGATCTAGATTAAAGTACATCTAGCCAACGTTTGAGGAATCCTTGACATTTCAGATCAGTCTTAGCGCCGTCAAATATCTGGTCGTTCTAACGAAGATTGTTGCTACCAACAATACAGAGAATGAAAAGCGTTTCAGTTTTTGGCGATATAATTGAAAATCATTGATAGTGGCAAGTGTAGATAACGCTTGAGGGATAGAAGTAGGCATTAGGTTCCGGAGAACATTAAACTCCAATCTGTTGCTTGCTCGTATACCCTTACAGTGCTGCCCAGTTTGCAATCCAATGAGCTAAATATACAAAAACAAGAGACGTTCCGAAGACACCAGCGTTGGGAGATGCCAGCATTTTTACGGCAAATAGGAAACGGGATCTCCCACCTACTAGCCTGTCGTTTTTTCTATTGAAAATGTATCCACGTATGCCAAAGCATTGTCCCATTCCTGCTGTCTGAGTCCCAAGATGCATACTGATCACTTATCATCAGCGATTTTTCCATAGTGGCGTTCCTAGATATCGAGAGGGCCTTAAACAATGTGAAATCTATTGCGGAATACCTATCCCCTCTTCGGTGGGATCTAATGAAAGGGACTAGGTGCAACTTGGTTACCTCCTTCGGTTCACTCGATGGGCATCAAATTATGGGCTGCAGAAAAATCCCCTCAAGAGAGAGTTTGTCTTCTTCACGAGGAATTATAAGGGAACTGTTGTCGCCCCTCCTACGGTTAATGGTACCAGTATTTCCTTTAAAAAATCAATCTACTTGAAGGAAAGCAACTGTGGCTTTTTACTCCGTTTTTTTTTACTTCTGTGATAGTCTGGTGGCCGGCTCTTAAGTAATAGAGCTACTCACTTCAAACTTCTTTCTAACCCTCTCTATTTACCGAGATGGACATCATGCTCCACCTGCTTCCCTTAAACATTCTTGGTTGCTAATACGGCTTTTTGACTCCAAACCTCCTATCTAGCTAGCTATCACGAAGGCCACTCTTCTATCATCGACAGACAAGTGGCAATGAAATCCCTGGAATTGTGCTATTTTACTTCAAAGGCCATTTAAACTGTCGGTTGTCTACCTAAGCAGTTCTACTTTCACCTGTGCTGGGACCCAAACTATAGATACATTGGAAGGTGATGAGCACGCCACACTGGGTACAGCCCACAGGATTCTGCCGAAATATGGCTTAGGCCTGATATGACAAGTGGTGCAGAGCTGGTTATATTGAAGCAATCACACATCACCCACGTTATACCTAGTTATTCTCACTGGAAAAAGTCAGTATGGTAAGCTCACCTGCTAAACGGCAGGGAGGAGGAAAAACCACCTCCTGTGCCCTTTCCTAGCTCTGTGCGATAGAACACTACTCCATATAGGAGTTCCTTTTTCTCACAACCTAGGTGAACTAGGGTCAATAAAGTCACAAGCTACCTTCGCCATATTAAAAGCTCCAGTTGGTTGAAGTAGTCCTGGGTAGCCAAACCCGGCCGACCAGTGCTATCTGCCACTCTAACTTAAACCATGTAGAAGGTCATCTTGGTAAAGTTCTTGAAAAGTATTTTCTGAGGACCTATTTCGTTTTTCTAAAAATTCCACGAAATAAGATTTGTTCTTTCTTTTCCTACAGAAAGTCTTTCATAAGGACCTACCTATTCGAGCTAGTGAACTGGGTGAAAACCAATACACAGCATGAATTGCGAGGTAGGCTTTGACTGCTTGAGTACAGTCACACCTTACTCGGCATGGACCTAGTCAAGAGATGATTCAATCAACAGCAAAAAATTACCAGGAATTTGTTAAGTAAATCCTTTAACCATTTACACATACAAGTATCAATACAAATCCAATGTTGTCTAAGATCACACCTAATTAAGTGGCATCTCTCAATCAAGTGCTTCTTAATCAGCCCAATGCCTTGTAATCTGTTTGCTTATCCATGTTTGCTGTGCAGGTAGTCACCGATACTGGTACTTCACAGGACAAATTCCAGTTGCAGATTATAATTCATGTTGATTTTGGCTAATGCATGCTTTCGTTGTGGCAGTGCCCAGATAATGGTCATCACACATGGAATCCTGAACCGACAGAGCCAATACTGTCAAAAGCTGCTCTAATCCAGAATGTGCATTCTGCGGCTGTTGCCCAAACACAGTTAGATATTAAATCAATTATATTTGCATATTTTATGAGGCTTAAGGATGATTTTAATTAAATGCAAAACGGAATGGCCATCTAATCCACTATGTGATGGTTTGGATGGTTCCTGCTGAACAAATGGAGTTGTCTCCCAGTTCCATATGGAAGTACTTTGTCGATACATAGGAATCAAAAAGTCAATCCTCGAAATGAATGCCAAAAGTGGTTGAATAACAATTCAAATACGAGTCAGTGTGTCCTTGACAGCCAGAACCAAATGAAGCGAAAAGAAAGTCACATTTATTAATATCCTTCCTGTCGTTGAATGGACAACACAACACACCCTAAGCCGCATGACTTCAGTGCACTCGTCAAGTGTTTCCCTTTTTGGCATGGATATGAGCAGCCGTAGACTTAAATACTTATTCCCTCCGACTTGACTTGGCATATCCAGGAATAAAGGAAGTGTCACGTGGATCGTGGAGAGATATTGCCATGGCAAGTATTATAATTCAAAGAAAGTGGCTTACATTAGTTAATTAATTTTCTATCCCACAGCTGTTCATTATCCTTAATGAAAATAAAGGATGAATACTTATACAAGTGTTTTATTCCTTCTTCCTGTGTGTTTTTTTTTTTTTTTTTTAATCTGAAACGGAGGCATGTTGTGAGGTTTTATTCCTGGAGATTAATATTCCGGTTGCCAATGTGATTTATTATTTTTATTATTTCCTCTTTCGCTTTAATTTTAAAATATTCCTCTGACAACAAATACAAACGAATGAAAGATTCATCAGATTAATAGAGGCATAGTCCTTGTGGCGTTAAATGTATTAAACCACAATACGACTTCATGATAAGGCTGGCATATCTTACACATTTGGGCATTCAGCCAAAGTTAACTCGGAGGCATGGTAGGGCATGGCATGCCTCCCAATAAAATAGTTTCGCAGTCGAACTATAAAAGTGGATGTCCTTTTAGTGTCATTATCAATAAGATCGTGTCGCATTACAGTAGAACGTGACTAGAAATTCTGAGATACGAGTGATGTAAGCCACGGTGTATGAAATAAAATATTGTCGATAGGAATCTTCGGCGCTGGGAAATTGGAAATGAGATTGTGGGCTTTGCCATCGGTGGGAGTAGCTGAATTGGCTTTTCCTGGAAGTGAGTTCGGCTGTTTTATTATTATTTACTTGAACCGTAGTTGGTGGTGTTTATTTATTTGAATGATGCAACTTGGTAAACTGTCAGCCTTCTTGGTCATAAGTTATTACCGGGATATGCTAAATCTACTAGTAAGTGAATGCGATGTGTTGTCCTTGATTTTGGCTGAGCGTTTTATGTAATTTGCTGAGTAAAGGGTGACCATATAGTAATGATACTTTTTCCAATTGTTATGTGTCAGCACCTGTCAAAGTCACCAATGACGTCCAGCTGTCAAAATAGTAAAGACATTCATTTTAACTTTATGTTTTGTTTATGTTCTCTCTTGGTGAACCTTAGTACAAACCGAAATTTTCTTCTAGACAACTTAATGATTGGTCAGCTAAAGCCAGGTGCACACGTTGAATTGATTGAATCCCGAAACCCTAGATAAATTCGAAATTTGCCTTCATACTTTAAAAGTAACATTTAGGTTGGTTGTTGTCTTCAAAATCTGCTAACTAAGCCTATACCTTTGTACATTGTACCTTTGATTCATGAAGAGGCAATGGGACAAGGATGTACACGTGTTTGTAAAGATTAAGTCGGAAGAGCAATACATTTTGTCGAAACATAAACAGGACTGTGTCAAACCCCCGGGTTTCTGAAAAAAACCTATGTTGTCACATCTATCATTTATTTTGACGTTGAGTTTGAGCGCCATCTATTATCGCGTTTGTTAATAATAGTTAACTTCAAGTGCAGGAATTTGTGCAAAGAAATTTCTTGTTCGGATCCGTTGAAAATGTTAAAGAAAGCCTACAGGGAGTCTGTAATATTAAAAACAAGAGCATTTGAGTCGTATTAAGCGTTCAAAGACAGCTGTAAGGTAGTTGAAAACTTGCTTTGGTGGCCTGCAACAGGAGTAAGTGGAGACTTGGTAAAGAAAATCTTATATATTTGAAAAAACTTTCACAAACACTATCCATATTTCACGAATCAGTTCGTTACAGTGCAAATGATGTTTAGTGCATGAGACACGTCACAGCACGGTTTGTTCCAAAAGAGATGGATTTTCATCTCGCAAATCCATCCTTGCGAGCGACTTTTTAACCAAAAACGCTACCAATATGATCAAAATGGCACAATGTGATCTTTTCTTGTTTCCGAAACTCAAACTGCCACTTTGTAGGACCTTTTTGAAGCCTATTTCGGAGCAGGCAAAATAAATTTTGATGATTAATAGATTTGTGTTGTTTTTATTGAGTCAATCCCGCTTATATTTCGAATTCACATTCCTTGATTCCAATTTTAATTCGAAAAGACTAAGAATTTAAAAAAAAAAACAGACTTAAGAAAATATAGGGCACAAGTTTTTGCAAAGGTTCAAGAACAAGGACTAACCAGGATGTGTTTAATATGCTTCTGAGTTCTTTGGATCCGTTGATTTCCAGTTTTCGAGAAATGCCAAGAAAAAAACTGAAAGTGTTTGAGGTTTTCGAGGTTTTTTTCTGTTTTTTAGCCTAATGTCCTACATGTGCTTCTTTAACTTTAAAGTTACATGCTTTAATAACATTAAAAAATCAACAAAAATAGAAGCAAATGAGGTTTAAATAACTACGCCATGTTTTTGTGAATATTGCCCCGCTATACTCCGCTGTGCCCCGCCTGCCTATCAAATTATTACCACGATCGTCATGTTGTGTCTTTCTCTAGAAAAAGCGATGCACAAAGGGCATACTTAAGGGCACTTCTAAGTACATTCGTATGTATATATCAGTTGCGACTTGTAATCCGTATGTAAGTGAAAATTTTCAAATGATGCTTTATTTGCTGAGACCAGTAATGAAATATAAACTTCAGCTAGTTCTACGAATGTGAAACAGAATCTAAATTGAAGGACTGCATTGCTAAGCCAGGCTTACAGGCTTAAGATATCAAAAATAAGCACTAATTCAATTCACTGAGCACGGTGTACATTGAGAACGAAAATCGAACGATCTAGAACGAAACAAAACTTCATTATTCTCACACCCATTCCATTCGCTGTAACTTACGCCAGTGAAAGTCTGCAAAGAAATCGTGGTAAGTCCTCCAGCCATTAGTGTGTTGGTCAGCTGGGAACGTTGCATGAATATAATGATGCACTTGCGAAACTTCATCGACTGATCCATCCAATTGCAGCTGTAGATGGCGCCTGTTAGATCGTCTGTCTCTGCCGATAAAGCATTTCCAAAATGGCACACCGGAAATGTCTCCGACAATACGGCGCACAGATACAAGATCGTGCTAATCAGCTGACCGATTTCCCGATTGAAAATCATGAAATGCACAACAGTGATGCACAGAACAAGACCTGTGATGAAAAACTGCAGCAGGACGGTTTGAGAAATCACAGGCTTGATAGTCTCATATAAACTGAAAGCAAACAGAATTACCATACACACTTCCTAGAAAGAAACTGTTGAAGGATACAAACCCTATAAGACTTTTGTGATCATTGATGCATGCCTTGAGTTCCAGGAAATTCTCTTCAAGTGTAGCACTTGGATCTGTTCCAATTCTAGCCACTCGGATGCGAAGGGCATGAATGTGTCCCTTCAATACGCTAATGTACACCGGTGGATAGGCGTCGTTAGCGGCATTCTGTATAATTTGGAAACCCACCGACAGGAATTGAAAGCCGAACGCAACTAGGTAAAGTGTAACCGACGAGGTCCAGTCGAAGGGAAGCCAACCCTCGAAGACCAGCCTCCTATTGATCAGTCCAGGCACGGCATACGATAGCACCGAGAACACGAACGTGATCTGAATTCCCACGGTTATGACATGGCACTGCTTGATGACCTTCTCCATGTATTCCACCTCGTCCTTATTTCGACTCACTCTCTCGTCCAAATAGTCTAGGTAAACCTTGACTCGCTTCAGGTCGGCCAACCTGAGAAAGATTACGAATTGCTTCAGGGACGAGACGATGAGTGTCAGACTGGCTTGCAGGTTATGCATTATCAGCCCGATATCTCCGAGAAAGAAAACATTGATAAACACGAACATCGGCGATATTATACTGGCGGCCAGGTTTACTGCAATTCCGTAGATGATGTAGAGCCATCTTAGCCGTTTGTATGGATAAATCCCGACGAATCTCCAGATGTACCACAAGTAGACGAAGGACTTGTTGGAGTCCAGTTGCCTCATTGTGCTCGCTTTAACTATCCCCTTGGACTGCCAAAAGTTCTGCTTATATATGCAACCTTAAGGGAAAATTATGATTTATTATTTATTTAGCGTGGTGTGGAATATTTTATATTTAAATAGCCAAAGTGTGGAAAGTTAATTCAATTCGTTATTTATTGACACCGTTTTGCGCCTGATGGCGAAACCTTTTATTAAAGTGTCGTTAGGGTACTTCGAGTGTCGAAGCCTGTACTTAAGTGCTATTAACTTGGTTATTTGGGGGCGTTTGGTATGCAAAGGTAATCCTTTTCAAAAATAGTTGCTTGTGTCAACAGTTGGATGCAGTCTTAAGGGATATGCGTATCTTTAGGTGTGAAATTGATAAAATCCGTAATAATTTCTATTCAACCGAGGCTTTTGTTACAAGTGAATCATTATGACCCTCTCTTTGGAGGAGGATTCTATGTGTGCCCCGAGGCTCTAGAAACCTATCGCCAAGCTTCAGGGATAGTTTATTAGGGTTGAACTACTATGCAACCCCTGATCTTTTAACTTCTTATTGTATATGCCAATACTTTGGGCAGGTCCTTCGTGGTTTGGGGGTCAAACACAAAGTAATATAAAAACTTTGAGTAGCGATGTTAAGTGATCCTTTCATCTTATTTACTTATCCTTATCCAAGGTCACCGAGAAGACCTCCAGACTGCTAGAACTGCTAGTTCTACTGCTCTTCAGTTCTTCTTCTTCTCTTATAAACCACAAATTACAAAACCAATCAAATGGAGTTCATGGTCGGATTACAACTTAGTCTTTTGGTCTTGCGATCACAGAAACAGAACTGAAATCAAATGCTACAGCTTACACGAAGCATTGGGCGAAACATTCATCTCACCGAACAATCAATTTAACAATCGTCCTTGCCTAGGTCCTTGTAACCTAAGAATGTTTCCAATGATAGGTGCGGAGGAGTAGCAAAGGAAATCGCATCATCGATGACATTTTAGAAATCGAATCATCGCACCAACTATCATGACACAGTGGGGACTGGATTCCAGCTTTAAGTTATTCCGATCGTAACAGCGCTTAGTGGATACAGTCTGGTTTCGGGCAAAGGCAACATTGAATTCAGCAAGGAAGTCCTTGATATCTCAACGAACTTAATTATCCAGATACATTGCCCACTTAGATATCTGCAATCTGTGCCTGCTATCTGTTTATGCATACAAACTGAGTACGCTTTCTGCCGGTGCCTCTTGGACTCAAGTCCAAGTTAAGTACAAATTCACAAACTACTGATGCTAAGTGCTGCAGCTACTCAAAAAGCTGTCCGTTTGCGTTTAAATGCAAAGAAAAAACTGAAAACTCTCGCAACTTGGCCAATAACATATACTCGCATGTACACGTATGCAAAGCGCCGTACAAACGTCTTCCGGACGACTCCTGAGTGCTGAGTCCTCTCGTTTTTAATTTAACAAAAGCTGGCAACCTATTATATTGTTTTACATTGTAATACGTCGAGTAGAACGTCTTTCTGGACTGCGCCGACCCCCCTGCCGACTGTCTCGAAGTGTTTATGGATAATGCTGTTATTCACGGAAAAGTTAAATTAAAAATTGTTTCCTCCTCTTTGCATTGTTCTACCCCCACTGTGTCAGGAGAGGAGAACACAGTGTTGTTCTCTTCCTTTTTCCAAGCAGAAAACTTCTTCGGTTTGGATTTCTTTTTTCCTTTCTTTTCCCAGCAGTGGTTCCACGTGACTCTCAGCATAACATGGTTTGTGTTTTTCCCTTCTAAGCACACGTCCCACAATACTTACAGAACGAAGGACGACGACGACGACGACGACGCATTCTACTTACTGTTTTAAGAGTCCCGATTGAAGAAGGGGGGGCGCCGCCAATTCGACCCCTCCCCCCGGGCCGGCCGGACGTTTTAGTCAAATTAAAAAATGAAATAAGCATTGTTGGGGAACAAAAAATGACCCTTTTTATTGCTTATCGTCATTCGCGCAAAGAAAATTTCCACCATTGTGTATCCTTCTGCGTAAAAATGCTCTATTGTCCTGCCTTAGTAATGGCTCTCCCACAGCAGCGGTAGAGTGAGTGGTAGCTAACACTGGTGGTGTACTGGTATTAATATCACAACTTTGTGGTTATTTATTTTAATGTTTTTAATTTTTCAATTCTGTGACCGCTTTTGTTGAAGCTTATTGAACCAACACCATCGCCACCACCATCAGGAGTACGTACCGCCATCATTGCCATCGCCACTGCCACAACGGTTGCGATAAAGTGTCCGTCATTTTTCGTCCTTCCTTTGGGTTTGGCTTGGTGATTGTGGAAATTATTTTGCGCAACCATTTGCAGCTAGATAATTCCTGCAGTTAAAAATAATGACAGTTAAATAGATTCGTCTTATTTCATTATGAAAGGAGTCAGTGAACTATATTGAAGCAATTTATTTTAAGAGGCGACGACGACGGCGTTAGGGATTTAACTTTGAGGGTCAAATGAAAAGTGATGTGATGTCTGCCGGTTACTCTATTCTGGGATAAGCGGCTATTGTTGTCGAAATGAAGTTGTGTTTTGGAATACTTCATGTGTTCTGCACTTGATGTAGTGAGCCGTTCAGCCGTTCAGCCGTTCAGCCGTTCAGCCGTTCATAGAAATTCCTTGAAATCCCAATTAAATGGACACTTCCTGTTGGTATACTCCCAACAGTTGACAAGAAGAAAGCTTTCTCGGGATACACTCTACTCTTGAGGGATGTGCAAACTAGTTTTATTTAATTGAAGTTATCTATTTCGTCCCGGTATGGCTAGGGATACATAAAGGATGTTCAACTGTTTACACGAGAAGGGTGGCTCACATCGATTGATTTTGAAGGGAAAACGCAGAAAAGATACGGCAATGCGCGAACATGTTTGCTGAACATTGGACGGGCAACCGCATTAAAAACGCCAACAAACCCCAATGTTAATTAAAATATTATTATGATTGTATTTAATTACGTTAATTATTATTGATTCGTTCAATCGTGTTTGCATTGCTACTTGGTGTTGCGAAAAACTCACTGGTAATTTAAATTATTCATTTATTGAGTTTTAGGGCAGGGTACGCTTTAAGGATATTTAAATGAACAGGAAGGATGTGTCGTGTGTGAGAGAAGGGAATTGGGTGCCAACTGGAATCTGAGGAAAGGCACCAGTTTCAATGTGGATGTTGAAACTAGGAAACACCTCAAGGGACTGCCTTCATAGGTGCGCTGGTTACACAATTACTATTCAATAGTGATGAGCGTATGAACTGCGGAAGCTTACCTGGGTTACCTTCACATGTACCAGACAAGCCGTTGAGCTTATTGGTAGTAAAATGCACCTCTGATGGCTAGCAAGAGGCTTACATAAGGAGCGGGTGAATTCCCTGGCTGGAATCAGAGATTACGTTCACAGTTGGACTAGAAAAATAAATGATGTATTTTGATAATGTATTTAGTATTTAGTATTCTTTTATTTATTCATTTATTTATTCATTTATTTATTTACCTGCGAAGCCTAATGGCTTATCTGCAGGAGATTGAGTACCTATGCTATGTACATATCTGTTAATCATCAAAGTTAATGCATTTCTACATGTAAATATTTAGTAGTAAGAAATTTTTGATTTATGCGTTAATTTAAAAAACAAAACTGAGCTAAATTGTATAATAGTATCTACATATTTTAGTTTTAGTGAAAATAGATATAAATATATTAAGTTTAATTTAATTATTTAATTGTTCTCAGTTATGAACTCTAGGTAATGGATTCTAGAAAATATTGTTTAATTTTTCGTTTTCTAACATTTATTTGATTTATGTTGCGAAGATGTTGAGGTAGATTGTTGAGTACGTTTGGCACGATGTACTCCAGTCTTCTTCTGCCGTACTCATTTATGATCGCTGGAAGTTGAAGTAGACCCTCAGCTCGTCTCCTTGTGTTCACCTGGTGAGCAATTGGCGTTCGGAAACTTGGATCATCATAGTACTCCAGGGCTGCACTCATCTTAAAGATCTGCCTCACTTCAAGAACGCGTACGATGTTGGTTGTTACGTGACCTTTCGACATCAACTTTAACGCCCTGTCTTGGATCTTTTGTAGCTTTTCGATGTGCGTTTGCGCTGCACCTCCCCAAGCTAACACACCATACCGCAATCTGGACTCTATGAGAGCATAGTACACTTGCTTATGCACAGACGTCATAGATTTGTACTGCAGACAGGCCAGCGCAAACAGCGACCCCTTCAATTTGTTTCGCAGATCGTTAATGTGAGCATCCCAAAGGAAATGGCAGTCAATTGTAATGCCTAGATATTTGTATGTATCAACCATTTGAATATCGTCACAACTGGATACATTTGCACATCTGTAGCTCTTCAACAAAACTTGCGACGGTGAATAGTTTGGGCTCCGGATGTGCATTAGTTTTGTTTTTGTGGCATTGATAACCAGCCCATTGTCGTGACACCATTTTCCAGCTTCGTCGAATTCGGCTTGCTTTATCCTTGCTGCTTCTTCTAGGGATTGATGACACACAACAATTGCCGTGTCATCTGCGTAGGCGAATGGGAAACTTTTCTTAAAACATTTCAGCAGTTCGTTGGTGTAAAGAATGAAAAGTAAAGGACCCAGTCTACTGCCTTGTGGAACTCCATATTGAACTTTATAAGCCCTGCTGCAACAATCTTTGACTCTCACCCGAAATGTCCTCTCTGCCAAATAGTCTGCTAACCAGTATGTCAGCTTTCCCCTAATTCCAACTCTTTCGACAGCATCGATAAGTTTGTTGTGGTCGAGAGTATCAAATGCTTTGCTGAAGTCCAAAAACAGAACTAGGGTGTGGTGACGTTTGCTGAGACTGGTGTTGATGACATTCGCGAAATCGCCAAGAAGCTGGTTTGTACTTCTACCCTTTTGAAAACCATACTGGTGTTTGCTTATTAGATCGTGTTTGTGGATGAAGTCCCATATTCGATTTGACACGATCTGTTCTATGATTTTCTCGATAGCTGGCAAGATTGCAATCGGACGATAGTTCTCCGACTGTTTTTTGCTACCTCCCTTGTGTATCGGTCGAACAACTGCCTCTTTAAGTTTTTCTGGTACCGTCGAAGTGTTAAAGCTTAGATTTATCATTTTAGCTATTATTGGAGCAAAGATATCGGCGTTTGATCTTAAATCCATGGCTCTGATACCATCAGCCCCAGGCGCCTTTTGAACATTCAAACGATGTCGGAGGAGTCATGGACCAATGTCAGCACTCGCAGAGAGTTTTTGTTTTTAAGGATGGTTGGGGTTATGGGGTTTGAGATAGCCTCAAGAATCACCTCAAGAAGTGACCTCATATAGATCTTTTGCGCTATCTTCTGATGCGGAGGCGATTTGCCTACTAACTGAAGGCAATTCATTAATGAAGTTTAGGACTGTTTGAGCTGAGGAGGAGGTAGTATCAGACGAAAGCTAGAAAGGATAGCAGCGAATTTCTGTGGAGGATTTTCTTATGTCCAGGTAGTCCAGGATTTTCTTATGGTGGTATCGGAAGCTTAAAGGCACTTGCCGCAGCAGTCTTCATAATAGTCTAACCCAGCAGTCGGATAGGTGCCTAAAAGCTACACAGGGCTGTCTTTGCATCCTTTGTAAGGCGGAACGGGAGGAGACTTGAATGTCCTTTGTCCACCATACGAGCGATGCATAGACTATTGTTGGGATGATGATGGTGAGGCTAGTCCAGTGAATTATCTTTGGTTTTAATCCTCATTTTTTCCCGAAAAACCTAGAGCAGCAGGAGAAGAAAAAGACATGCTCTATTAACGTCAGCATGCGGGGTGATCAAAACCCACAGTTTTGATAAAAAAAGGTTGATCGCATTTTTCAGGATCACTTAATTCTCTGTGATCGTACTAGTTCCATAAGTAAAATTTAAGGTCACAATCAGTTCTGGATATTGTTTCATTTCAACTGATATCCCCTAAACAAAGCAAATATTAATGTAGAGCTCCTAAATTGACCAGGAAATTACCCTGCCCGTAGTATTAAAGAGAATTTGTGGTGAATTGTGGCTCAGAATACACTCAACCAGACACCTAAAACAATTCATGAGCTCAAAACAGTGAGAGAGGGAGTGTGAACTAAAAATCCAGAGGAAATCCAACAGCTACACGTCCTTGTGTCACGAAGAGTCCAAGCGTTCCTAAAGCCTAGAGCCGATGGTACAAGGCCTAATCATTGTGACACGGAGTTCAGATATGTTTAGCTATTCTTTCGGCAGATTAAAAGTTGTTAGATATATGTAATCACCACTGGTTATAATGACCTCTTTTCCTCGGCCCTTTTTTGTATTTAAGTAGACCACGAGGCTAGAGAATCCTAAGTTACGAGTATATTGGGGTCATACCAGCTTTCAATAAATGCAAAGACAAGAGTCTTTGACGCTCAAAGGACTGACTCTTGTACATCAGCACCGACTGTCTTGACGAGAACCGAGGAACTACATATAATGAAACTGCAACCTAGAATCCTTATAAACAAAGTAGGCTGGAAAACAGAACCTACGACAAAGCAAAGTTCTGTGTTCCGCAAGAGGAACCAGGAACAAATTGAACTACAACTCACGGTACAAATAGACGAAACCCTATCTTCGCTATCTATTGACAGAAACTTTTGAAAAATTTTCTCACAAAGAAGTTCATGCTCATCCCGAATGTCATAATGCAAGCAATTCTTCGCTAATAAACTTCCATTAAGGACTTGAAACTCCAAAGACACGTGCTCCCTATACAAACGCTCTTGACCCAAATCCGTTTAGCATGACAAAAGAAACTGAACCTCTAGGCATTAAGTTATAAATTATAAATTTGAAAAAGTCTCATATTTCAGTTCCTGACATCCATTGAATTTACAAAGCAAAATAAGCAAAGGAAATACAAAAAATACAACAAAAAAAGGAGAAAAGAAACGTATCCTTATGGCCTTAGAAATTCTCTTTGAATATCCTTTTCTTATACGAATACGAATATCTATAGTGAACCCGTGTACGAGTACAAAATGAATGTCGATATTCGACGTGAACATTCGAGAAAGGCTTAAGAAAAGGATTATTTTTTCAAGAATGTGGGTGCTGGATGCACGAGTGCATAAGGTACATATTTGAATGACTATTTGCATGCTTACAGAATTTGCCTATAAAAATACACAAACATCTGTATGCGAGCTCCTTGTTGACATACTTTGTGAATCGAAATTGAAAATTTTTTTTTCATATTTTTTCAGTTGGCCAAATGAAGATGAAGAAATGTCGTCGGTCTGTGGTAGTCGGGTTGTTATTTGTCTAAAAAAGAATTTTCTCCCCACATTGTTGACTTTCGAGAAATTCATAGTATCAGCTGTGATGAAATGGAAAGGATACAATAGTTGGCCTTAGGAGGAACGCGGAGTATAGAATATGATGACTTTTATGGGGTAAACTATAAAATATGGAGAAAAATAAAAAGGACAGCTCTTCCTTTGAAAAATGTGCAGAAAATGTGGGTCAAGATTTTCCATTTAGGGATAATTGGAAAGGAAAACACTGCGGTATCCTGGTTGGTTGGGAGTAGGAGCGCTTTGTTGTTTGTCAAACATCAAGACGTCCTCTTCGTCGAAGTAATAAAATCAGAAAAAATATTACATAGGTGGGTGGGTGGAGACAGACAGAATTTATGTATCAACATGGACATGGGGCCAGAATTACCTCTAAATATAGGTATCCTGGGTATACAAACGTATTGTTGCAGCAAGGAATACAACTTGAATCGGTTCGAGTAATGCCCCGAAGCTGTAAGTCAATATCATCAGGCTTGGGACATTCTTAGCACCGGAATCTGAGAAAAGGTCTATGCACATATTTTTACGGCAAGGAAAACTTATTTTGTTGAAATTAAAGAAATATTACATTTTTATTCAATCTTCCCTAGCTTCTTCAATCTAATCCACCTCGGCTATTTAGGGTGCACTATAACGATTATACCTCATTCCTATTCCTGTACGTTTACTTGCCTTTGGGTGGGTATCAAGAAGTTTGGGCTACACACTGCCCTTCTTTTCATACATTTTTTGGTTGAAAAATTTTCTGTCTCCTACTTGCATTTCAAAGCACCTGCTGAGCTAGTTTCTGCCTCAAATACACAGAAACAGATTATCCAGCTTATGATGTGCAATTGGAGGATATACTTAGATTGTGGGTATCAAGAAGTGTGGGCTATATAGTTTCTGCCTCAAATGCACAGAAATAGAATATCTGGCTTGGGATGTGCAACTGGAGGATATACCCAGATTGTGGGTATCAAGAAATGTGGGCTATACACTGCCCTTTTTTTCATACATTTTTTGGTTGAAAAATTTTCTGTCTCCTACTTGCATTTCAAAGCATCAGCTAAGCTAGTTTCTGCCTCAAATACACAGAAATAGTACATCTGGCTCGGGATGTGCAATTGGAGGACATACCCAGATTGTGGGTATCAGGAAGTGTGGGCTATACACTGCCCTTTTTTCATACATTTTTTGGTTGAAAAATTTTCTGTCTCCTACTTGCATTTCAAAGCAACAGCTAAGCTAGTTTCTGCCTCAAATACACAGAAACAGAATATCTGGCTTGGGATGTGCAATTGGAGGATATACCCAGATTGTGGGTATCAAGAAGTGTGGGCTATGCACTGCCCTTTTTTCATACATTTTTTGGTTGAAAAATTTTCTGTCTCCTACTTGCATTTCAAAGCTTCAGCTAAGCTAGTTTCTGCCTCAAATACACAGAAACAGAATATCTGGCTTGGGATGTGCAACTGGAGGATATACCCAGATTGTGGGTATCAAGAAATGTGGGCTATACACTGCCCTTTTTTTCATACATTTTTTGGTTGAAAAATTTTCTGTCTCCTACTTGCATTTCAAAGCATCAGCTAAGCTAGTTTCTGCCTCAAATACACAGAAATAGTACATCTGGCTCGGGATGTGCAATTGGAGGACATACCCAGATTGTGGGTATCAGGAAGTGTGGGCTATACACTGCCCTTTTTTCATACATTTTTTGGTTGAAAAATTTTCTGTCTCCTACTTGCATTTCAAAGCAACAGCTAAGCTAGTTTCTGCCTCAAATACACAGAAACAGAATATCTGGCTTGGGATGTGCAATTGGAGGATATACCCAGATTGTGGGTATCAAGAAGTGTGGGCTATGCACTGCCCTTTTTTCATACATTTTTTGGTTGAAAAATTTTCTGTCTCCTACTTGCATTTCAAAGCTTCAGCTAAGCTAGTTTCTGCCTCAAATACACAGAAATAGTACATCTGGCTCGGGATGTGCAATTGGAGGATATACCCAGATTGTGGGTATCAAGAAGTGTGGGCTACACACTGCCCTTCTTTTCATACATTTTTTGGTTGAAAAATTTTCTGTCTCCTACTTGCATTTCAAAGCACCTGCTGAGCTAGTTTCTGCCTCAAATACACAGAAACAGATTATCCAGCTTATGATGTGCAATTGGAGGATATACTTAGATTGTGGGTATCAAGAAGTGTGGGCTATATAGTTTCTGCCTCAAATGCACAGAAATAGAATATCTGGCTTGGGATGTGCAACTGGAGGATATACCCAGATTGTGGGTATCAAGAAGTGTGGGCTATGCACTGCCCTTTTTTCATACATTTTTTGGTTGAAAAATTTTCTGTCTCCCAATTGCATTTCAAGGCATCAGCTAAGCTAGTTTCTGCCTCAAATGCACAGAAATAGAATATCTGGCTTGGGATGTGCAATTGGAGAATATACCCAGATTGTGGATTTCAAGAAGTGTGGGCTATACACAGCCCATTTTCTCATACATTTTTTGGTTGAAAAATGTTCTGTCTCCTACTAGCATTTCAAAGCAACAGCTAAGCTAGTTTCTGCTTCAAATACACAGAAACAGAATATCTGGCTTGGGATGTGCAACTGGAGGATATACCCAGATTGTGGGTATCAAGAAGTGTGAGCTATACACTGCCCTTTTTTACATACATTTTTTGGTTGAAAAATTTTCTGTCTCCCAATTGCATTTCAAGGCATCAGCTAAGCTAGTTTCTGCCTCAAATGCACAGAAATAGAATATCTGGCTTGGGATGTGCAACTGGAGGATATACCCAGATTGTGGGTATCAAGAAGTGTGAGCTATACACTGCCCTTTTTTACATACATTTTTTGGTTGAAAAATTTTCTGTCTCCCAATTGCATTTCAAGGCATCAGCTAAGCTAGTTTCTGCCTCAAATGCACAGAAATAGAATATCTGGCTCGGGATGTGCAATTGGAGGACATACCCAGATTGTGGGTATCAGGAAGTGTGGGCTATACACTGCCCTTTTTTACATACTTTTTTTGGTTGAAAAATTTTCTGTCTCCTACTTGCATTTCAAAGCATCAGCTAAGCTAGTTTCTGCCTCAAATACACAGAAATAGTACATCTGGCTCGGGATGTGCAATTGGAGGACATACCCAGATTGTGGGTATCAGGAAGTGTGGGCTATACACTGCCCTTTTTTACATACTTTTTTTGGTTGAAAAATTGTCTGTCTCCTACTTGCATTTCAAAGCATCAGCTAAGCTAGTTTCTGCCTCAAATACACAGAAATAGTACATCTGGCTCGGGATGTGCAATTGGAGGACATACCCAGATTGTGGGTATCAGGAAGTGTGGGCTATACACTGCCCTTTTTTACATACTTTTTTTGGTTGAAAAATTTTCTGCCTCCTACTTGCATTTCAAAGCATCAGCTAAGCTAGTTTCTGCCTCAAATACACAGAAACAGAACATCTGGCTTGGGATGTGCAATTGGAGGATATACCCAGATTGTGGGTATCAAGAAGTGTGGCTATACACTGCCCTTTTTTACATACATTTTTTGGTTGAAAAATTTTCTGTCTCCCAATTGCATTTCAAGGCATCAGCTAAGCTAGTTTCTGCCTCAAATGCACAGAAATAGAATATCTGGCTTGGGATGTGCAATTGGAGAATATACCCAGATTGTGGATTTCAAGAAGTGTGGGCTATACACAGCCCATTTTCTCATACATTTTTTGGTTGAAAAATGTTCTGTCTCCTACTAGCATTTCAAAGCAACAGCTAAGCTAGTTTCTGCTTCAAATACACAGAAACAGAATATCTGGCTTGGGATGTGCAACTGGAGGATATACCCAGATTGTGGGTATCAAGAAGTGTGAGCTATACACTGCCCTTTTTTACATACATTTTTTGGTTGAAAAATTTTCTGTCTCCCAATTGCATTTCAAGGCATCAGCTAAGCTAGTTTCTGCCTCAAATGCACAGAAATAGAATATCTGGCTTGGGATGTGCAACTGGAGGATATACCCAGATTGTGGGTATCAAGAAGTGTGAGCTATACACTGCCCTTTTTTACATACATTTTTTGGTTGAAAAATTTTCTGTCTCCCAATTGCATTTCAAGGCATCAGCTAAGCTAGTTTCTGCCTCAAATGCACAGAAATAGAATATCTGGCTCGGGATGTGCAATTGGAGGACATACCCAGATTGTGGGTATCAGGAAGTGTGGGCTATACACTGCCCTTTTTTACATACTTTTTTTGGTTGAAAAATTTTCTGTCTCCTACTTGCATTTCAAAGCATCAGCTAAGCTAGTTTCTGCCTCAAATACACAGAAATAGAATATCTGGCTTGGGATGTGCAACTGGAGGATATACCCAGATTGTGGGTATCAAGAAATGTGGGCTATACACTGCCCTTTTTTTCATACATTTTTTGGTTGAAAAATTTTCTGTCTCCCAATTGCATTTCAAGGCATCAGCTAAGCTAGTTTCTGCCTCAAATGCACAGAAATAGAATATCTGGCTTGGGATGTGCAATTGGAGAATATACCCAGATTGTGGATTTCAAGAAGTGTGGGCTATACACAGCCCATTTTCTCATACATTTTTTGGTTGAAAAATGTTCTGTCTCCTACTAGCATTTCAAAGCAACAGCTAAGCTAGTTTCTGCTTCAAATACACAGAAACAGAATATCTGGCTTGGGATGTGCAACTGGAGGATATACCCAGATTGTGGGTATCAAGAAGTGTGAGCTATACACTGCCCTTTTTTACATACATTTTTTGGTTGAAAAATTTTCTGTCTCCCAATTGCATTTCAAGGCATCAGCTAAGCTAGTTTCTGCCTCAAATGCACAGAAATAGAATATCTGGCTCGGGATGTGCAATTGGAGGACATACCCAGATTGTGGGTATCAGGAAGTGTGGGCTATACACTGCCCTTTTTTACATACTTTTTTTGGTTGAAAAATTTTCTGTCTCCTACTTGCATTTCAAAGCATCAGCTAAGCTAGTTTCTGCCTCAAATACACAGAAATAGTACATCTGGCTCGGGATGTGCAATTGGAGGACATACCCAGATTGTGGGTATCAGGAAGTGTGGGCTATACACTGCCCTTTTTTACATACTTTTTTTGGTTGAAAAATTTTCTGTCTCCTACTTGCATTTCAAAGCATCAGCTAAGCTAGTTTCTGCCTCAAATACACAGAAATAGTACATCTGGCTCGGGATGTGCAATTGGAGGACATACCCAGATTGTGGGTATCAGGAAGTGTGGGCTATACACTGCCCTTTTTTACATACTTTTTTTGGTTGAAAAATTTTCTGTCTCCTACTTGCATTTCAAAGCTTCAGCTAAGCTAGTTTCTGCCTCAAATGCACAGAAATAGTACATCTGGCTTGGGATATGCAATTGGAGGATATACCGAGATTGTGGGTATCAAGAAGTGTGGGCTATACACAGCCCATTTTCTCATATATTTTTTGGTTGAAAAATGTTCTGTCTCCTACTAGCATTTCAAAGCAACAGCTAAGCTAGTTTCTGCTTCAAATACACAGAAATAGAATATCTGGCTTGGGATGTGCAACTGGAGGATATACCCAGATTGTGGGTATCAAGAAGTGTGAGCTATACACTGCCCTTTTTTACATACATTTTTTGGTTGAAAAATTTTCTGTCTCCCAATTGCATTTCAAGGCATCAGCTAAGCTAGTTTCTGCCTCAAATGCACAGAAATAGAATATCTGGCTTGGGATGTGCAATTGGAGAATATACCCAGATTGTGGATTTCAAGAAGTGTGGGCTATACACTGCCCTTTTTTTCATACATTTTTTGGTTGAAAAATTTTCTGTCTCCTACTTGCATTTCAAAGCATCAGCTAAGCTAGTTTCTTCCTCAAATACACAGAAACAGAATATCTGGCTTGGGATGTGCAATTGGAGAATATACCCAGATTGTGGATTTCAAGAAGTGTGGGCTATACACTGCCCTTTTTTTCATACATTTTTTGGTTGAAAAATTTTCTGCCTCCTACTTGCATTTCAAAGCATCAGCTAAGCTAGTTTCTGCCTCAAATACACAGAAACAGAACATCTGGCTTGGGATGTGCAATTGGAGGATATACCCAGATTGTGGGTATCAAGAAGTGTGGCTATACACTGCCCTTTTTTTCATACATTTTTTGGTTGAAAAATTTTCTGTCTCCTACTTGCATTTCAAAGCTTCAGCTAAGCTAGTTTCTGCCTCAAATGCACAGAAATAGTACATCTGGCTTGGGATATGCAATTGGAGGATATACCGAGATTGTGGGTATCAAGAAGTGTGGGCTATACACTGCCCTTTTTTTCATACATTTTTTGGTTGAAAAATTTTCTGTCTCCTACTTGCATTTCAAAGCATCAGCTAAGCTAGTTTCTGCCTTAAATACACAGAAACAGAGTATCTGGCTTGGGATGTGCAATTGGAGAATATACCCAGATTGTGGGTATCAAGAAGTGTGGGCTATGCACTGCCCTTTTTTCATACATTTTTTGGTTGAAAAATTTTCTGTCTCCTACTTGCATTTCAAAGCTTCAGCTAAGCTAGTTTCTGCCTCAAATACACAGAAATAGTACATCTGGCTCGGGATGTGCAATTGGAGGATATACCCAGATTGTGGGTATCAAGAAGTGTGGGCTACACACTGCCCTTCTTTTCATACATTTTTTGGTTGAAAAATTTTCTGTCTCCTACTTGCATTTCAAAGCACCTGCTGAGCTAGTTTCTGCCTCAAATACACAGAAACAGATTATCCAGCTTATGATGTGCAATTGGAGGATATACTTAGATTGTGGGTATCAAGAAGTGTGGGCTATATAGTTTCTGCCTCAAATGCACAGAAATAGAATATCTGGCTTGGGATGTGCAATTGGAGAATATACCCAGATTGTGGATTTCAAGAAGTGTGGGCTATACACAGCCCATTTTCTCATACATTTTTTGGTTGAAAAATGTTCTGTCTCCTACTAGCATTTCAAAGCAACAGCTAAGCTAGTTTCTGCTTCAAATACACAGAAACAGAATATCTGGCTTGGGATGTGCAACTGGAGGATATACCCAGATTGTGGGTATCAAGAAGTGTGAGCTATACACTGCCCTTTTTTACATACATTTTTTGGTTGAAAAATTTTCTGTCTCCCAATTGCATTTCAAGGCATCAGCTAAGCTAGTTTCTGCCTCAAATGCACAGAAATAGAATATCTGCCTTGGGATGTGCAACTGGAGGATATACCCAGATTGTGGGTATCAAGAAGTGTGAGCTATACACTGCCCTTTTTTACATACATTTTTTGGTTGAAAAATTTTCTGTCTCCCAATTGCATTTCAAGGCATCAGCTAAGCTAGTTTCTGCCTCAAATGCACAGAAATAGAATATCTGGCTCGGGATGTGCAATTGGAGGACATACCCAGATTGTGGGTATCAGGAAGTGTGGGCTATACACTGCCCTTTTTTACATACTTTTTTTGGTTGAAAAATTTTCTGTCTCCTACTTGCATTTCAAAGCATCAGCTAAGCTAGTTTCTGCCTCAAATACACAGAAATAGTACATCTGGCTCGGGATGTGCAATTGGAGGACATACCCAGATTGTGGGTATCAGGAAGTGTGGGCTATACACTGCCCTTTTTTACATACTTTTTTTGGTTGAAAAATTTTCTGTCTCCTACTTGCATTTCAAAGCATCAGCTAAGCTAGTTTCTGCCTCAAATACACAGAAATAGTACATCTGGCTCGGGATGTGCAATTGGAGGACATACCCAGATTGTGGGTATCAGGAAGTGTGGGCTATACACTGCCCTTTTTTACATACTTTTTTTGGTTGAAAAATTTTCTGCCTCCTACTTGCATTTCAAAGCATCAGCTAAGCTAGTTTCTGCCTCAAATACACAGAAACAGAACATCTGGCTTGGGATGTGCAATTGGAGGATATACCCAGATTGTGGGTATCAAGAAGTGTGGCTATACACTGCCCTTTTTTACATACATTTTTTGGTTGAAAAATTTTCTGTCTCCCAATTGCATTTCAAGGCATCAGCTAAGCTAGTTTCTGCCTCAAATGCACAGAAATAGAATATCTGGCTTGGGATGTGCAATTGGAGAATATACCCAGATTGTGGATTTCAAGAAGTGTGGGCTATACACAGCCCATTTTCTCATACATTTTTTGGTTGAAAAATGTTCTGTCTCCTACTAGCATTTCAAAGCAACAGCTAAGCTAGTTTCTGCTTCAAATACACAGAAACAGAATATCTGGCTTGGGATGTGCAACTGGAGGATATACCCAGATTGTGGGTATCAAGAAGTGTGAGCTATACACTGCCCTTTTTTACATACATTTTTTGGTTGAAAAATTTTCTGTCTCCCAATTGCATTTCAAGGCATCAGCTAAGCTAGTTTCTGCCTCAAATGCACAGAAATAGAATATCTGGCTTGGGATGTGCAACTGGAGGATATACCCAGATTGTGGGTATCAAGAAGTGTGAGCTATACACTGCCCTTTTTTACATACATTTTTTGGTTGAAAAATTTTCTGTCTCCCAATTGCATTTCAAGGCATCAGCTAAGCTAGTTTCTGCCTCAAATGCACAGAAATAGAATATCTGGCTCGGGATGTGCAATTGGAGGACATACCCAGATTGTGGGTATCAGGAAGTGTGGGCTATACACTGCCCTTTTTTACATACTTTTTTTGGTTGAAAAATTTTCTGTCTCCTACTTGCATTTCAAAGCATCAGCTAAGCTAGTTTCTGCCTCAAATACACAGAAATAGTACATCTGGCTCGGGATGTGCAATTGGAGGACATACCCAGATTGTGGGTATCAGGAAGTGTGGGCTATACACTGCCCTTTTTTACATACTTTTTTTGGTTGAAAAATTTTCTGTCTCCTACTTGCATTTCAAAGCATCAGCTAAGCTAGTTTCTGCCTCAAATACACAGAAATAGTACATCTGGCTCGGGATGTGCAATTGGAGGACATACCCAGATTGTGGGTATCAGGAAGTGTGGGCTATACACTGCCCTTTTTTACATACTTTTTTTGGTTGAAAAATTTTCTGTCTCCTACTTGCATTTCAAAGCTTCAGCTAAGCTAGTTTCTGCCTCAAATGCACAGAAATAGTACATCTGGCTTGGGATATGCAATTGGAGGATATACCGAGATTGTGGGTATCAAGAAGTGTGGGCTATACACAGCCCATTTTCTCATACATTTTTTGGTTGAAAAATGTTCTGTCTCCTACTAGCATTTCAAAGCAACAGCTAAGCTAGTTTCTGCTTCAAATACACAGAAACAGAATATCTGGCTTGGGATGTGCAACTGGAGGATATACCCAGATTGTGGGTATCAAGAAGTGTGAGCTATACACTGCCCTTTTTTACATACATTTTTTGGTTGAAAAATTTTCTGTCTCCCAATTGCATTTCAAGGCATCAGCTAAGCTAGTTTCTGCCTCAAATGCACAGAAATAGAATATCTGGCTTGGGATGTGCAATTGGAGAATATACCCAGATTGTGGATTTCAAGAAGTGTGGGCTATACACTGCCCTTTTTTTCATACATTTTTTGGTTGAAAAATTTTCTGTCTCCTACTTGCATTTCAAAGCATCAGCTAAGCTAGTTTCTTCCTCAAATACACAGAAACAGAATATCTGGCTTGGGATGTGCAATTGGAGAATATACCCAGATTGTGGATTTCAAGAAGTGTGGGCTATACACTGCCCTTTTTTTCATACATTTTTTGGTTGAAAAATTTTCTGCCTCCTACTTGCATTTCAAAGCATCAGCTAAGCTAGTTTCTGCCTCAAATACACAGAAACAGAACATCTGGCTTGGGATGTGCAATTGGAGGATATACCCAGATTGTGGGTATCAAGAAGTGTGGCTATACACTGCCCTTTTTTTCATACATTTTTTGGTTGAAAAATTTTCTGTCTCCTACTTGCATTTCAAAGCTTCAGCTAAGCTAGTTTCTGCCTCAAATGCACAGAAATAGTACATCTGGCTTGGGATATGCAATTGGAGGATATACCGAGATTGTGGGTATCAAGAAGTGTGGGCTATACACTGCCCTTTTTTTCATACATTTTTTGGTTGAAAAATTTTCTGTCTCCTACTTGCATTTCAAAGCATCAGCTAAGCTAGTTTCTGCCTTAAATACACAGAAACAGAGTATCTGGCTTGGGATGTGCAATTGGAGAATATACCCAGATTGTGGGTATCAAGAAGTGTGGGCTATACACTGCCCTTTTTTTCATACATTTTTTGGTTGAAAAATTTTCTGTCTCCTACTTGCATTTCAAAGCATCAGCTAAGCTAGTTTCTTCCTCAAATACACAGAAACAGAATATCTGGCTTGGGAAGTGCAATTGGAGAATATACCCAGATTGTGGATTTCAAGAAGTGTGGGCTATACACAGCCCATTTTCTCATACATTTTTTGGTTGAAAAATGTTCTGTCTCCTACTAGCATTTCAAAGCAACAGCTAAGATAGTTTCTGCCTCAAATACACAGAAACAGAATATCTGGCTTGGGATGTGCAATTGGAGAATATAACCAGATTGTGGATTTCAAGAAGTGTGGGCTATACACAGCCCATTTTCTCATACATTTTTTGGTTGAAAAATGTTCTGTCTCCTACTTGCATTTCAAAGCATCAGCTAAGCTAGTTTCTGCCTCAAATACACAGAAACAGAATATCTGGCTTGGGATGTGCAATTGGAGAATATACCCAGATTGTGGATTTCAAGAAGTGTGGGCTATACACTGCCCATTTTCTCATACATTTTTTGGTTGAAAAATGTTCTGTCTCCTACTAGCTTTTCAAAGCATCAGCTGAGCTAGTTTCTGCCTCAAATACACAGAAACAGAATATCTGGCTTGGGATGTGCAATTGGAGGACATACCCAGATTGTGGGTATCAAGAAGTGTGGGCTATACACTGCCCTTTTTTTCATACATTTTTTGGTTGAAAAACTTTCTGTCTCCTACTTGCATTTCAAAGCATCAGCTAAGCTAGTTTCTGCCTCGAATACACAGAAACAGAATATCTGGCTTGGGATGTGCAATTGGAGGACATACCCAGATTGTGGGTATCAGGAAGTGTGGGCTATACACTGCCCTTTTTTACATACATTTTTTGGTTGAAAAATTTTCTGTCTCCTACTTGTATTTCAAAGCATCAGCTGAGCTAGTTTCTGCCTCAAATACACAGAAACAGAAATTGGAGGATATACCCAGATTGTGGGTATCAGGAAGTGTGGGCTATACACTGCCCTTTTTTACATACATTTTTTGGTTGAAAAATTTTCTGTCTCCTACTTGCATTTCAAAGCATCAGCTAAGCTAGTTTCTGCCTCAAATACACAGAAATAGTACATCTGGCTCGGGATGTGCAATTGGAGGATATACCCAGATTGTGGGTATCAAGAAGTGTGGGCTATACACTGCCCATTTTCTCATACATTTTTTGGTTGAAAAATTTTCTGTCTCCTACTTGCATTTCAAAGCATCAGCTGAGCTAATTTCTGCCTCAAATACACAGAAACAGAAATTGGAGGATATACCCAGATTGTGGGTATCAGGAAGTGTGGGCTATACACTGCCCTTTTTTACATACTTTTTTTGGTTGAAAAATTTTCTGTCTCCTACTTGCATTTCAAAGCATCAGCTAAGCTAGTTTCTGCCTCAAATACACAGAAATAGTACATCTGGCTCGGGATGTGCAATTGGAGGACATACCCAGATTGTGGGTATCAGGAAGTGTGGGCTATACACTGCCCTTTTTTACATACTTTTTTTGGTTGAAAAATTTTCTGTCTCCTACTTGCATTTCAAAGCATCAGCTAAGCTAGTTTCTGCCTCAAATACACAGAAATAGTACATCTGGCTCGGGATGTGCAATTGGAGGACATACCCAGATTGTGGGTATCAGGAAGTGTGGGCTATACACTGCCCTTTTTTACATACTTTTTTTGGTTGAAAAATTTTCTGTCTCCTACTTGCATTTCAAAGCATCAGCTAAGCTAGTTTCTGCCTCAAATACACAGAAATAGTACATCTGGCTCGGGATGTGCAATTGGAGGATATAACCAGATTGTGGGTATCAAGAAGTGTGGGCTATACACTGCCCTTTTTTACATACATTTTTTGGTTGAAAAATTTTCTGTCTCCTACTTGCATTTCAAAGCATCAGCTAAGCTAGTTTCTGCCTCAAATACACAGAAATAGTACATCTGGCTCGGGATGTGCAATTGGAGGACATACCCAGATTGTGGGTATCAGGAAGTGTGGGCTATACACTGCCCTTTTTTACATACTTTTTTTGGTTGAAAAATTTTCTGTCTCCTACTTGCATTTCAAAGCATCAGCTAAGCTAGTTTCTGCCTCAAATACACAGAAATAGTACATCTGGCTCGGGATGTGCAATTGGAGGATATAACCAGATTGTGGGTATCAAGAAGTGTGGGCTATACACTGCCCTTTTTTACATACATTTTTTGGTTGAAAAATTTTCTGTCTCCTACTTGCATTTCAAAGCATCAGCTGAGCTAATTTCTGCCTCAAATACACAGAAACAGAAATTGGAGGATATACCCAGATTGTGAGTATCAGGAAGTGTGGGCTATACACTGCCCTTTTTTACATACATTTTTTGGTTGAAAAATTTTCTGTCTCCTACTTGCATTTCAAAGCAACAGCTAAGCTAGTTTCTGCCTCAGATACACAGAAACAGAATATCTGGCTTGGGATGTGCAATTGGAGGATATACCCAGATTGTGGGTATCAAGAAGTGTGGGCTATACACTGCCCTTATTCTCATACATTTTTTGGTTGAAAAACTTTCTGTCTCCTACTTGCATTTCAAAGCACCAGCTAAGCTAGTTTCTGCCTCAAATACACAGAAACAGAATATCTGGCTTGGGATGTGCAATTGGAGGATATACCCAGATTGTGGGTATCAAGAAGTGTGGGCTATACACTGCCCTTTTTTTCATACATTTTTTGGTTGAAAAACTTTCTGTCTCCTACTTGCATTTCAAAGCATCAGCTAAGCTAGTTTCTGCCTCGAATACACAGAAACAGAATATCTGGCTTGGGATGTGCAATTGGAGGATATACCCAGATTGTGGGTATCAGGAAGTGTGGGCTATACACTGCCCTTTTTTACATACATTTTTTGGTTGAAAAATTTTCTGTCTCCTACTTGCATTTCAAAGCATCAGCTAAGCTAGTTTCTGCCTCAAATACACAGAAATAGTACATCTGGCTCGGGATGTGCAATTGGAGGATATACCCAGATTGTGGGTATCAAGAAGTTTGGGCTATACACTGCCTTATTTTACATACATTTTTTGGTTGAAAAACTTTCTGTCTCCTACTTGCATTTCAAAGCACCAGCTAAGCTAGTTTCTGCCTCAAATACACAGAAACAGAATATCTGGCTTGGGATGTGCAATTGGAGGATATACCCAGATTGTGGGTATCAAGAAGTGTGGGCTATACACTGCCCTTTTTTTCATACATTTTTTGGTTGAAAAACTTTCTGTCTCCTACTTGCATTTCAAAGCATCAGCTAAGCTAGTTTCTGCCTCGAATACACAGAAACAGAATATCTGGCTTGGGATGTGCAATTGGAGGATATACCCAGATTGTGGATTTCAAGAAGTGTGGGCTATACACAGCCCTTTTTTACATACATTTTTTGGTTGAAAAACTTTCTGTCTCCTACTTGCATTTCAAAACATCAGCTAAGCTAATTTCTGCCTCAGATACGCAGAAACAGAATATCTGGCTTGGGATGTGCAATTGGAGGATATACCCAGATTGTGGGTATCAAGAAGTGTGGGCTATACACTGCCCTTTTTTTCATACATTTTTGGTTGAAAAATTTTCTGTCTCCTACTTGCCTTTCAAAGCATCAGCTAAGCTAGTTTCTGCCTCAGATACGCAGAAACAGAATATCTGGCTTGGGATGTGCAATTGGAGGACATACCCAGTTTGTGGGTATCAAGAAATGTGGGCTATACACTGCCCTTTTTTTCATACATTTTTGGTTGAAAAATTTTCTGTCTCCTACTTGCATTTCAAAGCATCAGCTAAGCTAGTTTCTGCCTCAAATACACAGAAACAGAATATCTGGCTTGGGATGTGCAATTGGAGAATATACCCAGATTGTGGGTATCAAGAAGTTTGGGCTATACACTGCCTTATTTTACATACATTTTTTGGTTGAAAAATGTTCTGTCTCCTACTAGCATTTCAAAGCATCAGCTGAGCTAGTTTCTGCCTCAAATACACAGAAACAGAATATCTGGCTTGGGATGTGCAATTGGAGGATATACCCAGATTGTGGATTTCAAGAAGTGTGGGCTATACACTGCCCTTTTTCTCATACATTTTTTGGTTGAAAAATTTTCTGTCTCCTACTTGCATTTCAAAGCATCAGCCAAGCTTTTTTCTGCCTCAAATATACAGAAACAGAATATCTGGCTTGGGATGTGCAATTGGAGGATATACCCAGATTGTGGGTATCAAGAAGTGTGGGCTATACACTGCCCTTTTCTCATACATTTTTTGGTTGAAAAATTTTCTGTCTCGTACTTGCATTTCAAAGCATCAGCTAAGTTAGTTTCTGCCTTAAATTCACAGAAACAGAATATCTGGCTTGGGATGTGCGATTGGAGAATATACCCAGATTGTGGGTAACAAGAAGTGTGGGCTATACACTGCCCTTTTCTCATACATTTTTTGGTTGAAAAATTTTCTGTCTCCTACTTGCATTTCAAAGCATCAGCCAAGCTTTTTTCTGCCTCAAATATACAGAAACAGAATATCTGGCTTGGGATGTGCAATTGGAGGATATACCCAGATTGTGGGTATCAAGAAGTGTGGGCTATACACTGCCCTTTTTCTCATACATTTTTTGGTTGAAAAATTTTCTGTCTCGTACTTGCATTTCAAAGCATCAGCTAAGTTAGTTTCTGCCTTAAATTCACAGAAACAGAATATCTGGCTTGGGATGTGCGATTGGAGAATATACCCAGATTGTGGGTAACAAGAAGTGTGGGCTATACACTGCCCTTTTTCTCATACATTTTTTGGTTGAAAAATTTTCTGTCTCCTACTTGCATTTCAAAGCATCAGCTAAGCTAGTTTCTGCCTCAAATACACAGAAACAGAATATCTGGCTTGGGATGTGCAATTGGAGGATATACCCAGATTGTGGGTATCAAGAAGTGTGGGCTATACACTGCCCTATATTACATACATTTTTTGGTTGAAAAATGTTCTGTCTCCTACTAGCATTTCAAAGCATCAGCTGAGCTAGTTTCTGCCTCAAATACACAGAAACAGAATGTCTGGCTTGGGATGTGCAATTGGAGGATATACCCAGATTGTGGGTATCAAGAAGTGTGGGCTATACACTACCCTTTTTTACATACATTTTTTGGTTGAAAAATTTTCTGTCTCCTACTTGCATTTCAAAGCATCAGCTAAGCTAGTTTCTGCCTCAAATACACAGAAACAGAATATCTGGCTTGGGATGTGCAATTGGAGGATATACCCAGATTGTGGGTATCAAGAAGTGTGGGCTATACACTGCCCTTATTCTCATACATTTTTTGGTTGAAAAACTTTCTGTCTCCTACTTGCATTTCAAAGCACCAGCTAAGCTAGTTTCTGCCTCAAATATACAGAAACAGAATATCTGGCTTGGGATGTGCAATTGGAGGATATACCCAGATTGTGGGTATCAAGAAGTGTGGGCTATACACTGCCCTTTTTCTCATACATTTTTTGGTTGAAAAATTTTCTGTCTCCTACTTGCATTTCAAAGCATCATCTAAGCTAGTTTCTGCCTCAAATACACAGAAATAGTACATCTGGCTCGGGATGTGCAATTGGAGGACATACCCAGATTGTGGGTATCAGGAAGTGTGGGCTATACACTGCCCTTTTTTTCATACAATTTTTGGTTGAAAATTTTTCTGTCTCCTACTTGCATTTCAAAGCATCAGCTAAGCTAGTTTCTGCCTCAAATACACAGAAACAGAATATCTGGCTTGGGATGTGCAATTGGAGGATATACCCAGATTGTGGGTATCAAGAAGTGTGGGCTATACACTGCCCTTTTTTTCATACAATTTTTGGTTGAAAATTTTTCTGTCTCCTACTAGCATTTCAAAGCATCAGCTAAGCTAGTTTCTGCCTCAAATACACAGAAACAGAATATCTGGCTTGGGATGTGCAATTGGAGGATATAACCAGATTGTGGATTGCAAGAAGTGTGGGCTATACACTGCCCATTTTCTCATACATTTTTTGGTTGAAAAATTTTCTGTCTCCTACTTGCATTTCAAAGCATCATCTAAGCTAGTTTCTGCCTCAAATACACAGAAATAGTACATCTGGCTCGGGATGTGCAATTGGAGGACATACCCAGATTGTGGGTATCAGGAAGTGTGGGCTATACACTGCCCTTTTTTTCATACAATTTTTGGTTGAAAATTTTTCTGTCTCCTACTTGCATTTCAAAGCATCAGCTAAGCTAGTTTCTGCCTCAAATGCACAGAAATAGTACATCTGGCTTGGGATATGCAATTGGAGGATATACCGAGATTGTGGGTATCAAGAAGTGTGGGCTATACACAGCCCTTCTTTTCATACATTTTTTGGTTGAAAAATGTTCTGTCTCCTACTTGCATTTCAAAGCATCAGCCTAGCTAGTTACTGCCTCAAATACATAGAAACAGAATATCTGGCTTGGGGTGTGCAATTGGAGGATATACCCAGATTGTGGGTATCAAGAAGTGTGGGCTATACACTGCCCTTTTTTTCATACATTTTTTGGTTGAAAAATTTTCTGTCTCCTACTTGCATCTCAAAGCATCAGCAAAGCTAGTTTCTGCCTAAAATACACAGAAACAGAATATCTGGCTTGGGATGTGCAATTGGAGGATATACCCAGATTGTGGGTATCAAGAAGTGTGGGCTATACACTGCCCTTTTTCTCATACATTTTCTGGTTGAAAAATTTTCTGTCTCTTACTTGCATTTCAAAGCATCAGCTAAGCTAGTTTCTGCCTCAAATACACAGAAACAGAATATCTGGCTTGGGATGTGCAATTGGAGGATATACCCAGATTGTGGGTATCAAGAAGTGTGGGCTATACACTGCCCTTTTTCTCATACATTTTCTGGTTGAAAAATTTTCTGTCTCTTACTTGCATTTCAAAGCATCAGCTAAGCTAGTTTCTGCCTCAAATACACAGAAACAGAATATCTGGCTTGGGATGTGCAATTGGAGGACATACCCAGATTGTGGGTATCAAGAAATGTGGGCTATACACTGCCCTTTTTCTCATACATTTTCTGGTTGAAAAATTTTCTGTCTCTTACTTGCATTTCAAAGCATCAGCTAAGCTAGTTTCTGCCTCAAATACACAGAAATAGTACATCTGGCTCGGGATGTGCAATTGGAGGATATACCCAGATTGTACGTATCAAGAAGTGTGGGCTATACACTGCCCTTTTTTCATACATTTTTTGGTTGAAAAATTTTCTGTCTCCTACTTGCATTTCAAAGCATCAGCTAAGCTAGTTTCTGCCTCAAATACACAGAAATAGTACATCTGGCTCGGGATGTGCAATTGGAGGATATACCCAGATTGTGGGTATCAAGAAGTGTGGGCTATACACTGCCCTTTTTTTCATACATTTTTTGGTTGAAAAATTTTCTGTCTCCTACTTGCATTTCAAAGCATCAGCTAAGCTAGTTTCTGCCTCAAATACACAGAAACAGAATATCTGGCTTGGGATGTGCAATTGGAGAATATACCCAGATTGTGGGTATCAAGAAATGTGGGCTATACACTGCCCTTTTTTTCATACATTTTTTGGTTGAAAAATTTGCTGTCTCCTACTCGCATTTCAAAGCATAAGCTAAGCTAGTTTCTGCCTCAAATACATAGAAACAGAATATCTGGCTTGGGATGTGCAATTGGAGGATATACCCAGATTGTGGGTATCAAGAAGTGTGGGCTATACACAGCCCTTTTTTTCATACATTTTTTGGTTGAAAAATTTTCTGTCTCCTACTTGCATTTCAAAGCATCAGCTAAGCTTGTTTCTGCCTCAAATACACAGAAACAGAATATCTGGCTTGGGATGTGCAATTGGAGAATATACCCAGATTGTGGGTATCAAGAAATGTGGGCTATACACTGCCCTTTTTTTCATACATTTTTTGGTTGAAAAATTTTCTGTCTCCTACTTGCATTTCAAAGCATCAGCTAAGCTAGTTTCTGCCTCAAATACACAGAAACAGAATATCTGGCTTGGGATGTGCAATTGGAGGATATACCCAGATTGTGGGTATCAAGAAGTGTGGGCTATGCACTGCCCTTTTTTCATACTTTTTTTGGTTGAAAAATTTTCTGTCTCCTACTTGCATTTCAAAGCATCAGCTAAGCTAGTTTCTGCCTCAAATACACAGAAACAGAATATCTGGCTTGGGATGTGCAATTGGAGAATATACCCAGATTGTGGGTATCAAGAAATGTGGGCTTATACACTGCCCTTTTTTTCATACATTTTTTGGTTGAAAAATTTTCTGTCTCCTACTTGCATTTCAAAGCATCAGCTAAGCTAGTTTCTGCCTCAAATACACAGAAACAGAATATCTGGCTTGGGATGTGCAATTGGAGGATATACCCAGATTGTGGGTATCAAGAAGTGTGGGCTATACACTGCCCTTTTTTTCATACATTTTTTGGTTGAAAAATTTTCTGTCTCCTACTTGCATTTCAAAGCATCAGCTAAGCTAGTTTCTGCCTCAAATACACAGAAACAGAATATCTGGCTTGGGATGTGCAATTGGAGGACATACCCAGATTGTGGGTATCAAGAAATGTGGGCTATACACTGCCCTTTTTTTCATACATTTTTTGGTTGAAAAATTTGCTGTCTCCTACTCGCATTTCAAAGCATAAGCTAAGCTAGTTTCTGCCTCAAATACATAGAAACAGAATATCTGGCTTGGGATGTGCAATTGGAGGATATACCCAGATTGTGGGTATCAAGAAGTGTGGGCTATACACTGCCCTTTTTTTCATTCATTTTTTGGTTGAAAAATTTGCTGTCTCCTACTCGCATTTCAAAGCATAAGCTAAGCTAGTTTCTGCCTCAAATACATAGAAACAGAATATCTGGCTTGGGATGTGCAATTGGAGGATATACCCAGATTGTACGTATCAAGAAGTGTGGGCTATACACTGCCCTTTTTTCATACATTTTTTGGTTGAAAAATTTTCTGTCTCCTACTTGCATTTCAAAGCATCAGCTAAGCTAGTTTCTGCCTCAAATACACAGAAATAGTACATCTGGCTCGGGATGTGCAATTGGAGGATATACCCAGATTGTGGGTATCAAGAAGTGTGGGCTATACACTGCCCTTTTTTTCATACATTTTTTGGTTGAAAAATTTTCTGTCTCCTACTTGCATTTCAAAGCATCAGCTAAGCTAGTTTCTGCCTCAAATACACAGAAACAGAATATCTGGCTTGGGATGTGCAATTGGAGGATATACCCAGATTGTGGGTATCAAGAAGTGTGGGCTATACACAGCCCTTTTTTTCATACATTTTTTGGTTGAAAAATTTTCTGTCTCCTACTTGCATTTCAAAGCATCAGCTAAGCTTGTTTCTGCCTCAAATACACAGAAACAGAATATCTGGCTTGGGATGTGCAATTGGAGAATATACCCAGATTGTGGGTATCAAGAAATGTGGGCTATACACTGCCCTTTTTTTCATACATTTTTTGGTTGAAAAATTTTCTGTCTCCTACTTGCATTTCAAAGCATCAGCTAAGCTAGTTTCTGCCTCAAATACACAGAAACAGAATATCTGGCTTGGGATGTGCAATTGGAGGATATACCCAGATTGTGGGTATCAAGAAGTGTGGGCTATGCACTGCCCTTTTTTCATACTTTTTTTGGTTGAAAAATTTTCTGTCTCCTACTTGCATTTCAAAGCTTCAGCTAAGCTAGTTTCTGCCTCAAATACACAGAAATAGTACATCTGGCTCGGGATGTGCAATTGGAGGATATACCCAGATTGTGGGTATCAAGAAGTGTGGGCTACACACTGCCCTTTTTTTCATACATTTTTTGGTTGAAAAATTTTCTGTCTCCTACTTGCATTTCAAAGCATCAGCTAAGCTAGTTTCTGCCTCAAATACACAGAAATAGTACATCTGGCTCGGGATGTGCAATTGGAGGACATACCCAGATTGTGGGTATCAGGAAGTGTGGGCTATACACTGCCCTTTTTTCATACATTTTTTGGTTGAAAAATTTTCTGTCTCCTACTTGCATTTCAAAGCAACAGCTAAGCTAGTTTCTGCCTCAAATACACAGAAACAGAATATCTGGCTTGGGATGTGCAATTGGAGAATATACCCAGATTGTGGGTATCAAGAAATGTGGGCTATACACTGCCCTTTTTTTCATACATTTTTTGGTTGAAAAATTTTCTGTCTCCTACTTGCATTTCAAAGCATCAGCTAAGCTAGTTTCTGCCTCAAATACACAGAAACAGAATATCTGGCTTGGGATGTGCAATTGGAGGATATACCCAGATTGTGGGTATCAAGAAGTGTGGGCTATGCACTGCCCTTTTTTCATACATTTTTTGGTTGAAAAATTTTCTGTCTCCTACTTGCATTTCAAAGCTTCAGCTAAGCTAGTTTCTGCCTCAAATACACAGAAATAGTACATCTGGCTCGGGATGTGCAATTGGAGGATATACCCAGATTGTGGGTATCAAGAAGTGTGGGCTACACACTGCCCTTTTTTTCATACATTTTTTGGTTGAAAAATTTTCTGTCTCCTACTTGCATTTCAAAGCATCAGCTAAGCTAGTTTCTGCCTCAAATACAGAGAAACAGAATATCTGGCTTGGGATGTGCAATTGGAGGATATACCCAGATTGTGGGTATCAAGAAGTGTGGGCTATGCACTGCCCTTTTTTCATACATTTTTTGGTTGAAAAATTTTCTGTCTCCTACTTGCATTTCAAAGCTTCAGCTAAGCTAGTTTCTGCCTCAAATACACAGAAATAGTACATCTGGCTCGGGATGTGCAATTGGAGGATATACCCAGATTGTGGGTATCAAGAAGTGTGGGCTACACACTGCCCTTTTTTTCATACATTTTTTGGTTGAAAAATTTTCTGTCTCCTACTTGCATTTCAAAGCATCAGCTAAGCTAGTTTCTGCCTCAAATACACAGAAATAGTACATCTGGCTCGGGATGTGCAATTGGAGGACATACCCAGATTGTGGGTATCAGGAAGTGTGGGCTATACACTGCCCTTTTTTCATACATTTTTTGGTTGAAAAATTTTCTGTCTCCTACTTGCATTTCAAAGCAACAGCTAAGCTAGTTTCTGCCTCAAATACACAGAAACAGAATATCTGGCTTGGGATGTGCAATTGGAGAATATACCCAGATTGTGGGTATCAAGAAATGTGGGCTATACACTGCCCTTTTTTTCATACATTTTTTGGTTGAAAAATTTTCTGTCTCCTACTTGCATTTCAAAGCATCAGCTAAGCTAGTTTCTGCCTCAAATACACAGAAACAGAATATCTGGCTTGGGATGTGCAATTGGAGGATATACCCAGATTGTGGGTATCAAGAAGTGTGGGCTATGCACTGCCCTTTTTTCATACATTTTTTGGTTGAAAAATTTTCTGTCTCCTACTTGCATTTCAAAGCATCAGCTAAGCTAGTTTCTGCCTCAAATACACAGAAATAGTACATCTGGCTCGGGATGTGCAATTGGAGGATATACCCAGATTGTGGGTATCAAGAAGTGTGGGCTACACACTGCCCTTTTTTTCATACATTTTTTGGTTGAAAGATTTTCTGTCTCCTACTTGCATTTCAAAGCATCAGCTAAGCTAGTTCCTGCCTCAGATACACAGAAACAGAATATCTGGCTTGGGATGTGCAATTGGAGGATATACCCAGATTGTGGGTATCAAGAAGTGTGGGCTATACACTGCCCTTTTTCTCATACATTTTTTGGTTGAAAAATTTTCTGTCTCCTACTTGCATTTCAAAGCATCAGCCAAGCTTTTTTCTGCCTCAAATATACAGAAACAGAATATCTGGCTTGGGATGTGCAATTGGAGGATATACCCAGATTGTGGGTATCAAGAAGTGTGGGCTATACACTGCCCTTTTTTTCATACATTTTTTGGTTGAAAAATTTTCTGTCTCCTACTTGCATTTCAAAGCATCAGCTAAGCTAGTTTCTGCCTCAAATACACAGAAATAGTACATCTGGCTCGGGATGTGCAATTGGAGGACATACCCAGATTGTGGGTATCAGGAAGTGTGGGCTATACACTGCCCTTTTTTCATACATTTTTTGGTTGAAAAATTTTCTGTCTCCTACTTGCATTTCAAAGCAACAGCTAAGCTAGTTTCTGCCTCAAATACACAGAAACAGAATATCTGGCTTGGGATGTGCAATTGGAGGATATACCCAGATTGTGGGTATCAAGAAGTGTGGGCTATACACTGCCCTTTTTTTCATACATTTTTTGGTTGAAAAATTTTCTGTCTCCTACTTGCATTTCAAAGCATCAGCTAAGCTAGTTTCTGCCTCAAATACACAGAAACAGAATATCTGGCTTGGGATGTGCAATTGGAGAATATACCCAGATTGTGGGTATCAAGAAATGTGGGCTATACACTGCCCTTTTTTTCATTCATTTTTTGGTTGAAAAATTTGCTGTCTCCTACTCGCATTTCAAAGCATAAGCTAAGCTAGTTTCTGCCTCAAATACATAGAAACAGAATATCTGGCTTGGGATGTGCAATTGGAGGATATACCCAGATTGTAGGTATCAAGAAGTGTGGGCTATACACTGCCCTTTTTTCATACATTTTTTGGTTGAAAAATTTTCTGTCTCCTACTTGCATTTCAAAGCATCAGCTAAGCTAGTTTCTGCCTCAAATACACAGAAATAGTACATCTGGCTCGGGATGTGCAATTGGAGGATATACCCAGATTGTGGGTATCAAGAAGTGTGGGCTATACACTGCCCTTTTTTTCATACATTTTTTGGTTGAAAAATTTTCTGTCTCCTACTTGCATTTCAAAGCATCAGCTAAGCTAGTTTCTGCCTCAAATACACAGAAACAGAATATCTGGCTTGGGATGTGCAATTGGAGGATATACCCAGATTGTGGGTATCAAGAAGTGTGGGCTATGCACTGCCCTTTTTTCATACATTTTTTGGTTGAAAAATTTTCTGTCTCCTACTTGCATTTCAAAGCATCAGCTAAGCTAGTTTCTGCCTCAAATACACAGAAACAGAATATCTGGCTTGGGATGTGCAATTGGAGGATATACCCAGATTGTGGGTATCAAGAAGTGTGGGCCCTTTTTTCATACATTTTTTGGTTGAAAAATTTTCTGTCTCCTACTTGCATTTCAAAGCTTCAGCTAAGCTAGTTTCTGCCTCAAATACACAGAAATAGTACATCTGGCTCGGGATGTGCAATTGGAGGACATACCCAGATTGTGGGTATCAGGAAGTGTGGGCTATACACTGCCCTTTTTTCATACATTTTTTGGTTGAAAAATTTTCTGTCTCCTACTTGCATTTCAAAGCAACAGCTAAGCTAGTTTCTGCCTCAAATACACAGAAACAGAATATCTGGCTTGGGATGTGCAATTGGAGAATATACCCAGATTGTGGGTATCAAGAAATGTGGGCTATACACTGCCCTTTTTTTCATACATTTTTTGGTTGAAAAATTTTCTGTCTCCTACTTGCATTTCAAAGCATCAGCTAAGCTAGTTTCTGCCTCAAATACACAGAAACAGAATATCTGGCTTGGGATGTGCAATTGGAGGATATACCCAGATTGTGGGTATCAAGAAGTGTGGGCTATGCACTGCCCTTTTTTCATACATTTTTTGGTTGAAAAATTTTCTGTCTCCTACTTGCATTTCAAAGCTTCAGCTAAGCTAGTTTCTGCCTCAAATACACAGAAATAGTACATCTGGCTCGGGATGTGCAATTGGAGGATATACCCAGATTGTGGGTATCAAGAAGTGTGGGCTACATACACACTGCCCTTTTTTTCATACATTTTTTGGTTGAAAAATTTTCTGTCTCCTACTTGCATTTCAAAGCATCAGCTAAGCTAGTTTCTGCCTCAAATACACAGAAATAGTACATCTGGCTCGGGATGTGCAATTGGAGGATATACCCAGATTGTGGGTATCAAGAAGTGTGGGCTATACACTGCCCTTTTTTTCATACATTTTTTGGTTGAAAAATTTGCTGTCTCCTACTCGCATTTCAAAGCATAAGCTAAGCTAGTTTCTGCCTCAAATACATAGAAACAGAATATCTGGCTTGGGATGTGCAATTGGAGGATATACCCAGATTGTGGGTATCAAGAAGTGTGGGCTATACACTGCCCTTTTTTTCATACATTTTTTGGTTGAAAAAAGTTCTGTCTCCTACTTGCACTTCGAGGTACCAGCTAAGCTAGTTTCTGCCTCAGATACACAGAAACAGAATATCTGGCTTGGGCAGATGATTCGTCATATTCTGAGCAGAACCTACATTCTACATACAGTGACCTGTTAGAAAACTCACCAGGTTTCTAATACTGTTTTTGTTTAAACTAAGTATTTCCTTGTACTAATAAGGCTTGGTTAATTTTCAGGACTGTCGTACATATGTAACCTCGGAACATTTTTCCAATGGGCTGGACGAAGTTTACATTCCCATGCGTTAATCAGCGCTGCAGCGGCAGCTCAGTTGGCTCCAAAGTATAGCTCAGGCCCATAATAATTGGATTTGATATGAGAGTTCCAGTTTATCAGTTTGTCAAGGATGACACCGAGATATTTGACTTCACTGGAATAAGCTAATGTGGTGCCTTTTATGATGATAGATCCCAGATTGACCAACCTTCTGTGAGTAAAAGGCACTAGAATGTTTTTGGTAGGGTTTTGCTAGGGATTACACAAAACTTTTTTCGTTGGAGAAAGTTTTATTAATTAATTAATATCCTGGTCAATATTTGAGAAACAAAAAGTTTTCCGATCAAAATGGGAAACACAGAAACATTGCTTAAACATTTAAGAACTGCTTCATAAAGCGTCTAGATTTAAATTATCTTTTTAAAACATTTCAAAAACATTTCAGAAACGTTTCTTTATTCATGAAATTTTTTTTAAATGTTTTTGAAATGTTTCTGAATTGTTTCAAAATGTTTCTTTGGTGTGGACACACCCATACAGACTTGTAGAAAAGAATAATTTAAATTTAAATATTTGAACATTGTCAGAAATATGTAGGTTGTCTACCAGATGTAAATATTAACATAAGACGTACAATTGATGGACATCTCACTCTATTTTCTGTTTTCCTAAGTTAAATTGAGACGTTCGTACTAACTTAAATAAAAATTGTCGTACCATGGAGAGGATGAAGAGCCTATACAGTCCTGCTGATGTCACTTTTCTTGTTGTATATTGTCAATTTTTCTTGCCACAGAAGGAAGCGTGAGGTTTCACAACCATCTCAAGACTAAAAATGTGATGAAACACAGTTGTAGAATTATACATGAATATTTGATTCATTGGCTATACCTTAGAGCTTCCTAGACCAGCGACCAATACGCACGAGTAATTAATATATGTCTTTTGGGGTATTTGCGAAGTCTTCAGTGTCCTTCGATAAACTATACTCTGATTCAAGACTATACCTTACGACAGTTCGAAAAAAAGTTTACATTCTTCCAATTTTGCAAACCTAAATCCCATCGAGAACTGTTGAGCTTACTTCAAATCGAAAATTTCGTTTGAAAACATTTTAACACTACAAGTATTGAAATAAAATGTCGAGAAATACGTTGAAGTATGACACTGGCTTCAAGGATATGGTAAGAGTTTACAACGTCTTAAAAAAAAAAAACTCCCGTAAATTTACTAATCACAAAATAGAAAAAAAAGCTATAGCTACAACTCTACATAAAAATGTAAACAATTTGAGTAGTAAAGTAAAGAAAATTGTTTTTCGTAAATAGGAGATTTAAGATAAAATTCTGTAAAACAATTCAGATTGGCACAACAACGCAAAATGTGGGCCGTGGGCTGGATACAATTCAATACAACTTTCTAATTTTATTAATAATAATTTAAACAAATAGGTTTTCTTATAAACAAATAGATTTCTTTGTCTTCTCTTGAAAAAATCTTCATTTTGCACAATTTTCGACTTTTTCATTTTATTTAAAACTACAACACTCAGTACAGTTCAAAAATTGATGGAACACTGTTCGCTTCCGTATACAATTAAAACCATCACATAACTGTGTTTGGATGCCATTCAAGGTGACATTAAATCATCGAACAGGAACCAGTAATGTACATACTTCGACAGACTCATTTACACGTGCATATGTATAAAAAAAAAGGCTCTTGTCAGGGGAGAGGTGTACTAAAATAAAAAAAAAATTAAAATTGTTTTAAAATTGAGTTTTTCGTTCCTGAATCAAAGTTTTTTTTTGAAAATATGTATTTATCCTCCAAAAAGCATACAGAAAACAATTCAGTGTCCTGACAACTTGGAGATAGTAGGTCCTTGTTGAAGAATAATTTTGAAAAAAATTATAAAAAAAAACCCTGCAACGAAACCTTTTTATACTTTTTTGTGATTTGTAATACAATCGTGTATTTAAGGGTTTACAAGTACAAATTAGGAATTCTTCTGGTATGGTAGTCCTAACAAGTGATAGGGGAGGTTGAACATAGTAAATTGACATTACTAGGACCTATACAGAGCCCTTACTTGCAGATTGGATGTCAATTTGATCTCTTTGTTTGTAACCCACAAGAGTGCTATAGGAAGCTATGCTCAAAGACTGGACATCCCCTACAATGACTTTTGCAGAAGCCTTAGGGACGGGGAGGAAGTGGACATGCCCTGCACTTGCCAACATTAGAAAAGCTACACTAGATAAATACCTTTTCAAGGATCTTAATGATCTGAATACCGATTGCACGGCTTATATTAGGTCCTTCATAAAAAGGAGCGGATGGTTCCAAGAGTAAGAGGTTGACCCACCCACCTTACTTAACAGCAGCACAATGGACCTTTTCTGGTCTAAGTGTATCCTCATCAAGGGCCGGTCTAAACCAACCAACCAAGCCACAAGAATACTTGTATAACGTCGTGATTTTCTGTAAGTGTTTTAGCTCGTCGCGATTTCGTTTTGGAACCTTGGATGAGATCGCTCTTATAGTGGCTTGACGGTTGATGTACCATGTAGACATCGATCGTCTTCCTTGGGTGTACCTTTAGTTTCATAGACATATCTCATCAGTTTCTGCTACTGCTGATTCTCTCGCTTAATGAATATGAAACTTCGGATTCAGGCGAATAGATCCAGACCAGAACCCACTGGTACATCCGTGAATATAGTGATTCTATTCGGCCCAATTGCCTTGCCGTGTGGTCAATTCTTTGCTGAGGCGAAGATTTATTTCTACGTTAAGACTGAAGTCAAAAAATGGTGTGAAGGAGTCTATAGTGCGTTTAGGTGGAGTATTTCAATTGGGAAACTGCACGTCTAAAGTTTTAAAGACTGAAGTTCTAATTGGGCTGGTAGAGCAGTTCACCAAACTAAACATTAATAGTGAATAGAAGGTACAACCGGTTCCTTATTTCTATAGTTTTGTTTAGAGGATCACCTCTATTGAGGTGTTACCATTTTTGGGCAAGCTTGGTAGACCACCATGTAGTGTTGGAAGTAAGTGTTTTCACCTCTATTCAGTTACACGAAGATTAACTTGTAATCACTGCAGTTCAACTGTTCCAGGGTTCTTTAACTAAGGCTATCTATTCATTATGACTTGCGGAACTACATAAATATTGATAATTGTCCTTGAAATTGATAATTTAGTTACAATTTTTCTTTGTGAATGTCTTCATGTAATTGCATTTGTTACTAGCACCTACGAAGTACAAGTCGTTCCGCATACCACAGGTTGAGCACCACAGATCTTTGTATCTAGATCACAGGTGAACCTATTTAAGTTTCAAATGACAACGGTGGGGTTGCAGTAATTGCCCTCCTTGACAATTATTTGTCATTAGGAGTCATTATGGCACCTTGCCTCAGTTTTGTGACACTTTAAATAATTGAATCTCAACAATTAGGACTTATAAATATGATCGGTTTGGTAAATAAATAATGAAACAATCTACACCAAACAACAACCTAGAGCTCGTAGTATATCAACTCTACAAGATAGTTGCGGAAGTCTTGCTTTTCAAAGCGGAAGCAATGTCACCTCTAGACACTAACGAAGCCTTCGTCTATATATGGTATATCTGGAGATTTGTTGGCATACATCCATATGCGGAACTGAAATGGCTTTACCATATCTATGGAATCGTAGTCAACTTGATTGCCAGTGTAGTATCACCAATTTTTGTGTTTATGAACATTTTCTTTCTCGGAGATTTCGGTTTGATTATGCACAATTTGCAAGCCAGTATCACGCTCATCGTCTCGTCGCTAAAACAGTTCGTGATTTTTCTAAAAATACCCGATTTGCATAGAGTCAGGAGCCATCTGGACAGTCTGGATAAGCGAGCCAATCTAAACCAGGAAGAGGTCGAATATATGGAAAAGGTGGTCAAAGAATGCCGACTTATGACCCTGGGAATTCAGTTGGTTTTCGTGTTCTCCTTGTTGTCACACGCCATCTTGGGATGGTTCAAAAAGAGACTAGTCTTGGAAGGGTGGTTCCCCCTGGACTGGAACTCCTCGAGTGCATATTATTGGATTGCATTTGTATTTCAGTTTTTGTCAGTTGGTTTTCAGATTATACAGAACGCCGCTAGCGATGCCTATCCACCGGCATATATGAATGTCCTCAAGGGACACATTTATATTCTGTGCATGCGAGTAGCTAGAATTGGAAAAGATCCGAGTACCACGCTTGAAGACAACTACATGGAACTAAAGGCTTGCATAAATGACCATAAGAAACTCATAAGGTTTGTACACGAATGAATATTACTTAGGCGAGTGCTTTACATATGCATCCCTGTTCACAGTTTTTTTGAAACCATTAAGCCAGTGATTTCCCAAACAGTCCTGATACAGTTCGTCGTCACAGCTTTCATCCTGTGCATAACCGTTGTATATTTTCTTATTTTCAATCGCAATGTTGACCAACTGATTATTTCAATTATATACATGATGGCCATGCTGTTGCAAGTATTTCCCGTGTGCTACTTTGGAAACGCTCTAATGTGGGAGACGGACAAACTGACAAACGCTATCTACAACTGCAACTGGATAGATCAGTCAAAGAAATTCCGCAAATGTGTCATCATATTCATGCAGCGCTCGCAAAAGACCAACGTAATCCTGGCTGGAGGTCTGGCGACAATTTCGTTGCAAACATTCATTTCTGTAAGTAGTCTGCATTTAGTTGAACACTAGTATCTGTAACGCATTCCTTCTTTCAGATCATCCGGTTTTCGTTCTCAATGTTCACTGTACTCAGTCAAATGCAATAAAATCTTAGTGCCACGAGCCTCCTCGAGACACTCATGCGGGTTCAGATAAATACGCAAAGAAATGCTAAGCGCTATCTCGCACTAATTTAAGAATAAAGTACAGAGAGCACTTAATGGTTTGGTTTGGTTTGGTTTTATTAAGAGATCGCAGATCATCTATCTTCCTGATCTCCTTACTAGACAATGGCTGATAGACCAGCATGCTATAGGCTTAGACCTCTTTTCCAATGGATTCTAGAGGAGCCATCTTCTCGTATTTTCCTCGTATAGACGGAATGTCACCCTATGTCCTTTGTAGCACAATTTTTTAACTTCATTAACGAAAGTATTCTCCAAAAAAGAAAATGAATTTAGCATGTACAACATTACTGCGGAGTTCCACAGCGATCGGTCTTAAGACCCATACTCCTTCTACGACGCAAGTCCTGTGACAACTCCATGTGCCAGAGTGGTGATACTTGGATTTTCCTAGATTGAAAATGACATTGCCGTCGTGAAAAGATTCGTGCACGAATATAAGACTGGCTAATAACGTATTGATAATACAACTCTCATGGCGCATCTCCTTAGAAGGCAATGACCAGAGAGAATCTTTGTTCTTAACCACGGCCTGCTTAGTTTCTTAATTTCCCCAGATTTTCTCCGATTTAACACAGGGCATAAGACCTTAGACTCTCTATGCTCTCCTAAATTGTACTATTTTAAGTCAGCCTTGTCGATAAACCTCTCAAGAATAATCCACCCAGCCACGCACATCGTTGCTTTCTTGAAGCTCTGATCGTCTTTTGGCCAGTTTGTCGGCCCTTTCTTTTTCTCCAATATCCCACTGTTCAGGTACCCAGAGTAATCTGAGGAAATACCGAAGCATCACAAGAGCACCCGTGGGCGTAGTGGGCAATACAAACTATTCTTCGCAAGACCCAACCCAGTTTCGGTATTTGACTATCTGATTTCCAATTACTAAATCATCCGCATACCCACTGACGCTCCTGTTAGTTACTTCGTTTAGTATGCCATCAACGACTAGAAAACAGAGGAAGGAAAATTGAATACCTTCTTGAGAGCTACTTCTAGTGACGGATTTGCTAATGAAATCATAACCAAAACTGTTTCTTGATGAGCAATTCGCATATCCAAATGCTATGCTATGCCAAAGTAGGTGAACGAGAGACTAGATAAGTCGACAGCATTGAGACTGAAACCATAATTTTCTGTCGATCATAGTGGTCATAACTAACTCCACCCATCTTGACCCGAGTGTCCAGATGAAGATACGGAGCATGCAATACTTTATGCAGACACTTCACTGGAAAAGGATTACTCTGACAAATGTTACACTGGGAGGTGAATATGATGACAGTATGCAGTTGCATTACAACTCTTCTAAAACAGAAGCAGCATCAGAGAGTACTGGTAACAGACCATTAAAATAATTTGCTTACCAACCCCGCGACGTAATACATAACCTCAGTCTCGCTGATGTATGTCATGGTAAAGTTTAGTACGTTATATCTGTCAGATATCAGCTGTCAACTGTATGTCAGGAACAAGTAAGTATATGAATTGTACATGTCACCAGTACAAACTATTGTCATTTTGACGAAAATTCCCCATCTCCCTGATGGAATACTTAGAGTATTGACTTCTACTCTAAGTGTAGGAAGATCACATAAATGGGGCAGCTGCGTTTTCAACTTAACACATGTAATCCCACCGTAATATCCTTTCAAATACCAAATTCAATAGAAAAATAATTTTACTAAAATCACTCATTACTTGCGTAGATACATAGATACAACTGACCTTTTTTCCAGCCATCAGCCATACATATGGAAAAAAAAGGAAGAAGAAAACGTACTATTTAGGTACAATACTGTATTATAATGTCCATAATTCGAAAATCCATTCAAACATTGACCATTCGACAATAGTAAGAGCCGAAAGCCGAAAGAATGGTAACACAAAGAGGAGATTCATCCGTGGATGCTCGGCATTAATATAAGAATCATATTGTTGGAGCCTTAAATATACATAAGCATAAATTGGCTCGAAAATTGAACAGCCAAAGCGAAAGGAAAACTTCCAAATTATTCATAGCCAGAAATCCTTTCCAAATCTCCAACAAAATTATATTGAAAAATCATATTGCTTCCTTGCTGTCCGACAGGAGGAATAACTTGGATAGGGTCAAGCTACATTGAGTGTGTAGACGAATAATACAAAACTACATCGATATACAGGTATATACGAACGACTATATGACGGTATTATGGATTTTGGCTTTTCAAATACGTGGTCTTTTATGATTTCTCATCTTTTTGTGCCGAACACCGGCTGGTTATTGTGATTTGGTTTAACTGAAAACCACATCACAAAAGATAACGAAATCGGGGGAAAAACACCACCAAATTGGTTTTTCTGTCCTTCGATTGGACGGTACAATTTTTAAATTAGTTCGGAAATTATTTAGTGGCAATTCTTGAAAGTCAATAGAGAAGTTTTCATTCTGTTTCGGGATCAACAGCAGCATTGAGATTGGTTTTGGTGGATTCTTTTCGAATGCGTATTGTGTTAGCATCTGTCAGTGAAATTGTTGCTCGAATAAATGAAAACACTGAATCCTACGCGAGCCATGTGGTCATATGACAGAGAAAAGTAATCATACAGTGGCTCAAGCTCCAACAGAAAAAAGTGCAAAGGAAATAGGAGCAAACAATTGAACATCTAAATACCATGTCTCCCGCTAGACTATAGAACGTTTTCTCGACCTTACTTGAAGTTAGCTTCGGTTTTTTTGACGTTTCTCCACGATTACGTCAACTTTACTAGCGTTGGTGTCAGTTTCCAGTCGTTGTACTCGTCCACAATTACATTAAACTTATCAAATCGATTTCAGGAATCTAAAACAAGTTTGTGGTGCATTTTGGACAATCACTTGGGCTTGGATCCCCTTTAGATCGATTATCATTAGTGACCCGATTTTCATAGCGAAATCATTCTTAAAGATGAAGCTAACTTCTAGCTGAGCAAGTCATGAAACAGCAAATGCCTCAAACTGGAGAGATCCTTCTGTCATACTTCTCCTTCAGAAATCATGACCAAATCATGTCCATTTTTCGGATAATTTAAAAGAAAAGGACTTGGAGCATATGTACAATACAGATGTAGATATGTGGTTTCAACAGGACGTCACCATATAGGGAAAAACTGGTCTAACAATCGAGTTATTGAAGTCGATGTTCAGGAAACGTTTCATATTCAAAAGTGGATCCGTCAATTGGCCACCATTTCGTGTGAATTGAGGCCCCTGGATGTTTCTCTTTGGAAATGGGTTAATGTCTCGGACTATTGAACGAGTGCTTCTAGTATCGATTCCCAAGCTTCGCCAATATTCTTTCACGGTTGTAGCCCTTCGAAACTTTTGACAAACATCTGAGAGTATAACCGTCATCACAAACACAGTAGGTTCCTTCTATTTGCGAGTGTGTGAAGCAACGCTATTCCTGAACTTCAACATACAACGTCACATATGTTCGTATTCCCAATTGACAAAATTGACCAAAGGGCACTGTGTAGAGGTAGGAGCGGGACTGTTCTCAGTTTTTCTTGACATAAGCACGTCTAAGCGAACGTTATGGCTGTTTGTGAAGCTCCTACTGGTTCGTTTATGATATGTAATTTCACTCTGTGCTCGATTCCAGGCCACTCGGGAGTTCCAGGACATTGCTAAGCAGACGAACTAGCCAGAAGTGGCACTATGTAAAGAGGAATTCTTGTCTGTTAAAGGGAGGTTTCACTTACCCTTTGAAACAGTTCTACATAAGTTTAACTGAAGAAGATGTGGCCACAGTTAAACGACACAAGGATTTCATCAGTGATATGTGGATCCAACAAGATGATTCTACATGCCATCCTTTTTGGTCAAACGATTGAAGGCCGATAATCGTGAAATCTCAGGAAATGATCCGGTGCGATTTGACGCCATTTGAATACTTTCTCTGGGGATATGTAAAGTCGCATATCTACGCCGATAAAGCAGAAACAATTGAGCACTTGGAAGCCAACATTCGTTGATGGGAAGATTACGCCATGTACGCCAAGCCTTAGTGACGCTACAGTCCAAGGTGGACCTGGCCCTTAACCAACAAGCCTCTCCTATCCAGTTGGATATTCCAAGTTGTTTGAGGTCCTCTTCCACATATGTATGTGCGCCACCTAAGGCGGGGTCTTTCTCTACTGCGTTACCCTCAAACATTATTGCAATAAAATCATCTCTGCAATAAAGCCAACCTCATGGATTTTAAAAACATTTTTCTATGTTTTATTTCAATTTAAAGTTCTGCGCCTCTATAAAAACACCCTTTCTACCGCAGCTGTATGAACGAAGAAAAGGAAAAACTCAATATTACTTTCTGTGGAGCTGTCCTGTGTTATCCTCCTCAAAAAAACAGATTCTAGATGAACGCATGTATGTATGTTCAAAGTTCTTCGACAAACTTGAAGATATTGCAGACTACAAGAATAACAGAAGCGACCAGCTCGTGTGGCAACACAAGACGCGTCTATTTCCTGATCCAAGTGTATCCTGCCAGGAGCGGAGGATATCCACATGTCCACCAAACCTATATATGTTCATAGATATAGTAGAGTAGACACTATCACTCCGCGCCCATGTTTTGAACTGAATGCTGATCCCAAAAGTTCAAAAACCGTCATACAACCATAAAATTTACTCAAATTCACTGTTGTAGAACCCAAATTTAGTAAAAAATTTTTATAGGTTTATAGCTTTTTGCAGTTAATTGGCATTCAGTTCAGGCCTGATAGTGTGCACTCTCACAACTCTGCTACTGCAGCCATGAATCTCAACTACCCTTTTCATGGTTTTCATCGGAAAGACGTTAAAGTCTAAAACTCTGACCAAAAGACCAAATTTTTAGAAAGCACCTCTTAACTCTAAGAAAACTTCATCCCCACCGTACTGCCCCCACATCGACATGAAAGGGACTATTCCTCCATGTGAAGGGATATGCCAAATTATAAGTCCCCGCCTGATGTTCGAAGTTTAAAATGTTGATTACACAGCGGTAAGTGAAATTTTCCCTTGCAATAGCTAAGTACAGTCTTTGATTCCAAATTTCCTAACCACAAACGTCCGAAACATTCATCTGTTAAACGCCAAATAAACGAATAGTTGACGCCTTTTCCACAGATGCATGTACGCTGCTGGAAATTCCATAACTCCATCACGTTTCTGGGGTTTTCTCAAAAGTAACCACATTTGCAAGTAAGCAAATCGAGACATCCACTTGCCAGAGATTCGATGGGCCTGTACACCCAAAAATTCTCCTCTAACCAAGCAAATCCAGAAGGTGGGCCTGCTGCGGTTGCGGCAACATTTTCCGCCTGCCTCTGGTCAAATTTTCATATTTCGAATGAATTTCCGCTTCTGGAACATACATTTTTAGGACTCTCTGTCACTGGATTTTAATTTGAACTTTTCGAGCCCAGAACTATGGTTTCAATGGTGACACATCCGGTTGACACGAATCGTCTGACTCAAGGAAAACGAACATAAAACTACTTTTACTGAAGAAAGAAGCGGTTTATTTGTCTTTTTTTTATTTTGTTGTTGTTGTTGAATTATAGATAAAAAAAGAAACGAAAAAGAGAGGAAAATCTTAAATAAATATCACAATAAAAAAAATTATAAGGATTCGTACATCCCCGTTCAATGCATGCTTTAGTGTTTAGTATTGTATCTTTCTAAATAAAAAAAAAAAAAAATCTCACTTAAAGTAGTTACTTGTCACTTAAGTTAAATGAATAATTTTTGGTTTTCTTTATAAGCTCTAAGAACATTTAGTAAGTAGGAATGTTTTTTTTCAAAAGTTAGCTAACTAATCGTTCGTCGTCTGCAAATATCTGGTCGTAGTTTTCTATGAGCACTTTCGCCAGGGTATTCATCCGAGCAATGTCGTACTCTATCTGGTTGGCTGAGAGAATGCACGGACCCCAGACTATGGCCAGATTCGAGGCAGGCATACGGTTTTCATTACTATAGTGAGCCACCCTGTGTAGAACAAAAGATGGAATTAATATATTTTTTTTCAAAAAATAGTCAAAATGCCTTACGTCGTCAAATGCTTTATAAGAAACTTTAATGTAGCTCGATTGGGATTTTTCATTTGGTGAAATACCGTCTTCATATTTTCGACGGCAGATTTATCCATTAGGTTCCTAGTTGAGGCTAACCTCTCGTAAGTATCTTGTGGTATGAGCGGAGAGCCTAACTCTCGGAAGAATAACTTTAGTAGACTAGTTAGCGTGTGAATATCATCGGTAAGTAATAATAACTTAGAGTCGTAGATATAGCTATCGGTAAGTTTTTGCTTAAGTTCATCTATAGCCACCTTGTTGCCAGAGACTCGATATAAACCATCCATTTGGATGCAGTCTTTTTGTTCAATATATTCGATGCAATCGACAACAAAGCGCGGTACATCGGGATATGAAGTTTCGCTCATTTCTAAATGCTCTAGGGGTGCTTTGAAAATGGGATACTTGGGGATAATGGGATTCATGCCGTCTTCTAGGTATAGACTAGAACTAGTTGCTTCGTTACGTCTGAATATGTTTCGTCCTTTTTTATTCTCTTTAGGCGATCTTGTTTGTCTGCAAAAACAAAATAGAGTGAAGGTTAATAGGGAAACATAAAACGTGATTGTTGGTTTAACTTACAATTTGAAAACGCCGCGTTGTACTGAAAAGAGAAAGTAAGGAACATGTTAGTCAAATTGTTATCATACATTAACTACAAAATAAAGTCAGCTCCCGACGTGAGCCTCTCCATTGTTTGCTTAGGATCAAGGGATCCTCTGAACTGAGTCTTCTACAGTACATCACTCTCCATGCTATAATATGTGGCTGTTTAAAAACTTTTTTTAAAAATCCATCAGCCTTTTGACTCGGAAGTTCTAGGTGTGTGACTAAACCTCGTTATTCCAACCTAAAAGCCATTGTTATCTACTTGCAGATTCTTGTCAAGTCTTGACCTGCGAAAGACGTTCTATCAATTTAAACAGTGAGACTAGAGTTTTGTTAGGGCTTTTTTTGTGGTATGATTAAGATAAAGCGTCCCTTAGATCAAAAAAGGTATTTCGTTATACCAAGGATCAGTTTCCATTTGTGACTCCCCGGGGACTCCTCCTCATATGGTTGTCCAGGGAGGAAACCGATGCCATGATTGATCAGTGATCGCTTTAACATGACCAAATCAAAACTTAGCTTGATCCGGATCCGTTTTAAGATCTACCACGTTGTACCAACTACTTTCACATGCTAAGACTGAGTTTTCAGAAAAGACATCACAATCCACTCAATTAATAACTTTGAAGCCATTGGTATAAACCTGAACTAAACTACAGCCTTTTCAAAGCTCTGGTAGATTGACTTTCCATTTAGTCTCCTATCCAAAATAACAACAAATTTTTTTTTTTCATTTTCTTTAAAGGAGAGCGTCTGGCTATTAACAGCAGAAGGGTCCTTTGCAGGACTGACTACAGGCCGTACTTAGAGTCTATTCGATGATTTCCCTAAAGTGTCTGGATATTCACCCAACGCTGCAGAAGAATTGTCATTTGTACCGAAAGTCACTCCGCAGCCTGTACTCTCATCTGATGTTAACTACATGCATCTGCATTACCTACGTCAGATGGACGGAACAAGGACTCTTTCAACATGTCTCTTTGATAGGCACGTCCAACTACAGACACCTTTTCCAAATGATTTCTGTAGAAGTTGAGAGATCGAAGAGACTTTTTTCTCAAGAAATCAGGCTAACTTATTTGTTCCTAAAAAATGTGGCCATTAATTGTTTTCACTGTTCCATACAAAATTTTGCAAATAGTTTTAGGAAACTTGCTGATCCGTCATGTAAAACGACTGAAAGGACATTTCAAAATCCTTTCCTTTAAATTAGCAGTTAAAATTGTCAATCCTAACTTATCCAAGGTCTTAGCTCTACCTTTCTTAAATGAATACAAAGGATCTAAAACTTACATTTATTTCGCACTCTCTCCGTGATCGACTTCTTATCCTCCTCAGCAGGCACATCTAACAAATTCCCACTGGATACACTTTTAAATCTTTGAAGAATCCCAAAAGGTGGGGGCGAGCTATCCATCTCTTTAATGGCCTGAGCTTTTAAGATTTGGCTTTCTGAAACGATCTAAAATTAAAATAAAATTTTATTTTAGAAATCAAAGATTAAACAAAAAAAAACGATCAACATTTTATTTTTAAATAATTTTTACAATAGACTCCTTGGAGATTGAGCATCGATTAGAAGACTGAGTGGACATGCATTCATATCCAAACTTCAAATACAAGCTTTGTAAATGGTTTCAGGAACCTCATTCAAATGACGGGATATATTATGACTCTTTAAGCCCGACATGTTCTTATGCTAAATTCTATCCATTTTACTCAAGTCTGCAACTGTAAGCCTTTCGAAGGCTTCATTACCTTAAATATTTGTGATATCTCCATGACTTTAAGTCAATTACAGCAGCATACCTGAAGAACTATTTAAGACTTTATTTTGTTCCTTTATTCCAAGAAGGATGTGTACATGTACATACTCCAGAAATGTCCACAATAAGAGAAGGATTGTATGTAGAGCAAAACGAGCCTTAGAAAACCTGCTCTTCGACTTTTTGCTAAGCGGTTCTCTATGCTATGTTCCTTCTTCAGTTGTTCTCAAAATATCGGTTTATGTATTCCCCAAGTTCTAATGCCCAGTAGTTACCAATTGTTCGTCAAAAATGACGCCCCAGGGCTTAATGAATAGTTCAGAGATTCTTCCCCCAAGACGTACTAGACATGCAAGATTTGGCCTTCATTACTATAGCATTGTTTTTACTTATGAATTTATTCGTGCAATTAAGCTATACTGACGTATTTCTGGTTACCAATAAATGTTTCCATTATACGAGTGAAAACCAACCTTATCAGAACCAATCATGTTAACATAGGTACGTCGTTTAATCCACTTAAGCACCCAAGAATCACAGATTGTGTAATCACAGATAAAGTAGTAATCAATTTCACTATCAGTACTGAAATGCACTCCCTGAAATCGTAGGATTTGTTTACGTTTCTAAACGTCAGTGTGAAGCATTTAAGCCGCAAAAACATTCAGAAACATAGTGTACTGCATAGTATTACACTCTTACTGCTAAAAGATAAGTCAGTGCTGTTTGGCTTCGAGATTCAAAACTTTTACCAATTTTTTCAAATGTCACTATAAACTAACTGCAATGAGAACTATACCCTTGACAAGACTCTAGGCTTGATATTTGTTAAAAAGGAATCGAGGAATCAGGAATATCCTGAATAAACAAACAATTTCTAGACTTTGTAGGATCAGTCTAAAGAATCTATTCCCGAATAGGACAATGAACGCAGGAGACCCGTTTAAGACAAATTTTATGTTTGTAGATCCTGGCTGTATTGTAGCCGTCCGCCCGTTTACAATGAAAACAATAAGACGAGACGATATTAACATTTTCAGCAAAAGATTACCAGCGAAACAAGTGAAATGGATTTGAGAACAAACCACAAGTCGCTTAAACGTAAGGTGAGACTAGGAAATAAAGTAGGTGCTGAAATGCCAAGAAGATCGAATGTATCTTCGAAAGAGGGTCTGCAGTTTTGAAAAAGTAAACATTTCGTGAAATTTAAAAAGTAATTTTACTACTAGCCCGTGCTGACCAAAATCAGAATCAGACATGTAGCACTCTATTCAATCTTAAAAGCTTTACGACAGGATGTACGATTTCCGATGTCATCTGAAAGAAACAACGAACAACTCGAAGAGATGTCCATTTCAATGACCTTAGGGCCCGGTAAGGACTCAATACTGCATCGACTACTCAGTTTATGATCAAGGAAGACTTATTCTGGTTGAAATGTAATGAAATATTTCTCAGGGATGTTAGCAATATCACTAGCATTCAAGAGGCAATCAAGTACTCGAATCATGTGTATGGATGCCAAGCCATAGAGAGATTCCAGAAAACTGCAAGACTCTTTGATAGGTCAACATGCTAAAAGGTTGAGCCTCTTTTCAAATAAAATTTGTTATAGTTGTAGAAACCCAGAGCTGTAGGAAACCTTCAATCATCTCGTCTACAACAGTTCGACTTAGTCTGAAAGAAGACTGGTCCTTTTAAAGGCGGCTTTCGTCAATAATCTACACCGACCTTTCACTGATATTTTCCAAAATAGTACTCGAATGCGACTTCCGGCTTAGGTTAACAAAAAAACTAAGAACTTTTACTAGATCTTAAAGAATAGAGCGGACTCTGTTGTGGGTCTAATCTAGTTTAGGAAAACTTTGTCCCAGAACTGAAGTATAATCGGGCATGAGGAGAGGTGGAGATACTTGTAGAGAGGAGGTCTTTCTTTCGGGTCTTTATGTGTAAAGTTGCATTAATAAAGGAATAAATTGGATTGTGAGTAAGAGAAAGATGGTCGTTGGTAAGTATATTTTAAAAACAGACTCGGGGCGAAGATTGTCCCTTGAGGCACACCAGCGTTTTTTTGAAAATAAACTTTGAAATACAAAGCACGCACTCCAAGATGAGCTATCGACACTGTAAGCTTGGATAATGCTTAAGGCCCACCAAGTAAGGCTGTAGAGATAGCAACTGCCTCTGGAACTCTGGTTCCATTTTGTCCCTAAGAACCAAAACTACATTACTTTGGCAGTTTGACGTTGAGTCTTGCAGAATAAAAGTGACGATACAGTCACTTATGACGGAAATGAAAGTTTGAGAGCCCAGGGAGACTGCCACTCAAAAAATGTGATAACTGATCGTGAAAATAAGTTCTTCACTGATTCGAAACTGGTATCATGTCCTGTAGCAAGATTCTATACAGAACTCCAGACTATCTTACAAAAGTGAAAGCGGAAATGACTACACAAGAAACCAACCTCCCTCTATTGGAATTAGCGATCTTGATAGACAGCCAAACTGCTCTAAAATTCATTGAATTGACAGCTATTAAACTGTCATTAGACATGACAAGGTCAACCTGTAATGACTTCCCGAATATAGAATGGATACGAGAAAGCAGTTCAATTGGCAGATCGACTATGAACACCAATGCAGTTGACACTAATAATGAGCTCGTGCAACACGATTGGCAACATAATTAAACATCTGACTACCTCGGTATAGCCCTCAAATCTTGAGTATATACTAGAAAGTCAAAGTATCTTCTACATTTAGACTACGACACTGTTTAAGTGGAACTTTCTAGGTAAGACTTCTCTGAGGAACTGTGTCCAACGGTGTCTACAGCAGCTGCGAAGAGGGATAAGATACTGAATCAATTGATGAATTCATAGGAAAATGTCGCCTTAACGCATTACACTCCTGTTTCGTCATAAGCTAGAAACTCAAAGGTGTTTGATGGAAGTTTACAACGAGATGATGAGATTCAGTGACGAGAAACCCAACTCTGCTTATGCGACTCGGAATATATAGTCCATATGTAGTAGATACAGATAGATACTATGTATAGATACACACGAGTTTTGACCGCTAAACCAACTATAATCTGGGCGGCATGTGTTGAAAACGGACTACAGAGTGAGAACCATATAAACAAAACAAAAATCTTTGTTTATCTTAGAAGCAAAGCAAAGCAAACCGATTTGCATGGCTATACGCAATAATTTAGCAGGTACGTACCTACAGATTTACGACCCTATATACCAGTAAATAGCCTTCAAAGAGAGAGAGAGAGATAGAGAAAACATCACATACATACATATGTATCTATTAGAAGAACGCACACTGTCATGTACTCGTAATGACCTTCGTTGGGTATACACACGAAAGGTTATCAACCGAACGGCAGCAACGGCGGAAATATTGTTAAGGAGATATGTATGTGAAGTGAAACTACATTTCCCAAAGACTCATCAGATGAAAGAATCCAAGATGAATCACACTATCTCTGGAATGGAAGTGAATATACTTTTTCCATTCCATTGTTTCTATTGTTTTAAAACTCTCCATCACTCCATTACTGTGAGAACGCGAAAGAGAAAAGAGTTTTTCAAGCAAAAAAAAAAACAACAAAAGACTACATTCGTACGTCGGTAGATACATAGATGTAGATACAAGTACACTCACCATATCTTCTTCATCCTCTAGATAATTAACATCCAACAGCAGATATTTCCACGCTTGAACTGAATCCGCGAGCATTCCGCCCCCACTTTCACTACTTGACTTTTTCAATTGACTACCATCGGTATGATTCGAATCGTTCGGCCTGCCCAAACAATCGGTACTTGTCGTCGACGGTGGACTACCATTCGCGCCCCGCCCTGTCTGTTTAATAGGCGGCTGCTGCGCAAAATAACTCGAACACCGATTCCGGTCGTACTCATACAACACAGCACGTATCTTTGGCTCTTTGGGGCTATAGAATATGCATATGTTTCTAAAAATGTGATGTGTGACGCTAGATGTAGACGCGATAGTCATCGTACTAATACTGCTAGCGTATCCAGTTATGGTACTTCCACTTGACGATTGTATTGTATTCGTACTGAGAGTATCTGTCTCTTTGCTATTGGCATCCAGTTTGGTGGTGAATGTGAATTCGTCATCGGGCTCCCATTCGTCGTGATCTTCAATATCCACTCCGGCTATGGATGCCGATGAGTCACATGTTCTTGGCAAATGATCATAGTATTCATCGGTGATGTAGTTCTCTTGGACTTCCCCAACCGTTTTAAACTTCCAGATTGGTTGGTAAATGGGCTCCTCTTCTTCGTCCTCTTCGTGTTCCTTTGTGTCGGAGATTGAGGTTCCACTTGGCACTGTCATTTCGAAATTTTTATTTGAATGTATCTCCTTGTCAGGAATGTAGTCTATGGCTGGAATGTTTTCACTGGCTAATGCTTCACTTGACACTGCACTTTGAACATCACGCCTGCGGGTAATGAAATACACTTCAAACCGACGGAATAGCTTTGATAATTTGGTAAAATTCAAACGCGATAGACGTGGCGATTGATCGATGCCACTTAAGAACACTTTTAGGGGAATGTCGTGGCTTATAACGATCTTGTTCAGACTTTTCGAGAGGATCAACTGGTGGATGATTTGTTCAATATCGATTTGTTGTGACAACAAGAGAGCACTTGGTTCTGGATGCGGCACTATCGCGAGACAATTTTCTACCTCACTAGTTTCACTTTTACTATTCACTTCGTCCTCTTCGGCTACCGTGGCCGATTCCCTAAGCAAAAACGAATCGAACGCCTGGAGAATATCACTAACAAACTCAGAATCTTTCTCGTAGATACAGCAACGTTTGCTCAACTGATGCGCTACACCGCGTCGACTGTTCTCCAGACCCACTGTCAGTTCTGTGGGTATGGCTTGCGGCTGCGCCGACAAACAATTGTTGCGATCGTTACGATGATCTCCCACCACCAAGTCCACTTGATAATTACTTGCTGCCTGTTTGCTTTCGATTCCATCCAGTTTCAGGTAGATTCCCTGGCGTTTCGCTCTAAGGTGTCGCGAAGTACTGTGTGCCTCTTGCTTCTCCATGAGACTTCGCTTGAATTCATTAACCATCTGATATGCAAAATCAAATTGTCCACTCTCTTCCGAAAATGATCTCAATCTAACTGCGGGATCGTCCGCGGGTTCCTTTGGAGAAATTCGAAATGATGATGCACCGTAGTAGCCGACTCTGTATGGTAATTCCAAGTTTGCCGGAATACTTTTCGGATTACAAATCACTGTATCTGGCGCCCCAAAACTGTAATAGTCGTGGGTTTCACACCGCAATGACGTCATCCATTCACCAACACTATTCTGTATCTGACGCAGGTAAGACGACGACGAATCGTTATCAACCGAATCGTGACTATTATTGGTGGAGGTACTCCGAAAAAGTGTCTCACAGCCGGTTCCGGCGATTAGGTAATCTTCAGATTGTGATTTTTGTTTTACGCATTCATACGGTGTTTGCAGGTGATCGTAGCTTTTCCGCAGTTTTCCGTAAATATGGTGATCGCTGGTGCTCGACTTGAGTCGTTTCAATTCACAAATGCGGCCTAGATCGAAGGTCTCATTCGTCCGGAATACGTTGTCATAGCCGTCGACATTATGTACAATTTGCAATTTCCGAGTATTAGATACTTTCACACTGTCATTAGTCACAGGCGCGGCGGCGGCGGGCACGTTAAACGACTTGACTCTCTTTAGCGAACCGAGGAGACTGTGAAACAAACGCTTTTTCAACTTCTTCGAAGTCTTCGTTGTCGCTTTGTTATCTGCTTTGTTGACTTTGTTATTTTTGGAACAAACCGAACACTCGCCTCCGCTGTACAGGCCGGAGCACTTATCACAAATATTCTCGTAAATATTCGAGCTATCTTCCAGATATCCATTTATAACGTATTGACAAAAGTTGCACAGTTTGCCGCGCGCCTCGAACACGCCATAGCCACAGCCGGAGCAGAGATTCTCGTAGGTCGAATTATTCGCCCTGGTGCTGTTGAAATATTTCGATAAAATCAAATTCTTACTCGGATCGAGTGAAATATTCGAATATTCACTTCCGATATGATCGGCGATCGTCGTCTGGTTTGAACGAATACTACCAACGCTGTTAATAGTCGACGTCTCGTGCGTTTCTCTGCAATCGGAATGAATATTATTTTCTGAGCTACTACTTCCCCTTGGCATGATCACTGGTATTACATGTAGGATAGTATATTTTTATTTGGTTTTAATTGTATGAGTGTATCTGTATCTTTTAGTGTTGTGCGGCGCGGCGGCGGCGGCGGCTTTCGTTTATCGTAGAATGTTGTTTATATAAATCGAGAACAACAACTTGAGTTTCAGAATGAGTCATGTTTTTTTTTTTGTTGAATCGTGTGCGCGATATTATCGGGTTATGTTGAGAATTTTAATTCGTTAAGAGATACTCGTATTCCCGAAACTGCAATATTGTCGCAAGTCACACAACAAAGGTGTGTTTTTTTTTCGAAAAGTCAAACAAGATCGACGATCTGCGCGACTGTACGTTTTTATTTATTTATTTACTGTCGTCTGACCGATAGTAGCGCGTTTGAGATATTTTTTATTTTCAAAATTTTGTGAACTACACTGGAACGGACGCTTAATCTGACTAATTTTTTGTGTCTTGGAGCTCCGGGCTCCGGTTGGGAAATGCTCGGAATGAAGATTCCATTTCAGAAAATTATACACATTGAATGAGTTTATGCCGGGGTGAAGCCAAGTACTACTGCATGCATGTGTCGTCGTCGCTGTCGTCGTCGAAGACATGTGTAGTTTAATCAAAATCAATTCAGAAAAAAAAGAAACAGAACACAACCAACAATTGAGATCATTGTGCTTAATTAATTAAGTTCAAAGATCATCTAGACGAGTGCTGGCTGCACAGTATGATACATGTGGAAGTACAGTAGGGGATGAAATATGTCCACAGACTCGTTTACTCTCAGTTATCTACAGGAATCCTTCGGTCTTTCTCTTTCAAATTATAGAATGTTATACATATATTTGGGCCCGATCTCACATCCCTGCGGTTGTCGATCGACAACTTTATTTTGTGCAATCACTGTACCTTCGTCTGCTTATCACAAGTTTTTTGTAATTTATCGGAAGGACATGTTTTGCACCATGCAGAAGGCATAAGTATACAAAACCCATTTTCGTTTCTTGACATTTTTCTACAAATCTAGTTAACCGATCTCACAGTAACCTGCAATGGCACCATAAGATTACCAATTGTTTCGCTTGTTTTCTAAGAAATTTTTCACCAAAGTACTTCAGCTTTTGAAACGTTTCTCTTAGCGAAATATTAGGGTTTTAGACAAATAGTCAACCCTGCAAATGGCTAGTGTAATTAAACCCTAGAATCAGCCGGAGTCTGCGTATAAAATTGGTCAAATTTTAGTCTACGAAAGCCACAGGATAGTTACTATTGTGTTTGTACCCGGGTTAACTTCAGCACGAATTTGACAGGCAAAGCATCCCTTGTTGACCTGATTGACAGTAATATACATATATCTGTACCAGATGTCTAGCATGTACCTCTTCGTCAGGAGGATATGCAGTGGAGGAATTCTTTCGATGAAATCAACTGAGATTTCAACAATCAGACTAGGGTACTCTGACAGTAGTCAGACTCAAGTCCGTAAATATCTTTCAAGGCTAAAGCTGGATCTTGAAAGAGATAAATAGTGGTGCCCTTAATAATCCAACGGTTGCTGGCATCGATATGTCCGCCCCCTGGCTTAGAAGAAACCCATTAAGGACCTTGCCATCCAGATTACGCATTGTATGGACAACGGAAGCAGCGTTAAGTTTGAAGGGGTTTGATTATTGAAGAGAAACTACAGTGTCTACATTAGTCTCCTATACCCTCTCGGACAAATATTCTACGGACTCTGAGTATGATCAGAGAGGGCATGTTTTGTAGAACCTTCCAATGGTACAAAATTTATCGTAGCTAGAGGCTGTCCCATCTTAGTATTCAAAACGCCTCCTGATTCAGTTCGATGAATGTTCGAGCTTTTCGAAGAATATATCTACATCAACTCGGACCGTAACCATTTCGTTCCCAAAGCACAGATGAGGTTATCCAAAACAAAGCAAAGACTGCGAAAAATTTAACGTCGCACGATTATAAACTTAGGGGATCCGCAGAGAGATTCCTAACCGAGTGCCGACATCAAGTACTAAAGACCAGTCACCTCTGATGTGGTGAGTAACTCTAGAACACCTCTACTAGTAGAAGAAAACAGGTGGACCCCGGCTCCTTAGGAGGAACAAAAGGAGCTTGAAAAACGTGCTATGGAGAAAAGTGATGGTGATGTTGTTGCTGAAATGTGGTTCCCAAGATCCATCAGAGGATGACTACCAAACCAAAACTGGAGACAGCAGGATCAAATAATAGAATCTAGTAATAACATCGAACTTAGGCCAGAGCACTAAAATTCCGATGATATTCGATATTTCCGTCCACTCGAACTGGATATGAGAGCGATAATCACAAAACAAATAAAACTACTTTAGCTAATGGCCAAACTATCAAGCTATTCAAAGCTATTGGATGGATGACATGGTACCGTCCATGCATGTTTGCCAAATTTTCAAAATAAGAGCCTCTATGTACATATGTTCCTCATCTTAACTTGAATCAAGTTAGATTCCTTCTCCCAAATGGATGGCAACTTTCAATTCGTTGGACAAATAGTGGAGAGGTCTGAAATTTACTGAAACTAGTTAGTAATGAAAGCCATTTTGGGACGCCTTAACGTTCCTTTATAGAATCTTTAGACTCGTTGAGGAGAAAGTGGGCACATACTCATGTATTCATTTGGAAACATAAATGGTCAGAGCTCTTACGATCACTTTCTGTTGATAAGTATGAACGAATTTTCTTTCCTAAACTCGAGTTAGTTGACATAATGTACTTACTAACTTTGTTTTGATACAATTTATTGTAAAAACTACACTCACTCTGCTCCGCTCAATACTTGATTTTGTTTAATTCTGTCTTTATGGTAATAACCACCACGCAAAGTCTAGTCCAAAGAAAAATGTGTAAACAATTCAAAACTTAGCAAAACAGCACGTAGAGCCTTATAATTTATAAATGCACACCTAACCTATTTGTCAGTGTGACGTTCCTACATAAAATATTGATATTGCATAATTAGTTGTAAGCACAACAACACGCAAGAGGTCTAAACTGCATTCAAATGAGTTTTCAATGTCCGATCGGTATGTCGAGGCAAGATCCAATGCCTAGAAATGACTTGATTTACAAATCCAGCAATTCAGCGAAATCAATCGTCAATTATGGGCATGAAATATTTGCTACTAGTTCTAAGTAATTATTGACGGTTTTGGTAGTCAAATACTCGCGGAGGTTTACAATCCAAGAAAAATATTTGTCACTCTTATTCGTCCGAAATTTTGAACTCATAAAACTGAAGCGTGTGTGGTATAAATCCTTCTATAGTCAGAACGGCCCATAAAGCAGTTCCAAATATGATTTGGATACTGATGGAGCTGTCTTTTAACACTAAGCTTCGATCACATTTTCGTTTTGGGTGCTAAATCATATTAAAAATTTTCGGGAACACATCGTGGACATTCGGAAGAATTTCGGTTATTTTTTAGAGAGAAATAAAAATTTGGCACGTCAGGCCCTTATTCGTCTTAAGTTTCAAATAGATTTTCGTCACGAATGAAAGGACATGAGACGGATGTACTTAGTAAGCCATAACGAAGTGTGTTTTCTTGCCACCACTGTTCATACATACTTGGGTGTATAAAATATAAATGCATTCATTTATCGAAATAATTGCCTTCAGGAAAGGGTGGATTTACTTTTCGAAATTCATGTAGAAAACAAAAAGTAGCTCTTCAGCAACTTGCATGCACATGCATGTAGCTTAAGCGATGACTTTATGACTTCAGATTCAACGATCATCTTATGATATAAGGGTTCCGTTTCATTAGCTGACAATTTTAAAAGTTTGTTTTTGATTGCAAAGTCTGCTTCTCTTTATGTAATTACAAATTGGAATATTATACAAATTGCTGTTATGTAGTTAATTTAGACCGAAATGGATTAGAGGCAGTGTATAAGAGTGCTATAAGCAGTTTATCTGTGCAAGCTTCAAATGACCTGTTCTTTCAATAGCGCTATAATTTAAGACTCAAAAGGCTTGTGATTTTTTTAAAAGTACATTAAGTTTGATACCCTTTACCCAAATAAACAAATTCTTGGCCCAACAAGCATGTCATATTCTTTATACGAACGGAAGAGGGCTTACTACTTAATGCCGTGTCCGAAGGGCAATTTGTTATTTGAAAAACTTTTTCATCACAATTATGCTCTTGGGTGTTTGTCAGACACTTACAAGAAGTGAAAACACTTTTAGGTGTTGCCTATGGATCAATCTACGAACCACTCGTGCCGTAGTCTAACGCACTAATCACTTGTGTATTTACTTACATATTTACGATCAGTGTTAATAGAGAGAACAATTTATCTAAATATGTTCTTTCATCCATCTGTCATCACATTTCGGGACTAGGAGGATGAAATTTCATATCTTGCCTTTGTGGCTCTTGTTTTCTTAATTTCACTTTTTTATTTAAAAACGAGAAACATGTTAAGACCAAGTATCTACTGAGACATACAAATTGTCTACAATACAGCTGTACATACCTAACCACACCCACTTTTCGGGGCGTTTTCATTTAAAATCCTATTTTCATGATATTTTACGACTAAGCATCATCTTCATTTGTACATCAAAGGTTAGCGTGATATCTTAATCCAAAATCAGAGAACCTCACTCCCATTTTATTGGGACTGAGACGTAGGAATAAGGATTGAGTCTTATACCATTCATTTGCATTGGTATTTTATAATTCGGCCATTGTGAAATTATTGGCTAAATAAGATGATGGACGTGTTGATCATGTACTGTAGCCTAAATTGTTGGATTTATTTTTTTAAGCTTCATGCCTGCGGACTGTGATGAAATATGAGTTCAAAAGAATTTTGCGTACCATGGCAATTCATGAAGAAATATCGCTTTTTCGATATTTTTTACTAGAAATCGAAAGTAACCCAAAGTACATATACCTATGACCACCTTTTCAGGATGTTTTCCTAGAAAAAAAAAGTACTGATTTTGGTGAAATAACATTTATGCAATGCCATGAAAAATACTGAATGCCACGCCCATTTTAGTTTTGACCAATTTGTAAAGATATACCATACTCCCACGATCCAGGTTTGCAGCTTATTTTTTATTCTAGGATGTGAGAATGCAAAAAACGTGAAGATCATGTCTGGGTCGTATGTACTTGCACCTTTATGTTACATAAGTATAAGTAGTTTCAAATAATGTTCAAGACACAAATTCCAGTCTTGCTCTCCTTATAAAATATGAGCTCTAATAAAGTTGGTGTGGCAAGCTGCAGTTTTGATGGAATTAAAGCGTTAAGCTGTGTTGAGACGATTGTCAGATCTGCAAACATTGCCTGGTCTGCAAAAGAAAAATTTCTCCCAAGTACCTGACAATCGTGTGAACTACCAATCTTTGCCTGACAACTTCGTATCAATTGCCATAATTGTCAGATTATCTGTCAGATCCGACGTCTAACAATAAATAGTCAGGAAGTGGAACAAAATTTGACAACCATGTGAACTTTCATTTGAACTGTCAATTAAATTTACATTGTCAGTTTATTTGCAGCAATAGCCAGCACATTTACTATAAGATAAACATTTTGAGATGGGGATCGTAAAAAGAACAACTTTGGATATATCTGAAACCCTGAAGCACAGTGGCCTCTGGGAAGAGGAGATGGGCGTGTAGCCTAGTTGTAAGCAAGTCCTATGAACGAGGAGGATTTTATATCATTTCGCATCATTGTGAAGGATTAACACTTGCACCAAAAAGTATTTCCAGGTATCGGATTGACTTCTGCACATAAACGAGTATGTACCAATTTTTCGAGATGACATCTAAGAAAGCAATGAAACACGGATGCCAGACAGTTCATTAATTTTGTCTTTTATATCTTTTTAAACGCTGTTGATGTTTTCGATTGTGCTTACCTCATCAGTGTACTCTAATCTTTTAATTGTAAGACAAACATTTAAAAAAAATCCCCTGAGATTTAATAAACAATGTTTTGCGTTTATTTAAGGAACGTAAAGAACGTAAGATAAGGGAAGTGTAATGAATATATGGTAGGATCACACGATCATTGGAAAAGTTGGGAGGATCTAACATTTGCCTTTACAAGAACCACTCCTGCTACATGCAAACTTAAACTAAAATCTAATGCTGTCGTGAGATCAAATCGTGAGTGGAGAAAGTGGTAAAATAAAACAGATTTAGCCTTTGCTGGACCTGAATCGCTTTAAGACTTTGATCTCTCTTAGCAGACTCCATATTACTAGCATATTTGGCTTGATCACTGGGCATTGTCTAATAGGAGAGAACGCAACTAGACTTGGTGTACATTCTAACGATGTTTGCAGAAGTTGCAGAGAGGAAAAAAGAAGAGGAATCTATTTCTGACCTCCTCGGGACCTGGCCTGCTCCATCTCACAAAAGAAAACTTCACTTAGGAGCATTTTTCTTCAATGATCTTGGCGATCTTACTAACATCGACATTACGAGTCTATGGGAAGTTCTAATTGGTTTCACCAGTAGGTTCGGAGGATCATATGATCCATGTGGTATCACAATTACACCGATTGAACCAACTGGATTTGTAGTCTTTCCCTCTAAAAATGAGATTCACATTGAACCTTTAGGTCTCCGATTGAACGCGATGGCTCTTCATCCATCACACACCCTTCATAACCTAGTTTCGTAACCTTATTACAAACCATTTGAAATATCTGCTAGTTTCATTAAAAATAACGCAATTCTCCCCCACCCCAGACATTAAGATATCAGAACACGTATTCGAAAAGTTATGATATGTAATTCCCGTCTTACTTCATTCGACCATATGTGCTAGAACTCCTAAGTGAGTTCCATTGAATTCGATAAGAATGTTTGACAATAAAATACTAAATTATAATAGTACTACTGGGAAACTACAGATTCCCAAAACACATGATTGCATTTCCTGTTTGTATTTTGCAAAACTGGAATAAAATCCACACAAAGACTTTCTTTTAATATACTCGTCGGGGACAACCAAGCCCCAAGCAACCGCACCACTCATCGTAAATAAAAATTTCGATAAGAACGCATGAGACTTTAATTACTACCTCATACACTCGTACATGCATACTCATACATACAAAAAAGCGAGGGGAAATATGTAAGAAAAACAGCAAAAAAAAAAAAGTATTAACACAAATTTTAAACATATTGCCCAGCTTACGTCAGAAGAGGGAGTAGCACGCTAAATTGAAGAGGTCACACAGGCCACAGAGCACAAACGAAAAATGGGGCCAAGCCAGCCATCAATGGAAGCCCCTGTGCATGTAGTATAATCCAATGCCAAGCTAATGCAATTTAAAAAACCATTTCAGTGTGTTGAACACTCGCCACCACACACAGTGTTCGGAACGGGGGGTCGATCAAATGGACAATGTATGAAGCAAAAACAAAAAAAACTCAGCAATACAGGGTCATTTCCTGGTGAGAATTCAATGACACATCGCAAATTAATTTACTTGTAACTGTGTGGTATTTTTCATTCGTGTAAGTAAGGTACGATCGCGAATTTGGACTGAAAATACTCGTAAGCCCCAACGATCGTCGCGCCCGAAGCTTGGGCCACACTACACTAAAACAACAGCCAGCGGCGTATTGTAACTCGTTAGTCTTTGCTGTGACATTGCCTGCCTTTCAATAGTATACGTAGATTAATTTAGTATTGTTTACGGGGAGGTTTTCAATAATTTATGATAAGGCCAGTCCATACATCCAGCCGTGGACGTGTATGTGTGGACAGAAATAAGGTGATCGTGCCTGGAACATATCTTCTTCGAATATTTATCAATTCGAAAACAGAACGTTCGAAACGTCACTGGTCACTATTGGTTTATTCGAAGAAGCTAATGATAGTGGTTACCATGCGTACTACTGTAGTAGTTTTCTACTACTATCTACTCCCTTGCTACGTACACCAGAAAGAATCGATATCATCTCATCGACACCTCTCCAAGAACTGACGATGTCTCCATCGCGTTTGTTGAAAAGAAGACCAAATTTTGAGCATCGTTGCACATCACTCAGTTGGTAGACCAGACATCACTACACCTGCATCGAACGCCATTTAGGCTAACAGCATCAATGGGTCATATTTCTCTGAGGATAATAGAGCCAATACTGGTGACATCTACAGGGATATGTTGGAAAACTTTCTTATCGTCAAATTGGATCTATAAGGCGTATGTGGTTCCACATGTGGTTCCAACAAGTCAGTACTACATACATCACATACAGATCGTGGTACAATGCAAAAGCTAACACGAGATCACCGAAAAAAGTAATCTTCTAGTCGTGATCGAGATCAGTACCTACCTCTACTGACAATTCAAACGAGTCCACCAAAGGAAAATACAATCACATTCTAGACAAAAGCTTATGGAGTCCATTTTGGGTTCTGCGCGTCGTCAAAATTGTACTCCACGACTTGCGTTCGTACTTAGATTTCAGTATATATATATATAGCATATCTCAAAACCGCAGAGTAAACCGAGAGTCCAAAGACAGAATGACTTAAGCTTACAGCGTAAACCTCGAAGATTCATGTAAATACAATACAAAACTAGAACCACAACAAAGTCTACATCTCTAAGATAAAATAGGGTTCCTAAGGGTCGTGTGATAAAAGATTTGCAAAACAACCAAGGGGGGATCAAACACGAGATAGTACGGCCCCAATAGTCATCTCTAGTAGGCGAATCTTAAAAGGATACGACTAACTTGGCCTATTGGTTTAATATCAAAACTCTTATAGATGATTTAGTAAAGGATATACACCAAATTATGGGCCAAGTACTTTTAGAATGAAACCCTGTCTGATGTCTCAAATATCAAATCTGTGATAAAGGTCTATGTCTTGCACCAACTATCCTCTCGTATCCATTCTAAAGGGCTTCGTAATACCCGACAGATCGACAAAGGATCAACACTCTGAGAAGACCAAAGAGTCCTTACCCAAACCATTCAGTATTCATCTATGGCACGATGTCCGACTTATTATAAGAAAACTGCTCCAGTAGTGCTGCCGAAATCTTGCGTTACACTCCATAGCTTTGAATCTATTTTTCGAAATCCACCACAAAACTGGCCAAATATTTAGCAAAGATATAGCACAAGTTAGTCCAGAAACGAGGAGAAATCAATACTTTCAACAAAAAAAGTGCTGCATACTGTGTGCCTTCACAAGAAAAATACTTCTCCAAACATTCATCTCCTGGTATGTGAGGCAAAATAGGATTCAAAGGCAAACTCGATGTGATGTACGAAAATTTAAATGCAGTCAAGCAAAAACAAAGAAAATTCGACTGGAAGGCTTTAGTACATCGATCAAATCCAAAACAAGGATCTAGTAAAAATAGATCTTTGAAATTCAGCTTTCGTCGGGGAAAACTGAGTTTTGGTTTACAGGAAGGACCTGTTAATAGATAAAGACTAGGATGACTTAGTCAAGAAGATTATAAACAACATCAAGGGTCGCGAGAGATTGAAGGTTATTGTAAATCAAACACTGATTCTGAGACTCTACTATGTAGGTACAACAACGAGGTCACGATCAACATACTTTTGCGAGTTGCAAACGTTCTATTTCAATGCGCTAAGTAGAGGTCTTTAACGATCACCAAAGCGAGATATATTTCAGAGTATCTCCAGTATTCACTGAAAACTATCGATACGATCGGAACACAGCTCCATATTATGGACAACTCAGTACACCTTTCTAAACTAGAGAACCTTTTGAAAAAATCTAAAAGTTCTGCTGGAATCTCTCTCAATGGGGCATCTCACGAAAGAAAAAGTCATCAAATGGACATCTTACAACAGCATCCAACAAAAGGGGACAAGGCTTTCTAAAAGAACTCTAAAATTAATTTTGCATTTCAATCGATTCATCCAATGAAACTTATTGAATGAAGCCCATTCCTGTGACTTAAGTTATTAGGCTTAAGGTAACAAAGTCCCTATAGCCCCTCGTTTCTTTCTGTAGAATTGAAACTTAAGTTTAAGTTAAAGCATATTAAAGGAGTTGACTACTTAAATGAAGAGATATTGGACCTGGAATTGTCTTTTTATCTTCACTAAGTCTCAACTGCTCAAAAGAATAAAATGATTTAAAACTAATAATCTAATCAGCACCCTGTGTGTTGACAGTCAGGCGGATATTAAGACTCTGTAACTGAGTCAAAGGTAGGTAGACAATCTGCTTGTGATTCTTGAACATACTTCCTTAAACCAGTATGAGGACTTTATCTGTCCTGGTAGGACAAGCGGAAATCATAGGCACTGGATTCATTTCTCCGCAAACGATCCTTTCAGCAGCAATGTCTTCAAAATTAAGATGAAAATTTAAAAACTCTAACAAGGGCAATTAAAAACTTTTGGCAAGATAAGGACTCTGATTAAACTCAGATGTACCAGACGTTTCCAACGTCCTTTGTGATCATTGTGCCCACGGAGTTCTCCTTTGGTTCCTAGTGTTTTCTTAGGTGAGATAGAAAACTTATTTAGCTTTGACTTTCTATCCACCTTTTAGATTTTCATCCATTCGAGTGATATTATGTTTGAGCTCCTAGCCTCCTTTTTGATTCTCATCCATTCGAGTGACTTTACTTTGACGCTTAGGGTCAAACGAAGCTTTATTTTTACGGAACACTTGAAAGCAATATAGGCCTCTTGTACACACGAGACCAATCGGGGAGTCATACTTTACTTGTCTTGTGGAATCAGTCAATATATAAAAAAGATCATCTTATCCGATAACAAACTGCGATTGGCATAGAACATAGCACAAAGCTTTACGATTACAGTCTTATCAATACCTAGGATTCGCAAATGTAGTTTCATTAAAATATTTTCTTAGGGTCAAGCGCATACAAATAAATAAATTCCCCAACAACTGGTGTTTATGAATGTTAACCTATTGGACGGAAAACTACTTATTTCCATATCAACAATTGAGTTGCTGGGTTTTTTCATACAATTAATTCAAATGGGGTGTGCACTGTGGAGTGTGCACGTTATGCTATTTTAAATTGCTAAACCGTATTTTTTTTTTTTTTTAATCTATTGCGGTCACATGTGGGGGACTTGTACATACATTTGTACGTACATGGCATGTAAATAAATAGTACAGAACGCATGTAAGTAAGTGCTTGCTTCTCGTGGTGACTACTTGAAAAGAATAATTATGTAAAATGCGTAGGAAACGAGAAGATATATCCCAGCTAGAACTACTCGTAATGGCATACTGTATACAAATTTAATTAAAAATAAAAACAAACATTTTTTTTTTGAATAATAATTTAAAAAATATATAAGTAAGCGGTTTTACCATGCACTGGATTGAAAATAAAATCGCTGAGTGGCAAAAAAAAACAGTATTTTTTTGCAATTCTCAGTACAATTGGAGGATAGTCCTCGAGGCATTCATCTTCCTGTTCCAAACATTATAATTGTCCTTACACTGGTCCTGATAGATAGTATGTGGTCCTCCACTCACCACAGCTATAGGGTGACCAGATAGCAATGATACTTTTTTCCAATTGTTATGCTTCAGCAGCTGTCAAAATTTACAATGACATCCAGCTGGCAAAATATTCAGTAGGGTTTGCCACTCCATCATGCATCGGAATATTATCGAAATTCCCGCTCAGTTGTAAATACGCAACCAGAATTTCGTCGTTAGGTCGGTCGTCATCATGGCTTCAATGTAGAGGCAATTGTTCGCATAGTGGAAGAGTTTGAGCGTGAGTATGTTCACTTTTTTGGGGTTCAAGCCACCAATTAGGTAGAAATTGGTACGAAATAAAGGAAACAAACCCGTCGTAGCGGCCAGTATAGAAGAAGATCCAGAAATGTCGATTCGGCGCCGATCAACTGAATCAGACATTGCCAGAGAGTCGGTTTATTTTATGGTCGGATAAGTTGCAAGAATGAACCCGTACGACCAAACACAACCTCGTGAGTTAGCTAATTGGGAGCTGAAAATGTTGGTGATCCGGATTTTAGCCAAAGAACCATCTTTTCGGACGAGGCCTAGTTTTGGCTCAGCGGCTACATATATCAATCGAAGCATCAATGTATTCACAAAGATTGACTGTTTGGTGCGCCATCACGAGGCCTTAATTCTTTCGAAATGAGAAAGGAGACACCATTACCGTCAATGGTCTCAAGTATAGAGCGATGTTAACCGACTTTCTGTGGCCAAAGCTCGAAAACATCGGTATATCCGAGCTGTGGTTCCAATAAGATGGCGCTACATTACATACAACCCACGCAACGCTCGAAGATGTGACGGAGAAATTTGGTGACTGGGTCATTTCATGGCGAGCGTTCATCAATTGGCCGCCGCGATCATCCGACTTGATACTATTCGATTATTTTCTCTGGGGCTACGTCATGTCCTTAGTTTACGCTAACAAGTCAACCACTTGACGAGAATAATAACTCACATATTGGACCAAGTCATCAAAAATTAGACCAACCGCTTGAGAAACCGAGGATTCGATTTGAATGGTGGACATAATGGCTTCGTTTCTAAGGCTAGAATAATTTTGTATCTCACATTCAAATCACGAGCTTATCTACCACCTTTGATCACCCATGATGATTCTATCGAAAATAACCCTCTGTGATCCACAAACTTTTTTACAGACCTCAGGTACCCAGCATAGTCTTCCAAAGTTCTGCAACAACTCATGTCTATTACAGATTTTGTCATGTAAATTACCAGAACCTCTGCTGCGTCACGTATCTGGTAGTTTCATACCCAACAGTAGGTCAATATCACTCAAATACGCACCGCACCTTGAACACTCACTGTTTTTGGAAAGATCTATGTTTTTTGCAGTTTTATTTTGGAACTAGCCTTCTTTCTTCTGATTCGTCCGAAATATTGAGAAATGATTCCCTAAGAAAGAATGAAGCTGCAAATGCATGCCTAATATTGATAAATTATCTTAAAGAGCCCCATGTTGTAACACGACCAACATGTCCAGTACTTTCTTCTTTTCGTAGCTTTTCACTAAACAAGAGTCACGTATGTACATTAGGATGGAGAAGGATAGAGTCGACTTTTAGTGCTTTCCCCACAACGACGTGCAATAGTTCAAAATTCGGTCGGAATTCGTACCCTCGATGCGTACCTGCCGAACGCAGGCAATACTGCGGAGTACCTACGTGTGGTCTTCTGATGAATAGCACACTTTTTGTCTTCCATCTCCTTAACTATGACAATGTTATATATATCAAGATTACGTCATCTGATATAGAGATATTGTATCTTACCATAGCGTAGGTGAACCCTGTCTTCAAGTCGATAGCTCCTATTTAGGGTCATTTTTCGCTGGTTCGTTTGGTTTACCATGTATTTTTTTTGGTCAAGAACCGTGACTGAAGTGGTCAATGCATTAGACTACGAGGCAAAAGGTTCCAGGCTCGAATCAGAGTCAAAACACCTAAAAGTTTATTTCTCGGCCCCACCTCCCGCGAGCGTCTGACAAACATAGAATATGGTTGTGAGAAACTAGGCTCTGGGTCCCATCGACCTGTTGCGCCAAATATTTATTTATTTTTTAAGAACCCACCAATCTAAGATACATTACTTGATCCATTTCATTGGTTGCAGCATGTTTCAATCTCAATCTTGATTGGGGGGAAGTATTCAGTGTTACGCTTATTTGTCTGAGAAAATCGGTTTATTTAACATATCCCTGCCGCAAAGTGTACCTAAATTGAACAACTCATGGCGAAACCATAGTGCCTTCTTGAAGTGGACTATGCTCTCCCAACATAATCCAGCTAACTACGCCGCTATCCATCTCGTCCACAATACCCTTTAAGTCTGTCACAGTAGTGATATGGCCCACTCAATAAACAAAATCAGAAATCAGTCTTCTCCCTAATTTCGTTGCCTACACTTTCTGGTCTGCATCCATACCGTAAGTACTTAGTAAGTTACAAATGTGTTTCCATTTTAATAGCGAAAAGGATCAGTTCTCCCCTACTAGGAAACACCTAAAAGTGTTTCCATTTTCTTGCACCCCAGTGTGAATATTTATTTTAAAGTGAGATTTCATTTATCGTTCTGTTGACGTCTATAAACTTAAAGAAAGTATTGATATCGAAAATAAAGTTAAGTGCCAATTTCCTTCACCCTATTTCGACAACACACTTCGAAAACGATGAAAGGAAAACATGGCAAACTACCACCCATACTTCCATATTACAAAAACAAAAACAAAAACAAATAAACCATATCAAGTATGTACATATGTACTTGCAACAGTCATATGTTTAAATAAAAACTTTTATTGTCATACTTACAACGGCAGCACTATCATCAGTGTTCTTGCCCTTTGTGTACAGAACTTGTGATATACTCCGGAACAGACCCCTGAACGGTGGTCCTTCTTCAAATTCCATTGTGGACTTCAATCAATTTTGCTTTTTTTTTCTAGTTTTTATTGACATTGACAACCGCGCACACTCAAAACATTTTCGCCACCAAACAGCGCTCCTCGTCCTGCGTCACTATAGCGATCAGACAAACTGATTTTAAAATTTCCAAAGTACACAATTTTAATATCCATTATCAATGTTGACGGCGCGATACTCGTACAAGCTCACCCGATATTGACACGGCTTTGTTTTAACTTATCGCGCGTGTTTGATTGTGTTCGACGCCATGGCGATGGCACCCACGACTATGGAAGGCTAGAACGTACCTAATCGCAAAATCACTTGTTTCTTGCAGAAGGCCCCGAGTGTTCGAGACCGAGGCGCACACAAACAAATGCAGTCACCGCAGCCATACATAGCCATAAATGCGAATAATACCTAGACATTTCTTGGACATTATAGGCTTTCCAATTAGCCACTCCGCACCGGCCGCTGTGCCCTAAAAAAATTTTGCTGGCGGAGTAACAAATCGAGGTAAAACACTGTGCGGGCACGAATCACATTCCCAACTATACGTTGGATGCAACTCTCTAGGCTGTAATGGCGGTGTGTGGCTCCGCGCTTCACGCTTCGCCAATGGTTGACTCATTGACTCAGACTCACCACCTGTGAAACAATTACGCAACCTCAGGGGGAAAGGCAAATGAATAAACCTGTACGTGTACCCGCTGTGCACAGTGTATTGACGAATTTTAATTACCATGTCGTATTGTTAATAAAAGTGTTTTGCTCTTTTTTTTGGGCAAAAATGTACTATTAATCGTTATGGTGTGTGCCAAGTCCATTGTGTTGTGGAGTTGAAGGTGTTCTCCTTCGGGTGTATTTCATTCACAGAATAGCGAAACCCAATACGACGGTGGTTGTGGGTGTTGCGATTCGAATTCGTTTGGATAAACGAAAGACAAACAGATGGATAACAACTGCGGATAGAATGGGTGGTAACGCACGGTTAATGTATCTACTGGATGCACAAACCGTGCACACCTAGCGCTGTGAAACTGTACAGATTGAGAGCCACAGTCGTAAAAGTGTTGCCGTGAGGCATGTTATAACCAAAATTAAGTACTAAAGTTTCAGAAAAACAACTTTTGTTGCTACGTTTCGTTGATTTACTTAAGATTGTTACTTGCGACTGTACGTTTGGGGAGAGTACTAGTCATGTCTGTTTGTCTGTCTGTTTTTTTTTCGGATAACTACGCTTCAAACTTCTGATTCAAACATAAAAATTATGGCTACTGCTTTGTTTCACTTAAGGAGTTTGAATACTGTTGTTATTTCTGCTCTGATGGTTCAGAAGACTCATAAAAGCTCAAGACCATATCACCATCACGGAAATGCTAATCTAATGAGCTGATCATCATCTAAAATCAGAAGGTTTCCACCTACACTTCAATGTTGTTTGGAGTTCGGACCACTTCTTGGTCGATGATACGCATAGATACTACTTCAGCCCTTGAGACAAGCGAGCCGATATACTAAAGTCTGGCATATTTTGCATGTTTTGCAGGCGATATTTGGACTTTTGATCCATTCCTTCTGCTTCTGAGATTACTGCAAACAGAGTATTGATTGGGATACGTTCATCGATACGTCTCCACGAGTCCAGGTGTTTGTCCCTAGCCATGTGAGGTGACTTTTCTACCTTTTACCGACGCGACGTAGCTGCGTGTGTAAAATTCCAAAAATATTATTCAATCCTAACTTGATCTTGCAAGGGCAACCAGTTGCCAACGAGTAGAGCATATAAATGTTGGAGACCATCCGACCATCTTAACTCACTTAGTTCTGAGACATCTATCTATTTTAATTGATGGAATCTGGTGTTTCAATCCCCTTCCTAGAGTGACCCTTGGAGGATCTTAATGTTCAAGAAACCGATCATTGTTCCTATACCAAGGTCGTTAACAGAGTGTCCCCCCGTATCCGAGTTTTTTATATTTCGTTTTGGAATTTCCTGTTTTATGATCTAGGAACTCACTCAAAGAATGTGCGAAGATGATGTACCAAATTTTGATTGGAAATCGAAAATGTAAAGACATTTTGTTTGAGCTAAAAACTCTCGTTCGCAAGGAAAAAAATGTTTTCTGTTCCAACAGTGGAACACCGATAAGGTACTTCTAAGTTCAATTCAATCTTTATATCTATAGGCTTTTGAAGGCTGCCAAGTACATCACTGTTTGCCTGACAACGTTTTGAATTCTTCTGGCAGAATTTAGAGAAGACCATACACTTAAAACCATCCTTAGTTACCTGGACATTCGTTATTACATTTTAGGAAAGCCTTTCTTAACCATAAAGCCCCCTACGCGTCCTTTAAAATTACTTTTGCCGTTCATCGAATTTAGAAAAGACTTCAAGCATAGGAGGCAGATATCGGCCGAAGAACCACTACCAACCACGCCAAAGACATTTGTTTCGAAACTTAAATCAAATAACAACATAAAACAGATCCTAGCCTTTATCGGTATTTTCGTCAGACCAGATTTTCAAGTCACTTAATTCACGGTCATCTTTAGCTATCACTCACTACAAACGAGTATATCAGAACTTTCTCTTTTTTTCCCCTAAATGTACTCCAACTCCATAACACAAGAAAATGCCCGAAGATACTTGGCTAGATTTCATCAAGAAGGTATATAATAGGGACTTGGATATATCCCAACTTTGACTCGGCGGCGGATAAAAAACTTCGAATCACATTTCATATGATAGCAAGCCTTTCGTACACAGCAGATCCAAACTCTTAGACTAATGATTCATTGCTGTAACCGATGGACAGAAATGGACAGAACAAATAAAAACTATTCACAAATGTACAGGTCATCGTATTTTAAGAGTTTGGGTTCCCCTTTCGACCTCAATTTTATAAAGATAACATTTTGCAGGGAAAGCTAAAAGAGGAGTGCAATTTAATACTTTACTTAACGATCAGATGTACTTTTAGCAAATATCTTTAAGTGCAGATACTAAGCAAATCAGTATCTACAGCTCAGCTGTTTGCTAATCCAAATGTTATGTCCATGACCAAATAACCAAATGTGTTGATGCTCGTTGAACATTTACTTCAATTTGTTTATGGCTCTGAAGAAAGACCCCAGTACCTAACTCTCTAAAAAGATACAGCATGTATTTGCGAAGTTTTCCTGTCGAAGTCAATTCTTCACTTGCATTACCCGGTTGTGGAATTTATTACCTGCTTGCACATCGCAAATCATTTCAGTGAGGTTTTATTTCAACATCATTAACTATGTAACATCATTAAAAACATCTCCATAAATGTTTTTTATAACCCGAATTAATTTGAATTAAATAAAGTAACTTTATATTGTTGCAAATTACTGCAAAAGCTTTGTTATTCAGACACAAACTGCCAGAATGTATTCAAGCCTCTGGGGCCTAAATATATCGCGAGAACTAAAACAAAAAGGAATTTTTTTGACTAACTTTATTATTCACAAATTAAAAATACATTTCATTTTAATTAAGACTTGGTTCCTTGTAATGGTCCTCTGCGCATAAAATCAGACTTTTCACATTTTTTTCTAAAAATCACTCATTGCTGTTCTTTGTGTGGAATTCTGTTACCAGGTCTCAGTCCAACATTAGAAATGCAACTATTGAAGGTATCTAGAAATATACATATAAAAACATTAAAACTTAACTCAAAAACGTCAAAGGCGACATTCAAAAATGTCGATAACACTTAAGATCTGGAATAGAGTCGAAATGGATGAAACCATTAAGATGGCACTGAGAAAATATAACCTCCGCAATTTTCTTCCCAAATTGGGTAATTGACGGCCCTCCAGGACGAACTATTATTCGCATATGAAAGTAAAAAACTTTGCTAGCTGGCATACCCCCTCATCTTCTAATTATGCGGCCTAAGTATTATCAAACGGAAAGCTTCTCAAACTTTTGTCAACCATGTCATAATAACTTACTGAATTGTCGCTAACAACTCGAGCTAAATCGGTGGCTGGGCTCAGATATCTCTTGCAAGTTCTCGAAGGGTAATTTGAGACAAATACTTAAATTTTTGTGATCCTCCTGAAGGCTAAATGTATCGTCTTGAGATTATTAATATTATTGTAAACATTAGAGGCCGTTACTGGCTTAGGAAAGTCGATGGAGCAAATGGTCCATCAACCTTCAGTCCCAAGGTATGCAATTCTTTGGAGATGTTCTAGCTTATAGACTAGGTATTCTAATCTTCTGAGTCACCAAGCAATAAATCCTCACTATAGCACCACATAAAGTATGTAAGTATGTAAGTAATTACAGGCCTGACTAAAAAGCTATTTTTCTAGAAAACGATCAAATATTTCAATGTTTGGATTCCAAGGAGATCGGAATACCCTGAAAGGACTGACTGTAAGAATCCTTTATTTTAGACCCGTCCTGCAACACATTGATTAAATGAACGAAGAAGAGTTGGAAACTATACTCTCTCCTCGTAGAAGATTCAACTTGAGAGGATTATTCCTCGACAATTTAGGGGAACTGCCATCATCAACAGCCTCCAGCGTTTGCTGGTTCCAGGGTTATTAAGATCAAACTCTACCACAATGAGCCTTAAGTGTTTTAATTAAGACTGCACACGCTGCTACCTACCTAGTCTCAGCATTCACCACTTCGCAATATTAAGTTTCGTCTACACCAGTTCTTGGTAGGTCCCTCATGGAGGCAGACTAGGTTCCGTTAGGAACTACCTAAGGACAATCCTCGTCCTTTCTACCAAAAGTCGACCGAAATCCATTGCAAACTTATGTCCTATGCAGACCAGACCAGACAAAATACTGAGGTTCGAATGTACATGATTTGTCCTACTTGTTGATTCTCAAATATTCATGTTACCTAGTATTGTGGAATAAAAGTTCATGTTCTTTGCGCATCGTGCCTCGAACTCTCACTCTAAGTACTAAAATGAGTTTATGAAGATATTACAAATAATTTAGCTATTAACAAGGCTCATTGGTCATTAGAAGCTTGTTTCTTTAGACTACTCTTCTCTACCTCTTTGAGAATGTACACGAGAAGAAAAGTCCTTTTGACAAGAGGCCAAATCTAAAGTTTCTTGAAGTGAGGCACTCGGGTTATCATGCAAAAAGACTCTCAATCATGTCTATCTACCTAATAACAATAATAGCTCAATATTAACAAAAAGAAATTGGTTACTTGCACCATTATGTGCACAATTCAGCCCACCACAATTGTAATGACACTAAAGTGTCAGTCGCTTTGGAAAACTACCAGCCTCGCATGTTGCCCTAAACCAGCAAACTCACTGCCACAAAGAAACTGAAAACGACAACTGGTTTGTGGATACATCCAACACACAACGAATGTACAAAAACCTTGAACTTGGCATCTGTTACCACTCTTAACAGTAATAAAACGGACTTTCAATCTTTCATCAAGTAGTGCGGTGTTTAGTACCCAATGGTTATATTTATTTTGAATCAAACCTAAATTGTTTATACAAACAATTGTACAAATACAATTACATAGAATTGTAACTAGCCATTTTGAGTGCCGTCACGGTAGATTGCTTCAGATTAATGTCGTACATTTAGAATTGTTCTCAAGGTAAGTACATGTGTATTAATTTACACTACATTCATCGTGAAAAAAAAACAATTCTAGATACATCGGGTTTTATACTCAACACTCTGTCAAGGTTACTTGGAAAAGTTGCCTAAAACGAACATAATCTTCCGCATATCCATCAGTTTGTTTATTCAACAGATAAGATATGCAACCAAATGTTTGCCACCTTGACCACTAAAGGTCTATTTCAAGTTGAATGTTCATAAATAAATAAAAGCAAGAAAAGCTGACACTAAAGAGGGGAATTCACTTTGCAAACGACAATCGCACGCAGTTGAGCATAATACCACGTCTGTCATGAAAACGAGATTAATATGGATTATCAATGCCAATGAACTGAATTGCAACCAACTCATGCATTAATAATCTGTATGCACTTCTCAAGGTCTTTCAAATGCATTTGATCAGAGACCAATAGAGTAGGCGTAACGACTACGGCCGAGTTATTCGGAGTAAGGTCGATCAAAGTCTTAGAAAGCGACTGTCGCCACTCCAAATGGGTGGAGGCAAACACGCAGTCACCATAGAAGTATATAATTTTTAATAACTATTAACCAGAATTCAAGAATAACCACTGTCATAACATCAAAACAAAATAAAACAAATACTAAGACGCTTAATTAGAATGCTCTCAACACTTGTAGATACATTGGTAAGATATAAATGCGAATTTGTATATTGACCTTGGAAATGAGTTCCTCGTCGGAGCTCTCCTCTTCAGTGCTGTGCTCTTGGTGTTTCACGGTTTGGTAGATAGGTGCCATTTTAATATTTTTCGATTCCACAGTTTATTTAATGACAAATCAGAATTATTTGTACGATTACGCTGTATATGGTCATTATTGTCGCATCTCTGGTGCGAGTTTTTGCGTTTTGCGACTTAGATATATATTTTTTTTTTTATCTTTTTTATGTATCTTGTGAACGTTTCGACCACGTGCGACTAGTGACTGTAAAGAATATCTCGCGCGGGAGCAACCAAAGTCTTGTTCCACGTTTCGATTTAAACTGAACAAGTTCACGGAGAATGTCTGGTGTTTTAGCCGAAGCGGGTCTTCTAAGTTAGCGCATAGAGTATTTTAGTTTGAGTAGGCCACGAACAGGTATCTGGTGGAACTAGATGGCTGGACATAGCGATGTGTTGAACTTGTGTATAGTGTTATAGTGATGGATTAATTATGTGTGTATAGTGGTGGCGGGGTGTTTATGTTTAGGCTTTTGGTTTCATCTGTGACTTTTCCGCTTATTTTTGTTGGTGCTAAAACAACCTCCGGAATCTAATTAAAAAACGTTCTACTTTAAAATAAATTTTTATCTACATACTCGTACTAAGCCAGCCAAGTCTTTGGTTTCATAATTTATGCTAGTTTGAAAGCTTAGGCTTGATTTCTAAATTATACCCTAAGCTGGCATAGAAATAGAAAAGCCAAGGACAAACCAAACCAGTCTATCGTTCTGCCAATTTGCATTTGCACAGCACTCACTAGGAGGGGTTAATTTACGTTTACGATAATCATAGCGTTTATAGTTAAGAATTCTGCATTTTTAATTTGATTTCGTAAAGACGGTAAGAAATCTTGATCGTGGAAACTTAATCCACAGAAAACCGATCATAGAAAGTGTGAGATGATGTGGAACATAACATTAAGCTTTATGCAGTTTCCATCAAGAATAAAAAGTCGAAAGTTGCCTGTCCTCGAAAACGTTAACTTCTTTCAACAAAAATGATATCAAGTTAACCCATGTAGACGTGTACATATGTAGAAAAATCTCTTCAAGTACACTTCATTCCTAAAAAAAAATATTGAGAGTCAATAAGATGAGCCTCTGCTAGACGTACCAGAGAATATGGATATGGAAGGGCCGATGAGCTTGCATCAATCCCAGGTTCTCCCCTTAGAGACAAACTAGAAGATGAAGCTATTGATCGATTCAATAGACGATTGACTCATCTAGACACATGTGCAACGGCCAGGTCCCGACTCAATCAAGAAGAGAACTAATTCTGTGCTATTGGTATTCATGCGGATCGCCTCAGTTCACTAGACAAGAACTAATATAAAAGTTGCAGGAATGGGAAAGAAATTGAATCTCCCCGACACTTGCTGGGTGGCTGTCCTGCCCTTTAAACTATACACTATGGTGGTGAGAACCATCCTAATAGTGGAAAGCGTTCGAAAAGAAATCCAAGCTCGACAAAGTCACAAAAGTTACAAAGGGTTTGGTTTTCGGAGCTTCGAGGTCAAGAACATCGACACCTACGTCACTTCTCGAAAGAGTACTTACTGTATCGCCCTCCACGTGACATATGTATATTACGAAAGATCAGCAACTAAGACTACGCTCAGAACAGGGTCTGCTGCGCTCTGGACAACAACTTTTGGGTGAACTATCCCAAAGTTCTGAATGGAATCGGATTACAAGAGTACTACTCTATCAATAAAATCGGAGATTCACAAGAGATCGAAAACATTTGGTGGTATCCTGACAACGATCAACTAAAGTGATCACATTGCTATCGACGGAAGAAATATTTTCAGAGTTCTGGATATCGGAAAACATTGATTCGGATCACTATTTTGTTTGGAAACGTAAGAATGCGGATAACTCGAAGCTAGAATACTCGCCGAGGGAGTATCTGATCTGAATCTCTCTACAAATCCTATCTAGCCGGGATCAAGTGACGAAGATGAGTAGTAAAGCAATATCCGCTGGCACTGAAGCTCTATCGGAAATGATAATGAAAATCTTACTCTAACTCTAGATCAAGCAGCTAAGACACATCGTGCTGACTTGTGCTAAATATGTTCACAACATCAGGACTTTGAGCACAGCAAACAAGTGAAAGCATTTAGACCAATTCATGAGGAACAAATCAAAGCAAAGTTTTGCGGAGTTCTAAAGCACAGACGAATTTATTCATTCTTTACAATCACCACTTAAAGACGCACAGCTACACAGCTATCAATACTACGATTGATTGTTTCCAACTGTTCCAGGGCAGACCTCTCAGCATCAGCAGAGCAACCTTCAAGTTCTCCCAAAATTTCTGGAAGAGTCTCATCAACCGATTGATTTATGGCGCTAGCAGCCCGTGTTGTCTTAACCACAAGCTTCTCAGCCTTGACTAGTTGAGTTGCGTAACAAGTCTTCTTCAAAATGGAGTTTGTGTATCGCCTGCATCTCTTAACACCCTTTACTAAGCTAAGTGTATCGTAGGCTACATCAATGGATAGCTCCACAATCTCCAGAGCGACAGCTGCACTAGATGTAGATGCAGTTTGAGTACATGCGTTCAGCGAACTCTCCAGACTCTGCACCACGACTTCAATGTCGTCCTTTTGCTGATCTACACATTCTTCACTTTCTTGTTTACGCTCCTCGATTGCGATAACAGATGCCTCGACACGTTCAATTGGCTGAGCAACTATCTCGTCATACTTGATTTCAACTTCCTTCGAGACTTGATCAGCTTTTGCGGATAAGGATTCTGCATAGTCTTCAAGGGTCCGAGTGTTTAGTCCAACCGGCTCTATATAAGCTGCGTTAGCCTGTTAAAAATTAATTAAGCATCTTATCAACATACGCGTGCAAGGAATACTTACTAAAACGAAACTAAGCGCGACTGCGACGAATATTGCTGATTTCATTATTGTATGCTTGGGGATTCACAAAGACTGCTTGACCAGCGAAGTCTGCCTGATTTTTATAGACACATCAAGAACCGATTATAATACGGATAATAATCTATAACAACTTTAATTGTGATGAATTACATTAGTATAAGGTTATCTTATTTTGTTGTTATCAAATCTCCTGTCGAGTGCTAATCCGATAAGTACGCGATAGGGCCGAAATAAATTCAAGACACTTTGCAGCAATCACTTGCACTTGTACCTTTAGGGTAAATATTGGTTTCCTGAAAAATTTTGATCTCGAGATATCAATCAAACTTGGCATTACTATGCGTATAATGGAGATTTTGAAACAAATTGGTCCGCTAATTCTGTCGGACTAGACACTAAGCGCTTAGACGGACTCTGGGGTCTGTAAGAACACAACTTGAGGTGTAAACTCAATTTTCATTTGAACCTCATAAGGTACTTGAACGTAAGCCCTATTCCAGCAAAAATAGATTTCCTTGAAAGCTTTGATATTTTTCGAAATATTTACTAGAAATCAAAACAATTTGTTAACACCTTTAGCATGCATGATCACGCCCACTTTTTAAGTTCGATTTTAAAGACAAAAAAAAAAGTAGGATAGACCAAGTTCGTACGACCCAGTTGTGCACTTAATTTTGTAAAACAAAGGTCCCCTGGATAATGATTTGACATTTTTAAGAGGATTGTAAATTTTAAAAGAAATAATTTTCCACTTTTGGTTGGGAAGTTTGTTTTTTACAGTCTTGATAAGTATTTATTGCCTATAACCACCCTAATGAAAATGATTTTAGGAATGAGCGCCATGGCTTCAAAAATCTATGTTTATGACTCTTTATCAACTGTTTTCTTTTGTCTGGAACTTGTTTTTGAAAGTCGAAGGCTATTGATACGTTTCACAAGGACGTTTATGTTGCTGATTCCGATTAGTATAACATCGATGTACAAATTAGGTCTGTCTCATCAATTACCGAAACCGGATCTAGATTAGATATATCTATAGTTCCTAGGTTTCGGATTTTCTTTATTATTTTTATTATTTAATGCTAACTCCATGCTCGCAGATTATCTTTTGCTATTCCCTGCACTTGAGTGCATTGAATGTTCTATGAGACAAATCCACTTTCGCACATATGGAGTAGAAATAGTACTTAAAATTCATAACATAAACAAATCCGATGGTCCATGGTACGTCCGCGGTTCTTAGGTGTCCTTGCGCGCTGGTAGGAATTGCGTTACCAGTCCTAATCTTCTGGATAGTTTCTGATTAGATAAAAAACAGCACTTGTCCAGCCGGTCCCTAAAATCAAGGAATCCACATTCCCTAGAACTGCCATTGCCATTGAAATTATGTCCCTTTTTTCCAACGTCACAAAGCACGAAAATCGTAAATGGACGGCAATAAGGTAGTCATTGTACTCGCAATAGTTCCACTGGTCATTGATAGTAAAAAATATCACACTGAGCCACAGAACCACACCGACAGAATGTGGCGTCAAGTTCTTTTGCCGAAAGTGCATGCCTGTGCCATTGACTAACCAGTATCTACATTTTGGAATGTTCAAAGTACGGCTTCAAGTCAGCTATCCACCGAGGTGGTGTTCCTTGAGGTTTCGCTTTGTTTCCAACTCTCATTCTTATTTTAATTTATGATCTTGTCTGTTGATTGATTCCAAATTGTTTCACTGTTGACAGTACGCCTAGCTTGTCATATTAGTTCCTAAACTCGCATTCCTACTCTTCGACCATGGAGTAGAACTTAAGGCTTCAAAAACTCAATGGTGTCTTAACCCCTTCTATTATTATCAAAGAATGGCACTTTCATCAACGATATTCTCGAGTAGAATTCTAATATCTGATCGAGTGCACCTAAAGCATCTTACCACTTCCTAGATAGGACTCAAAATTGTGCGTTAAATTAATGATAGTATAATGGAATTGCTGATCATCACAGACATTTGTCCATCCTTCTCTTTTCTTATTGTTTTCTTATCAGTTTAGAACAATCTCAAACCTATCTTCGAATGTACAATCAATTCAAGAGATTCATTCCTGACGGGTACCACAATTCCTTTGTCATCTTCGAAATAGTATGTACATATAAGGAATCACTTCCCTTTCCTTTTTAAAGCCTTACTCTTAACGACGTTCATGTAACATCTCAGGAAGTTTTCCTAATCAACTCCATGTTTCCATGTGCCCATGCAAGAAATGATTGCCAAGAGTACTCACTCTTTACTCGCCAAGTTTGCACCGAACAGATTCTACTCTGTTCCAGAAGTACGAGCGTCAATACCAATGGCACTACACAACACATACAAGTGACGATTTGTGTATGTCTAGGTTTAATCAATCTATGCGTTACTTCTTATTAAAGACTGCAATTTAAAGTTTTCTCTTATTCACATTTTATAGCAAAAGCTCTGTTAACTTTATAGCTAACTGGTATTGGGAGCCTAAGAGTATGAAACAGAATTTATATATTTAAAGCTGAACAGTAACATTTCGACTTTGATGTCATACTCTGGAACCGATCGAGGTAGTGTGAGAAGCTAAGGATCGATATCAATATTATTTACATGTATTCGGTCTGCTGCGAGCAATCGAAAATCATTCACATGAACTGTGTTCTGAAGTATCCTGATATCCATTTAAGAGAGAGCATGGGGAAGGGATTCATCCTACGACTGTTGGTTTGCTCTGACTATATGTTCTAAAATATCAGAAAGGCTTTCTATACACCACAGAACCAATAGCAGCTTTGTCAGTCTTATCTATTATTTCACGAAAGGAGAATAGTCTTCGACGGTAGTTTTCCCCAGTCTGAGTACCACCGTATTGATTTTATCAGAAGAATATCGCCATGCCTCTCTCTACAGTTGAACTCAATGCTGTGAATTAAACTGATCGCAGATGGCACTATCTGCCTTATTACTAGGCCGATCTGGATCAGAAAAGAATCAACTGTCTGATTAGACAGAAATGGTTTTTACCAGTTAAAGTGTTCGTCATTATGAAGCGCTACCATCAGCCTGGCTTCAGCCCAGTAAATAGCGTGGATGCACATAGTCAAACAAATCAACAGACAATGGATCACTAGTCAAAGCCTATCCTATTTCACCCATTGCATTTCCATCGGCTGACAAAATACTCTAAGAGTATGCAGATGAAAGAATAACTCAGATTTGTTATGTACCCACTCACCGTAGGGATAAGACTATCCCGATACTAGTTCGTTCTGCATAATGTTCATTGGCCAAAATTATTCCAAAATATCATCATTAATTCTGAACACACATGAGGTATTCAATAGTCTCTCCGGGTAGTTTGGCTTTGCAGTATAATCTTCTTTGTTTCACATGCGTACAAAACGGACTTGTTAATGAAGTTATACTTCAAAAACCTTCCCAATTTTCGACAGTAGTCTGATTGGCCTAGTTAGAAGGATGTTCTCTTTTTATTTTTGGAAAAACCTTCGGTATTTTCAAACAACTCCGAGACAAGTAGATTACTCATCTTCTAGCATCATCTGCCCTAAGTTAGGCTTAGTAATACCATGTGGAACTCTTGGTTCTCGGCCATGTATAATATTCACTTATTTCCTTAAGAAGTTCATCGTTTTTCTTTGAGCGTGGTCCAATTAGTTGTTCCCAGAATTTACTGCAAAACTTCTCCCGTGGCGACAATAATTCATTCGAGTTCAGTGAGGTTTTTTAAGAGTACATACATACTAAAGGATATACTACGGCGAAGTTTACGAGTGAGTTCCGCCTCTTCCACAGATTTTCTGAAATTTCTATCTGGTGCGACGCTTGTTTTATCCACCATTTCGTCCACCAAATACATTTCCCATTGATTGACGATAAATCTCTTGCATTCCTTCCTCACATCGTGCATCGTTATTGATGAGCATTCAATGTCTTTAAGTAGCATTTTCTGGGCTGCCTTCGCTCCGCCAGCATAGTTCCAATTTGCTCTTCATTTCCAGCGATAAGGACGACATAAGCAAACTCTAGCCTCATCTTCCCACAGTCTGCACAAGAATTTGCAGAAGAGATCTAACGAAACAGAGTGGTAAAAGCTTTTTGTTTTGCTTCAAACCATTCGACTTTTTTTTATGAAAAGTCTAAACCTATTCTACTAACTTACATCAATCCAAAATAGAGCAAATTAATTTAAATAAATACTTTTACTTATTTGAATGCATTTCGAAGCCAAACATTTCTCATATGGACACAATGCAACTACAAATTGATCAAAAGACTTCAATAACGTCATTCAAGATTACCTCTATTGTCTGCACTATTTTTTGTGTATCGTCAAAACATCTGACGCTTTTTTTCTTGTCTTTTCTTTCTCCAGTAACTACGTATCTATCTATATCTTTTAGCATCTGTTCATGCAATGTTGAACTAAATCGACGTCACGAAAGCGTTATCTTTCTTTTCCATTCGGCTGACTATTTCTTTTGGATAGTTATGAGCCATTGCGGGCTCTGGTAACATCTTTCCCAAACATTTTGTTGGCGCTCTCTCATCAGATCGCGAGTGTTATTATTTTGATTTTTTTTTTTTCGTTTGATGTCGCCTGCGAAAATAAAAAATAATCTTTAAATTTTTTTATGAAAACGGAAATAGACACACGAGTACATGCGCTGTGTATAGCAGTGTTTTTAACGGCCATTAGAGATTTGAAAAAGTACAGTGACTGTGAATACCACGTAAAAGGGTAGTACTAGCTTGATTGCAACTAGAAATAACTTATTTAACACCTTTGCTTTGTGGCTGGCCAATAATTAACGAATTGATTCGGTCTGTTTCTTAAACATGCATTCGTAACTTTTGTGTTTTCTTGTTTAATAACAATAATTAAACCTCCTCTGCTTAATCGACATGAACCAAGTGAGATGTTTAATGAGGAATAAATAAGTTTAATGTGAGTACGTATGTGTGTGGATTTTCAAGATTCAATTGCATGTGGGCACCTTGGGCACTTGCAGATACATTCATGTTCATGTGGCAAGTGATATGTTCTAAAGTGTTTGACGTATAAGATTCACATTACTTCATTATTCTGCGACAGAGAATACATATCGGGATGTATGAGCTCATGAACCTCAACCTTACAGTTCGACGAATTCCCTTACGGAAGAACTTAATGGATTAATTAATACTCTCACCAATATTTCAATTTCATCGTCATAACGCCACGTCCTGGATTTTTAAGACACTTTTTCTGTAAGTTTATAACACATATTTTATATAAAAGGAGTTTCAACAGTTTTTACACCATACACGCACGTATAGCACTCGAGCAACATAATGTATTTCATAATTGTAAGTTAGTCAATCAAACTCCTTAATTCGTTCTTGAAAAAACAGTACTCTGTAATTCCAGAACTGATACTTGGATAAAGTTTTCTACAAATCTTGCACTATGTAGAATGACTCACATAATGACAGACCATACCGTAAACTCTGTGTAACAGACCACCCAGTTTGGATGGGTCCTCAGATGGGTCACGATTTATGTTCAATCAAAGCGATCGCAACTCCACGCTTCACTTAGAAAGGATAGACATCTCGCAAAGTGTATTTCTACGGAAGTACCTAATGGTCTGCTATGTGTCTAATTCCCTGAGATGCCCTATCACTTCGTACCTCTTTCTAATTTTATTCCATTAAATCCCAAGAACAGACGGTATTCTATAACATTCACACCTTCATCTTATAATGCAATGCTACTTCCGAATAGTTGGCGAAAAGGTGTGCCTTTAAAGCTGTGAACTCTTTCCTGATTAAAATTTAAGTTCATTCAATTTAAAGTTCAATCAGCAAACACTTAGTCACCAAGAGTTTCAAGGTTCCAATCCAAGAAAATACGAACAAAATTTTATTTTGTCACCTCCTGCAAACATTTGACAAACATTCAAAGACACAAATGTCCATAGACTTTCCAATAAAAGGGAATATCCTTCGGATATTAAACTAAGAAAATATGGCGGCTTATTCATGAGAGTAGCCATCACTTCTCAAGTGCTGTACATATGAACTCAACATTGGAGCCAAACACTCGTACTTAGTTGAGTATTTCAATTGATTGTATTGCCTCACATAGCAGTCTACATATCCTGCAGATCTGATTGATCAAAATCAAAGTCGATTAGAACTTATGAATATGCGTAGCTATCTTAAAAACTGGTGAGAATCTGGAGCTCAACTATTAAGTCGCTTTTCACTTGAGCACGCCACATAAAGCAGGATCTTTCTCTGCAGCACGACCTTTCCTTGGTAGATTCAAAGACTCTTCTGGGTGGACCATTGCAGTCCATTCGTTCAAGGTGCCATATCATCTTATTCGTTTCACTAGGTAGTATAGAGTTCTTATCCACTTACTATCTATACCGATGCGACCTGTGGAGCAAATAAGGATTCGAGTCTCAGACATGCTACTCAACTATCATCTGTATGGGGGAATATTATTTTTCTGTTATTATTGTATGTTGCTCATTGAAGGACAGTCTTCATAGAGATAGTCCCTATCCTTTTTCTCCTTTTTCTAATGATTACCAAAAGCTACGTCAACTAGATAGGCACGGCACCACCAGATGGGGATTTTCTCAGAGGTTTTGTCTAACAATCACATTCCTCATGATCTCATTGTGACTGCTATAAGAGTCAAGGAGTATACAATTGTGTCGTGAAACAGATACTTACTTCTGGGAATTTTAACATGCGGTGGGTGTGCCGTAGACGTTTTTAATGCATCGAACTGAAGAGACTGCAGCTCGATTCATCTCTCGCAAGATTAGTGAGTATAATTGTTATTAAAAAGGATTCTGATAACAAAACAATAGTTGTTTTCCCCTCGGCATTACATCATAGGTCCTTTCTATGCAGGAAGACAGACCCTAGGTCTTCTCACCTAGACCTGTCCCGCAGTATGTTAGTATTATTTCCTGAAGCACTTAGTTCTTTCCCCTTACTTCTATGACTCTTCCTACGAAAGTGTTACATGTTACGAAAGAGGGATATGTTTTCTTTTACACCAACTATTCCCTTTATTCATTATCTTACACATTGAGTGCCGGTATAAGATAACTTTAGTGAGATTGTTTTGTTCGTCTTTCAAAATCTCAAGGTTTTGGCTGTAAATGTTTCTGTTGAAAATAAGTTGTTGCAGATCTTACTATTGCACGAATCCTTGACTGAAAAATTCGATCTGTGCCTTTAAGAAAGCAGTTCTAGGCCCCATGACGTTTATCATCATTTTATATACATCGCGGATATAGTAATCCATCAGTCTTAAGGTGATGTTTTATACAGCAATTGTATTTTTTGACAACTTGCAGTAGAGGCTCTTCATTGCTACATTCATTGTTGAATCTTTACATTTTCATCTTCCTGGTTTCTACTTTGTGATTCTCATAATCTTCTATCTCGATTATTATGATTTTGACGCCTGACCATTATTAATAGTTCCTGCCATGTATGTATTTAAATATGTATTTTAGCCAGTCGTTGTGGTACATCCAGTGTAGATCCTTACCAAATCATTACGCGCATGCATAGCTTTGTTGCCCAGATTTTCATGATGCAGAAGTGAAATGATTTTATTTAAAATAATCACTAGACAAGAGCACACTTTCATTTAAAGCACACGGAGAACCTTTGAATTCGGTAGAGTATTGATGATTTTCCATTGTTGGGGCAGCCTCTTACTTGGCATCAAAGTTATACTAATTCGCTTTCCAGCATTTATCACATGGAGATACACCTTAGCTTTTATTTGAACATTAAGCTCAAAATTGAAACCAAGAAGCTGGCTCTGAACCTTTTTCCATTTCATACCTTTCCATTTAACACTGGAGCATAAAAAAAAAAAAAAACGTTGATCCCGAAATGACATCGACATCGACATCGACAGTATTAGAAAGCAACAACTTTCATTCCTCTAATTTTATGACGGTTTCTCTACTTTATCCACTGTTCCACGCCAGAAGAGACACTTTTTTTAGCGGGAATGACGACCGATGCTTAAAGTCATGAGTTGCATTAAATTAACTTTAAAAGTTACCCCAAGCGTATCCGTAATTGTGGTAAATAAAACAGCTACAGACAGAATTAAAAAAAAAAAAATGTTAGTTTGAGTTTAAGAGAATGCAAGCAGAACATATTAAAAATGGAGCGCTTCTAGCAAATAACCAATAAATACTATGTACTAACTTACTCTGACTTAGTGGTTGATAATAGAGACATAGTTAATGAGGCTAATGATAAACTGCATCCAAAGTAAGGTGTAAGCCTTACTTAACAATCATGCATGCTTGGTTTTTAAACAATAGGTCAAGGGAGCTGCCTATTGCATAAGTTCTGTCTCGGTTGACGGTTCCTCAATTTAAATTTAGATTAAGTATATTATTGTGTGATGTGGCTATGGTCTTTGATAATTTAAGCAGTGTTAATTAGTGTGATTGTGACATCGCATGTTTATAATCAAATTAGTATTCTCAGTCTCATTTGAAACTACCTTCAGTAGAAAGATTATTTTACATTTTTTCGAATTGTTTTGTGAAGTTTTTCGTCGTCCTTTGTTGTTCCCTAAAGATTTTTCGGTTCCCTAAAGTATTTCGTGACATAGAACTTACATATATACTCTTTCTTCAATTTATGCGAAGAAACCGATCTTTATTGTATCTATAGTAGCGTAGATACATTAAATTATTCACTGTGTTTGAAATATGTAGGTAAATACCTTTTTACTCTCATCAAACGAGCTATCTCCAGTTTTGCAAACGAAGTTCCCTTTCCCCTTGAGTGCACCGCTTTAGGCAAGATCTTTCCCTACTACGCAGTCCTTTGGAGGTCTCTCCGCCGAAACCTTGCTGTTCATCCTCTCTACATGACCATTTTTCAAGTTGTATTGGAACTCTTTGGACCACGTCAATGCCACTGTCCTAGTATTTTCACCCCAATTTGCCTCTCATGACAACCGACAACGGCCTCAACCATTCTTAACATATTCAACACCTCTGCACCGTGGACCAGGACTGGAAAGATCAAAGTTTGGTCAGAGTTATCTTAATTGCTCGCTAGAGGACTCAATTGCCATTTTAGACTAAAGAAGCAACGATTAGCTAGAGTTCATCTTCGTTTAATCTCAGCCCTGGTGACACTGTCTGAATTAAGAATGGATCCTAGTAAAAGTTCTTAACTATCTCAAAAGTTGTTCTGTGTTGTATGTTCATTTTAGTTGACAGTATTGCATACTTTGCTTTGCTTTGTTAAATGTTAAACCTATGTTAGCCGCTTCGTCTCGACTCTGTTTATATCAATATCATCGACGTAAGTATTCAAGCAATTGCATGGACTTTCAAAATACATAAATGTGCCTCTGATGTTGACGTAAAAGTTCTGCACAATTTTTCCAAGAATGTCTGTCGTCTTGTCTAGATCCTGCAAAACTGCCGGTGAGGTCCTTCCCGAGGAACGACCATTCTTCATCGGCCTCCTGCACAACAGGACGAATTCGGCCAGTATGCCAAGAGTAGACATCGGAGTTTTTTCAAGATGTGTCAATGGCGAGCTTTTGTGGTCTAAAACCCCACTCGAATGGACTAATCACGTTGTTGCCTTTAGATTTTACAGCAGATGGTAAGTAAGAGTTTGTAGGCGGTAGAACTGAGGCAGTTTAAGGGCTCTCCCAATTAGACATGAAATGCTGAGGTGCTAATATTTTCAAATGAGTTTGTGCATGCTCCAAGCAAGTCATTTCTTGCTGCTTTGAATATCTTGGCAATCAGGCCGTCAACTCAGCCGCTCTATTGGATTTTACCTTAGATTGACTGATCATTCTAGCTCCACTATGTATTCCTTCTGTTTTTCTACATTTGCTTTCGGAATTCTTTGTCAAACCAGGGATTCTTTTGTAGTGGTCGAGAGCAACCATAGCATCCCTGACAGTTTTATGACATTGAAGCCACTCGTCACGAAACGCTGTGGCAATCTCTTCCTCATAGTATTTCCTCGTTCGCATCCGCATCTTAAGCCCAGATGTACTGATGTCAGTAACCCAGGAATCACTGCCATTGCCCCTATTTCAATCTTGAAAGATCCTTAATGAATCGAACTCTGACAGTGCACATCAGCATTTGTTCCATAGAGAACCTCTTGATAGACATCTCAGATGCCTGTTACCGCCAATCAGGTCAACAAATGTTCTCTTCCTTGGCATGTGAATACTGTACTGTACCGTGATGGTTTCAAATTTTGTTTTCCTACACAGATCTCGGAAAAGGGGAGTACGTAAACAACCTGTCCAATTAAATAAAAACCGGCAATAGTAACACACATTCATTAACAATAAGTTTACACAAATTAATGGGCTCTTCTTCATTGAAATTTCTCTAATTTAACTTGTCATTATTTTACGATTGTCCGCAAAGTAAATAAGCCACCCAAACAAATAAGTTTCGTTTTCTGACTGATGTACCCAAATGGCCTTGGCATTCACCGCCGCCCTTTCATTTGACAGTGAAGAGAAATTGGTTTTACTTCTCAACTTTTCCACAACCATACCAGACTCGCATTGAGTTCCCGCATTGGGACAGAGATTCTACAGCCGCTTTTTAGCCACTTTTTAATGGTTCACACCGGACGACGGTATGGATGGCGGTCAGAAATAGTATTCAGGCAAAACGAATCAAAATGCGAATACAATACCTTTGCATACTGGCTCGCAAGATAGAAACAATCAATTTCGATTTTAAGCCGATTAATTTTTCTCCTATTCTATGCTAAAACTCTTTTGTATTGAAGGCGATGATGATAAATGATTTATATTATATTCGACCAATATAAAGTGGAAAATATGTGTCAAATTAAGCTCGAGACATTTCGAATGTTATTCGGTTTTACTTTCTCCGCAGAGCAGTGCTCTTTCCTTTTGTTATTTATGCCCGAGTAAGCAGACGTAACCTTTCCTTCTGTAACAGATACTTTAAAATTTCTGGTAGTAGAAATGCTAGATTGGTGCTTAAGTGACGTTAAATCGGCTCAACAGTTCGATGTAATGTTTATGCACAAATTATCTTGTTTTCTTTTTTTCTTTTTTTGATAAATAATTTTATTTAAATCTGTTTCTGTTATGTTAATTGAAAGCTAAATGTTTTTGGTAAGAAGAGTGGAAAGTATGTACATACGTACTGGAGGTATCTCTACCAATTAATCTTCCATATATTATTTAATTGCTTGAGTAAGTATCTCCGTAAAAGTGTTGCAGTGTTAATTGACGTCGTAAAGAGATTAGATGGTTAATTTTAAGGGAAAGAACGTTTTTATAACTGCACGGAGGGACTGGGGATCTTCACGTTTGTACCAAGAAGTGTGGAGCTTCACCTTGATGGAGAAGATCGTAGTTTGTACACTAACCTATTGCATTGTTTGATTAGTTTCTCTGGGTTACTCCGAGTTTTAAGAATTATTGTTACTGGTACTAGTTTTTAGGGGCGCCGTGGCTCAGTGGTTAGTGCGTTGGACTATGGAGCAAGGGGTTCGAGATCGAATCCTAGTCGGGGAACACCTAAAAGTTTTTCATGGGCCCAAGCGTCTGACAAACATCCGAGAGGTACAACTGTCCTGAGAAAACTTCACAAATAACAAATTGCCCTTCGGACACGGCATTAAACAGTAGGCCCCTTCCATTCGTGTAAAGAATATAACACGCACAACACGAATGGTTGTAAAAAGCTAGACCCTGGGTCCCATCGACCTGTAGCGCCAAGTATTTATTTTACTAGTTTTTAGGTGACACAGGCACTTGACCCTCAAGAAAGTAGTCACTCTAAATCTTTATAGGATTGTTTCTAGTCATCCATTTACAAAAGATGATTGCGATCCCTTCCCGGTTTGGAAATAGGATCAGGATACCAGTGTTGAAATCAATCATTATATTGTTGAGAGCTCCATTTATGGGCGAACTTTTTATGAACAAGTTGAGGGAAAGAAAATCCTTGCAATACACTACCCACAACTCCCATGGTGCATGTAGGGTTCACTCAGAAAGCTCTTTGTGTCAGTTTCTGTCCGGCAAACAAAAGACCAATACGAGATGAGTCTGATATTTCATACATCCAGTGAATAGGGCAGCTTGGCACACCCCATTCATCATCTAGCTTTGTTACACAGTTCAGTTCAGTTTTCTGTGTTACTCACACAGGGAGCTCTTTTAGAGATTCCTGTCTGCAGAAGTTAAGAAGTCAAAGCAACAGAGAGAGTATAGCTCCTGGGGGTGCTCCTCTTTTTGCCATTTTCCTTTCGGAACTTGACCCAATAGCAGAGTTGATAATCTTTCAACTTAGACAGTCTATAATGGACCTTTGTATTATCAAATTTTCCAGAGCTTTCATTATTGATTCAGAGTCCAATGAATTCCACTGACCACTCTATGGAGTTCACTTTCCAATGATTTAGCTTTAAAGTAAATAAGGCGTGTTGAGCTTCATTATCCCGCTGATTACACGTCGGATTTGTACCTACGTATGTAGATTAATGAGTCGCTTTTGGAAAACAGGTAAGTTAATGTGATTTTCATCCTTCAGCCTAAAAGTCTAAAATAATTTTTCCTTTAAACTATGGAAAGACTCATTGAGTCGAGTATGAATACAAAAAAGGCAAACCCAATCAGTATCTGTTCCTGCAGGGCTACGCCTATCTTTCTCCTCTTTTATGGGTCACCGACAATCTTGTACTCAGCCTACACAGATTAAGATTGTCAGTGGTCAGTGGTTACGCCAATGTCTTGGCTATTATCATTAGAATGGTACACGAAAGTGGAAATCTTCATCATTCTTTGCAGTCTTGCTGTGCTAGTGCTTTGTATGAAAAGCTAAGGAAGGAACAGGTCAATCTTGAGCATAGATTTTTCAAAGCATAACTATACACACAACGCGATAAGTTGGACAAAAGGATTCACATACGACATTCGCCATCAAGAATACTTTATGGCTTAGTAGGCGTCTTCATAGAACTTGGGTTATTAGTCGCAAGATTTGTTACTGGTTATTTGATGACTAAAAAACTGCAACTAGACTACAAGAGCAATCCATAAGTTCTTGAAGGAGAGAATATTCCACTATACCCGACATTTTGGTCAGGAAATACTGTGTTGGAAGTTTTTGTGAGAACGAAATATTAAGCTTGGAACTTTTCAGATAGTCATGCAGCGCCCAAAAACACTATCTTCCAACTCTCTGTCAGTAAAGTGCTACACTGATATGTGCGTTGCTAGATAGGCTTTTGGTCACCTGGCAACTGCACTCAATGAATCTGTAGATGAACTTTGCTGAGGCCAAATTCCAAAGTCAGAATACTCTTTCCGACGGGGAAGATCCACGATTTCACCTTACACCTCCCGGTAAGGACGAGATCAAAAGCAAACAGAGAAACTCGAATCCTAGTAGGAAATGTGTTTCAGAACAAATCTGTTGTAAGAGTTTCTTGATTGTTTCTGCGGTGTTATATGGATGCGCAACACTGTCACTTTACCAAATCTGTCCTTCGAATGAACAGCCATACGAGTGGACGATGGGAAAAGCGATTTACTCATGAACATATGAAATGATGAGAACTACGATACATAGCCAGCAGCTAAACACAACAGAAGTTGAACAAAATTTTTCAAAATCAACTTTTCTATGCAACTTTCATATTACTCTTAAGGTGTGGCAGTACCTGTACCGTGTCCTTGTACTTTATAAACTCACTCTACCCCAACAGATGTTGTTGTACAATCCATTCCGTCAAAAAATCCTTCCTAAGTTCAGTAATGGCAGTAGGTATTGCAAGATTGGATGATGTGGATTGAGGTCGATCAGGGCACGCGTCATATTAAAGTAGGACCTGCAGCCTTTTCCTTTTCTAGCCAGGTGCTCACCCATGGGTTTCTCCTTATTGCTATGAAAATAACATAAAGTTCAGCAAATTTTATAAACCGATATAAATTGGAATTTATTACTTCACGCCTACTTCTACCCGACATCCATTATTATAACTCAATTCTGATTCGAAAAGCATGTCTCTCCTCATCGCTCCATGGCATTCACGCGACCTTGACCACACTTCACCAAGCACAGCGGCACAACTCAGCCCACATCAGGCGCCCGAGCGCACAGTTATCCAAAGAAAACTTCCAACTAATGACACTACTTATTTAATATTTATTTATGTATAAAATCACATTTCTCTAATGCCATATTAAAGATTCAAAAGAAAAATATTGTTTTTTTTTTGTTTTCATATTTATAACATTAAATATATGCATGTATAATGATGACACGATGCCTTGCGTCCATAAAATGTCCAAGCATCCTGACCAATGCTTAATTTATAACTTAAAGTGCATAAAATTTATAATACTCTCAACTTGTGATATTGTAACTTTTCGAACATTTAAATACCACAATCAAATAAAAATATGTTTTCATGTTTTTTGTTTGCTGTTTGCTGTTTGCTGTTTGCTGTTTAGAGATGTAGGCTGATTTCGGAGTTCAAGAGGTATTGAACGTGGGCAACAGCTTTTGCGGAGGTCTCGGAATGGCCCTGATACAGAAACTTGAGGAACTCACTCTGGATGAAGTTCCTCAGGGTGATTATAGTGTCTACATCGTCTGCGCTCATGTCGAATTTAATCCAACTGTCGAGGGTAAGCATGCTTCTTCGAGCGATTTGATTATTCTGCTCGAGTTTATAGTCATCGCCTTCGGGAGACTCGGGTTCGGGCTCTGGTTCGGAATCACCCTCCGATTCGACCATGTGGTCTCTTCCGCATTGTAGGGCGATCAGAATGGGTGCCACTAAAGTGTTCATGTTGATGCTAAACATGCTGTAGAGTTTGGATTTTTCGTAGAAGACGAGCCAATCGTATGGTAGCTTGCTCACGAATTCTTTTAGTGTTTTCTTTCCCGGCGGATTGAGTGAGGAGCTTCGCTGCAGTATCAGCTGCTTGTCTAAGCCCGACTTTATAGCCACTCGCTTGCGATCTATGAGAGCTATGTTGGGGTAGAGACCAGCTACCATGCACAATCGAATAACATTCCAATCGGAATTGTTGGACTTGTCTGTTATCGAGTACTTGTTGGAGATCAGATCGTATATCTGCCGTCGTGTCGCGCAAAATATCTCCATGCAAGGCGCTGAGAGGAAGAATTTGTTACAGAATTCTTGCTTTTTCCTCTTGTTGTTCCGGATGGCCATATACGAGTCGTATAGGACCAGTATTCCCTTCTGATCGCTGTAGAAATCACCAGATAGTGATTTTCGTTGGAAAGAAGCCTGGCCCTGCAGCGAACGATCGGTTGGTAGTATGAAGGGATCCTTGACCGAGTGAAACGCGACGATAGTTACGAGCGGATCGATGCACTTGAAGAATATGCCGTACATGAGGGCTTTACCCAGTTGTACGTCGACTGGAATTTCAACCAAGTGCCTGCCCAATTCGGTTATTCGTTCGTCATCCGTGAAGACTCCTATGATTTTCAGTTTGGTGACAGCATTCTGTACGATTATGCTTGAAGGCGGATTGAGAGCGCGCGATAAGAAGCTCTGTACGTCGGATTGTGGATCGAACGCCTTCGCGTAGAGGCAGATTTCCGTCAAGGGGATTCGCATTAGTTCTGGAATGCAGTGCTTGCTCATAATTTGGTATTGTTCTGTGGAGTACAAGCGGTAGCATACTCCATTTTGGGTTCGCCCGGCACGGCCAGATCGTTGATTGGCATCAGCCTGGGATATCCAGGCCGATCGCAGCTCTGACGAGCCGGTGACTACGTCATGTGATTTCATCTTAACTTTCCCAGAATCAATGATGAAGGCGAGATCCGGAATTGTGATCGATGTCTGTCCTATGTTGGTGGACAAGATTATTTTGCGATTTCGTTGGGGCTGCATAGCCAGCCATTGGTCGTTCGATTCCATTTGACCGTGCAGTATGAACATCTTGTAAGTCCCTCCGGGAAGGGTGCTTGTTATCAGATCTCTTTGGGCTACAATGTCGTTGTATCCAGGCAAGAAGACCAGTATCGCACCAGGGTGCTTGCTGCGGTATAACCCTTCCAACAATGATATTATCAAGTAGTGATCTACCTCGTTCTCATCGTGGAATTGCTGCTTGTACGCGGACAGCAGTATGATCTTCTCCGATAAAGTGTCATTGCTCTGTTGTCTATTTCCAAGCAACTGCAAGCAAATACCATCCTCAAATGCAGCAGCATACGTCAACGCTGACTTTCCTGAGAAATCGCGAATACTTGTGCTTGCATTAAGCTGCATAAATCGTGACACGTACTGTGGTATATTGCATTGAGCGGCCGCTATTAGAGCCGTTTTGCCACTCCTCGAGTGGCGCAGGTCAATCGAAACACCTTCGTTCTCAATGTAGTACTGCAGCTGATCGAAATATTCAATGGTACTCTCAAGTCTGAGGTGTGCCTCTAGTATTTCTTCGACAATTGTATCGAATATATTTTGAGTGTGATCATCGGCTTGAACCACTTTCGTTGGTATTTCTGCTGGAGATAGACGCAAGTACTTCTCCATCAGTGATGTACGATAGCCAGTGTGGAATAGAATGTCCTCCAAGTGATAGATTTTTACGTCGTACCCTTGTCCGGGCACATTTACGATGGGGCAACCGTTAAAAAATGTCGAAAGCAAGTGAATGTCCATTGTCGCTGACATGAGGATAACTTTGAGGTTTTTATTGTATTTAAGCTGTTCTTTTACTGCAATCAGTATGAAGTCAGTGTCCTTGTCGCGCTCATGAATTTCGTCAATTATTAAGTGGGTGATTTTCTGGAAGAAGTCTCGGGCATCTGCCATTATAGATCGCAAGACACAACCGCTTGTTGTGTAAATAAGATTTGTAGTCTTTCGCACGCGACCTGAAAATAGAAAAAGCATTCATAAATTAGAAATGAACATTGTATGTGCAGTAAGGGCGCGGTAGGCATTCGCGGGACACACAAGGGTTTGAGACGAATAGTCAGACAGTCAGTGGACACAAATCGACTTAAATCAGAAGTCATGTTGTAAGCCTCCAGCAATGCATCAAAGGCCAGCAAAATGATGTAGAAATGTGAATAAATCGATTACATCTAGAAGTGACCTTCTATTTGAGTCAAAGTTTAAGTGATCACTGTTTCGGCCACGACTCTTCAGTGTGACCCGACTGTGGCGAAGAGTATAGTTCGTATCCTGCTCTATTAACACCACTTACCTCAGAACGTTTTGTGAGGGAGAAATATCGGCTTGAGTGAACTAGTCTAATGATCACTTACGGATTTAGCACTTAATCTGGAGTTGGGACTATGTATGAGCATTCAAAGCTGGAATAAATCATTGAAATCTAAGTCTTTCGGATAGCCAGGCAAGGCTTTGAAAACTGACTCCCCATCCTTGGTTGGTTTACAACGTCTGAGCCATACATAAGTACGTCGCAAGCCTGGACTGTATTCAAATTATAAAAACGACCCCAACACGCAAAGTACTTCAACTTTAGTTATACAAACAACAAACTACACTTCTTCAGCCGTCCCATTCTACCATGGTTACCTCATAATGAAACCACATTGGTGAATCTTGTACGAGAAAGAAGTCTGTTTAGAATGACTAAGCTTCGTATGCGATAAGAAATTACGTTAAGCCTTTGTTTTACGCGTTTTGACGCTTTATAGGTCATAGTTATTGTTTCTGTGGATTGTTCAAAAGCGAACGCTAATCAGATACTGTCACTTTGAATCTTGTTATTCACAGGCACGGAATGAAATAAATATATACTCTCAACTCAGTCATAACACACACCCAGACACCTACTAAGTTATCTATTAGTCACGCAATTGTAATGAGAATTCCAAAGGTTTCACGGCTAGTTACATGCATATCAGCTCTGTTCAAGTTGATGTGCTATAATATTTTACAGTCTTAAGCTATTATTTAATATTAGTAACCGTAATGAAGGATGCTAATAAGTGTTCCTATAGACACAACATGAATCATACAAGCCAAGGTTTGGTAAAGTGACTGCTTATGGATTGTTTTGAGTTTCAGAATTTACTGCATCCGTAAACACAAACGCACAGAGCTGTGCCTACACTCGAAGTACAAATTATAGTCGATAATACGCAAGGATACCTTACCTAGGCAGTTATCGAGAAGCGAAACATACAGAGCAAAAGAGTTTGCAATAAGGCAAACAAATGCTTTGCACTGTGAATAAGCCGGATACCCCGCAGATAGATGTTATAGGAGATCAGTACGTTGGGTTAGATCGAGTCAACTAGAGAGATAGATTTGCTTCTACTCGACGGTGTTCTAAAAACTATTTACAGAACACTGAAACTGCTCCGTCACTATCTTTTCGGAAAGAAGGCAGTCTTATCTTAGGCCAGAGTTGGTACATTGTGCATAGCTTTACAAAAAAATCCAATGCACTGAGTTAAGGTCAGTGCGGTTGGGTTCCATTCTGCCTTGAGTTGGAGTGATGGCCGCCAGTGATTTACTTTTTCACAGCTCCGTGGTATGAACCTTCTTCGATTGTCTTCTACTTTTTCCTGACTCCATACTCATCTAAAACTGATCTTGTTTTGTGCTGCACTGTTAATTTATTGGAGCTTCCTCTGTGGACCCCACAGCATGACGAGCGAAAAGGTGATAATGTGTCCAATAGTTCCTGACGTTGCAACGACAAACGGTGTCGAAGCCGCAACCAGACGCCAGAATTACTAATCTAGCGCCTTGACCTATGTAAATACGTAGTGGGTTCCTTATTTGGTTGGTTTGGAGTGGTCTATGACTCTAAGCAGGTCCATTGTCCAGCCACTAAGCAGACACGAATGAATATTACATTACGCGCGTCTGAAAACACTCCGACCACGACCACGATCACTTCTGGAAACGCGATTATTCAGACGCGATATGAATCATTACAGCGATGACTCTGTCGGTCCCAACCCCGTGTTTCCAGATAAAGAATACGTGCCACCGTAGGAAGTAGTCGAAAAGCATGTGATAACGCTGACACATGCCTACATCGCATTGAGACGAGATCTGCACCTAACTTTGTGCAGTTCTGCTCCACGCCCAACCCTTTCTACGAAACATACTATTTTTTACTTACTTTCCAAACGTATTTGATACCCGACGGATTCGCCGATGGGTTCGCCACGTTCTTCGGCGACGCGATTTGCCACAGTTACAGTTGCTATACGCCGCGGCTGGGTGCACACAACTCGGCAGGGTTTGTTTAACCTTGCACACTCCTCAAGAATATACTGGGGAACCTGGGTGGTTTTACCAGAGCCAGTTTCTCCGTTTATAATGATAACCTGCAAGGATACCAACAAATTAAACAAACTCCCAAGTAGCCACCTCCCCTCGCAACACTTACCGAATTGTTGTGAAGCACATCGTTAATCGCATTCTGATACAAAAATATGGGCAATTCGATCTTGTCCTTCTGCAGCTGTTTGTTTAGCCGGCTCGCCCTCGGCGGCACCAGACGCGACGACAGCCCCAGCAACAAGCACTCATTGCGTATTCTATTCCGTTTGCGTTGAAAATTCCTATCGCAAGCCGAGTTCAGCGAATGATTTATCTCCGTTATCTCCTTGAGTTGGTCACGCAAGGTTTTATAGAAATATCCTTTGGATTCATCTGATAGCGCCAGAATCCTTGTGTCTCCAAGCATTCTCAGTTTTTTTGGTAATGTGATGTGCAACTCGCGTTGATTCTTGCCGCCATAGCTCTTCGACCTCAGACCAATGGAGGCCGCGTATTTATGAAGAAACTTACGCTGGTCGTTCGGCAGGCCGGTAAGCACCAGCATATTCGAGTCTCCATAATCAAGAAAATGCGTTATTTTAGCCTTTAGTTCGCGCTGCAAATCACGGGGTATATTTTCTTGGTTTTTTAATTGCTTGTTAGCCATTTGGGCCCCAGCTGTAAAGGTAATCACAAACAAAAGCACTATCCCGCACGGGTATCGTCTGGTTATTTATTTCCCACGGTAAATACACAATAAAATCACGCAAAATAAACACCGTCTATGTAAAGATAAAAATGGTAATACGCGGAATTTTATATAAACCAGGGTAAAGATTTTTTATTAAAATATACATTCAGGATTTGTTTCGTATGGCGCTGTCAGTTCACGAAGTCGGTTTTGACACATAAAGCGTATAGTTGTCTCGTTTGTGTGGGAGATGCCTGCTTCTGCTAATGGTACGGAATCGTTCAAGTATTTGATGACGACTAGGGTGGAATTACACTACTCAAAAAAAAATGGTTAGGTTTCTATTTATTTTTATAGAATAATATAAAATTTTAAGATAACTAGATCCACGTTCCAAATATTAGCTGCTCTGAGGTTCCCTTCACATTTTGGCTCAGTTTTCGCATATAGCAAAAAAAGACTACTCTGTGTACTTACATGTGTAGGAAGGTGGAAATCTGTTCATCGTGTGTCCCCTTGGCTCTTGCCACTGCCATTATGAAGATGATTGCATTCTTGTATAATAGGCTCACTGACATACTTCTGCTGCTGTTTCTCAGTTCTTCATATTTTGTCGTGGTACTGAATCTTCATTATTACGGCTACCGTCTCGCATTCCTAGGACATAAGCATCAGAGGGGAATACTCCGTGAAGCATCCATGGCATGTCAGCTTCTGAGTTGGTTTATCAACGTGTCCATGTTGGGTACGATATTGTATATGTCCAACTCTTCGTGATCATTCAAATAGACCGGGCACCCTTCGTTGTCGTTTGATGTTCTTCCTTCTTGTAATGTCTTTGCATTTCTGCAGTTAAAGTCAACACCTTAGCAGCTCCAGATGTGTCAATTTGAACTCTTTAGCGGCTGGGAGCCAGTAGACTCCCAACTGGTAGAGCGCGAAGAATTGGATTCATAGACCATTCAGCATAGACTAAGTAGACGAAGTGCTTGGATACCTCAAGATTGTCGGAAGTTACCATAAAACGTTGTTCAGAGCGTTCAACCATTGTTATTCGCTCTGCGAAACGTGTGGAACACTTCACTTATCTCAAGAAGAGACCCACTTTATCTCTTTGTAGAGGGTTCGCTTAGTAGGTAGTTTGTATAGGAAGCTATGCCAGTTTCCACCTAACCCTATGCACCTCTTACCGTGTGACATCAAGTTTGTTGTTCTTCGGAAACTCTTCACTACGGATGCGATGGTCTAATTGAAGGAGCAAAGCCCGCTCTGACCAGACAATAAGAAAAAAAAAACTCTCATGTTAGATCCTAATTTATTAACAAGAATTCACTCTACTCGGACACATCTTCATCCTCCGACAGATCACCATCATCACTATCACTGAAGTCATCGTTATCGAATTCACCGTCCTCGCCCAGCTGAAGTTCTTCAATCTTCTTCAGGAGGGTGTCCCTCGAATGTGGAATTCTTCTGGCTACAGGCTTTGGTACATCCTCATCTCCGTCCTCGTCCGCATCCACACCATCGTCTTCCTGTTTCACACTTTCGTCGACTTGCCCCTTCTTCATGTAGCGCAGGAACGCTCGACGCTTCCTTTCCGGAAGTGATTTGATCAGCCTATCCATTTCAACCTTCAATTTGAGTTCTTCCTCCGGCGACGGTGCTGGTGGTTCTATTTCCACCTCATCGGCTGCCTTCAGACACTTTGCGCAGACCTTCTGGGAAAGAGCACAACCACGACACAATACATGGTACGCTTTGCGTATGTTCCTCTGTTGGCATTTAACGCAAGTTTTCGGCTGACTTAAGGGCTTGTACTTCTTGTACTTGATCTTCCATTCTATCACTTGTTTACAGTGCTGGCACACCTCGGAAATGTGCAGGGAATTCAGTTTCTTCTGTTGTGGGGTTTTGTCGTGCAAATCGTTCTTGAAGACGTGACGATTTTTGTACTTTTGCGCACGTTTTCGTTCGGTGTTCCCGCGTTGGGTGCTCATTTTGGCAGTAGCCCTGTGAAATAGTTGGGAATATTATGTGAAACACATTGAATATGGCAGCGAATTACCTGAAAGTCTGATGTTTATTTGAAGAACGTGTTGCAGTTGTTGATATAAAACAACAAATGATACGACGCACATAACCTCACAAAGAACTGTCAAATACGTTCCTCCTGTGGATCTTCTCTGGAATTCTATATTTTTGTGGAGAGATTTGTGTAAACGAGTTTATAGTTTCATTTGTTTTTGTTCTTGTTCTCCATTTTACCTGGGAATTCGTTGATTTTTTAGGATAGAAGGCAATTGGACGTGATTTTGTAGGAAAACTTGAAAACATGGCGTGAGTTCACTTCAACAGTAGTCAAATAAGTGGAACGTGTGTGGAATGTAAAATTAATTCGTTTGTGCATGTGATAGGTGGAGCTCTGTTCGCTCGTGTGTACAAATGAGCACCAAAATGAATAAATTTTTGTTTTAAACTTTTGATTTCTTACACGCTTTTGGTTTTTTATTATTCAACACAAGACTGTATTTTGTGGGCTTCAGCTATCTAGATTGTTAAGTACATTCAGTTGCGTTCTAGAGTTTTGGCATTATTTGAACTTTAGGTAGATTAGGGAGGTGGCTGCAACCAAGAGAGGAGTGTAGTCTGACTCGGATCTCAACGGATCCGGAATGTAAAACTAGAATTATTCCATGGCGGTCTCTTTTCGCTGGTTAGCTAGCTTTCACAAAGTTTTGGTATTATGTACGGTCCGTGTGAGATGTCGTTTGAGTCCGAGGCTGTTCCAGGTAGCTCGTCGGCCTTGTCGTTTCCTTGGAGGCCCATAAGGCCCGGGGTCCAGCATCGCGTAGTGTTGTCTTTAGAACTCAACCGTGTGAGTTCCTTTTTACATCTTTTGGCAAGTTTGGAGATATTGCATTGGCTGTCTCCGATAGGCAGCTCTGAAAGAACTTTTGCAAAATGCTCTAAGCTAGCGGAATGAGCGTTTCGGCATGGTTTGGGTGTAACCCTCCACAAAACAGTATTCTCTGATAAAGCAGACATTTGGATAGAAAACGAAGCTGGAAATCTAAAATTCAAGAAAGAGTTAGGAAAGTCACGGTGGTACTGTGTCGTTTTGTATGAAAAAAAAGAAAATTTTTGAACCGAAAAATGTATGAAAAATAAGGTTACGCATACGCCACCGAAACAGGTACTGACATTCTGATTCTACCCTCTCGTAGGACAATTCGAGTTAGACATTCTGTTTCTGTTCATTCTAGCTACAAGCGAGCTTAACTGAAGCCTCGTTATGTGTCAGTAAAACAGAAAGTTTTTGAACTGAAAAATGGGTGAACAAATAGTTACGCATACGCCAGCGAACCAGATACTTACATCCTGAATCATACAGATGAATAATGCACTGGCTCTACACCTTGGTTATTAGATCGGTACTGATCGATTTGAGCAATGCCCAAAGCACAGCGAGCCTATACATAGGCGTGGCTCTACGCACAGCTCCCCTCCCGCCTGCATTCTGAACAAACCCTGGAAAGAGAACTGAACTTTAGACGATGAAACGATTTACTTCTATATTGACTGCTCAAAAACCAAAGACAGAGGTGGGGGTGGTGTATTCTCCGGCAGTCTTAATCTTAGCTCTCCTTCTGTCCTCCAAATCACTGTAGCTATCCGAATTTTCTCTGATAGCCAAGCTGCAATCAAATCCTTATAATCGAACTATTTTAGTTCCAAAGTATCTCTAAGCTGTCGTTCGTCTCTTATGGAAATGACGAAGCAGTTCAACAACTTCGTGTAATTTTTCGAACAGACGGCATCCCTGGTTCCATTCGTTTCTTGTTTTTGATGTTTGAGGATGCTGTTCATTGCTCTTGTCGCTCAGACCCACTTTCTGGGAAGGAGAACTTGCTTTTCAATTGTTATCTAGTGGTCTCCTGAAGATTTGTTCATGTTTTTATTATTCCGAGCTACCTACTGCAGTATTTCGTTGAAAGCTTCTTCTGGGCGTGAATTCAAGAACAAAGTCTTGCTGTCACAGAGCATTCGACTATTCAAGATCTTCAACTCAACTATGGGACACAATTTGCATTTCGAAAAAAAACAAAGGAAATTTGTGTCCCATTAAGAAGTTCTCTATTACTCGAGCATATAGTCTGCAAGTTATAGCTACCTGCAGCGACGAAGAACATCTTTTTACGTGGACTCGATTTTCACCGCTTCTCGAGATTCATCAAAGCATCCACTGATCTTTCGATTTTGGTCACGACATATGCTGCATCGTTTGATACACTGATGTCAGGTACCATTTGGCTCAGATATCGATGTGACAACTCCGACCAGGAGAAGTGTCAGGCTGTGTTTGCGGCCTCCTGTGTTTGGCACTATGCAGGCTAGTGCCTGTTCTCTCTCCTCTTTCGGTAAAAGAAAGTAGTTTCTTCCGCAGCAGAGGACCGAGAATGCAACCTTTCAGTGTAAACTGGAGTCGATGTCTTTATTTCTGGTATACTGCATGGCTACACTTCCTTTTCCTCTTTCTTACACACTTATCACATACTAGTTACCTCTCTACTAAGTTCTTATTGTATATTTGCAGCGACAATCGAACGGAACTGGCAATGAAAATGCTTGACCTGAAGCTATGTCTGTTGGACCTAATTCGTCCCTCTGGATCGTGCTCGAAGCCGAAGAAATCCCTCAAGGACATATGCGCCAAATACCCATCGGACCTAATGCAAAAGTACAACGATGTCAATGTAATATTTTTCAACGAGAATATGTCGATGACTAGCAAATATGAAATGCGACAATTCGCGGGAAATGGCCTCGGATATTACACATCTTACAATCTGAGTTCAGATTTTCCCAGTGGAAGCGACAGCTACTCACGACGGTCGTCTAAATCGCGGCGTGGATATGACTCTGAAAGTTGCAAGCTAGATTTTTCATCTGGAAATGGGACAGAAAGTGAAATGGAGTATACATCATTCGAAACGGATAATTTAACTCAGGGCAATGGCGTAGACCAATTGGATTCGTTTTGCACATTGTGCACGTCTACGTTCAGCTATACCCAATGTTGCCGATTTTGTGAGAACTCACTGTGCGGATCTAAGTGTGATTCGGAAAGCAGCCCAAAAGAACAGAGCAGTTTCAAATTCCAAACGGCAAGGTATGTATTTATATATTTACTTTTAATTTAAAAGGATTTTTTTCGGAGAATCTAATTGCTTGTGTGACTTATTTTAGAAACCAGTGCTAGGAAGTTTGAGAATCAAGAAGAAGGACTTTCAATTTGTTAGCATTTATTCGAAGAATAATGAAAGTAAATTGGATGCATTTATGGTTTTCAAAGTTGATCCCTGGAGATGTGATATTCATCCTGAATTACAAGCAAACAAACTTATGAAAATGCAATTTCTGAGCCACAGACACAGGCTATTAAGTCTTTTAGAGGAATGAATGTATATGCTTTTGCAGTCTCCAGGTTAGAGAGGAACACTATACTTGCATTCCTTATAGCTCCGTATATAACACAACAACTCGTCCATTGGAGATTTTATTCCCTTTTATTTCATTGTAACTGATAGATCAACAAAATTTTAAGTGCAGCTTGGTTATTCCTGCACAAATAGTCACTTGAGCCCTTCCATATGCACATTTCTTATTTTATTTTTATATTATTCATATAAACTCGACTACAGTTCCATTTTAACTCAGACTCTGCTCGGGGATATTTTACTTATTTACTTAGCTTTCCGAGTGAAAATGAGCCCCTTCCTCACTTAGCCCAAAACTTAGTTAACTTAAAGCGCAGGCCACCGAAGCGCAGACCTACTGAGTTGTCCCTTTGTTTTGAATTCTAAAATTCTAGTAGTCGGAGCATTTGTATCCATCCTCTACATGTTGTAGCCATTCTAGACGACTACACAGCTCGTATATTTCGTAATTGAATCTTCCTGCCATCGACTGGACCGAAAATTTTATGACGAATCATTCTTTCGAAGCGACCGAGAGAGAGTTTTATTCCCCAATGTTGTGTGTTCGTTCTTGTTGACAGGTTATACTTGGTTTTGCCATCATTTATCGCTAGATCCAGTTTTGAACCTTCCAGAAGCATAAGTTGGCTTTAAATGGAAAAAAGCCGATAACAGTCCTTGAACCAAAGAAGACAGATTCAGTCCAGAACAAAAGAGACGAACGGGGGTAAGTCCCTTCCAACAAATCATACTAACAAAAACTGACCTCAGTTTTAAGAGAATTGAAATTGATCCATTTCTAGCATACCTTTCGTGGTGTCTTCGAATCACGTGCGTGTTAATGCAACAGTCTCTACGTGGAATCAGCCCTTATGGCTATGCACAGACATTAAGTATCTTTTAAGAGTGTCAAGAGTCACCAGAAAGTCAACCATCATGCACTGGAGCCCAGTCCACTAGAATTTTTCTCGAAATTAATTCGAGAAATTCTTTCATAATTCAGCATTACCACGTGATTGAGATTGTCCATAGAAATTGATGAGTATGACACTAAACTACCAACTGCTCCAAATTCATCCATAAGAAAATCGTGATCCTTAGAGTTGTGAAGGATTGAAGGAGTAATGTGTACTAAACCATTGTCAGGGCTATATATAATGCGCTGTGGGACAGAACTCTTTACTAATCTTTCTAAGAAAACACGCTTGCTCTTTGATCTGAGAAGAAATGTCCTTACTAGACCACAAAAGATATTCAAAACGTTTACTAAATCTCATTCCGGTGCACCTTCGATTCCAATATTCAAACTTTCAAAAAGAACAGAAAGAGGAACTTTGAAGGGCTTGGACGATATCCATGTAGAGCCTGTGATCCGGATTTTAAACTTACAGCCAGTCGTCCAAGACTCTGCGATATTTTGAGATTCCCATCTTTCTAAAGTTTTTAAAGTCTTTGCTCTTTCGCAGCTGCCCTTGGTTTCCGTTCCTTTTTGTACCCTTTTTTTCGACGCATGAGTACCATTATACCAAAGATGTTTGTCGGGTTTGTACTTTGGTTTCTACCACCTCCTTGATGATCGTACGACTGGATTGGAGCTGTTCGCGTGTCATAGTGAAAACTCAATCGTCTCTCTAGATTCTAAGGCGATCTATGTTGAACTTCCGCGTCAGCGCAAATCAAGATGTCTTCTCGTTGGATAATTCGAGCTTTGAAATTGGCGATGACAAAGAGACAAACTTACTTTCGATACTGACAGTTGGAAAGTGCTTTATTCCGGGGCGTCAAGCGTAGGAAGGCGAGTTCGGTCCTTAGAAAAAAATCATCTTCCCTGATACTAAGAAATACACTTTCCAGGATGTAATATTCATCACTCAAGAGAAGGCAATGGCGATGAACACATTTTATTCGGATAAATCCACTATTTAAGCCAATAGAAGCTATGAACAGCATGATATAGCCAACTCGTTCCTCATGCTAATAAGTGTCACTCACATCGAGTTCTCCACTTTTATCCAAAGTAACATATTTTCACTTCTTCACTGCATGCCGATGTGAACCTTCTCCATCTGGTCCCCCACTGTGCCAAAGCAGACGACAATCGTTCCAGCTACTGGGTCATATAAACCCAATACCCATCGACAGCTCTTTTTTAAAATGGCTTTTTGACAAGCCTCTTTCGTGATAACGTGATTTTCTCGCCATTTACATTTCGTTATCAATTTCTCTTAACAAAAATGCTGCCCCCAAAGACCAGAAATCAGAAACTACGTCAACCCATTGAAGGGCACACAGATAACACCAGAACCGTGCAAAGCTTTTCTCACCATCGAGAGTGAGAGTGTACTTCGTTCGGCCAGAAACCAGATGAGCCATCTTGCCACAATCTTGTGGTGAAAACTAAATGAAGCACACTCCACAATAAAAAAATAATAATTTGAAGATTATTAACGCACGAACGTGCTGCAGATCTCTTCCCAACCCATTCCTCGAGAAGCAACGATACACACACACACAAGTCTAGTAGGCCCCTCAACGGTTAATGCTGATGTGACGAATGGCTTGTAAGAAAAGATAGCCAAGCTTTTAAGATACTTACTATACAATGCATCCGCACCACATCCAGAAATACACCTCAACCGTATGGCGCGGTGGCTGCGGCGGCGCACCAGCCACAAGAACCGTGCAACTGTAATGCGTTGATGAAGAGATGAACAGTCAGCCACCTCTAATTTCCTTTCTTCGGGACCATTTCCATCGAGAAATCTCACCTGCCTGGCTCATACAGCTCATACACTCTTCGGCCATTGTTGCGATAGCACGTGATAGTTTTCTGTGGCTTTTCAAGCCATCTCTCTTGGGTGTAAATATTTGTAAGCCAAAATTCTTCTTCTTGGTCTTCTTGGATGTGCTTGAAACGTGTGCATATATTTAAAAAAAAAAGGAATATTTTCTGTTTGTTTAAAGAATTTTTCCCGCAGTTGGTTTTGCATGTTATCTTAGCCTGGCTAGGTGTTGTCAGTTCGTGTCACTTAAACGCTTGAAAGTTCATACGAGTATGCGGTGAAAATTGTGTTCGAAAGTTAAAGTGCAGTCAGTATCTCCCGGTTGGTAATGTTGTTCGCAAAAAGATACCTCGTACGTGAGAAGTATTAATGTATGAAATCTACATTATTTAAACAAATTCAGATTCATATATAAATATTAAAAATAAATAAATTATTGTGGCATCAAGTGAGAGTTATGAGAAATTTAATAACATTTGGATAACTGCTTTCAAAAAGGTTTGTTTTAATTTATTTGATTTCTTCTTACTTTGTATTGATTAATGTGACATCAATATTTTAATTAACTTGGGCAGTTGCATTGTTTATAAAACAATAAATCTTTGGTTGGGATTGTAAGGATTTGAAATGGAGATTGTAGTGTTGACGTACTGATGTTGAACCTATTTCAAAATTGCTACATCGACTTTGCGTATGTGCAGTCCTAGTTTCTTTAGACTGGACATTGTCTACTCTATCTCTTCTCGCTTGTCCTTGGGTCTAGGTTCTCAGTCTTGTAGAGTCTAAGTGTACTCTTTTCCGAGTTTGCACGGGGAACATATGTTCAGCACCTTGTTTACGATGTCGATTCAGCTTCTTGGTTGATGGTTGTAGTCCGCACTATCTAAGTGAGCTGTCTTCTACTTTTTTAGATGTTGGCATCATCATTCGTCTCATTTAACAGCTCCTAGTTCTGTCTGTTCATAGGCATTATAGATCTTTTTCATACATACTGCATTGAGTGTTTGTACAATCCTAAGTCCTGCGAGCATCTTGTAATCTTTGTAAGACACCTGTAAGCATGTTCTATCTGTAAACCTATTTTCCCCATCAGTAGTCTACTTATTTTGACATAATCATCAAATCAGCTGACGCTGATCCCAGAGACCTTCATCGATACAGCTTCCTCGTTGAGTTGATATACATAAGTGTACAGAAAAATGTATCTGCTTCCCATACAATGATTTGTTTTAGCCCGAATGCATGATTGAATCAACGTTCTACTTATTCTCTTGTCTCGCCAATCAGAACAATGTCTTCACATATGTATAAGAGCTTCCAGGAGGGTCTTCACTATTTAAAAATGAGGTAAAAGGGGATTATACATAAGTTCTATTCGCGTACTTTCTGCACCAAAATTCGTAGATTGTCAAATTTCAAGGAATGGGGCTATAATTGTCTAAGAGAGTGGTAAAATCACAAAAAAGTAAACGAACGCGAAAGCTACGAAATTCGTCCAAATTTTAGACGTCAAAATAAATGTCAATGTAAATACACAAACAACAACAAATTTCTTACAGGTATCTGACAGATTTGACAGCTCTCATAAATCAGTGCACAGAAAATTCCTGCACTAGATTCGTAGCATGGGGAAATTTTTTACTCTCTCTCGAGAGCTCTCTTCTGTGAAAAACTACGAAACTTTTGCGTACTCGAACAGGTTTTGGTGACTTTTCGTAGATTTTCGTGAAATTTCGTTATTTTGGGAGATTAGTACGCTTATTGATGAAGTTATTGTACTGCTAAACCTGGACAGACGCAGGTTGTAATGTGTTGGCTTTCTTTTGAGTTCTGATAGCTTTTATATTATTCAGGCAAGTGGTTTATACCTATTTTGGTAGACGGCTTACTAGAAATTGCGTCTACCTATATCTACGACTATATCCCTTCCATGCTTCCATTCTGAAAATTTAAACTGTGGTCATGGCTTGGTCCTTGGTTTTTTTTTTTTTTTGTCCTTAAATGGAAACTGTTTTTGATTCAACGTCTCGCTGTCTAGAGCGGACGAAGATTCAATCCTCTTTTGGAAGTCAAAATACAAATGGGTTTCCTGTAAGGTCCACTGAACTGGCTTTCAGCTTCTAGTGATCAGTTTCAGAGCGAATTTTGAGTGATTTAGTACCAGACCGTCTAAATTGTCAAATGGACTAATTACATTAATCTGCTACATTACAGTCTAATATGGTAAAATGGAATAAATACAAGTTCGTTTCATTCGCTGAGTTCTATTTCACATACAGGGCTGACGAGCTAGTCAGGCGATAGGCCTCTTATGTTAAGTGTAATAGTTTGTAGAGTTCTGTTGTATTCGAGCAATTACGTATGTCAAAATGCGCCAAGATCCAAGAGCTTTAAAATATGACTAAGTTTGATTAGAATAGTCATATGATCCTGGTTATAGGTCAATAAGGATCTTCCTTGAACGATTTGTCTTATGAATGTGCGACACTCAACGTAAATCTCTTTTTTTTCTAATTGTCCTTGAGTACCATTTTGTACCATTATCTACGGACACTCTCTTACTTTCGTTTCGGGAAAAAAATCGAAAAGTTTTACAAAGTGGGTCTTCTTATTTTGTCCTCAGTCTCTTTATCAAACTACTAGACCTTAATATTATGTACAATATTCCACCTGCTCTGGCTTAAAGATTGGCTTAAACAGCACAGAGAAGTTTCAAGACAAAAATGGTTTGAGATTTGTGGGAAACTATTAACCTAACACTTGAAGTGTAGGTTCCATAAGTCTATTTAAATCGTAGGACACTTCCGCGTAAAGATTGATTGCTTTATTACTGAACCATAGCAACATAAATTATACACTGTCCATAAGAAAGGATATAAATCATCTTTAGGATCTGCGAGAAGTTACGAATAATTCTGATAACGACATCATATCAGATACAAAACTCGAATAGCTTTTACTTTGGTTTACACTAAAACACAGTGACGGTCACTGCCTTTTGCAGATGTGAGTACAGTGTCAAGTTTCCATGCATTACAAGTTGCTAACCCACTAAACATTGATTCTGATGTTGAATCTCAAAGTCAATACTGTGATGAATAACTTATTCTGGAGCTTAAGGCCACAGACCCAAAGAAACTATGTAGGAAAGACCACGAGTTTTTTGGGACTACGATGCGTTTTTGTCATCCTCTTAAGGATGTAGTGTCTTTCTCAAATCAGGTCCATGAATGAAGCTCGATCTGGGGAAAAGGTGACATCAAAAGACGAAAAAGCTTTTGCGGAAGTGTTTAAAACTTGTCCAAGTTGACAGTGCCAGTGTTCCAAAGGCATAGTAGACATTGCTCTTATTGGCTAATATCAATTTTTTTTGAGGAGATGTCAGCCCAGTTAAGAGGTCCGTCAGGTCTTTCTTATAATTTTATAACAGTCATTGCTAGAATGTTTTATTTTCTTCTTCGTTTTTTTTAGAAACCAGTAAATTGGCATATCCTAAGCCAGTAGGAGTCCTCTTCATTTTGTTCCCACTGAGTTAGCTGTCTTTATCTAGTAGTTAGAAGTAGAGTCTAGAAGAGTTCAGGGAGAATGGGGACCGAATCTGACAAAATTTCAAATTCCAAGTAAGCACCCTCATTGCCAGGGGTATCTACATAGCCTGGGATCCGTATTAATGTGATTTTACAGAAAGCTGTAGGAAGGTTTTAAATCACTTTCAAACCAGCTTAGATTCGAAGCCAAAAGACATGAACTGCTTTGCTATCCGTAACAGTATTTACATGTACTCTTTCGAGGTCTGACACAGAGCTACTCCTATCCCATTTGACACTACTCAAATCGAGGACTATCAAGGACTACGATTTGGAAGGACAACTTTGAAGAGCCAATTAAAATTGATTTCGTCATGAAGTAGGAGCCAAGGAGACACATCAGTATGGTGAGGATACCAGAAATTTTCATATGTTCAACTACTTAAGTTGGTGGTTTTGTTGTTCCATAAGTAGCGTCGCTTAAACTTAAGGACCTAGAACGAGTAATATCATAGCACTCAGACCTGTCGGTCCCCACAATACGAACGATGAGTAGAATTAATGATGGTGAGATAAGTCTAGTGGATTATCTTTGGCTTTAGACCTCATTTTTTGTCCGAAAATTCTAGACCAATTCCAGAAAGCAGTGGGCGCCGTGGCTCAGTGGTTAGTGCGTTGGACTATGGAGCAAGGGGTTCGAGATCGAATCCCAGTCGGGGAACACCTAAAAAGTTTTTCTCGCAAGCGTCTGACAAACATCCGAGAGTACAACTGTCCTGAGAAAGCTTCTGAAATAACAAATTGCCCTTCGGATACGGCATTAAACAGTAGGCCCCTTCCATTCGTGTAAAGCACATAACACGCACAACACGAATGGTTGTGAGAAGCTAGGCCCTGGGTCCCATCGACCTGTAGCGCCAAGTATTTATTTTTTTTTTTAATTCCAGAAAACTTTAGTCACCTTCTCAGTGGTTCTAACTAGTTGAAGTTTTCAACTGACTTTTTGGACTACATTTACCTGGAGGTATTTTGATTCTCAATTTAGCGTTGACGACTGGATGTTTAAGCATCTCTTCCTTGTGAATCGTATGCTTAGCAGAGTAAAGTCCTTCTGATTAGTTTTGTTCAATAGTACTGGATTCTTTAATATATGATGGGTATATGACTATGTCATCTACATAGCAAATGCATGTAAACTAGCAATCAAAGCCATTCTCTACAGATTTGCTTGAGGAAAACTCCTGGTACAATGCCACCAGCCACCAGGAACTATTTGCAAGAAAACCAGTAGTGGCCAGGATGAATAAACACGACCACTCCTCGCAAACCTCAGTAATGAACATGAAACTGAAAAAAACATGGCAAAACTCCACTTTCTCTTTCTTCCATCCATCTATCTCAATTTACTCTTTCTCATATCGACATCTCTTGGATACAATACGATAGCATCTTGTATCGCTAACATGGGCCCAGGAACCATTTAGACACAAATTAAGTTACGCATGCAAATCCAAGAAGTAGCTATTAGACCGCCGATTATAGACTCGAAATAAAGCGTTTATGTCCTATTTTGTGAGATATTTCACTTTCGAAAATGAGTGTCTACTATAATTACGATACCTCCTTTCTCCTTTGGCAATTTCTCCCGCGCGCCGTAGCCGCCGCCGGTAGCCTCCAAATGCAGTTCGTTTTATTTTAGTGCGCGAATGATACATATCAATATATGTATGTATGTTTGGATCTACACTCTTTTTTTTTTAATATTCAAAGATACAGGTTCTCGTGAGTAGGCACCGACAGCAATTATGAGTTTTTTTTTTTTGTATTTTTTCCGTTTCCAGATATTTACGCTGTGTGTCTGCTTTCCATAGATATTCGTCTCAGTAACGAGTATTGGACATCGGCAATGAAAGTTTATCAAAAGTGAAAACTTATCAGAAAGTTATTATTGGTAATTGCAGCGTTTGGTTCCAGTTTTACACTTACACTTTTTGTTTTCGTATTTCGCCGTAAGCTAAATTTCATTTGAGATACGCGGTATCGTTTTCCAATTTCTTCATACCCTGCGTGGATACATATCTATCTGAGACTATAGACGTCTAATATTATCGTTAATTACATCTTTAAATCTTTCTTTAATAGCTACGCAATCCGTTTATGTCTTTTAACACACTCGCGAGCGCGTCTTGGAATTATTTTCTTATTTTGACGCATGGTTAGGAAAAAAGTGAATTCATAGATACATACATAAATAGTTACATATTTATTCAGGTTTAATTATTATTACTCCACTTGGCTGCGTGTAGCGGAATGGTCATCTTCGATGCGGATCCATAGATGGTGAAGCGATGTGGGTAGGACCCAATGCGTCGCTTTTCGATTAACATTCAGCGCTGTGCAGAAATGCAGACACTGGGTTACATATAAAGAAAAGGACAACTTTTATTCAAGGTCCCCGCCTAATAAGCGTGAAGAGCGACGTCTTCGCCAAGTCATTGAGTCATAAAGACAGCTGGGATTTGACTAACCAGCAATTTCTACCTTTCACCAAATATAAGGACGTGGATAGTGTCGACGGTTGATGACGGATCATCAATGGTCGGCACACCCCTCCAAATCTCGAATAAGGCAAGACACTTGGGATTAATACTCGACTGTAAGCTTACCTGGAAAGAAAACCCGTCAGGAAAGTAATAAAAAAGGCATCTATAGCCTTCTATATGTGTAACAAAATCTGCAGTAAGAGATGATGGCCCAAGCCCGTCATGTGCACAACCATCGTTAGACCCAGTTTATCTTATGGGTGCCTAGTCTGATAGCCGCAGATAAGACTATGTGCCAGGTTATAAAGATTACTGGTACAATCAGGGCCGGCAAAGCATTCCCTATCCTTAAAAAAAACCATCCTTTGGAAAGAGGGTGATACCGACCTCAGCATTATGGCGAGATGGGTTCACTTGGGTACCGAAGAAGATTCGGGTCAAAAACTGAAGAAGGAAAGTGTGGTAGTGTAGTAGACAGAACGAGAACTATTCACGGAAATCCACTCAAGAAAGATGATGGCAATACAAGTCTCTACATATTTTCACAGAATTTTAGTTGTGGACTACACTTGGCATCCGCTGTTGCGTGCATAATGTACGTTGCGGAATGAGAATCAAAAAGTAGTACCACTTATTTACACTGGTGATCGTTTCACTTTTGCATGATTTCAGTATCAATTTTTGCAATAAATCATTGGACACTAAATGAAAATGAAGAATTTTTGCAAAAGAAATGTGGCTCAACCTAAATGAGATATGTACCAAAGACACAGCAGCATTCAGGGAAATAAACAGACGAACGATTTAGCAAGAAAGGGATCTGGACAGGACCTAACAACGGTCGTTCTCTTTGCTTTATCGCACCTAGTTCTTGTTAAATTCAGTTTAGAGCAAGGCTTCGCGACACTAGCTAATGAGAGATGAAGAGGACTTTCCTCTTATCTAGGGCTTAACAGATCCAACTTAGTACTCCCCACTCCCACTCCCCACTTGTTTCATGCCTCACAGCCTCACTCCCTCGACTTTAGATAAAGCATGGACATTTCTGTCAAATCTGGATCTCTCGACCAAACAGAAACGCGTTAGGTAGCCTAGAATATTGAACAGACATCGTCTCTCTTAAAAATAGTCTAACCTGTCAAGAAGAAATAAATCCCATGGTAGTTCGACGCCTTACGTCATTTCTTGGATCTCGATGGAATCCTTTTCAAAATTAAAGGAGTAACTTCCATTTTCGATTTTCATCCCGCAAAACGGAATAAATTTGTTTAAGCTGAGCTTGGCTCAAATGGTTTGGTTTTAATTTGTAATTCCTGGATTTTTTTCCTGCTATCGACCAAATATTCACACTAAAATGGGTTTTCCTGGCCTACGTATGGGCCCATTCTACTATTATAGCCCTAACTCTGCATAGCTCATGTAAAGAGTTTTAAGTTCAATTTTTAATTCTGACCAGGATCTGGCGAATTGTGATTGTGAACTTTCCCGCCTTAAGACTGCACTGACACGGGCCAACAAAAGGGTCTCAGGTCTTCACACAAAAAAGCTTTTTTATAAGTAATATGGGGGAGACTGATACATCTTTAACTGGCACATTTAAGAGGCTTGACTTTTTTGGAGATCCGGCAAAGTATGCTAAAATTTCATTTATTAGAAGCATGGGCTCTACCGAGACTTTACCAGCTGGTAAGACGTCAACCTCCTTGTCCTTAGTCCAGATATTGGTATCCTCAGTCCATTTCGTTCAGTTGAGCGAACGTCTAGGTTGGACGGTACGTTCTGCCTGACAGTACGATGGTTATGTTCATCTCTTTTATATGATCTTCATAAGTATATTACTGATCCCACTTTGTTTGGAAAAGGCGTTCCAACCCTTCTGCGGATTTCATCTACTGCACCGGATTTCATCTACTACCACGCAGCTTCTAGTCCTGAACATGTTAAGAAATTCGTTCAACGATACGCCAAATAACCAAGCCACTATGACTGAGTTTTAGACATTGTTTCATTACAAAATGATTTTTCAGATCCAATCAAAACCCCTATTTTACTCTGACGAAAGAAAAGCCTTTGTGTACTGCTCTGGTGCTGTAATGACGATGAAAAATCGTTAATCCTATTATGAGCGGACATTGCAAGTTGCAATCCGATTGCTCAAATGTTTGTTTTACCAAAATCAGTTGATCCAATTGTTTGTCATTTGACTTAAGCTATTGCTCACTACTGGTGAGTCCAAATGGTTGCATAAGTCACAAAATTCATGAGTTATGAATCAATTTGGCTCGTGGTTCACTGATGCTGCTTAAATACAAAAAATAACAAGTATCTGCGGCATATACACTCTTAATTAGTGTGTAGAACCAGGGAGGGCTAGGTATCCCACTCAATCAAATCATATTTAATCGACTTAACCAATCCATGCGCTAATTTTAATTGCATCCAAATAAGAACTAAATGTATCTGAGGAGGAAGCACGCAATCTCAAGTTTCTACTTTTGTTTTCTTCCTCCTCTTCTGTGTGTTCACGTTTTGGTGCTGCTTATGTTAACATTAAATTAAGTGTTGGGCTGACACACTTTCACGAAATACAGTATTAATATATGTGTGCTGGGGTTTTCTTTGAAAATATCTTTTCACTATTAAAAAAAAAAAAATCTTTTTTATCACAATGATACTACCTTTTAGAATGTTTTTGTGTTCACACTTCAAAGAACTTCTAAGCGAAATGGTAATGGCCATTTAACTTTCTATTAGCGATTTGTTATTAAACTGAGTACCTACCTCCTGATGAGTGATGGACAAGTTGTTGACACAGAGGTGTCTAGCAGCGGTACATCATCTTATTGAGGCCTTGGCATCAAACTTCTGGTTTGGTGGGTCTATCTTGTTTGCGTGTGAATCGACGCTCTATCGATGACTAAAGGATTAACAATCACATGTTTCTAATCAAAACTTGCACTTTCTGACCTCGTTTTTGCTTGGATCGTAAATTAATAACTATATTTGTAGAAGCTATAATGGATTCTGTTCTACTTTCAGATCTTTCGAGTTGAATTTACATAATTCCGTTTTGTTTTCATTCTAACCTTTCTAATGGATTTTCTGTTCTAATTTGTGTTTTACTTTTACTTCTAACTTTCTTCTTTCAGACTCTGGATGTAGGGTTATTGCCACCCTTCGTTTATTAGCCTTGGAATATTCAGATTGTTTACATAGAATACATGAGTTTGAAAATAGTTCCACTGGGTAAACACAGTCAACTTGAAAGATTTGTCTGGCTACTATCATACAAAACATATTATATTACTACCCGTTTTCGTCGAGCTACAGATAAAATTTCAGATTTAAATATATAATGAGGTTCTGGAGATGGATATGGACTCAGAAGCAGATGTGGATAATCATATGAACGATTATTTGGTCATTCGGAGTCAGCACGTTGTAGAACAAGCATCCAACAACCAGAATACATTTGGAATGAATCAGCGTGATTCACTAAAACTAACTTGAAATACCTTCTGTGTAAGACTTTGTTGCACTCCGTTGTTCGATATTTAGCATTTGAGAGACATGAGATGTACCTGGGCCTGGGTCTGGAAAAATCTCTAAATCCAATGAAAATGCAATATCGCCTCATATCTCCTCTCTCTAAGCGTTTTGCGTGAAATGGACGAAGTTGAACAAAAACCTTGACTGAAAAACCCAAATCGCATGATGTAGGCTTTGGTGCACTCAGTTGTCCGATATGTAGCATTTGAGAGACATGAGATGTACATGGGCCTGGGTCTGGAAAAAATATCGCCTCATATCTCCTTTCATCGATCCTTTTACCCCAAAGTAACCTGCCTATGGCATTGAAGGTACTCCTTGAATAACACTCTTGTATCTACGATATTTTGACGACTAGAGGCCTAAGATGAGATCGCTGTTAGGGTATACTTCCCTGTGTTTCACTGAGGTCACTCCATTACAACCTCTTTCAACAATTTAGAAGTAATGATCAGTACTGCATCAAATGCACATCCCTGTGGCACCCCATCGGTACCTTCTTTGAGCAACAACAAGCCTTATTGGATCAATTGTACTTGCAAAACCTTGAGTCGCTAGAAAGTCTTCAAAACTAGTATTCTTCAAAGAACACATTTGACCAGCTTATTCACTGGCGAAACATGTTTCTCAATTCCCTGTGTCCATTTACTGGAACAAGTTCAAAACTTGCACAAATGCAAATTTCACTGCAAGTTCTGCTGAATCTGCAATTTAAATTCCTCCGTTTCTTGAGTTCATCCGACCAATCACTAGAATAAAGAATTCATAATATGTACCATCCATCCTCACTTACCCATACGGCATAAAATGATTGGTTACGGCTCCTCGAAATCTAGAGTAAAAAAACAACAAGAACACTACGAACCAGCGGCATAGTCTCATCGAACTCGAAACCTTTAATTACGGACTTTACGCTGTTTTACATAAATCGACTGTACACAATAATTGTTACTGTTTTTAACTGTATTGGGAATGGAATAGATGGTTCATTGTTTTTAATTAAACACCAATGGGGGTTTGTGGATACACCGACTGGAATAAACAAACATAATCAATCTACAGCACTTCGCTATTATGCTTCCTATAGGGTATGTTTGCTTTTGTTGCATAATTGCGAACACAGATATTTGTAACGTAATCAATGTACCATGCGAGCATAGTAAGAGAAGTATGTATGTTAAGCAGATTCGATTAGATAGCCGTATGTATGTTACCTCTTGGCTTCTTGGCTTAATGCATGGGCTAGCATGTTGTATTTAACGCAAACTAATCACAAAAACATGTTGCAGATTGTGGATCATGTAATTGATGGTCAATAGTCGAACAAAACAATATAGTGTGCTTTGACCGTACGGAGATGACTTGCCTTATAAGGGTTACTAAGGAGAACTTAGCTATGATTACACCACTTTTACGAGACACTGGATACTAGACAGGACTTCTTTGTTCGTGCAAACTAAGCAATTATGTACGAACGTTCTATTGTGAACAAGAAAGGCTTTTTGCTCTAAAAAACGATGCATTTTTCGGCCTATTTTCGAATTTTTTAAAAGGTCCGGTGCTTAAAAAAGCATACAACTTTCGAGTGACAGCGGTGTTGTCATGCTTGACAGGTCTGTTCTTGTGCTGAATACGTTCGTTTAACGCATTTTAAATCACATCGACAACTGACAACCCAAACCAGATGCTTCCTCAATCCAAAAACTTGTCAACTTTCTCGGTTCAAGTTTATTATCTTTATCTTCATTATCTTGAAACCAAGAGAAATTCATAAGCATTATTCAGGTGATTGAGATAAGATGCCATTACTTATTTTATTCCTTGGGTTGGTTCAGTCAATGCTGCCCAAAGAATGACGCTGTTAACCACAATTGTGGTGAGAGTATGGTTGGCATTTCATGTATCCCTGTCATGGACTTGTAAGGTCAAAGAAAGTGCACTATGATTCGAGTTGCCCAAGGTGAACAATGGATATACGAGAAACCTGTAGTTCCCTCATTCTCCTTTATCTGCAAGGGGGTCTATGCAAAACGATTCGACACTAAAAACCTGCTAGCTTGGCACCTGGAGTTGAAACTGAGCTTTACATGAAGCGAATTCTCCAGCAGATGAGCCAGAAATGCCATCAACAGAGACCAGACAACTTTTCTTGAGAGATTCTAGAGATTCTCAAAAGAACTCTTTGTTCGATGTCGCTTAGAAGCTATCGAAGATCGTCCTTCAGTCACATTGTTATTATCTTCTTCTTTATGAGATACATGGTTCCGATATCGGCCTTCTCCAATTTATGGGTCGCTACAACCTGAGTTTTGAGATCTGACTATACTGAACAGCTACTTGTTTCTTCGTTATGTTCCCTAAGTTTTTGATGAATTCGAAAGCCCCGAATCCTTTCGACATTATACCTCAATTTATCTTGCAAATAGGAGCAGAATACCATACTAATGGCTATCAAGTTTCTTACAAAAACCTTTGCGGCTTTGCAGGCCTCTCACTTCAAGTGTGACAACCAACACTCAAGACAACCATCGTTCACTGACAAATTGGTACACTTCACTCTGTTGGCGTTGCCATACCTCCTCCTCCTAGTTGTTTAAATTTAAATTCTTAAATTCAAAATTCATTAGCATAGGGTAACGTTTGACACGAAACATTATTCAACAGTTTCCCCCTACCGCTTTGATTTCGAAATAACACATTTGCACCTTAAACGTGAAAGTTCAACAATGCGTTGCAAGCATGAAGCGTGAACCACTTATTATAGAAATGAACAAAAAAATTATACTGTGGATGGGAATTCAGCGCTCTATGTACATCTTTTGAGTTTAAGATTAGATAGATTCGATGGAAAAAAAGAAATGTGCGAAAAATCGGTTCGTTTTAACAAAGTTAGTTCTCGAACATCGGTGCAATGTGAGTGAATGACCTCTCTGGAGTATGTTACCAATTGAAGAAGTAAGATTCCGATGTTGGAGAGATCAGATTAGATCAGATCGCATCGAAAAAGGGCTGTCAAGCCCGGTGACTAGTTTTGACTCAATCAGTTGAAAATTTACACTTATGGGGTTAGTTGTCTCATGTGAAGCATAATGTCGATACCGACGACTTATTGCTCTTTATTTTTCCAACGAGTGAACAATCATCAATGCATACAAATCCGACTCCGATGTTGGAAGTCGTACACTGCTGCTCATAGTCCTCTAAAGCTTCGCTTCACATGTAACCTCAAACACGTCAATTTAACCAGGCGTCTAAATGAAATTCTTTCGTCATCATCGTTGGTTCCGTGTTTTAGACACAAAAATCAGTCTAAAAGACAAATTCTACTTGATAAGAACTAGCTTAACTCTTTTAAGGCTAGATCAACAAATTTTAACAAAGTAGGGGGTGAAATATTCGGGTCTGACCTTTAACTTTTGGTACGATTAGGGTGATGACTGTCAAAAGTAGATAACCTAAGACCAGCAAACTCCAATAGCTTTCACCAGCACAATTAACAAAGAAGATAAACAAACCAATAAGCTTGACCTACGCCTTCCTTAATAAGTGGAACACAACACAAGTCCTGATATCACTCATAATGGACAAACACAACATCTTAATGCAAAAATTGGAAATGATTGCTGCTGATCTTAACAGCCTGCTCGGCGACCGTGACGTAAATAGATCCATGTCCACATTAACAGTGAGAACAGAGGTGCTTGAACAAACTTCCAAGTCAATTCAATGCACACAGCTCGACAAAGAGATATCTGAACTGCACGGCAAGGCGGATTCAATGGAGCGTGAACAACTTTCTGCCGATGCCATACCCTATGGTGTTCCTGTGACAGCTGACGAAAATCTTTGGAAAAGGTTTGACACATTCTCCATCTCCATAGACTGTGATTCTCAGAAATATTTTGCGTACAGTGCCCAAGGAAGCTATGGAGAACTCACATATAATAATTAATTTTAACTCAGGGGCCGAAAATATCACTATTAATCACACTAACCATGAACCTACTTATTTACGACATCTTGGGTTGCAAGCTGACAAGCCGGCCTACTTACAAAAACGAGAGTCTCACTGCGAGCAATCTGATACTTTTCCCATTAATCTGGATCTCCGGTCACAAGGGTATAACGTGCAATGAGATTGATTATGTATTAGCTAGACCAGGTTCCGCATCCTTCTATGGGTTAACACCTAGCCAACTTAAGTAAGAGCTAAGTTGCTGGGAAGAGTTCTCATTCTGGCACTCACAGACACTTTTTTATTCAACATACTTATCGTTATATTTTCTGAGATAAATAAAGGGAATTCAACGATCTTAACAGACTTCCTTCTTCTTTCCTTCCATTCCTCTCTCAAATACCACCTTCTAGGGAACCTGAAACTCCCGAATTTTTCCCAATTGGCACACTATTCTGAGCCCCTCGTTGATATTGATCTCGTATCCTAGTAATACACAAAGATGTTGAAGTTTATAGTACAGTTGACTTTTCAGGACATATATAGGACGAATAGTCAAGGCTTTCATGTTCAAATCAAAAACTTGATTCCTTTTTACAAATTAACTTCAGTATTCAGAGTTGTGCGACCCAAAGACATTCTAGGAAATTCCATGTCTGATGAGCTCGCCAGGAATGGTACCATTCTATCGATCCCATTAAATAAGCTGGACACTGATATGCCTCTAACAACCTTTTAACTCTTAGCTGCTTTACCTAAGTGCTGTGAACTTACTTGCCTCATTATTAGGCAGATCTGAACTAGAAATGGACCAACTGTCCTATTAGATTGAAAAGGTTGTTCATATCAATTATAAATAGTTGGTGTCATTCAAGACACTGCATCATTGGTTGCATCATCAAATGGCTAACGCCAACATTAAGCTTCTGTTGGGTCTTATGGTGTAGGTAGTGAGATATGACCTACCTACACCTAAGGAATATGCTGTATCATAGTGAATATTACAAATAAATCCATTTATGTGATCCCAAGCTATCCACATATTCATCATTGCATTATTTCAAGCTGCTGTCGTGGCCCAGTAAACAAAAAACTTCAAAAGTCATTCAACAGCTTGCGAAAATCTGTTAAATATCCGAAAATAATACCTTTTAGATACAATCTAAAACTGCAGATACAAACCTTCTCTCAAGCTCGGCTTTAAAATTTTAATTTTCACTATCTCTAGCCATAGCAACTTTCTTTGTCTAAACTTTAGGAGGAAGGACCTGACTTACCATCATAATTATTTGCTGTTTTACCCATCTATCATAGAAAGGGAAATAAAACAAACACTAAACACAAACTTATATAGATACTTACACATTTTTAAGCCCCCAAAACCATGGTTCAACAATTTTATTTCGTGCAACAAAGAGACATCAAGCTCGAATAAAATTATGCTCTGTTGTGTTGTATAACAGACTTGAATAATTTTTATTATATTTGCTGGTGACAAATGTACACCAGTCAATGGTCAGCCCCATATGTACCATAATCATTGGCCAGAGTCGACCTTAAGCCGAACTCTTCCAGCCGTGACGGCGTTGCTCACAATGACTAATGCTAGACTACCCCTCGCTTAAAAAATACACACAACACCGACATGTGGCGCTGCTGGACAGACGCAGTCAACACATAAAAGACACAAAGACAACGAATTTTTGAATTTTGTTTTGGACAACAGGTGGCCATTCAAACGAAAACAATCCAGAGTTCAACAGCTCAGTAACAATTTGGCATTTCTACAGATACTACTCGTAAATGCATCTGCCGCCGGAGATGTGAGTTAACACAATGACTTGTCCGATTTGTGCCACTTCTGTTCCATTAACAAAATGTTTAATAATTCATCTGTGCCTGGTTTAAAAGTTATTAAAACCAAACCGGTCTCGGTACGAAATAGAGCATTTTCACCAAACAACCGAAAACCAAAAGATGGAAGAGAAGAACCATTGCAAGGTTCTTACAGAATTCCCTCCAACGACCTAACCACCGCATGGATATTACGTTATAGTGATTCAGAGACAAACTTTCACCCGTGGGTTCATGGTGGAAGAAAGAAGTTCGCTCAGTTCGATTTGCTGCCGTGGCGAAGACAAAAAAAGCTAGATTTGCCAGATACACCACACTACTGGGGGGATTCCAAATCACGACGCGATATCGAGAGAAGTGTTTGTTGGTTACACGAATTGGAGGTTCGCAAGAATAAGCGGCGGCTCAAGCGACTCAGTGCGGAAGGAAAACATAGTTTTATTCGCGTTCTGTTGATATTTTCAATCGAACTTCGACATAAAAGAATGGAAGTGCTTCGGAAGTGTAACCATCAACCGCGGGTGTTCAAACGGTGTGCGGATTTTGGGGATAATCGTTCCGTGGATTATGAAGATATTCTAATAAATGGTTATGGTTACTTTAACCAGAGAAGTGCAAGTGCAAGTGGGATGAATTCAAATGAAGTTGTTATTTGCGGTAGAAAGTATGTGTCTACGAGGAGTGCACCAAATGTGATGATGATCAATTCGAGATCGAAATCTCACAGAACTAAGTCAAGAGCAGCAGCAGTGCGTAAAAGTAGAAGTGTTCCATGTAGAAAGTGTAAAGATATTGCGGTACGTTTAAGGTAAACAAGCTGAATATGTTAATAAGTTTTCTCTATTTTTTGTGTGTTTTTACTTTGAAACGAGAACTGAATGTGAAAATAGTTGGCCGTGGAAAATGTCCTTCTTTTCTGCATTTGTAGCTAAACTTGTCCTAGTGAAGGTATAGGCTTGACCTTCTGTAAAATACGTGCAGGAAGAACAAGTTGCGACCTAGACTCTTAATGAATTCGGAAATGGTGCCGGAAAAGTGTAACAAATGCATTAATTAGTCTGTGGATATGCATAATATTATGTTATGCAAAATAGCTGCCCTAATATCTCCAATGCTTTTGATGAGGTATGGCACAGTGCCCTCGTTAACAAGTTTTAACTTAACGCTGTTGTGGATATTTACTCGGAGCAGATTGCGAACTTTTTAAATTTCTATATTTAAATACATTTTGTATTGAATAGATGCACTGCTTTCCCTTGTGTTTTAACTGTCTCTGTCACCTTTCCAAGGAAGCGTTTACGTTGGTACTTCCAATGAACCAAGTATATTTTAAGGGAAATTAGGTATGCTTGCCTAACGAGTAGTGAAGGCTAATGTTGCCGCTCTACACGATGGCACTAGAATTGGACCATTGACTTATTTCTAAGCCATCTGTGAAGATTGAACAGATTGTGTTCGAAGTCAGGTCTAAAAGCGTGCAAATTTAGTTTTGTACATCAGCCGAAGCTTCGGTGTTTTAGGATCTGGATTTCTAGGATAATTCCGCTGGTATGGATATTGCGTGCTCGTAGATAGAGGATGCATCTTCTGAACAAATGTGCGGGAATGATCAGTCTCTTCATGCCCTTTAGCATAAAGGAAGACAAACTTACACTCTGCCTGTGTAAGTGGACCAAGCTATAGCCAATCTGTCGTATGGTACTGAGTTTCCAACCTAAGCAACTCAACAAATTTTCATTTTTACACCAAAAAAGGTTGCGTATACGCCTCCAAATCACTTACTGACATCCTGAATCTACCTTCTTGTGGCGCAATTTTCTGTAAATCATAAGCACAAACGAGCTTACCTATGTACCTACGAAATTTTATGCGCCAAAAATGCATGAAAAAATGGGTTACGTATACGCCACCAAACCTGATACTGACATCCTGAATCTACCTTCTCATGGCTCAATATATGTCAAATATTCAGTTTCTGTGCATCAGAAACACAAGCGAGCCTAAATGGTGCTTTTAATTTGTCAATTTTTTGTATTCCCGTCGTAAAATGTGTGTTCGAAGAGAATGCGTACACCTATCACCTTTCTAGCAAAGAGAATATACACCTTTTTCCTGTATGAGATGTAGAAGAAGAATCTCTCTAGTGGTATCCATCCATTGATTCCATTCCCATAATTCCCAGGATTAGGTTACAACAAGCCTGACAAACGGTCATCCTCTCTAGCCTTTGCTGACCGTGCGTACAGGTTTGTCACAAAAATCAAAATGCCATTGTAATGGCGAAAGTCGGGCCTTTGAGTTCTCAATAGGGCTTTTAAAACGTGTCTATAAAATAATACTAAACTAGCCATCACTAAAAGTAAGTTCATCTAATAGGTATTTTATGCCATACTGTGCTTTGGCTTTTAAAAACGACTTTCTGAAGCCGTGCATACGGGTCGGCGCAAATTCAAGTGGAGCTTTTGAATACATGCTCGAAGGTGATGCTGTGGCATTGATCACATAAATTTGAAGCATATGCGTAGGCTTGTGAAAGCTCTTTCTGAATTTGTTTATCCAAAAAATATGCAATAACTATTGTATCTTCTTCCAGAACTGTTGACTGCCCGGGAAGTTTGAATTCTGCCAGGAAAATGCACTCACACCAGTTTGACAAATATGACTCATTGCACTCGGGGAGCATTTCTTCAATCGAAAGGCCCAACGGAGGAGCATTAGCATTACATTATGCAGCCGCACGTGGATGCTTGGATTGTGTTCGTTTGCTTGTCGAGGCAACGTCGGAAATTTGGTAAGTTTACGTATTTTTCATACAATAGCAGCTGTTATATGCATTTGTGCACGCATTCAATAGATGATTTCCTCTTCTTCGAACTCGGAAAGAGTGCACTTAAGCTGGGGGAATAAGATGTGGTTTTAGTCTTTTAACAATGTCTTGTAACAATGTCTGATATACGCAAATAGTAAACCAGCGGTGTAGTACTCATTGGCACGACACATCCTGAACATTAAAATACGTTAACTTTATGCGTTTTTCTTTGGCCCAAACATTTGGCATGTTGCATGAAGCTTATGGTCGAATGATCGACCAACTGAAGCCGCAATTCATCGAACTCTTATGAAACCATCAACTTTGTTTTATCGCAGTCACGCCCGGTTAAGCGAAAATATGCGTGAAAGTGTTCGTTCAATCTCCCATCTACATAAGTCAATAAATCAAGAACAATGACTGACCTCAAGGATATCAACATTCGTGTTATTGGTGAATAAATTGAAGCTCATGCAGGAAGGAATTGACTGAAAGGTTTCACAAAGAGGTAGAAAGCGTACATTTCTATTTAACCCGCCTGATACCTGTGATGACTTCTTTGTAAATCTACGATCCCTGTTAGACCAATGCAGAATCAAATCTATGGAACGCGGCTCTTTGAAGGACACATCACTGGTTGCGTTGTAATTTTTCAGCTGTAAGTCTTTCAACTTTAATGCGTGAAGATTGTTTCAGTCCTAATTTAGGAGTGTTACCTCCTATCTATTTGGACAGATATAGTGGAGTTAAGAGGCAATATTTGCGGGTTACAACACTTTTATGTATAACTCTGCATAACCAGTAATAATGAGTGTCCAAAAAGACTAGTAATACCCTCTCTTTGGAGTTAAACGCCTCCTAAGCACAATTTGAATTCCCATCGAATTGGTTCCACTTCCGATATACAGACATCGTAAAGGACTATGTGACAAGCATCCATCCATTATGAGCCTTCAACATCAATTAGAGCCAGTACCTGGTTACCAGTTAGTTTCTGTGGACATCGGCAATATTAATAACTCCTGCATAATATGTAGGTGCCGTAGCTCAGTGAGAAGCTAAGCCCTGGGGGACCAAATATTATTTAAATAATATGTATATTTGTGAAATCTGAGGTGGAAAGGCTGCCAAATCCTTTGCCAATTATGTAATCCTTTACCTCTCCAAAAATTTCGAATACAATGATGACTGCACAGCACATGTTACAAAAGCCACTGCACAGCCATGTCTCGAAACAATGCACACAGAAAGAGCTTGAGCCCAAGAAATACTTGTGTTTATGCAGAGAATTGACTGAAATGGAATGAAAAGGAAAATTAAATTTTCTTATATCGTGGACAAAACAAGGTACTGCCTTCTATTCTTTAATGTCATATATGTATCTCGTCCACGAACGAGAATGAACAACTAACGTAGTAAGCCAACCCAATACAAACGAACGAAAAAACAAAGGAATGAGCAAGTATGAAGGATTGAAAAGCAAATCAATTCAATACGTACAGCGAGATATGGGTTGCGGGTTCAATGATAGATAGATAGATGCAATATCATTTTTCAAACCAATTCTTCAATAATTCGGTCTTCAAATTTGAATGATTGGCAGGATGGTAGGATAACATATGTATGTATTTCATCTAAATATCTTTCTAAATTTGACCAGAATTAGATTTTAAGAAAACTAAAATAAATACATTTGTTAAAACTTAAAGAGAAGTATATGGACTTCTTCTGGTTACCAGGTATATCAGAAGAATCCCTAAATGAAACCAAGTTCATTGGACCCGCAAAACACAAGAGTAGAACCCTCTTCAAGACAGTCAACACCATAACTGGCAATTATTTAATAGGAAGACTACCTCGTCCGTCCGTGAGAGAGTGATTAACTCTTCACCGATCTGAGCAATTTAGCAGGATCCAACTTAAGGCACATCAAACGCTTTGGGTCCTGGGGCATATCGAAAGTGGCTCCCTGCCTTTTACCTTTTATTAGGTCTGTTCGAGTACTTTCTGCACGAAAACTCGTAGATTGTGAAATTTCCAGGAGTGGGGGTAAAATTCTCTCAGAGAGATGTAAAATTACGAAAAAGTAAACGAACACTCCCACTTTTTAAATGTCAAATGCAAATGTATACAAATACGTAAATAACAAAAAATCACAGACAACAACTTGACAGATTTGACAGATTTCATAAAAAGAAATTTCTTGCACTAAAATTCGCAGCGCAGGCACTCTCTTTTACGAAAAACTACGAGACTTTTGCGTACTCGAACAGAATTTCGTGAATTTTCACAGAAATTTGTGAAAAATTTGGGGTGTACCAGGCCAAACATATCTATTATCATGTATCTAGGTCCTGATGATGGGAATTCGACTGTCTCCATCCTAGTTATGGCAATTTTGATTTAAACTTTTCGCAAAATCAATATTTGCCCTAAATTTAAAAACGCTAGTAGACATGTTGTCAAATTTTGACTTACTAGATGTCATTCTGCATCTGCCGAAACCTAACCTTTCCTGACTTTTACCGACATCGAAGTCTCAAACCAAACCACACTGGTAGCTAATGTCTTTCAGTATCCAGCATACTACTTCGAAAACTCTCATTTTGACATAAGTTTTCCAAACTGGCGCGGCACTCGCCTAAACAATGTCACTAAGACCATTTGCGAGCTTCTCACTCTTGGCCCGTATCTGTCTGTATTCAAGTTTATGATTGATGTGCGTAAGAAAATAGGATGCATACTTACATACACATATGTGTTGCTCAACTCAGTAGTTTCATATTAACATTTAATTGCCATACCATTCATTTCAATCCTGCTAATCTGTCGCAAGAATCCGACTCGTCTTCATTGCTAATGAACGCATACATGTGCCTTAGACTGTGTGCATACCTTCATGTGCATTAATGCAATATGAAATGAAATCGCGAACTAAAACAGAATTCCGCTTGCAACACGATTTCATGCCACAAAAACATGCACCCCAGAGGCAGCCAATTCTATACCTCAATCCATCCAAGCGCTATACCAACAATAATCGAAAAGAATCGCAAAAATCCTCTCCTAAATAGATTCATACACACTATAATCTTAACGTTTGCTACCTGCTACTTATTAGCTTTTACCCACTGACTTACAATGCCTGTGCCTGGCGCTGTGCTGCTGCAATATTGACTATCCGATCATGAAAAACAGAGAAAAAAAAAAAGCAAACCAGAAAGTCAAATGAGGAAAACCAAGCGAACGAGTTCGATGCCGAAGAAGAGACCCGCTTTCAGCTAACTTTAAAAGAGTCACATCTATTCGTCATCGGTTCCCTGAAGTGTTCGGTTCGATGGTCAGTGCCAGTTCTCTATCGCGCAACACAAACTGCATTACTTGCTAAAAGAACACAGAATCCGAATTGTCATTGCTACATACGAGTACCTAATTGCAAGTGCATCCGTGAGATACATATGTACGTGTTCATCTGTGGATAGTGGGTGTTGTATTGTCTTGCTCCATGACCAATTGTTTTCTTTTACACCCAAACCCATTCTCTATGGTCACTGGGTTTTCATTTAAATTCAAATAATTATTATCTGTATGTACGTAGATATAAAAAAAAAACGATCGAAGACAAACTGTAAAATCAAAACTACACACCGGTAAATTCCGTGAGGCAAGAGATTTCGCTCCATTTTCACATAGATACTCATTCAACTTGTTATTCTTCTTTGAAAATATAGTGCGCTTCGCGCAAGCGCAAATACACATACGAGTGGGTACAGCCGTGATAAGTAAAGTGCAGTGCAGTGCAGTGCAGTGCAGTGGATAATGAAGTGTTACTTACTAAAATCAAGCTATCGACCGATTTTCACAATTTCACCGCCGCAGTCGTCCGTTTAGATTTGATCGGCAAAGAAGTGTGCCTTCAGAATGGTTTGGGAAAAAAAAAACTTATAAAGAATATTATTTGAAAGTTCCTTCTCAAGGATGCAATGTGCCGCAGTGGATCCTCGTCGTCCACAATTTCATGAAAATACAAAAAAAGTTCCTAATCAGCATAAAAATTTTGAACTCAAAAATGAAATCTGCTTAGATATAGTTTTCTTTGTCTTGTAACTTAAAAATACAAAAATATGAAGGTGGGTTTATCTTACTATCTTTGTTGTGTCCTCGTCAAAGTGCTGAGTTAGTTTTGTTAAATAAATAAATAAATACTACTACTACAAGACGGCGGCGGCAGCTTTGCTTTGCAAAATCAATACTGTTGAGGATAATAGATATTTTTAAAATAAGAAAACAAAATTTTTATTCATGTTTAGCTATTTTTCAACGATAAATGTTAAAAAAGGATTGCTCAGCAAAATGACAAGTTTGACGTCGTATCGACGCAGCAAGATGAAAAATTCGTCAAACAGTGATATACGTTCAATAATAAATGAGTTCGGTGAAAGCAATGGCGATCCAATGGCAACAACACTAGCATCTGATGGATTTGGTTTAGCCAACAACGATCGAGATGCAACAATAGGTAAAACTAAAGACCAAACCGACGAGAACAATAAGATTCTTGTGCGCAAAGAGCGGAATAATAGACGAAGTGTTGTAAGGTAATTTGGTTTTTATTTAAATTTTATTCTTCTTTCAAAAAACAAAATACAAAATACAAAAACCTGTCAACAAAAATTTTTAGACTCCGTAACTTATTTTATTTAAACATTCATACATATATCGGTCGTCTTCTTTGGGTTTTATTATTATTCTTGTTCGGTTTCCCTTTCTCTCCCTTTTCTTTTTTAGTCAAAAACGTCACACTGTCAGTTCGTCATTATGTAACTGATAAAAACTAAAGTGAGAGTTGTTGTCGTCTGGTAAAGATTCAAAAAGTGAAACAAAAAAAAAAACTATCGGAAAGTTGTATAGTTAAGATGAAATCTCATATTTGACGTTATATCATAGCTTTATAGTTCAGATGAATATTTTAAGATGTAAAATTAATGCTGTCGTATCAATTTGGATTTTTGGGTAAAAGTTTTAACATAACAGTTCATGCGATTAATATTTTAATTTATTACAATGTTGACCCTTTCGAATGATGCAGGCCTGCTTTCAATTCACAATTAAGGCACCCGGTTTTAGGTGTGGACTAGTTTCTGGCGGATAATGGGCAGTTTATTTTGACATTTTGATAACTTTGAGGCATGGCCGGGGAGTCGAATTAAGTTTTTCCTGTTTGTAGACACAAATTATTCCAATATTACGTACATAAATCGTAAAAGCGTAGCAGAAATAGTAGTCGTCCGTTTAACTATTTTCTGACATAGTTTTCGCATAACGCTGGTTTTTTGACACATATCCGGCATCGGTCGTATTTCCGGCTGAAAGTGTACATAAGCATTGACACGAACCGGTATCGGATACACTACACAAACACGGACTTACTCTACTCTACTCTACTATTAGGTAAAGTTGGTTTTTACGGGTGGAAGGTGCAAATCTTCAAAAGATACAGAGGACTGGTTCATGAAATTATGTCGAAATAGAATTAACTATAGCTGTGGGTGTTTGGCTAACTTACTTCGAACTGTAGTGTCACCCAAGTAAGAAAGTAAGTGCAGTGAAACCTCTTTAATTCAGAATCGTTTAATTCGGAAAACTCGTTTATTCGGACTGACCTTCCCCCCAACCATTCCGAATTAAAGAGGTTTCACTGTACTGCGTTTAGTTGTCACGATTTGTTCATGTCATCTGCGCTCTTCATCTCTTCGCCATTTTATTGGAAGGTTGATTCTCCATGGGTCCTATTGATCCAAATGTCTATACTGAAGGTCCCTCGGAGTATCTATTTGCATTTGCCAAAATGATCTCAGAATTGTCGTCATTCTAAAGAGATTGTTACACTTCATGGTTTATGTCGTTACGCATCCCTCGACCTTTTTCCTTTAAAAAAGGTCTGTCAACATGCCAGCCAGCCTACCACAACTAGTGCAACAGTGGCCATTCGTGCAAGATTTGTTCAAATATTAGGCTTGCATCTAGAGTATTGTAACTCCTTTAAAATAAGCACAGTTTTTGTTTCTTCCTCGGCAAGCCTGATTCCTTCTGACTTCTTCGTTTCGACTGCTATATAGATGATCGTTATGATCGTGTGTATAATAATTATAATCCTTGATGACGTTATATGTCTCCTGCACCAGAATTCGTAGTAAAACCTCGCACATGAAGCTGTACGGCCTGTTTATGAAGCAGACCTTCAGTTTTTCCAGGATACTGTTCCAATTCTCAGTGTTTGATGCAGTTTCTTCTATCGATCCTTCTACTTTCTTATTTAAGATATACCTAGAACACATACAGCACTAGTGGTTCTTTGATCCCCTGCTGACTTATATCTAAGACATCTTTTTGCGGTGATTACGAGCATTAATACTTTTACCCAATGACAAACAGTCATATACCATTGCTATTCACCAAGTGTAGAAGTAGGTTTTCTGGTTTCCATCCCCTTTTCTAAGGTTGTCCTTTCAAAATTCGTGCTTCTTCCAAACGACACGGCAGTTCATGTTTAATCGCCCAGAGATTTAGGACAAGACATGAGTCGGGTAAAGATTAATGTCCAACGATGAAGAAGACCCCAGAAAAGGTGAATTAATACCTCTCCCTTCTGGTGGTCAAGTAGATAAAATTTGAAAGTTTGTCTTGTCCCATTCTATAGCTCTTTTGTTTAATACGTCATTTGCGTAGGCATTCACCCTGAACCATTCCTTTTGTGCAAGATTAGTAGTATATCGTTCAGAAGATTTGAGTGAAGATGAGACGCCCTTATATTAGTAGTCATCTATAATACATATATCGAATGAGGATGTTCAGTCCAAATTAAGGAGAAGTCGTATTGGGTTGAGTTAAGGACAAAAATATTGATGTTAATGATACATATGTCACCTCTCGTGTAGACTCTAGCAATATAAGCCTCTTTACTTTGCTTACTGAAGATTCATTTCGAGGCTACAGCAACCAAGCTGAAGCAGATAGTATATTATAAAATACGGTCTGTGAAGTTACACCTTTTAAGGTTTGAAGCAGTTCGTGAGCAAAAAGTTTATCAGAGATCGAAACAAAATTTCTATCTTAAAGGTGTAAAATGCAAAGTTCACCCATTATCATGGAATGTGTATATGGTATACTATCTGCATTGACTGCCTTTACAACTTTTTATCCATCTGGTCTAAAGAGATGTATTCCCATCTTTCAGTTCTTAATTAAGTTTAAGAGCTATTCTATTTTTTGGCTATATGGACCGCTCCTAAACTTGAGATCCACAAAATTATATAGTTAGGACTCATGTTTGTTTCTAAAATTAGTATCATCCTGCCTAAGGACCTTCTAAGTATGATTGATGTTCAACATAAATTTTTAAGTTTTAGTTCCATGGTTTTGTATAATTTTGAGATTACCAAAACCGGATGATCGTGGGAGTTATACTTCATGAATGTGTTATAGAAAACTACTGAACAAATGTTAATGAAATTTGGTTTGCTAATATAAATGCTAATATACAACTAAAATATATTTTAATTTGCTCATTTGGACTACTGTGTGGCCATAAATAATCAATAACTAGATGAAGGTAACAAAGCCAAGACTTGTCCATCAATTAGAGAACCGTATAAGCAACGTATTATGCATTTAGTGTATTCTAATTCGGATTTAAACTCAAGGCATTCTTCAAATAAGTTGATGCTTTCAAGGAAATGTAGTTGGTATGCAAGAAGTTCATTAAGTCTATCTGGAAGGAAGTTCTGGACAAGTTTAACAAGTAATCCAGGTTTACAAGTCTCCATTGCCTTGGGAGCTTTACGAAGAAGAAATTCTTTTTTTTTTTGAAACATGAAAATGAGTTAACTCAAGTATGCGCATTAGAGAGATGATGACCACTTCATGTTAAGGGACTTCTGTAATGCTGTAGGTAAATGGTCGAAAAGAAATGTCTTCCTAAGCTGAAGTTAATTCAGTGCTGTAGTGAAGAATCATAGTATCTTGGCTCGTAGCACAATACTACGCTGGCTACAAGGTTGTAACCAAAAACAAGGTAACTAATGAACTTGCAAATGGTCTGCAATGAACCAAGAATTAGCATTCCTCTCTATAACCTCATGCAGCAGGTTCGTAAGAAACCTAATGGAGGCCAATAATAGTTGGAATCCACTTACCACCTAAGAAGAAAGTCTTTAAAGGACCACACAATAAAATCTTAAGTAGATGACCACAATAAACAATGTAAAAGCTGCGGCGACAAAGAGCTTTATGAGGATACAACCCACTGGATCTATCTCTGACCAAGCATATGTCAATTAAGGAACCGAACACTAGAGAGACATCGCTTCCAGGACTAATAAGTGCTGGTGCAGGAAAAAGTAGGAAAGACGAAACCCCATACTTAAACTCCAACCGAACCCCTATTGAGCACCAAAATAAGTCCGCAAACGTGATGAAGTGGAGTCTCACCAGATCACCATCAGGTACACTATTGGGGACCTCTTATTCTAATGGCTTTATAGCTCAAGGTGACCTCTTCTTCCGGGTTCTGCGGTACAGATCTACCCTGTGCGATCTTACTCCAGTTTCGCATCACTAATAAACTGAAATTCTCTTGTACCCCATTTTTAATACGATCTTCAGTCAACCTAGCGAAATTATCAGTTCATCTTAGGCATTGCGCTTATACAGTATGGCATCATGTCGAAAGTATATAACATCTTCCAAGTCCCAGTACTGATGGTCGATTGGCTTCAATTCGTGTACCAACTGCAAGTTGTAAACCCTGAAGCCAAAGTTTTTCGCTAAAATTAGAACGTAATGGACGGACACAGTCTTATTTCCTACGAATGACATGGAATCAATAAATTTGGATTCTCAGTAACACTAATTTGTAAAGCTGTGATATTTTCTTAAAAACGTGCAGTTTTCAATCTACTTGACGAGTGAATGTGCAACAGAGTGGATTGAGTGTACAAGAAATCGATAGCACATCGAATTGGGCGTTCACTTGGCTAATTGAGTTCAAAAATGTAAAGTTTTTGCCAACAATCCGACTTTACTGATATTCCTACTACATTTCCACAATTTAAACGCTGCGTTGCAGTGTAAGTCTTTCCATGAAATCTAGTCAGAGTATACTAAACACAAATGTCATCTGTCATCCAGTGTACTCAACACAACTGACTCACACTTGATAGTTAGTAGAGTCCATACCTCACAGCAAGGTATGCAAAATTCTGTCCGATGTAGACAGAACTTTTTAAAAATAGGTGTTTCTAGTAAAGCTATCTTTTGACTAAAAATTGCATGTTACCTCTCGACCGCTCTTCGAGGAGTACGGACTTATCCCGATGAAAGGAAATCCTTTTATAAATGGATCTTGTACTGATATCCTGAAGGTCATCCCCATTGACAATCTAAACCACCTGTATTTAGTAAAAAGGGAGGACTCGTTTTTTGAATTCGGTTATCCTAAAAGAATAATGTTTTGTTGTACTTATTTTTAGAAAGTCCCTCCTTATGGGTGGTTCCTCCTTTTACCTTTCTACACTTTCAAGTACTTCGATTTCGTCCTTAAACTGACCGCCATTTTGCCATGACTTTGTAAGTTCTTCCTATTATGAGAGCTTTAGAGATCGTCTATGGTCTCTGGCTCATTAGTACATTTCATGAACTTGATAGTTGTAACAGGGCCAACGAAAAAGTCAATAGAGGTCAAATCATACTGATTGATTGCCCAGCTCATGCTGCAAATATCCTTTTCCAATTTATCCCAAAACTAGTCACCCAACATGGTCCGGTAGTGATTTATGTACATTGACTATGATTCTATTGCCAATACAATTGTTCATTTCTTAACAATACACTCTGCCAACTGCTTAAGACTCGTCGAATAAAGTCCCGATCCGACACAAGATGATGGTTCTCCCATTTCCATCTTTCTCCACGGCCGGCGATTCGGTCTGCATCGTTATTTTATTTATTATTCATAAAAAGTCTACTTGAGATGCAATTATAATTAACCAAGTCATGCAAGCATACTCGTATGTCTAATTACATGGATCTCAAGTATTGTTTCGAAATTCGTAACAATAACACATATCTTGTTGTACTTACACCTTTTTGACTGTAAGACGGTTTTTGTTTGTTTGTAGGTAGTTAAGTGTACATAAGTTGGTTACAATTGTTCACTTACATACATTCCACTGCGTCTAAATCTTATACGAGATATGTCGAGGTCATTAACGGACATGAACTAGAGGTCCTAGTTGACGGATAAAATCTCTCAACGCATACCGCCAAACTCCTTGGTAGTTTGGATATCTTTGACTAGAATCATCATGAGTAAGACCATAAGGCCACATCCATAAACACTGGAGTTCTGGTAGTGCAGCACCAATAGTTCCAAGTGAACAGAATGATCCAGAAACCGAGGAATTTTTAGCAGGAATGACAAATAGTTTCTAATCGAATAATTTCTCATAGTGCCTGCACTAAATTCTGCTTCATTTGTTAACCACATCATCACCCTCTGGATCCTTTTTGAGTTCAGTTTCAATAGAAAACCTATTTTTCTTGGCAAAGTCCCAACTATTGCGATCAAGACTGTAACTTAAGATCAGTCGAGGAGGAATCTCGGCAACTTGGCAAGAGTGGGAGATGGGTGAGGTGTATATATTGCCAAAACTCATACACAGTGGCACTGTATGTTCAAAAGGTTTTCAATCGGTAGACATAGCAACCAGGAACGTGTGACAATGTTTATGACAAAACTTTCGACTTCGGACGAGAAACAGCAAACACAGCCCCAAAACCACGTACGATAAACGACTAAAATCTTTGTTTTTCCAGTCACTGCAGTGGAATAAATCGGAAACTGAGTTTTTCTGTGATTTGAAAACCACTGCTGATCAATCTTACTACCACAGTATGTTGCCAGACAGAGCCACTTACATATCAAGGCAAACTAAACTTGTTTCATTCCCGCAGAAAGAACCCAAAACCAAATGCGATGATAACACACCACCTTGTGGTGTACTAGGTTGAAGATTTGAAAGACCAGGCTGTGATAACAGAATACATAGCACTATCAACCTGATCCAGGAACATGGTTTCGTATTAAGTTTTAGTTCTTTAAAAGCTGAAATTCCAAGTTCATAGCTTAATGCTGTGTACAGGCCTTTCTTTATCGATAGTCTGTGTGTCTTGATTGTATCTTTCCATTATTAGTTCATTTTTTCCGGCTTGCCATCGGAACCATTCAAATATTGTGCAGTGATTTATTGGAAAATAATGAAAGACACAATAAAACTGCAAACTTCTAGTGGGTGTTGCTCAAGGAGCTGAATCAGTTCTAAAACAAATCACTTCGATACAGGTTCGAGAACCATCGACTCAAAAATCAAATAATCATTCATTTCAGTCATTTATTTATCTAAGATGTTCTTCCGACTATTTAGCCCAAGTTAGTTCAACCACTCCACCAAATCTTTACCATTAACCCAGTGACTATCCCACCTAAAGAGGAGGAGATAATCATTAAGGCCAGACATAGTCCCACATCCTCACCTCAACCCCGTTCTGTTTTGAAAAAACTGAATGAGGCTGACTGGATCTTAGTTTGCCATGTACATCTCACTTAACCTCTTTATCTTTAATCTTTTGGTTGTGTGACTAGGAGAACATCGAAAGTATTGTTGGAGGACTTATGATAAAATAACTGTCACTGATGACCATCATGGACTAACCATCTATAACCACACATTCGAGTCGTATTACGTATCTTCACACTTACCAGCGTCTAAGCAAATTCGCTTATGTGTTTTTTTTTGTAGTTTTTTCTCTACTCTTTGTCATAGAAACAGGTAAGGCCCCATAAATACTTAATTTGCACATATTGCATAAAATTGCACTTACATATAACAGTAGGATGAATTTCTCAGCTTTCGATTCGAGTCGGAGTGCATTTGGTTCCGTGTATCTTATGCACAACGTTCAACCATCTACTTACAATGAGTGCGTGTACCTATGCTTTAGTATAGTTTTCATTTTGCAATCACTTCTCCGTCAAGTTTTGAATTGAAATTTTGTTATTGCAGTGCTAATACCCAAATGGATAACGATGTCACACCAGTCTACCTAGCTGCACAAGAAGGACACTTAGAAGTGTTAAAATTTTTGGTGCTTGAAGCTGGCGGATCTCTCTATGTTCGTGCTCGCGATGGAATGGCACCGATTCATGCCGCTTCCCAAATGGGCTGTTTGGATTGCCTCAAATGGATGGTAAGTCATTCGAATAACGACGATACACATACAAATGCATGCATATGCATTTGCACCGTAGTGGCAGAATAATTTCGCAAGCAAATGTATCTTTTTTTGTATTCGTATCTTTTAATTCGAAATTTTCCGGGAAATTACTTGTAGTATAATTTAGTTTGACTTTATTATTTATTTATTTACTTGCCATTTATTTGCTGCGTGAACATAAATGAACCGTGGACTGCACACGCAATACAAGGAGCTCACAGCTCCACGCCCACTTCAATGGTTTTAGTTCCTTAAAATTGAAGCTTGTGGTAGACATGAAAGGGTTTTTAGCATTTTATTTTATACAAGCAACTAATCTGGGTTTCCTGATATTTCCCCTGTAACTTTCGATCTGCAATTTTAGGAACAGTTAAAACAAGGTTTGAGAGGATTCGGAAGCTTTCTTATGATAGAAAGGTACTCCTGGATCACATTCATTTAGGTATTAACAGGCATAACTTACACTGTTCAAGAAATGGGGTTCTGTCCAATTTACAGATAGGTAGAGATATTTGATCGGAAACTACGGTATGGGTGGCAAAATTAAATGAATGTACACTTAACAGCTTCTGATCAAGAAATTTAGGAATATTTCGCTTGAATAGGGCTAAATCAGCTAAAAAGTGCAGAGATTCTTAGAAACTAAGCATGCGGATCCGGATACCAACGTTGTTGATCATTCTACTGCTCACTAGGTCTAGATTTTTGAGGTCGCGATAACAGTCATATGGCCAAGGGTCCAAAATGAAATTGCCTCTCCCCGGATCATAGGACAGTTTGCAGCATTCGTAGTATCAACCGAAAACGAATATTCGGTAAATCAGTATTGAAAATTGTATTGGAACGTCCAACACGATGAATGACAATATTCACTGTTCAATACACTTTGGTATGACTAAGTTGACGTTCTAGGTAGGTAGTATACAAGATAAATTACGAAAAGGTGTCAAGCTTCGGAGATTGGGACATTGCTGACGATGTGTTATATTCTGATGTAAATGTTTGTTTAAATGAAACAAGGGTCTATAATGTATCTACATATGTTTCGGAGAGTTTCATCACCTTATATCAGTGTTTGCGCTTTGTATATAGAGTATACGACTAGATCCTACGAACATGAGGTGGAAGTGGCATGCATTTATTCACTGTGGAGGAATCTGGAAAGAAATATCTGAAATCCTAATATTAACACATGAATCCTAGTGCAGTGGGCGTGGCACTGTTTGATCAAATTATACATTCAATTTCCTGGTAATGTTACTTTTTGTTTTAATTGTCCCCAAAGGTAGTTGTGGGTGCCATGGCTTAAGTGGTCAGTGCGTTGGACTACGCAGCAAGAGGTTCGAGGTTCGAATCCCAGCTAAAATACCTAAAAGTTTTTTCACGGCTCCCCTCTCGCGAGTGTCTGACAAACATGAAAAAGCTTCTCAAATAACACATTGTCCTTCGGATACGCCATTAAACAGTAGGCCCCTTTCATTTGTGTAAAGAATATAACACGCACAACAGGAAAGTTGCACCGTCTTGTTGGAACCACATGTACTTCAGTTTCAATTCGTGGCAACAAAAACTCGTTGATCACGGTTCTACATCGTTCACTAGAATGTTGTTGTCTTATTCGTAATATCTTCAGCCATAGCGGCGATATTCTCATTAAAACCAGCGCTATGACACTATGACGAGTGACAACATCTAACAAATTTTTCCATAAAAAAAATTGTCACGAGTATTTCGCAATATTGAGGAATACAGCATACCATGGCTTGGTGACGTGTGTTCTGCATCTGTTTACCTCACAGATATCAAAACAAAATTGACAGCTGTGCAAAAGTGCAAAAGTTATAGCATCTTCCATTACTATTGCACTTTAGGAACATTTTACGTTGTTTGACATTTTGAAAAACGACCAGAATCTCGAGTTCAAAAGTTTTTAGGATACTAATGTTTGCTCTTTAGATGTAGAAGTATTTAGATACAAAAAAAGAGATTACCGATTTATGAAACGTGTACTGTAAGTGTAATGTAAAAAGATCGTGTACATGCATACTTTTTTTCTAAATTTGTTTATGACATTTATTGCCATTTTGACTACTAAATTTCTTGGTAGTGTCAGCTTTAACGATCATCTGCCACTGATCTTGTCGTTACGGATTAACTTTATTGCTGTTGTGTGCTTTAAACAAATAAAATACTCGTAAAATAGGTTGTTTTAAATATTTTAAATATGCATCGTCACGCTTTGTCTAGCCATCATAACTGTATCAAAAAACAGTATTTTATTACTTCTGGTAAGCAATAAAAACTAATTTAAGAGAGAGTAAGCTACTTAGACATTCAATTTGTCAACTCACTGCATCATTAAGCTAAGGCTCACACTTTATTTTGATTCTGAAAATAACGCAAAAGTTGATATTCACGGTTCCACGCCCTACAAACGTCTAATAAACATCCTAGAGTATAAGTGCACAACCATTTGTTCATACTTCCTTTTAAGTAGGGAGGTGGGAATAGTCCTTTTTATATTTTGTTAGCAATATGATGCACCGTTTTTATACCAAAACTCATTGTTTGAGGATTTTAGATTGGAGTTCAGAAAAAATGTGAGTTTCCTATATTTTTCCTCGATACCAATCCCAATCAAAATTAAGTACGTAAACTAGAAGCTCCTTGATGATCCTAGCAATAGTAGACCACAGTCTAGCACTTGCCAATACTCATTGTTGAAAGAAATTTTCTAAAGAAGAAGTACTTTTAATCCAAGTCAACAAGACAACTCTGACAACTCAAGCCAATAGCTTAAAGGTTTTTCGTAAGGAGCTCGTCGAAGTGATGGTGCTTGCGATATCCAGCAAATACAACATCATTCAAATAACCACCATGGAAATGCCTATACGAATGATTGGGTTGAACGAGCAATTCTGTATTCAGAGTTAGTTACGAAGTCTTCTAAATTCTCTGGCTTATTGGCAGAGAGCATGGACTGTGTATAGGTCCCAAGAAAAAAAAACTAAAGGCGTCAAATCACATGAACAACGGACAATTTGTTGGTTCGTTGTTATGGATACCACTATCACCGAGCTGCGACTTCTATGACTTATTGTTTCGACCAACTTTGGCCCCGCCTTCAATAGTTCGTCAACATGATTCAGTAGCCATTTCCATTGACTATAACCACTTCACGCGTATAAGCTAATGACTCCTCCAGCATGAAACGGGCACCAAACAATCAATTTTTGTTGACAGCTGTTGACACGCCCAGTTTAGCTTATTAAGAAAGCCATTGAGCTTGATAGGCTTCATAGCTGAAAATATTTTTGCGATGGAAACGTAATAGATTTGAATGAATTGCTAATGTTGATGAAAAATTTGTACTTTTGCATGTTTAAGCATCAAGTATGGGAGACCCTTTACCTTTAGACCCCTTAGTATGCCCTCCATGAAGAAGCCTAGAGTTGGTTGATGATTTATTTTGGTTTCTGTCGAAAAGGGCAAGCCTCTGCATCTTATGTTTCAGAATTAATGTATGTCCTTATTCTGGCTGTTGTACATGTTGTTGTTAAGCCTATGAAACATTTCGCCTTGTAGATCATATTGGAAGATGACTCCTTGTCCTTGGCATACTTTATGATGAATATATCACTTGCGTCTAGCATACGAGTCATAGTCTCGAAACACTTCTGGCCAGTCCATATGAAACACAGGGGCTAAACTCCATTAACACATTTGTTGAGATTGCAACTTTTATTTCAATCTTGCTGTCGTAGAAAAAGACTTTCTGTTATGACAGCAAGCCAATTGCTGTCTATCATTAAATTATCAAGAAACCATTTATACCGGTTGCGAGTGTTGAACGCGCTGAACAAAAAAAACCCAAACATCTTGACAAAACCATCACTCTACTTTGTTACAGCCAATTGCTCATAAATTTTCTTTTATGTTGTGTAAATAATCAAAAAAAAAAACCATATCCATGCATAGATAGACAGATAGATACAAAAACTAAAAATCAATGGCCTTGACTCTGGTTTAACACACGTCGTCGGTCGCTACAGAACTGTATCTCTCATCGTTAAAAGGTGGCTACACTTCGTATCGCGATTTCCCCGTGCCAATGTTAATCATGACTTGTATAAACTATAACAGCAGTTCGAAGCATACTATGTTCATAGGTAAGTTTGTATCTATCTATGTATCTATGAAGAAAAAAAACACACACACACACCACCAACAAAGACTTGAAATTCACCTTTCTAAAGCAGAAGAAAGAGGGAAAAAGAAAATCGTAGAGAGATTATCTGAACTTTCTTTTTTCCACATGATGCTGCAATGCAATTCAAGGCTAAAATGCACAAACACTCAAGCATTTGGCCAAATGCTTTATTCGCGTGAATTTAATGCATTTGTTACAATTAAAACAAAAAAAATAGTAGCCCAACGATTTTAAGGATTTTATAACAAAAAAAGAAACATAAAAATGCTAAGTGGTAATGTTAGTTTTATTAGTTTGCAGCTAGTTAACGGTCTAACAATTTTCATAAGACAGTAACGTAGCTTAGGTGCAGATATACGTCATACAGTTCACACTAAGGTACGAAAGCATCTGCTCCATTTAGTGGAGTAATAATGGCACCCTTTGATGGCACCCTTGACAGAAGACTAGTATTCCAAAGGACACCTAAAATCTTATCTTCAACGGACTTCATCTAAAAAGAGAGAATGCGGTATACAAGATTTTTGTTTATTTTTGTATCTAAAACCATGATTATGGTCCTAAAAGTTCCCTCTTCGTCTCTTATAAGACAAGAGAACTGATCGATAAGTTAGCTGGAGTCCCCAGTTGGCCTATACACTTACAAGAAACTTGCAAAAATCCAAATCAGACCTACAGTTTGATTGAAAGTTGGAAAGGGCTCGAGAAGAAGTATCATCTTGGAAGTGTGTCAAAAATTCATTGAGTGTCTGGGGTTAACAGAAAGAGATGCGATTAACCTTCTTCCACTTCACATTTTCTGCAACAACTCGGCTGCTAAAGCGGCCCTAAGACAACGGAAAGTCGAGCTATGGTTGGCTAAACCCTAATGCCATGTCTCAATTCTAAATTGGTGCACCGGATACGGACTTTATCATCCCTCTATCAAACTGGTGTCGCAGTTTGTACGAAAGGAAAGCTAGTAATCTATACTAGTAGATCTAAAATGGATCCAGGTACTAGAGCTGGTCTCTACTACGAGTTTCGAAGTACAAGCCTATTCTTCAGACTTAAAGACGATGGTAGCGTTTTTCCAGCCGAAGTCACTGCAATGAAACAAGCTGCGGACATACATAATTTTGGTGAAAAACTTAGTATTTATGTAGCCACTCAAGCAGCCATCAAAGCATTACAGTCAGTATCATAAGGTCACCCTCTGTTAGGTACCAGGTAACGAAAAAGCAAATGAACTGGGCAGGTTAGGGTCATATCTAAGCTACTTGGAGACCCTTTCTGAGAGCAATACACCGCTTACGACCCTGCATAGGGAAATAATTAACGTAGAGGCTATGTACAAGGTGGCGCAAAAGTCATCACCGTACCGGAAGATACTATAATTTTTGCAAATGGCGACAAATGTGCTACAGCCATATCGCTGTGGCCATTGTATGATTAAAGGAGATCTTGGGAAACTTAGTCGAAGAACTATTTCGACAGCTGTTGGTGTGGTGACAGAGTATCATGTCATACATAGGTAATCATACAAGAAGCTCCATGAACGAAAAGGAAATAGAATCTGTCCGTCTCTTCCTTCAGCATTAGCCGCCAAAAGGAAGAACCCTCTCGGGAGCTATTTTCGTGCGGAATTGAACGATCTAGATGATAATTGATTTGAACAATCTCCTGAGATTCATAAAAACATTTAGATGGTTTAGTTCAACCGTCAAAGAGCGAAATAAGATTCTTAGTGGTCTTATAATTGGGCACAATGTTGATTTAAGTAAAACAATCTCCGGCAACAAGGGTCCGCATATACCTAACCTGACCAACATCCTTGCGTATGGTACACTAGTATGATGAAGTTTGGATAGACAATTCTGAGTTTAGCTCATCTCGTACGAATATCCAGGATCTTTTTTTTCGCATGGTACTCAAAACATCTCTCTACTTGTATTAAACGATCTTCTACTTGAAAGATGCTGTGAAATTGTAAACTCTTCCTCCAGCTCTTTTCGACACATTTGATACATTTGAACACTTCTTAAAGGCTTTGTCGTTGAGAGTATATATTTACTAACCTTTTTTTCCACCGATCTCAGTCTCATAGTTTCTTTTCGTTCTTTCACAATCAAATCGATATCGGATACGATCATATGCTATGCCTTCAGTCGACGATGTTTGTTCTTTTCTAGACCCTTTTTTCTGTCTACCAAAGAACCGAGAAAAATGATCTGTTTAGCATCAATATCTCGGTAAATCCAGAGTCGCTCCTTAATGCCTTTACAGACCTAGCCTTTTACATCGCTTAAAGTATTAACTAAAAAGTTCACCTCAACTTATTTTACTCGCTGCTGTCTGGTTTCAAGAAAGAGCCTATTAGTTCAATAAAACATGATTCTGTGGATATAATATTTTCCAATCAGCTGGACAGTCATGCGTACCTGTACAATGTACATATGTACAAGTTTTTAACCGTTTCATGTTAAAATTTCAGGTTGAAGACCAGGGTGTAGATCCTAATTTGCGAGATGGTGACGGTGCTACTCCACTGCATTTCGCTGCATCGCGAGGTCACTTGACAACTGTCCGATGGCTACTTAATCACGGTGCAAAATTGTCACTTGACAAATATGGTAAAAGTCCAATTAACGATGCGGCAGAGAACCAACAGGTTGAGGTAAGTATTCAATTACACTGGATAATGCATTCCATTCAGCTTGGTCCGTCCATACGTGATACAGGAATTTTTTTTCTTTTATTCATTCCCGTACAGTGCCTCAACATCTTGGTCCAACATGGCACATCTGTCGATTACAACACTCGAGAGAAAACCAATGTCTCCCGTCAGAAATCTTATGGTAAACACAGTAACAGCAGCAAACAGACCAGTCGCAGCTACACCATCAAATCCAAATCGTCGACAGGCAGCTCCGACATTGAACCATTTTACTTGCATCCACCATCGGTGCGTCAAAGTAACGATGGCATCTACTCGCAGTCACGATCGTCATCGGAAAAGATCTACAGCGGTCCGATAGTACCCAACGACGGACTGTATGTAAATCCAATGCGAAATGGTTCATTGACACCGCCCTCGCCAAATGGCAGCATATCCGGCGAGTCGTTCTTTTTGCATGATCCTCAAGAAATCATTTACAATCGGGTTAAAGACTTGTTCGACTCTGATTGCAGTAGTATCAGTAAGAATGCGATACCTATCGATCATTCGAACAAGGCTATGATCATTCAGGCTGATGTTCACTCCAGCAGCAGCGGTGCAGGAAGTGGTTCAGATGAATCCGTTTCAATTCAATCGAGTTTAGACTCACCAAAGAACAACATTCGCATGAACCACAATCTCAATAGAAACATTCACAACAATAGCACAAACAATCACAGCAAAAACATTAACAATAGCAACAATAATATCATCAATAATAACAACAACAACAATCACGATTACGAAGATATCTATCTGGTGCGTGAAGAGGCGAGAAATGCCATCAAGAAGAAGTACAACATTGGCAGATCTCGGTCGAGAGATAGCGGATCACACAGCCGTTCGGCAAGTGCCAGTTCTACAAGGAGCACAGATGTGGCCATACAATACACCAAACACGTAAATATTCCATTTTGACCCAAATCCATGTAATTGCCTCTTCCACAGACTGTCTGATTCGTTTCTTTCTTTCTTTCTTTCTTTCGTTTTTCTCTCATCTTTTTCGTTTCCTTTTGCTTTGGCAGGATTTGAACAACAAACGTGATGTGGCTCTACTAAATCGTTACAAGTCTCAGTCCATCAATGGTCTTCATAGTAAATACGATTCACCGCGCAAAGATGCATACACGACGAAGAATGTGAATCTGAAGAACCAAATTAACAGCGGCCTCAAGAGCGACACATACGAGAGCGTTTGTCCACCGGAAGATGTAGCAGAACGCACCAAACAGGCTAATAGGAATTCAACAGTGATTCGGAATAACCTCGATATACTAAATAATTCCAATAACTCAAACCGACTTCTAAAACGTGTATCGTCAGCGCCTCCTATCCAAAGCAACGCAATTGGTAATCTTTATTTATTGTATTAATCATATTTGCTTTAAAGTGATATACGGCTTGGGTGTGTATTTACTTGTCTGTTGGCCAACTTTTGGAATCGATTTACGCATGTGCAGACAAATCTCTTCAATCCAATATCGAATTAGACCGAACCCAGCGGTCTTAAGATACTTGTGGATCTGTAGACTTTTTAACTCAGTCTGGCCACACCAAAGTAGTGCATCCGGGTCTTGCAGTAAAGCTTGTGTTAGTGGTACATATGTCATCTCATTGTGCAGGATGATTTACCTTTAAAGAGACTCTTAAAGTTGAAAGCCGTTTCTTCAGTTTAATTGGTTATAAGGTCTTGCAACGAATGAACGTTTTTATCCTTTTTAAAGGATAATTTTTCGGTCATACACACCTCCAACCATATTCCTCCAATTTGAGCCAACATGCGTAACTACTTACGTGCTGTCCTACAGTTCTGGTAAAGTATTATTCCACCAAGTCAGATTTCTCTGATACGGATGTCCTGTTTAAGGATCTATTAAACTTCACAATGCTGTGATTTCACATCGGTTATTCAAATCATTTCTTTCCGAATTTTAAAGTCTTTTCTTGTTTGACTTACCTGCTAATTTGCAAATAAATGACACTGTCTCACTTGTTGATTCTCACGTATGCCAATCAGCAAGAAAAACCCTCTCTTTGCTTTAATTTTTGGAGAACTCGACTGTTAGGTTGTAGATATTTTAACAAATTTGACAAAACTAGGCATTCGTAATCCTGTTTGGTTGGATTGCCATTCATTAAAGCAGGATTATTGATACTTTATAATGTCTCCATGTACCGGCGCATCTAACTATGAACAATTCCTGAGTCTTCTAGAAGCTTATATGTACATATATTCTTAAGGTGATAGTTGAGAGAGCAAAGGCGAGATAGAAAATTCGTTAAGATTTTAGATTTATCGCTAAAATCTCCTTCTTATTTGGAGAAATTATTGAACTTCTGGACATGTCTTAGCCAAATAGTTTGTGAATTTTAGTAAGAATGCTTTTCATTCTGGTCCCACCCGACCATAAAAGAATTCAATGCCAATATTTGGGCAATTTTTTCATTCCTTGTGATACCTATATGTCTTGGAATGATGTTGAAGGGTTTAAAACCAGTTCCACGCCAACTTATATTCTACATAAGTCAAAGGGCATGCAAGCTCTTAAAGCTGCTTGGCTATCAGGTAAAATATAATTACATCTGATCTTCCAAAGTTACTTCTAAGATTGTCTGGTACAGAGCTCGATGGCAAAAAGCTCAGCTTGGAGGATAGAAATAGAGTATTCTACCGACGCAGACAAGTTGAAACCAAAAACTATGACTTCTACACCATTTTAACATTTTTATAGTTTTAAGGACTTTCCCATTGACTGGGTTTCGGAATGACAACTTTGAAGGATCGATAGAGATAGATTCTTTTCGGCATGAAGTGTTTGCACTATTTATAGAGCTAATCCGAAAGAAGTTTGCTTAGTCTTGTCAAGGTTTAGTACTTGTGATAGGTTTTGGCAAAACATCTTAAAGATTGAAACTTTCTAGGTGTTCCAAGTTTATAGCAATACCACCAAGTTGTTCAAAATGATGGCTTATTAGAAAAATATAATAATTCCCATTTAGTGTAATTGATTATGATATTGATTTCGTTAATTTTTGTTTTTTCAGCTAATGGGCCGCCACCTCCCCCATTGCCACCACCCTTAAGAGCACCGGTCAACAAAAACAACTTAGAAACAGATGGCTATGTGAACAATAACTCTAAAAATGCCAACAATTCTCAACCAGAAACACTCGATTCGGACTCCGGTCTTGAAGTGATCGAGGAACCAAGTCTCAGACCATCGGAGCTAGTCCGTGGAAATCACAATCGTACAATGTCAACTATATCAGGTAAGTAAGACTTCAATGCACCTTGGTAGGTGATTGATCTCAACGATTTCAAAACTTTACTAATAATAATACTTAAGTTCAAAGAGATCATAAAAACAAAGAGACGCAGGTATGGAGACGCATTCAAATCATCATTTGAAACACGGAACAGGGATTATCTTTTTACTACCTTTGAAGGATTTACATATATCTTTTAAAATAACAAACGACCATATGTAAGCAACGAAAGAGAGCTTATACTATATATGACCAGAAAATACCAACTCCCACACCAATCACCAATCCCACACCATGCAGGAAATTTTCTCAGTTCTTAAACATCGCAAAACCATAAAGGCTCTCGAATATTGCCAGTGTTTTCCAGACGAAGCTACTCGTTAACTTGTTAAAAAAGAAGAAATGAACTAGCTTCGAGGTTACCCCTCCAAGCGATTATGACGTGACATATTGCCCACTCAAACAGAAATCAATATCCACTATCTTTCCTGCTGTCATGAAGAACTCAAGGTTCTTGGAACACAGCACAAGGTTGCCCTCTGCTGGGTCCCTGGACACGAAGGTATTCTAGGTAATGAGAAGGCAGACGAATTGGCAAGAAGAGGCTCTGAATCTACATCACAACAGGTAGACACCTCGGTGTTCATCTCGCCTTGTACATTGAAGCAAAAGTCATGGATTAGGGCCAGAAGTGAGGCCAATAGTAGATGGACCTCCCTGGGCACCTATGTGATCACTAGAGCCTATGGCCTTGCTTTGACAAGAATAGGACCGACCGAATTATGCTAAAGGATAGAAAATCCCTTTCTGTCCTTATAGGAATTATCTCTTCAGGATACAACCCACTTTCTCTGTCACTGCCCTGGGCTTATCCACCTTAGACTTAAATTTCTAGGGCGACACTTTTTCTGTGATCTAGAAGAATTATCAAATAGACCAGGCAGTGAAATCTTTAAATGCATCAAATCCACAGGATGGTTTGGTGATTCACAAGATGCAAATTAGTACTCCAGTTTACCAATGGGCAAGGGACTTATTCCCCTATGGGTATCACAATGGGTCTGTACTGACCTGAGTGTGGCGATGTTATAATTTACTCTAGTCGCTTACCCACATACCTAACCTAACCTAACCTATCTTTCCCCCTGTCTGGCACTAGCTAGCTCCCCCTGTCTGGAGTTCTCAAGAAAATATTAAAGGACTAATAACAAAAAAAGGTGGACCTAGACACTACTCATCAACACACCAGCCAGTCACCTGAGTTGTGGCAGCTATTGTACTGACCTACCTAGCCTACTCTATATGAAACATTGTCTCACGAGTCATCAGACCCTAAAATGACTTGAAGTTAACCTAGATATTACAAAAATATATAATACTTGGTGTGTATAGGATACATAGGATAGGATCACGATTGTTTCACAAAAAAAAATTTGAAGCAAGACGTTAGCTAAAGTAAAACAATTTTGTTTACTTTTTTGGCATTCTGGCATTAATGAATCTAATCCCTTTATATGAGAATCTGATATCAAGGAACTTCTCCCTACAAAAAGGTTCCCAACAAGACGACTAGGATACTGTTTGTGAATAGTGTGACTTAAATCCAAAATGATTTACTGGTCACTGGATAATCTGCAGTTTCTTCCAACAGTTCATGATTTGATCGACTACACCTTGAGGAGCAGCTTGTTGCACAAATACACAAAATTTTGCATCGAAATCACTTTCACATAACGTACCAATTTTTCGAAAGTCAAATACCTTCCAAGTCCTTGGAATCAATTTCTAATAACTCAATAAGAATTGTGCCGATCGTCTCTCATAGAGATGTACTTTGGTCGGAGCTATCTTGCATTCACTTGTGTTGCGTACTGGGTATAGGGACAAACCAAGAAACTGTAAGGCTGACGACATGTCACTCCGAAGTACTTCAGTTAAACCAATCGCTGTATCTAATCTCATGCAAAAGGAAAGCTAGCTACAATTGAAAGAGCAAATCTTGAGTAAACGAGAATTAACGTGTACAACTGAATATGAAACGCTCTAAGGAATCGATCCAACTCAATAGATATTCATGTGCTACAATGTCGTCACCGGGCACTATCACATACACTCAAACGATTTCTGTAGAATTTGTATGAACGAAGTAGATGAAGAAGCCAGTCTTCATCTTCATTGTACCTAATCAGATCCTACCTCTAGAGGGCACTCATACTTTAAGTATTTAACCAAAATTTAGATCATGATAGGGAGCTCCCAAAGTTGTAATCCTGTCACCCTTTTCTCTCTGTAGTTGAACAAAGTACCGATATCGTTAGAATCAGTGTATCTCCATCAGTTCCCTTGAAGGAAGACGACTTGTAGTATCGTACGAAGCAAACATTGTCTCATTAAACTAAGTATGGTAAGATATGTAGGTGTACCTACTTGTGGCATCTGTGTTTAAACAGTTCTTGACTCCACCTATCTACTCTCCTTTTGAAAATACATACTCTGGTCATGGCATGTTTATGGTGAATGACATGGTCTGCTGGTGAAATCCCTTAACTTCATAGCATCATCATTGCAGGGTTTGATGCATCAGAAAGTTGACTGATCATTTTCTAAGTCCCAAATGATCTTTTGTCATTTTTCCAGCTAAATCCACACCGTAAGAGGCAATAAAAGTCAAAACAAGAATAAACTCCTCAAGCATGACTGCCCAATATCCACAAATCATCATGACTGAAATAATTCCCCATAATTTGGAATAATCCCATCTTAACGTCCGATTAATACCAACTGCCACTGGGTCAACCCCACTTCCAGACCCAGTCACTCTTTCTAATTTCGATTAGACAAAAAAATAAAAAAAAAATAATAGAAAGTCACCAAACATCTCCCCGACATTTGGACAAATGAAAGTGTCCACACGCAAGTGTGCCTCCGAAGAGTTTGTTCTCTCTTGACACCAACAAAATTGAACTACAAAGTCATAGACCCCAGTGTTTTGTTGTCGTCCGACTGCATGTCAGCGCATATTATCAAATCCTCTATGCGCACTTGTCGTACGTTCCAACAATCAATTACCACAGTAGCCTCCACATATTAGGTGAGAAATTCAGGAAAAAATCTTGAAATATTCAACAAGGAGTGGGGCAAAGCTGATTGGCCAAATAGAGAATATGCCCCCCCCCCCCGACTCAGTGTAACCGAGTTCAAATTACTTTAACGCTCGAAACCGATGAGAATTCCATCGAAGAGCTCCTTAATGCGATCGATCTGGATCTTGCTTGGTAACTTTCTTTACACATGAGGCCAACTCCAGCCATCAACCGATTACAGTTCATTAAACAGCCAATGAAAGACTTTCAATTGCGTTGGGAAATTTTGTTTGTGGAACAGTTATCACAATTTATTTACTCAGTTGCACAGTTTAGATTAAACAGTTCAAACGTTCATAGATGGTGCAGTCGAGTGATAGTTAAAAGATATAAAAAATTAAAACTTGACTATGAATTACTTTGCGCGGCTTCCAAGTCTTGATATATTTTCTATTTTGTGTAAGTGGCTAAGGATCGTAGATATTCGTCTTGTGGGCTCATTGTAAGCCGAGAACCTATCGAAATGACTTTCAAATGGAGGATACGCGATGAGCCGATATTGTCGTGTTTTAAGTTTCGAGGTATTTCTCTTTTAATACCAAACTTTGGCTTGGATATGCATGACTCCCAGTACTGCATGATGAGTGAGGGATAAACTAAACCAGAAATAAGGACGTGTTGGACAGTTAATCCTTGACTTACAGTGAATCCTTTAATGAAATTAACTATATTTTGAACCTGAACTCTATAGTCAGGTGCGTGAAGTAAGCAAGTTAAGTTTAAGTGAATTTAATAGTGCACCTGGTTCCCAAATACACTACCTTGCCTTACTCATTCCTTTGCATGCCATTATGTTGAATTTCGGGCTTCTAGGTAAATTCTTAAGTAAGTCCTTTTCAAAGTATTCTGCTGACATCCTTCTTTGATTAGTATCGTCAGTTTTCCAAGCCTTCTTATAAACCCATTCTCGTCTATTAGTGGAATTTTTAAAACGAAACTTTTGACGCTAAAGATACGCTTACATCGTTTGAACTCACAACAAAATATGTAGGTTGGTTTTCTTCGCTACAGTTAAAGAAATTAATTTTGGCATACATACAGAGTTTAGGTTTTAATCCAAAATACCATTAACGAACCTCATCTTTCCTTAATCGGGGACTTCCTCAGGTATCGGCGAGCAACTTATGCTCATATACAGCAAGCAGTGCTGCCAGCTGAGAAAATTTCCACGCCGGTTTTCTAAAAATTTCCTTTTTCCAAACCATACAAAATGAGATCAATAAAATACAATGGTGACTTCGTCGTCGAAATGGGTGGAAGGGTAGCTATTCACAAAACTGTTTAGAACCTTTCAGTAGTTTTCCAGAATAGCTCTAGTTGCATGTCTAATATCCAGGTGTCTGGCAAGAAGTGGACTGTAAGAAAACCAAAAGAAAAATATGAGTATTAGGCTTTGTGCTCTCGTCAATAATTTCTCTAGAAGCTGTTGTGATGTTCTGTATATCTGTTCTGCTCTATCGATCTCGACTTAAATAAAATAATTAGCTTCATCTCGGAGTCAAGTTAGTTTAATGGGTAAACGATATTTCCCTCCTGCGAGACTTTCCTCGCTATCTGGCACCACTGATTTACTGGCGACAAGCGTATTGTTCTCTCAATATAGTGTGAATACCATTCAAAGAATATTATTCTTTGTTGGTAGTTGTTATTTGCTTAATAAGTATATATTACTCTTAAGCACTGTCTTACAAGGCATTACAGTTCACAGTAAACCTAAGCCTCAAACAACAAACCTGTTCATCCAGGTGTCTAATATTCCATACACCAAGTTGGTGTTCCATACAAAATCTGGAACATCTTAAGGCTTACACATAGCTTGGTCCCGAAGTCGGTTTTGCAATACAGCTTGTATAGGTATAGTTCGTGGTAAAATGTCTTCTCAATAAATCTTCAACGCAGTTAGGACCAAAAATACATTTTTCTGTCTAAGATTCCCCAAGTGCTGTCATCCCATTTGTTTGATTTTCTCTACTGAGTCCACTTCAAGTTACTGGCTAGACAACTCAGACCTGAACCCTGTTTGGATAACCACATTTCTGAGAGGGAGTTCAACACAATAGGAAGGAAACATTTCTGTTCTGACTGAAGCATATGAAAAATTGACGAAAAACACCATCGTGGAATCATTGTGAATAAGAGATTATCGTTACAGAATACCCTTTGTGTTCTAATTGATTCTAAATGGTGAATCCATGGTGAAATCATACGAAATCGTTTCCTCTTGGATACATTAAGAAAAATGTTCGAAAAGACCACATTTTCTTTGCATCGCCCTACGGCGTTGACTCTCCGAAACTATCCTTAACCAGACCATAATACACTTACTTGCATTTAAAGTAACTAATACTTACTCTGTGCAGTATGTCCAATGACGCTGGGAATCTGGGAGTCGAGTAGATGTGGAGGTTGTTAATTTTTTTGTTTTGACGAGAGACCTGCTCCAGATACCTGTTGCACAAGGTTTGGTTTCTACTCTTTTCTCTTTTCGCAGAGAAGTCGCAATTGAAATCCAGGCAAGTGGGTGTTGACTGTTCGTTTTGCCTCCTTTTTTACCGTATCGAACTTTTTAGACTAAATTCTGCTTTACAGCTTATAAACGAGTATACTCTTGTGTTGTGCTGTGCTGTAAACTGCTAATGGCACGATTTAAGTCCTAGTTGCTTCTCGGTCTCGGTCTGGTGTGCATTCGATCTATATTTCCTAGCGATGACTAATGCGTATACTTTGACTAGGTTTATGTCGGTGTAAAGGTTATATAGAATCTCCTCTTTCAAGACCCGTCAACCCGAACGGAACCTGATAATTTTTTATGTTTCCGTACTTCAAAGTAGCAATGAGTTGATTAGGGTCCTGTATAGAATAACCCCACCTCTTCTACTAATAGCTTTACTCCGATTATCTGTCTGGCTCAAAACTTCGTTTGATGTCTAAGGTGTTGCTATCGGATGCAATGGCAATGCTACAGGCTTGCCTTGCATACCTTCAAAACATCACTGCGAGCCTAGTACCTCTTCTATAGTTCTTCTCTCCGTCTTATCTGACATCAATGCCGTCGAACATGGAGTCTGCTTTTCGGAATCCATATTGGCAATCAATGAGGCACGAGAGCACCTTTTTAAAAACCTTGCTGGACTTGATAAGCTCGGATTTGTTTCTCAGCTTCATGAAACTTCTTGACTCGCGCGTTTTAATCGCATTCTGACACTTTTCTTGTTTTTTTCCGAATTTCCGCCTAGTTTTATCCGTGGCTCTTCTGTTCTTTAATTAGAACTCTGTATAGTCGTTTGCCATTCTACATGGTTTCCCGTACATCGTGTGATAATACCTAAAGTAGCTGAACATCTACAATTTTGATACTTCCATGACGAGGCCGCCTGGAGCAGACAACACAGCATTTCGTACTAGACATGCAGCCACAAAGGTGGTATCAATTTATGGATTCCCTTATGTCACAAAGAGAGTGTTTCCTCTAGGGTTTATAGTGTAAGAAGGCCATTACCGGTTTGAGAAGGTCCCTCCTTGCGTGATGATTGATGATTTATAAACAATTTATTTTGCCCAACACGAAGCCTATTTGGCACGCCGTAATGTCCTTTACGTCTTAACTACATAGTCGGTCATTTGGGTGTTTATAGGCCTCGCTGAATATTGGTAAGAGAAGCTACAGACCCCCACACAGTTGGTGGCTATGTTGTCTCCTCCATTCAACTCATTCCCCTTCCTATGTATGTACATTCTTATTCCACTTTTTGAACGGCGTTCACAACATTATGTAAGTCCGCAATATTCTACTTAAAAAAACAATAATTTTGGATAATCGTGTGACATAAAACAGGTGTAACCGCGAAAGTAAGCCATCCAACCTCCAACACATACACACACCTTACCCCGATTGAACGCACCCTACCACAATCATTGTTTCACCCAAACACACACTTACTTTGCATTATTCTTATGTTATCCGGTTTTATTTGACACAATTTCTTCTATCGGCGTCTACATCGGCTATTGGCACTCTGTCAACTTTTACTTTTGCTATACGCAAAGCAACAATGTGGCCACGAATTTGTTATTTAACTCTCTATCTCGATCGATCTCTTTATGAAAGTTAAATGACCTCAAAATATCAGTCCCCATCTCCACATAATAAGCCATAACTACTGTATCCGCATCTGACTGCGAACATCAAACTGCAATTAATTCTGTTCAAGTCTACCTACCGACTCTATATCCAACACACTCACATACATCCATCTATCGCGATGAATAAAAGATAGAATACAGAGAAAGAAAACAACGGTAATGCTATAGCTTCCCACACACACAGATGCAGAGAAAAAAAACGTATTTGAATCAGCTTACTGCGTCTCTTGCCCGCTGAATGCACCTCTTTAAGCCAATTTAACGTTCGTAATTACAAATTGTATATTTTGTGCCGTGCGGCATGGTTACACTTTAGTGTTTAAATAAACGGCGCAGACATACTCAGATGAGTTTCATACATAAATTGGTTCAATTTCAGCGAACAAGAAAGCCAAGCTTCTTAATGGAACCTCAACCGTGCAATCATCTTCTTCAGCCACATTCGAATCTTCGTATCAGACACAACACCACGGCCATCACACATCGGGAATTGGAATAATATCGCAGAGCTACAATTGCAGTACGGAGAGTGATTATAACGAACAGCATTGTAATTATTCATCGTCAGGATACGATCGTAGTGTAGCAGGTGGACGGCCTGGAGGTCCAAATCTTGTAAACAAACAACTTGTGCTACCATTTGTACCGCCTAGCTTTCCAAATAACTCACAGGATGGTATAACGCATTTGATCAAACCATCCGAATACCTTAAGAGTATCAGTGATAAGAGATCGTGCACCTCATCTGCAAGGTAAGTAATTAATTGTGAGTTTTAATTTAATTTTAAGACTGTTTGTAGCTGCGAATTTTCTCTTTGATCCAATACCTCCATTACCCACATTGAGTTCTGAATAAGTGTTAAGTGAAGTGCATCCATCCATGTGTTACAGTGGCGATCAAAAGTAGTTGTTTTAATATATCAGTTCAAAAAAACTCGAAGTAGATTGAACCAAAATGAGCTCCAAGGAAAGCCCTTTAAAGTATAGTCCCAAGCATGTCCTTAAGTAGTATTGTGTCAACTCTTGATCGGAGCAATCTCGGATTGGTTTTTCTGGTGACACAACATACTGAACACAACCTTTGCTTTGCAAATTCTGCAGTTCACATCCAGTTCGGTACCAAGCTATGACTCGTCTGGTGTGAGGCCACGCAATCTTCTTCAGCGTTGTTACACTCCTCATGTTTCTTCCAGAGCCACCCTCTACTAGGAATAGCAGTTGCAAAAGAGTCCAATCTTGACGTATTCTATTGTAGGATTCAAATTCCTCAGACAGCATTCCGTTGTGACATTTACAGCCATCAGCAAGTTTTTCTGATAAAAGACTTCTGCTCAAGGGCCAACCATAAAGCTTCTCGATTCAACTTATTGAACGACTTCTCAAAATCGATTTGCAATGATGATCTGCAAGATTGGCTCAAGAGGTTCTAGCTCGGAAACCTGCCTGTTCGTTGTCAAGCTGTAGATAGCGATGTCCTCTGACTATGTAGATTAGTTTAGCCACTCCAGTTGCCACATTCCGCTCCACTATCATTCCCATCTTTAATTTTTCGACCTCCTTATGGATGGCTTGGTAGTAACTTGAAAAGTTCTTGAGCCTTTATTGGTGACGTTATTTTAGCGTTACTGGAAGAGGCAAGTGAGAATACGTACATTTTTTACTACTAAAGACTCAAATCGCTGTTGCTTACGTACTTAAGCAATGCGGCGAAATGTTTCCACCATCTGGAAAGCTATTCTTCATCCAAAATTAGTAGATTTTAGTCTAGTTTTACAGACTTTGGAACTTTGATCCTCACAGATAGATCTATTCATTTCCAGCATTCATTCCCTGTTAAATTTTAGTCTCTGCGTTAAGTAATCAGTTATGGTCGACTTATCTACAATTTTTCTAACAATTTGATCGATCAGTGATCGTTAGGTGCTACTGATCATTTCCTTCTTATTCCTAACTAGAATCTGTTTTGCTTGAAGTACAAGAACAACTTGCACAAATATTTAGAGATATAGTAGTAGAAACATCAAGACCTACACCAGCTTGTAATTAAGATCAAGGATCATTAGTGTAAACAATGCTTCCTAGACTTCGATTTCATCAATCAATAGGTGTGTTTCAACCTCTGTTTACTATAGTCCTTCTGCATGTCTGTTAAACGCATGAAAAAAAGAGTTTCCGGACCTGGCTCATGGATGTGAGTATACTAAGAATCATCCAAAAGTTAGTAAGTTTTGTGGTAAGAAAATCAGATTTAATTGGACACCAAGGCCATTACTCATAGCTTACCGCGAAAAGGAACATATGTACATACTTGACACCAATTAACGCGCTACTTCGGATCTGTTTCTCTGTCTATATAGGCTTATCAAGATTTTCTTCGTATCCATTAGTCATAGCCTGGAGTGTTCCTCGGACAGTGAATAATTGTTACGATCTTGCTTCCTATCGTTGCCCGAATAACTCTAGATCTGAACAGATTTTCCAACAACTAGGATTTTTGTAAATTGTTCCGATCGTTTTGTCTTCAATTTGTAGGTCAACTGACACTGAGGATTATATGCAAATACAAATTTCACATCACCATTCAAGTGGTACTGAGCCTCCTAAACCACCACCGCCACCGCCGATGCCAGCGCCCCCCATTGCGGGAATTAACAACTTTACTCTAAACAAATCATCTCCAGCTCAACCATCCCTGCAGGATACAGTAACACGAAAGCAACACCAACCCCTGTCGGCAATATCAATTCAGGATCTTAACAGCGTTCAGGTAGGATAAGCCATTCTTCCAGGTACCTTATAACCAAATGCCTTTACAGCTTCGAAGGACAGAAACCAAAATCATGCAGAAATCATTTGCGGCCCCCACCCGAAGCTTTAGCATGCAATGCCTCTCATCAACAACAGAGACATTCCTTAAAACCGATCTCATTGCAGAGCTGAAAATGTCAAAGGACATATCGGGAATAAAGAAAATGAAAGTCGAGAAAGCCCGACTCGCCGACAAACACGATCAGGAGCACTATTCCGAAATTTCAAGGCAATTCAATACCAACAACTTCGTGGACCAGGTGAGAATTTGTCAGGAACTTATTTAAAAAAGCCTGCGGAGCTTTCATACAATTTCAAAGATTCAATTACAGATTCCTGAAAAGGATCAAGCTGGCAATATCATACCTGATTGGAAACGTCAGATGCTTGCAAAGAAAGCAGCCGAACGCGCTAAAAAGGAGTTCGAAGAGAGGATGGCTCGTGAAGCAGAAAACCGTCGATTATCTCAAATACCACAATGGAAGCGGGACCTTCTAGCTAGACGCGAAGAAGCCGAAAACAAGCTGAAGTAAGTTAAAATGATCTTTAGTTCTGCGTGTTGGAGTAAAACATCCTTTCATTCCAGATCGACTATATACACGCCTCGAGTAGAGGAAGGCAATCGGGTATCCGACTCTTGGAGGATGAAAAACAAAGCAGTCTCAATTGATAACATTAGCATGTCGTCATACTGCACCGAGGCCAGCTATGACCAGAAAACACTACCCGTCGACAGTAACAATAACAACAAGGACAACAAGGAAAACGAAATGGACTATCAGCCAATTAACATAAACGGGAATTGTAACGAAAGGGTTTCGGAATCCTCGACAGACGAGTCGAAAAAATACCCAGGAGACGAGGTCGACAATGATAACATAATACCATGGCGAGCACAACTAAGAAAAACAAACAGTAGACTGAGTTTAATATGAAAAATTTATTATTGTCTTTGACTTGTTATTTATTGCTTCTTTTATTTTTAACATTTATTTTATTTTTTTTTTCGATTACTATACATACTATATGAATATGGATATAAACGTTTAGCATAAATATTATATATCGAACTATTATTTCTTATATTTGATACGATTTGCAAAATTTTCCAAACATAAAATTCAGATAAATATTATGTATCTTAAATAATACATCTACATACAAACCTACATATATCGTTGAAATAATATTATATATAAAATAAATGAAAATACTAAAGTTAACTCAAAAACAAATTGTTTTATTGAATATTAATAATTTTCGAAACACAAACAAATCGAAAACAAAGCAATTCCTTTGTGTTTGAAAACTTTAACGAAAAGAGAACAATCTGCGGAACATCTTCAATTCTTAGTTGGAATTTCAGGGATCTTTTTTGGAGCTGAATATCCGGTGATTCGCTTGAACCCATGGGGGGAAGTACGAAGGTTATTGACCTCTCAACCTATAAACCTACCTACAACTCTTCTCAAACGCCAACAGTGCCTGTGGTGCCAGTCATGATGGTGTAGACCTGTAAGAATCGAACTTGTGTAGAAGAATCAAATTGTACTCCAGATCTTTCCAGTGCTCTTCCCCGCGCACACTTCCATATCTCAGATAAGGCGAGACTCTTGGGCTGTACACTCGACCGTAATCTGACTTGGAAAGAGAACCCGACTGAAAGGATAAATAAATAATACATAATCTTCTACACATGGAGCAAAATCTTTACCAAAAAAACGAGGTCCAGGCCCGCCCTCACGTCTGGATCTACATCGCCATCGTCAGACCCATTCTATCCTACAACAAGACCTGAGAATAGTCGTCGCCTGTGTTCTACGACCCCCACTCTTGTTAAACACAATATAGGGAAATGTTCTGGAGACTAGCTGAGATGATAACGCCAAAACCTACCAGATCCTGGCGCTTAACAGAGCCAACTTAGCACTCAATCTCATGGAGGCATACTGTAGTCGAATGCGATTAGAATTTGATGACCCCGAGGCTGTGTCGTCACGGATGCAGAAGAGTGCACACTTGCAGAAATAGGAAATATCAATTCGAAGACTTGGGCGACCTGGCAGGAAAGACATCATTAATCATTCTGAAATTCATAACAACCACGTGGTGGTTCAGGAAGGCCTAGAGCTAAAAACCAACTTTTGTCTTTGGCTCACAATACATTCACCTGTGTTGTAGTTACCTTTCCAGTGCACTGCCGCATTCTTCGTGGACACAGATGATCCTTTGTTCCTTCATTGAGATTGGTGCCCCTAGTCTTTTTTGAAGGGCCTTTAGACTAATTTTGTTATATACTAAATAATGATAAGTTGGTAGAAGGGCTAACAGCGTATACAGGTAGGACTCAGATCATCACTGTACCGAACAACTCGGGGAATATCTTCTGTATCCCTGTCGTAGAGAACATGAAGAAAAGACAAAGTTAATTCTTGGTAACTAAGTGGCCTTCATGAAATGTAAGAATGATTAATGGTTGCGTTTCTGACGGGTTGCCCAGTTCTTCAACGTGATATTTGCCGTGGATTACTTTCTTGCACATTCTTCGGTGAGCGCCAGGTTATGCCCGGCAATAATCCCCCTAAAAAGTGCGCACCACTTCTCCGTGGCTAGTCTAAGTAAGTTTTGTTTTATATTGGATTTTAAAAGAGAAAGTAGATGAAACCTACTAGAGTGTTACCTCACGATTGCCTGTGACATTCGCTTGTAACACTCTTCTGTAGTTTTTTTATGTTTGAGTAAGCTCGAAATTTCTGGTTTAAGCAAGTAGATCCCAGTGCCTATTCCTTCATCGATTTGTAACCCGTCCGTGAACCAAGAGCCAAAATCTGTTTGGGCTTATGGGCTAACAAAGCTTACCAGGTTTACATTTTGTACTACTCACCAAACCATCCTGCGTACCATCACGTAAAAGCGAATAAAAATAAAAACAATTATTGCTTTAATCAAACATATTAATTTATTTATAAGACTCGAAAAAAATTGTAGGTACATTGCTTTAATTTCGAAATAATTTAAACAAATTACTCTTTTAACAAAGATGCACTACCTTCTTGCGACCCCTATCGATTATTACCGCAAAAAGTGAGTTTTTAGATGGTAGACCTTGGATTTATTTATTATCTGGAAAGCAGCTATCGATAAAGGTCGAAGATTTCAAGTATTTTGTTTCTCGTTTTCTAAAAATTAACAGAAATAAAAAAATAGAATTATATTTACTTAAACCTAGTAAAACAAGGGCCAAGCTCTAAACAATGTACAATTTAATTCAAATTTGGTTTAACGCATCTTACAAAGAAAAAACTAACAAAATTTGTAATTTATATTAAGGTAGACAAAATGAATATAATTTGGCACTGAATAACTTTATCAAAAACTAAAGATTTTTTTGGACTTTTTTTTATATAAGAATATGTGCAATTCAACAGTTCTACAAAGCAACTTTTCAACCTAGAAATACATTTTGAGCATTTACTGAATCACGGACATGTTTTTTGCGGGAAGGATCTTTGAAAGGAAGTATGCAGCGCAAGGAAGGGTAAACAGAAGCCAGGAATAGAACCTCTTGCTACAGGCACTATTGGCGGCAGAAATCGAGGAAGAATACTTGTTGAAACTGTTGATCGGAGTCGCGGAACGTGTATAACAATTCGCCACTTAAAGATGACAAAAATGTGTTTGCAATTGACGCAGATGCCTTGTCGGTATAAAAGGTAGACACCACCCCATCATAAGAGTAGAATAAGCAGCAATATCCTTGCAGGTGCGACGGAAACACTACAGACCTAATAACCATTCGAATATCTTTTATGGTTTGTTACTAATTTTTAATACTTAGCTGATACAGTAGATGGAAGGAAGCCAGTTTCAAACCATATGGATTTAAAAATCTTGACTCTGATACCAAACCCTTCAGTATCCAAACAGAACTGCTTCAAATTTCGAGGAGAAGCAGGGAAAGCTCTTCTTAAGAATAAAAGACTGGTATGACCATTATAATTCCAAAAATAGTAAATCGAGGAGCGCTGATCACATAAGCACGATTTACCAGTTGATTGCTCTTTATTGACTGTTGGTAGCGTGAACTGTGATCTCAATGCGATTCATGAGGATAGCAATTGTCGCATCACTGAATTTTCATGATCAAACTGGAGCCTCTCACTGCTGGTTAGCTAATAGAAAATATTGGGACAGTCGAACCACTGGAACTCAGCAGTGTCATCTTCGTGAGCTTTCGACCAAATAGTATCATTTCTTGAGAACAGGATAGCCCTGGAGCTAGAAATGTAACGAAGAAGGTAGCAATAGATAGGTCGTATCAGACGGGAAAATACGGTATGGCTGACTGGTTGAGGAAGTCCAACAAACTTTTCCCGCAACTCCCCTTTCTAGGCAATTTGTGATAGAACTTGTGTATGCACACAAAGCCACCCAGAGCCGGTTGACATTACAAGAATGCGGCACTGATACGAATATTTAGGCTATGGCCTTAGATCTCACTGGCAAGGAATTTGAACGGATTCGAAGGTTGCAACACCAATCTCTCAGCAAAAATTTTGAAACTAGCACATCTAAGCATTTCTTAAGAATTACTCCAAAGTTTAAGTCGGTAACATCTGTGTTCTCTATCTCAAACCCTCTGCTAGATTGGAAAAACCGAATTCTACTCAATTTCTTGTGCCACTTTCTGGACACAAAAGAATAAGCAAGTAGCTATGTATAACATCTCAGAAAAAATGTTTGCACAGTTTAGTGACACAGATTCAGAATATCATAGGAAAGTGTCTGACACATAAAATTTTGAAATATTAGATCAAATTTCGTATTTAAAAAAAAAGGAGAAAAATTTTAAGGATCGTACGACTCTCATGCGTACTTCCAGAAGAATAGTAGTGCAACTGGAGCTCAAGTAAAGAATTCCTTAAGATTTCTTGGGGCAAATTGTAGGTAGAAGCTCATGTGTAACGTTCGGAATTATGGAAAGCTCCTACAATCTTTGGCATTCGAAAGCACCGAAAAGTGTGACTCGAAAGTCTAAAATCAATTATCTGGAATATTGGAAGCAATTAGAAAACTATCAACTATTTGGAGATAAGTTTAGTCCACCCGGTCTAAGTTGTTGTTTCCCCGAAAACAATTTATTCAAAAACTAACAAAATAGCAAAACTGTCCTACCTACCAGCACTGTCTTGACTAAGAATAACCTTGGCAAGCAACTAATTATAATTTTTTTTTGGTTTTGGCATTTTCCATAAACAGAATACAAAGTTTTACATAATTTATATATGTTTTCCAAAATTATTTCAGAAAATCTATTTGAATACATATTTATTTAATTATTTATAAATAAAATCAAAAAAAAAAAAACATTTGTGCCAGTGATGCCCTTTGCAATGTTTCGCAAAAAAAAATTGTATACACAAATAGAATTGCTAATGTTGGTATTTTAATGAAATACTGCGAAGTACTAGATAAAATGAAAACCAATAATTGAATATGACGAGGTGTTGGGTGTTTCAATCCGCTGTTCATTTCTAAGGCACTGTCAGGCACTGTGACCGATTGTGTAAGGAAATTTGTGTTAAATTGTAGCACGATTGGCACATTTTCATTGACCAATGCCTGCAGTAATTCTGTGCGGTTAACAACCATTTGAAACATGAACCAACTAGGTGGTCTGAAAAATGCTTTACTAGACGTTTCTCTATTGATTTCGGTCTAATAGGTCAAGAGTTATTCTAAATGTAAATCAATTCTAAAGTAATCGACTTTAAAAGTATTTGGCTAAAATTTATTTTACGAAAAGTTCTACAATAAGTCTTGGGAGTTATGTAAATTCTCTTGATGGCAGTGATGATGAGTAATAAAAATGAATCAACATGCATACATCACAATTGTTTACTATTTACAACTGTATTGATTGTTTCGTTAAGATTGAATACTAAATTATACTGATAAACTATTTTCTATACACAATTTCATGGTTATTTTTGGAACTAATTAGACATGATAGAGTGGTCTATTCAATCATGTTTTTTTACACTAAATCTGTATGATTACCCCTAACTAGACCTGTCTTGTAGCACCTCTTACTCCAACAGTAAAATAGGTCCAAATTAGAACAACTAAAGGTCTGATAGAGTGAAAGGAGGGTGACTCTACACCCTTAAACAGATTTTAGGATATAAAAATGGAAAAGATGCCAAGAGCTCGTTTGGCACAAAACAATGAATTAGCTTAGGAAGGTCAGATTTGGAGATATACTAACTTTGGCTGAGAATGAGTTTCAACATGTATTGATAGCTGAATCTATCCGGAAAGATATAATCGTGGTTATACTATATGGATACACTATTAAGCGCTTGGTCAATGGGAAACACGGGCGTTTTGTATAAGCATCAAAAATTCTTAGTTTGTCAGCGTTCGCAAGAACTGGACCCTGTCCAGACTTCAATCATTTAAGTTAAAAAATTTAAGATGAGCGATCATTTGATTGGGCCCTCGAACAACTATAAGCTAGTTCCGATTTGGAATAAAAACATCTAATGAAGTGAAAACGTCGTTCTGTAGGAAAGCCTGCAGAAGTAAGTAAATAAGTCTCTGAATATTTAAAATGTGTAATAGGTGACCACTAGCATTTAGAGAAGGAAATGGGCAAAGCCGATTGAAGGAAGGGAAGAGAAAATTCTTAAAAATTAAGACGTAATCAACTGAGTCGAGGATGTTAGCTTCAAGCTCGTAGAACTCAATTGCTTGTGAAAGGCGAATATAACAAAACTCATTTTCCCATCAATGCAGAGAGATTCGGCTTTGTTATCGAGGTAAGCTAGGTAAAGTCGTACATTTTCATAGATTTTATGGTTCCTCCTTCGGTGAATCAGGGAAAGGGAGATGGGAACATAAATTGAGTCCCAAGAAGTTAGATTTTGAAACTGTTAGAGTTTGTTTGTGTCGTCATTTGTAATAGCTCGTATTATAAACTAAGAGTTCAAGGGCAACATCATGGGAGTAATTCACGGAACTCAATGTAAAAGGAAATGTCATCCAAAACTTAAATCCACATAAGCATATCACCGAGTGAAGGCTTGTCGTAGATAATGGCGTAAGACTTACTTAAGGTACTAAGCCATATCTTACGCACAACTTGTCTATTTTAACTGTCGCGCTTAGAACAATATCGCGATACTTTTACATCAAAGTGTTTCGCTTTTCTGAGTGAATTTTGAACCTTTAACTGAGTATACGTACATATGTACCCTAAGGTGTTTTTGAATAGGCCTAGATCGAGGTTTAAAAATAATGGATTTCACTAGAACTATAAGAAATTTCGAAAATAGTTGGTTTGTCTCAGGAGAAAAAATGTTCCCAATGCTTCTTATTAATTTAAATACTATTTACTGTCAATGGTAGGTATATAGTGTATAAATATATTTTACTTAGTTCTGTATGAAACTATAGGGGTTTTTGCTTTTTGTAAATCGTTTAACTACTATTCGTTGAAATGTACAATTCCATTTCTTTTCTTGTTTTTTTGCTTTTTTTGCGAATTTATTATAAATATATATATGAGGGCATCACTGATTGTAACTATTTGGTTTGAATCACTGTCTTAAGAGTAAGTATATGTATGTAGTATACTAAATTCAATTGGGCTACATCCTTAATTAATAATTTCACTAACACCCGCTGGATACAAATGCTTTAAAATAGCATAATAATGGACACCTGCAGCCAGAACAACAAATAGATGCCAAATGGCATGTGCCATTGGTATAATTCCATCCGCTTTAAAGAATACTATTCCAACTATATAAAGGAAGCCACCTAGTTTCAGTTCAGTCATTCCATGGAATTCATGACCGGATATGATGAGTATCAATGCTGGTCCCAAACCCATTACAATATAAAAACACGTTTCTAAACATTTAAAACGTTCGTGGAATATCTGTAATAAAAAAAAAAAAACAAACTCAAATCTCTGCGTATGTGGCGGCAGTGGTTGAAATTACCTGTTGATATGTTATACCCAAGGTAGCCATTATCCAAATAATCCACTCTAATGATGCTAAAATAATCGAGTGGGTTGTATTCTCCAATTGCAGCCAGGGAAAGTACGACCCAGCAATAAACACATATATCATAGCACGATCACAGCGATGTAAGACATTCTTCAGTCCTCTATAAAAGCATACATATAGATTCATTTCAAATAGCCATTTAGACATATATTTAACAAGTACCTGTTCCGATCACAGTAAAAGGAGCAATGGAAGAAAGTGGATATAAAAAACAATAAAGTTAACGCTGATCCATAAACCCATGCAACTAGCATCTGCCCCGAAGTCTTAGATCTCTCAATAAGTTTCATTGTAGCCACCACAGATGGTATTACCCATAGTCCGTGTGTGACACAATTAGCCATTTGTTCCAACTGAAAAAGACTTTTAATCAGTCTTTCATCTAATAGAAGGATTTAAGGTTCTGATTACCTCTGTAGGTACATACGCACATCCTGGTTTTGCTTTGCTGTTTTTCCATTTGACGTTTTGCAGTTCTAGTTTTATAAAAAGATTCGATTTAAGCCATGATTTCCAAAAGTTCTTCAACACATTGTCGATGAATGAGTATTTATTCTGAATTTGTTGCAGAAAATTTTCCATTTTCCTGTTGCTGAAATACTAGACAATTCAGAATGAAATTTAAAAAAAAAATAAAACAAATTCTAATCTTACCTTGTAGAGCATTTCAAATTAAGACACTAACTAGCAAAAGTCTTGAAACTTTTCTGTAAATAAAAACAAGACAGTTTTTAGCATAACTTTTAGGTTTGAATTAGCATGGTAATCGCAATCATATCGGCTACTCTTCAGAGATGAGTTATGTCAGGTCATGGATGACCTCATGACCTGAACCCATGCCAATGTATTCAGTTCTGGAGACACAGTAGCTCATATATTTTGCAATCGTGAAGCGACTACCAGCAGACTACAGAAAGCAAGAGCAATAGTTTTATAGGAACCTAGAATTAAAACGCCCCGGCCGGCTTTTAAAGAAACTTGATTGAAAGTCTATATATACTTAGTCTAACTGAGGTTCCCAATATTTGATCCGAATATTTGCAGTCCAAGCTTAAAGGATTGGGAGATGAGCCACCTTTCACTGCTTCATTTATTTAGGTTCAGCTGAACACCCTTTATCACTCTCAGAGTGTACTTGTTGCCTTAAAGCTCATTGCGAGTGTTCAGTAAAAGCAAGTTTTTCATTCGAAAAGGATGCCTAGATACTAAACTTAACTAGAGAAGGTTTGGTGAATCCTTGACGATGATTTCTCAATCGGATAGAAGTGTAATGGTTACATGCGGCATCAACCAACAAAGAAAAAGGGTCAACAAACTGTCTACAGCTTTAAAAATCTTGTTGCTCCCACCTAGGACCATCGTCTACTTCGTTAAGAGTCGTCATCTTTTTCTCACTGACTTCCAGACAAAACAATGTAGATCCATAGGGAATCTCCTCTTCAAATCTTCACAAGGACTGGACTTTATTATAGCAACTACTCAGCTAGACGATGAACATGCAACTAATGTAGTCTCAATATCGTTTGCACGATCCGCAAGAAAAAAGAGCCCAGTCCACCATAATGTGGGAATGGATTTATTTTCTTTGAAACCCTGATCAGTACATATCAGTATGATTCAAGATCTGGCCTTACACATGGCTAGAATCTCAAGAAAACCTCAAAAATCCAAAACGACACTAACTGTCTGTACATCGATTTCAAAGAAACTTATGGAAACAGATTTTTCAAAGCCATGTCCATGTCGGAAAATTCGGCCTCTTCTTCTGGGAGTATGAAAAGATAACTAGCTCTCCAGGTTAAGGGTTATTCGTCGGGGTAACTTCGCTACCACGGAAAAATTAGCTAGTTACGGAGCAACAACACACTTCGGATACTGTTGGAGACCCGAAACAAGGAAAACGACATTTGGATCTGCACGTAGAATGTTCAGATTCTTAACCTTAACCACGTGCAGACGAACAACCAGCAGAGGCCCTAGACTGCTATAATGCAGATATCACCGCCATCCAAGAAGTGCGATGGGATGGGCCGGGCAAAAGGAGGTTGAAACACTCTGACTTATACTATCGTGGCAGACTTATGTTAGCATGAAGTCTTGAGCTTTCGACTCGTAAGCGAGTGCCTTATGACAATCCGCATCAAGGCTAAATACGCCAACATATGCCTTATGTGCGGCCATGCCCCCTCAGAGCCACCAAATAATGTTTCTAAGAGCTCCTCGACAAAACCTATGTCCATCAGAAATGAAACAACTGATGTTCGCCCGAACACAACCAAGAGGAAGAATGCCGGCAAGCACATGCAGCTTAACAAGATGCAGAACTAAGTACTTGCTGTCAACAAAAACGGACACGCAACGTCGACGAATTTAACAGAACAGAAATAAGACAGAACAGCTATCATCCCAGTCAAGCTTTATGGTGCTGAAGCGTGGACTCTATGAATCTAAACCGGATGAAGATATCCTTTGGAGGAAGATATTCAACGGCAAACCATATCGTTTGCGATGGCTAGGACATGTAGAGCGAATTAACACAAATTCCCCGGCCCACAGAGTCTTCGAATCAAACCCTGGGGGACAACTCGGTGGAGGAAGACTTCGTCTTAGGTGGCGCGCACAGGTAAAAGGTGACTTCAACCGACTTGGAGTGCGCAACTAGAGCTAAGAACCGGCTCAACTGGAGAGGCTTCTTGACTGAGGCTCAGGTTCACCCCGAACTGTGGTACCACCTAAGTAAGGAAGTAGGTCTAGTGTTAACATCACTAGTAAGCTCGTCGTCATGTACAGGATCTAAACAAAGTCCATGGACTATGGATCTGAAAAATTGTCTCACTACTTGCCGACGTCTTCGAATCTAACACTTCAAATGCACTTCAAAACACAGTAATATTCCGATATTTAAACCACAAATATGTACCAACTTGTCAAGAACTTGTAATATTATAAAAAAAAAAAGAAGTCAATCCAGTTACTTCTATCTGGGAACACGATTTGAATTACACTGACCACTATTTATGATACAAGCTTACATATTGAAAGAAAAGTAAAAATCCAATTCTTAGAAGGAACACAGAAGCGGTACATGTTTATTCATATTATTTTATTGCAATCAATATGGTTTGTAATTATTTTCAACAAAAAAAACAGATGCCAAATGGATGGAATATCTTTTGCACACCGGTGCGGGGCATGCACCATTTTTCTGTTTAATATTATTCACAGAACAATGTATCTACAATTTATTTCAACAAGCAACATGTGAGATTGTTTAAATTTTCCAGATGATAGTTATTGCTATAATTGCCATTCATTTAACGGTACACATAATTGAAATGGAAGGGGTCAAGTTCTGCCTGTGTTTGTATGCAAGGAACAGTGCAATTGCATGGATTAGAATTATTCATATATATCGCGGGCGCACTCAGTAACTTAATTTAAATACTTGACATATGTACATACATATGTATGTATGTGTAAAGTAAGCTCAATTGTTGATATTTATTCATCTAATCTCGTCCGTAGGTACAGAAATGACTGCACTTTCTGAATTAGTTTTGAAAATCTCTCTCGTGGTAGTCATTGGTTCACGTTTCGCTGTTATGGAGAGTTAATTGGTTCTCCTACCAATGTTCTGGTAAATGTTCCCATACGTACATATGGACAAATCCAAAAGCACTCAAATCCATTAGTCTATCGTTATTCAGATCTGAGAGGTGCATAGATGACTCACTTTGTGAATAATTTAGCTACATCTGCTAGTAGATCTTTCAGTAGTGACAACTCACAAACTTCGCTTTAAATATGATAACTAGGTGAGTAGATGGGTGTGTTTGGGGTGTGAATATATCTAAAAGATAGCCAAACAACTCTAAGGCTCTCAAGACCTATTGCTTTGAATCTAAGCCTGTGGATGGCACCTTTTACTCTCAATAATCTGTACCCCTGTCACAAGGGTATTACGGGCAATGCGATATATTTATCAGGTCTGCCTTCGAATCGTACTTCATAGGTCGCAATTGCTGACATGTCAGTAGCGGCACGAATCCATAAAGCACTCCTAAAAGATCACGCAAATTGTGTAGATTTAACTTAGACTTAAAAAGACGTACATGTCGGACGGAATAGATACACTTAGATCCCTACTTCAGGTTCATTTTCCAGGTTCGTCTACTTGTACATATCACGCGAACTCGAACGCATCTGACCATAGGGTCTGACTCAATGTATGCATAGAATGTAGGTTCTGCCCGGAAGATGACGAATCAACGGAGCACATTCTCTGTGAATGCCTGGCTCTGCATTGGTTGAGTTTGAACATTTTTCACAAGGCAACATGCTTGCCAGCAGTTATTGAAAACTCTGCAACTAAGGACGTGCTTTCCTTCATTAGGGAGGTGGTACGACTCTTAGAGTAAAACGCACCCCAAGATACAATAGATCTTTGTAGGTCACAGTGTCAGCTACATATATAGAGTAGGGTTTAGGGAGCAAAAAATAATAAAAATAAAATAGGGTCTGTATCGGCAGTAGAGTTAACAGGTTATCTGATAGAAGGGCTGTAGGCTCCTTTAAACTATTCAAAGCCCCCGGCGACGATGAGATTCTTCTAGCGCTTCTACAGAAGACAATTGATCTCATAGTCTGGCTATAATTGCTTTATTTAGAGGCAACTACAACTGGGGTTACATTTCGATTACTTGGAGACAGGCAAATGTAATTTTCATACCAAAACCAGGCAATAGGCCTAGTGAGCCGCCTAAACCTTATACATCTGTAAGTCTAACATCATTTGTTCTCCAAACTATGGAGCGACTAGATCTGTCTAACCTTTTGCACTAAAGCCATTTTGCATACGGAAAAGGTAAATCAACCGAAAGTGCTTTTCACTATCTTGTTAAGAAGATGGAAGGGACTTTTTGTTCCAAGGAAATAGCGCTATGTTCGTTCCTGGATATTGTGGACGCATTCGATAACACTGGCTATGATTCAATAGCAAGAACTATCAGTTGCAGAGGTATCAAAGATTCGAGCAATCAGTGGATTAGGGCAATGCTTGAAAGTTGGATCATTACTTTCTCCTCTAGAGGAGTGTCCGTATCTCTGACCTCAGTTAAAGGTTATTCCCCAGGAGAGTGTGGTCACTTGTTATTCAGAAACTTCTAGTCAATCTACACAGATCAGGCTACATAGCCATTGGATATGCATATAACTTGGCGACTTTCGTTAGTGGTAAACTTAGGACGACCATTTCTAGCGTCATGCAAGGTGCTTTGATGCATATTTTAGTATAGTCCACTAGTGAGCAACAATCCATTCATCCTAGTTAAACCGTTCTAGTGCCTTTTCCTAAAAGAAGACTGGTCAATCTGGGACCTGTCAATGGTGTTCCGGCAATGGATCCCAGGGGCCTAGTCTGGTTCACTGAAATGGGTTTCGGTACCTATGGCAATGTGTCCTACAGTTTTCCAGGCTGAACTCCATGCCATTGATATTTCCGGTAGGTTGAATCAAGGGCGCTAGGATCTACGTATATCTTCTCAGATAGTCAGGTAGTACTTAGAGCGCTGTCGTCCAATTTAGTAGACTCTGTGTCAGTTAAATGATGCAACTTACCGTAAAGTTGAGACAAAGAAGAATCCTTTCAGTTGAAAAAGGAGTTCAGTTGTAGAGATCAAATGAGAAGTAACTTATTACTCATTTAATCCCCGGTCATGTAGATGATCCTATCAATGCATCGAAATTCTGGAAAAAAAAGAAAAGAAATTAGTTAAACGCAAAACAATGATATTTTTTGTTTGTTTGACATACATTGAGTGTGGTCAGTCTAAAGATTCATAGAAATACGACGCTCAGCTTTATCTAGATAAGCCAAAAGCACCCCCAAATATCACATAAACCCCCTGGTTTATACTCCTCCATCCAGACAAGACAATGTTTGTATCTTTAAAGGAGACAGACCATCACTTGATATCAACAAGAAGCACTCACTTAAAACAAATTTCAAGGACTACAAGTTAGCACTATATCTTTTAGTTCGAATTGACAGTTTATACCCTGATGCCCATTATCGACCCACGGAGTAATCCTCAATCACCCTCCACGAAATGTATGATGTGTTCACTGATATCTGAAGGCAATGCTCTGACAGACTATCAAGCATGAAAACCACTCAAACTTGCCTGAGAAATATAAGACAGTCACTGAAAACTAGACCAATTCAAAGGAAGTGTGCTGTTTTAGATAATGCTGCCTAAATGTATTTCTTGGACTCTCCGAAGGAACGTCTTCCCGGCTAGCAAACACATGGATGCAAGTTTTAAAAGGAAGGGCTAATCTAACAATCCTTTCCTGCTATAGCAAGTCTTTTGCTCCATAAGAATAAAATCAAAGCAATTTATAGATGTTTTTCATCCATCTGATACCCGTGCTTAAACGCAGGCGTCCCGCATTGGTCTACTCTTACCCCTACTTAATTTTTTTTCAAGTTTTCCGACGACTAATGTCTAACTTCATTGGTCATTGATTTATCAAAGGCTGATGTCAGACACTTTATGAAACTACCATTGGGAGTACTGGGTCCCACGAATAATGACAGAAAGATGATCCTGTTGGTCACCCAATTAGCTAGGGTCCACAACCATGCAAAAAAGTAAAAACTTGTTTGCTACAGAACGCTACATTTGCATGATTATTCTTTGAGGGTTTGAGATCTATGAAGGTTTCTATTCTGTCCTTTCTTGGTAGAGAGTCTATCATTTCATATCCTCTAGTCATCTTGTTTCTTATTTCCACAGTTGATTTGGACGTAGACAGACATGTTCGCATTCAGCCTAAAGGTAGGCAGACGTATTTGTGTCAGCAAACATATTTAGCGCGAACAACTTCATTTTAGCACCATTCAGCCTGAAAGATGGTGGTTTTGCCCATAAGTTCCGACTATTTAGGCCCGAATTCACAAGCATCTGTAAGTACCTCGGTTAGAGTTACAAGTTTGCTCACACCAGCAGAGCTTACAAAAAGAGAGGCAACCACTCTGGACTGGTAACCCACTGATTTACATAACGCTAAGCGGAATGTCCACACTCAATTGATGATTTAATCGCTTAAGCCGACTTGTTCAATAGACGAACATATACTCGCCGTTCTGTCGGCACTCTTAGGGCAGTTAAGTAAGTAATCTTCCTAACCTAACCTTATCGAACATATCTAATTAATAAACACCGAAAGATTTCCGCCACCGGTTCGATTGGTTCCTATCAGTGTTACTTGAGACGATTAAAGTCACGTTACATCAGGCAGCAGGAAAATTCAATCAATTAATTAAATCTATCTTTTATCAATTCCAAGGTCGATTATGCGGCCATTTAATGTAAAAATATACTCAATGACTAGCAATGAAAGAAGTCTTTCAAACAGACGAACATTGATTGTGAATGTGATAGAACTTCAGATCAGATTTCGAGTCCGAAGTTCGTCTAGAACAAAATAAATGTTGGACATAATCAAATCCAGTGAAAGAGACCTTGTTCAATCGTGGAAAACAATCTTCTTATAGATTCTTCTTTTCCGAGACCCCAAGGAAAAGTTGCTCAATATATAATCAGAAATTGTATTTTGATCTGTTTTTCGTGTTGCAACAGTGAATGGAAATGATATCACTGCACGTTTGAAATGGATTTATTACTCAGTCCAGCGGTTATTTCATACCGAATCTGGCTAAGGCATTGGCTATATTGCTTTCTTCAAAAAATCGTGCTTGCATATAGAACGAGTAATGTGTAAGTGGAAATTTAGTTCTTTTAGACTTTGGGATCTTAGATTACATCCGCATAACTAGTATGTAGGTTAGGTTAAGGTTCGAATATTCCCAAGTTTCAAACCTCTACTCTTCCCATCTCCAACATACTCATAGAGTTATAGATCAGGTAATAAAGTGCATACTCTTAGGCTAGGGAAAAGATTTGGCACCCGCGTCATGTTCTACCTCAGGAGAGCATTCGTTACCTCGTACTTGCAGGGGAAATAATTAATAGAGGTTGATGGAGAATATGTTTTGTATTTATGTATTTAGGTATCACGGATCCTTAGTGACTAAGTGAAGCACATCCAAGTTAAAGACAGTTCCTTTGTCGATTGCTCTGCAAAGCTGCGCTCGCAATAAGTGCATACATACTGCCCTCTCTAGTGGAACATGTTTGAAAGAGTGAAATCTTTACTGAGGAATGGAATAGCTTACCAAGTTCCAGAAGAAAGACAAATCAACAGACTGTGCAGACTGGAAAAGCATTTAATCCTCGAACACAAGTGCGAAGCTTTAAAAGAACTCTTGACAATGAACAAACAGGATCCTTTCTATTTTAACCAAATGAATGTCATACGGATTATAGTCCAACAATGTGTCGAGTATAAGAGACATTCCAAGCAAATTGATGTAACGTGTTGCATATGGGAAGGCTGGTGAAGGCGGCGCTCGGTAAGGTTGCATACTATCACCACTACTGCTTTTGGTGGTGATTTCTTACTTTAATCAGTTGTGTGTGGTTCAAAAAGGAATCTTCCTACTTGTGCAACAGATTAGGCAGGAGCATTATACATTTTGTATTCGACATTGACGCGGAAGTATGCCTTATCGACCTTGACGCAGAAATACGCCTAATATATCGCAGCAAGATCAGTAGGGATAGAGTACTTTTTGGATTCTTTAAGGAATCCTTAACATTTCGTTTTGGGCAATGCAAAACAGAAGTAGTAGTTCTTCAATTGTAACTTGAGAAAAGGAGTCTTGGACATTACTGGATGGACACTACCGAAACAATTTCCCGAAAGGATCTGGATTTATGTTTTTAAGTCTCGGATTGTAGTGGGTGTTGTCACCACAATCGTTTAGTTTTGCAGATCCACAACAAAACTATGTCAACCTAGTCTAAGTACCTCTAAATCCAGGTTGATAGTTCAATTAAATATAAACAGAACAATAACACAACACTTTTACAGGACGTCGAGGAAATTTATAGAACTGGACAGACTTATTTCCGGACTTAACCGGTCATAGAAGGAAGTATAATCTCTAATAGATACCTTACCTCAGCTTAATAATTTATTTATGTAAACAAAAGAATCACTTCTGACTTCGAATAAGAACGTAACGTCCGACGGACAACAGTACGAACGACTAACTATAAACCGTCGTTAGTTGCAAGTATAAACTAATTCGTGTTCTACTTGGTAACACCGAATCTGTGAGAGCTTTTAATCAGAATGACAACGCAATACAAACGGATCTCACTTAACATAACACCCACGAATAAAAGAGTGGTATCAACTTATAGCCTGACGCCTTGAAAGCAAGTACCTATCAAACGATAGATTTTGTTGGAAAGATTGTTTGATTAAAACCCTTACCCTCTCAGACTGCAGTCTTATCAGTAGTCTGGTAGCATTTGTGCAACTAATACAACACTGATAAGTACAGGGTGGTTTAATTGATTTTGTTTTTAAAATACAACCACTTAAATACATTTATGTGGGGCTTGAGTTGGTTTGGCATCAAAGACATTCCACTCGAAAATCACTCCAGCGATGGCAATCTACTCGCTGAATGACATTTTTGAGAAATATTTGGAGGTAGAATATAGGCGGCGCTTTAAATTATGTCAAAACTACTAGTGAAACCTCTAATAATTCCATCTGAGTAAAAATGCCATGGTGTACAGTGGTATCCCACAAGGAGGAGTTCTTTCGTCGCTACTTTAGATCTTAATAACAAAAAAGGAGCGGGCTTAGTCGAAACGGGTCGAAAACTAAACCAACACCACCTAAGAGGTCAGTCCCAGTCTCGCATATGACTGCATAGCCCACTTGTGATCTACGTCGAAAGTAGCATAAAATCTGTTAAAGTCGCAGAAAGGATGGAATATTCATAAAAGGTCGATGAACCAGTCGATCGATACCAAACACCAGGATGTAACGAACGATATGACGAACTAAACTACTTGAAGAAAGGCAGAAGAAAATCTTGCTTTCTATTTTGTATTTTAACTAACTCCCAACCTGCAATCCAGTTCTTTAACATACTTTCAGTTCCTCTTTCCATCAAAATGTCTCCAAACGTGATCTTTCCAGTCACTTTTACTTGACCTTGCCAGACAAGTCAATTACTTAATCTACAGGTTGACGAACTCGTCTGCTCACTTACGGTTCGCATTGCACTTAAGTACATTTAAGTGTTTGACATCTGTCAAATACACATAAAGTGACAGAAAATAAATGTACCTGCACCAACCCTGTGCTAGACCATTAAATAGCAAAGTCACTTACTTTTAAAGTTTATTTTTAAAACTGTTATTCACTGGACGGGAAAATTTGAATTCTCATCAGATACCAACTTTCTGTCATTATCAAAATATTAACTGATTTCAATTAAAAAAGAAAAAGAAATAATATCAAATCTATCTCACTTAAATCGTTATCGCTGCTACTATATTTATTCAGCGATTACCTTATGAAAGAATAACCCATTAGGAGGTACAATACGATTTTATTATTATTTTTATCGTTTTGGGAGAGTTATTATCGCCGAACGTGCGGCATAATATGTACTAGGCCCTACAGTATACAAGTACATGGAAAATATTTAATGAAAAATAATTGCTCAGCACTGATTATCATGCACAATCAGCATGTAATGCATGCTGATATTTGAATGACTGACAGATGTTGCATTTCAGACAGCCTATTGCTAAGTGAACTACGAAGTTCGAAGTTCAGATTGTAGATACATACGCAATACTCCGACATCCAAGGGGTAGGCTACCGGTTGGAGATTAGATTTTAACTGTCATTTATGACCTTGATAACACCAAAAATTTTGATTTAATCAGTGCCTTGATGACCTACGGTATCAACGGATGACAGTGCTTCTTCGATTTCACAGTACGGAAACGTCATTTTAGATCGTTCACAATGATTGTAAATAATTCTCGTAAAATTTTGACAGAGCTGATTGTTTTAGGTTAGGTTTTAGGAAGGATAGCTCAGATAAAACCATCTCGAGATTCTTCAACGGACAGCTACAAGTGGAAGGCTGCTCAAAATATCTATAATGGTGGAGTCTTTTAAAGATCGGGATTTTTGCTACTCTAAAGAACATGTAGAGGGCAGCACAGGGAAGGCTTCTTGCTAGTTGATTTGCAAAGAATTTCAAAGTTCGCCAAAACAGTTGACAATGCTGATGACATAAAAATTGGTTCACTTACCAAAACTTATGAAAACTAAGTAGTCTGGCCCTCGAAGAAGCCCAAAGTTGGAGGTCATCGTAATACAAGTTTTTGGATAAAATTGATACTCGTGACCTAAACAAATAGTTCCACTTGCATTGGGTAATCTAAGGTGTAAGCCTGCGTTAGGAGTCTAGGAATTGTATAACAAAATGAGTTGAACCTGAAAACAGTCGAAGCCTGATAAGTTCCCTAGATCGTTGAAAAGCTGCTCGTTAAGTGTTTTCTTTCTTTATGAGGGAAATAATTCAACAGACGATTGTCTCCTCTAGACACTTCTTGTAGATTTAATGCTTTTCCATTTGACTGTAACGCATTTAGGATAGGTATTATATTTTAATTTAATAGGGACAAAGTTGGGTTTAACTGCCTTTAGTAGAGCCTCGACGGGCACCCGATTTAGCTAGTTCAAGAGCTGTACGTACCTATGACTGAAACCCACCTTAGACCTGGATTGTACTAAAATCTTTGAGTGGAGAATGAGAACCAAAAGCCCCCCTTTTCTGCAGGATTATGAAACGTAGATTAGAAGTAGAGAATGGAGGCACGAACAGAGGAGATGAAAGCCGGTTTTTTTACAAGGTAATGGACTTGAAAGTACCTATAAGTCATTTCTGCTTTTTTACTCCAAAAGTAGACAAGGAAACATAGACAAGAATGTACTAATACTTCTTGTTCTTCTCTAAATTTCGCAGAAAAAATGCGAAGCTGTCTTTCGTAAAAATCCCTAAGTTTGGGTTTTACACTCTGCTAGTAATAGACTTCGATCTTCTAGCTTCTTTGAGGTTTGAGAAATATCGGCAACATTTTATTTTTACAAGTTCCCAACCCGTCAGCACAGCGTCCGATGATCACGCCAGTCATTGAGCGAGTCTTTGTAAGTAGATAAAACTGATTTCAAGTTCTATATTCAATTTTGGTACAGTTCGAGGGATTTAGCCTAAAGCCTGGCTACTCGCAACTATTTTAAGTTTTCCAATTTCTTCGAATTTTACAGATTTCCTCATGACTTCTTCTTAAACATTTATGAAAAATGTGACCATCGTTCTAGTTTTTGGAATTCAAACCGTGAACATCTCCCAAACCTCATACTCTAAGGTCACACAGTACCTTCGGCTTTAACTTTCAAAATCTGAACTAGCCAATTCTATTTCGGCAGAGAGTCTCTGGAAGACGATCCTCGTTAGCACAAAGGAAACTTATGCTGAAAAACTTCTTCACTGGAAGTGTACTATGGATCTCAAACAATTTGACACGAACAAGGTCACTTGCCGTTGAGTGGCCAAAATAGAATAGCGAAAAACAAGCGCCAACAACTGTCAGCTGTCGGCTGCGTATTCATTTTTGAAACAAAATTTTCCATTGCTTCATGACAGGGAATTAAACATCGAATCAGCTCTGGATTCTTGTGGCTTTACTTCGAGCAACAATTAGCAGCCGTCCAATACTTGTTATCAATTTTGTCGTCAGACTTTGCTTTATGCGGAGAACAATATGATTCTTTCAAATCTCCAGGAGTAGATAGCACAATATATGCAAGTCAACTGGAGGTTGGCTTGTTCGTGTGTCTGATGATCATTACTTGATAGGAAGACATAGTGACAGCATGGGAATACCCTGCAATGAGTTCTCCAGTTGTGACGTCTACACGACTGGCAAAATTATCTTTTAGGCCCAAATGGGTATGCTGATAGGTTATTCAGTTTAATTCTTCAAAGAGAAAAAAATCCGAACAAGTACCAACTTTAATACACAACAATTGACAGGATTCTAGAACAAACCTATTCGAAACACTGAATAAAGGTGCCCAGAACGACCAATATTGAAATGTCTCCTTACAATACCTTGGAAACCTCACAGTATACGTTTATTGACGGATACTGACCGGTTGCAATATTTCTTCTCTTTGTGATGTTACTTTGTGCGATGGTTCCATTATTTTAAAAAAGAAAGATAAAACCAGAGGCGCTACAGAGCAGACAGAGTCATTGCTCCCATAAGCGATTAAAAATATTTGACCTCTGTGAAAAGATAAAACTGGCACTGGCCCAGAATAGCGTAGTACTGTGAGGTACTAGAGAATAATCAAATGAAGTCATAAGAGTGACGACATGGTTTATCGTCTGTAGCTGAATATGAAAATCTAATAAGACAATAACCAGGTTTTTATTAAGAGCTTTTCACTTTCTTTTGTGTTTGAGATATGGAACACAACATCATTCTGCTTCTTCATTGTTTTTCATGATGTCCTGATGTATTAGCATGGACCATTGAAGTTAGAACGAGGTGGCCAATTGACTGATCCACTTCTAAGGACACGGTTACCTAATTTCGACTTTAATAAATCGATTGTATAGACAGATGTGTGGCACCGTCTTGTTGAAAACACATGCACTTCAAGTCATTCGTCGTAGACTCCCCCTGTGGGACAGCTTTTAACTGTCAACTAAGCAAAACGAAGTGAGGATTGCAATATCCAAACCAAGCCTGACGGTTTACCAGACCGAGATACTGAAAACAGTTCGAGATGACTTGGTAGAGAGGATACTCTAATTCATTTGAAAAATTTGATCAGTCGACTGTAACTCTGATGAATGGAACTTCAGCATCGTTTGCCGGAAGAAGAGTCTCCTCAACATCACTCAAAAGATTTTATGATCTATTTACTCCCGAGGTAGTCAGGAAGTTTAAGAACGTCTCGAGGTGTGTTGGCGCAAGGGAAGTCATTTCCTCAAGTTTGCTGCTAAGGATTATGTTTCTTACATCAATAACAGTGGGGTATTCTATGGAGACATGAAAGGTCTCTCTAACTGTTTAGTGGAGTCTGATGATGAATCACGATTGACTATAAAAAGGGAGTTTAGGAACCATATCTGGCTCAAAATAAGACGAAAGTCTGACTTTTCTCTAACCACGAGTATCTATCCGAAGGACATAGGGCAGTTTGGCACTGTGTCCTAAAGAAGTTTTGGAAAAGGTCCATGTTGCCTTATAAGCAAGTTTTGATTTCCTCATCACTGTCCGTATCGGTTCTACATTCATATGGACAGCACATCAGGGCAAACTTTTGTACTTTTTTCAGCTTTCTCACCGAAGTAACCACAATTTCCAGGTCGAAGACTACAATACCATACCACTTATTTCTTGACTTACAATTTGCTGTCTTAGGTAATACCAAGGTACTGCCTTTATAGTTTCTGTCATTTACATGACAGCTTGTGACCTTGTAATGTATACAAGGTCATGAGTTGTATACAATAAAAGGTCACGAGCTGTCATGTGACTTCTTTAAGAACACAGTCTTTCAAAAGTCAGCTGTGCAACGTCAACATTTTTGACATAATTAGCTGAACTCAACCGCCTGTCATCGGTACATTGGCTAGTATTGAACGAGTTGTTGAGTTTCCAACAAGAAGGAACACACATCCTCGACGGAATGGATAGAATGTCATCGTCCACCTTGACTCAGTTGAAATGTATAAAACCACAAAAAAAAACTTACCAATCGCTGTTCTTTTAACTGAGCAGGGAATAAAGAACATAGGGCCCTAACAAGAACAAGTAAGGAGATTTGATATAAGACCTTGATCACTCCAGTCCTTCTTTAACGCTAAACCAAGGACTATATTGAAGGCTTTGGAGGAGGTGAGTCAACGATGAACTACACAAAGGCATCGCTCTAATCATTTCAGATGGCAAAGAGACATAGAATGAATGGACACCTGCACTCCAGCCTAAAATAGAGGAAGATCTTGTCCTGGACTCACGCAGGTAGAAATGGATCTCAACAAGAGATACATGCTGACTGAGGCCTAAGTTAATAAACAGGCAACTTAGTGAAGATCTCTGCGCTGTGTAGGTTCTGCAGGTACGACACTTTGTTGATGTGCTGAAGTCTCACTTCTTCTCTGAATTTGGGCTGAATAGTACGCTCACCGATTATTGATACTACATTCAGCGAGCCGTACGTTAGCATATTTTGTTCCTCACTTCTTCTCTGAATCTGGGCTGAATAGTACGCTCACCGATTACTGATACTACATTCAGCGAGCCGTACGTTAGCATATTTTGTTCCCCCTTTGGCGAATCCTAAAGAAGAAGAAGGCTGAGATACAATTCGATTAACGCTATTAAAATTTAACGTATTTTTTCTTTATTAATTTGTCTTATTTGACTTCGTGGAAGTGAAAAACCACAGTGACTGTGCGTTATGGAGGAGAACTCTTGATATACCGATGATGCCACGAAGGTCAGGGCAATGCTCCCATTTACATAGTAACTGGCTCACCTTGACCAAATTAAAGGAATTGATATTTCTCCTTCACGCTACATATGTCATTTACTACAGCATGACAACCACTCGAGGACACAAAGACCTTTGTCTGCACTTATGTAACCAACAGCTATGTCCACGTACTAAAAGTCCTTTATACCTAGACATACTTAGGTATTTAGAAAAGCAAAAGTAAATAAATCAAATAAGTACCTTTTAATTAATTTATTTTCGTCTGATTATTCATAGATCATTGCAGCGGAAGCTACTTTGGCAGTACGAATGGAAGCAGCATAGTAAATTACCAACTCAATGATATTAAAATTTTAAATGCTTTCACTTGAAATTTTTAACAAATAACAACAAAAAAAAAGAAAATCAAATTAACAACACGAATCGTACAAATCGAGCTCTGTAACTTGTTTAACAATAAGAACAACACACATCCACACAAACGTTGTTGGAAGCTCTTTATATTTATAATAAATATTTAGACGTTGCTTGCGTCGGACAGGGTCAGAATTTATATTTATTTATCAGGCGATGTAATATTACAGAATTTATTTTAAGAACTTTATTTACTTCTGTCGTACGAAACGTGGACTTCCGCAGATGTCATGTTAAATCGATAGCAAGTGCAATTGTTTTGACAACTTTCACCGACACACGACACACAAGACACAGAAAATTGGGAAATGGAAGAGAAAACCGCGTGATCTTTCGTATCCTGCTCCTGTACCATGGAGGTACTTTACGCGGAAAATAGATAGTACAAAAGAGGAACTCCACTTGGCTAGAAATGGGTGCACCACCCCGCGATAGAGTAAATACAAAACTAATCAAAACCACTCAGTACAGTGATATTAAAAACTACTCACTACTCAACTCAGTTCAGTCACATCGCAGTCGCAGGGCTGTGTTCAGTATGGTAGAATGTTTTTCATATGATAAAATGCACAACACAATGGATTGTGTGTTGATGTCTCATGTTGACAGAGTGGTAGGGCGCGTAACGACTGCTATTTTCGTTATGACATCACGTGGATCGTTCTCGTATATAAATTTAAGTTAAAGTGAAAGCATTGTTCATCTGATTTGACTAACAAAAACTATTGTTAAACGTTTGGTTGCATCACAAAACCTACCAAAGACTGTTCCAATCAAAATAGAAGCTGTGCCATGGAAACTGCAGAACTTCAAACTTCAAAAATAGATGTCTTGTCAGTAAGTCTGTTCGCATACTTTCTGCACCAAAATTCTGATGGGAGAATGCAGAAAAAATAAAACAAAAACATGGTTTCCATTAAAACCATTGGCTGAAAAAATATTCTGGCTGTATGATAATCGCATGCTGATTGTATCGTGTGCACACACAATCGTTGGGCCGATGTCGGTACGAACGGTTGTATCGTATATTTCCTACTTTACACCGCAAAAATAGCAGGCCACTTTCCCAATAAGGTAAACGAGTTGGTCATCCTAGACAGGTACAGAGAAGAATACTTAGGAAGTAATATAGATAATTAGGAATCCGTTGGAAGGAGCTCAGACCCTCTGCAGAACTCCGAGCTTAACGACAGGCAGGATTTGTTGCTCCTCTATACCCCTATCCCAAAAGATTTAAGACTAACAACCGGAGTCACAAGCTCCCGAATTTTATTCCAGACGTCCTCCAATGTGGTTCCAGAGGACCGCCTACTCTTTACTCTTTAAATCACGAAATTAATTTAAAAAATCACCTCTGCAACCGTAGTACAATCAGTTCACAAATTCCAAACATTTGCAATGATTCGAGTCAAAATTCATTTTTGCAGTTTCAAAGCACTTAAAAGTCAAAAGCAAACAACCTACACAGCAACATTTCTATCTTTAAGATAAATAAGATCTCTTTTTCAGCACAATCCTGTACAAATGCCAAAACTCGATCACAAAAAGATATCGAAAATGTTGCGCAATTTATGCAATTTTTTTGAATTCACCCATACGTAAGTTTGACACTTTCTAAGGAAGAAAAACTTGTTCTGGTATCTTGACCACAAGACTATACTTCTCTTTTCGAATTCTGACATCTTTTCACGCATTGAACGAGTCTAATTCCAAATAAATCAAAAGAAAACCTTTAGTTGTAGTTCTAACTATGAAATCAATAGATACTTCATAGAATATGTATATTTATCAATCATGTTTTTGAAATAATAATCAAGGCGTTCAGACTGACACGGTGTTTGAGTGACAAATTTAAAGTTTCGACGCCTTCCCTTCCGAACACTTTATTTTAAGTAATATCGAACATCGAATCGATATGACCTCAAATACGAATGCTTGAGAAACGTCAAAGAAAAGCTCCAGCTAAACGAGTATTTTATGAACAAATTTTGTTTGTTGACAAAATACAAATTTCAACTTAGTGAGCTAGTCTGTAATCTTTGTAACCCAGACCTGTCTGAGTATAGTTACAGCCTTCGTTAATCTATTTAGCAATCGCGCCACAAAGCCACAAGCATGAATCACAATCGGCGCGGATTTCTGTGCGCAGACTTAACGTATAAGCTGTACTCCACGCTTAGTCGTTTGCAGCCCGCTTTATGTAGTGTCAGTTGACGCATAGCAATTTGTTTACGCCGCCTGTATTTTACCCGGTCTCGTTCCATATCTAGTTCTGGAAATTCTGGATAAATAATTCCCTTTACTAAACCCAAGACGTGCTCCAGGACCGCCCTTAATCATTAGTTTATTCTCTACATATCGTGTAAGTAGATTCTTACTTAATTCCAATCACATAGCACTAAAGCGTTTCATTACAGTTATGGACTGAAAATGTCGCCAGAATTCACCCTTAAAACTGCACTAAAATCTAATCTCGATGAAGGAAAAGAAGAAACATTTCGGATTTCAGCCTCCGATGGGTACTTGACTGATGTTATGAGGAAAATCGTAATCTCATTTGAACGTCAGCAATTCTGTGATGTTACACTGGTTTCCGAAGATGAAACATATGAAGTGAAGGCACACAAAGTGGTCCTCTGCGCCGCAAGTGAATACTTCTCAGTAATGTTTAACAAAGACTTTCGAGAATCTAGCGCAGAGAGGGTTCCATTGCAAGTTAATAGTAATTCCTTGAAAGTTGTTATCAATTACATTTACACTGCGTCTATTGAGCTAACCACTGATACGGTGGAGGATATTATGAAAACAGCACAAATTTTCCTGTTGGATTCCTTGGAAGAGCTGTGCAGTGAATTTATAGTAAAACAACTGGATACCGATAATTGTATAGAGATTACATTGTTCGCAGAGCGTCATCACTTTAAGAGCCTATACGAGACAGCTACGGAATATGTATGTGACAACTTTATGAAACTTCGTAACGACGAAGAGTTCTACGCACTAAGTCCGTCACAGTTGATTCGATTTATTTCGAGTGATGACTTGCGTGTACCGTCCGAGGAAGCAGTATTTCATAGTATTATGTCTTGGGTGCAACATGATAAAGAGAACCGAGAGCAATTTATTGATACACTATTTCCTAGCATTCGCTTTGCGCTATTGCCTCCCAGATTTATTGCAAGCACTGTGGAACACGCTTACAAATCCATCGAATGTGAACGGTTAATATGTAAGGCATATAAATGGCACTTGTTGCCGGAATTTCGTCTATCACTGTTTCCTAAAGAGCTCACAAAGCTTAGAAATTATAAGGACATGCTTATTGCGACGAGTGGATGGGACACTGACGAGCGTATACTACATGTTGGATTTTTTTATCAGGGATTAAAAGAATGGGTCTACAAGAGGTGGCCAGCTCCGCCGGTGAGGCGAAATAACTTCGGGAGCACTACGTTTAATGGGAAAATTCTTATTGCTGGCGGTACTTACATAAACGGCGATATATCAAATCGTGTAGAATCCTTTGATCCGAAAACTTTGAAATGGTCAGAACTACCTCCATTGGGGACTGAGAGGTGGCGTTGTGGCATGACCACTTTAAATGGATGTGTATACGTTTTGGGCGGCGAAAACAGTGCAGGAACTCTAAGTTCGGTGGAAAAATATAATCCATTAACTGGAAGATGGCAATATGTATCACCAATGCGCCAACCAAATGCGAATCCACATGTAGCTGTTAGATTTAATGCTTTGTGTGTTGCTAAAAAGCAAGCGAATCGAAACTACAATAATTTGCATAATATTTATGATCCCGCTACCGATACCTGGACAGAGAACTGGCTAACAACTACTGGAGATCTTTTGGGCATGGGAACTGTTAGTGTCTTGTCGACTGATTATTTTGTAGCAATATCGAGAACAGCTATTACAAGATACAATTTAGCTATAAAATCTTCTGCAACCATTCCAACAAATTCTATTATACCACAATGCACAACCTGTACAGTGATCGGCGACCGGGTAATCGTCCACGGACCAAATGATTTTCAAGAGTATCATATATTCCAGAATGAATGGGAAATGATGCCGCAATTTAGAAATGATCAGGGCAAAGTATATGTATTTTCTAATTAAAATAAGTTATAATCTAATCTTATAAGTTTAAACTATATAAACGATCAAAGCTGTCTGTTCTTAATAACTTGGTTTTTCATTTGAAACATAAAACCACCAACTGTGCCAAATTTACCACTTTCTCGCGTCCAAATAGTGTATTCATGTCCTGAGAAGATATATTTAAAAATAGTTATGTATTTCGTGTACTATATTATAAAACTGTTGCTATAGGGTAATGGTTCCATGAATTTCATTTGTTATGCAAGCAGTTCCATTTGTCTATGTTTTTGATTAATTTTTGTATGCTTTTATCTTTGTATGTTTAAATAAAATAATAATAGTTGCATAAATGAATAGAAGATGAGTTTTTCATATATCCAAAGCTATCAACGAACCTGTACCGAGAAGGGAATCACTAAGACCATACCTCATACTAAATACCCTCCCGAATCTACATTCTAATTACATGCAAGTCTAATCCGGTATGCAAAATTCACCTGGGTTGTTGGAGTACACTTTCGTGTTGTATTTTGTTTGCAGAACTGGGTAGATCGGTACTTACGGTATGGTACTTACATCTCTCCATCACTTTGGCGAAACCAAGAAGGTTGCGCTCGATGTTTCTAAGTCAGTGACAGAGTTTGGAATCAGGCCAAACTTGTCGAAATTAGAAATTACCTTTCGGGCTGTTCAATACAAGTAGTCTTCGACGGTTTCAGTTCCCCAAGGCTATATTTTGTATCCGACTCTCTTTCTCATTTTTATAAATGACCTCTTGTCTGCAACTTCTAATCCAATCCATTCCTTCGCTGATGACAGTACTCTTAGTTTTCCATACTCGTTCCCTAACTCACGTTCTTGCTCTTCGGTCGTAGAAGAGGAACGGCAGCGTATGTTAAATACATTAAATTCCGACAGCATACTCAAATGGGGTTCAACCAATAGAGTGAAATTTGATGCTTCCAAAACCCAATGCTGTCTTCTGTCTCTCAAGCGGAACCAACTCCATCAATCAATGTCCATGAATGGTACTTCCACCGCTGAATCCGAAAGACTTAAGTTGAGGGGGTGACTGCAACAACCATCAGGTGGGAGCAGTCTCACTCTGATCTCAAACGGATCCGCTGTGGTCCCCTGTTCGAGTATCCAGGGCGTATACCTGAAAAGAAAAACAGAAACTCGTTAGTTACCGGGTGCGGCCCTCCTGAACCAACCCGATTTCGTTATGAATTTTGAGGTGGTTTTAGGGGGCAGATTGAAAAATGTCTTCCCGAAGGTTTGATGTGTGTCGTGTCATCCTCCATCTCAGTGTCACCGCAGACCCTGCATAGGTCTGAGCCGCTGAAACCCATTCTACTGAGGTAGGCCGCGATTTGATTGTGGTATGTAAGGACGCCAATTAGAAGGGTCAGCTGTGTTCTACTGAGAGACAGAAGCTCTCTAGTCCTTTTCGCGTTGTATTGGACCCAAGGAAGTCTCGAAACTCAGCAGGACCGGAGCGAGCTCCACCTGGCATTCGCCAAGTTATGAAAGTCCATAGAAATTCTGTAGGAAAGCAGGCTGATAGGAGAGAGTGGTCTGTCGGGATTTCTTCACTTGATTCTGAGGCCATTCTCGCTAGCTCATCGACCTTCTCGTGTCCCGGAATCCAGCATAGCGTAGACCTTAGTGATTTTAGTTCTCCGAAAGACTTGCCATCATCGATATGTGTATTAATAAATATCTTCGGTGGAAGGATCACATATTCGAGTTCGCCAAAAATGCTGCAAAATTAGGATTCCTTGCGCAATGCTCTGGCCTCAATTTATAAGGCATTCATCCGGCCAAAGCTGGAATATAACGCCCATATCTGGTCAATAATTCTTCTTTGCGATAGATCACTGATATACAGGCGTTATAACGTAAAAGAAAATACGCCAGTTTGAATGATCTATTTGCTACAAGTGGTTTCTTAGAGGCATCCACCAATCAGTGCAGGAATGCTTGGTTACATCCCGTTAAGAGGAACGATAACAATGCACATTCCATGATACAGTGCGACTAAACTAATGAAAGCAATGCTCACTCTGTTCAAAGCATGTGTTACATCAAGGAAACAAATGATTTTATGTGTGAATGCATTTATTTAAATAGTCCTCATCTATTAATACATGTTTTGTTCTTTTGACATACAAAAATGTTTAAAGTAATCGTGTAATAGACTTATCAACTATCATACTACACATTTAAATGTTTATAAATATTTGGTTGAGGAAGGAGTGCCATGCTTACAACAATGGAATGCAACCAAGTCCTAAAGGAGTTATTAAATTAAATTCAAGACTTCGTCACATTCCATCAGTTTCATCATGCTACTCTCCATACTGTAAATAATAAAGATTTCCTAACGAAGACAGGTAAAATAATGAAATAGTTTTCCGTTCATTCATCAGCAATTGACCAATAAAGTCGAAATCCTTTTCGCCTTCCTCAACCACACACTCAACTGATTTTCTTTACCATAGAATACCAAGAATATATAAAAAAAAAGTACATTATTTCCATAACAAGCATACATAGTTTATTTGAGAAATATGTAGGCGCAAAACAAAAAAGAATACATATTTTTTTTTAGGTGATATAATCAATAAACCAAACATTGCAATGATAGGTGGTCGCTTAATTATTACGTGTAGAGTCGAAAATCATAATAACTTGAATTTTCACAGAATACAAAAATCAATTCGACTTAGAGAAGGTTTTTTATGTAAATAAAAAATCCAAGTACCAATAGCACTCAAGTTAGAGAAATTCGACTGCACTTTCATTTTACACTTCAAATATTTTTAATTTTTTCTCTGCTTAAAATATAAACAATATAAAAATAGAAATTAAAATAATTATTACTATTATTTAACATATTTTAAATATTTCATGTATGTCATTGTTTATTTCATATGTCGGTCATTGTTTATGGCAACGATTTTCTCTTGCAGATGTAGACCTCCGACCTTGCGGGGTATTTTTGCCTCTACTCGTTCCTCTTCTACATCGAATGTTAGTGTTAGATTTCGTTTATATTTACTACGAACAAGTTCGTTTATTTTGTCTAGGTCCTGTGAAATGTGAAGATATGTTTTAGAATAGTGAAAACTGATTGAAAGTGAAAATCATTACTTTTGCGGGACTTTTGTGGAATTCGTATGTGATATTGTTTGGAGAGAATTTGACTTCGTTTTTCTCCAAGGAGAAGATGAAAATCTGATTTGAAAGCTGCTTTGGGAGATTAGGTGGGTCAGTTGGGTGGGGTGAGAGGAGCAGATTGACTTCCTGTAAGAAATAAAAAAATAAAAGCGATAAATGAAAAAGTGCTGATTATATATATTTACTAATTAAAATAAAGGATGCAACATCACCTAAACGTTCAAACATCTTATATTGCAATACAATACCGATAGACCTTGGGATCCTACCAATTTACAAAGAAGCCAAAGGGATCAGCGCAGCACAGCTCGGCCTACCAACTGTGAACAATATTTTTGCAGCTGGACTGCAACAGTTTGCCGATCCAACCGTGTGCTAACGCTTTACAAAGAAGCCAAATGGATCACCGCAGCACAGCACAGCTCAGCGTACCAACTGTGAACAATCTTTGCAGAACTCAAATGGATCAGCGCAGCACAGCTCGGCCTACCAACTGTGAACAATATTTTTGCAGCTAGGCCGCAACAGTTTGTCGATCCAATCGTGCGCGGATACTTCACAAAGAACCCAAATGGGTCACCGCAGCACAGCTCAGCGTAGCAACAATATTTTTACATCTGGACAGTAACAGTTTGTCGACCCAATCGTGCGCTAACACTATACACAGCACCCAAATAGATCAGCGCAGCACACCTCGGGCTACCAACTGTGAACAATATTTTTGCAGGTGGACAGCAACAGTTTGTCGATCCAATCGTGCGCTAACGCTTTACATAGAAGCCAAATGGATCAGTGCAGCACAGCTCAGTCCACCAAGTGTAGAAACTTTGTCGCTATAAGGCAGAAAATCCAATAACCACATGGCTATGAGAATAGATATGGAAACGTATCACTTAAGGTTCATTTCGCAGCTTTAGCGGATCGCATGAAAAGGGAAGTAATTTAGCGCGAAGCGTGTTAAACGTAATCGTCTTGACTCTCTTGGTTCGTAAGCTGAGGATACAGCATACATTGTAAACCTATACAACTGTAGAACTAAGGATATAACGTCAAAGCTGCAATCGTAAGAAACTGTCAGAATTTTCGGTGAAGCCGCATCTCAAAAACTCAGCATCAAGAAAGGCATTAGCCCCCTCAACACCAATATCGTACAAAATATTATGTGTGAACGTCTGCAACTCTTGAACCCAGGAAGGTTCACAACAGATATATTTTTTACGCTCTAGCAGATCCTTGAGAAAGCTCAAGAACTCTAAAACGATATTCAGCCGCATGCGGGAGTATTTAACCGAGACGACCTATGCAAAGCCATTTGTCGAGAATGACTGTGGAGAATGTTGTCCAGAATAAACGTGGAGAAAGCTTGCCGCTCCAATAAGATCAGAAATAACCTTACTTACTTACTTATGTCCTGTATCCCCGGTGAAGCACTGTCGCTTCTTTAACATTATACTTGAAAGGAAACTCACAACCCATTGCCAGAAGCAAGTCTGTACAACTACTGACGTCCATCGACGATATTGAAGAACTCAGCAGCCTGTCACCGAGTCACTAATATTGAAACAGAAATTACCAAGTGGGTTTCAAGAAAAACGAAGGAAGACCCAAATGCTTGTCAACAAACACAACACACAACATTGATGAACTGGATACAATGTCATAGTCGACCGTTACAACTTTGATATAGTAAGGGGCTTTGTTCACCTAGGTTCCACTATCAATTCTGATGCCTCATCAGCTAGCTATTTCTTTGGCCTGTAGTACAATATAGCAGTAAGACCCAACAAGGAGTTTTTACATAAGATTTCGATCATGCCAGTTCTGTAGTGCTGAAGTGCTGACATCGGTGGTTCTGGATTATACGACCTGTACTACTATTACAACTGTACTGCGCATTAGTGATTAAACAGGGCTAGGACAGCGCTCCTGCCCACAGTCTCCGAATGGTAAGATGGCCCACACAAGAAGAGTGCACAATTGGATAATATAATTCCCATTAATGGAAATCCACAATCAACTTACCTTATTTTCGTTATATTGAAGGGCGTATCGCGTCATTTTTTGTACATAAACCTTATTGTAGAAACTTATAATATCACCTTTTTCGTCTGTAAAAAGAAACGAGAAAATTACTCATACAGGTATTATTTAAAAAATCAATTAAGAAACTCTACCATTGACAATTAATACGTCACGGTAAATATTGCTAGCGGCTTGTGGCTGTTTTCTGTACATCAACATAATATCCTTAAAAGTTTTCTTTTCTATCCCAACCACCTAAATAGAGAGAGAGAATGCTTTAGTTTAAACATTTACTGCAATGACTTATGTAATCCTAACCCTTATATAGATATATGTTGCAACCATTAGTAACTGGTCAAGATGCCTATCTTTCATGAGATATGGTTCCTGGGTAATCGAATACTCAAATAGCGTCCATATTTTTTTCATATTCATTTCATCGCCCAGTTCCAGCTCCTTGCATAGTTCCTTCAATCGCATCCAAGCTAATTTGTAAAACTACAAAAGATAATAGATTCATGTCTATCATTAGTATAAATAATAATAACAAATGACCTGTTACCTTTCTTAAAAAGATTAAGATCCAGACGTTTTCCTTTTTTGGTTGATCTCGTTCACCTTCAACAGGCGATGGTTCAACTTCCGCACCAGACGGAAGCCTTACCTCCGCCCATGATGGAAGCGTGTCTTTTCTCTGTTTCACTTCAGTCCAAATAGCAGAATCACTTTTCCACGACAATGATTCTAAGCAAGTTTCTTCGGAATAATTTAAATGCTTAATAGAGTCGCGAGGTAAAATGTTCTGTTGTCTTTTTACAACGTTCTCAATGATTCTTATGAAATCGAAAGGTTTCACATCGAAACATTCTAAAACCCATGGGAATTCGAATTGCGAATTATAGGCGTTTAACACAATTTCTACGCAAATTGTGATGAGAATCTTATGAAACATGTCGCTTTTCAGCAAAACCTACAAAATATAAATAAAATACATTAATATGTACATTATGTTCAAGGAAGAGCAACTAATAATTACTTCTATGGAAACATTTCCCTTAGATTCCACTTCACCTCGTAATATTTTTACTAAGAGATGCATATAAAGAGCTCGTGCTAATTTAAAGCGATGGTCAGGCTCGGCTTTGGTTAAAGACTTTTCTTTAAATATAATTCTATGCGATTCGAGTATTTGTTCAATTTCGCTCATAATTTCGCTACCTTGCCTGAGAATAAAAATTCAAAAATGAATAATTTTAACTTGAAATCAACTGCAATCACTTACTCATTTATATAGTCGCATGGTTCGGGTTTTTCAAGTATTTCTTGCAGTTTTCTCACATTCTGAGTTGCACTTGCCACTGGCTCGGACACATTACCTTTTTTGGGGAGATCCTGTTTTCTTGTGAATGGAGTTCCTGGGGCCAATGATCTCATGCTCTAAAAGTGCGTTAAATTCGTCAGTAACAACAAAATAAGATTTTAAAGCAAAGAAATCAATTAATCACCTGATTCATAACACCGGATGATTCTATAAAAATAGAATAAACATATTATTATCGCTAAATTTTATAAAAAATAATATAATAATAGAATTAACCAATTAACCAGGGCAACCAATCGTCCAAAATCAACTAAGTAGTTTAGGAATATGATCAAGGCGACTGAAACCAAACATAGGGTCAAGCTACAACCCCATTATTGCAAAAATTAGAATCCAAACAAGGGGCAACAGAGGCAAAATGAACTGCTTGGACATATGTTAATATGAATTCCAGGTCACAGTCTTGAAGGAAATAATAAATCCAAGTGAACAGAAGTTAAAGAAATCCTACTTGATGTAGCCAAATGACCTCCGAACAACGGTGGAAGAGAGATAAAAGAACAAGTCAAACGAAACAAGATTTAAGGAAATAAAAAGATTGATCAGAAACAAAATAGACTGTGAATGAGCATCTAGAAGGACAATCTCCAGAACTGGACATACATGATAGCATTAACGGTTGCTGCTAAAAAAGTTGGGAGAAATCGGGAGTAACGTAAATACAATTCGGATTGCTAACTAACAGATGAGGAAATCAAAAGAAAACGAAGAAGAAAAAAAGAAAGATCAACTAGATCCTTGTCGCGTATACATAGATATAGAAAATATTGATGCTATTCAACCTGTTCATAGATCCAGTCGACTCCTTACAAACGATTTTCGTAACATTACTGAAGGAAAATAGAGTCCTACAATGCAAGGACTACATAATGCACTGAGATTTGCCATCTCTCAAAGTGTAACTGGCTTCCCTTCTCTGTCCCATCTTCAAGAAAGCCGTTCCTATGTTTCGTAAGAACTACCGAGGAATATTCCTGCTTAATGCCGCATATAAGATCCAATCCAACGGATTGCGGGGACGTCTGAACCCTTTCTGCTCTTTCTGTAACACACTAAACGTCATGTACCAGTGTGGCCCGATCTTCAAGAAAATCTTTCCTATGTCTTGTAAGAACTGTCGAGGCATATCGCTGCTTAATATAAGATAAGACGAATTGCGTGAACGTCTGGAACCTTTCTGCAACACACTAATCGTCAAGTACCAGTGTGCCTTCCGTCTCGGCAGATCGGTTTCACCTAAGCAAATCCTGGAAAAGTCCAACAAACTTCATATCAAAGCTCACCATCTCTTCATCGACTTCAAAGCCGCATATAGTAGCATTCATCGCCATGAGCTTTACAAGGCGAAGGTCGTGATCCAAACAAAACTGATCCAGCTTTTCCGCGTAATACTGTAAAACACACACCCAATGTGGAAATCGGAAACAATCCCTCTGAACTACTCCAAACATGCACCGGAAGGAACTATATTCAACAAGCCAGACGACATCGACATCATCGTTCGTTCACAGCGCGCTATTATAGAAGTTATTACGGCAATTGAAGAACAGGCGAAACGATTTGGCCTTGAAGTGAATGAGGATAAAACTAAGTACATAAACAAAGAAGCTTCGGTCTACCCCCAAGGACAAAAAGTCACTATTGGCAACAGTAACTTCGAGGCAGCCAAGGAGTACATCTTCCTCGGAGAAAATGGAGATTAAGCAAAGACTAGTGGAGTGGACTAGTGGAGATTAAGCAAAGACTTCTCCTACGTAACCGCTAGCACTTCGCTACTCCTAACTCGAAAGGCGAAATACATGCTCAGCAAATCATTGATCCTGCCAGTTCAACTATATGCAGCCGAGTGCTGTACGTTAAGAAAGAAAGCAGGTCAGATTTTTAGCAATTTCGATATAAAATTCCAGCGAATGGACAATAATGCTCCAGCAAAGCGGAACTTCGATTTAAACCCCTTAGGTTCAAGGCAACAAGGAAGACTGAATTACCATTTTAAGGATTAAGCTATCCCGAATACCAGAGCGCTAGACGTGGACACACGAAAGCAGCATACCCGGGATCGAAAGTGGTGTAAGTAAGCAAAGTGTCACTATTTGAAAAGAGCTCCAAGGAGTTCTTGTTTGATTTCAATATTCTGACTCGACGAAACATAGAAATGGGCAATGTAATGTATCAAGAACATGTAGAAGGGTTAAAAGGCCGCTGAGTTTCCCAGAGTAGCGAGAGAGGGATGTATATTATCAACAATGCTTTAGCTACGTACTTCAACAAACGTACAAAGAAAAAACACGACGGAATAAAAGATATAAGAATCAAATTTTACATGCAAAATACTGTTCAATCCTACGATGAATAAAGTTTATAATAATGACCAGTTTTACTTACCATTACTGTTGGATTTTTTGCTTGATTTATTCAGCAAAATTCTCTCATCGAACTCCCCCATGCTTAACACATACTGTTCATATGCGCTATTGAGTGATTTAAAATTTGGTTCAAAGTTAGTGTTCGATATAATTCCCATCAGTGTTTCTCTATTCCCATGCAAAGTCTAGTTTAAACAAAACATCAAATGAATCGTTGATTACAACTTGTTTCACATTTACTCACTTTTGTCTCAATGAAGGTGAGAATTGTCTGGCGCAAATTACGTTTCATAGCCTTTGCCTCCGCGTAAAGCCCGTCGGAACATTTACAGAGATGCTCTATTATACAATGATTATAAGCAGACGCGGGATCAAATTCAGGCGTATTCCATTTCTCTGGCACTCCCTCAAAGTTTGGATTTATTAAATCTACACGATTTTCTGTAAGCGCATTAACATATACTAAATCTGTACAACACAATAGTAAATGTAGCGATGACACGAGATCAAGTTTATCATTTGAGCCTTCGTTTTTGGCGCACAGAAATAGGCACCAACAGAGATCATATAGCTTATTAGCTGAGCATTTTATTGGTCTAAAGAGAGAGAATTAGAATAAACAAAAGGCATAACAACAATAAAACAAAACAATTTACCTTGATTTTTTGTTCGTTTTTTCATGTTGCGGTACAAGAAAGATCTTGTACATGATTTTGTTGTACAATTTAAAAAGATTTAATGTTATAATAATTCCTCCTGCAAGGCTATTGATTTGATTGATGAATGATGTCGAAAGCATTGCCATTTCACACCAATGCTTCATTTTTGTAATGAAATCGTAAATACTAAAAATAAAGAATTCTTAATCAGTATTTTGTAAAACAAAAATTACGACATATACTACCTAACATTACAACTTCTCAGAAGTTTAGTTAGTGCTACGCAATTTCCTCTAACTACTTCGTTGGATCCACCAACGGTTGGCCTGTAGGTCTCTCGGCAAGCAACATACAATGCACAACATATCCATTGGCATTGATCTCCCTGAAATTAAAAGAATTTAAATTGTTTATGATCTTTTCCAAGTCTAAGTAATGTGCACATAACAAAAACAAAATGCAACAAAAATGTACCTGTAAGGTATGTAGTGTCCAAATTAGCAAGAAGTTACTGAATACTGCTACGCAAAGGGTTGAGATTAACAAGAAATTAAGAAAAGAATCTGGGCATCAACCAACAATCCTCTTCAGTTAGCCCGGTTCTTAGCTAACTGCCTCCAGCTGCGCACTCTAAGAAGGTTGAGGTCCCCTTCGACTTGTGCACGCCACCTAACGGGAGGTCTTCCTCTACTGTGTTGTCCCTCTGGGTTTGATTCGAAGACTCTACGGGCCGGAGCATTGGTGTCCATTCGCTCTACATGTCCTAGCCATCTTAATTGACTGATGCGCACTTTTCTGACTAGGTCGATGTCGCTATACAGCTCATCTAGTCCGTCGTTGAACCTTTTCCTCCAAAGCCCATCAACGCAAACGGGACCGAAGATTAGACGAAAAATCTTTCTCTCGAAACTACTGAGGATTTCTTCATCCGCTTTAGACAGAGTTTATGCTTCAGCGCCATAAAGCAGGACTGGGATGATCAGGGTCTTATAAAGAGTCTCCTTAGTTCTTCGGGATAGGGCTCTGCTACTCAATTGCCTTCTTAGTCCAAAAAAACGGCGATTGGCAAGAGCTCTTCTTCGTCTAAGAAAAGAAAGTAGCAGAGCTAATAACACATGGGACTTAACTAATCGTTGACTACCATTGAGATAAGGTAGAACATTTGTCCTCATTTTTCGTTGTTAGAAATGTTTATACCGTCAGTAGAAGGTACCAACCATATACGCATGAATCTGTGACTTAATAATGGGCCAAGGAGTCCGTAAGACCGTATGGGATTAGCTTCTCGGCCAAATGGCCATGTTTTTTGTAATCTTTATCATGACAGTTATGCTCAGACGTTCACGATAGGTGGGAATGAAAAAAAGCACTGTGTTGTCTGGGAACCCCACCTTGAGACAACATAACTTATTCGTTTTTAATGTTCGTCAAGTAACAGAGGCATAACAACCCACCGTTTTGATGTACAAAGTTAGACCCGACACACGCGAATCCAACAACTGTCTCTGAATCTAACTAATCCTACAGAGAACGACCTTAATAGTTTGGGGATCCGGTTGGAAAAAGACTGGAATCCGTCAAACGATTTGCAATTTAGAAATTATTCAATAGATTTCCAAGCGATCACATGGACGGCGCTGAAGACATAAAATGTCCCACAAATATATTATGTATCACGATAATCAAACTCTTGCACGAGCCACAACGAAAATCCCCTCGGTATAGATGTGAATTGCCAATAAATGTAGGCTGTCTCACAGAATTATGGACCTTCACCAAATGACAACAAACGTGGAGAAGGAGGCAGACGTCATTGGGCTGAAAATTAACTCGGCAAAACCAAAAATGATCAGCTTAGGACCGACCTCATCAACTCATGTATGCATTGCTGCACAAACGGTTGAGAGAGTTGAGAAATTTCAATACCTTGGGAGTATTGTCTCAACCGATGGCGGAACCAAAATGGATGTAGCCAGCCGAATAGGCAAAGCAAAACTGCGTTTGGGATGCTATCCACAGTTTGACGTAGCAATGAGATTAGCTTAGCCATCAAGCTACAACTGCACGAGGAAGCTGCAAACGATCGTCAATAGGTGCCTATGATATATTTGTAAGATTTTCTGGCCAAACCGTATGTCTAACGATCAACTCTATCAGAGAATGAACCTATGGGCACAACAATACGACGACGAAAGTGGCAGTGGATAGCTAACCACGCGATTCAATGGAACCCGCTTACGCAGGATGGCAGGATACGCGGCGGTCCTAGGAGTACGAGGCGCAGAACAGTTGAGAAGGAAGCACGGCAACTGGGAAAGAGTTGGGGCGAACTGAGACATATTTTCAGAAATTGCACACGATGGCGCGTAGGCATTATTGAGGCCCTAGGACCCACAAGAGGATACAGCACTTAAGTAAGTAAGCAGCGAAGCCGTTTGGAGGAAAACAGGTCCAGAATCAGTTCTCTAAATGTTTGCGAAATGCAAATACCTGATCCACGTCAATATACAATAAAGCTTTGGCCTTAGCAACACATCGAAGGACATGTGAACGATTTCTGTAATCCACGACAATAGTCAGAACCTTAAGCAGACCAGCAGCAATGCACTAGTAATGGGAAAGTAATTATACCTAAGTTCCTATGGTAAGAAAGGTAAAGTAGACCTTTCCAGTCGTGTCCGACCTTTTTATTTTCGACTTGTTTGCATTTTCCATTGGCCTAATCCCTTACAGGGATCGGGTACCCATCTACAGACATCACGAACATGGATTTTTCAATTGCGACACATCATTTTCCAGAGCAAGGACATCAAACATAACAAGCGCCATAGTTCAATGCTTAGTGCGTCGGACTACTTCTACTGAGCGGGAAGTTTAAGATACTAAAGAGTTTTCTTCACGCGGCTGACAAACGTCGGAAAAAACTCAAACATGCCCTTCGGACATGGCATTGAACAACAGGCCCCTGGAGAATATAACGCGCATTAAACAAACGACTGGCAGAAGGCTGTCGCGCCAAAATTTTTTATTTCCAAAGATAACAAGCAAATCTAGAGTGTATTGACCGCCACTGATAACATTTTGATTGTAAGCCGAGAATAGCTATTGAACTTCAGGTGTTGTTTGTCCAGGTTTGCGAAACCAACATTTGTTGTGTTAGCTTCTAAGCAATACTTGTTTGGGTAAACATTTGGGCATCAAAATATTTTGCTAAACACTACTGTTACAGGCATTTGTTGGTAACTCTCTGATGATGATGTCATGCAGTTGAAAAGTGCATTGCATTGATTGATGATGTCATGCAGTTGAAAAGTGCATTGCATTGCATTGATTGATTGATTGAGTCCAACAATGCAAAACGATTTCTTTTAGAAAAAACTCAAAACCGTCTCGAAAAGTAGTTATGTACACCCGCCACTGCATCATACATACATACATTCGATAAAAATACTGTCACCACACTTGAACAACACAGTATGTGAGTATAATCACAAAATATTTGTTTATTTGTGTAAGCAGTACAGTAACCAGATGACTATCCTGTTATTTAAAAAAAATAGGTGTGGTTGTTCCAAAAAAAAAAAATAAATAAACTTACCTCCAAGGAAAATTTTTGGCTAACATCCGTAAAGCTCTTCCATGCCCTTTCTTCTGCGTCCTTGTCCATATTAAGTTCATGGCACCGATTTTGAAAGAATTCCACTTCCATTTTTCCTTTTTTGTTTCCCGAAAATTATAGACTACGGTTTTTTTTTCTATTTTTTGCAGCCTTTCAATGCAATTTAGTAATGAAACGATGCAAATAAAACAATTACAGGTCTAGTAAAACATGCGATTTGTCTTTGATGTGAAAATTAAGAAATTCGGAGAGTAAAAAAGGAAAATTCATTTTCCAACCCGCCAAAAATTATATAGGCGCGAACAGTTTTGACAGCTCGGATAAAATTGGAGTGTGTTCAGGAAATAGTATTTGATGAATCGAATTCTGAACAATTTGCCATATGTTCAATGAGAATTGGAGTCTTGGAGAAATGGTACATACCACCGTTAGCTGATATTTACATTAGAAGTTCGACGTAGGTCTGCAATTAACTGATCTCCCCCTTTTTGCTTGAGCACATCTTTCTGTATTACACCGTCCTTTGGCGGTGAATTACACGTCGTAATGTTTCAAAGGCTGTTCCTTGTCACAGCTTTTTAACTCAATTGACTTGTTAGCCCAAGGAAGCAGCAATTTGTTAAGAGATGTTAAATGTGTTGTTATGTTTCAGCAGCTGTCAAAGTTACCAATGACATCCAGCTGTCAAAATATTCAGTAAGGTTTGCCATTCTACCATGCATCGAATTTCGACGTAAGGTCTGTCGTCACCATGACTTCAGTATCCAAGCAATTCGTCGCACCATATAGAGCACGGTAGAGAGCAATGCTAGCCGAATTTCTGTTGCCACTCCTCGACAACATCGATATATCCGAGATGTGGTTCGAACAAAACGGAGCTACATGCCATACAAGCGAAGCAGCGCTTGAGAAGATGGGTCATCTTTCGGCGAACGTTCATCTATTGACCACTGCCATCTTCCAAGTTGACACCATTCGATTATTTTGTCTGGGGCTATGTCAAGTCCTTAGTTTACGCTAACAAGCCTACCACTTTAAAGGAGCTCGAGGCCAATTTTTGACGCACAATTGCCGACTGCGACCGTTTGAAGCACCGTCAGGGGAACCAAGGCGGCCATTTGAACGATGTACTATGTCACACATAATGGCATGAATGTATCTTCAAAATAAAGCTAGAATCAATTTTATATCCTACACCGTTATTGTTTTGTTAAATTTTGTTTCCCTATCATTCTTATCTGGTCACCTGCTTCCGTCTCAAAACATAAGCTGCTGCTTGCCTTCCTGAGATGATTCAGATCATACTGTTGGACTGAAGGCAAGTAGTATCAAATCTTCAGATATTGCTATATTTTTTTAAATCGATTCGAAACCGCCCATCACTAGTTTCTCAATTGTCAACATTTTTGACACCCGTCGAGACACACCAACTACTGAACGTCAAAATCATATGTCCTCACATGACGTTTTGATAGAAATTGTAACATCTTCCGAAAATCATGAAATAGGGATTGTGGTTTAATTTCAATTAAAACAAAATTTAAATCTAAAGTTAAAATGTTAAGGTCTTTCCGGGAATTTTCTCGAATCCACCAACATATATCGAAAAGGCTGCACAAATCTATTTCAACACTAACAGTACAACCAAAGCAGCCCGGTGTATCATGTACGCGAAAACAAGTCAGTACTCTATGGAGAATCACTTCTTGTGCATTACATCACATTTACTTTGTAGTTAAGGCTCTTCAAATCGGAATACAGTTCTGTTGTTAGAATCCTGTGCAGTTCCTTTGATCTGACACCGAGCGAAGTACGAAATTTTCACACTACTCTATTTTCATCACGTAAAAGCGATGCTCCACGCGTCCCAAGCACGGGTGGGGCTCCCGATAATAAACCTTCAGGTAGTTCAAGCAATGGAAGCAACGGCAATGGTGGAAAAAAAGACGAAAACGATGAAAAAATGAAGGCTGTTCTAACGAAAGTTTTCCTTTGGATTTTCAGCGTTTACATGTTTATTACATTCATGACGTTGTTCTTTAAAAGACCGGAGAGACCTGAGGTTCCTTATACGATAATGATAGCAATGCTTATTAGATGATTTAGATATGCTTCTTGTTTTGTTTAGACCACTACTAGATATGTCTCTTGGAATGAATTCGTACACCATATGCTTGCTGCGGGTGAAGTAAAAGAACTGATTATTCGTCCGGACATGGAAATGGTCACAATTATACTTCACGATGGAGCAATCATCAAAGGACGACAAGTTTCTTCGCCCATTTTCCACATGGCTATTGCAGATGCTTCAAAATTCGAGGAGAAACTACGTGATGTCGAGAAAAGACTAGGAATACGAGAGGGTAATGTGACTAATTAGACTCACTACGTTCACACTTGATTTTGTACATTTTTTTGCAGGTGTTTCTGTAACGTATGATAGGCAAAACGATTTAGCTGAGCGTATACTGGTGCTGCTAATATTCGTTGGTATATTTATGACTTTGGCGTCACGCATGAAAGGAATGAAAAGTCCAATAAGCATGGATTCTTTCGTAAGTAACTTCACGGTTACGCCGCCGCCTTGTAATATGGATTCATTATTTGTTATTTCTAGACGCAAATGGGTCGGGCAAAATTCACTTTAGTAGACCCATTCGAAGGTGGACGAGGTGTTCTCTTCAAGGACGTTGCTGGCTTGCAGGAAGCCAAACAAGAGGTTAAGGAATTCGTTGACTACTTGAAATCTCCTGAAAAGTATCAAAGGCTGGGCGCGAAAGTACCAAAAGGTGCCTTACTGTTAGGACCACCTGGATGTGGAAAGACGCTACTAGCCAAGGCAGTTGCCACAGAAGCTCAGGTTCCTTTCTTAAGTATGAATGGCTCGGAGTTTATTGAAATGATTGGAGGCCTGGGAGCTGCAAGAGTAAGGGATCTCTTTCAGGAGGGAAACAAACGAGCCCCATGCATAATTTACATTGACGAAATTGACGCCATTGGAAGAGCAAGATCCGGTGCAGGCTCAGCTGGGCAAGGTAGCTCTGGAGAATCGGAACAAACGCTAAATCAGCTATTAGTTGAAATGGATGGTATGGCGTCACGGGAAGGTGTTCTCATGCTAGCAAGCACAAATCGAGGGGATATTCTGGACAAAGCTCTTCTTCGACCAGGCCGCTTTGATCGTCACATATTAATTGATCTTCCAAATTTATCGGAAAGGAAGGAGATTTTCGAAAAGCACCTCTCAGTCATTCAACTAGAGGAAGATCCAAGTGAATATTCCCAACGACTTGCAAGGCTAACTCCTGGGTTTTCTGGGGCAGATATTGCAAATGTTTGCAACGAAGCAGCCCTTCACGCGGCGAGAAGCTCACAAAAGGTTGTCAAGACCAAGAACCTAGAGTATGCAGTCGAAAGGCTGGTTGGTAAGCTATTTGAATGTTATGCCCGCTTGTACATGTTTTTTATTTATGTAACCAATTCGAAGGCGGAACAGAAAAGCGATCGCACGCATTGTCACCGGTCGAGCGAAAAGTCATTGCTTACCATGAATCGGGACATGCTCTTGTTGGCTGGCTGTTGCCAAACTCTGATGTCCTGCTGAAAGTAACAATCGTACCACGAACGAGCTTGGCACTTGGCTTTGCACAGTACACACCAAGTGAACAGAAACTTTTCACTAAAGAAGAATTGTTCGATAAAATGTGTATGGCTTTGGGTGGAAGAGCAGCAGAAAACCTAATGTTTAGTCAGATAACAACAGGAGCTCAGAACGATCTGGAAAAAGTCACAAAGATCGCTTATGCCCAGGTAAATCTCTCTACAACTAATAATTAATATCAAACATTTACCATCTTGTGTATGCACTCAGATAAAAAAATTCGGAATGAACGAAAACATTGGCCCCATGTATATTACCGATTCCAATGAAATGGAAGGCGGAGGACCAACGGCAGACAAACCGTTCTCGAAAGCACTAGAAGCTTTAGTAGACAGAGAAGCCAGAAAGCTTGTTACAGATGCTTATGATAAAACTCAAAATGTTCTTAAAACAAACAAAGAAAAGCTAATTAAGGTTTGAATTACAAAGGAACCTTGCGAAGCACCGATTTTCATATGTACATCTTTTTCCGTTTCAGCTTGCCGAGGCCTTATTGGAAAAGGAAACCCTTAACTACGATGAAGTTGTGAATTTAATAGGACCTCCATTGTATGCGAAGGGAAAGCAAATGATCGAGCCTGTTGACTTTGAAGATTCCCTTAAGAACTTAAGTGGTGACTCTACTTGATCTAGTAGCACATTGCTGATAAGCTGTACATAACTTAAAACGAAAGTGTTTCATATTTTTCTGGTCATTACTGGGAGAAAACTCTACGTTGCGATTCTAAAGCTATTTATCTTTTGAAATTGGCTTGAATAACTCGAATGACGCCTGTAGATTTATTACATCCTGAGCTATGCCGAGTCATTCAGTAGGTTTCGTGGTTTTAGAATCGAAATAAAGAGCAGTCTCCCTGATGTTCATATTAAGGACGAGCGAATTTGTTATAGAATAAAACTAAATGTTTACAACCACAACTGTACGTGTGTACATAATTTATTCATTTTCATTTAGACACTTGTACGCGATAGTTGCGACTTAGCTATCTGATAGTCAACGATCGATCGGTGTATGTTGTGTGGACTGCAAAATAAGATTAATCCGTCCCACGAACGAATCTCTCAATATATCTCGCAATGTGAGATCAACTACCGGGAGTGTGTATACCTTATTTAATCTACTTTTACGGGCGAAGCCCTAATGGCCATTCACAACTTCGACGACTTTGTGCTATACACGTTGATGACCAGGTATGATAGATGTTAGAAAAAAACACACCCTAAGTGCCGTCAAAGGTACCACTTGCATGAGTTTCTCTCGGCAATCACAAATTATTTTTCCACAAAGAATAGAGGGAGTGAGGGAGTCAGGAGGGAAGTGATCCACAGCGATGCGAGGAAGGACAGATCAACAATTGCAGAAATACAGCTTTACACGCGAGAACAATGTTCTAGTTCGAATCTGACTTGCTTTTTGTATAATGAAAGGATCTGAATTGAGGTTCAATACTTCTTTGCTGTGAACACACTAAAAAAAAAACTGAAGAACCTTGTAATTGGCAAGGTTGCCCTCTGCTGACTCCCTGGATACGAAAATATAGACGGTTACGAGAAGATCGACGAACTGGCTAAAAGAGGTGTAGAATATACATTAGAACGGCCGACAGTAGGTGGGCCTTTATTTTTAACAAGTGTAGGACGGGCAGAATTATTTAAAAGGATAGGAAATCTCTTTTTACCCTCACAGACTTGAACACGATAGCTCGCCCTTCTACCCAGAATGTCCAGAGGAAGAGGAAGCACGCAATGTTCCACTGTAGAAGCTTCCCAAAGGAAAGCTACCGATCTCGGAGCTTCTAGTAAGCCATATAATAAGTTCAAGGGAGTGCAACTAGAATCCAAGTTTAAGGCAGCTGACCATGTGGGACACCTGAAAATTCTTGACTCAATCCCACAAAGACATGTTCTGTACTGTCCCCGACATTATGGTCAGGGAATACTATTTCGGTAGGTTATTTGAGGTTAATATATTAGACCGTGCAGACTGGTCTAATGGTGTTCCAACACTGGACCTAGAGTAGGATGAACTCTGGAGTGAGTGCTGGTGTCTTTGGACCCAACACCAAAGTCTCAATACCTATTAGAATGTGTCCCACGGTTTACCAGGCTGAACCCCATGCCATTGAGATCTGCGCCAGGTTAAATCTTGGTAATGGCGCTAAAATTCATATCTTCTCTGATAGCCAGGCAGCTCTCAGAGCGCTGTCGTCCAACTTAGTAGACTCCGTAGCAGTTAAATGCTGTTACGATGCACTGCAATCTCTTGCTAGACATAATAGTGTGGTAATCGGATGGGTTCCAGGTCATCAGGGGATTGCAGGCAACGAATCCTCAGATGAACTAGCCAGGGCTGGCTCAGGATTTGCGTTCATTGGACCTGAACCATACTGTGATGTCAACTGGGCTGCTGCCACAGTGCTGATTAACGTATGGGAGCATAAACTTCGTCTAACCCATTGGGAAAATGTCTCGAAGTTACGACAATCTAAAAGGTTAATCCAGCCATATTCCTACAAGGAAATTCTGATTTTAGACAAAGACTACATTAGAAAGCTGGTGAGTTTTCTAGCAGGTCATTGTGGCCTGAAATATCACCTCAACAAACTCAATCTATGCCCAGACATAGAATGTAGGTTTCATCTCTGAGTCATCTGAGCACATTCTCTGTGAATTCCCAGCTCTGCATTGGTTAAGGTGGCTCATTTTCCGCAAGGTAACATGCTCGCCGGCAGATATTAGAAACTCTGCGACTAAGGACGTGCTTTCCTTCATTAGGGAGGTGGTACGTATCTTAGAGTAAAGTACACCCTAAGATACAACAGATCTTTTAGGTCACATTATCAGCCATATGGACTAGGGTCTAGCAAAAGAAAAAAAAAAGACTCGAAAGCTGAAACGGCAGATACAGAACACATACCATAAGTTCCTAACCAGTCCCGCGAAGTAATACCTAACACCAGTTCCGGTGGGAGAGTGAGAGAGAACACGCAGGCGTGTTTCTGGCATCGAGTATTCATGTTTCCGAATCATACATGCCAGTAGCTCGGGCTTCTGGTATCTTTCGAATATTACACATCCTTTGGCGCATCATGTCATGGATCTGAGGATGAAAATATGACCCACCTTCCCTTGTCACTGCCCAGGTCTTATCCACCTAAGGTTAACCAATGGGTAAGTGACAACTCTCCCCTATCAGTATCACAACGCGTCTGTATTGACCTGAGTCTGGCGATGTAAGTTCTTCTTCAACTTATGAAGTGTTTATTTCAGCCCCACTTTCTTCGTCTCGGCTTTCAAATTATGGAAACATCTACGAATCAGTACCAAAGATTTCTTCTCTAAGTACTTATGGATGCTGCTGGCAATGGCAACTCTGATATAAACGTATTGCACGACAGGTGCACTACTGAGTGCACCAGGCTTTCTCTTGCCAGTGAAAAAGAGATAATCAGACTCGCCCAAGATGAAAACTATCCAAACCCCAACACATACACAAATACCTGCTATCCGAGGTAAACTATGTAGTAAATAGGCAGCCACGTACATATGTACATGGTGCTGGTCTGCTTCCACTCACACGAGACTCCCTGTACATATTTCTTTGTTTTTCTAATCTGCAAGGTAACTCCAGCACCACCATATAACAAACTGTGTCTTCTGTTTCGTTTACTCATAAAACAAGAATATCGACCAGAAAGAGACCGCTATTGTGCTGTGCACCGCATTTTTGTAGAGTGAGGCGCTAACCATGTATCTTTAAAATCGAAGATGTGATCATTTTGATCGATTCTGATCTTGTTGACAAGGCATTTGGCATTGTGCTGAGATCTGGTTAGTTGTTGCTGTGTGATGCAAAACGTTGTAAAATCGCGTGTCAATATGTTATGAACCATTCGAGTACGCAAATATTTTGTTTTAAAATATTTGATACATTGTTTGTGCTAAGTCGCAGTTTGGAAACTCAATTCCTTCCTTGAAATCGAGAGTTTATTAGTTTTAATTACAACTAAACAGTATAGTTCGTGCGGAGTGAGTTATCCATTGAATTGAACGACGGAAGGCGTAGATGGTCTTTATTTTTGTTTATAAATAAAGTTTTATTTGTGTTTTGTTTTTTTTTGTTTTTGTGCAATTGTTGTGATCCGACAAATATGGTACTGCGCAAAGTAGTGTCTTTATGTATGCTAGTTGTATACGGCGGTATACTAATTATTAGCGAAGTGGAAACTTGTAACGAGGTTGTGTGTGCATCGATTGTCTCGAAATGCATGCTAACGCAAAGCTGCAAGTGCGAGCCGAAGAATTGTTCGTGCTATAAGGAATGTCTAAGTTGTTTGGGGAAGAAGTACTATGAGGAGTGCTGTAGTTGCGTCGGTAAGTTTTGTTTTTTTTTCTTCACTAATAAGCTTTCAAGTGGGTGCCGTGGCTCAGTGGCTAGTGCGTTGGACTATGGAGCAAGGGGTTCGAGATCGAATCCCAGTCGGGGAACACCTGAAAACATCAATATGACAAACATCCGAGAGTACAACTGTCCTGAGAAAGCTTCTCATGCCCTTCGGATACGGCATTAAACAGTAGGCCCCTTCCATTCGTGTGAAGAATATAACACGCACAACACGAATGGTTGTGAGAAGCTAGGCCCTTCGACCTGTAGCGCCAAGTATTTTTTTTTTTTTTAACAAGCTTTCACGGAAGCTAACAATCGGAGAGCTGGTCTAATAACTCATTCCGATCAGCGAGCGCTTGCCGTGTTACTTTCAAGCCCCTGGGTAGGTAGTACCCAATATAAACAAAGAAGTGGTACTGGACTTAGGTAATTGATATTCTTAGATTGATTTATTAATCTTATGCGAAAGGCATAGCAATAGGCTTTGATAGAAAGTTTTTCCCAACTACTGAATGCGCAAAGAAATAAGTTCTCCAGTTAAGTGGCCTTGAAATAAACTTCCTAAACAGAAAGGTTCTGTTTTTTATTACCTATCCTAAAGGTAGGTATGTTTTTGTAACACAGAGAAACATGCGAGATAGACCCTACAATGTATAAAGTACATGTTCGTGATCAGTATCAGTACCAAGTGTAAACCATTTTTCCCAAGTTTCATATTTTTACCAGAAATCAAAGAGAATCCAACTAGTTAGGTCTAGGGTTCGAAACAAGGGTTCCTCCCCTAGCCCTTGCTAATTTCAACATAGCACTGGATTTCCTTAAAGATCGCGCCCTCTCATCTTGTCATGTCTTCGCAAAACAAAAGACGACAATAGTAAAACCGGGCAAATCCTAGGACACAACCGCTCGGGGGCTATACAATCTCGGGTCGCATTATTCAATAACATTTCTATAAGATTCTAAAAGACTTCCATTTGTCTACAATTAACTCATGCAAACGCCCATGCTCACTGAGGCGTTTCACTCGTTAGCATATCCACATACATAAGTATCTGGGCTTAATTCTGAATAAGAACCTCTACTGGAACTAAACATTTAGGAACGAATCCAAAAGGCCAGAATTTTCCCCGAATATTGGTCTAAATTCACCTCGAGGTATTTTTGTTTAGGAATGCGTTTTCTACTCTGTTGACAAGGTTTGGAGGCTTAACCTTTTCGTCTTGTGGAATGGTATGACTGTTTTATTTGGGATAACTTTTAGATCTCCTAATTGAAACCAAATACATACATGTGCATATGTACATACATCCTTGTGATAGTAGGGATTTATTTCCATTTTACGCTACTCAATGACTAATTGGAGAATATTCGTGATGTGAGGTCGACGAAGACAAAAGATGGGACAGAGTCGGAGAGGCCATTTGAAGGAATAGATTGATTCACTCGTCTTTGTCCCTGCAACACCTAAAAACACTTGGAAATGATAGCTAGTTTCTGAGAACATATTCCAGATATTACCTGCCCCTGGACTGTCGGAGAAAATGCTTAAATCCACGACTACATTTCAATTAGAACCAGGTTTTTCTATCACCTCTATTATTGTCCGAAAAACGCCGCAGTTTTTCAAAGAAGACATGAAAATACACATGATTTTTGGTATTGGAACTGTCCTTAGTTAGTTTGTTAACTTTATTTCATAAAAAGTGTTTGTTTACAATATAAATGCCTGGTTTATGGTTTGACCTTACACCGTCTACCAGGTTGACAATTTATTGGTTCATGTAGTATGTACATAGATGTATGCTTCTAAAAACTTCCTTCGAAAATGCGATTTATATAATGTAGCGCGTTAACTGTGAAGTTGTACAGTAAGTCCCATTCTTGAACCTCATTAGGAATGCTAATCGCGTCCTCTGACTTTTTCGCTTCCGGAACGCCTGTAGTATAGGCCATATCGCGATGAAGTAGAAAACATCTTCTCTCAGCTTGAGGTTGCATAGGTCACGGTTCCGGATGTCTTTATGCAGCTAAATGGCCATTTTAGTTGATCAAAAATTAAAGAATGGTCAACGTAAACCCCACTCGGATCACCAATGGATCTTTTGTGAGCCTCTGTCGTGGGGTAACCTGAAAAACACGACAAAAGTTGGTCTGTAGCTTTGCGATAGCTGCACGGTCGTCCTGAATCCGAAGTTGTTGTAAATCTATGATGCTATGCATGGCATAACCTAACGTTAGGTTAGGTTATTCAACGTGTTCTCGAACTTTTGGGGGTTTCTGTTCAAATAGTGGCGATTTGCGGCCCCTGCCCCTGCTTTCTAATATTACATGTGGACATCTTTTCGGCTAATTCATGTCTCCTTCGCTCTTATATTCGAAATTAGTTTCTCCTTTCCGCTGCCTGGTCCCAGCGGTTGCATTTCTTTTCTTATATTATCTCGGATTCAGAAAATAACCTCTCGCCGTATGCACTTCTACTCGATCATGAAAGAAAGGCCTTCCCAACTTGTTCACGTGTCATCTTTGAATTAAAAAGGACCGCTTTCAGCCTCCAGATATCGGCCAAGGAATATGTCGAATATACGGTATTTGATCAAATCTCTATCAGTTGCATATCTACGGAGAATTACTCGCGTCATGCACCGTACAAAGTGTTGCCTTATTTCTTAACTCTTTGCCACCCGAATTACTTCGTTCTTGTAAATATCAACCTAAGGTTAGGTGTTTTCATGCTGAAAAAATCTTATTCTCAGTCTGAGCATGTCCATTCTAGATTTCCGAAATGCAGATACAAATATTTAGCGCCACAGGTCCATGGGTCCCAGGGCCAAGCTTCTCACAACTATTCGTGTTATGCGTGTTTACACAAATGAAATGATCCTGCTCCGAAGGGCAATATGAGATTTGAGGTGAAACAACTTGAAAGGGTTGTCTAATCGATCCTCTACGAACCTCTCGCTCCGTAGTTCAACGCACTAACCACTTGAGTTACAGGGGCAAACAAACGTATATATAAGAATATTCATTAAAGCATCATGTACATTCCGCTTGTCTTTGCAGAACTTTGCCCAAAACCTAACGAAACGCGTAATGCTTTGTCTAAAAAATCGCACGTAGAAGAATTCGACGGAGTTCCAGAACTGTTCAATGCTCTCATAACATCCGAACCGGAAGAATACGAATGGGATATTGTTACATTTCCAGTTGATTTCGACACAATCCTTGCGGGTCCGAAATTGGAAAAAGACGTAAAGTATTATTTAAGTATGTCTCCTGCCCAAAATTTGTATTTTTACCTTACATAACTGTTCTAATCCCTCCTTTTAGAATCAAACGAGCAAGATTCGGACGACATACTCAAGGAGCGCGATCACATGATAACAGTCAACTGCAGTGTCATTTACCTGGCCCAATGCATTTCTTGGAACAAATGTCGCCAGAGTTGTCAGAGCACTGGCGCCAGCAGCTATCGGTATGTATCCCATTCTATCGTAATTTATGACTCTTCATGGTCTGAGCTAATGGAAGATAAAGTGTTTTGTATACAAACTCGAAGATCCTATTGTCAGCGGAAACAGTTACAAACATTGAAAGATTGCCTGTACTTTGTACAGAGCAATGTAAATCCATGAGATTAAGTGCTAACAGATTTATTGGCGTTTTGTACTTATTTTGTTTTTATTTTGTTTTTCGGATTTAGGTGGTTCCATGACGGCTGCTGTGAATGTGTTGGTGCAACATGTATCAATTATGGCATAAACGACAGTCGCTGCAGACGTTGTCCCGAATCGAAGGATGACGGTGATGACCTGGAGGAGATCATCGATGATGAGCTACAGGACTTTGGTGATGGAATGGGACCTTTCGATGGAACAGTGAACACAAATTAATGGATGCGCCATTAACTAGTAATGTGAATATAAATATCACTCATTCAATGCACCTTGTTTCCATGGGGGTGCATCGCGACCATAGGATCTAGAAAATAAATCTAAATGTGTTTTTTTTTGTTGTTGTCTTTTACCTGAAAATGACTCACTGTTCTGTGTGTATTTATATAAATTTGCCATAATTTATCGTATTGTATTTTTGTACAGATATTTACGCTAATATGTAATATTGGAAAAATTAAACTAACATTCCATGGTAAGAGATGTTCTTAATAAAATATATTTTACCAATATTCAGTGTTTTGATTTAAAGGAGAAAGAGGCTGCTTGAAAGTTTTGAAAGGAAACTCTATCTCCTTGTAGGCACAGGTAGCCTAAAAGAAAGGTGAACTTCTTTTCTTACAGATGAGTGTATGCCTGATGAATGAATGTGGTAATTACAGGGACATTAGTCTCTTAAACATCGCATCCAAGATTTTATCTGTTATACTGTGTAGACGCTCTGAAAAACTTCGTCATCACTCTGATCGGCTCAAAACAGGGCGGTTTTAGGCCAGGAAAGTTCGAAATCGATCAAATTTTCAATACTTAGATAGATCCTGAAAAAATCCTGGAAGCCCAAATCGATACCGACCATAGAAACGAGCTATGCAGAGGCATGTTTAGCTTTAATATTCCTGGCAAGCGATGGAGAACGCTTGGTGTTCCATCAAGGTCGGTATCGAGCTCCACCGAGACCTTTGATGTCACTTAGACAAGGAGACGCGCTGTCATGTCGTTTGTTCAACAGAGATTGTGGGAAACTCACAGGGCAACGCAGGAGCCACATTTATTTGTAGAAAATTGGTAGAAACAGAAGCTGCAAGTATGGTTTGAGTAATAAATGAGGTCAAAACCAAGTATGCATGAATATATGTACATATACTATGCTATCAACAAGATGAGACACACAACATAGGCGATTTGGACAGAATGTCACATTACGTACCTCGGCTCTGCTACGACTCTTGAAAATAACCCCTCAGCAGAAAGAAAATAAAGAATAACTCTTGCAAATGGCTGTTTCTTTGGGCTGAGAGGAGTAGAGGAGATTCTGTATAAGACCCTGATCATCAGAAGTATTTAAGTGTTTCTTTCGTCTTTTTAGAATTTTTTAAAAGCTGAATGATTCAGTCCGGATGGTGCTTTCTCATAAGTTTTGGAGGCATCACTCCTTTTTTCTATGTTCTTGGCATGTGGAGTTCACTAGTCAGCCATAGGGCGCCAATTAACATATATTTTTTTTGTTTACATACATATGTACATCTATTTTGTTTTCCTAAAGAAGCTTGCTGTCTTCTGAATTTTTTTCTTTAATACACATTCACACAGTACGCCCTTGCACTCGCGTAAAGAATATAACACAAGCAACACTAATGATTGTAAAAACCAGGACTCTGGGCTTAGTACGAACTTATCGCACTAAATATTTGTATTTCTTTTATTCATAAATACACAATACATAGGCAGAATCTGCAGAGATAAGGAGAAGGTAAAGTTTATATCTCACCCTACTCCACTCTTTAAGAATGACGCTTAGTAGGGACATTTTTCCTAAAGAGGTAGATGTTGTTTAGTGGAAATTTCTGTTAAAGAATTATTCTATTCTCTTAACTCAGGTAGGCTACACACTATCAAAATTGGACGGACATTTCCAGACTGTCAGCTCTCCACATTTTAGTGTCACCATTCCGAGTATCATTCTAAGGTACACAATAGGCGTATTTTATATGGGATTGCACTTTTGGCTAAGCCAACCCCAAATAAGTTTCGTAGCTTAACTCTTAGATACGCGAAAAGTACCAAACTTGGATTTTCTGACGCACGTAGATGTCATCCAATAAAAAATTGTAATTTCCAATTGATTTTACAAGTTGTTCCATATTTCCGTCCCAACTACTAGTCCGTTTAATTTCCACTATCGAAAAAAGACAACACTGTAACAAATTATTTCACAAAAAACTCATAGACCTATTACTAACCCTCTCTTCCCAAAATATTAAAGACGTCTACAAACTACTATTAAACCTTAAACTCGAAGATTACATTTAACTAAACAAACATGTATGTACCTGAACTCTAGCCGATAGCCCTGGTAACCTTATAGATTAATATGTAAATTTATTTATGTTTTAATGAATAATAATAATAATTTTTCGTCCAATTCCATACGGGGCTTGCAAAATATTATGAATGTTAGTCCAGTGAAACGGTCAATTCAAAACTGATGTTGTGTATCTTACTCTAGACTGTTCTCTGAGTGTTCTTCTGTGCTCATCACAGACCTTACCCCATAATTGGTCTAAATTTCTCATTTATTGTGAAAACTATGCTTTTCCGCGAAGAAGACTACTTTCAAGCTTTCTACCGTCAGCGCATTTCGCTTTCATTCGGAACTCGACCCGTAACTAATAATAATCACCCACTGGCAATGCCCACACTATCTGACATTTATGTCAATAAGAAAAAGAAACAGCAAATTACCAAAGTTGTTTTTTCCAATTTTGTATTTTGTGCTATTTGCGATTGAAGAGCAGATTTTGCATTAAATAATTTCTAGACCAAGAAATGAAATGATAATTTCGCAATTCGTTCACCGATTATTAATCTAAGATAAGAGACTAGCTGTGATAAGAATATGAGTACAAGCGCCGCTTCCAGTTATAATCTAAAAATCGTTTTACTTGGAGAGGGATGCGTAGGCAAAACCTCGATAGTCCTTAGATATGTTGAAGATAAATTTAATAATAAACACATAAGTACATTGCAGGTAATTTAAGCGACCGTCTTGCAATTAGACTCCCCCCCACATGGGGACCTAATCTAACGCCGAGTTGATTTCTTTTCGTTATGAGTTTTTCTTCTTGATTACCAATTACCAATTTCAGGCTTCGTTCTTAACAAAGAAAATAAATTTAGACGATAAACGAATTCAATTAAATATTTGGGACACTGCGGGACAGGAAAGGTGAGTACGGCTTGAAGTGATGCGCAAATTATTGCAACTGATAGCGTCACCATGACGAGGTAAGAAGATAGTGCAATCAGTACAATGTTTGACTTTTGTTGTAGATTTCATGCGCTTGGTCCTATCTACTATCGGGCATCGAATGGAGCAATACTGGTGTACGATATCACCGATCAGGACTCGTTTCAAAAGGTCAATTATTGGTTTCTATCTGAATTTTGACTTTTACACGTTTAACGTTGGTTTCTTTCGATGGTTAGGTGAAAAATTGGGTGAAGGAGCTTAAGAAAATGTTAGGTTCGGACATAGTAATAGCTATCGTTGGAAATAAAACAGATTTGGAAAAGGACAGAACAGTTACCATCGAAGAAGCGCAAAGGTTCGTTAGCTGATTTGAAAAAAAAAATTAATATTTTGCATAGACGGTTGGTTCTTTAGTTATGCCCAAGCTGTTGGAGCTAGTTTCTTTGAGACATCAGCAAAGCAAAATGAAGGAATTGAAGAACTTTTCCAAGAGCTTACCACGCTGGTTGGTGCCATAGTTATTGGGTATATGACGAAAGGGGGCTAATTATGTATTTAACATTTCAGATGATTCAATGCACCGATGTGAAGGAAGCTAAAGCTTCATCATTTCAACGCAATAATTCGGTTCGGAGTTCCAATAGGCTTATTGTGGACGATTCGGATGATAATAATGCTGAAGTGCATGCTGCCTCTGGCACACGATGTTGTAGTACTGGTTAAGTAATTATAAAAAGTGATATTCAGCATTTTATATAAAATATCTGTTATATTTTGTCGATAAGTTTCCATCTATCCCTCTGCAAGTTGTTTTAATCCCAAATAAAAAGAAATGATTCTAACATTAACTCATGATTGATACAAGTTTTCCATGGAAGTGTGTGCATTCTGAGGACTGCAGTGCAGTGTGTAGACGTATTCTGATTGGAGTGGTCCTAAAGAGATCAGTAAAAATGTCTGAAAGAAAAGCCATTCGTTGTGATGATTAGTTTAAATTCATCAAAAGGTAAGTAAATACCTAGGTTTTACTCAGTTCATAGTGCGGATCTCAAACACTTTTCTTGTAATAAACATTAGAGAGTTGTGCATTATGGCAGCAGAAGCTTTGTCAATATCGAATAATACGTATTCATGCACCAATTTGTATAAAGAAACGAGTGCAGGAATACGTGTAATCGATTGAATTATGAATGGGTAATGACGGAGGAAAAAGACATTGAGAAAGCATAAGGAAAGGCGAATTAGGCATCGAAATAGTCAAGCCGCTTGAAAATAAAGTAACTATGGACGAAGGAACATTTGTTCTTTTTTTCGCACAGCCCTGGCTAAGTATTGGAGATCCCTATAGACCTGGTATTCAAACATGTCGAAGCAGCTCATATAGGTATATCACTTATGGCTCGAACTGGAACTGGTAGAGGGCATCTTTGACTCCATCTGGGAAGTTCTTCCGTTGCTATCTTGAACAATCCCCCCTCTCTCGTCCACTACCACCAGCGACCTTCCAAAGGTGTTGGTTACCCAATCTCCAGCCGAGGTACTACATAACCGGCGGTCACCAAAGTGAGGTGTAGAGTAAGAGTTGATAGTGAGAGACTATTGTGAAAACCCTTGTGTTCAGGGACAAGATACTAGATGACGATTTACACGTTATGTGAAGAAATTCAAGGATATGCTTGCTTATCACCGGAGGGGGCAATGGGATGAGTGATAGTGGCAGTTCCAATAATTCCAATAGAAGAACTTTCTAAAATGGATTTTGATTACATGACCCAGCTGGCACTGATGGCGATTTTGATGAGGAGAACGTTGATTGTACGGATGACGAACAGCAACGACGGTTGATTGGGCTGAGTTGTGTGAGGTTGGCAAGGATGTCCCGGATTACAGAATCACGGTATTTTCAATCTTAGAACTCCGTATTATTCAGGAATATGAAATCTCAAAGATAAAGGTCATCACGAGACTATATTACCAATCAGGTTCAGTGCTAACCCCATAAAGTGTTGGACACTGGGGTTTTGTTTACTTCGCATTGTTGGTTATTTCGAATCCTCATCTTCAGTTTTCATTTGAAAGTTTACACGTCGCATACCGATCACGCCCTGGAAATGGATTCGCTCCATTGCATTTGGTCCAAATGTGAACTCGTTCCCATCGGCATCTTAAGACATTTGCACCGAACTGGACACGGGTGCATACACCGGACCAATTCATTTGTTGTGAACAGTTGAGTTCGCTTTTTCTTCTTCTAATAATAAGCGACGGTGGTCACACTAACTTCAACGTATAGTCTTGTAAATAACACCGTAAATCAAACTTAAATTATAAGTATGTAACTTTATTCGTTTGAAAAAAAAAATCTACTATTCCGACTACAAATAGAATTGTGAAGAACACACAAATATTGCCGAAATTGCGAAATCATTTTTGTAAAAATACAAATGTAAGGTGCTAAGGACTAGAATTATGTTCTTAATAAAATTTCAAATAACGTCTTCATGATGTCTTCTTTGCGTTGGCATCCGCATCAGTTAGTACAGCTTTCATTTTTTCTATTCTGTTCAACAACTCCGCCTCGGTGGGATCAAAGTCGGTCATATCAGTTTTTATTGGCGAAAAAATCTGATGTGCTGTAACTAAGATAAAAACGGAGGATATAACTCCACTCAAGCGATATACCGAGTCCTGGCAATATATCACACAAATCGCAGCACAGACATACAAAATACTAGCAATGAAGTTATATGCAAATCTGAAAGAGAGATCACGTTAGGTGGATGGATAGCAAATATAAACTGCTTGACTTACAAATTTCTTGGAGCCGACAGTTGCCAGAGTATGAAAACACAACTTAATACTATCGTTGCCGGGATGATAGACGGATCCGGTGAAAGACTATTCGAATATCTGCATATGAATAGGAAATTGAAAATGAGTTTGAATTTGTGAATAACATGGCACAGGTCTACCTGAAGTCCTTAGCCCAGGATATGGTAGTAGGAATGAATAATATCGTCAAGACACACATCAGTAACAAGAGTGTCATGTGAAAGTGCACACTGATTAGACCCTCGTGGATCGAATCGTACTCTTTGCGTTCTAGTTTTCTTTTTTCTTGTTTCTCCTTGAGCAACTCGTTTTGTTTTTGGATTGCTTCGTTAAGAAGCCGCTCAAGCTCTTCATCTTGTTCTTCGACTTCGTTATTGTCTTCTTTGATTTTTTCTATGGTATCCACTTCTGGATTGTCTTGGTTCTCTTTATCGAGTGATTCCAAATCTTCGGTATCTTCTGGTTTAACATTATCTGTCCTTGTAATGAGTTCTACATTTTCTTCAGTTTGTTCGGCAGATATTTCATTGTCTTTTTTGTTTTCGGTTTCGGGCACTCTTTTTCCAAATAATTTACCAGCAATTGTAGCCATGGTATCGAAGACAAACTTTTCTAAGTAGTCTTCATACTGCTTTGCTATCTAAAAAGCAAAACATCCAATGTTAACTATTAGAATACTAAGAACAACATTTGTACGTATTTACCAGCATAAAATAGACTAGGCAGCCAAGAATTAAAGATATCCCACCGCAAGATGCAAAGGCAATAGCAATCAGAGCAACACCAGCCAAAAGAGGAAACCGTTCAACAATAGGTAATACTATTGAAAATACTGGCGTTGATAGTTTCGTTAATCTGCAAATAGAGCAACGCTTGTTTCTTTTAATAAATAAATAAACACAAAAATAAGAAACAAAATAAGTTGGCACGAGCGTCATGGAGTAACCTTTTCTATAATGCACTTACGCTCACGGGATTGTGAATACTCTTATAATACAGGGACGCAACCCAAGCGATATTTTTCATCTATGACTGAGAATATGCCCTCTTTTTGCAATTGCACGGCGTAAAGTTAGAAGGAAGAGAGATTTTCTCACGCAGTGGCTTGAAACTCGGTGTTATTAGGTTTCATTATACCGTGTCTGGTGTCCGAGAGCATTTGCACGGTTTTTATATGCATTCGGCTGGATATTAACTACGAGTGTGATCACTTTAGGTGGAGAAGGAGCGTCAGTTTTGGAAAAAATTGAGTAGCTTTGGTCGGGTCTTGAACCAACAACCTGTTCCTCGATAATCAAACACATTACGACTAAACCATTGCCACCCACACCCACTCAAGATATACATAAAGCTGGAACCTCCAGGAATACTCGTACTTTCGTCCTTCCATACTTTATTAATGAGCTGATGCATACTCCTTGTTAAAACCTCGATTTTATATTTTAACAGCTCAGCGCGGGTGACTTCGTTGACTGGCTGTGTGATCTCTTCTTGCTTTTCAAACAAATCACTATTTTCCGAGGGTCTTTTCCTCCACTATTTCGAAGAACCCGTGTTCCGGATGTGAAGGCTGAAGCTAGTTGCTTAGCTCTCTGATAGAATGCGCGTGTAAAGTTTCTGTCACGATATCCGTTGATTCCCATTCCATCACTTTTTCCCGACGATTCTTTGAGGGTTGCTCTGTAGCCTATGATGGTGCTTTATTTGGTGTGAATTCTTACTCAGCATCTTGCCGTCAATATCAAGATCAGTGAATGGAGATCATGTGCACAAATACTCACCTTAAGAAAATACGGTGAATAAAATTTCCATAAAATACTGTAAAAGTCCAAATGGCAGCGGCAGATAGTAAAAGTATTGCAGACGCCGACCCATGTATAATAAACGATACCACCATCGAGTGATGGAAATAATCGGGTTCAGGCAGAACCGTAACCGATTGCAATAATTTAGAAAATATCCTCGTGACTAGAAATATTCTCATTAACTATCACAGAATATTATGTAGATTCATTCACTGCTTACCTGTGATAATGAAAAAAGATCCCGAATGAACAATAGCCGAATGCAGTTTTCCACATTTGAACGACGCTCGATTCGGGGTCAGTGATACTTGATATTTAAACGATAAAAGGAGGACTGCCGTCAAATGAGCGGGAAGCCAGTGTGTATATTGATGTACAATACGCGACGTAGTTCCTCCAAACGAATTTTGATATCTATCGAGTAGAACAAACAGTTTTAAGGACTTAAAAGTTGCACAATGAATAGATGTATTACGATATTTGATAACGGCAATTGGGATCCAAATACAAATTTATTGTGACCGGATTCTCAGTGGTATTGTAACCAAGAGGCCTGGACATTGGTACATTCACTGAAAGTGGCTTATTTTCCATATGCCTAGAATGCGAACAAGATTATTATATGACCATCAGTGCACTCGAATGAGATAGTTACGAAAAGTTTTGATAACGATCGAAGCCCTTGGCCCAAGGCACGCAAGTTTTAGCAATGGCATTGTGTGTAGGCTTCGAACACACTCTTGGTTTGATGTAAAATTTAATTGACTGGTAGGACTCGTCAAGGTCTTCAAATAAAAGCAAAAATAAGTGATACTATATGAACATTCCAAGTCACACTGATGTTATGTTAATTTACCTGATACGAGTATTTTATAATGTGAAGCACCGAGTGCTGTATCTCCAATCAACTGTTTCTCGGTATAGGAAAACCATTTGGGAGCTTTCACTTTCAATGTCCTTTCTTCTGGGTCATGAATGTCTATGTTCAGCTTGATCTAGATCAAAAGGGAATTAGAAAACAAACAAACGAAGGAGGAAGAAGAGATGTACTACATTGCTTCTTGTTGGAGGAATCCGCAACACGACATGTGACCAAGTGGGATAAGTCTTCTTTATTTTATGCAAATCTATTGACAAATATACTTTTTTCTTATTGGGAAGCCTTTCCACGTGATGCGAGATCGAATATCCAGAAGAACTAAAAGTGTAACAAAAATCAAGATTTACATGTGTAAGTGTGGACACAGAAAATAGTAATTGTTTCTCACAAAAAGATGGAACGAAGGGGATGCCTTGAATAGCTTGAAATCAGTTGTTCTAGCTCGTCGCACCCTTGTAAAATCATAGGATCAACTTAGGGTAGTCGACTAATATCAACAAAGCCTAGCAAACCATTGATCGTCATATGATTTCCGACATATTGACACTCATGGCTCCAGTGTCCATAAATCATTGCAGTGTTCATTTTTGCAGCATCAATCACCTTGTCATTGAGGGAACCTTTTACAAGCTAAGACCTGCAAGAAATTTTGGTAGGTGCCTACCGATCTGCAGAGTACTACTTATCAGTGTTTTAAGAGTTTCTCTTGAATATTTAATAACGAGATCGCCACTTTAAAGCAGCTCTCATCCACCTTTGAACTGCAGTCGTCCGTTCAAGGAATAGCATTGCAATCTGGTATAATGCCACAGCCTAAGAGATTACAACTCAATGACCGAATTATTGAAAGGACAGAAGTAATTACTAGAGCAGTTCTGACCGATAATGAATGAACATTAGAATGCTGTGGAAAATGTACTCGTTTTCGGAACAATCACGCCTAAAGTGCCAATGGAGTGGTCAAAATCTACGTATAGGCGATAGTTGTACTGCTTGACAAGCCATGCAATAGGATTCACTAAAATGAATAAGGAGATGCCCTCGTATGACGTGACTCAGTTGAATATGAATCTCGACGACAGGTTCAACAGAAACAGATCACGATATGGTGTTCTCGTGGCCCCATAACTAGGCTCACACAAATGTGTGTGAAATAAAAACGCAAATAACTAAAATACATAAAATATTCGAACCAAAATCTCATGTTGCGTTTAAACTCCTTAGCATCGCACCCAAATACCCAGTCGTCTGAGTCTAAATTAACAGCATCGGCATACAGTTTCTGAAAAATCCAAATCATATATTCAGCACACCTTGAATATTTTATACTCACTTTATACTGCCGCTTATCAATGAGTGGAATCATCTGGATGAAAGTGCTATTCACACCGTATTCGAAGTCTTTGGTGAATACTCTGCGAGAGTCCTCAAACCATTCATCGAATTGTTCGTCCATTACTAGATTAACGTCACGTTTCTTGAGGTTTGTCTTTGGTGCCTAAATATGTATATAGAAGTATGTATTACATATTCAAATGAAAAATTCAAGTTAAATACCACAAAGTAATGCGAAGCCTTAGCGAAACGGGGGGACTTATCTTGAACGAAGCTAAGAGCTTGCTTGTTCCTGCTGCCCGAGCTCGATATGATACTAAATAGAAATCGATTAATTACGAGTACTAACTGCAGGCACCAAACCGATGCGACGTGATCAGTGCTTAGCCACACATTCGGTATGGCAGAGGCCTGCAAGTAGAAGGTATGAATATATGTTTCCCATTTAAACGCTTTCAAACCGTACCATAACATTTATGTCGCTGAACTTTGAATAAGTGAGACCAGCATGAACCAGCAAATCGCGATTTCCTCCCCCGATAGATATAAGCAGCTTATCGTCCAGGCTCTTGCTGTCTTCTGGCAATTTCGAGTGAACATTTGCATAAGGAGCTGTACAATAGTTTGTGTAGTTCCTTATCGTTATGATTCGCCGCTCGGATGACAAATATTTGTTGCTTTCCCGATAAACCGCCTCCATGTAGACATCAAAGTTTATCACTGGCCGATCAATTGGTGTTGCAATAAATATTATTGTGTTAATCATATCTGCAACAGACACATCGGCGAGTAGCGATTGTGCGACTTTTCCTCCCATCGAGTGTCCAATTAATACAACTTGCTTTGGAGCATTTGGCAAATGTTTGTACAGTTTTAGAACGGAGAAAATACACTTTTTGAGGAATTCCTTTTGGGTAATTAGATATCCACCAAACAGTGCAGATAACTCCTCATCGTAGTCAACTATAAAAGACAAAAAAAAAAGGGTGTCAATAAAAAAAGATTAATCTAAAGCAGATACTTACCTAAAAAATAGTCCAAATGGTGGTTTAAGTCGTTGTCAATACCTTTGCGAAGTGCTGTAGATGCTAATGATCGTCCCTACGGTAGTTAATCAGAGGAATAGAGTTACATTTTTAAAGAATCGACCGATTTAGCTATTACCTGCTTGTAAGAGCCACTGTTTCCTGGAACGAATATAACAGGAGCACCATTGAACCGCAAAGAACGGGCATTTTCTATCAAACTTCCTTCGGCGTAAGTGTACAAGTTGTATTTTGGAAAGTTCTGTTCGTCATCAACGTTAATTTTCTGAGGAATTAAATCGGAATTAGAGCAACAGAAGTGGTATCAGCATGCAATAGAATTGACTGCAATAGGATTCAATCTGGCTAGTGATGACCAAGTTCAAAACTAATACCTTATACATAGAATGGCCTCATATGTCCCCCACACAACGATCAAACAGATGTGTAATTCTAGATGAAATCGATGGTCACCACTTAATTTGGGCCGAAAAGCACATAACAGTGGGCGAGATCCAAGCACCAAGATGGAAAGGAGGGACTAAACAATACACAATGTATTTGTGAGACCAGATGCAAAGAATGCCTTGAACTCGGCAAAATGCTAGAATAGCCTCGAAAATTTGTGTGCGGCTGAGTTCAATATTGTGAAACAAGGGTAGGTGCAAAACGTGATTGCAGTCAAGAGGGTACAATCTTACTCGGATCTCAACAGATCCATTATGTTCCCCTGTGTGGGAAAGCGGAGGAAAATAGCTACTCCAACAAATTAATCCATGGCAGGACCGGCTCTCCTCAGTCAGCTCGTTTTCTTTATGAATTTTAAAGTGGTTTTAGGTGGCGTGTTAGCTAGTTCGTTTAGGTTGTTGAAAGATACTTTCCCGAGGGTTTGCTAAGGCTTGGACATTAGTAGAGGATGTGCGTTGTGTGTTCCTCCATCTCTTTGTCGCCGTAGGATCTGTATTTCTTCTGATCGTTGAGTTAGGGCCAAGGTAGCCTCGAAACATGGCACGAGGAGAGTACAATCAACCTAGCATTGGTTATATCGTGGAAGTCCGGTGCGTTTTCAGAAGTGAGGAGACTAATGGGAACATAATGTATAATGAATAATCTCTTGCAACTACTTTCACTCCGTAAAGCGGAAACCATAGAGCCAACCCATTGTAGCACGTAGTTGCACATATGTATGTGCAGTGAAGCTACCGTGAAACGAATCAGTGCGAGTAGCTAAATAAAGTCAAACAGCAGTCGATCTAGATCTATTTGACCATAAAACAGAAGAAGTATTGATTAAGAGTCTTGCCTTAGAATGAAAAACGATACAATGCTCGTTTATAGGCAACATCTGTGTTCAGCTGAACGCTGCTTTGTCTAGGAGGTGCAGAAGTTACCCAATCAATCATACAGTATGCAGCGTCAATTAGGCGATAATCCAATGAATCATATTCACTAAAAAGCCCCTACTCAAACAACAAGTCTAGAACCTGCACATTCGTCGTCTGACATGGCTAAACCATGTAAATTTTTGCATGTTAGTCGTCTGACGTGGCTAGACCATGTAAAGTGCATGGAAATGAGCCCTCTGGCCCACAGATTCTTCAAATCCAAACCCGATGGACAACACAGTACAGCAAGATCTCACGTTAGGTGGTATGGTTGGCAAAATATTTAGAAAACAAAACGAACACTTTGCTACTTTCGAAGAGAAGCATATAGATTCAATCCACCATCTACTAGGGAAAAAGAAACGTTTGGTTTAGACTGTTCCGAGGGTAACAGGTTACGTGTATGTTGCTTAAACTAATCATCTCTAAGAATGACTGGCAGAAGCTCGACACTAGCCCCTAAATGGGCTTTATGACCAAATATGGTTCATCATGTCTGAACAAATTAGCAAGTAGATGCAACGCGAGTGTCGACAGAGGTCGATAATGTAAACACTGCGACTATTCCCCTCCCAGTCGGTGTAGTTACATCGACCAGGTCACCAATGTTATAATTTTATCAACTTTCTTATCTCCATTTATGAATGTTTGTTCCTCCACCGCTATACAGTATCTATGCATGACTTGATAAATTTAAAATAGTATTCGATCGAAGAAAGTGATAAATGTTTAATGCGACCACAAGAGAATCTTGAGAATAACCCCCCGTAATTATAAAAAAAAAACTTTCAAAGTTCGTGTGGGAACCACGAACAACTGCTACTACCCCGCATGCAGACGGTGTAATTAAGGAGAACCTAATTGAGGCCTTGAGATCCACCGCATCTGTAATACTTTCCACATTATTGAATATTTTATTATCTGTTATAAACCATTAGGATTAGGATTTGCAATAAGAAAACAAATATCTTACTATAAACGTTGGAACCTGGTACATGTAAGTCATGTGGCAGGCATTCCTCTCAACATCGAGGAGAATATTCAGGATTCCGTACAAAAAGCAGCAGAGGCTGGACAAGGCGATGACTATAACCAAATGCTTGTACATGTTTGTGGTTTGTAGTCCACACGGAGTAGTAGGACGTCTTTATTTTAAAATGTTTGAAAAACTGCCACTACGAACAGCACACAAAAACCACTCCGTGCATCTCAAATGCAAAACACCGAATACAACAAATAAAACAAAATGATAAGTACTGACAGTTGGGACAGCTGATTTTGAAATTCCGTTCCTGGGCTGAGTTGTTGTCATTTGTGGAATGAACTGGGATTTCAGGGATGGTCGCGTTGAATTGTTTAGAATATTCATTTTGATTGATGGGTTCTTTTGGGTCTTTCGTATATCTAGAGTAATCTCAGGACATTCCAAGAGGCTTCATGTTCTTCTTCCACTAATAATGTTCTCCTTGCTGATAAGTGGTGTGTTTTATAGTGACTTATCATCATGCAGAGGGAACGTCATCGGGATAAAACTGCGCTTGAAACGAAGATCGTCATCGAACTATAGTATCCTTACATTGCAGGTTAACCCGTGTAGGGGCTAGAAAACGCCCGCTAATATCAGAAGAAACTGAAAACAACTAAAAGATCTTGGCTCTCCAAATTCAAATATGATGTAAAGTTTGGTATCCTGGTTCACCATATTGGAATGGATAATAATTCTAGTAGGATAGCTCAACAATTGAAGGGTAGCCCCACGGCGAACTCAGTAAGTCAAAATTTCCGCACTCTGTTCACATGTAATGAAAAAGTTGATGGTTTAACATCCCTGTGTTTACCAAACACTCATCTGACTTCACCCGGCTGAACTCTTGTTTTTGTTTACATCTCCTGACAATTCAGTTCACAAGTAAACAAGTTCTTACCTTTTGGAAGACTTAATTCTTTTAGATTGCATTCGTTCATTAGAGCCGTAATTGTTCCACTATAATGGAAATTGACACAAACTCTCAGATCATTCAACTGGTCCAGTGCAGGCCCGTGCTCTACTCCAAGTGCAGTGACTTCCGAACACGTTCACACCAATGGAAGGAAGTAGCCGACATACTCAAGGTTGATGGTAAATTAATAATCTTCCGCCAGCTATGCCACAATTTAAATAAACCTACTTGCAGTCACATGGGTTAGAAGTCGATGGCACCTGCTAAGATCCAAGTTCCTAACGGAATACTCATCAGAGTTAAAGGGCAAGCGCAGTGCCTTCAAGTACTTTAACGAAATGTCTTTCCTAGTGGACCACATCAACATAAATGCCTTTGAAATGCACTCGAAACAAAGCAACCAACCCGAGTTTGTTATTGCTAAGAAAGATCTGGACGATGGAAGCGATGATGATTCGTCCAACATTTTCATTGAATTGGAACTGGACGAAGGTGCAAACAAGGACCTAATTCAAATGCACCAAACCCTGGACCTCACCGAAGACATAAGTGAGACAGACTTGGACGAGGCATTGTATTTACCGAACGAGGAAATCTCTCAGGGTCAACAAATCGCCAAGACTCCGAAGTATGAGGTGGATTCACAAGTAGAAACGTTTCATATTGTCGAAGTGCGAGAGAAAGAAGACTCGGCGACACTTTTCGTAAAAGAAAGTCCTAAGAACAATGCCAAGCAAACGGATGAAAGCAAAGCAGGCACAAGTGAATTCGAAACATCGTGTACCATGGAAAAAGAACAACACTTGGAGTCGGATGGGGGGAAGCCACCTTCGGAAAATATTCAAACGAAAAAGGTGTGCAATTCAAAATCAGAGAAACATCGATGCGAGGACACAATTTTTGGCGAACTGGTCACTGCAACACTTCGCAAAATGCCGGGTGAAAAGAAAAAGTCCGTCAAAAGGGAAATAATGAACATACTGTTCACCTAACAGGCTGCAAACAGTGTCGTTTAAGTGAAGATGTATATACTAACTTACTTTTGTATATTTAAATAAAAGTTTTCATCGATTTATAGTTACACAATGTGATATGAGAACTCTGTAGACTTACTTTACAGGTAACCACCGTGTAAACAGCTGAGGCATTCATATATACTGTGACCTCACTTCATGGCCTTACATCGCTTGAGGATATGCCCAGAATTAGTTGGGTGACTGCGCAAAACTTGATTAAAGCCATTAGACACTGTAACAAGGGCTTGATTTACCTAATAGTGGTGTTCCGGAGACAAATTCATATACACATCCTTGTACGTTTAGATGAAAATCGGAAGACCATGCAATCTTGCACACGTATTCTAGGTAATATTGGCTACCTTTCCGCGTTATCACATTATATTCTAACAAAACCGATACCACACCATCAACAGAGTATACGCGGACTAACATTAGATCCTTGACTATGACGGCGCTTCTTAATAGAAAGAATGCCAGAGACTAGAATTCGTGAGCTCATTCAATTTAAAGAGGACGTACACCTCTGTTAGTCTGCTCCAGGAATCTCTTCTACATTCGTCACGATTATAAGGTGGTACGCAACTTCGAACTCATGCTGAGGATAAAAAGCGCAGTTGCACGTGCACGTGCAATATCAAACTGAGATATCACATATTCTGAGGAGGATGCTTTGATCGAGAAACCTTGGCCATTTTTCACTGTGGTCCCCCACATTGCTTATGAGTTGGATCTAGAGAATTTGGCCATTTTTCAATGTGGTCCCACACATTGCTTATGAGTTGGATCGAGAGAATTTGGCCATTGTTCAATGTGGTCCCCCACATGGCTTATGGGTTGGATCGAGGGCCTATTTCCATCTTTGACCGTGGTACTCCGCATTGACTGTCGAATACCAGACAGCGCCAAACTGAGTATGCCAAAGTCTTAATCATACCTTAAACGTTGTTTTGGTTAAGTTTTTTGTTCAATTTCGTCCATTTAATCCAAAACGCTAAGGGAGAGGAGATATGAGAAGATATAGCATTTGAAGTGGACCAATCGACTTTCACCATCTTTCACTGTGGTCCCCCACATTGCTTATGAGTTGGATCGAGAGAATTTGGCCATTGTTCAATGTGGTCACCCACATGGCTTATGAGTTGGATCGAGGGCCTATTTCCATCTTTGACCGTGGTACTCCGCATTGACTGTCGAATACCAGAGAGCGCCAAACTGAGTATGCCAAAGTCTTAATCATACCTTAAACGTTTTTTGGTTAAGTTTTTTGTTCAATTTCGTCCACTTAATCCAAAACGCTAAGGGAGAGGAGATATGAGAAGATTTTGCATTTGAAGTGGACCAATCGACTTTGATCATCTTTCACTGTGGTCCCCCACATTGCTTATAAATTGGATCGAGAAACTTTGGCCATCTATCACTGAGGTCCCCCATATTGCTCATGAGTTGGATCGAGAGAATTTGGCAATTTTTCAATGTGGTCCCCCACATGGCTTATGGGTTGGATCGAGGGCCTATTTCCATCTTTGACCGTGGTACTCCGCATTGACTGTCGAATACCAGATAGCGCCAAACTGAGTATGCCAAAGTCTTAATCATACCTTAAACGTTTTTTGGTTAAGTTTTTTGTTCAATTTCGTCCATTTAATCCAAAACGCTAAGGGAGAGGAGATATGAGAAGATATTGCATTTGAAGTGGACCAATCGACTTTGATCATCTTTCACTGTGGTCCCCCACATTGCTTATAAATTGGATCGAGAAACTTTGGCCATCTATCACTGTGGTCCCCCACATTGCTTATGAGTTGGATCGAGAGAATTTGGCCATTTTTCAATGTGGTCCCCCACATGGCTTATGGGTTGGATCGAGGGCCTATTTCCATCTTTGACCGTGGTACTCCGCATTGACTGTCGAATACCAGATAGCGCCAAACTGAGTATGCCAAAGTCTTAATCATACCTTAAACGTTTTTTGGTTAAGTTTTTTGTTCAATTTCGTCCATTTAATCCAAAACGCTAAGGGAGAGGAGATATGAGAAGATTTTGCATTTGAAGTGGACCAATCGACTTTGACCATCTTTCACTGTGGTCGCCCACATTGCTTATAAATTGGATCGAGAAACTTTGGCCATCTATCACTGTGGTCCCCCACATTGCTTATGAGTTGGATCGAGAGAATTTGGCCATTGTTTAATGTGGTCCCCCACATGGCTTATGGGTTGGATCGAGGGCCTATGTCGAATACCAAATAGCGCCAAACTGAGTATGCCAAAGTCTTAATCATACCTTAAACGTTTTTTGGTTAAGTTTTTTGTTCAATTTCGTCCATTTAATCCAAAACGCTAAGGGAGAGGAGGTATGAGAAGATTTTGCATTTGAAGTGGACCAATCGACTTTGTCCATCTTTCACTGTGGTCCCCCACATTGCTTATAAATTGGATCGAGAAACTTTGGCCATCTATCACTGTGGTCCCCCACATTGCTTATGAGTTGGATCGAGAGAATTTGGCCATTGTTTAATGTGGTCCCCCACATGGCTTATGGGTTGGATCGAGGGCCTATGTCGAATACCAGATAGCGCCAAACTGAGTACGCCAAAGTCTTAATCATACCTTAAACGTTTTTTGGTTAAGTTTTTTGTTCAATTTCGTCCATTTAATCCAAAACGCTAAGGGAGAGGAGATATGAGAAGATATTGCATTTGAAGTGGACCAATCGACTTCGACCATCTTTCACTGTGGTCCCCCATATTGCTTATGAGTTGGATCGAGAGAATTTGGCCATTGTTCAATGTGGTCCCCCACATGGCTTATGGGTTGGATCGAGGGCCTATTTCCATCTTTGACCGTGGTACTCCGCATTGACTGTCGAATACCAGATAGCGCCAAACTGAGTATGCCAAAGTCTTAATCATACCTTAAACGCTTTTTGGTTAAGTTTTTTGTTCAATTTCGTCCATTTAATCCAAAACGCTAAGGGAGAGGAGATATGAGAAGATTTTGCATTTGAAGTGGACCAATCGACTTTCACCATCTTTCACTGTGGTCCGCCACATTGCTTATAAATTGGATCGAGAAACTTTGGCCATCTATCACTGTGGTCCCCCACATTGCTTATGAGTTGGATCGAGAGAATTTGGCCATTTTTCAATGTGGTCCCCAACATGGCTTATGGGTTGGATCGAGGGCCTATTTCCATCTTTGACCGTGGTACTCCGCATTGACTGTCGAATACCAGATAGCGCCAAACTGAGTATGCCAAAGTCTTAATCATACCTTAAACGTTTTTTGGTTAAGTTTTTTGTTCAATTTCGTCCATTTAATCCAAAACGCTAAGGGAGAGGAGATATGAGAAGATATTGCATTTGAAGTGGACCAATCGACTTTGACCATCTTTGACTGTGGTCCCCCACATTGCTTATAAATTGGATCGAGAAACTTTAGCCATCTATCACTGTGGTCCCCCACATTGCTTATGAGTTGGATCGAGAGAATTTGGCCATTTTTCAATGTGGTCCCCCACATGGCTTATGGGTTGGATCGAGGGCCTATTTCCATCTTTGACCGTGGTACTCCGCATTGACTGTCGAATACCAGATAGCGCCAAACTGAGTATGCCAAAGTCTTAATCATACCTTAAACGTTATTTGGTTAAGTTTTTTGTTCAATTTCGTCCATTTAATCCAAAACGCTAAGGGAGAGGAGATATGAGAAGATTTTGCATTTGAAGTGGACCAATCGACTTTGACCATCTTTCACTGTGGTCCCCCACATTGCTTATAAATTGGATCGAGAAACTTTGGCCATCTATCACTGTGGTCCCCCACATTGCTTATGAGTTGGATCGAGAGAATTTGGCCATTTTTCAATGTGGTCCCCCACATGGCTTATGGGTTGGATCGAGGGCCTATTTCCATCTTTGACCGTGGTACTCCGCATTGACTGTCGAATACCAGATAGCGCCAAACTGAGTATGCCAAAGTCTTAATCATACCTTAAACGTTTTTTGGTTAAGTTTTTTGTTCAATTTCGTCCATTTAATCCAAAACGCTAAGGGAGAGGAGATATGAGAAGATATTGCATTTGAAGTGGACCAATCGACTTTGACCATCTTTCACTGTGGTCCCCCACATTGCTTATAAATTGGATCGAGAAACTTTGGCCATCTATCACTGTGGTCCCATACATTGCTTGTGAGTTGGATCGAGAGAATTTGGCCATTGTTCAATGTGGTCCCCCACATGGCTTACGGGTTGGATCGAGGGCCTATTTCCATCTTTGACCGTGGTACTCCGCATTGACTGTCGAATACCAGATAGCGCCAAACTGAGTATGCCAAAGTCTTAATCATACCTTAAACGTTTTTTGGTTAAGTTTTTTGTTCAATTTCGTCCATTTAATCCAAAACGCTAAGGGAGAGGAGATATGAGAAGATATTGCATTTGAAGTGGACCAATCGACTTTCACCATCTTTCACTGTGGTCCCCCACATTGCTTATAAATTGCATCGAGAAACTTTGGCCATCTATCACTATGGTCCCATACATTGCTTACGAGTTGGATCGAGAGAATTTGGCCATTGTTCAATGTGGTCCCCCACATGGCTTACGGGTTGGATCGAGGGCCTATTTCCATCTTTGACCGTGGTACTCCGCATTGACTGTCGAATACCAGATAGCGCCAAACTGAGTATGCCAAAGTCTTAATCATACCTTAAACGTTATTTGGTTAAGTTTCTTGTTCAATTTCGTCCATTTAATCCAAAACGCTAAGGGAGAGGAGATATGAGAAGATTTTGCATTTGAAGTGGACCAATCGACTTTGACCATCTTTGACTGTGGTCCACCACATTGCTTATAAATTGGATCGAGGAACTTTGGCCATCTATCACTGTGGTCCCCCACATTGCTTATGAGTTGGATCGAGAGAATTTGGCCATTGTTCAATGTGGTCCCCCACATGGCTTATGGGTTGGATCGAGGGCCTATTTCCATCTTTGACCGTGGTACTCCGCATTGACTGTCGAATACCAGATAGCGCCAAACTGAGTATGCCAAAGTCTTAATCATACCTTAAACGTTTTTGGTTAAGTTTTTTGTTCAATTTCGTCCATTTAATCCAAAACGCTAAGGGAGAGGAGATATGAGAAGATATTGCATTTGAAGTGGACCAATCGACTTTCACCATCTTTCACTGTGGTCCCCCACATTGCTTATAAATTGGATCGAGAAACTTTGGCCATCTATCACTGTGGTCCCCCACATTGCTTATGAGTTGGATCGAGAGAATTTGGCCATTTTTCAATGTGGTCCCCCACATGGCTTATGGGTTGGATCGAGGGCCTATTTCCATCTTTGAACGTGGTACTCCGCATTGACTGTCGAATACCAGATAGCGCCAAACTGAGTATGCCAAAGTCTTAATCATACCTTAAACGTTTTTTGGTTAAGTTTTTTGTTCAATTTCGTCCATTTAATCCAAAACGCTAAGGGAGAGGAGGTATGAGAAGATATTGCATTTGAAGTGGACCAATCGACTTTGACCATCTTTCACTGTGGTCCCCCACATTGCTTATAAATTGGATCGAGAAACTTTGGCCATCTATCACTGAGGTCCCCCACATTGCTTATGAGTTTGATCGAGAGAATTTGGCCATTTTTCAATGTGGTCCCCCACATGGCTTATGGGTTGGATCGAGGGCCTATTTCCATCTTTGACCGTGGTACTCCGCATTGGCTGTCGAATACCAGATAGCGCCAAACTGAGTATGCCAAAGTCTTAATCATACCTTAAACGTTTTTTGGTTAAGTTTTTTGTTCAATTTCGTCCATTTAATCCAAAACGCTAAGGGAGAGGAGGTATGAGAAGATATTGCATTTGAAGTGGACCAATCGACTTTGACCATCTTTCACTGTGGTCCCCCACATTGCTTATAAATTGGATCGAGAAACTTTGGCCATCTATCACTGTGGTCCCCCACATTGCTTATGAGTTGGATCGAGAGAATTTGGCCATTTTTCAATGTGGTCCCCCACATGGCTTATGGGTTGGATCGAGGGCCTATTTCCATCTTTGACCGTGGTACTCCGCATTGGCTGTCGAATACCAGATAGCGCCAAACTGAGTATGCCAAAGTCTTAATCATACCTTAAACGTTTTTTGGTTAAGTTTTTTGTTCAATTTCGTCCATTTAATCCAAAACGCTAAGGGAGAGGAGGTATGAGAAGATATTGCATTTGAAGTGGACCAATCGACTTTGACCATCTTTCACTGTGGTCCCCCACATTGCTTATAAATTGGATCGAGAAACTTTGGCCATCTATCACTGAGGTCCCCCACATTGCTTATGAGTTAGATCGAGAGAATTTGGCCATTTTTCAATGTGGTCCCCCACATGGCTTATGGGTTGGATCGAGGGCCTATTTCCATCTTTGACCGTGGTACTCCGCATTGACTGTCGAATACCAGATAGCGCCAAACTGAGTATGCCAAAGTCTTAATCATACCTTAAACGTTTTTTGTTCAATTTCGTCCATTTAATCCAAAACGCTAAGGAAGAGCAGATATGAGAAGATATTGCATTTGAAGTGGACCAATCGACTTTGACCATCTTTCACTGTGGTCCCCCACATTGCTTATAAATTGGATCGAGAAACTTTGGCCATCTATCACTGTGGTCCCCCACATTGCTTATGAGTTGGATCGAGAGAATTTGGCCATTTTTCAATGTGGTCCCCCACATGGCTTATGGGTTGGATCGAGGGCCTATTTCCATCTTTGACCGTGGTACTCCGCATTGACTGTCGAATACCAGATAGCGCCAAACTGAGTATGCCAAAGTCTTAATCATACCTTAAACGTGTTTGGTTAAGCTTTTTGTTCAATTTCGTCCATTTAATCCAAAACGCTAAGGGAGTGGAGATATGAGAAGATATTGCATTTGAAGTGGACCAATCGACTTTGACCATCTTTCACTGTGGTCCCCCACATTGCTTATAAATTGGATCGAGAAGCTTTGGCCATCTATCACTGTGGTCCCCCACATTGCTTATGAGTTGGATCGAGAGAATTTGGCCATTTTTCAATGTGGTCCCCCACATGGCTTATGGGTTGGATCGAGGGCCTATTTCCATCTTTGACCGTGGTACTCCGCATTGACTGTCGAATACCAGATAGCGCCAAACTGAGTATGCCAAAGTCTTAATCATACCTTAAACGTGTTTGGTTAAGCTTTTTGTTCAATTTCGTCCATTTAATCCAAAACGCTAAGGAAGAGGAAATATGAGAAGATATTGCATTTGAAGTGGACCAATCGACTTTGACCATCTTTCACTGTGGTCCCCCACATTGCTTATAAATTGAATCGAGAAACTTTGGCCAACTATCACTGTGGTCCCCCACATTGCTTATGAGTTGGATCGAGAGAATTTAGCCATTTTTCAATGTGGTCCCCCACATGGCCTATGGGTTGGATCGAGGGCCTATTTCCATCTTTGACCGTGGTACTCCGTATTGACTTTCGAATACCAGATAGCGCCAAACTGAGTATGCCAAAGTCTTAATCATACCTTAAACGTTTTTTGGTTAAGTTTTTTGTTCAATTTCGTCCATTTAATCCAAAACGCTAAGGAAGAGGAGATATGAGAAGATATTGCATTTGAAGTAAACCAATCGACTTTGACCATCTTTCACTGTGGTCCCCCACATTGCTTATAAATTGGATCGAGAAGCTTTGGCCATCCATCACTGTGGTCCCCCACATTGCTTATGAGTTGGATCGAGAGAATTTGGCCATTTTTCAATGTGGTCCCCCACATGGCTTATGGGTTGGATCGAGGGCCTATTTCCATCTTTGACCGTGGTACTCCGCATTGACTGTCGAATACCAGATAGCGCCAAACTGAGTATGCCAAAGTCTTAATCATACCTTAAACGTTTTTTGGTTAAGTTTTTTGTTCAATTTCGTCCATTTAATCCAAAACGCTAAGGGAGAGGAGATATGAGAAGATATTGCATTTGAAGTGGACCATCGACTTTGACCATCTTTCACTGTGGTCCCCCACATTGCTTATGAGTTGGATCGAGAGAATTTGGCCATTTTTCAATGTGGTCCCCCACATGGCTTATGGGTTGGATCGAGGGCCTATTTCCATCTTTGACCGTGGTACTCCGTATTGACTTTCGAATACCAGATAGCGCCAAACTGAGTATGCCAAAGTCTTTATCATACCTTAAACGTTTTTCGGTTAAGTTTTTTGTTCAACTTCGTCCATTTAATCCAAAACGCTAAGGGAGAGGAGATATGAGAAGATATTGCATTTGAAGTGGACCAATCGACTTTGACCATCTTTCACTGTGGTCCCCCACATTGCTTATAAATTGGATCGAGAAACTTTGGCCATCTATCACTGTGGTCCCCCACATTGCTTATGAGTTGGATCGAGAGAATTTGGCCATTTTTCAATGTGGTCCCCCACATGGCTTATGGGTTGGATCGAGGGCCTATTTCCATCTTTGACCGTGGTACTCCGCATTGACTGTCGAATACCAGATAGCGCCAAACTGAGTATGCCAAAGTCTTAATCATACTTTAAACGTTTTTTGGTTAAGTTTTTTTTTTGGTTAAGTTATTTGTTCAATTTCGTCCATTTAATCCAAAACGCTAAGGGAGAGGAGATATGAGAAGATATTACATTTGAAGTGGACCATCGACTTTGACCATCTTTCACTGTGGTCTCCCACATTACTTATAAACTTAATCGAGAAACTTTGGCCATCTATCACTGTGGTCCCCCACATTGCTTATGAGTTGGATCGAGAGAATTTGGCCATTTTTCAATGTGGTCCCCCACATGGCTTATGGGTTGGATCGAGGGCCTATTTCCATCTTTGACCGTGGTACTCCGTATTGACTTTCGAATACCAGATAGCGCCAAACTGAGTATGCCAAAGTCTTAATCATACCTTAAACGTTTTTTGTTCAATTTCGTCCATTTAATCCAAAACGCTAAGGGAGAGGAGATATGAGAAGATATTGCATTTGAAGTGGACCATCGACTTTGACCATCTTTCACTGTGGTCTCCCGCATTACTTATAAACTGGATCGAGAAACTTTGGCCATCTATCACTGTGGTCCCCCACATTGCTTATGAGTGGGATCGAGAGAATTTAGCCATTTTTCAATGTGGTCCCCCACTTGGCTTATGGGTTGGATCGAGGGCCTATTTCCATCTTTGACCGTGGTACTCCGTATTGACTTTCGAATACCAGATAGCGCCAAACTGAGTATGCCAAAGTCTTAATCATACCTTAAACGTTTTCTGATTAAGTTTTTTGTTCAATTTCGTCCATTTAATCCAAAACGCTAAGGGAGAGGAGATATGAGAAGATATTGCATTTGAAGTGGACCAATCGACTTTGACCATCTTTCACTGTGGTCCCCCACATTGCTTATAAATTGGATCGAGAAACTTTGGCCATCTATCACTGTGGTCCCCCACATTGCTTATGAGTTGGATCGAGAGAATTTGGCCATTTTTCAATGTGGTCCCCCACATGGCTTATGGGTTGGATCGAGGGCCTATTTCCATCTTTGACCGTGGTACTCCGTATTGACTGTCGAATACCAGATAGCGCCAAACTGAGTATGCCAAAGTCTTAATCATACCTTAAACGTTTTTTGGTTAGGTTTTTTGTTCAATTTCGTCCATTTAATCCAAAACGCTAAGGGAGAGGAAATATGAGAAGATATTGCATTTGAAGTGGACCAATCGACTTTCACCATCTTTCACTGTGGTCCCCCACATTGCTTATAAATTGAATCGAGAAAATTTGGCCATCTATCACTGTGGTCCCCCACATTGCTTATGAGTTGGATCGAGAGAATTTAGCCATTTTTCAATGTGGTCCCCCACATGGCTTATGGGTTGGATCGAGGGCCTATTTCCATCTTTGGCCGTGGTACTCCGTATTGACTTTCGAATACCAGATAGCGCCAAACTGAGTATGCCAAAGTCTTAATCATACCTTAAACGTTTTTTGTTCAATTTCGTCCATTTAATCCAAAACGCTAAGGGAGAGGAGATATGAGAAGATATTGCATTTGAAGTTTACCATCGACTTTGACCATCTTTCACTGTGGTCTCCCGCATTACTTATAAACTGGATCGAGAAACTTTGGCCATCTATCACTGTGGTCCCCCACATTGCTTATGAGTTGGATCGAGAGAATTTGGCCATTTTTCAATGTGGTCCCCCACATGGCTTATGGGTTGGATCGAGGGCCTATTTCCATCTTTGACCGTGGTACTCCGCATTGACTGTCGAATACCAGACAGCGCCAAACTGAGTATGCTAAAGTCTTAATCATACCTTAAACGTTTTTTGGTTAAGTTTTTTGTTCAATTTCGTCTATTTAATCCAAAACGCTAAGGGAGAGGAGATATGAGAAGATATTGCATTTGAAGTGGACCAATCGACTTTGGCCATCTATCACTGTGGTCCCCCACATTGCTTATGAGTTGGATCGAGAGAATTTGGCCATTTTTCAATGTGGTCCCCCACATGGCTTATGGGTTGGATCGAGGGCCTATTTCCATCTTTGACCGTGGTACTCCGTATTGACTTTAGAATACCAGATAGCGCCAAACTGAGTATGCCAAAGTCTTTATCATACCTTAAACGTTTTTTGGTTAAGTTTTTTGTTCAATTTCGTCCATTTAATCCAAAACGCTAAGGGAGAGGAGATATGAGAAGATATTGCATTCGAAGTGGACCAATCGACTTTGACCATCTTTCACTGTGGTCCCCCACATTGCTTATAAATTGGATCGAGAAACTTTGGCCATCTATCACTGTGGTCCCCCACATTGCTTATGAGTTGGATCGAGAGAATTTGGCCATTTTTCAATGTGGTCCCCCACATGGCTTATGGGTTGGATCGAGGGCCTATTTCCATCTTTGACCGTGGTACTCCGCATTGACTGTCGAATACCAGATAGCGCCAAACTGAGTATGCCAAAGTCTTAATCATACCTTAAACGTTTTTTGGTTAAGTTTTTTGTTCAATTTCGTCCATTTAATCCAAAACGCTAAGGGAGAGGAGATATGAGAAGATATTGCATTTGAAGTGGACCAATCGACTTTGACCATCTTTCACTGTGGTCCCCCACATTGCTTATAAATTGCATCGAGAAACTTTGGCCATCTATCACTGTGGTCCCCCACATTGCTTATGAGTTGGATCGAGAGAATTTGGCCATTTTTCAATGTGGTCCCCCACATGGCTTATGGGTTGGATCGAGGGCCTATTTCCATCTTTGACCGTGGTACTCCGCATTGACTGTCGAATACCAGATAGCGCCAAACTGAGTATGCCAAAGTCTTAATCATACTTTAAACGTTTTTTGGTTAAGTTTTTTTTTTGGTTAAGTTATTTGTTCAATTTCGTCCATTTAATCCAAAACGCTAAGGGAGAGGAGATATGAGAAGATATTACATTTGAAGTGGACCATCGACTTTGACCATCTTTCACTGTGGTCTCCCACATTACTTATAAACTGGATCGAGAAACTTTGGCCATCTATCACTGTGGTCCCCCACATTGCTTATGAGTTGGATCCAGAGAATTTGGCCATTTTTCAATGTGGTCCCCCACATGGCTTATGGGTTGGATCGAGGGCCTATTTCCATCTTTGACCGTGGTACTCCGTATTGACTGTCGAATACCAGATAGCGCCAAACTGAGTATGCCAAAGTCTTAATCATACCTTAAACGTTTTTTGTTCAATTTCGTCCATTTAATCCAAAACGCTAAGGGAGAGGAGATATGAGAAGATATTGCATTTGAAGTGGACCATCGACTTTGACCATCTTTCACTGTGGTCTCCCGCATTACTTATAAACTGGATCGAGAAACTTTGGCCATCTATCACTGTGGTCCCCCACATTGCTTATGAGTGGGATCGAGAGAATTTAGGCATTTTTCAATGTGGTCCCCCACTTGGCTTATGGGTTGGATCGAGGGCCTATTTCCATCTTTGACCGTGGTACTCCGTATTGACTTTCGAATACCAGATAGCGCCAAACTGAGTATGCCAAAGTCTTAATCATACCTTAAACGTTTTTTGATTAAGTTTTTTGTTCAATTTCGTCCATTTAATCCAAAACGCTAAGGGAGAGGAGATATGAGAAGATATTGCATTTGAAGTGGACCAATCGACTTTGACCATCTTTCACTGTGGTCCCCCACATTGCTTATAAATTGGATCGAGAAACTTTGGCCATCTATCACTGTGGTCCCCCACATTGCTTATGAGTTGGATCGAGAGAATTTGGCCATTTTTCAATGTGGTCCCCCACATGGCTTATGGGTTGGATCGAGGGCCTATTTCCATCTTTGACCGTGGTACTCCGCATTGACTGTCGAATACCAGATAGCGCCAAACTGAGTATGCCAAAGTCTTAATCATACCTTAAACGTTTTTTGGTTAGGTTTTTTGTTCAATTTCGTCCATTTAATCCAAAACGCTAAGGGAGAGGAAATATGAGAAGATATTGCATTTGAAGTGGACCAATCGACTTTCACCATCTTTCACTGTGGTCCCCCACATTGCTTATAAATTGGATCGAGAAACTTTGGCCATCTATCACTGTGGTCCCCCACATTGCTTATGAGTTGAATCGAGAGAATTTGGCCATTTTTCAATGTGGTCCCCCACATGGCTTATGGGTTGGATCGAGGGCCTATTTCCATCTTTGACCGTGGTACTCCGTATTGACTTTCGAATACCAGATAGCGCCAAACTGAGTATGCCAAAGTCTTAATCATACCTTAAACGTTTTTTGTTCAATTTCGTCCATTTAATCCAAAACGCTAAGGGAGAGGAGATATGAGAAGATATTGCATTTGAAGTGGACCATCGACTTTGACCATCTTTCACTGTGGTCTCCCGCATTACTTATAAACTGGATCGAGAAACTTTGGCCATCTATCACTGTGGTCCCCCACATTGCTTATGAGTTGGATCGAGAGAATTTGGCCATTTTTCAATGTGGTCCCCCACATGGCTTATGGGTTGGATCGAGGGCCTATTTCCATCTTTGACCGTGGTACTCCGTATTGACTGTCGAATACCAGATAGCGCCAAACTGAGTATGCCAAAGTCTTAATCATACCTTAAACGTTTTTTGTTCAATTTCGTCCATTTAATCCAAAACGCTAAGGGAGAGGAGATATGAGAAGATATTGCATTTGAAGTGGACCATCGACTTTGACCATCTTTCACTGTGGTCTCCCGCATTACTTATAAACTGGATCGAGAAACTTTGGCCATCTATCACTGTGGTCCCCCACATTGCTTATGAGTGGGATCGAGAGAATTTAGCCATTTTTCAATGTGGTCCCCCACTTGGCTTATGGGTTGGATCGAGGGCCTATTTCCATCTTTGACCGTGGTACTCCGTATTGACTTTCGAATACCAGATAGCGCCAAACTGAGTATGCCAAAGTCTTAATCATACCTTAAACGTTTTTTGATTAAGTTTTTTGTTCAATTTCGTGCATTTAATCCAAAACGCTAAGGGAGAGGAGATATGAGAAGATATTGCATTTGAAGTGGACCAATCGACTTTGACCATCTTTCACTGTGGTCCCCCACATTGCTTATAAATTGGATCGAGAAACTTTGGCCATCTATCACTGTGGTCCCCCACATTGCTTATGAGTTGGATCGAGAGAATTTGGCCATTTTTCAATGTGGTCCCCCACATGGCTTATGGGTTGGATCGAGGGCCTATTTCCATCTTTGGCCGTGGTACTCCGTATTGACTTTCGAATACCAGATAGCGCCAAACTGAGTATGCCAAAGTCTTAATCATACCTTAAACGTTTTTTGGTTAAGTTTTTTGTTCAATTTCGTCCATTTAATCCAAAACGCTAAGGGAGAGGAGATATGAGAAGATATTGCATTTGAAGTGGACCAATCGACTTTGACCATCTTTCACTGTGGTCCCCCACATTGCTTATAAATTGCATCGAGAAACTTTGGCCATCTATCACTGTGGTGCCCCACATTGCTTATGAGTTGGATCGAGAGAATTTGGCCATTTTTCAATGTGGTCCCCCACATGGCTTATGGGTTGGATCGAGGGCCTATTTCCATCTTTGACCGTGGTACTCCGCATTGACTGTCGAATACCAGATAGCGCCAAACTGAGTATGCCAAAGTCTTAATCATACCTTAAACGTTTTTTGGTTAAGTTTTTTGTTCAATTTCGTCCATTTAATACAAAACGCTAAGGGAGAGGAAATATGAGAAGATATTGCATTTGAAATGGACCAATCGACTTTGGCCATCTATCACTGTGGTCCCCCACATTGCTTATGAGTTGGATCGAGAGGATTTGGCCATTGTTCAATGTGGTCCCCCACATGGCTTATGGGTTGGATCGAGGGCCTATTTCCATCTTTGACCGTGGTACTCCGCATTGACTGTCGAATACCAGATAGCGCCAAACTGAGTATGCCAAAGTCTTAATCATACCTTAAACGTTTTTTGGTTAAGTTTTTTGTTCAATTTCGTCCATTTAATCCAAAACGCTAAGGGAGAGGAGATATGAGAAGATATTGCATTTGAAATGGACCAATCGACTTTGGCCATCTATCACTGTGGTCCCCCACATTGCTTATGAGTTGGATCGAGAGGATTTGGCCATTGTTCAATGTGGTCCCCCACATGGCTTATGGGTTGGATCGAGGGCCTATTTCCATCTTTGACCGTGGTACTCCGCATTGACTGTCGAATACCAGATAGCGCCAAACTGAGTATGCCAAAGTCTTAATCATACCTTAAACGTTTTTTGGTTAAGTTTTTTGTTCAATTTCGTCCATTTAATCCAAAACGCTAAGGGAGAGGAGATATGAGGAGATATTGCATTTGAAATGGACCAATCGACTTTGGCCATCTATCACTGTGGTCCCCCACATTGCTTATGAGTTGGATCGAGAGAATTTGGCCATTTTTCAATGTGGTCCCCCACATGGCTTATGGGTTGGATCGAGGGCCTATTTCCATCTTTGACCGTGGTACTCCGTATTGACTTTCGAATACCAGATAGCGCCAAACTGAGTATGCCAAAGTCTTAATCATACCTTAAACGTTTTTTGGTTAAGTTTTTTGTTCAATTTCGTCCATTTAATCCAAAACGCTAAGGGAGAGGAGATATGAGAAGATATTGCATTTGAAGTGGACCAATCGACTTTGGCCATCTATCACTGTGGTCCCCCACATTGCTTATGAGTTGGATCGAGAGAATTTGGCCATTTTTCAATGTGGTCCCCCACATGGCTTATGGGTTGGATCGAGGGCCTATTTCCATCTTTGACCGTGGCACTCCGTATTGACTTTCGAATACCAGATAGCGCCAAACTGAGTATGCCAAAGTCTTAATCATACCTTAAACGTTTTTTGGTTAAGTTTTTTGTTCAATTTCGTCCATTTAATCCAAAACGCTAGGGAGAGGAGATATGAGAAGATATTGCATTTGAAGTGGACCAATCGACTTTGGCCATCTATCACTGTGGTCCCCCACATTGCTTATGAGTTGGATCGAGAGAATTTGGCCATTTTTCAATGTGGTCCCCCACATGGCTTATGGGTTGGATCGAGGGCCTATTTCCATCTTTGACCGTGGTACTCCGCATTGACTGTCGAATACCAGATAGCGCCAAACTGAGTATGCCAAAGTCTTAATCATACCTTAAACGTTTTTTGGTTAAGTTTTTTGTTCAATTTCGTCCATTTAATCCAAAACGCTAAGGGAGAGGAAATATGAGAAGATATTGCATTTGAAGTGGACCAATCGACTTTGACCATCTTTCAATGTGGTCCCCCACATGGCTTATGGGTTGGATCGAGGGCCTATTTCCATCTTTGACCGTGGTACTCCGTATTGACTTTCGAAAACCAGATAGCGCCAAACTGAGTATGCCAAAGTCTTAATCATACCTTAAACGTTTTTTAGTTGAGTTTTTTGTTCAATTTCGTCCATTTAATCCAAAACGCTAAGGGAGAGGAGATTTGAGAAGATATTGCATTTGAAGTGGACCAATCGACTTTGACCATCTTTCACTGTGGTCCCCCACATTGCTTATAAATTGGATCGAGAAACTTTGGCCATCTATCACTGTGGTCCCCCACATTGCTTATGAGTTGGATCGAGAGAATTTGGCCATTTTTCAATGTGGTCCCCCACATGGCTTATGGGTTGGATCGAGGGCCTATTTCCATCTTTGACCGTGGTACTCCGCATTGACTGTCGACTACCAGATAGCGCCAAACTGAGTATGCCAAAGTCTTAATCATACCTTAAACGTTTTTTGGTTAAGTTTTTTGTTCAATTTCGTCCATTTAATCCAAAACGCTAAGGGAGAGGAGATATGAGAAGATATTGCATTTGAAGTGGACCAATCGACTTTGACCATCTTTCACTGTGGTCCCCCACATTGCTTATCAGTTGGATCGAGAGAATTTGGCCATTTTTCAATGTGGTCCCCCACATGGCTTATGGGTTGGATCGAGGGCCTATTTCCATCTTTGACCGTGGTACTCGGCATTGACTGTCGAATACCAGATAGCGCCAAACTGAGTATGCCAAAGTCTTAATCATACCTTAAACGTTTTTTGGTTAAGTTTTTTGTTCAATTTCGTCCATTTAATCCAAAACGCTAAGGGAGAGGAAATATGAGAAGATATTGCATTTCAAGTGGACCAATCGACTTTGACCATCTTTCACTGTGGTCCCCCACATTGCTTATAAATTGGATCGAGAAACTTTGGCCATCTATCACTGTGGTCCCCCACATTGATTATCAGTTGGATCGAGAGAATTTAGCCATTTTTCAATGTGGTCCCCCACATGGCTTATGGGTTGGATCGAGGGCCTATTTCCATCTTTGACCGTGGTACTCCGTATTGACTTTCGAATACCAGATAGCGCCAAACTGAATATGCCAAAGTCTTAATCATACCTTAAACGTTTTTTAGTTAAGTTTTTTGTTCAATTTCGTCCATTTAATCCAAAACGCTAAGGGAGAGGAAATATGAGAAGATATTGCATTTGAAGTGGACCAATCGACTTTGACCATCTTTCACTGTGGTCCCCCACATTGCTTATAAATTGGATCGAGAAGCTTTGGCCATCTATCACTGTGGTCCCCCACATTGCTTATCAGTTGGATCGAGAGAATTTGGTCATTTTTCAATGTGGTCCCCCACATGGCTTATGGGTTGGATCGAGGGCCTATTTCCATCTTTGGCCGTGGTACTCCGTATTGACTTTCGAATACCAGATAGCGCCAAACTGAGTATGCCAAAGTCTTAATCATACCTTAAACGTTTTTTGTTCAATTTCGTCCATTTAATCCAAAACGCTAAGGGAGAGGAGATATGAGAAGATATTGCATTTGAAGTGGACCATCGACTTTGACCATCTTTCACTGTGGTCTCCCGCATTACTTATAAACTGGATCGAGAAACTTTGGCCATCTATCACTGTGGTCCCCCACATTGCTTATGAGTGGGATCGAGAGAATTTAGCCATTTTTCAATGTGGTCCCCCACTTGGCTTATGGGTTGGATCGAGGGCCTATTTCCATCTTTGACCGTGGTACTCCGCATTGACTGTCGACTACCAGATAGCGCCAAACTGAGTATGCCAAAGTCTTAATCATACCTTAAACGTTTTTTGGTTAAGTTTTTTGTTCAATTTCGTCCATTTAATCCAAAACGCTAAGGGGGACTTTGACCATCTTTCACTGTGGTCCCCCACATTGCTTATCAGTTGGATCGAGAGAATTTGGCCATTTTTCAATGTGGTCCCCCACATGGCTTATGGGTTGGATCGAGGGCCTATTTCCATCTTTGACCGTGGTACTCGGCATTGACTGTCGAATACCAGATAGCGCCAAACTGAGTATGCCAAAGTCTTAATCATACCTTAAACGTTTTTTAGTTAAGTTTTTTGTTCAATTTCGTCCACTTAATCCAAAACGCTAAGGGAGAGGAAATATGAGAAGATATTGCATTTGAAGTGGACCAATCGACTTTGACCATCTTTCACTGTGGTCCCCCACATTGCTTATAAATTGGATCGAGAAACTTTGGCCATCTATCACTGTGGTCCCCCACATTGATTATCAGTTGGATCGAGAGAATTTAGCCATTTTTCAATGTGGTCCCCCACATGGCTTATGGGTTGGATCGAGGGCCTATTTCCATCTTTGACCGTGGTACTCCGTATTGACTTTCGAATACCAGATAGCGCCAAACTGAGTATGCCAAAGTCTTAATCATACCTTAAACGTTTTTTAGGTTAAGTTTTTTGTTCAATTTCGTCCATTTAATCCAAAACGCTAAGGGAGAGGAAATATGAGAAGATATTGCATTTGAAGTGGACCAATCGACTTTGACCATCTTTCACTGTGGTCCCCCACATTGCTTATAAATTGGATCGAGAAGCTTTGGCCATCTATCACTGTGGTCCCCCACATTGCTTATCAGTTGGATCGAGAGAATTTGGTCATTTTTCAATGTGGTCCCCCACATGGCTTATGGGTTGGATCGAGGGCCTATTTCCATCTTTGGCCGTGGTACTCCGTATTGACTTTCGAATACCAGATAGCGCCAAACTGAGTATGCCAAAGTCTTAATCATACCTTAAACGTTTTTTGTTCAATTTCGTCCATTTAATCCAAAACGCTAAGGGAGAGGAGATATGAGAAGATATTTCATTTGAAGTGGACCATCGACTTTGACCATCTTTCACTGTGGTCTCCCGCATTACTTATAAACTGGATCGAGAAACTTTGGCCATCTATCACTGTGGTCCCCCACATTGCTTATGAGTGGGATCGAGAGAATTTAGCCATTTTTCAATGTGGTCCCCCACTTGGCTTATGGGTTGGATCGAGGGCCTATTTCCATCTTTGACCGTGGTACTCCGTATTGACTTTCGAATACCAGATAGCGCCAAACTGAGTATGCCAAAGTCTTAATCATACCTTAAACGTTTTTTGTTCAATTTCGTCCATTTAATCCAAAACGCTAAGGGAGAGGAGATATGAGAAGATATTGCATTTGAAGTGGACCATCGACTTTGACCATCTTTCACTGTGGTCTCCCGCATTACTTATAAACTGGATCGAGAAACTTTGGCCATCTATCACTGTGGTCCCCCACATTGCTTATGAGTGGGATCGAGAGAATTTAGCCATTTTTCAATGTGGTCCCCCACTTGGCTTATGGGTTGGATCGAGGGCCTATTTCCATCTTTGACCGTGGTACTCCGCATTGACTGTCGAATACCAGATAGCGCCAAACTGAGTATGCCAAAGTCTTAATCATACCTTAAACGTTTTTTGGTTAAGTTTTTTGTTCAATTTCGTCCATTTAATACAAAACGCTAAGGGAGAGGAAATATGAGAAGATATTGCATTTGAAGTGGACCAATCGACTTTGACCATCTTTCACTGTGGTCCCCCACATTGCTTATAAATTGGATCGAGAAACTTTGGCCATCTATCACTGTGGTCCCCCACATTGCTTATCAGTTGGATCGAGAGAATTTGGCCATTTTTCAATGTGGTCCCCCACATGGCTTATGGGTTGGATCGAGGGCCTATTTCCATCTTTGACCGTGGTACTCGGCATTGACTGTCGAATACCAGATAGCGCCAAACTGAGTATGCCAAAGTCTTAATCATACCTTAAACGTTTTTTGGTTAAGTTTTTTGTTCAATTTCGTCCATTTAATCCAAAACGCTAAGGGAGAGGAAATATGAGAAGATATTGCATTTGAAGTGGACCAATCGACTTTGACCATCTTTCAATGTGGTCCCCCACATGGCTTATGGGTTGGATCGAGGGCCTATTTCCATCTTTGACCGTGGTACTCCGTATTGACTTTCGAAAACCAGATAGCGCCAAACTGAGTATGCCAAAGTCTTAATTATACCTTAAACGTTTTTTAGTTGAGTTTTTTGTTCAATTTCGTCCATTTAATCCAAAACGCTAAGGGAGAGGAAATATGAGAAGATATTGCATTTGAAGTGGACCAATCGACTTTGACCATCTTTCACTGTGGTCCCCCACATTGCTTATAAATTGGATCGAGAAACTTTGGCCATCTATCACTGTGGTCCCCCACATTGCTTATCAGTTGGATCGAGAGAATTTGGCCATTTTTCAATGTGGTCCCCCACATGGCTTATGGGTTGGATCGAGGGCCTATTTCCATCTTTGACCGTGGTACTCGGCATTGACTGTCGAATACCAGATAGCGCCAAACTGAGTATGCCAAAGTCTTAATCATACCTTAAACGTTTTTTGGTTAAGTTTTTTGTTCAATTTCGTCCATTTAATCCAAAACGCTAAGGGAGAGGAAATATGAGAAGATATTGCATTTGAAGTGGACCAATCGACTTTGACCAACTTTCACTGTGGTCCCCCACATTGCTTATAAATTGGATCGAGAAACTTTGGCCATCTATCACTGTGGTCCCCCACATTGCTTATGCGTTGGATCGAGAGAATTTGGCCATTTTTCAATGTGGTCCCCCACATGGCTTATGGGTTGGATCGAGGGCCTATTTCCATCTTTGACCGTGGTACTCCGCATTGACTGTCGACTACCAGATAGCGCCAAACTGAGTATGCCAAAGTCTTAATCATACCTTAAACGTTTTTTGGTTAAGTTTTTTGTTCAATTTCGTCCATTTAATACAAAACGCTAAGGGAGAGGAAATATGAGAAGATATTGCATTTGAAGTGGACCAATCGACTTTGACCATCTTTCACTGTGGTCCCCCACATTGCTTATAAATTGGATCGAGAAACTTTGGCCATCTATCACTGTGGTCCCCCACATTGCTTATCAGTTGGATCGAGAGAATTTGGCCATTTTTCAATGTGGTCCCCCACATGGCTTATGGGTTGGATCGAGGGCCTATTTCCATCTTTGACCGTGGTACTCGGCATTGACTGTCGAATACCAGATAGCGCCAAACTGAGTATGCCAAAGTCTTAATCATACCTTAAACGTTTTTTGGTTAAGTTTTTTGTTCAATTTCGTCCATTTAATCCAAAACGCTAAGGGAGAGGAAATATGAGAAGATATTGCATTTGAAGTGGACCAATCGACTTTGACCAACTTTCACTGTGGTCCCCCACATTGCTTATAAATTGGATCGAGAAACTTTGGCCATCTATCACTGTGGTCCCCCACATTGCTTATGCGTTGGATCGAGAGAATTTGGCCATTTTTCAATGTGGTCCCCCACATGGCTTATGGGTTGGATCGAGGGCCTATTTCCATCTTTGACCGTGGTACTCCGCATTGACTGTCGACTACCAGATAGCGCCAAACTGAGTATGCCAAAGTCTTAATCATACCTTAAACGTTTTTTGGTTAAGTTTTTTGTTCAATTTCGTCCATTTAATCCAAAACGCTAAGGGAGAGGAGATATGAGAAGATATTGCATTTGAAGTGGACCAATCGACTTTGACCATCTTTCACTGTGGTCCCCCACATTGCTTATCAGTTGGATCGAGAGAATTTGGCCATTTTTCAATGTGGTCCCCCACATGGCTTATGGGTTGGATCGAGGGCCTATTTCCATCTTTGACCGTGGTACTCCGCATTGACTGTCGAATACCAGATAGCGCCAAACTGAGTATGCCAAAGTCTTAATCATACCTTAAACGTTTTTTGTTCAATTTCGTCCATTTAATCCAAAACGCTAAGGGAGAGGAAATATGAGAAGATATTGCATTTCAAGTGGACCAATCGACTTTGACCATCTTTCACTGTGGTCCCCCACATTGCTTATAAATTGGATCGAGAAACTTTGGCCATCTATCACTGTGGTCCCCCACATTGCTTATGCGTTGGATCGAGAGAATTTGGCCATTTTTCAATGTGGTCCCCCACATGGCTTATGGGTTGGATCGAGGGACTATTTCCATCTTTGACCGTGGTACTCCGCATTGACTGTCGAATACCAGATAGCGCCAAACTGAGTATGCCAACGTCTTAATCATACCTTAAACGTTTTTTGGTTAAGTTTTTTGTTCAATTTCGTCCATTTAATCCAAAACACTAAGGGAGAGGAGATATGAGAAGATATTGCATTTGAAGTGGACCAATCGACTTTGACCATCTTTCACTGTGGTCCCCCACATTGCTTATAAATTGGATCGAGAAACTTTGGCCATCTATCACTGTGGTCCCCCACATTGCTTATCAGTTGGATCGAGAGAATTTAGCCATATTTCAATGTGGTCCCCCACATGGCTTATGGGTTGGATCGAGGGCCTATTTCCATCTTTGACCGTGGTACTCCGTATTGACTTTCGAATACCAGATAGCGCCAAACTGAGTATGCCAAAGTCTTAGTCATACCTTAAACGTTTTTTGTTAAGTTTTTTGTTCAATTTCGTCCATTTAATACAAAACGCTAAGGGAGAGGAGATATGAGAAGATATTGCATTTAAAGTGGACCAATCGACTTTGACCATCTTTCACTGTGGTCCCCCACATTGCTTATAAATTGGATCGAGAAGCTTTGGCCATCTATCACTGTGGTCCCCCACATTGCTTATGAGTTGGATCGAGAGAATTTCGCCATTTTTCAATGTGGTCCCCCACATGGCTTATGGGTTGGATCGAGGGCCTATTTCCATCTTTGACCGTGGTACTCCGCATTGACTGTCGAATACCAGATAGCGCCAAACTGAGTATGCCAAAGTCTTAATCATACCTTAAACGTTTTTTGATTAAGTTTTTTGTTCAATTTCGTCCATTTAATCCAAAACGCTAAGGGAGAGGAGATATGAGAAGATATTGCATTTGAAGTGGACCAATCGACTTTGACCATCTTTCACTGTGGTCCCCCACATTGCTTATAAATTGGATCGAGAAGCTTTGGCCATCTATCACTGTGGTCCCCCACATTGCTTATCAGTTGGATCGAGAGAATTTGGTCATTTTTCAATGTTGTCCCCCACATGGCTTATGGGTTGGATCGAGGGCCTATTTCCATCTTTGACCGTGGTACTCCGCATTGACTGTCGAATACCAGATAGCGCCAAACTGAGTATGCCAAAGTCTTAATCATACCTTAAACGTTTTTTGGTTGAGTTTTTTGTTCAATTTCGTCCATTTAATCCAAAACGCTAAGGGAGAGGAGATATGAGAAGATATTGCATTTGAAGTGGACCAATCGACTTTGACCATCTTTCACTGTGGTCCCCCACATTGCTTATAAATTGGATCGAGAAGCTTTGGCCATCTATCACTGTGGTCCCCCACATTGCTTATCAGTTGGATCGAGAGAATTTGGTCATTTTTCAATGTGGTCCCCCACATGGCTTATGGGTTGGATCGAGGGCCTATTTCCATCTTTGACCGTGGTACTCCGCATTGACTGTCGAATACCAGATAGCGCCAAACTGAGTATGCCAAAGTCTTAATCATACCTTAAACGTTTTTTGGTTAAGTTTTTTGTTCAATTTCGTCCATTTAATCCAAAACGCTAAGGGAGAGGAGATATGAGAAGATATTGCATTTGAAGTGGACCAATCGACTTTGACCATCTTTCACTGTGGTCCCCCACATTGCTTATAAATTGGATCGAGAAGCTTTGGCCATCTATCACTGTGGTCCCCCACATTGCTTATCAGTTGGATCGAGAGAATTTGGTCATTTTTCAATGTGGTCCCCCACATGGCTTATGGGTTGGATCGAGGGCCTATTTCCATCTTTGACAGTGGTACTCCGCATTGACTGTCGAATACCAGATAGCGCCAAACTGAGTATGAAAAAGTCTTAATCATACCTTAAACGTTTTTTGGTTAAGTTTTTTGTTCAATTTCGTCCATTTAATCCAAAACGCTAAGGGAGAGGAGATATGAGAAGATATTGCATTTGAAGTGGACCAATCGACTTTGACCATCTTTCACTGTGGTCCCCTACATGGCTTATGGGTTGGATCGAGGGCCTATTTCCATCTTTGACCGTGGTACTCCGCATTGACTTTCGAATACCAGATAGCGCCAAACTGAGTATGCCAAAGCCTTAATCATACCTTAAACGTTTTTCGGTTAAGTTTTTTGTTCAATTTCGTCCATTCAATCCAAAACGCTAAGGGAGAGGAGATATGAGAAGATATTGCATTTGAAGTGGACCAATCGACTTTGGCCATCTATCACTGTGGTCCCCCACATTGCTTATGAGTTGGATCGAGAGAATTTCGCCATTTTTCAATGTGGTCCCCCACATGGCTTATGGGTTGGATCGAGGGCCTATTTCCATCTTTGACCGTGGTACTCCGCATTGACTGTCGAATACCAGATAGCGCCAAACTGAGTATGCCAAAGTCTTAATCATACCTTAAACGTTTTTTGATTAAGTTTTTTGTTCAATTTCGTCCATTTAATCCAAAACGCTAAGGGAGAGGAGATATGAGAAGATATTGCATTTGAAGTGGACCAATCGACTTTGACCATCTTTCACTGTGGTCCCCCACATTGCTTATAAATTGGATCGAGAAGCTTTGGCCATCTATCACTGTGGTCCCCCACATTGCTTATCAGTTGGATCGAGAGAATTTGGTCATTTTTCAATGTTGTCCCCCACATGGCTTATGGGTTGGATCGAGGGCCTATTTCCATCTTTGACCGTGGTACTCCGCATTGACTGTCGAATACCAGATAGCGCCAAACTGAGTATGCCAAAGTCTTAATCATACCTTAAACGTTTTTTGGTTGAGTTTTTTGTTCAATTTCGTCCATTTAATCCAAAACGCTAAGGGAGAGGAGATATGAGAAGATATTGCATTTGAAGTGGACCAATCGACTTTGACCATCTTTCACTGTGGTCCCCCACATTGCTTATAAATTGGATCGAGAAGCTTTGGCCATCTATCACTGTGGTCCCCCACATTGCTTATCAGTTGGATCGAGAGAATTTGGCCATTTTTCAATGTGGTCCCCCACATGGCTTATGGGTTGGATCGAGGGCCTATTTCCATCTTTGACCGTGGTACTCCGCATTGACTGTCGAATACCAGATAGCGCCAAACTGAGTATGCCAAAGTCTTAATCATACCTTAAACGTTTTTTGGTTAAGTTTTTTGTTCAATTTCGTCCATTTAATCCAAAACGCTAAGGGAGAGGAGATATGAGAAGATATTGCATTTGAAGTGGACCAATCGACTTTGACCATCTTTCACTGTGGTCCCCCACATTGCTTATAAATTGGATCGAGAAGCTTTGGCCATCTATCACTGTGGTCCCCCACATTGCTTATCAGTTGGATCGAGAGAATTTGGTCATTTTTCAATGTTGTCCCCCACATGGCTTATGGGTTGGATCGAGGGCCTATTTCCATCTTTGACCGTGGTACTCCGCATTGACTGTCGAATACCAGATAGCGCCAAACTGAGTATGCCAAAGTCTTAATCATACCTTAAACGTTTTTTGGTTGAGTTTTTTGTTCAATTTCGTCCATTTAATCCAAAACGCTAAGGGAGAGGAGATATGAGAAGATATTGCATTTGAAGTGGACCAATCGACTTTGACCATCTTTCACTGTGGTCCCCCACATTGCTTATAAATTGGATCGAGAAGCTTTGGCCATCTATCACTGTGGTCCCCCACATTGCTTATCAGTTGGATCGAGAGAATTTGGTCATTTTTCAATGTGGTCCCCCACATGGCTTATGGGTTGGATCGAGGGCCTATTTCCATCTTTGACAGTGGTACTCCGCATTGACTGTCGAATACCAGATAGCGCCAAACTGAGTATGAAAAAGTCTTAATCATACCTTAAACGTTTTTTGGTTAAGTTTTTTGTTCAATTTCGTCCATTTAATCCAAAACGCTAAGGGAGAGGAGATATGAGAAGATATTGCATTTGAAGTGGACCAATCGACTTTGACCATCTTTCACTGTGGTCCCCTACATGGCTTATGGGTTGGATCGAGGGCCTATTTCCATCTTTGACCGTGGTACTCCGCATTGACTTTCGAATACCAGATAGCGCCAAACTGAGTATGCCAAAGCCTTAATCATACCTTAAACGTTTTTCGGTTAAGTTTTTTGTTCAATTTCGTCCATTCAATCCAAAACGCTAAGGGAGAGGAGATATGAGAAGATATTGCATTTGAAGTGGACCAATCGACTTTGGCCATCTATCACTGTGGTCCCCCACATTGCTTATGAGTTGGATCGAGAGAATTTGGCCATTTTTCAATGTGGTCCCCCACATGGCTTATGGGTTGGATCGAGGGCCTATTTCCATCTTTGACCGTGGTACTCCGCATTGACTGTCGAATACCAGATAGCGCCAAACTGAGTATGCCAAAGTCTTAATCATACCTTAAACGTTTTTTGGTTAAGTTTTTTGTTCAATTTCGTCCATTTAATCCAAAACGCTAAGGGAGAGGAAATATGAGAAGATATTGCATTTGAAGTGGACCAATCGACTTTGACCATCTTTCACTGTGGTCCCCCACAGTGCTTATAAATTGGATCGAGAAACTTTGGCCATCTATCACTGTGGTCTCCCACATTGCTTATGAGTTGGATCGAGAGAATTTGGCCATTTTTCAATGTGGTCCCCCACATGGCTTATGGGTTGGATCGAGGGCCTATTTCCATCTTTGACCGTGGTACTCCGCATTGACTGTCGAATACCAGATAGCGCCAAACTGAGTATGCCAAAGTCTTAATCATACCTTAAACGTTTTTTTGTTAAGTTTTTTGTTCAATTTCGTCCATTTAATCCAAAACGCTAAGGGAGAGGAGATATGAGAAGAAATTGCATTTGAAGTGGACCAATCGACTTTGACCATCTTTCACTGTGGTCCCCCACATTGCTTATAAATTGGATCGAGAAACTTTGGCCATCTATCACTGTGGTCCCCCACATTGCTTATGAGTTGGATCGAGAGAATTTGGTAATTTTTCAATGTGGTCCCCCACATGGCTTATTGGTTGGATCGAGGGCCTATTTCCATCTTTGACCGTGGTACTCCGTATTGACTTTCGAATACCAGATAGCGCTAAACTGAGTATGCCAAAGTCTTAATCACAAACAAAACGCTAAGGGAGAGGAGATATGAGAAGATATTGCATTTGAAGTGGACCAATCGACTTTGACCATCTTTCACTGTGGTCCCCCACATTGCTTATAAATTGGATCGAGAAACTTTGGCCATCTATCACTGTGGTCCCCCACATTGCTTATGAGTTGGATCGAGAGAATTTGGCCATTTTACAATGTGGTCCCTCACATGGCTTATGGGTTGGATCGAGGGCCTATTTCCATCTTTGACCGTGGTACTCCGCATTGACTGTCGAATACCAGATAGCGCCAAACTGAGTATGCCAAAGTCTTAATCATACCTTAAACGTTTTTCGGCTAAGTTTTTTGTTCAATTTCGTCCATTTAATCCAAAACGCTAAAGGAGAGGAGGTATGAGAAGATATTGCATTTGAAGTGGACCAATCGACTTTGGCCATCTTTCACTGTGGTCCCCCCCATTGCTTATAAATTGGATCGAGAAACTTTGGCCATCTATCACTGTGGTCCCCCACATTGCTTATCAGTTGGATCGAGAGAATTTGTCCATTTTTCAATGTGGTACCCCACATGGCTTATGGGTTGGATCGAGGGCCTATTTCCATCTTTGACCGTGGTACTCCGCATTGACTGTCGAATACCAGATAGCGCCAAACTGAGTATGCCAAAGTCTTAATCATACCTTTAACGTTTTTTGGTTAAGTTTTTTTGTTCAATTTCGTCCATTTAATCCAAAACGCTAAGGGAGAGGAGATATGAGAAGATATTGCATTTGAAGTGGACCAATCGACTTTGACCATCTTTCACTGTGGTCCCCCCCATTGCTTATAAATTGGATCGAGAAACTTTGGCCATCTATCACTGTGGTCCCCCACATTGCTTATGAGTTGGATCGAGAGAATTTGGCCGTTTTTCAATGTGGTCCCTCACATGGCTTATGGGTTGGATCGAGGACCTATTTCCATCTTTGACCGTGGTACTCCGCATTGACTTTCGAATACCAGATAGCGCCAAACTGAGTAAGCCAAAGTCTTAATCATACCTTAAACGTTTTTTGGTTAAGTTTTTTGTTCAATTTCGTCCATTTAATCCAAAACGCTAAGGGATAGGAGATATGAGAAGATATTGCATTTGAAGTGGACCAATCGACTTTGACCATCTTTCACTGTGGTCCCCCACAGTGCTTATAAATTGGATCGAGAAACTTTGGCCATCTATCACTGTGGTCCCCCACATTGCTTATGAGTTGGATCGAGAGAATTTGGCCATTGTTTAATGTGGTCCCCCACATGGCTTATGGGTTGGATCGAGGGCCTATTTCCATCTTTGACCGTGGTACTCCGCATTGACTGTCGAATACCAGATAGCGCCAAACTGAGTATGCCAAAGTCTTAATCACAAACAAAACGCTAAGGGAGAGGAGATATGAGAAGATATTGCATTTGAAGTGGACCAATCGACTTTGACCATCTTTCACTGTGGTCCCCCACATTGCTTATGAGTTGGATCGAGAGAATTTGGTAATTTTTCAATGTGGTCCCCCACATGGCTTATTGGTTGGATCGAGGGCCTATTTCCATCTTTGACCGTGGTACTCCGTATTGACTTTCGAATACCAGATAGCGCTAAACTGAGTATGCCAAAGTCTTAATCACAAACAAAACGCTAAGGGAGAGGAGATATGAGAAGATATTGCATTTGAAGTGGACCAATCGACTTTGACCATCTTTCACTGTGGTCCCCCACATTGCTTATAAATTGGATCGAGAAACTTTGGCCATCTATCACTGTGGTCCCCCACATTGCTTATGAGTTGGATCGAGAGAATTTGGCCATTTTACAATGTGGTCCCTCACATGGCTTATGGGTTGGATCGAGGGCCTATTTCCATCTTTGACCGTGGTACTCCGCATTGACTGTCGAATACCAGATAGCGCCAAACTGAGTATGCCAAAGTCTTAATCATACCTTAAACGTTTTTCGGTTAAGTTTTTTGTTCAATTTCGTCCATTTAATCCAAAACGCTAAAGGAGAGGAGGTATGAGAAGATATTGCATTTGAAGTGGACCAATCGACTTTGGCCATCTTTCACTGTGGTCCCCCCCATTGCTTATAAATTGGATCGAGAAACTTTGGCCATCTATCACTGTGGTCCCCCACATTGCTTATGAGTTGGATCGAGAGAATTTGGTAATTTTTCAATGTGGTCCCCCACATGGCTTATGGGTTGGATCGAGGGCCTATTTCCATCTTTGACCGTGGTACTCCGCATTGACTTTCGAATACCAGATAGCGCCAAACTGAGTAAGCCAAAGTCTTAATCATACCTTAAACGTTATTTGGTTAAGTATTTTGTTCAATTTCGTCCATTTAATCCAAAACGCTAAGGGATAGGAGATATGAGAAGATATTGCATTTGAAGTGGACCAATCGACTTTGGCCATCTTTCACTGTGGTCCCCCACATTGCTTATAAATTGGATCGAGAAACTTTGGCCATCTATCACTGTGGTCCCCCACATTGCTTATGAGTTGGATCGAGAGAATTTGGCCATTTTTCAATGTGGTCCCTCACATGTCTTATGGGTTGGATCGAGGGCCTATTTCCATCTTTGACCGTGGTACTCCGCGTTGACTTTCGAATACCAGATAGCGCCAAACTGAGTAAGCCAAAGTCTTAATCATACCTTAAACGTTATTTGGTTAAGTTTTTTGTTCAATTTCGTCCATTTAATCCAAAACGCTAAGGGAGAGGAGATATGAGAAGATATTGCATTTGAAGTGGACCAATAGACTTTGGCCATCTTTCAATGTGGTCCCCCACATTGCTTATAAATTGGATCGAGAAACTTTGGCCATCTATCACTGTGGTCCCCCACATTGCTTATGAGTTGGATCGAGAGAATTTGGCCATTTTTCAATGTGGTCCCTCACATGGCTTATGGGTTGGATCGAGGGCCTATTTCCATCTTTGACCGTGGTACTCCGCATTGACTGTCGAATACCAGATAGCGCCAAACTGAGTATGCCAAAGTCTTAATCATACCTTAAACGTTATTTGGTTAAGTTTTTTGTTCAATTTCGTTAATTTAATCCAAAACGCTAAGGGAGAGGAGATATGAGAAGATATTGTATTTGAAGTGGACCAATCGACTTTGACCATCTTTCACTGTGGTCCCCCACATTGCTTATAAATTGGATCGAGAAACTTTGGCCATCTATCACTGTGGTCCCCCACATTGCTTATGAGTTGGATCGAGAGAATTTGGCCATTTTTCAATGTGGTCCCCCACATGGCCTATGGGTTGGATCGAGGGCCTATTTCCATCTTTGACCGTGGTACTCCGCATTGACTGTCGAATACCAGATAGCGCCAAACTGAGTATGCCAAAGTCTTAATCATACCTTAAACGTTTTTTGTTTAAGTTTTTTGTTCAATTTCGTCCATTTAATCCAAAACGCTAAGGGAGAGGAGATATGAGAAGATATTGCATTTGAAGTGGACCATCGACTTTGACCATCTTTCACTGTGGTCTCCCGCATTACTTATAAACTGGATCGAGAAACTTTGGCCATCTATCACTGTGGTCCCCCACATTGCTTATGAGTGGGATCGAGAGAATTTAGCCATTTTTCAATGTGGCCCCCCACTTGGCTTATGGGTTGGATCGAGGGCCTATTTCCATCTTTGACCGTGGTACTCCGCATTGACTGTCGAATACCAGATAGCGCCAAACTGAGTATGCCAAAGTCTTAATCATACCTTAAACGTTTTTTGTTTAAGTTTTTTGTTCAATTTCGTCCATTTAATCCAAAACGCTAAGGGAGAGGAGATATGAGAAGATATTGCATTTGAAGTGGACCATCGACTTTGACCATCTTTCACTGTGGTCTCCCGCATTACTTATAAACTGGATCGAGAAACTTTGGCCATCTATCACTGTGGTCCCCCACATTGCTTATGAGTTGGATCGAGAGAATTTGGTAATTTTTCAATGTGGTCCCCCACATGGCTTATGGGTTGGATCGAGGGCCTATTTCCATCTTTGACCGTGGTACTCCGCATTGACTTTCGAATACCAGATAGCGCCAAACTGAGTAAGCCAAAGTCTTAATCATACCTTAAACGTTATTTGGTTAAGTTTTTTGTTCAATTTCGTCCATTTAATCCAAAACGCTAAGGGATAGGAGATATGAGAAGATATTGCATTTGAAGTGGACCAATCGACTTTGGCCATCTTTCACTGTGGTCCCCCACATTGCTTATAAATTGGATCGAGAAACTTTGGCCATCTATCACTGTGGTCCCCCACATTGCTTATGAGTTGGATCGAGAGAATTTGGCCATTTTTCAATGTGGTCCCCCACATGGCCTATGGGTTGGATCGAGGGCCTATTTCCATCTTTGACCGTGGTACTCCGCATTGACTGTCGAATACCAGATAGCGCCAAACTGAGTATGCCAAAGTCTTAATCATACCTTAAACGTTTTTTGTTTAAGTTTTTTGTTCAATTTCGTCCATTTAATCCAAAACGCTAAGGGAGAGGAGATATGAGAAGATATTGCATTTGAAGTGGACCATCGACTTTGACCATCTTTCACTGTGGTCTCCCGCATTACTTATAAACTGGATCGAGAAACTTTGGCCATCTATCACTGTGGTCCCCCACATTGCTTATGAGTGGGATCGAGAGAATTTAGCCATTTTTCAATGTGGTCCCCCACTTGGCTTATGGGTTGGATCGAGGGCCTATTTCCATCTTTGACCGTGGTACTCCGTATTGACTTTCGAATACCAGATAGCGCCAAACTGAGTATGCCAAAGTCTTAATCATACCTTAAACGTTTTTTGGTTAAGTTTTTTGTTCAATTTCGTCCATTTAATCCAAAACGCTAAGGGAGAGGAGATATGAGAAAATATTGCATTTGAAGTGGACCAATCGACTTTGACCATCTTTCACTGTGGTCCCCCACATTGCTTATAAATTGGATCGAGAAACTTTGGCCATCTATCACTGTGGTCCCCCACATTGCTTATGAGTTGGATCGAGAGAATTTGGCCATTTTTCAATGTGGTCCCCCACATAGCTTATGGGTTGGATCGAGGGCCTATTTCCATCTTTGACCGTGGTACTCCGTATTGACTTTCGAATACCAGATAGCGCCAAACTGAGTATGCCAAAGTCTTAATCATACCTTAAACGTTTTTTGGTTAAGTTTTTTGTTCAATTTCGTCCATTTAATCCAAAACGCTAAGGGAGAGGAGATATGAGAAGATATTGCATTTGAAGTGGACCAATCGACTTTGACCATCTTTCACTGTGGTCCCCCACATTGCTTATGAGTTGGATCGAGAGAATTTGGCCATTTTTCAATGTGGTCCCCCACATGGCTTATGGGTTGGATCGAGGGCCTATTTCCATCTTTGACCGTGGTACTCCGCATTGACTGTCGAATACCAGATAGCGCCAAACTGAGTATGCCAAAGTCTTAATCATACCTTGAACGTTTATTGGTTAAGTTTTTTGTTCAATTTCGTCCATTTAATCCAAAACGCTAAGGGAGAGGAAATATGAGAAGAAATTGCATTTGAAGTGGACCAATCGACTTTGACCATCTTTCACTGTGGTCCCCCACATTGCTTATGAGTTGGATCGGGAGAATTTGGCCATTTTTCAATGTGGTCCCCCACATGGCTTATGGGTTGGATCGAGGGCCTATTTCCATCTTTGACCGTGGTACTCCGTATTGACTTTCGAATACCAGATAGCGCCAAACTGAGTATGCCAAAGTCTTAATCATACCTTAAACGTTTATCGGTTAAGTTTTTTGTTCAATTTCGTCCATTTAATCCAAAACGCTAAGGGAGAGGAGATATGAGAAGATATTGCATTTGAAGTGGACCAATCGACTTTGGCCATCTATCACTGTGGTCCCCCACATTGCTTATAAATTGGATCGAGAAACTTTGGCCATCTATCACTGTGGTCCCCCACATTGCTTATGAGTGGGATCGAGAGAATTTAGCCATTTTTCAATGTGGTCCCCCACTTGGCTTATGGGTTGGATCGAGGGCCTATTTCCATCTTTGACCGTGGTACTCCGTATTGACTTTCGAATACCAGATAGCGCCAAACTGAGTATGCCAAAGTCTTAATCATACCTTAAACGTTTATCGGTTAAGTTTTTTGTTCAATTTCGTCCATTTAATCCAAAACGCTAAGGGAGAGGAGATATGAGAAGATATTGCATTTGAAGTGGACCAATCGACTTTGACCATCTTTCACTGTGGTCCCCCACATTGCTTATGAGTTGGATCGAGAGAATTTGGCCATTTTTCAATGTGGTCCCCCACATGGCTTATGGGTTGGATCGAGGGCCTATTTCCATCTTTGACCGTGGTACTCCGCATTGACTGTCGAATACCAGATAGCGCCAAACTGAGTATGCCAAAGTCTTAATCATACCTTGAACGTTTTTTGGTTAAGTTTTTTGTTCAATTTCGTCCATTTAATCCAAAACGCTAAGGGAGAGGAGATATGAGAAGATATTGCATTTGAAGTGGACCAATCGACTTTGACCATCTTTCACTGTGGTCCCCCACATTGCTTATAAATTGGATCGAGAAACTTTGGCCATCTATCACTGTGGTCCCCCACATTGCTTATGAGTTGGATCGAGAGAATTTGGCCATTTTTCAATGTGGTCCCCCACATGGCTTATGGGTTGGATCGAGGGCCTATTTCCATCTTTGACCGTGGTACTCCGCATTGACTGTCGAATACCAGATAGCGCCAAACTGAGTATGCCAAAGTCTTAATCATACCTTAAACGTTTTTTGGTTAAGTTTTTTGTTCAATTTCGTCCATTTAATCCAAAACGCTAAGGGAGAGGAAATATGAGAAGATATTGCATTTGAAGTGGACCAATCGACTTTGACCATCTTTGACTGTGGTCCCCCCCATTGCTTATAAATTGGATCGAGAAACTTTGGCCATCTATCACTGTGGTCCCCCACATTGCTTATGAGTTGGATCGAGAGAATTTGGCCATTTTTCAATGTGGTCCCCCACATGGCTTATGGGTTGGATCGAGGGCCTATTTCCATCTTTGACCGTGGTACTCCGCATTGACTGTCGAATACCAGATAGCGCCAAACTGAGTATGCCAAAGTCTTAATCATACCTTGAACGTTTATTGGTTAAGTTTTTTGGTCAATTTCGTCCATTTAATCCAAAGCGCTAAGGGAGAGGAGATATGAGAAGATATTGCATTTGAAGTGGACCAATCGACTTTGACCATCTTTCACTGTGGTCCCCCACATTGCTTATAAATTGGATCGAGAAACTTTGGCCATCTATCACTGTGGTCCCCCACATTGCTTATGAGTTGGATCGAGAGAATTTGGCCATTTTTCAATGTGGTCCCCCACATGGCTTATGGGTTGGATCGAGGGCCTTTTGAAGTGGACCAATCGACTTTGGCCATCTATCACTGTGGTCCCCCACATTGCTTATGAGTTGGATCGAGAGAATTTGGCCATTTTTCAATGTGGTCTCCCACATGGCTTATGGGTTGGATCGAGGGCCTATTTCCATCTTTGACCGTGGTACTCCGTATTGACTTTCGAATACCAGATAGCGCCAAACTGAGTATGCCAAAGTCTTAATCATACCTTAAACGTTTTTTGGTTAAGTTTTTTGTTCAATTTCGTCCATTTAATCCAAAACGCTAAGGGAGAGGAGATATGAGAAGATATTGCATTTGAAGTGGACCAATCGACTTTGACCATCTTTCACTGTGGTCCCCCACATTGCTTATGAGTTGGATCGAGAGAATTTGGCCATTTTTCAATGTGGTCCCCCACATGGCTTATGGGTTGGATCGAGGGCCTATTTCCATCTTTGACCGTGGTACTCCGCATTGACTGTCGAATACCAGATAGCGCCAAACTGAGTATGCCAAAGTCTTAATCATACCTTAAACGTTTTTTGGTTAAGTTTTTTGTTCAATTTCGTCCATTTAATCCAAAACGCTAAGGGAGAGGAGATATGAGAAGATATTGCATTTGAAGTGGACCAATCGACTTTGACCATCTTTCACTGTGGTCCCCCACATTGCTTATGAGTTGGATCGAGAGAATTTGGCCATTTTTCAATGTGGTCCCCCACATGGCTTATGGGTTGGATCGAGGGCCTATTTCCATCTTTGACCGTGGTACTCCGTATTGACTTTCGAATACCAGATAGCGCCAAACTGAGTATGCCAAAGTCTTAATCATACCTTAAACGTTTTTTGGTTAAGTTTTTTGTTCAATTTCGTCCATTTAATCCAAAACGCTAAGGGAGAGGAGATATGAGAAGATATTGCATTTGAAGTGGACCATCGACTTTGACCATCTTTCACTGTGGTCTCCCACATTACTTATAAACTGGATCGAGAAACTTTGGCCATCTATCACTGTGGTCCCCCACATTGCTTATGAGTTGGATCGAGAGAATTTGGCCATTTTTCAATGTGGTCCCCCACATGGCTTATGGGTTGGATCGAGGGCCTATTTCCATCTTTGACCGTGGTACTCCGCATTGACTGTCGAATACCAGATAGCGCCAAACTGAGCATGCCAAAGTCTTAATCATACCTTAAACGTTTTATTGTTAAGTTTTTTGTTCAATTTCGTCCATTTAATCCAAAACGCTAAGGGAGAGGAGATATGAGAAGATATTGCATTTGAAGTGGACCAATCGACTTTGACCATCTTTGACTGTGGTCCACCACATTGCTTATAAATTGGATCGAGAAACTTTGGCCATCTATCACTGTGGTCCCCCACATTGCTTATGAGTTGGATCGAGAGAATTTGGCCATTTTTCAATGTGGTCCCCCACATGGCTTATGGGTTGGATCGAGGGCCTATTTCCATCTTTGACCGTGGTACTCCGCATTGACTGTCGAATACCAGATAGCGCCAAACTGAGTATGCCAAAGTCTTAATCATACCTTGAACGTTTTTTGGTTAAGTTTTTTGTTCAATTTCGTCCATTTAATCCAAAACGCTAAGGGAGAGGAGATATGAGAAGATATTGCATTTGAAGTGGACCAATCGACTTTGACCATCTTTCACTGTGGTCCCCCACATTGCTTATAAATTGGATCGAGAAACTTTGGCCATCTATCACTGTGGTCCCCCACATTGCTTATGAGTTGGATCGAGAGAATTTGGCCATTTTTCAATGTGGTCCCCCACATGGCTTATGGGTTGGATCGAGGGCCTATTTCCATCTTTGACCGTGGTACTCCGTATTGACTTTCGAATACCAGATAGCGCCAAACTGAGTATGCCAAAGTCTTAATCATACCTTAAACGTTTTTTGGTTAAGTTTTTTGTTCAATTTCGTCCATTTAATCCAAAACGCTAAGGGAGAGGAGATATGAGAAGATATTGCATTTGAAGTGGACCAATCGACTTTGGCCATCTATCACTGTGGTCCCCCACATTGCTTATGAGTTGGATCGAGAGAATTTGGCCATTTTTCAATGTGGTCCCCCACATGGCTTATGGGTTGGATCGAGGGCCTATTTCCATCTTTGACCGTGGTACTCCGTATTGACTTTCGAATACCAGATAGCGCCAAACTGAGTATGCCAAAGTCTTAATCATACCTTAAACGTTTTTGGGTTAAGTTTTTTGTTCAATTTCGTCCATTTAATCCAAAACGCTAAGGGAGAGGAGATATGAGAAGATATTGCATTTGAAGTGGACCAATCGACTTTGACCATCTTTCACTGTGGTCCCCCACATTTCTTATGAGTTGGATCGAGAGAATTTGGCCATTTTTCAATGTGGTCCCCCACATGGCTTATGGGTTGGATCGAGGGCCTATTTCCATCTTTGACCGTGGTACTCCGCATTGACTGTCGAATACCAGATAGCGCCAAACTGAGCATGCCAAAGTCTTAATCATACCTTAAACGTTTTATTGTTAAGTTTTTTGTTCAATTTCGTCCATTTAATCCAAAACGCTAAGGGAGAGGAGATATGAGAAGATATTGCATTTGAAGTGGACCAATCGACTTTGACCATCTTTGACTGTGGTCCACCACATTGCTTATAAATTGGATCGAGAAACTTTGGCCATCTATCACTGTGGTCCCCCACATTGCTTATGAGTTGGATCGAGAGAATTTGGCCATTTTTCAATGTGGTCCCCCACATGGCTTATGGGTTGGATCGAGGGCCTATTTCCATCTTTGACCGTGGTACTCCGCATTGACTGTCGAATACCAGATAGCGCCAAACTGAGTATGCCAAAGTCTTAATCATACCTTGAACGTTTTTTGGTTAAGTTTTTTGTTCAATTTCGTCCATTTAATCCAAAACGCTAAGGGAGAGGAGATATGAGAAGATATTGCATTTGAAGTGGACCAATCGACTTTGACCATCTTTCACTGTGGTCCCCCACATTGCTTATAAATTGGATCGAGAAACTTTGGCCATCTATCACTGTGGTCCCCCACATTGCTTATGAGTTGGATCGAGAGAATTTGGCCATTTTTCAATGTGGTCCCCCACATGGCTTATGGGTTGGATCGAGGGCCTATTTCCATCTTTGACCGTGGTACTCCGTATTGACTTTCGAATACCAGATAGCGCCAAACTGAGTATGCCAAAGTCTTAATCATACCTTAAACGTTTTTTGGTTAAGTTTTTTGTTCAATTTCGTCCATTTAATCCAAAACGCTAAGGGAGAGGAGATATGAGAAGATATTGCATTTGAAGTGGACCAATCGACTTTGGCCATCTATCACTGTGGTCCCCCACATTGCTTATGAGTTGGATCGAGAGAATTTGGCCATTTTTCAATGTGGTCCCCCACATGGCTTATGGGTTGGATCGAGGGCCTATTTCCATCTTTGACCGTGGTACTCCGTATTGACTTTCGAATACCAGATAGCGCCAAACTGAGTATGCCAAAGTCTTAATCATACCTTAAACGTTTTTGGGTTAAGTTTTTTGTTCAATTTCGTCCATTTAATCCAAAACGCTAAGGGAGAGGAGATATGAGAAGATATTGCATTTGAAGTGGACCAATCGACTTTGACCATCTTTCACTGTGGTCCCCCACATTGCTTATGAGTTGGATCGAGAGAATTTGGCCATTTTTCAATGTGGTCCCCCACATGGCTTATGGGTTGGATCGAGGGCCTATTTCCATCTTTGACCGTGGTACTCCGCATTGACTGTCGAATACCAGATAGCGCCAAACTGAGTATGCCAAAGTCTTAATCATACCTTAAACGTTTTCTGGTTAAGTTTTTTGTTCAATTTCGTCCATTTAATCCAAAACGCTAAGGGAGAGGAGGTATGAGAAGATATTGCATTTGAAGTGGACCAATCGACTTTGACCATCTTTCACTGTGGTCCCCCACATTGCTTATAAATTGGATCGAGAAACTTTGGCCATCTATCACTGAGGTCCCCCACATTGCTTATGAGTTGGATCGAGAGAATTTGGCCATTTTTCAATGTGGTCCCCCACATGGCTTATGGGTTGGATCGAGGGCCTATTTCCATCTTTGACCGTGGTACTCCGCATTGGCTGTCGAATACCAGATAGCGCCAAACTGAGTATGCCAAAGTCTTAATCATACCTTAAACGTTTTTTGGTTAAGTTTTTTGTTCAATTTCGTCCATTTAATCCAAAACGCTAAGGGAGAGGAGATATGAGAAGATATTGCATTTGAAGTGGACCAATCGACTTTGACCATCTTTCACTGTGGTCCCCCACATTGCTTATGAGTTGGATCGAGAGAATTTGGCCATTTTTCAATGTGGTCCCCCACATGGCTTATGGGTTGGATCGAGGGCCTATTTCCATCTTTGACCGTGGTACTCCGTATTGACTTTCGAATACCAGATAGCGCCAAACTGAGTATGCCAAAGTCTTAATCATACCTTAAACGTTTTTTGGTTAAGTTTTTTGTTCAATTTCGTCCATTTAATCCAAAACGCTAAGGGAGAGGAGATATGAGAAGATATTGCATTTGAAGTGGACCAATCGACTTTGGCCATCTATCACTGTGGTCCCCCACATTGCTTATGAGTTGGATCGAGAGAATTTGGCCATTTTTCAATGTGGTCCCCCACATGGCTTATGGGTTGGATCGAGGGCCTATTTCCATCTTTGACCGTGGTACTCCGTATTGACTTTCGAATACCAGATAGCGCCAAACTGAGTATGCCAAAGTCTTAATCATACCTTAAACGTTTTTGGGTTAAGTTTTTTGTTCAATTTCGTCCATTTAATCCAAAACGCTAAGGGAGAGGAGATATGAGAAGATATTGCATTTGAAGTGGACCAATCGACTTTGACCATCTTTCACTGTGGTCCCCCACATTGCTTATGAGTTGGATCGAGAGAATTTGGCCATTTTTCAATGTGGTCCCCCACATGGCTTATGGGTTGGATCGAGGGCCTATTTCCATCTTTGACCGTGGTACTCCGCATTGACTGTCGAATACCAGATAGCGCCAAACTGAGTATGCCAAAGTCTTAATCATACCTTAAACGTTTTCTGGTTAAGTTTTTTGTTCAATTTCGTCCATTTAATCCAAAACGCTAAGGGAGAGGAGGTATGAGAAGATATTGCATTTGAAGTGGACCAATCGACTTTGACCATCTTTCACTGTGGTCCCCCACATTGCTTATAAATTGGATCGAGAAACTTTGGCCATCTATCACTGAGGTCCCCCACATTGCTTATGAGTTGGATCGAGAGAATTTGGCCATTTTTCAATGTGGTCCCCCACATGGCTTATGGGTTGGATCGAGGGCCTATTTCCATCTTTGACCGTGGTACTCCGCATTGGCTGTCGAATACCAGATAGCGCCAAACTGAGTATGCCAAAGTCTTAATCATACCTTAAACGTTTTTTGGTTAAGTTTTTTGTTCAATTTCGTCCATTTAATCCAAAACGCTAAGGGAGAGGAGATATGAGAAGATATTGCATTTGAAGTGGACCAATCGACTTTGACCATCTTTCACTGTGGTCCCCCACATTGCTTATGAGTTGGATCGAGAGAATTTGGCCATTTTTCAATGTGGTCCCCCACATGGCTTATGGGTTGGATCGAGGGCCTATTTCCATCTTTGACCGTGGTACTCCGTATTGACTTTCGAATACCAGATAGCGCCAAACTGAGTATGCCAAAGTCTTAATCATACCTTAAACGTTTTTTGGTTAAGTTTTTTGTTCAATTTCGTCCATTTAATCCAAAACGCTAAGGGAGAGGAGATATGAGAATATATTGCATTTGAAGTGGACCATCGACTTTGACCATCTTTCACTGTGGTCTCCCACATTACTTATAAACTGGATCGAGAAACTTTGGCCATCTATCACTGTGGTCCCCCACATTGCTTATGAGTTGGATCGAGAGAATTTGGCCATTTTTCAATGTGGTCCCCCACATGGCTTATGGGTTGGATCGAGGGCCTATTTCCATCTTTGACCGTGGTACTCCGTATTGACTTTCGAATACCAGATAGCGCCAAACTGAGTATGCCAAAGTCTTAATCATACCTTAAACGTTTTTTGGTTAAGTTTTTTGTTCAATTTCGTCCATTTAATCCAAAACGCTAAGGGAGAGGAGATATGAGAAGATATTGCATTTGAAGTGGACCAATCGACTTTGACCATCTTTCACTGTGGTCCCCCACATTGCTTATAAATTGGATCGAGAAACTTTGGCCATCTATCACTGTGGTCCCCCACATTGCTTATGAGTTGGATCGAGAGAATTTGGCCATTTTTCAATGTGGTCCCCCACATGGCTTATGGGTTGGATCGAGGGCCTATTTCCATCTTTGACCGTGGTACTCCGCATTGACTGTCGAATACCAGATAGCGCCAAACTGAGTATGCCAAAGTCTTAATCATACCTTAAACGTTTTTTGGTTAAGTTTTTTGTTCAATTTCGTCCATTTAATCCAAAGCGCTAAGGGAGAGGAGATATGAGAAGATATTGCATTTGAAGTGGACCAATCGACTTTGACCATCTTTGACTGTGGTCCACCACATTGCTTATAAATTGGATCGAGAAACTTTGGCCATCTATCACTGTGGTCCCGCACATTGCTTATGAGTTGGATCGAGAGAATTTGGCCATTTTGCAATGTGGTCCCCCACATGGCTTATGGGTTGGATCGAGGGCCTATTTCCATCTTTGACCGTGGTGCTCCGCATTGACTTTCGAATACCAGACAGCGCCAAACTGAGTATGCCAAAGTCTTAATCATACCTTAAACGTTTTTTGGTTAAGTTTTTTGTTCAATTTCGTCCATTTAATCCAAAACGCTAAGGGAGAGGAGATATGAGAAGATATTGCATTTGAAGTGGACCAATCGACTTTGACCATCTTTCACTGTGGTCCCCCACATTGCTTATAAATTGGATCGAGAAACTTTGGCCATCTATCACTGTGGTCCCCCACATTGCTTATGAGTTGGATCGAGAGAATTTGGCCATTTTTCAATGTGGTCCCCCACATGGCTTATGGGTTGGATCGAGGGCCTATTTCCATCTTTGACCGTGGTGCTCCGCATTGACTGTCGAATACCAGATAGCGCCAAACTGAGTATGCCAAAGTCTTAATCATACCTTAAACGTTTTTTGGTTGAGTTTTTTGTTCAATTTCGTCCATTTAATCCAAAACGCTAAGGGAGAGGAGATATGAGAAGATATTGCATTTGAAGTGGACCAATCGACTTTGACCATCTTTCACTGTGGTCCCCCACATTACTTATAAATTGGATCGAGAAACTTTGGCCATCTATCACTGTGGTCCCCCACATTGCTTATGAGTTGGATCGAGAGGATTTGTGAAAGTCTTAATCATACCTTAAACGTTTTTTAGTTAAGTTTTTTGTTCAATTTCGTCCATTTAATTCAAAACGCTAAGGGAGAGGAGATATGAGAAGATATTGCATTTGAAGTGGACCAATCGACTTTGACCATCTTTCACTGTGGTCCCCCACATTGCTTATAAATTGGATCGAGAAACTTTGGCCATCTATCACTGTGGTCCCCCACATTGCTTATCAGTTGGATCGAGAGAATTTAGCCATTTTTCAATGTGGTCCCCCACATGGGTTATGGGTTGGATCGAGGGCCTATTTCCATCTTTGACCGTGGTACTCCGCATTGATTTTCGAATACCAGATAGCGCCAAACTGAGTATGCCAAAGTCTTAATCATACCTTAAACGTTTTTTGGTTAAGTTTTTTGTTCAATTTCGTCCATTTAATCCAAAACGCTGAGGGAGAGGAGATATGAGAAGATATTGCATTTGAAGTGGACCAATCGACTTTGGCCATCTATCACTGTGGTCCCCCACATTGCTTATGAGTTGGATCGAGAGAATTTGGCCATTTTTCAATGTGGTCCCCCACATTGCTTATGGGTTGGATCGAGGGCCTATTTCCATCTTTGACCGTGGTACTCCGCATTGACTTTCGAATACCAGATAGCGCCAAACTGAGTATGCCAAAGTCTTAATCATACCTTAAACGTTTTTTAGTTAAGTTTTTTGTTCAATTTCGTCCATTTAATCCAAAACGCTAAGGGAGAGGAGATATGAGAAGATATTGCATTTGAAGTGGACCAATCGACTTTGACCATCTTTCACTGTGGTCCCCCACATTGCTTATAAATTGGATCGAGAAACTTTGGCCATCTATCACTGTGGTCCACCACATTGCTTATGAGTTGGATCGAGAGAATTTGGCCATTTTTCAATGTGGTCCCCCACATAGCTTATGGGTTGGATCGAGGGCCTATTTCCATCTTTGACCGTGGTACTCCGCATTGACTGTCGAATACCAGATAGCGCCAAACTGAGTATGCCAAAGTCTTAATCATACCTTAAACGTTTTTTGGTTAAGTTTTTTGTTCAATTTCGTCCATTTAATCCAAAACGCTAAGGGAGAGGAGATATGAGAAGATATTGCATTTGAAGTGGACCAATCGACTTTGACCATCTTTCACTGTGGTCCCCCACATTGCTTATAAATTGGATCGAGAAACTTTGGCCATCTATCACTGTGGTCCCCCACATTGCTTATGAGTTGGATCGAGAGAATTTGGCCATTTTTCAATGTGGTCCCCCACATGGCTTATGGGTTGGATCGAGGGCCTATTTCCATCTTTGACCGTGGTACTCCGCATTGACTTTCGAATACCAGATAGCGCCAAACTGAGTATGCCAAAGTCTTAATCATACCTTAAACGTTTTTTAGTTAAGTTTTTTGTTCAATTTCGTCCATTTAATCCAAAACGCTAAGGGAGAGGAGATATGAGAAGATATTGCATTTGAAGTGGACCAATCGACTTTGACCATCTTTCACTGTGGTCCCCCACATTGCTTATAAATTGGATCGAGAAACTTTGGCCATCTATCACTGTGGTCCACCACATTGCTTATGAGTTGGATCGAGAGAATTTGGCCATTTTTCAATGTGGTCCCCCACATAGCTTATGGGTTGGATCGAGGGCCTATTTCCATCTTTGACCGTGGTACTCCGCATTGACTGTCGAATACCAGATAGCGCCAAACTGAGTATGCCAAAGTCTTAATCATACCTTAAACGTTTTTTGGTTAAGTTTTTTGTTCAATTTCGTCCATTTAATCCAAAACGCTAAGGGAGAGGAGATATGAGAAGATATTGCATTTGAAGTGGACCAATCGACTTTGACCATCTTTCACTGTGGTCCCCCACATTGCTTATAAATTGGATCGAGAAACTTTGGCCATCTATCACTGTGGTCCCCCACATTGCTTATGAGTTGGATCGAGAGAATTTGGCCATTTTTCAATGTGGTCCCCCACATGGCTTATGGGTTGGATCGAGGGCCTATTTCCATCTTTGACCGTGGTACTCCGCATTGACTTTCGAATACCAGATAGCGCCAAACTGAGTATGCCAAAGTCTTAATCATACCTTGAACGTTTTTTCGTTAAGTTTTTTGTTCAATTTCGTCCATTTATTCCAAAACGCTAAGGGAGAGGAGATATGAGAAGATATTGCATTTGAAGTGGACCAATCGACTTTGGCCATCTATCACTGTGGTCCCCCACATTGCTTATGAGTTGGATCGAGAGAATTTGGCCATTTTTCAATGTGGTCCCCCACATGGCTTATGGGTTGGATCGAGGGCCTATTTCCATCTTTGACCGTGGTACTCCGCATTGACTGTCGAATACCAGATAGCGCCAAACTGAGTATGCCAAAGTCTTAATCATACCTTAAACGTTTTTTGGTTAAGTTTTTTGTTCAATTTCGTCCATTTAATCCAAAACGCTAAGGGAGAGGAGATATGAGAAGATATTGCATTTGAAGTGGACCAATCGACTTTGACCATCTTTCACTGTGGTCCCCCACATTGCTTATAAATTGGATCGAGAAACTTTGGCCATCTATCACTGAGGTCCCCCACATTGCTTATGAGTGGGATCGAGAGGATTTGGCCATTTTTCAATGTGGTCCCCCACATGGCTTATGGGTTGGATCGAGGGCCTATTTCCATATTTGACCGTGGTACTCCGCATTGACTTTCGAATACCAGATAGCGCCAAACTGAGTATGCCAAAGTCTTAATCATACCTTAAACGTTTTTTGGTTAAGTTTTTTGTTCAATTTCGTCCATTTAATCCAAAACGCTAAGGGAGAGGAGATATGAGAAGATATTGCATTTGAAGTGGACCAATCGACTTTGACCATCTTTCACTGTGGTCCCCCACATTGCTTATAAATTGGATCGAGAAACTTTGGCCATCTATCACTGTGGTCCCCCACATTGCTTATCAGTTGGATCGAGAGAATTTGGCCATTTTTCAATGTGGTCCCCCACATAGCTTATGGGTTGGATCGAGGGCCTATTTCCATCTTTGACCGTGGTACTCCGCATTGACTGTCGAATACCAGATAGCGCCAAACTGAGTATGCCAAAGTTTTAATCATACCTTAAACGTTTTTTGGTTAAGTTTTTTGTTCAATTTCGTCCATTTAATCCAAAACGCTAAGGGAGAGGAGATATGAGAAGATATTGCATTTGAAGTGGACCAATCGACTTTGACCATCTTTCACTGTGGTCCCCCACATTGCTTATAAATTGGATCGAGAAACTTTGGCCATCTATCACTGTGGTCCCCCACATTGCTTATCAGTTGGATCGAGAGAATTTAGCCATTTTTCAATGTGGTCCCCCACATGGGTTATGGGTTGGATCGAGGGCCTATTTCCATCTTTGACCGTGGTACTCCGTATTGACGTTCGAATACCAGATAGCGCCAAACTGAGTATGCCAAAGTCTTAATCATACCTTAATCCTTTTTTGGTTAAGTTTTTTGTTCAATTTCGTCCATTTAATCCAAAACGCTGAGGGAGAGGAAATATGAGAAGATATTGCATTTGAAGTGGACCAATCGACTTTGACCATCTTTCACTGTGGTCCCCCACATTGCTTATAAATTGGATCGAGAAACTTTGGCCATCTATCACTGTGGTCCCCCACATTGCTTATGAGTTGGATCGAGAGAATTTGGCCATTTTTCAATGTGGTCCCCCACATAGCTTATGGGTTGGATCGAGGGCCTATTTTCATCTTTGACCGTGGTACTCCGCATTGACTGTCGAATACCAGATAGCGCCAAACTGAGTATGCCAAAGTCTTAATCATACCTTAAACGTTTTTTGGTTAAGTTTTTTGTTCAATTTCGTCCATTTAATCCAAAACGCTAAGGGAGAGGAGATATGAGAAGATATTGCATTTGAAGTGGACCAATCGACTTTGACCATCTTTCACTGTGGTCCCCCACATTGCTTATAAATTGGATCGAGAAACTTTGGCCATCTATCTCTGTGGTCCCCCACATTGCTTATCAGTTGGATCGAGAGAATTTAGCCATTTTTCAATGTGGTCCCCCACATGGGTTATGGGTTGGATCGAGGGCCTATTTCCATCTTTGACCGTGGTACTCCGTATTGACGTTCGAATACCAGATAGCGCCAAACTGAGTATGCCAAAGTCTTAATCATACCTTAAACGTTTTTTGGTTAAGTTTTTTGTTCAATTTCGTCCATTTAATTTAAAACGCTGAGGGAGAGGAGATATGAGAAGATATTGCATTTGAAGTGGACCAATCGACTTTGACCATCTTTCACTGTGGTCCCCCACATTGCTTATAAATTGGATCGAGAAACTTTGGCCATCTATCACTGTGGTCCCCCACATTGCTTATGAGTTGGATCGAGAGAATTTGGCCATTTTTCAATGTGGTCCCCCACATGGCTTATGGGTTGGTTCGAGGGCCTATTTCCATCTTTGACCGTGGTACTCCGCATTGACTTTCGAATACCAGATAGCGCCAAACTGAGTATACCAAAGTCTTAATCATACCTTAAACGTTTTTTGATTAAGTTTTTTGTTCAATTTCGTCCATTTAATCCAAAACGCTGAGGGAGAGGAGATATGAGAAGATATTGCATTTGAAGTGGACCGATCGACTTTGGCCATCTATCACTGTGGTCCCCCACATTGCTTATCAGTTGGATCGAGAAACTTTGGCCATCTATCACTGTGGTCCCCCACATTGCTTATGAGTTGGATCGAGAGAATTTGGCCATTTTTCAATGTGGTCCCCCACATGGCTTATGGGTTGGATCGAGGGCCTATTTCCATCTTTGACCGTGGTACTCCGCATTGACTGTCGAATACCAGATAGCGCCAAACTGAGTATGCCAAAGTCTTAATCATACCTTAAACGTTTTTTAGTTAAGTTTTTTGTTCAATTTCGTCCATTTAATCCAAAACGCTAAGGGAGAGGAGATATGAGAAGATATTGCATTTGAAGTGGACCAATCGACTTTGACCATCTTTCACTGTGGTCCCCCACATTGCTTATAAATTGGATCGAGAAACTTTGGCCATCTATCACTGTGGTCCACCACATTGCTTATGAGTTGGATCGAGAGAATTTGGCCATTTTTCAATGTGGTCCCCCACATAGCTTATGGGTTGGATCGAGGGCCTATTTCCATCTTTGACCGTGGTACTCCGCATTGACTGTCGAATACCAGATAGCGCCAAACTGAGTATGCCAAAGTCTTAATCATACCTTAAACGTTTTTTGGTTAAGTTTTTTGTTCAATTTCGTCCATTTAATCCAAAACGCTAAGGGAGAGGAGATATGAGAAGATATTGCATTTGAAGTGGACCAATCGACTTTGACCATCTTTCACTGTGGTCCCCCACATTGCTTATAAATTGGATCGAGAAACTTTGGCCATCTATCACTGTGGTTCCCCACATTGCTTATGAGTTGGATCGAGAGAATTTGGCCATTTTTCAATGTGGTCCCCCACATGGCTTATGGGTTGGATCGAGGGCCTATTTCCATCTTTGACCGTGGTACTCCGCATTGACTGTCGAATACCAGATAGCGCCAAACTGAGTATGCCAAAGTCTTAATCATACCTTAAACGTTTTTTGGTTAAGTTTTTTGTTCAATTTCGTCCATTTAATCCAAAACGCTGAGGGAGAGGAAATATGAGAAGATATTGCATTTGAAGTGGACCAATCGACTTTGACCATCTTTCACTGTGGTCCCCCACATTGCTTATAAATTGGATCGAGAAACTTTGGCCATCTATCACTGTGGTCCCCCACATTGCTTATGAGTTGGATCGAGAGAATTTGGCCATTTTTCAATGTGGTCCCCCACATAGCTTATGGGTTGGATCGAGGGCCTATTTTCATCTTTGACCGTGGTACTCCGCATTGACTGTCGAATACCAGATAGCGCCAAACTGAGTATGCCAAAGTCTTAATCATACCTTAAACGTTTTTTGGTTAAGTTTTTTGTTCAATTTCGTCCAATTAATCCAAAACGCTAAGGGAGAGGAGATATGAGAAGATATTGCATTTGAAGTGGACCAATCGACTTTGACCATCTTTCACTGTGGTCCCCCACATTGCTTATAAATTGGATCGAGAAACTTTGGCCATCTATCACTGTGGTCCCCCACATTGCTTATGAGTTGGATCGAGAGAATTTGGCCATTTTTCAATGTGGTCCCCCACATAGCTTATGGGTTGGATCGAGGGCCTATTTCCATCTTTGACCGTGGTACTCCGCATTGGCTGTCGAATACCAGATAGCGCCAAACTGAGTATGCCAAAGTCTTAATCATACCTTAAACGTTTTTTGGTTAAGTTTTTTGTTCAATTTCGTCCATTTAATCCAAAACGCTGAGGGAGAGGAAATATGAGAAGATATTGCATTTGAAGTGGACCAATCGACTTTGACCATCTTTCACTGTGGTCCCCCACATTGCTTATAAATTGGATCGAGAAACTTTGGCCATCTATCACTGTGGTCCCCCACATTGCTTATCAGTTGGATCGAGAGAATTTAGCCATTTTTCAATGTGGTCCCCCACATGGGTTATGGGTTGGATCGAGGGCCTATTTCCATCTTTGACCGTGGTACTCCGTATTGACGTTCGAATACCAGATAGCGCCAAACTGAGTATGCCAAAGTCTTAATCATACCTTAAACGTTTTTTGGTTAAGTTTTTTGTTCAATTTCGTCCATTTAATCCAAAACGCTGAGGGAGAGGAGATATGAGAAGATATTGCATTTGAAGTGGACCAATCGACTTTGACCATCTTTCACTGTGGTCCCCCACATTGCTTATAAATTGGATCGAGAAACTTTGGCCATCTATCACTGTGGTCCCCCACATTGCTTATGAGTTGGATCGAGAGAATTTGGCCATTTTTCAATGTGGTCCCCCACATAGCTTATGGGTTGGATCGAGGGCCTATTTCCATCTTTGACCGTGGTACTCCGCATTGACTTTCGAATACCAGATAGCGCCAAACTGAGTATACCAAAGTCTTAATCATACCTTAAACGTTTTTTGGTTAAGTTTTTTGTTCAATTTCGTCCATTTAATCCAAAACGCTGAGGGAGAGGAGATATGAGAAGATATTGCATTTGAAGTGGACCGATCGACTTTGGCCATCTATCACTGTGGTCCCCCACATTGCTTATCAGTTGGATCGAGAAACTTTGGCCATCTATCACTGTGGTCCCCCACATTGCTTATGAGTTGGATCGAGAGAATTTGGCCATTTTTCAATGTGGTCCCCCACATGGCTTATGGGTTGGATCGAGGGCCTATTTCCATCTTTGACCGTGGTACTCCGCATTGACTTTCGAATACCAGATAGCGCCAAACTGAGTATGCCAAAGTCTTAATCATACCTTAAACGTTTTTTGGTTAAGTTTTTTGTTCAATTTCGTCCATTTAATCCAAAACGCTAAGGGAGAGGAGATATGAGAAGATATTGCATTTGAAATGGACCAATCGACTTTGACCATCTTTCAATGTGGTCCCCCACATTGCTTATAAATTGGATCGAGAAACTTTGGCCATCTATCACTGTGGTCCCCCACATTGCTTATGAGTTGGATCGAGAGAATTTGGCCATTCTTCAATGTGGTCCCCCACATGGCTTATGGGTTGGATCGAGGGCCTATTTCCATCTTTGACCGTGGTACTCCGCATTGACTGTCGAATACCAGATAGCGCCAAACTGAGTATGCCAAAGTCTTAATCATACCTTAAACGTTTTTTGCTTAAGTTTTTTGTTCAATTTCGTCCATTTAATCCAAAACGCTAAGGGAGAGGAGATATGAGAAGATATTGCATTTGAAGTGGACCAATCGACTTTGACCATCTTTCACTGTGGTCCCCCACATTGCTTATAAATTGGATCGAGAAACTTTGGCCATCTATCACTGTGGTCCACCACATTGCTTATGAGTTGGATCGAGAGAATTTGGCCATTTTTCAATGTGGTCCCCCACATAGCTTATGGGTTGGATCGAGGGCCTATTTCCATCTTTGACCGTGGTACTCCGCATTGACTGTCGAATACCAGATAGCGCCAAACTGAGTATGCCAAAGTCTTAATCATACCTTAAACGTTTTTTGGTTAAGTTTTTTGTTCAATTTCGTCCATTTAATCCAAAACGCTAAGGGAGAGGAGATATGAGAAGATATTGCATTTGAAGTGGACCAATCGACTTTGACCATCTTTCACTGTGGTCCCCCACATTGCTTATAAATTGGATCGAGAAACTTTGGCCATCTATCACTGTGGTCCCCCACATTGCTTATGAGTTGGATCGAGAGAATTTGGCCATTTTTCAATGTGGTCCCCCACATGGCTTATGGGTTGGATCGAGGGCCTATTTCCATCTTTGACCGTGGTACTCCGCATTGACTTTCGAATACCAGATAGCGCCAAACTGAGTATGCCAAAGTCTTAATCATACCTTGAACGTTTTTTGGTTAAGTTTTTTGTTCAATTTCGTCCATTTAATCCAAAACGCTAAGGGAGAGGAGATATGAGAAGATATTGCATTTGAAGTGGACCAATCGACTTTGGCCATCTATCACTGTGGTCCCCCACATTGCTTATGAGTTGGATCGAGAGAATTTGGCCATTTTTCAATGTGGTCCCCCACATGGCTTATGGGTTGGATCGAGGGCCTATTTCCATCTTTGACCGTGGTACTCCGCATTGACTGTCGAATACCAGATAGCGCCAAACTGAGTATGCCAAAGTCTTAATCATACCTTAAACGTTTTTTAGTTAAGTTTTTTGTTCAATTTCGTCCATTTAATACAAAACGCTAAGGGAGAGGAGATATGAGAAGATATTGCATTTGAAGTGGACCAATCGACTTTGACCATCTTTCATTGTGGTCCCCCACATTGCTTATAAATTGGATCGAGAAACTTTGGCCATCTATCACTGTGGCCCTTCACATTGCTTATCAGTTGGATCGAGAGAATTTAGCCATTTTTCAATGTGGTCCCCTACATGGGTTATGGGTTGGATCGAGGGCCTATTTCCATCTTTGACCGTGGTACTCCGTATTGAATTTCGAATACCAGATAGCGCCAAACTGAGTATGCCAAAGTCTTAGTCATACCTTGAACGTTTTTTGGTTAAGTTTTTTGTTCAATTTCGTCCATTTAATCCAAAACGCTAAGGGAGAGGAGATATGAGAAGATATTGCATTTGAAGTGGACCAATCGACTTTGGCCATCTATCACTGTGGTCCCTCACATTGCTTATGAGTTGGATCGAGAGAATTTGGCCATTTTTCAATGTGGTCCCCCACATGGCTTATGGGTTGGATCGAGGGCCTATTTCCATCTTTGACCGTGGTACTCCGCATTGACTTTCGAATACCAGATAGCGCCAAACTGAGTATGCCAAAGTCTTAACCATACCTTAAACGTTTTTTGTTTAAGTTTTTTGTTCAATTTCGTCCATTTAATCCAAAACGCTGAGGGAGAGGAGATATGAGAAGATATTGCATTTGAAGTGGACCAATCGACTTTGGCCATCTATCACTGTGGTCCCCCACATTGCTTATCAGTTGGATCGAGAAACTTTGGCCATCTATCACTGTAGTCCCCCACATTGCTTATGAGTTGGATCGAGAGAATTTGGCCATTTTACAATCTGGTCCCCCACATGGCTTATGGGTTGGATCGAGGGCCTATTTCCATCTTTGACCGTGGTACTCCGCATTGACTGTCGAATACCAGATAGCGCGAAACTGAGTATGCCAAAGTCTGAATCATACCTTAAACGTTTTTTGGTTAAGTTTTTTGTTCAATTTCGTCCATTTAATCCAAAACGCTAAGGGAGAGGAGATATGAGAAGATTTTGCATTTGAAGTGGACCAATCGACTTTGACCATCTTTCACTGTGGTCGCCCACATTGCTTATAAATTGGATCGAGAAACTTTGGCCATCTATCACTGAGGTCCCCCACATTGCTTATGAGTTGGATCAAGAGAATTTGGCCATTGTTCAATGTGGTCCCCCACATGGCTTACGGGTTGGATCGAGGGCCTATTTCCATCTTTGACCGTGGTACTCCGCACTGACTGTCGAATACCAGATAGCGCCAAACTGAGTATGCCAAAGTCTTAATCATACCTTAAACGTTTTTTGGTTAAGTTTTTTGTTCAATTTCGTCCATTTAATCCAAAACGCTAAGGGAGAGGAGATATGAGAAGATATTGTATTTGAAGTGGACCAATCGACTTTGACCATCTTTCACTGTGGTCCCCCACATTGCTTATAAATTGGATCGAGAAACTTTGGCCATCTATCACTGTGGTCCCCCACATTGCTTATGAGTTGGATCGAGAGAATTTGGCCATTTTTCAATGTGCTCCCCCACATGGCTTATGGGTTGGATCGAGGGCCTATTTCCATCTTTGACCGTGGTACTCCGCATTGACTGTCGAATACCAGATAGCGCGAAACTGAGTATGCCAAAGTCTTAATCATACCTTAAACGTTTTTTGGTTAAGTTTTTTGTTCAATTTCGTCCATTTAATCCAAAACGCTAAGGGAGAGGAGATATGAGAAGATATTGCATTTGAAGTGGACCAATCGACTTTGGCCATCTATCACTGTGGTCCCCCACATTGCTTATCAGTTGGATCGAGAAACTTTGGCCATCTATCACTGTGGTCCCCCACATTGCTTATGAGTTGGATCGAGAGAATTTGGCCATTTTTCAATGTGGTCCCCCACATGGCTTATGGGTTGGATAGAGGGCCTATTTCCATCTTTGACCGTGGTACTCCGCACTGACTGTCGAATACCAGATAGCGCCAAACTGAGTATGCCAAAGTCTTAATCATACCTTAAACGTTTTTTGGTTAAGTTTTTTGTTCAATTTCGTCCATTTAATCCAAAACGCTAAGGGAGAGGAGATATGAGAAGATATTGCATTTGAAGTGGACCAATCGACTTTGACCATCTTTCACTGTGGTCCCCCACATTGCTTATAAATTGGATCGAGAAACTTTGGCCATCTATCACTGTGGTCCCCCACATTGCTTATGAGTTGGATCGAGAGAATTTGGCCATTTTTCAATGTGGTCCCCCACATGGCTTATGGGTTGGATCGAGGGCCTATTTCCATCTTTGACCGTGGTACTCCGCATTGACTGTCGAATACCAGATAGCGCGAAACTGAGTATGCCAAAGTCTTAATCATACCTTAAACGTTTTTTGGTTAAGTTTTTTGTTCAATTTCGTCCATTTAATCCAAAACGCTAAGGGAGAGGAGATATGAGAAGATATTGCATTTGAAGTGGACCAATCGACTTTGGCCATCTATCACTGTGGTCCCCCACATTGCTTATCAGTTGGATCGAGAAACTTTGGCCATCTATCACTGTGGTCCCCCACATTGCTTATGAGTTGGATCGAGAGAATTTGGCCATTTTTCAATGTGGTCCCCCACATGGCTTATGGGTTGGATCGAGGGCCTATTTCCATCTTTGACCGTGGTACTCCGCATTGACTGTCAAATACCAGAGAGCGCCAAACTGAGTACGCCAAAGTCTCAATCATACCTTAAACGTTTTTTTGGTTAAGTTTTTTATTCAATTTCGTCCATTTAATCCAAAACGCTAAGGGAGACGAGATATGAGAAGATATTGCATTTGAAGTGGACCAATCGACTTTGGCCATTTATCACTGTGGTCCCCCACATTGCTTATAAATTGGATCGAGAAACTTTGGCCATCTATCACTGTGGTCCCCCACATTGCTTATGAGTTGGATCGAGAGAATTTGGCCATTTTTCAATGTGGTCCCCCACATGGCTTATGGGTTGGATCGAGGGCCTATTTCCATCTTTGACCGTGGTACTCCGCATTGACTTTCGAATACCAGATAGCGCCAAACTGAGTATGCCAAAGTCTTAATCATACCTTAAACGTTTTTTGGTTAAGTTTTTTGTTCAATTTCGTCCATTTAATCCAAAACGCTAAGGGAGAGGAGATATGAGAAGATATTGCATTTGAAGTGGACCAATCGACTTTGGCCATCTATCACTGTGGTCCCCCACATTGCTTATCAGTTGGATCGAGAAACTTTGGCCATCTATCACTGTGGTCCCCCACATTGCTTATGAGTTGGATCGAGAGAATTTGGCCATTTTTCAATGTGGTCCCCCACATGGCTTATGGGTTGGATCGAGGGCCTATTTCCATCTTTGACCGTGGTACTCCGCATTGACTTTCGAATACCAGATAGCGCCAAACTGAGTATGCCAAAGTCTTAATCATACCTTAAACGTTTTTTGGTTAAGTTTTTTGTTCAATTTCGTCCATTTAATCCAAAACGCTAAGGGAGAGGAGATATGAGAAGATATTGCATTTGAAGTGGACCAATCGACTTTGGCCATCTATCACTGTGGTCCCCCACATTGCTTATCAGTTGGATCGAGAAACTTTGGCCATCTATCACTGTGGTCCCCCACATTGCTTATGAGTTGGATCGAGAGAATTTGGCCATCTATCACTGTGGTCCCCCACATTGCTTATGAGTTGGATCGAGAGAATTTGGCCATTTTTCAATGTGGTCCCCCACATGGCTTATGGGTTGGATCGAGGGCCTATTTCCATCTTTGACCGTGGTACTCCGCATTGACTGTCAAATACCAGATAGCGCCAAACTGAGTACGCCAAAGTCTTAATCATACCTTAAACGTTTTTTGGTTAAGTTTTTTGTTCAATTTCGTCTATTTAATCCAAAACGCTAAGGGAGAGGAGATATGAGAAGATATTGCATTTGAAGTGGACCAATCGACTTTGACCATCTTTCACTGTGGTCCCCCACATTGCTTATAAATTGGATCGAGAAACTTTGGCCATCTAACACTGTGGTCCCCCACATTGCTTATGAGTTGGATCGAGAGAATTTGGCCATTTTTCAATGTGGTCCCCCGCATGGCTTATGGGTTGGATCGAGGGCCTATTTCCATCTTTGACCGTGGTACTCCGCATTGACTGTCGAATACCAGATAGCGCCAAACTGAGTATGCCAAAGTCTTAATCATACCTTAAACGTTTTTTGATTAAGTTTTTTGTTCAATTTCGTCCATTTAATCCAAAACGCTAAGGTAGAGGAGATATGAGAAGATATTGCATTTGAAGTGGACCAATCGACTTTGACCATCTTTCACTGTGTTCCCCCACATTGCTTATAAATTGGATCGAGAAACTTTGGCCATCTATCACTGTGGTCCCCCACATTGCTTTTGAGTTGGATCGAGAGAATTTGGCCATTTTTCAATGTGGTCCCCCACATGGCTTATGGGTTGGATCGAGGGCCTATTTCCATCTTTGACCGTGGTACTCCGCATTGACTTTCGAATACCAGATAGCGCCAAACTGAGTATGCCAAAGTCTTAATCATACCTTAAACGTTTTTCAGTTAAGTTTTTTGTTCAATTTCGTCCATTTAATCCAAAACGCTAAGGGAGAGGAGATATGAGAAGATATTGCATTTGAAGTGGACCAATCTACTTTGACCATCTTTCACTGTGGTCCCCCACATTGCTTATAAATTGGATCGAGAAACTTTGGCCATCTATCACTGTGGTCCCCCACATTGTTTATGAGTTGGATCGAGAGAATTTGGCCATTTTTCAATGTGGTCCCCCACATGGCTTATGGGTTGGATCGAGGGCCTATTTCCATCTTTGACCGTGGTACTCCGCATTGACTTTCGAATACCAGATAGCGCCAAACTGAGTATGCCAAAGTCTTAATCATACCTTAAACGTTTTTTGGTTAAGTTTTTTGTTCAATTTCGTCCATTTAATCCAAAACGCTAAGGGAGAGGAAATATGAGAAGATATTGCATTTGAAGTGGACCAATCGACTTTGACCATCTTTCACTGTGGTCCCCCACATTGCTTATAAATTGGATCGAGAAACTTTGGCCATCTATCACTGTGGTCCCCCACATTGCTTATGAGTTGGATCGAGAGAATTTGGCCATTTTTCAATGTGGTCCCCCACATGGCTTATGGGTTGGATCGAGGGCCTATTTCCATCTTTGACCGTGGTACTCCGCATTGACTGTCGAATACCAGATAGCGCCAAACTGAGTATGCCAAAGTCTTAATCATACCTTAAACGTTTTTTGGTTAAGTTTTTTGTTCAATTTCGTCCATTTAATCCAAAACGCTAAGGGAGAGGAGATATGAGAAGATATTGCATTTGAAGTGGACCAATCGACTTTGACCATCTTTCACTGTGGTCCCCCACATTGCTTATAAATTGGATCGAGAAACTTTGGCCATCTATCACTGTGGTCCCCCACATTGCTTATGAGTTGGATCGAGAGAATTTGGCCATTTTTCAATGTGGTCCCCCACATGGCTTATGGGTTGGATCGAGGGCCTATTTCCATCTTTGACCGTGGTACTCCGCATTGACTGTCGAATACCAGATAGCGCCAAACTGAGTATGCCAAAGTCTTAATCATACCTTAAACGGTTTTTGGTTAAGTTTTTTGTTCAATTTCGTCCATTTAATCCAAAACGCTAAGGGAGAGGAAATATGAGAAGATATTGCATTTGAAGTGGACCAATCGACTTTGACCATCTTTCACTGTGGTCCCCCACATTGCTTATAAATTGGATCGAGAAACTTTGGCCATCTATCAGTGTGGTCCCCCACATTGCTTATGAGTTGGATCGAGAGAATTTGGCCATTTTTCAATGTGGTCCCCCACATGGCTTATGGGTTGGATCGAGGGCCTATTTCCATCTTTGACCGTGGTACTCCGCATTGACTTTCGAATACCAGATAGCGCCAAACTGAGTATGCCAAAGTCTTAATCATACCTTAAACGTTTTTTGGTTAAGTTTTTTGTTCAATTTCGTCCATTTAATCCAAAACGCTAAGGGAGAGGAGATATGAGAAGATATTGCATTTGAAGTGGACCAATCGACTTTGACCATCTTTCACTGTGGTCCCCCACATTGCTTATAAATTGGATCGCGAAACTTTGGCCATCTATCACTGTGGTCCCCCACATTGCTTATCAGTTGGATCGAGAGAATTTAGCCATTTTTCAATGTGGTCCCCCACATAGCTTATGGGTTGGATCGAGGGCCTATTTTCATCTTTGACCGTGGTACTCCGCATTGACTGTCGAATACCAGATAGCGCCAAACTGAGTATGCCAAAGTCTTAATCATACCTTAAACGTTTTTTGTTCAATTTCGTCCATTTAATCCAAAACGCTAAGGGAGAGGAGATATGAGAAGATATTGCATTTGAAGTGGACCAATCGACTTTGACCATCTTTCACTGTGGTCCCCCACATTGCTTATAAATTGGATCGAGAAACTTTGGCCATCTATCACTGTGGTCCCCCACATTGCTTATGAGTTGGATCGAGAGAATTTGGCCATTTTTCAATGTGGTCCCTCACATGGCTTATGGGTTGGATCAAGGGCCTATTTCCATCTTTGACCGTGGTACTCCGCATTGACTTTCGAATACCAGATAGCGCCAAACTGAGTATGCCAAAGTCTTAATCATACCTTAAACGTTTTTTGGTTAAGTTTTTTGTTCAATTTCGTCCATTTAATCCAAAACGCTAAGGGAGAATAGATATGAGAAGATACTGCATTTGAAGTGGACCAATCGACTTTGACCATCTATCACTGTGGTCCCCCACATTGCTTATCAGTTGGATCGAGAGAATTTGGCCATTTTTCAATGTGGTCCCCCACATGGCTTATGGGTTGGATCGAGGGCCTATTTCCATCTTTGACCGTGGTACTCCGCATTGACTTTCGAATACCAGATAGCGCCAAACTGAGTATGCCAAAGTCTTAATCATACCTTAAACGTTTTTTGGTTAAGTTTTTTGTTCAATTTCGTCCATTTAATCCAAAACGCTAAAGGAGAGGAGATATGAGAAGATATTGCATTTGAAGTGGACCAATCGACTTTGACCATCTTTCACTGTGGTCCCCCACATTGCTTATAAATTGGATCGAGTAACTTTGGCCATCTATCAGTGTGGTCCCCCACATTGCTTATGAGTTGGATCGAGAGAATTTGGCCATTTTTCAATGTGGTCCCCCACATGGCTTATGGGTTGGATCAAGGGCCTATTTCCATCTTTGACCGTGGTACTCCGCATTGACTTTCGAATACCAGATAGCGCCAAACTGAGTATGCCAAAGTCTTAATCATACCTTAAACGTTTTTTGGTTAAGTTTTTTGTTCAATTTCGTCCATTTAATCCAAAACGCTAAAGGAGAGGAGATATGAGAAGATATTGCATTTGAAGTGGACCAATCGACTTTGACCATCTTTCACTGTGGTCCCCCACATTGCTTATAAATTGGATCGCGAAACTTTGGCCATCTATCACTGTGGTCCCCCACATTGCTTATCAGTTGGGTCGAGAGAATTTGGCCATTTTTCAATGTGGTCCCCCACATGGCTTATGGGTTGGATCGAGGGCCTATTTCCATCTTTGACCGTGGTACTCCGCATTGACTGTCGAATACCAGATAGCGCCAAACTGAGTATGCCAAAGTCTTAATCATACCTTAAACGTTTTTTCGTTAAGTTTTTTGTTCAATTTCGTCCATTTAATCCAAAACGCTAAGGGAGAGGAGATATGAGAAGATATTGCATTTGAAGTGGACCAATCGACTTTGACCATCTTTCACTGTGGTCCCCCACATTGCTTATAAATTGGATGGAGAAACTTTGGCCATCTATCACTGTGGTCCCCCACATTGCTTATGAGTTGGATCGAGAGAATTTGGCCATTTTTCAATGTGGTCCCTCACATGGCTTATGGGTTGGATCAAGGGCCTATTTCCATCTTTGACCGTGGTACTCCGCATTGACTTTCGAATACCAGATAGCGCCAAACTGAGTATGCCAAAGTCTTAATCATACCTTAAACGTTTTTTGGTTAAGTTTTTTGTTCAATTTCGTCCATTTAATCCAAAACGCTAAGGGAGAGGAGATATGAGAAGATACTGCATTTGAAGTGGACCAATCGACTTTGGCCATCTATCACTGTGGTCCCCCACATTGCTTATCAGTTGGATCGAGAGAATTTGGCCATTTTTCAATGTGGTCCCCCACATGGCTTATGGGTTGGATCGAGGGCCTATTTCCATCTTTGACCGTGGTACTCCGCATTGACTGTCGAATACCAGATAGCGCCAAACTGAGTATGCCAAAGTCTTAATCATACCTTAAACGTTTTTTGGTTAAGTTTTTTGTTCAATTTCGTCCATTTAATCCAAAACGCTAAGTGAGAGGAGATATGAGAAGATACTGCATTTGAAGTGGACCAATCGACTTTGGCCATCTATCACTGTGGTCCCCCACATTGCTTATCAGTTGGATCGAGAGAATTTGGCCATTTTTCAATGTGGTCCCCCACATGGCTTATGGGTTGGATCGAGGGCCTATTTCCATCTTTGACCGTGGTACTCCGCATTGACTGTCGAATACCAGATAGCGCCAAACTGAGTATGCCAAAGTCTTAATCATACCTTAAACGTTTTGTGGTTAAGTTTTTTGTTCAATTTCGTCCATTTAATCCAAAACGCTAAGGGAGAGGAGATATGAGAAGATATTGCATTTGAAGTGGACCAATCGACTTTGGCCATCTATCACTGTGGTCGCCCACATTGCTTATCAGTTGGGTCGAGAGAATTTGGCCATTTTTCAATGTGGTCCCCCACATGGCTTATGGGTTGGATCGAGGGCCTATTTCCATCTTTGACCGTGGTACTCCGCATTGACTGTCGAATACCAGATAGCGCCAAACTGAGTATGCCAAAGTCTTAATCATACCTTAAACGTTTTTTCGTTAAGTTTTTTGTTCAATTTCGTCCATTTAATCCAAAACGCTAAGGGAGAGGAGATATGAGAAGATATTGCATTTGAAGTGGACCAATCGACTTTGAACATCTTTCACTGTGGTCCCCCACATTGCTTATCAGTTGGATCGAGAGAATTTGGCCATTTTTCAATGTGGTCCCCCACATGGCTTATGGGTTGGATCGAGGGCCTATTTCCATCTTTGACCGTGGTACTCCGCATTGACTGTCGAATACCAGATAGCGCCAAACTGAGTATGCCAAAGTCTTAATCATACCTTAAACGTTTTTTCGTTAAGTTTTTTGTTCAATTTCGTCCATTTAATCCAAAACGCTAAGGGAGAGGAGATATGAGAAGATATTGCATTTGAAGTGGACCAATCGACTTTGAACATCTTTCACTGTGGTCCCCCACATTGCTTATGAGTTGGATCGAGAGAATTTGGCCATTTTTCAATGTGGTCCCCCACATGGCTTATGGGTTGGATCGAGGGCCTATTTCCATCTTTGACCGTGGTACTCCGCATTGACTTTCGAATACCAGATAGCGCCAAACAGAGTATGCCAAAGTCTTAATCATACCTTAAACGTTTTTTGCTTAAGTTTTTTGTTCAATTTCGTCCATTTAATCCAAAACGCTAAGGGAGAGGAGATATGAGAAGATATTGCGTTTGAAGTGGACCAATCGACTTTGACCATCTTTCACTGTGGTCCCCCACATTGCTTATAAATTGGATCGAGAAACTTTGGCCATCTATCAGTGTGGTCCCCCACATTGCTTATGAGTTGGATCGAGAGAATTTGGCCATTTTTCAATGTGGTCCCCCACATGGCTTATGGGTTGGATCGAGGGCCTATTTCCATCTTTGACCGTGGTACTCCGCATTGACTGTCGAATACCAGATAGCGCCAAACTGAGTATGCCCAAAGTCTTAATCATACCTTAAACGTTTTTTGTTTAAGTTTTTTGTTCAATTCCGTCCATTTAATCCAAAACGCTGAGGGAGAGGAGATATGAGAAGATATTGCATTTGAAGTGGACCAATCGACTTTGACCATCTTTCACTGTGGTCCCCCACATTGCTTATAAATTGGATCGAGAAACTTTGGCCATCCATCACTGTGGTCCCCCACATTGCTTATGAGTTGGATCGAGAGAATTTGGCCATTTTTCAATGTGGTCCCCCACATGGCTTATGGGTTGGATCGAGGGCCTATTTCCATCTTTGACCGTGGTACTCCGCATTGACTGTCGAATACCAGATAGTGCCAAACTGAGTATGCCAAAGTCTTAATCATACCTTAAACGTTTATCGGTTAAGTTTTTTGTTCAATTTCGTCCATTTAATCCAAAACGCTAAGGGAGAGGAGATATGAGAAGATATTGCATTTGAAGTGGACCAATCGACTTTGACCATCTTTCACTGTGGTCCCCCACATTGCTTATAAATAGGATCGAGAAACTTTGGCCATCTATCACTGTGGTCCCCCACATTGCTTATGAGTTGGATCGAGAGAATTTGGCCATTTTTCAATGTGGTCCCCCACATGGCTTATGGGTTGGATCGAGGGCCTATTTCCATCTTTGACCGTGGTACTCCGCATTGACTGTCGAATACCAGACAGCGCCAAACTGAGTATGCCAAAGTCTTAATCATACCTTAAACGTTTTTTGGTTAAGTTTTTTGTTCAATTTCGTCCATTTAATCCAAAACGCTAAGGGAGAGGAGATATGAGAAGATATTGCATTTGAAGTGGACCAATCGACTTTGGCCATCTATCACTGTGGTCCCCCACATTGCTTATCAGTTGGGTCGAGAGAATTTGGCCATTTTTCAATGTGGTCCCCCACATGGCTTATGGGTTGGATCGAGGGCCTATTTCCATCTTTGACCGTGGTACTCCGCATTGACTGTCGAATACCAGATAGCGCCAAACTGAGTATGCCAAAGTCTTAATCATACCTTAAACGTTTTTTCGTTAAGTTTTTTGTTCAATTTCGTCCATTTAATCCAAAACGCTAAGGGAGAAAAGATATGAGAAGATATTGCATTTGAAGTGGACCAATCGACTTTGACCATCTTTCACTGTGGTCCCCCACATTGCTTATAAATTGGATCGAAAAACTTTGGTCATCTATCACTGTGGTCCCCCACATTGCTTATGAGTTGGATCGAGAGAATTTGGCCATTTTTCAATGTGGTCCCCCACATGGCTTATGGGTTGGATCGAGGGCCTATTTCCATCTTTGACCGTGGTACTCCGCATTGACTTTCGAATACCAGATATCGCCAAACTGAGTATGCCAAAGTCTTAATCATACCTTAAACGTTTTTTGCTTAAGTTTTTTGTTCAATTTCGTCCATTTAATCCAAAACGCTAAGGGAGAGGAGATATGAGAAGATATTGCATTTGAAGTGGACCAATCGACTTTGACCATCTTTCACTGTGGTCCCCCACATTGCTTATAAATTGGATCGAGAAACTTTGGCCATCTATCAGTGTGGTCCCCCACATTGCTTATGAGTTGGATCGAGAGAATTTGGCCATTTTTCAATGTGGTCCCCCACATGGCTTATGGGTTGGATCGAGGGCCTATTTCCATCTTTGACCGTGGTACTCCGCATTGACTGTCGAATACCAGATAGCGCCAAACTGAGTATGCCAAAGTCTTAATCATACCTTAAACGTTTTTTGTTCAATTTCGTCCATTTAATCCAAAACGCTAAGGGAGAGGAGATATGAGAAGATATTGCATTTGAAGTGGACCAATCGACTTTGACCATCTTTCACTGTGGTCCCCCACATTGCTTATGAGTTGGATCGAGAGAATTTGGCCATTTTTCAATGTGGTCCCCCACATGGCTTATGGGTTGGATCGAGGGCCTATTTCCATCTTTGACCGTGGTACTCCGCATTGACTGTCGAATACCAGATAGCGCCAAACTGAGTATGCCAAAGTCTTAATCATACCTTAAACGTTTTTTGTTCAATTTCGTCCATTTAATCCAAAACGCTAAGGGAGAGGAGATATGAGAAGATATTGCATTTGAAGTGGACCAATCGACTTTGACCATCTTTCACTGTGGTCCCCCACATTGCTTATGAGTTGGATCGAGAGAATTTGGCCATTTTTCAATGTGGTCCCCCACATGGCTTATGGGTTGGATCGAGGGCCTATTTCCATCTTTGACCGTGGTACTCCGCATTGACTGTCGAATACCAGATAGCGCCAAACTGAGTATGCTAAAGTCTTAATCATACCTTAAACGTTTTTTGGTTAAGTTTTTTGTTCAATTTCGTCTATTTAATCCAAAACGCTAAGGGAGAGGAGATATGAGAAGATATTGCATTTGAAGTGGACCAATCGACTTTGGCCATCTATCACTGTGGTCCCCCACATTGCTTATGAGTTGGATCGAGAGAATTTGGCCATTTTTCAATGTGGTCCCCCACATGGCTTATGGGTTGGATCGAGGGCCTATTTCCATCTTTGACCGTGGTACTCCGCATTGACTGTCGAATACCAGATAGCGCCAAACTGTGTATACCAAAGTCTTAATCATACCTTAAACGTTTTTTGGTTAAGTTTTTTGTTCAATTTCGTCCATTTAATCCAAAACACTAAGGGAGAGGAGATATGAGAAGATATTGCATTTGAAGTGGACCAATCGACTTTGACCATCTTTCACTGTGGTCCCCCTCATTGCTTATAAATTGGATCGAGAAACTTTGGCCATCTATCAGTGTGGTCCCCCACATTGCTTATGAGTTGGATCGAGAGAATTTGGCCATTTTTCAATGTGGTCCCCCACATGGCTTATGGGTTGGATCGAGGGCCTATTTCCATCTTTGACCGTGGTACTCCGCATTGACTGTCGAATACCAGATAGCTCCAAACTGAGTATGCCAAAGTCTTAATCATACCTTAAACGTTTTTTGATAAAGTTTTTTGTTCAATTTCGTCCATTTAATCCAAAACGCTAAGGGAGAGGAGATATGAGAAGATATTGCATTTGAAGTGGACCAATCGACTTTGACCATCTTTCACTGTGGTCCCCCACATTGCTTATAAATTGGATCGAGAAACTTTGGCCATCCATCACTGTGGTCCCCCACATTGCTTATGAGTTGGATCGAGAGAATTTGGCCATTTTTCAATGTGGTCCCCCACATGGCTTATGGGTTGGATCGAGGGCCTATTTCCATCTTTGACCGTGGTACTCCGCATTGACTGTCGAATACCAGATAGCGCCAAACTGAGTATGCCAAAGTCTTAATCATACCTTAAACGTTTTTTGGTTAAGTTTTTTGTTCAATTTCGTCCATTTAATCCAAAACGCTAAGGGAGAGGAGATATGAGAAGATATTGCATTTGAAGTGGACCATCGACTTTGACCATCTTTCACTGTGGTCCCCCACATTGCTTATGAGTTGGATCGAGAGAATTTGGCCATTTTTCAATGTGGTCCCCCACATGGCTTATGGGTTGGATCGAGGGCCTATTTCCTTCTTTGACCGTGGTACTCCGCATTGAGTATGCCAAAGTCTTAATCATACCTTAAACGTTTTTTGGTTAAGTTTTTTGTTCAATTTCGTCTATTTAATCCAAAACGCTAAGGGAGAGGAGATATGAGAAGATATTGCATTTGAAGTGGACCAATCGACTTTGACCATCTTTCACTGTGGTCCCCCACATTGCTTATAAATTGGATCGAGAAACTTTGGTCATCTATCACTGTGGTCCCCCACATTGCTTATGAGTTGGATCGAGAGAATTTGGCCATTTTTCAATGTGGTCCTCCACATGGCTTATGGGTTGGATCGAGGGCCTATTTCCATCTTTGACCGTGGTACTCCGCATTGACTGTCGAATACCAGATAGCGCCAAACTGAGTATGCCAAAGTCTTAAGCATACCTTAAACGTTTTTTGCTTAAGTTTTTTGTTCAATTTCGTCCATTTAATCCAAAACGCTAAGGGAGATTAGATATGAGAAGATATTGCATTTGAAGTGGACCAATCGACTTTGACCATCTTTCGCTGTGGTCCCCCACATTGCTTATGAGTTGGATCGAGAGAATTTGGCCATTTTTCAATGTGGTCCTCCACATGGCTTATGGGTTGGATCGAGGGCCTATTTCCATCTTTGACCGTGGTACTCCGCATTGACTGTCGAATACCAGATAGCGCCAAACTGAGTATGCCAAAGTCTTAATCATACCTTAAACGTTTTTTGGTTAAGTTTTTTGTTCAATTTCGTCCATTTAATCCAAAACGCTGAGGGAGAGGAAATATGAGAAGATATTGCATTTGAAGTGGACCAATCGACTTTGACCATCTTTCACTGTGGTCCCCCACATTGCTTATAAATTGGATCGAGAAACTTTGGCCATCTATCACTGTGGTCCCCCACATTGCTTATCAGTTGGATCGAGAGAATTTGGCCATTTTTCAATGTGGTCCCCCACATGGCTTATGGGTTGGATCGAGGGCCTATTTCCATCTTTGACCGTGGTACTCCGTATTGACTTTCGAATACCAGATAGCGCCAAACTGAGTATGCCAAAGTCTTAATCATACCTTAAGCGTTTTTTGGTTAAGTTTTTTGTTCAATTTCGTCCATTTAATCCAAAACGCTAAGGGAGAGGAGATATGAGAAGATATTGCATTTGAAGTGGACCAATCGACTTTGACCATCTTTCACTGTGGTCCCCCACATTGCTTATAAATTGGATCGAGAAACTTTGGCCATCTATCACTGTGGTCCCCCACATTGCTTATGAGTTGGATCGAGAGAATTTGGCCATTTTTCAATGTGGTCCCCCACATGGCTTATGGGTTGGATCGAGGGCCTATTTCCATCTTTGACCGTGGTACTCCGCATTGACTGTCGAATACCAGATAGCGCCAAACTGAGTATGCCAAAGTCTTAATCATACCTTAAACGTTTTTTGGTTAAGTTTTTTGTTCAATTTCGTCCATTTAATCCAAAACGCTGAGGGAGAGGAAATATGAGAAGATATTGCATTTGAAGTGGACCAATCGACTTTGACCATCTTTCACTGTGGTCCCCCACATTGCTTATAAATTGGATCGAGAAACTTTGGCCATCTATCACTGTGGTCCCCCACATTGCTTATGCGTTGGATCGAGAGAATTTGGCCATTTTTCAATGTGGTCCCCCACATGGCTTATGGGTTGGATCGAGGGCCTATTTCCATCTTTGACCGTGGTACTCCGCATTGACTGTCGAATACCAGATAGCGCCAAACTGAGTATGCCAAAGTCTTAATCATACCTTAAACGTTTTTTGGTTAAGTTTTTTGTTCAATTTCGTCCATTTAATCCAAAACGCTGAGGGAGAGGAAATATGAGAAGATATTGCATTTGAAGTGGACCAATCGACTTTGACCATCTTTCGCTGTGGTCCCCCACATTGCTTATGAGTTGGATCGAGAGAATTTGGCCATTTTTCAATGTGGTCCTCCACATGGCTTATGGGTTGGATCGAGGGCCTATTTCCATCTTTGACCGTGGTACTCCGCATTGACTGTCGAATACCAGATAGCGCCAAACTGAGTATGCCAAAGTCTTAAGCATACCTTAAACGTTTTTTGCTTAAGTTTTTTGTTCAATTTCGTCCATTTAATCCAAAACGCTAAGGGAGATTAGATATGAGAAGATATTGCATTTGAAGTGGACCAATCGACTTTGACCATCTTTCGCTGTGGTCCCCCACATTGCTTATGAGTTGGATCGAGAGAATTTGGCCATTTTTCAATGTGGTCCTCCACATGGCTTATGGGTTGGATCGAGGGCCTATTTCCATCTTTGACCGTGGTACTCCGCATTGACTGTCGAATACCAGATAGCGCCAAACTGAGTATGCCAAAGTCTTAAGCATACCTTAAACGTTTTTTGCTTAAGTTTTTTGTTCAATTTCGTCCATTTAATCCAAAACGCTAAGGGAGATTAGATATGAGAAGATATTGCATTTGAAGTGGACCAATCGACTTTGACCATCTTTCACTGTGGTCCCCCACATTGCTTATAAATTGGATCGAGAAACTTTGGCCATCTATCACTGTGGTCCCCCACATTGCTTATGAGTTGGATCGAGAGAATTTGGCCATTTTTCAATGTGGTCCCCCAGTTGGATCAAGGGCCCTTTTCTGCCTGACGTATGAGGGGAGGAAGAAAGTCCTAAACCCTTCTTAGCGAATACCCTGTTACAGAGATGCTAAGACTTCTTTTTAAACGTGCTAGTTCTTAAGGAATTTGACCACCGGGAAGCCAATTGAAGAGCAAACACTGTCTAGTAGTAGACAGGTCATATTGGACCATCGATGGTGTATTCCTGCTCATATTACTCTCTGCGGTAGCCGTCTTAGAAAATTTTGTCTTGGCTGTTTAGTTGTAAGGACATTCAAAGCAGTTCCCTGGGATTTATGTCCTTAGTAACTGGAAAATTCGTATTACCATCAATATTAAATTTTAAGTTGAACACCTTTCCCGCATGTCGTTCTTAGTTCATTTTTCAGTGAGTAGATGAATGTTGTTCGTATATACTTGCTACAAAGCTATGTATGAGCTATGTGCATATGGATGTATACATAAAAATATTTTAATAGAACTCACACCCCAATTTTATTTCAAAATCTGGGTTGAAATGCTAATATGTAAACCTGACCGGAGCCCTTGATACGCCTTTTAGGAACACAGAAGGAAATACGAGTATCAGCACCCTTGGCTTAGGCGATAGAGATAACCATCGTTAGGGCAAATCATAAATTAAAAGGGTTAGGAGTTAACAATGGGTATAAATACAAGAACTGAGGATGCGAGTTATATGATTGTAATTAAATATGAATGAATATGTACCAAATTATAATTAGACCAACTGGGCAATTTTAAGAGTATTTTGATATCTCTGATACGAATAGGTTAATCCATTATTTAAATTTCTTATCTCTTTTATGTACAATGTGTCGGCTAGGCATTTGTATTTCCACTAATCGTGCACAGAAATGAACAACGCTAGTAGAATTGGTTCGAAAATGAGGGATGTGAGAACTAATTTATTGTCCAGTAAACTATTTTCTGGTTGTCTACCATTTAAAGTAAGGTCCTCCAAGAAATGAGCTTTTCTTTTTTAACAAAACTATATTTAGATGCGCGCAGGGCAGGTGTCAACACGGAAGGCAGTATCTTCAATAAATCTGTCCAGCTGCTGGGATACGCAGACGACATCGACATCATTGGTCGCTCCCAGCGCGCCGTCATAGAAGCTTTCACGGCAATTGAAGAAGAGGCGAAACGATTTGGCCTTGAAGTGAATGAGGGCAAAACCAAGTACCTGTTGTCAACAAACAAAGAAGCATCGGTCCACCGTCTAGGACAAAACGTCACTGTTGGCAACAGTAACTTTGAGGTAGTTAGGGAGTTTACCTACCTCGGAGTAAATATCAACTCCACCAACGACACCCTTGTGGAGATTCGACGAAGACTTACCCTAGGACACCGCTGCTACTTCGGTTGGGCAAAACAAATCGGTTCAAAACTCCTATCTCGGAATGATCCTGCCAGTTCTGCTATATGGAGCCGAGTGCTGGATGATAAGCAGGAGAAGATTTTGGGCACTTTCTTTCGATTCTTCGTCAAAATTTCGGTCCCGTATGCGAGGAGGGCGAATGGAGGAAATGATATAACCGAGAACTCTATGAACTGTACCAAAATGTGGATGTAGTCCAAAAAGCCAAAAAACGTCGACTACACTGGCTCGGCCACATCGAGCGAATGGACAATAACGCTCCAGCAAAGAGGATCTTCGACTCACAGCCCCCAGGTTCGAGACGACAAGGAAGACCGAACCTCCATTTTAAAGACCAAGCTATCGCGGATGCCATACCGCTTGGTCTGGACAACTGGAAGCAACGTGCCTGGGATCGAAGGGAATGGAAGGCTACAGTGTCTCAGGGATGGACTCTTCACGGGTCGGGAGCCCGTGACGTAAATAAGTATATTTAGATGCTCTCTTTGTCGGACTAATGGAGAAAGTATATGGAAGCCAAGTTATCATTCATTCAAAACTTCCTGGGAGCCTCACAGAACACAGCTCGCTTTTCCCGATTTATATTTTCCAAAGTTTAGCTGTTAGTCCCTGCTAAGGTATAAACCCTACTTTTTTTGGTGCTGACACTTTCTGGAGTCGACCGCTGAGGATCCCCAATCTAGTAATGGTAGATTAGCAGAGGATGAACACGCCCATTTAATCAAACGCCCATTTTCTGAAACAAACATTTTTCGTCTGTCGTCTGAAATACGGCATTAAACCGTTTTGTATGATCCACCCTAAATTTTTGTTTTGATTCTGGCTTCCGTAGGGGCCTATCTGGATCTTACTCGACATACAGTTGAACATCATCATTTCCATAAGAAAGTACCTACTCTAGAGGCTATTTATGAGTCAATCGTTGAAATTCAAGGTCGGATGCAACGTTTCTCTAGTGTCTTAGTGCCTGGGATATAGCCGAAACCAAGGGATTTCTCATTTCGTTTCATTTCCTTTGCTGATCCCTGGGACGCTACTAGAAGTATAGAACTAGAAGTTTGCTTTTTCTTGTCAAAATAGTGACCAAACTCATACGTTCTCTCAAGATAGGTGTTATTGCTATAAACAGTTCTTTGATATCTATGCAGATGCATAGACGAAATGTAGGGTTAGGGCGATTCGCAGCGATTCTATATTTCGAGTCGAAAATAAAGTCACTGGTTTGTCTTGATGTTTTCTGTGTTTTTCTTGATAAATTGGAAATTCATGGAAAATATGATGCAAGTGCAGGGATGATCAGAGCATAGAGCATTCACACGCAGGACGAAGGTTGTGAAAGGTTCGGTTGATTTTCAAGGAAGCGATTGCATTTAAGAGTCAACATCCTTGAGCAAGCAAAAGTAAAGATGCCAACACGAAAAGCATTGTATTTACTAAGTCAGTGTCAATATCCGTAACATGAATAGAGGTTAAGGTGGTTTTTACACCTAAGGCTGGGAAAGCAATTCATATAACCGCTAAAGACCTCAGGCCAATCAGCGTTACCTCTTTCATTCTGGAAGATTTGAGAGGCTAGACAACATTCAGATTCCCCAGTAAACTTTGCCTCGACGATATGTCGACGGTTCAACACGCCTATACTAAAGGAAAAAGTGGGGAAACGACACTGGGTATCTTAATCAAGAAATCGTTAAAAGTCAAAGAATATACTTTAGGTGCATTCTTAGACATTGAAGGTGCTTTTAATAATGTCAGAACGGATTTGACACTCTTAAATCTCAATATCCATGATACTCATACCAACTGGATTGTTAAAATTCTTGAGGAAAGGCCTATTATTACGGAACACGAGGGTATAAAGATGGAAGCATATGCCTCTAGAGGTACCCCATAAGGCGGAGTAATCTCCCCACAACTATGGGTTATTGTACTAAATGAGGTGCTGCTGCAGCTCAGGTAGAGTGGTGTCAAGACCATTGCCTACACGGATGACGTCGTATTGATGGCATAGGTACAAATAGGAATATAGGAATACAAGGAAGGTACAATCGAATACCCCAAAAGGTCTCGAGAAGTCCGCCAGCGCTAAGAATATGCTCATTAGTTCCTCTCGTACTTAGACAAAAGACGAAGGAGTATAATAAACTTACGATCAAGAATATGCAGAGATTTTACAGCAGAGGATAAATCTGGAGGATAGCTACATATTTAATCACTGGAACCACTGCCATACTAGGCATAAATTGAACAAAGTCAAAATCAAGTCAAGACCAAATGAGTGAGTATTCAAGGCTGGGGATGATGTTGATGGTACCCAATCGAGAAAGAGTCTACGTTCGATTAGAAGGTGTTAACCATGAACTATATACATGCATTTTACAGTCAATGGTCAGAAAAGTAGATATTAGTCGTTTAAACACCAAAACTCCGGCCCGAAGAATCTTAGAATCTTAGGTTAGGTGGCTGCCAGCTATCGTGAAACTAATTGGAGCTTCTTAAGAAGCACAGCATCGTTGTTAATAAGATCACCAAGATCGTTGAAGAAGAAGGCTTCTAAATGAATGTGGAAGGGAGCTAAACTTTTCTTCATCTCTACAATTACCTTGCATGTATCGATTGGAACACCTAAGATACCTGAAAAGATAAATACCCCAGTTCCATGCCTGCCGAGTTTATCGACTTTACAATTCCTTGGAATATCCCTATGCCTCAGCACCCAACAAAGGTGAATACTAAACTGCTCTACCATCTGTAACAGAGACGAACGGCAGTCTAGAGCAACTTTCGAATTTTCAGAAAACGATTCCAAAGATTTGATAGCTCCTTGGCTATCTGAAAAGATGCGGATATCTCTAGTGAAAATCAAGATTTTCCTGAACCAAGATCGGACTTTAATTCAATGATTGGGAAAACGAAAGTAACAACATAACAATGCAGTAAAGCTAGTTCTCACCTTAAGTGGCGCGCACAAAAAGGACCTCAATAAACTTGGAGTGCACAACAGCTGGCCTGATCCACATCGATACCATCAGCCCCATTTAAGTAAAAAAGTAAGTAGAGGGACACAGTTGAAAAGCTTTAAAATCAAATGAGTACCCGGGTAGAAGGTATGTCTTCAAAAGAGTTCGTTTCTATCTACCCTCGCCTAGCTACATCATGACTCCGGTCACCTGCGGTTGTCAAATAATGTATGCGGCACCAATATGGGCAAAGGCAGTGAAAATTAAGTCCCACTCAAGAAGAGTTAATTCCGTCAACAGACTGTGCGCGCTGAGAGTATGTTGCGCTTTTCGGACGGTATCCGATGATGCTATATGTGTTATTGCGGGAATGCTACCAGCGGATATCTTGGCTATTGAGCTACAGAGGACCTATGACGCCAAAATCAAGGAACCCCTTGCTCCAGTCAAAGATATTAAGCTGGCAGAAAGACAGCGAAGCATGAGAACATGGCAGGAAAGATGGAATCAGTCAACGAAGGGAAGATCGACTTATACCGGATATAGATAAATGGATGGACCGACATCACGGAGAAGTGGATTTTTATCTCACCCAGTTCTTAACCGGACACGGCTGCTTCAGAGCTTATCTAAACAGGTTTGGGCTTGATGAATCTCCAAACTGCTCAAACTGTGGAGAGGCCAGAGAGGATGCAGAGCGTGTGCTCTTTCAGTGCCCACATTTTCGCTCAGAACGCAGAGGTCTTGAAGAAATAATTGGAGAAATACCAACTCCGGAGAACATCGTAAACCATATGCTGACATCGAACGCAGTATGGAATACTGTGAAACACAGCGGTGATCATAAAAGAACTTCGGCGGCTGGAAAGGCTCAGGGAGAGCAACCAAACCCAAACGGAAGCCTACTCAGAACAAGAAACGTCGAACAGGTTAAGAAGAGCATAAAGTACTAACCAGCCCCGCGAAGTAATACTTAACGGTAGTTCCGCGGGGAGAGTGGTTGAAGTGTGTAGGGTGTGGGCTAGTACGTAGGCGTATCCCTGGTATCGAGTATTCAGGTTTGCGAATCGTGCATGCCAGTAGCCCTGGTTACTGGTATCTTTAGAAGATTACACATCCGTTGGCGCAACCAAAAAAAAAAAAAAAAAACCTGCGGTTGTCAGTACTTCACTAAAAATAGGTCATCTTCCTCAGTAAGGATATTTTCTCGTTTTTCAATTTTTTATGAGAGAGACATACATATAATTTGAAAATACCAAGTTCAATGGCAATCGTAACTTACATGAGTGCATGCCTTTCAGGAGAATAACAAGTTCGTCTTCTTTCAAATCTCTCCAATATACCAAGAATGTATGTACTTTCTTACCAATAAAACTATTCAAACTTTTTTTACAAACTTTAGTAGATCCAAATCAATTTGCAATGATATCCGACACTGTTTACGTTTCTTGTCACCAAACTCCAGGAATTCCTTACCGAAAACTTTGTTTTAGACATTTAGAATCAGCGTCCTGGCAATTAGGGACAGAAGCAGGATAATGCATATGTTTGCACTCCTCCGGTATTTGTCGCTTGACATCCTTCGACAAAGAATGATTTGTTTTTTCCTTTTTTTTTTTTGTTTTTCCTTTTGTACTACGATACAGCAGATACAGGTCCCTTCATTCTGTTTAGTGCTGTTTTGTTTCCGTTTCTGTGTAAGCTGTATTCTATTGTTTTTGTCTAGAAATTATCTCGATTTCCTTATAGTTCTAAGCATGTAACTTTTAAGAAAACAAATAAATTATTCAGGGGCTTTAATGTTGCATGACTTTGTACATCGTCCTTGTTGAAAATGAAAACAAAGTGGAGGATAAAAACGAAAACATGTTTCTTATGTGTGTATCCTACCTCACTAGGGTGTATTGATTTTGATGCATTGTTTGTGACATAAAGAAAGAAGGACTTGGACTCCTCAAGATATGGATACCTATGCAAAAATGCAGATAAAAGATCAGTACCAATAAACGACCAATGGATAGGCTATGTTCCTTTGAGTTTATATTGAATTTTTAAGGATTCGCTTGCAACCACGCCCACAATTTCAAATTGGTTTTTAAGTTAATTTAATTCGCGTAAAAATATTGATAGGCGACTTTGAACATATCAAAGACGTTGTCAGGCTTAGAAAAGTCCGAAGGTTCAAACATTTCGGTATTCCTCTGAAAACAAAACGGCACCTGGACTGAGTCCTGTTTAGATACCTTAAAGGAACTCATTCACACCCACTTTTCTATTGAAGAGGGTCAGCAGTTCGGCGACACCTATCAGCTCACAACTGGCCAGACAGATGATCGACGACAGAAAAGTAGCTCGGACACATTTCACACCTTCTCGTCTACAAGTCGCCGGGACCTGACGGGATCATTCCAGTGATGTTGTAATGCTCAAGGGGTTATTCCGTTCCATGACTAACTCAAACCTTCATTGGCTGTTTGAGCTGCACATACGTTTCCCAATCCTGAAGAAAAGTCAATGTCATCTCCATACTTTAAGTATGTAACCAAAACACAGAGAAAGATTTTAGACCGATCAGTACTAGACATCCACATTGATTTCAGGGAACGTCTCATCTGCTTGATGGGCCGTTCAGTGCCGACAACGCTACACAAGATGGTAGAAATGATTGAAAAGTCACTGCACCTTAGCAGCATTTTTGGAGATAGAAGGGACCTTTAACAAATTGTAATTGTTTCTAAAAAAAACTTATTTTTACGATCAGCTTTCTTCCGATCTAACAATGTCCACAAGTGGTTAGATACCATATGCTCTCTTAAGATGGATGTTGATGATCCTTTCGACAGGAATCCTTTTAACCATGCATATCGGTGGTTTTATGCCTCCAATCATGTTGCATTTTAGATCATTCCAGTCTACACTGTAGTGCCCAGGGACACAGCATAATCTGACATGGTTCTGCATCATATTTCACATTTAGATGGCAATATTCCTATCAGATACACAATTCATTTCAAGTAATTTCAAAGTTCTGAGCACAGCTAGAACCCCAATGATAGAGCATTCCTGGTTTATGAGCCCACTTTTACCCGCGGTCCTCTTGCAAATAAGAAAAGTATTATAAGCCTTTGTTGAATTTCCATTTAATCTTTTTATCCGATCCTAAAGGTACAGCTCCATGCCAGCTAGCTTCGGCAGTTTGAAAGGTGATATCCTGTATTTATTGCTAAGAACTAGCAACTATGTCTTACCCCTAGAGTGCTTGCTTCTAATGACTTTTCAAGGACTCTTTCAAAAATGAGTAGTGACGGAAGACTTATGGGCCTTTCGCTGACGTGTGTCCTGACTTACTTGCTTTGGGTATAAAAATATTTCTCACCCTCTGCGCTACTGGTGTGAAGACTAGCTTTAGATAATGTTTCAAATTGTTCCTAACTTTTTCAAGCCTTATCCCAAGAGTCCAGGGATACATGCTTAGGAATGGGTTATAGGTTGAAGGATATTTTATCAATGGGCAGGACCCATCCGAATTGAAATTATTCTACATTCACATGTATTTATCATTTTCCTTGTTCAGTACTGGCATCGATTCCTACGTACATGTGAAGAGAGAGTAAAGAGAGATGACAAATTTGAGTTCTATAAGTTGAAGTTAACCATTGAACATGCAACGGTAATGCATGCACGAAATAGTAATTATTTAAATGTCAATTTTAAACTGTCTATCCTTTTGTAGTTATATATGATTGGAAAAATAAAAAGTGTCACATGTATGTACATACATATCTACACTTGTACGTGGAAGACGTGGTTTTTTCTTTGCTTTCGCATTTAGCGGTCATCAACGATTTGACAGCTGATCGAATAAATTATGTGACATTAAGGATTTCACATCATGTCCATCAAAACTAACTTATTTTTGCAATACCGGGTCAGTACGAACCCTAAAGAGAATTGCTCATCGTTTCGAAAGTGCTGCCCCTGAAAACTGAGTTCAGCTCATCAGACTGTGTAGCTGTCAATGTGACATGTGATGTCATGACGTGTAAACATGTGATGTCATGATGTTTTGGAGTTTAATATCTGATCATCAGTGAATCAGTGATCAAAGTGTTCTTTGAATATTGAAACGCTTGAAGATGGATGCCATAGGGAAATCTACTAAAAGATACTCAGTACGCTAGATTTCTCCTGACCGTTTTCCAATATAGACATATGTATGTACATAGGTTGAAGTGCCAGATCAGTAAAGGTTCATTGCGTTACCACATGGATTTAAAATTCACATACGAAGAACTACTGTCAGAACCTGTCGAATCTTAGTCTTATTACAAAACGGTGGAAGCTGTTGATATTCGTGTTAGCCAGTTTGCCTCGGACTGTGTTCATTGATGAATTGAGCGACTACAAGCGACTGCAAAGAGTCTGAATACGGCGAGAACGCTTGCCATTTCACTGGTGGGGATATCGCTTAAAAAGGCGCAAATAGTCATCTTGATTGGCCCGTGCAAAGGAGTTTTAGTAAAAAAAAAAATAAATACTTGGCTCAACAGGTCGATGGGACCCAAGGCCTAGCTTCTCACAACCATTCGTGTTGTGCGTGTTATGTTCTTTACACGAATGGAAGGGGCCTACTGTTTAATGCCGTATCCGAAGGGCAATTTGTTATTTGAGAAGCTTTCTCAGGACAGTTGTACTCTCTGCTGTTTGTCAGGCGCTCGCGAGAGGTGGGGCCGTGAAAAACTTTTAGGTGTTCCCCGACTGGGATTTGAACCTTGAACCCCTTGCTCCATAGTCCAACACACTAACCACTGAGCCACGGCACCCAGGAGTTTTAGTACAATTTCATTAGCGAGAAGGCCCAGTTTAATGGCATGTTTGGGGATGATGCGATGCCACATAATGAAACCCACTTTAATCGCTATGAGTTTTTATGACATTCTCGTCATAATGAGGTACGTAGTCCCGCCTGTCTATCTACGATTGATTAAGCTCATAGGATTGAGCTGAAAGACACTGCGAGAGTGGATGAGAAAATTGCATATCTAGATTATTGGAGAAAAAACTCCTCTCCATCCTCACGATTCTGTTTTCGATTCTTGTTTTTTAAACCTAAATCCTGGGCCCCATCAACCCTGGAAGGTATACGGCTTTCGAAGTTTGGTATCAAACATAAGTTGTGGAAGTACGTACTTGTTCTATAGAAGAGTGCTCCGTACTTGGACTACTCCCGTCTGATATAGCCCTCAAACGCAGGCATGCCGCTTCTGGAGTAGTACTTAGTACTCCACTGATCCATAGGTCATACCGATCATTGTACTCGGCCAATGCCATCCCCCAGACGATCACTCCATGTATATATAAGTAAAGTCCTGATGATAGATAGATACAATGACTAAGGCCAAGACCCAAACGGTATCTTACAAGTGCCTGCGTAGTTGACCCAGGTTCTTCCTTGTTAAAAGGTTCTTCGATGTGGAGGACAGTTGTCAGCGTGTATAATTTGCATTTCTACTGATTTCTTTAAAAGGCTGACGACACCACTTTTGGCTTGATACGGCAGTGAGTTTCTCCGTTTCTCCAGAGATTTCACAAGCCATGCTTATAGGCTTATGGGTGTGAGATGTTTGGTATTGTCTTTAACGATTTTTCCAGTCAGTACTTATCGTTAGTATCACGAATCGCTGGAGTGAAATTCATGCAGCCTTGCCTCTTTGGACAATAAACTCCTCAGACAATTAACTACTCTGTTACTGAAAGTTTTCTGGAAGTCAATAAAGAGCAGATTGTCGGTTGAGGCTTACTGATGCACATATGTATAAGATGAGGAAGTTTATGGTATTAACTCAGCAGGAACTTGGACAAACCACGTTTCTTTGTCAATTGCAAGCAAACATAGAATGAAATTCCATTATGCATGTCCAAGCTCTAAACAAGACCATGTTTGACCAAGAATTGTGTAAATACCTTGACTATAGGTTATCAGTGGTAAATACCTAGTGCATCAAGTTAGAAATAGTACCACCAGGACACCTCCAATAAGATACTTGTAGAAGGGAGTTAATTCCAACTCAATTTGAGGATGACACCCTCACATTTTTTTTTGCGTTTAGTAACTACCCGTTAAATTGGTTGTCTTACAAATATTAAGACATTTTCCAGAAATAAAAACTCGGGGTGAAATGTATCGCACAGGAAACACTCCCAACACAATGGACAGATAAAAAGAACTTCCCGTAGACTTGGTCCCGCTAATTTCTTTTATTTATTTCAGTTTTTTCTCTGTTGATGCTCGGGTTTTATACGTTAACCAGGGGAATCACCCCAGATTTCTAATTAATTTTTTTTTTTATTTTACACCACCACTGGGGAAACATTTCAAAATTGAATAAAAGAAATGCGTGCTGAAGGTATCCGTAAGTTTCACTTTTTTGTTTGATTTTTTACCAATTATTAAGAAAATGATAGAGGGTTGGTTAGGGGTGATACATCCGCGGATTTTCGTCCACAGTTTGTCTGATTTAATTTATACAAGTCTGGACTAATAAAATCTAGTGTGCAAGTGGTCTGCTTAATTTGAAGTGATTCGAAACAAAAGTGCAATAGGAGTCAAACCTTTGAAAATATTGTTGCTTGTAAGGCTATTTGTCTGACATGGTAATCATAAGTTTAAATTTTGTTAATTTTAAGCTAAAAAAACCTCGAAATCAGTTGGAAATTCAATTAAATAAAACAGATTTGTAACTCTACTTATACATCAGCAGATACAAAACGGGCTTACAAGACCCAAAATGGAAACTTAAAATCAAAATTTAGTAAAACTCTTTTGAATGATTATTCGTCAGGCTGTCTCAAAAGGCTCCAACTTATATATGAACATGTTTCCTAGACTGTTGGACCTCCGGCCCTTAGCCCTAAATTGACCCAAACTTGGGCACGGAGACGGATTATACAGATATCACCAGCTCCAGCTTGATTGGAGACATGATTGGAGAAACGCGACAGGATACAACCTAACGAAGGAATAGAATCCGACATATATTCATCTGAACCTAAAATTGCCCGCTCTTTTAGACTTCCAAAGTACGGCAGTATGTTCTAAGCGAACGTATTAGCAATCGCAGAAGGGGCTCGAAAACAAACTATCCACAAAACTGCTCTAAAGAAAGGTTATCAACATCTATAGTGACAGTCAAGTCGCCAGGAAGGCTACCACAGTCGTTAAATCAAAACTGGTGCAATGATCTTGTGGTGTCTCCAAAACATGGTAATGCCGAAACTAAACAGATCCTGGCGCTTAACAGACCCAAATTAGCAGTCTTCATATCGATCACCACCTAATGGCGGCCCACCGTAGACGAATGCGATTAGAATCTGATGAAGTCTGCCGAGGCGGTAACGATGCTGTCACAAAAGAGTGCAGATCCCAGACTTTCTATGCGGATGCCCAAGCTTATGCAGTAGGAAAACGACTCTCGGTTAATACCACTTCGAAGAACTGGGCATTCTGTCCGGAAAGCCGCCATTAGCCTTCCTGAAATTTATAACAACCTGGGGTATGTTCAGGAAGGTCGAATAGCTATACCAAAGCCAAATACCACCTTTTGTCTTTGTTTTTAGGTAAACCCACGACAGAGGCTCACTATGGACCCACTAGTGATCCAAGCTTCAGACCCATGAAGGGTCTCTACTTGAACCACGACAGCCTTTTACTCACCACGATCCCGGGGACGTTTTTTCCAAGCTTCAAGCCTTTTTGTCGTCTCGAGCATGGGTTTGTGATTTGAAAATATTTCGTATACTTGAAGTGACCGAACTACTATATTCGACGGTAAATCTTGGTAAAGACACATCAGTGTCTTGCATTGTCGGCATTGTTTCACAAGTTTGGATTAAACGACCGTGGATAGCGACTTGGCTGTCTATGTGCACATTACATATTGACCACCTTTCTCCACTGTAGTCTTGTGAATAGATTTCGTCTGAGAAGTATGCATACTAGAGGAGAAAGGATCCCTCCTTCCGAGCATTCTATCCAGCCTGTGAATAGAGGCTTTAAGCTCTTTTGGTTGAGTACAAGTCTGACTTAGATTTCACATTTCACGTTGATAGGTTAGGTTTAAGGAAATAACAACAATGAAGCACGTGCATATAGTACTATAAACGTTTTCAAACAGTGAATACTAGTTGATTTGTCCAGAAAACTAGAAGGAAATCCTTAAGATCCTTGCAGTTCAAGTTTTACTAAAAATCTAGAAGGCTTGAAGGCCTGAATATTAAATCATAACCCACAGCAAGACATTCGATAATTGTTTAAGGACATCAATATCTTTTTTGTAATAATTCCCAACTCAACCATTCCAGAACCAAAATGTCCACAAAAAGGATTCACGTCCAATAAAAACTAATGATAGCAATATGTAGTATCTATATCCCAACCCAACATGTGAATGTGCAAACGTACACACACTGGAAATAACTCCTATGCGATACGTCAGTACTAACAGATTCAAAGTCAAGTGTAGCATAGGAGCCTGCCCAAATCCAAAACTATTGAGGAGCGAAAGAGGATTTGTCATAATATTGCAATGTTGTATCCATATTTCAGGCAAAATACGTTCGATATCAAGCGAACACACGCCCTCCGCTCGGTTGGAAGCCCAAGCCAAAGCCCCCTAGTACCCGTACAGATGGATTCTTCGGATGGTCCTACAAAGGTGTACCCATAACACCCACATCCACCTCCACCCCCCATACATCATATAGTGAAAAGGGACATAATATGTGAGCGAGCTACACGATATTGTCGTAAGAACACACAGGATGATTTTATGTTTACCCTGGATTAAATGAGAATGAATATTGCATGCGATTTGCAAATTGTCTTCATTGTTCTCGTTAATGTGAAATTAGCATTATTAGGTACTAGTGTGTTTCGAGTACATATTAGGTTTGGATTTATCCGTAAACATGATGTCATATTTGTACATTGTAAATTGTCCGAGAACTTTTGAATTTTCGGTTTATTCTCAGTGGTCTACTAATTACAAAATCCCACACCAGGTAGATGGGCCTAAAACGTGCACCGTATTAAATTCTAATTTATATTCACGCAACGGAGAATTAGATTTCGGAAAACGTTTTTATTTCGTCGTGGTATGAGATACGGGAGCGGGTTGGGCACAGGTTGGGAACAGGCACAGTAATTAGGAAACATTTTCATCCTCAAATCAAATACATCTGTCAGGGGTCCCCGCAAACACATCAGGCACCAGGCGGCGCATATATGAGAATTAGATAGGTAACGTGCATAGTGATATGTACTTGTGTAGCCAAAATGATGATATTTTGAACCAAATGTGTACGTAAGGAGGCGTGCTTAATTATTTATACAAGTTATTGTCGTTTGGACAGTGTTTCGGATGAAGTGCGAGCTTTTATTTGTTGGATGAGTGCTGGTAGATTGTAGCTAATTGCTGCATATTTTACGGTGCACGACAAACGATTATAATTTGCAGTTTTTTTTTAACAAAAGAACGATAGTACTTGTCGGTGATATTATCTATTGTCTGGCTCAAGAGCGTCCATCTGGAATAGGTGTGGCTTAACTTAGCTAAACATATGTATTTCCTGTCGAAATAGTGAACATGTATGTAGGTGCATAGTTGACAAATGACAAGAATGCAAGATGGTGGGAGTTAGTCCGGCCAAGACTGGACTAATACTGTTCGCAAGGAGGAAGAAAATGCTGTGTATAGGGTGACCAGATAGCAATGGTACTTTTTCCAACTATTATGGTTTAGCAACTGTCAAAGTTACCAATGACAACGAGCTGTCAAAATATTTGGCAAGATTTGCCATTTTTATTATCGTAAAATTATTCTTGCGAAAATATTATCGAAATTCCGGCTCTGTTGTAAATACGCAACGTGAATTTCCTCGGTCGTCATCATGGCTTCAGTGTGCAGGCAACTCGTCGCACCGGGGAAAGTTTGAGTTTTTTGGACCTTAAGTCATCAACCAGAGAGAGATTGGTGTGAAATGAAGAAAACATAGCCGTCGTAGCGGCCAGTATCGAAGAAGACCCATAAATGTCGATTCGGCGCCACATCAGCATCGCCACAGAGTCAACCCGGCTTATTTTGCGATTGGATTTGGGCTTATATCCGTATAAGGATATGCTTACACAAGAATTGAAGCCGGCCGACCATAGACAACGTCGTGAATTCAATAATTGGACGCTGGAAATATTGGCCGGAGATTTGAGGCCCATTTTTGGATCAGCGGCTACGTCCACAAGCACAATGGCCGTTATTTGACCGAACACAATCCATAAGTGGTCAGCCAAGCCACAAAGATTGACAGTTTGGTGGCATTTATGGCATGACGGCATCATCGGATTTTATTTCTTTCAAAATAAGGTGACACCGTTACCGTCAATGGTCTCAGGTGTTGAGCGATATTAATCGAATTCCTGTGGCCATAGCTCGACACCCAATATCCAACCTGTGGTTCCAACAAGACGGTGCTACATTGAAGTTGAAGCTTGAAGTTGTGAAGGAGAAACGCCGCACATATTGCACCAAATTATCAAAAATTATCACTGCCAGCGAAAGCAAAGGTGGTTATTTGAATGATGCGCTATTCCACACATAATGGCATGAATGTAGCTTCAATGTTATATCTTACACCGATGCTGTTTTATTGAATCTTTTTTCCCGTCGTTCGGATCTATAAATCTCAAGGGTATTGAACTGCAATTTGCGGATCAGACCAGATTTTTGAAACTGAATATTCGAGGTAGGTGTGGATTGCGCTTTATTCGTGCAGAAAAGCTCTGGAACCATGGGGGTTTCAGCTCAAAATATTCACTGGATATACTGGATATTCTGGAGGGACAAGTTCCTTATAAACATCGCTGGCTAATAAGAAAATCAATGGGTTGTGGAACGTAGGGTCATACAACATTAAAATATTTCTATTAATTGAGCGTCAGTTGCTTGGCCGAAAAAAGACCTGCCAGGGGCTTAAAAACAAACGCCCTTATGCCGGTCTCCAAGGCAGCATATGAAGATGCAAACGTGACGTCAACATGCTTCTGAAATACTGTGTTACTGATCTTCCTCAGTCTTGACACCTCTACAAATGTGATGGCCCAACTGAACGGCTGACTCAGTCACGATGGTGGCTTCTGATCCAGGGTCAATCAACACTCAAAAACTTAGCCACCTTCCAGTCGATGCTTAGACACTGAAACCAGCCTTTTCACTCTTGTACATGGAATAATAGATTGATAAACGGTACTAGACAAGACAAGTAATAGGTTCGTTCGCGTCCTTTCTGCATCAATGTTCGTAGATTGTGAAATTTCAAGGAGTGAGGAAAAAATTCTCTCAGTGAGAGGTAAAATCACGAAAAAGTAAACGAACGCGAAAGCTACGAAATTTGCCCACTTTTTAAACGTCAAGTGTAAATTTATACGAATACACAAACAACAAACAAAAATTACGTACAGGGATCTGACAGATTTCCTAATTCAGTACAAGGAAATTTCTTGCACTAAAATTCGTAGCATGGGGACATTTTTTACTCTCTCGTGAGCGCTCTCTTTTACGAATGACTGCGAAACTTGTGCGTACTCGAAGAGAATTTCGTAAATTTTTATAGATTTTCGTGAAAATTTTGCAATACTCGGGAATATTCAAAGTCTACCCTATGTCTGCATAGGGACTCGGTCCATTCTAGTGTATTTCATGCAGAAATCAAAGCAGTCCGAGAACCCCCGGCCCAGCTTTCAACTAACTCAGCAATCAATTTCCAGCAACACTCTAAAAGTTGGGTAAATAAGGCTAAGTATTTCTTAACAAGAACGCCATCAGATGCGAAGTATCCCTGTTTTGAGTCCCATCACGTAGGGATAGTCCAGGGGATTGCAAAACGCATGAGCTTGCCAGCTTCCTGGCTTGCTACTTTGGTACCAAGAAGTCCTCCTTTCCTATCATATTTTTCATAATTTATCTTTATCTTCAGTGGGGCAGTGCCGCATATTGGGCTGATGTTGGATAAATTAGCTTTAATGTGTTTTTACTCCTCCATTTCCCTGTCTATCCCATTCCACTATCTGGAAGCCGATCATATACCATTGTAGAGTCTCTGCTAATACATTTACTAAGGACCCGGACATTCCCCGTACATTCCTGGACATTTTGTTTCTCAAGTGACATAGGTTATGATAGTAAAACCTTTGGTCAGATGCATCCTAAACCCTTCTTTCTACCCAACATCTGCATGCTTCCAAAGATTTCTTGATATGTCAAAGCTGGTAATTAAGTTCCAGCTGTTGTTGGCTGTTATTAGGATCTTACGGTCCTCTTACTCTATTAGTGAAGACTTGATTTGGGCCCATTGCAGACCCTTTTCTTTTAAATTCGTTAACCGTCTCATTCGCGGTAATATCCCAGCACAGATTGGTATTGTACTGTGAGTCAAAAAACCTTGATTTCCTTGCGAAAGCCTCAGATAGCTTGTCTAGTAATAAAAATTGTGTTACAATCTCATGGTGTTGATATCATTGATAGCATATTGCCTGCTTAGTGTCACTCCCAGGACAGGACGCTTGGAAGACACTGCTGTAGATAGGAGCTCTGATCGAACTGTGTATGCTTAGTTCCACGGAGAATATACCGGCACCCTTGTTGTTTGTTTCCCATCCTTCTCTAAAGTGGAGGAGAATTGGTTTTTCAGAGTCGAGGTGTGGATAGCTTCTTCACATTTTAGGTTCTTCACATTTGTGGTTTCTTGGAATTTCTTGGAAGGCACTCTTACCGGCAGAGTGCCTTGCATGTACAAGTCTACCGGTTGTGTGTTGAGAATTGTTTCCGGATCAGCTGTCACCATTGATCTTCTCCTGCCTGGTTGCGTCTATATAGAAGGGTCTTTGAGAAAGAAATCATCGCAGATAAAAACGACAAAACCTATTCAAATAGATCTCCCAATTCGGATAGGGCAAGAAAGCTCTGAGTAAGTTAAAAACAATCCTGCCTCAGCTTAAGTATAAACTAAATGTGGACTGACTAACAAGGCACTGTAGGGTGAAGGAGCATCTTTGGAAAATGACATCAAAGTACAATACTCACATTGGATTGGATGAGTAAAATTAATTAAAATAAAAACGCTTTCAAGTTATAACTCCTTAAGTTTGGAGTTCAAGAACGCCTTAAAGCAAATAAGTTTCAAAATTCTAAACCAACGTGTTGAATGAAAAGTGCATGCATTGTTTAAGGAGCTCAAGGTAAATTTATCCGCCAAACTAATTAATTAATTACGAAAGGTTACTTTCATTTAGGATGCAAATATTTTGAAAAAAAAAAGTATGTATATATCATTTCCCACTTCATAGCCATAATAGCAACTATGTAGGAAATCGAGTAAAGCTCCAGGATAATCCAGTTAATCACTTCCTCGTTTTTTTTTTTTTTTGTTTTTTGTTATTACCCAGAAATTATCAACGCTGACAAGGAGGAACCAAGTTAAGATACATAAATGAAAACCAAAAACAAAAAACAAACCCTTAAGCAAACTGTATACCATATCTGACAGCCCATTCGTATTTCGACTGGCAAGAGAATATTTAATTATTTATGAGACTCTAATGCACCTCATTCAAGGACTTGACTCCCTCTAGTTGTTATTACAGATAACGTCGTTGCTTTAAGGTTCAAACGCGCGCATCAAATAATAGGAATGGACGGAAGACGACGAGAAGAGTACGTCATCTGTTCCGACTTACCAACCCCATTATTCTGAATAAGATTGTCTTATCCTATGTTTACCATTTCCAAAACCTTTTAAAGGGTTTCCAGAGATTGTTGAAATAAGTTACCGAATGAATAATTATTGCATGATTCATGTTTAATTTCTACTTTGTGCCATGTGATCAGCTTAGTATAACACAAAATCATTATGCTTGAAATATTAAGGGATGTTTCCGGAAACATATTATGGAAGGTGAAGTTTTCAAAGTTATTAGGATGTTTAAAAATTGTGCAGGTGTAATGAATGTATACAAAAAAAACTCCTATACTATTGCTTTCCAAGCGAAATGCTGGGTCAAGTTTCTAGTTAAAGGCGAATAGATTTGTGTCCTGCCGTATACACAGGAACAATGCCATTGAAGGAGCTATCAGTCTGAAGCATACTTTTAGTTAAAGTCAATGCCAACGAGGCAAATACTCTATCGTCCTGCGGGGACCTGCTTTGAACAATATGTAGTCGCGGTGGATTGCATTGCAGATGTTTATTAATTGGTTTGTTATCGCTTGAGGAGCGTCGCAAGTACTTCTCCATAATGTTTATTAGAGATCTCGTATCTAATCACATAAAATGTCCTTCATTACTTTCACTTATCAATTTTCATTTTCCCTCTAGATTTTTGCGCGATCAGGTAATTTTCTATGAGCGTCTACATCGTACTAATTATGGTACTAATGAACTATTGTCGCGTTGCATCAAAGAAGCAAATTTAGTTTGTAATTCAATCGACTTTTTCAGAAATTGTTCACGTGCCTCATTTAAATGTAAACTTCTATCTGAACTTTCTATTCAATCATTTTAGGCTTTGTCGATAGCTGCTTTTTGTTTCATGTAATTTTTTGTTTGCTCTTTTTATATGTTAAATTATTAATTTATTTACCCATTTATTATATAAGTATTATCATAGTCTATAAGAGATGTTCTCTGATTGATTGATTAAATAAATAAATAAAAAAATAAATAAATTGCAATGGAGGGATGGTGGGGCAGAATAGTACTTATTGCACTGAGTTCAAACATAGTGTCCATAGCAATTGTCAAAATATCATCAACATTTCATTTAGTGCCTGTCTGACCTTACCAGAGGATCTGAACTCTAGGTCTTCCCAAAACACATCATGTATTTTTCGTGGACCTGTTTGACTTCTTGCGAACGTCTGACAAACATCCGAGAGCACAAATGTCATATAACAAATTGCATATAGCAGTGTGTCCCTTCCATTCGTGTAGAGAATACATATAACACTCACAATGCCAATGGTTGTGAGAAATTCAAAGCTCCTTATAGAATTTTAGAGAATGTTTTTCAAAGTCTAGGTTGCACATAGTGCCATTAAAAAACATTGCTTTTTGATTTACTTCATCACGTCTTGAGACTTGACACCCTTCAAAATTGTAGCCCTTGTGATGGAGTAAAGCGACAGGGTATTAGGAGGTGAACCTTAAATCCTTCGACATTATAATTGGAGGTACGGAGGAGAGCAAGTCATTCCACCCGTTTTGAGTGACTAAGAAACAAACTTTTTAATTTCTCTGTGTATTCAAAAACAGGTTTTAGAAGATCGATTAAACAGTCAGTTTTTCTTCGAATATCCTTATGGGTACAAATGTCCTGAGAAGGTTTCTAAAAAAACAAATTGCCCTTCGGACACGGCGTTAAACAGTAGGCCCCTTCTATTCGTGCGAAGAACATAACACCCACAACACGAATGGCTGTGAGAAGCTAGGCTTCGGGTCCCAAGGACCTGTTGCGCCAAGTATTCATTTTTTTAAATTATTTATCTTTAGGGGTAATATTGGTGCAGAACCGATAAGCATCTAACGAAGGCCTACCGAAGGAATTTGGTTGCAAATTGACTGGTCATCGATCAGTCTATATTCCTAATAAGCTCAAGCAGGTTGCGGGAGCTTCCGCCCAAAATAATGAAAACAATTTAACATCTCTTGAGGAATCCGAGGTCTAAAGTAAGATCAACTCAATTAATGTTTAGTTCGACTACTCTATTATGAGATACAGGATACAGCATTGGGTTTTTGAACTCAACACCAGTGTTTGCACTCCAATTGGCTATCGAAGTTAAACTCAGTTGACAAAAGCTGTTGATCTAAGTCGCAGATTAGAGTCAACGTCGTGGAGTTGTTAGAAGTCTAGAGTAGTGCGGTTCGCAAAGAAAGGAATGTTAGCAACAGGGTTGGATAAAGGATAAGCCCTGGGTTACAATAACATTGGTTAAGAATGGGGTGAAATTCTACCTATAGTCATGCAATAGAACTTATTAATGTATATAACCGGCCAATAAAAATGGAAAATTGTGAATTGTTTCGTACCCGGTAGAGGGTAAGAAGGGACTAGGCCAAAGGAAGGGACGCACGGGTTCCTAGACAAAACTTAGGAGTTGTTCTAAGCGGTTTTAATGCAAATATAAAAAAAAGGCAAATTGGTAGTAATATCGGAATGAATAGTCTATATTGGACTCCCCATTCAAAGGGGGCCTTAGACCACTTGACTTTGTTGCGGGGAAGGTATCTTGGAGTAACCCCATTTTCAAGTTCAATGTCATAATATCGATAGTCTCCGACCAAAATATTGTACATCGACAACCTTATTGAACCTTGGAGCGAATTCATATATTAAAGACATCCATGATACAAGGAGAAGAAATTCGTCAGGACGTCGTATGACATCAGCATAAAGCATTAAAACCAATTGTTCCCATTGCCAAAAAACCGATTCCATACATAGGTTGGATTTCTATTGGCTAAATTCTGAAGGAAGCCTGTGGACAAATTTGAAGTCGAAGAGTTGATGGACAAAAAACTGCAGCTAGAACCTTTTTCTATAAACTTTCTATTAATATTTTATGAAATCATAATTATTGGCTTTTTCTTGCCCACCATGAACGACGTTTTGGACATTTATTTAACAAAGGAGTGTGAACTTCATAAAAGACATCAACACATCCAACGATGACCAACTAAACTCAAGTCCAGCAAAGTTTTAAAGCAGCGTACATTGACTTGGAAAAAGAATGCGGTAAGTTATTTTACGGTACCTACTGCATTCAGAAAACACCTAAACCCTTTTATTTCCAACTTGGCAAAAACAAAAACACCCAACAAATCTGTATTGATTCTCACCATTTCTTTATCAATTTCAGAGCCTTCTATGGCAGGGTTTATTGGGACAACCTGTACAAAACCATTTCTAGTTCAAAGCAATCAAATTAAAGGTCATAACCAATAAACGAGGGGTTACAGTTTCGATCTTCGGACAACATTTTAAATATCTTTCACGGAAGCACTTCTCACGAACGTCTGTCAAACATTCGAGAGTATAAATGTCATAATAAAGGTTCAAACTAAAAATGACCATTCGGGCAAGGTTTTACATAGGAGGTCGCTTCTAATCGTGTGAAGAATATTCCTATAATACAGGCAACGACAGTATTTTTGTGAAGCTAGGCCCCAGGTTCCATATGGACCTGTTGCATGAAAAGGACTATATTACACATTACAATTGTGGCGATTCCTTTTTTATTAATTAAAAATAATAAATACTACATTTACACAATTGATTGAAATTTTATTTATTTACATAATTACATTAATTGATACATATGTATGTACATAAATACAAAATTAAATTTACTTCGAAGATACTCATATGCATAGGTTTCCCGTGCAGTTTTCGAATCTTTAATATGAAAATAATAGATTAAGAGGTCCTTGGCATAAGAAAATAAATTATCATCAACAGTGATCTTGTGGGCGTATATACAGGTATTTAAAAGGAACTCAGGAAATGAAAATTATTTAGCTTTGTGGCCCATGATGATCTTTAAAACCGCTTCAGTATTTTACTAAGGAAATTCCCTCGCAGACGTCCAGAAATATTTTTCACCTAAAAATGAAACTCAGAGTGCAAACAATTTATTAATTAAAGCAAATTTTAGCCTGCGTAGTTCTAAAATTCTAAAATTATAGATCAATGATCAACACTGAAATTTTCAAAGAGAAACAGAACAGCTATGCCAAGTTCTTCGTGTCTTGACAGAAAGTTTAGGATAAACACCAATATTTGCAAAAGGAGCTGATACTTTTCTCAGGCAGATTTTCAGGGGCTCACATCAAGCTAATCATTATAAACCAAGTATTCCTAGATTGGGAATTCGAAAATGACTGAGTGTTGTTATTATCCATTATAAGGTATTTTTAAATAAATTTGTAGCTTCGCATTAGGCTTTCTTCATATTGCTCTAACTATCAAGGAAATCCTTGCTCAATGCTACGAATAAGATCCTGTACAGCTTACTGTGTGGACGGTTTAGCCTTTCTGCATTGCATTTATCGGAACATGGCCGCAGACCGTAGACCATATTCCACACTAAATCATGGAAGAATACTAACAAATTTCATATTGAAGCATGTCATCTATTTTTCGACTGAAAGGACAAACACAGAAACTGATTCAAATTTGTTACGTTATACTGGAAAACACGCTTGTTCTGAATATGTACTGGATATTGACAAGAAGACTCTCTATGGAACTACTTCTTTCAAAAGGTAAAGTAATACTTTCATAACTTTAACCAGCTCCAGGATACGCAGGCAATATCGACATTATCGGACGTTTTCAACGAGCCGTTGAAACAGAAGATATTAGTCTCAAGTTTGACTTAATAAAAAACAAAATGTTTGCTATTAACAAATCAGTCTACCACTCAAGACAAAACGTGAATATCGGTAGCTACAAGGTTTGCATTTACCTCGGAATATCTATTAACTTGACGAACGAAACCTTTATGGATATCTAATGTACAGCTGCTATTTCACTTTAGGAAAACGACTGAATACAAAACTCCTACCACGAACGGCGAAACTAATACTCTGCAGAGCATCGACTAGGAAGACTCCTTGGAATGCAAAATATTTAATCGAATATTCAAGTGCATACGCATAACTTAACCGTGAACCCTAAGAGCTGTATATAAAGAGCTTATCGAACTAATGACAAACAACATTCTAGCCAAGTCGAACTTCAAGTCTCAGCCCACTGATGTGGGGATCCAGCAATCGTAGATGCCAGAATTACTAGTTTCACGAACTGACATCACAGATTTCGTTATCGAGCTGAATGGAAAACCGCAGGTTCTCAGGTTGATAAAAGAAGGTAAGTTTCCTACACCCACTTTTCCAGAAGCTGTGGAGATGAAGAGGAAATATATACTTAAATCAATTTTCTATGCAACTAAAAAAGAACTGTCCAAGGTAAAATGTTGACAAGTACGCCTTCAGAGGACTAGCACATCAAATTGGTTACAATCCTTCTGAATCTCTAAGATGTATAGAATGCATTCTCCTACTCCAGATTGTTTATTCTGTTTCTTGCTGTGCCGGACATTCATTCCATTTTATCTCAAAAAGTGTTCATTGATCTTCATCTTCCGCATAGTGGCATAAGCATTAAGTGTAGCCTCCGAAGTTTTAAAATGTTTCTGCAAGACGGTCACAAGGCTGACGTACTTACTCTCGAAAGGGGCGTATCGGATCACTATTCATCTGAAAATCCAACTGGGGATACATGGCCTTATTATTACTGATTTATAGTGAAATGAATTTGAATACCTCTTATCTTCCGCCTCGGATGGATGTCGTCCACCTTCTAAGGTCCAATCCTAAATCGCACTTTTCCAGAAAAAAAAAACCTTTGTGTTTGTACAACCTGCAAGATACTCGTGAAGATATCAAGTTAAGTTGTGAGTTACCTTTTATTTTTTTCCGTCCAAAGAAGATCCCACTCACCTACCTACTACTAATATACTTTTTCTTACGGTATTCGGTATTGAAAAAAAGCTATAATTATTCTTCTAAAAAAATTAGTCTAACTTTATTTGTATTTGAAAAGGTTGTATATACAAGAACGTTTAATAATAAATCTTAGTTATGTATATATATACATATATATATGTGTATTTTTGTTTTCTTTTATTATTCTATATTTTCATTTTTTCTCTTAAAATAAATCCTTACATGATAGGTTTTATCCGAAAATGATTTTCATTTAGTGAATCAATGAAACAGGATACTATGTACATGGAATTTGCAAAATGCAAACAAATTTTTCTTTCGCAATTTGTTTATTCTATTACTAATTATCAGTTAATTAAAAAAGCTATTAGCACATACCAAATAATCAATAAATGAACGAATTTTATTATTCATTATGGTTTATTGCCTATTGCACATTCGTTTATTATTTCTTTTTTGTTTTCTTCTTTTTTTTTTAAATAATTCTATTAAAAAAAAATAATACTAAACTCTCTCTCTTTCAGTTTTGTAGGTAAGCAGTTTAACCTTCTGTGCTAAGACCTGCTAGCTTAGTTCTTGAGTCTATTGAGTTCTGAATTAAGGTTTAACTTTACACTAGGAAATACATTATACAATTCTTTTTTTTTTTTGTTGTTGTTGTGTGTTCTTTTGTTTCCATCAAAATTTAAATTACTTTGCCATGTAATCGTAGTATATTGTGGTAAAGTTTTAGAAAGTACCTACAATTTTGAATGATATTTCATTAGGAACGCAAATTTGATTCAAAACAACTGGCTTAACTGCACACTATACATTGGTTTCGAAAAAAAAACAAAAACAAAATACAAATAGAAACTAAATAAAAATAAATACATAATATGTATGTATATAACTTTGGTCTGACGCTGGAGAATAGGAGGGGAGGCGCAGTTCTTGTCAGTAACTTTATTTGTCCACTTTTAACTTTGTCTTTGGAACAGTATGCCGTCACCGTGGTCGTCGTCGATGAATTGATGATAGATTCCATTTGTAGGTCGATGGCGTTCAGTGTACTGCTGTGGGATGTGTATGGGATGTAAGCTACTATCAGTAACCAAAACCAGTGACTCCAGCGGGTCCAGGACCGGTCATTGATGCCGTAACACTACTAACTATACCTAATTGTGTGGCTGTATTATTTGATTGTCAGTGCTGTGCAGCGAATTTCATACGTTTTTGTTTTTGCCTTTGATTGCAGAACCAGACTCGTACCACATTCTTCTTCAGATCCAATTTTTCAGCGATGGCAGCGATCTTCTCTCCAGATGGCCTCGGTTGGACGGCAAAATATGCTTCAAGGGAGCGTTTTTCAGGTGCAGCAATGGAAGTCCTTTTTCTTGAAAAAAGACTCGATATAGATAACTGTACAAAAAAAAAAGAAATTCAAATTTGGACAAAATTTTGTTTTTGAATTTCTGTGTGTGCTAAAAAGGACACTTATCTGGAAAATAAAAGAGAGGAGCGTTGCCATATTTTAGCACGCAGTAAAATTCTCAAATTCTGCCCTTCGAATTGAAACGTTGTCTACCTTTTTTTCTCGCCAGCAGGTAGTACACTCGGCGCATCTGGATCTCGTCTTTTGTTTTTCGCTTGCGCTTCCGCTTCTTCCAGCCACGCCTGCAGGATCGGTTTCAATGCTATCATATTGTTGTGTGACAGGGTAAGACTCTCGAAACGACATATTGTACTTTGTGAGAGGGCTCCAACTCCGGGTAATTTTAAATTGGCTAAAGCTTTCCCGACATCCGCTTGGGTGACACCTAATTATTAAAATAGAGAAATGTATAGGTTATAGTTTTTCAGATACAGAACCGTACCTTTGTATAAAATTAAAGCCCTCCTTTCCCTAAAGTAATCCGAGAACTACATATGTTCAACTTTGATAAAATGGGCAAGAGAAAGGGGTCCACTCCCTTCTGCTTCTATAAAAATCTAGATACATACAATATCCAGTCCCTGAGACTTAGAGAATTGTTATACTGGTAAGGTCTAGAGCTCTAGGCTGAGTAATTTAAATGTCAAGTTATGACTGCAAGTCATGATGGTGGTATATTTGTATCTAGAAACATAAAATTGGACAGATGTAGCGTCGCCCTGCTTCCTGCTATGACCAAAATTTCTAAAATCTAAGATGTTCTAACCTAGCACGCTATGGAGTTACTTAGATCCTTTAGCTGGTGTTTGTCAGAAACAGGAAGAACACCAGATAAATCACATTTGTGTGCTCGATAGGAATGAGTATTCCAAAAGAAGAATATCACTATGTTCTTTGATCTGGAGGAACTATAGAGATTTCGCCATGTACTACAGAAGGGGACTAATACCAAGCTCAGCTAAATACTTAGTGTAGCTCCTGGTACTAAATTATATAGAAACTTCTATTTATATCGTTGGTTCTGTATAAGACATCTGAGAAGAATGACACTTTAGAAACTTCTTAAATTAATCAATTCCAGGTAAGCTATTCACACTATCTTAAACCAGTCTGTATGTCTCTGTTTCTGGTTAAAATATTGCCATACTTACTAGTTGTACACGTCAATGGTCGACTTGGCTACAACTGCATGTCTATCTATATAATAAAATGCGTTCATGATAAACTACATCCCTGACAGGCATAAGTGACAGAAGTGAAGGAAAGCCAGCGTGATAATATTTTAAGCCCGTTCAAGACCGTTTTAAAGTAGTCAACATCTTTCCATTTGTTTCGCAAAATTAGGCCAAAATGCTTTTAACCAGAGGACAATCTATTGGTAAGTAGCGCTGTGTTTTCAACATGTTTCATGTTTGAGTAAGGTGACACTGTCTTTACAGGTCCTTTCTTAATGGCAGCACATCGACTTAAAAACGTGAATGCTATCAGCTGATTTTAAATAGACGCTCGGGGGCATTCGTTTAATCTGCCTGAGTATTTCAATGAATGCGTTCAGTCAAATTAGGAGCGGGACTGAGTCAATAAAAACTCTTCTTCAAATCAAGTCACCCATGCTTCACTAGACTGAAAACGGATCCCGGGAAGTGGTAATTGAAGTTTCGGCAACATATCTGAAAAATAGGGTGATTGCTCGATCATATTGGTACCGTTTTTGATTGAAAAGCCGCTCCATAGGATGGATTTCTGAGATAAAAATTCAGCTCCTTTGCAACAAGCCGTTCTCCGACGTCTCTCATGCACAACATACCTAAAATGTTGCGAACTGATTAGTGAGAGTTGGACAGTTCTTGGGGAAGCTCTCTCAAACTATAGTGACAATTTTCGAAAGCAATTTTCTTTACTAAGTCGATGTTTTCTTCAGTACCTGTCTTGGATGAGGCAAATTTTCAACTATAAGACTTCACGGCCTCTTTGAGAAGAAATTTCGTTCGCAACACAAAATTTCAGGAAAACAAAATGCGATAGAAGGGTCAAAATAGATGACAAATCTACCAACATAGGACAAAGTTGTTTAAGAAACCATTAACGCTGACCTTTTGAATGACTCAGTCTCACTCTTATTTGAACTACATGTAAATAGAAGCCATCCTTCAATTTCTATACAAATGTCCTGCTCTCTTCTACAGAAGAATGGGGATTCATGGCGCTCCCTTTTTCAATGAGTTGTGCTTACTGTATGGTCTTAAATCAGTAGTTTTCTCTTTCCGGATCGAATAAATGGGTTCCTTGAGCAGAGATAAAATACCTTCCTATCCGTCAGTTCGGACATTCTGCCAGCATTCTGAATACTTTCAAGTGGCAAAGAAGGCATATTCTTTGGACACCATGTTCTTGTATCTGTCATTGAAGATCATCGATGTAAAAGTTATTTTGACAGCTCTTTTGCACTCAAAAAACTGACAGAATCATAGGCATACGAAATGATTTGATTTTCACTTGAATATCATTGGAAAAGTTTCCTAACAAGAATTGCCAAAGCAATTTTCGACAAATCAAAAGTCCCAACAAATATCTTGCCACTGGTTTCATAATTCTAACATTCGTGTCGGTCAGTTGACATTTTTATTGCCTGTCAACACGGACTTCAAAATGAGTGTGTCTACGTAAGGTGTTAAGAGAGTTTGCCTTCTTTGTTAATATAAAAGTTTTGAAACTAAATAAAAGTGTTTTGGAAAGTGTCTTAAAAGTCTCTGAAAACAAGTGCAATATCTACAATTTGATTAAAACACAGGGTCTACATCTTACACTGCTATTTGCATGAATTTATAATCGATTAAAAATTTGGTTCATGGTTAAGAAATGCCCTTAAAATTTTGATTGATTTCATATGAAAATAAGAATAAATGTTCAAATAGATAAATACGATACCCAATTTTATTCTCCTCTGTTTGAAACGTTCCGCAAATGCTTCGAGTTCTCTAGGATCTGTATCCGTGTCAGGATGAAGGCCGGCAGCAGCAACCGCAGCCGCCATTGCAGGATGATGCGCGCTCGGATGTCCATGATGTCCTATTAAAATGTAATGTCACGAATGAAAATAGAGAACACATAATATAATACAGCTTGACTGTCCACAAATCTTGTTTACCATAATTCCTACCCGGTGTATGTCCACCTAAAGGTCCAGCATGGTGATGCCCCATCATGTGGTTCATGCCATGATATGACCCGTGAAGTTGATGGTGTGTAGGGGTAATTGGTGTTTCAGACATTGGCGTTAATGTTGTCATTGAACCCGTCGGATCTAACATATCAAGTCCGTCCATCGTATGGTGCATCTAAGAATTCATCATTATTTAATATTTATTCTATGTATGTGTGTTTGTATGTTGGTAAAATTTTAAACCAAAATCAATGCTCTAGGCTTTCAAATCCACTTGGCTAAGGGGGGGGTGGGAAAGTACAATTTTCTATGTAAAACCAAAACCAAGAGCGATTTGTTTGTTCACCGACTAAATTAAGTTACATGCCGATTTAATTTGTTGTACAAACATTGACAGTACCTACTGAGGGCTGGTTGCATAGTTCGTCCATAGTTCAACATACCTTCTACGGAGCTACAACTAGTAAGGGCATAAAAATAACATCAATTCCAAAAAAAAACGAACAGAAAATGAAAATTACAAGCAGAGAGAGAGAAGAAACACGAGGTGACCGTATTTCTAAAGTTGCTTTAGGCAGCTAACCCAATCCTGCAACGCAAATATTTTCCATTCGAACTTTTACTCTCCCATTATTCCATCTGATCAAAAAGCCACAAAATTATCTAGACACTGCGGCGGCAACGGCAGGACCAGTAGCAGTAGCGGTAGTAGCTCGATTTTAAGCAGCAACCCTAATAAACATATTGAAATCGTTCGCTATTCTCTCTCAACACAGCTCAGTTACGGCAAATGGCAAACAGGACAGGGTACTTTCAATTCTCTTGTTTGACTTCCATTACTGTTACATTCAATTAGGTAAATATCGTCAGAGTATGATTAGAGCGCTTGAAATTAATTTTATGTTTGCTTAAGATCTTTGCTTCTATCCCAATACCCCAAGTTGCTGCTGGTTCGCCCTACGGTTATGTTTTGTATTCATTTTGTACATATGTATGGGGTTGTTAGAGAAAAATAACAACAATTTAAGAGAAGTGGTCCTTTTTGTTTCAAGTTTGTGTCAAGGTTTGTTTTTGATGTGTTATTATGTGAAATAATTGGTTTCGCCGTCACTTGGGTTGGTCTTGTGCTCTTGTACTTGAGGGAACGCATTAGATTGAACTCGGATTGTAAAATGTTTGCGCTGTGACAAATGTTGCATGACACTCGTATGAGAAGGCATTTTGTGGACAAGTGCTGTGGTTTTGTTCTTCCCATGGACAGAATTATAATTGATTGTTGTTTCGTTTGAAGGATAGGTTTAGATACGCATGTCAAAATATTTTTATTTTGTTGTTAATGAAGGTTGGAGAGTGTATTGTTAGTTGATGCACATCTGGAAGGGTGCAACCCTGTTGACAAATCAATTCACTGTGAACTCAGGATGCAATAACAGAGGGTTTCAATCAATTTAGACGGAAGGTCTAAGAATTGTTTCGATTTTCTCCAGGAGAAAGATTGTCTCTAGTCTCCACTGTCAATTGCAAGCGAAATTTCCAATGGAGACCTTCCATCTGCATTTTTTGAAAGCATTTTTTTATTTCTAAACTCTGAAACGCATTTGACAGTGATTGTCAATTTGAGTTTTACAAAATTTGCCGAATTTCACAGAAACATTGTGCATCAAACTAGTTTCTAAACCACACAAACGATCCAAAAACTGTGGCATCTTCTGTTGCCTGATTATTTTCTCTCATTTTTTGACTTTATTCACTTTAGACCCTGTTCACACAGGACTGACAGGCTGGATTTTTTTTATATTTGCGGGTTTATATTGGGCGCGTTCCAGATTCTATGAACTGGATCACACGTTGGTCGAGAGATACAAATTTGACAGACGGCTGTGCTTTACGAATTAAATGGATAACGTACGATAAATACAATAATTACATTGATGTGATCTACGATTTGATACAACCAGAGGATATGATTGTTTGTTTAATGTGTGAAATGTTTGCGAGGTATGACACATTAAATGTCACCTATCTTTTCAGTCAATATGCTAGACCTTAAGTCAAAAAGTAGGCTTGGAATCCGGAATGCACCTATTGAGACTCCTATCTGAGGGACTCTTATCTTGGGGACTTTCTTTTTGACGCATTAGCTTTTAGCCCCAACGGAATTGATTTACTTTTCACAACAATTGGTTCACTTTCGTATTTCTATTGTTTAATTCGTGAATTTCTCATTTTTCAATTTTGTTCCTTTTGTGGAGTGAAAGCGGTTGACATTTTCAAAAGTCAAAAAAAATCCATCGAATTTAAAAAAGTCTAAAAATCCGGATTGACGGACCTCTCCGGTTTCTCATCGCCTGTAAACCTAAACCAGTCATGTCCCTGTGCGAACAGGGTCTTAGATGTCACCTACTCTCAAGCGACTTAGTTAAAAATGAAATGTCTTGACACCCAACTAAAATATTAAAATGTTTACACATTAGGACTTGTAGAGATTCTGTGTTACTGCCGAAGCACCCTGAGTTGCTGCCGTCGCCGTAGTAGTAGTTGTATGAGTTGGGCAATATTTAATATTGGTCGCGCGACAAGGCTAAATCGCACAGAAGCACAGAAACTACATGAAATATGGTGGTCCCCGACCCTTTCAATCAATTTTATTTGCATTTGATAAACACATTTCTAATCCAGATGACATTTAAAATGACATAAGTGCACGACCTCATTGTGGACGAATTTTTAGAGAGAATATGCGGCCTTGGCACGCAACCCCAAGTGACAGCGACTACGACTGCGACAGCGACATCATTTGGTTTCTTCGCGTACTTTCTGTACCAAAATTCGTAGATTTCAAGAAGTGGAGATAAAATTTTCTCAGAGATTGGTAATGCCAAAAAAGGAACCTAATGTTGCCACTTTCTAGACGTCAAAAGCAAATGTGTACAAATATACAAATAACAGAAACTTACGTAAAGGGATCTGACAGATTTGACAGCTTTCATCAATCAGTGCAAAGAAATTTCCTTCACTAAAATTCCTTGCATGGGTGAAATTTTTTACCCTCCCGTGAACGGTCTCTTTTACGAAAAACTACGAAACTTTTGGGTACTCGAACAGGATTTCGTAGATGTTCGTAAAAATTCGTTGTTTTGGGAGAGTACGCGAATAGATCCATCGTGTTCCTGTAGTTAAGGACTTTCCTTGACGAAATCAAATCATGTAACCAATGATGGGCAGAACTTGTAATTGAATAAGGTCTATTCTTAACTTCAGGTTTTCAAATAATTATGTTTATCGCTGCAGGCCGATTTTTGTAGATATAGTATCGTTTTTTGCTTGATCCTTTAATTAAACTTTTCAAATCCATCCCAGGAATAGAATCTCTTCGTCTGAATTACAAAAACTCCGACGGCACCACTCCGTCTTTCTTTCTTTCTTTGGCCAGGAACAATTATTTTGGGGAATGTAAAATAAATAAGAGGTGCATTGTTCTGTGAGAAAGTACACATAAACGTACTCAGAAAGGATGTCCTGTCTTAAATGACGTCTAAACATAATCGTTCTTTCCATAAATAAATATGTACGAAAGGCCAGATTGCAGCTAGACTGCAGCTTGTCTACCGGAATCTTCTTATGGTTTTTGTCATGTTGTTTCAAAATCACAAACCTAGCTCTAATCTAGATCTAGCTAGCGCTTAGGTTATCAATAACACTCATCCAACAACCAAATCCATAGATACGTTATTAACAAATGGAGGATAAGAACTGGCTTAGTATCCTTTATGGATATCATGTCTCATGGTGATTGCGTAAACCATCTGTTGTTCTACTATGCAACATAAACAACAAAATTGAAATACTTCTCGTGAGAGGGGTGTGTGTAGTGCGCACAAAATGAAGGGTGAAAGAGAACAGAGAACAGAGAACAACCAACCAAATAATAAAAAAAAAAAAAAGAAGAATAAAAATAAAAACACAACAAATTGCCACTGGGGTTGCCCACGTAATCGACTCGGCATCTCCTCATTTTATCACCCTGCCGTTGGTTAGCAATCTTGTATTAGTTTTTCAACCTTGAGTTTTGGCCGGGGTTAACATGTTGTTAATGCGGTACATGACTTCTACACAAAAAGCACTCATCCTCCCCGTCCATATCTGACTGTATCTTTTGGGAAACATATCAATATGTAAAGGGAGTGTAATGGCAAAGAAATCTGAATTTCAAGACTCCAGTGTGTTTTTCCTCCCTGCTTTCTATTCAACGCATATTACGCAGGGTTATAACCTGTGTACGGATGTTAAAGAAAAGCGTATTATGATTTATTTTTATTTAGGGGTGCAGAATCTGCAAACACCAGTCCGGTGGTTGAGTCCAGACCATATTGAGAGATTTTCAATAAGGGTTCGTCTTTGATATGCAATACTCGATGTTGCCCTAAACCCCGTGGGAGATAGTTAATCGTATTCATTGCCATAAAATGGCAAGCGAGTAGTTTCGATATGGAAAATCGTTCTAATCTTTAAGTTGATTATATGGGCGGGATGAACCAGTTATATTTATTAATACGATCAATTTGCTGTTCTCTTTTGCGTTAGTAATATGCACTTTCCCTTGGACTTTCCCATCTTTTCAAGGGCTTTAGAGATACATACAGTGTTGATAGAAGGTGCGTACATGCTCGTACTTATGGTTGTCGATAGGAAGTGTATTGTTTCAAATTTTATGCACACCAGGCACAGAAGGGTGGTGTGGACGCAACACATGCTAGGGAGATACAATATATATATTTTTTTTTTACAGATTACTTTCGAATAATATTCATTAATGTGGAACACATGAAACTGCACTTAGGGGTGATGTGCGTAATGGCTAAAGGATGGAAACCTTGTAGCTGAAGTTTAACAACATATGTCCATTAAAATGTAATTTGGAAGTAAAGTGATTTTTTTTTCGTTCCATAACAGATATGATAACCGGTAACTGGGTTCACTTGTTCACAGTTCATATTTAGACAAGTGCTTTGTTTGTCAAATCATCCCTTTGAGTAGATTGCTGACATGTGATAATGTTTATTTGTTGTTTGGAGGAACAACGTTATGCTAATTAAAAAAAGATATTTCATGGTGTAGTTTGGTTTTGCTCTTATTTTGATCGAACGTTGATGTAAAAGGGATGAGACAAAAAGAGAACTGGAACTTGAAGTTTTAGGAGAGTCCTCATGTCGTAAACACTTTTCTCCAGGCGGGGCTCCCAGTTAACAGACTTGTCGCCCAATCTGTACGATGATCCTATGATGCAGTATTTTACCCCACTTTATGATTATACTATATCTACCTACAGATGACGTAGTTAGATGCTAGTTTGAAGGAACATCCCTAGATCACGCTTCCAGTCAAGCCTCGTTAATGGTTTTGATTTGTTTTAAAAATAAAGAGTTTGTGTTGAAGATGAATATCCTCCAGGGTAACGCGTGTGGGAGTTAATACGCCGAGTCCAATTTTTCATGATTTTTCCACATAAATCGGGCTCTGAATTTGTCTAAAGTGTTTGCCTTGGTGGCATAGCCCAATAGCAGTGGACAGAGGTGCTAAATCACGCGAAAGGACCAACCGATTGACTGGATCTTTTCTGGAGATAGCACAGTAACCGAACTTCGACTCAAATAATTTAGCTGTGTGGCATGTGGTGTCGTCATGTTGAAACCACATTCTCTTCTAATTTACAGGGTTATTGTGTCCAGTATAAAACTAGCATCAAACAGTCAAATTTCGGTGGTGTAATAGGATCCCGTGAATTACTTTGGGTTATCCTCTTGCGTTGTAGACATGTATTTATTTTAGTTACTAACGAAGCCATTGAGCCAGGAATGGGATAAAGCCGAGAATGAGTACGAAATTTGATAAATTTTCAAACGTTGCTGAAGCTTGTACTTCTTAAACGTTGGGCGGATCTAATTGAAAAACCCTTTCTAAATAAAGCCCTAAAGGTGAAGATAATGCAGATATAGCATACTTCTATTGGAGAGAGTTAGGCAAGTATGCTACATTGGAAGTTAGTATGAAAGACCTTTATTCATATAGCTTGTATAAAAATCAAAAGAAGAAGACAATGTCCTGTCATGTCCAAAAGAGTAGACCGGTTATGATCCAGCTTAGGCTAGAAATAAAGTCAGGTAAAGTAATGATCAAAAAGAATTCTTACGGTGATCTTTAATATGCAAGGCAGCAAAGGCGTAGGTAGTGGAGGTGGTGATGGAGTGGTTTTAGACGATAATATGTGTATGTACATATTTTAGATAATCCAGCAATACACACCATCATTCCGTGCTCACGTTCTAAACAGAATGCTAATGAAGTGAATCGATACCAGAAGTCAAGAGTCGATGCCCAAATTCACGATTTTATGGTTCTTGACTTGGTGTACTTTATTTGCATTCAGTTTAAAACTTGAGCACGGACAGATGGAGTGTACTCTACTTAAGAAAAGATTTTTACAAATTGTCGTGGATCAATAAACAAATTACGAAATATTTAGGTACTCAAACTGTCTACGCTCACTTATTGGGTCCGTTTTCATTAAGAAAAAAATTCAATATTATATTTTCCATATGACATCCTCAAACATTATGTAGTATCTAAGAAAAAAAATGCAATATACCACGCCCACTGCAGTAAGGCGAATGTAAAATCGTTCTATATGGATTTTAGCTTCTGTGTTTCCATTCACTTCTACAAGAACTGCATGGACGAAGAGGAAAACAAAACTTTTATGCATCTGACTGGTCCAGTCTCAACACAGGCTGTGGATATGTGGATATTCTCATCCACCTATGGATAAAGATCATGGTTGACATACAGTTGATGAATCACAGCCGTTTTATATCAACTCATTGAGAAATGAAACAACTAAAAACTGTAGATGCAACAAACTACTTGCTTATGGTCTCGAACCTGGGGACTGTGACTCGAAGATCCCCTCTGCTGGAGCATTCACTCCATTCACTCCATTCACGGTACCGAAAATTCGACGAAGAATTTTTCTTGTAAAAGTGCACAAAATCTGCTCTCCTTCCTGCTTAATATCCGGCTCTCAATGTTTTGTAGAGAATGCATTTCGTCTTTCGAGTTAGCAGCGGTTTCGTAGGCCACTAGGTTTACTCCAAGGTAGGTAAACTCCTTAAAAAATTCAAAGTTACTCTGAGTCGTCAAAGCTTCTATAAGTGCGTGCTGGGAGCGACCGATGATGTCGATGTCGTCTGCGTCGATCCAGCAGCTGGATTGGATTGTTGAAGATCCGTTCCTTCCGATGCATTTTTAAAATAGTTCACAGGGATTGTTATTTTGTCACCAATATCACTCAGGTCACCGACCACCTGACCGCCGAACACAGTTTCAACAATGGCTACAAAATATCGCTGCCTAACAGAACCGAATAGACTCAACGTAAGACGGAGTGGGAGCCAGAGTTTTCTCAGGCATTTCAGGCATCCACTTCTCCTTCAACCTCCCACATTATTGCATCGTATTTCAAGCTGAAATCTATGCCATCCGTCAAGCAGCTGACTGGCTGACGGCTAATGCAATATCAGCATCGGATATTGTCATATACATCGACAGTCAAGCAGCTATCAAATCTCTCGCATCCAGCACTATGAGATCAAAGGCAGTGAAAGGCTGCCTCGTATCTCTTAACGAGATAACTGAACAGTACAACCTCACCCTTTGCTGCGTACCAGGTCACTGTGATATTTCGGGAAATTGTGAAGCTGACGCATTGGCTTAGAAGAGGTTCCTCTGGTCTAGATAGCATATACGTCACCGACATCGAGGCGCCTATATCGTACGCAATAACGGTGGTTAACCATCGTTGGCAACTGCAACAGAAAATTAGATCACGGTTCTCCTAAAACACACAAAAGGAGCCCTCTCTATGATAGTTCATACTCAAACCGGCCACTGTGCTTTAGGAAGACATGCTCAAAGACTGGGCATCCCTTACAATGACTTTTGCAAAAGCTGTAGGGATGAGGAGGAAGAGGAGACCATCTGTCACCTCCTACCCACATGCCCCGCACTGGCCAACATCAGAAAGGCCACACTAGGTAAATACCTTTTCACCGATCTCAATGATCTGACCACCGCCTGTACGGCTAAAATTGGCTCTTTCATAAAAAGAAGCTGATGGTTCCAAGGGTAATAGGGTGACCCACCCACCTTACTAAACGTTAGCACAATGGACCTTCTCTGGTCTAAGTACATCCTCATCGAGGGCCGGTCTAAACCAACCAACCATTCAGTATCACGCGGAAAAACTGGATCAGTTTTGGTTGGATCCCGTCGCTGAAGAGATGATGTGTTCGATTTGAAATTCGTTGGTCTTTCCAGGATTTGCCTTAATGTGAAAATTTGATCTGCCAGGCAGGAAGCCACACTAGTACGTCTCGGTTAGTGTGTAGCAGAAAGGGGTCAGACGTTCACACAATACGTTGGATAGGATCTTATATGTGACATTAAGCCGACATACGCCTCGATAGTCCTTTCTTGAAAAGCTCCGCCATCAGAGCCGGCGGCTTTGTTTTTCTTAAGCTTTTTGATAGCTGGTCGAATCTTCTCAAAACTAGGAGCAGGGATGACTTCTTCATTTACTGCGGACATGTTTTTCGTGCCGGATTTAATTGTTTTTCCTTTCTCTTTAAAACTTAGTTCACACAACATTTCATAACTTTTATGAAATGTTTTCGTATAAATCTCAAGATATTCAGAGCATAATTTAAAGACATGCACACATAACTAATGAATGTTCTAAAAACCGACAACACAAACTAGGTCAATGCAGTCAAGTCCATTTAGCAGCCAATCAAAACGGTGCGCCGTGATTTATGGGATCCGCAGCTCATTTTTGAATAAGTTTTTTACAATATTTAATACACAATGAAGTTACACGCACGCGGTGACATGAAATGGTGCCCAAATCTTTCAAAATGGTGCAGGGAAACAGTGGCGAAATTCATCCATGGAATGGCTGTGTTCAGCAGGTTGCAATTAAAGTATAACAATCAATGTACTCCGTTACAAGAAACAAATGATATTTCTGTGCAACAATATGTATGTATAACTCGACAGGTCGTTCTTAAGAAAAAGATACATACAACATACTCGTATGTACATACCTCGCAGCAAAGTTTTTCCTGTTCCTGTACAAACACAGGCCAAAATAAATGTTCCTAAATTCTTTCATGTGACATTTCATGCACTTAAACAAAAAAACCAGTTCAATCTGAATTGTTATTCCAGAGTCCCATGTGCTATGCACTTGTTACCCATCGCATACATCACGTGTCGGTGAATGCTCCCTAATTGAAAATAAGTCGTTATTGTTTGCGTCCTTTTTCATCCTTTCAGCCTGTTACCCTCGTTGTGCAAAAATGAGAATGAAAAAAAAAAAATGAAAGAGCCCTAAGTGTTGTTTTCTTGTTAGTACAAATGGAAACAATTAAACAATTTCCCATTGCTCAAAACACACTTCACAATAGTCCTCGTCGTTTTACACTGACGTTTCTCATGAGGGGTTCACGCGGCCCTTATTACAGCCACTAAGCTGTTCCCTTCGCTTCCCTTTCGCCTAACTTTTTGTCCATGTTTAATGGATGATAAGACCCACACAGGGGCAGGGGCGTAAAGCAATTTGAATTTGTATCTAAGTGTATTGCTTTGCTGTTAATTTTCAAATGAGCCGAAAAACCACGGATACCTTATACTGGCAACTCTCCACTTGTTTCAAGGGAGCAATAAGTGTGACTCAAATTGATCTAATCTACGTTGCATGAAGTCCAAGACAATGCAAAAGCCCTTGACGCTCAAGTACCTGTGTACGAGTATATATATTTAAATTGAAATCGGTTTTATTTTTTGGGCTGACGGCCGAAGTCGAAGGGGTGTCTCTGTTCTGTCGGATGGCCCCTTGAGTAATGACACGTGACAGCCGCCAGGGATGTGCGTACGTCAGAAATCGTGTCTCTGATTAGGCAATACCTACCGGATGTATGTGTAAGTGCGTGAAGCTAATAAAATTATTAACCAAAAACTAGGCATGATCAAATTATCGACTCGTGTGCCACAAATTGGTTGAGTGGTTGCAACAGGAAAAAACAAAAAATAAAAAAAACAAACGTATAAGCAGTAATAAGTAAATCACCTGTAATGGTCTTTGCGGGGGCCCGCTCATACTATGGTGGTACATGACATCATGCTTTATCTGTGAGGGCATTTGCGAGTGGGCATGTGTGGTCTGGTGTTTTCCTATATCAACAGCTGCTAATGCCTCTGCTCTGCTGAGAATTCCATCGTTCAGTCCGGCAAATATGTCACCCTAGAGAAAAGGAAATAAATTTTAATCAAAACAGTAAGAAGAACATGTAAGCTTACTAGAGGTTTTTATTTTCTTTCATTCTATCGAATATTTTTGTTAGTATTTCTAGGATTGTGAAAGGTCAGGTGGACGTCCCTTAATTTATGGACTTCAATGAAATATGCTCACACAAGTCTCGGACCTATACAAATGAAAAGTGTCTTTTATATAAATTAAGATCAATGAGCTTTAGGCATTTTTGTTTTTTGTTTTTTTTTTTTTTTGTTTCGTCCACATTTGTTATATTAAAGTAACTCAGATCTTTATATTTCGATTATTGGTACATCTTTGTAGATAAAGTAGAAATTTAAGAGTCTGCCACTGTGCAGATATCTTTAGTCTTGAAACATTGGCAATACAAGGAGTAATATGTTCGCGTACATGACTTAAGGAAATCATTGGACATCTTGCGTAAGCATCAAGCATCTAAAGTAAAACCGATGTTACAAGTACAATCCTGTCTTGTCACCTTGAGAGAGAACACTATTTTAATGAGTTTTTGGGCTTCAGAACGTTCCTGTGTCCAATCTTATTCAATGTCTTTTAAAGGGTCCTAACTTAGTCCTAAAAAAGGAACTCGAGAATCCCGATTAAAGTCACTCTCTTACATAAGTACTTAACAATCGTCTGAGTCTGCCTAATCTTCAAGTTTTCTGCTTTTTGGCGTAATTTCGTCAAATAGTCTAACCCTCATCGTGTTACAGATTATATCGCTCAGGACTAAGACTTCTCTTTCGAGGAACTTGGTAGAACTGGTATGAGTCCTGTAGAACATTAGCTTTGTTTATCGTGTGAGTAGTCTTAAGCCTTACCTCGATTTTGCAAATATTCTTCGTCGAACATATGCGAGGGTATCATCTGTGTACCTATGTAGAGAAATTCCTTAACTACTTCGAGGGTGCACTTATGTATCTATTGTGATATTTTGACCTAACTAGGAACACAACAGGGTTTCTTAGGAAAAAACTTGTTTATTTTGGGAATAGTTCAGATGACCACAGGGTTAATTTCAGCGACACAAAGGAGAATTCTTCGGTAGGTTTCTGAATTCTGCCATATCGTCTCTTTCAATTCAGGATGATGAATACTATCGTTTGGAACTTTCTAAAAACTTGTCAAGGTCTACCAAATCATTTTTATTTATGTTTTTCTTTTTTTTTTTTTGAGAATTAAAGTTTTGGTATTTTTAAACGAGAGTGCAAAACAAAGGAGCAAAAGTTCCACTATTTTAGCGGAGATCAAAATTGGAAACAGCTCGAAAGAAAATCAGAAAGTTTTCCGATAACTGATGAAAAAGATCGATAATATCCACATATTTGTCAAAAAGAAGTAGCTGGTTCAGTTATATATACCTACTACTAAAGGGAATATCTTAGTCGTTCAAAGGCGATCCAAGTACGTACTAAGTAAAAGGTGAGTCCTCAACTTTCCAGATAGACGTTATTGTCAATCTGCATGTTCATTGTGCATAAAACAAATTTAAGGATTGTACCGTCTATCTGTAAGCTAAAAGCATGCATGAAATACTTAGAGCTCTGTAATCAGTTTTATAGCCGACTTTACCCTTCAATTTCCATCAAACTCCTGAGAACGTTTTGCCGTACTATGTCACTATGTAACATTTTTAAGAACACCTTGCATGACAAGTATGCAATCACTTCAATTCTTTGGATACGCCATCTTACAGAATAAAACGGAACGAAAATAGAAGTATTGTTCATGTTTGGAATTAATATTCCATGAGCTTAGGTCTGATTCCAAGCCATACGAACAGGGTCTCGACAAATTTTTTTTGTGACAAACATTTGCATCTGCCAGTGACTGGCACCACACAGTATATGATATTTTGTCAACCATTGCAATCATTAGGTCAATTTCAAGCTCTAATTTGTGTAGAGCTGCCATACAAATGACCATTCGGCAAACTGTTTGGTCAGATAGCAACTTGCATCGTTTGTTGCCATGTGATGCATTATAGCATTTTGATATGGCCTGCCATACGAGCATTTGAATTGAATATATTTTATGCCACTAACATACTTTTAAATGTCACTCAGCATTTACTCTCACCATGGAAGATGAGGCTGTTTTATTCTACTTAGTCCCTGAGGAATAAAATTTAACATTTTTTCAGGCTAGAGCTTTAGTTCTACATCACCTCGCCTCCTTAATCGTTCTGCACATATCTTTCCAGGTATACATATCTTATATAGTTCGTGATCACATATTCTCCTTCATAAATCGTACATCAAACAATATACCTTCATCACGAAGATTCCAGAATCACGAGCAATGAAAAGGATCTCATATTGGTCAGTTTTGTTTCAACAACCTTCAATACATAAACCGAAAACCTGTGGAGAGAACTAAAAGTTCCGAACAGACTTCTGAAATATAGGTCTTGAGAACAACTAATGAATTCATCAAGAGAGTTCAAAATATGTAGAATGGTTTACTATTCTCTGGCTGGACTACAAAATGCATACTAGATTTCATTGTAGTACATGTAGTACGGGTCTAAAGTCTAGTTTTGTCAAAATAGTTGAAATACACAACCTAACAGTCGAGTTCTTAGACAAAACAAAGCCAACGAAAGCGCCCAGACATAAATGAGACATAAGTGCTCATTGACATACAAGTAAATAAGTGAGAATCAATAAGTGAGACATGCGCTTAGGGAATGCATTTGAATTAGCAGCAAGCCAAACAGAAACAGATCTTGAAATCTGATGTGAAATTTCAGTTCAATGGATCCTTGAACAGTACATCCGTATTCGAAAAATAGAACTTGGTGAAATTATACATACGTTTGTCGAAATCGTGTAATGGTCGAATCAAATGAATAGTCTTTGGCCCCTTCCCGGCTCTATAACAAATTTTACTCAACCGTAACTGAGATTTTATTTTGGTTGAGCACCCGTGACCGCAGCGAGTTGCATAATCCTGCTATTTTCTAGGTTTGTCCTGGGGTGGTTATGGTGTCCTCTTTGAAAGGCACAAAATGATTATCCCTTTCTAGACCTCTTCCAGATCAATGTAGCATTTTTCAGGGAGAAATCATGACAATCAAGGAAACTTGTTTCTAATTCAAATGCAATACTAGCATCTACTACAAGAATACTAGCATCTTCACTAGTTAAACGACAATCAAGTTCTTGGAATCGAGTACCTTGTAAGGAATCAGTACAACTCTCAACCAGCAGAAATATTGTGTTCAGGTTGGTAAAAACCGGCATGCTTTTGAGGCTATTTATTTAATTATTTATTTTTTAAAGGAAAAGCTTCTTTCCATCTTTTAGGTCTATGGATGTACGTTACAGCAAAGCACCTTATTGCATATTCCTCGTTCCAAACAAGTCTAACTCGACCTTAACCATAAGTATAGCCGACCTTAACCATCATTAATAAACTGCACCTACCACCTTACTGTTTATTGTATTCACCATCGAAAAGATGAATATTCAAGGAAATTTATTTATTATTTACAATACAACAGGCAAAAAAAAACAAACATCATCCATACGAACTGTGAGTACAGTAACTGCACCTTACTTTGTGCCTTTTCCTATATTCGTAGTCACGTGGACAATCAATGTGAATAAAAATACATACGACCATACATATGTGCACATAAATACTAATATTTACGTACATACATACAATATGTACATAATTCTTGTTTATATAGAAGTATAGGCGACGAGTGTTAAAAACCGATGGCTTTCGTCATCCATCAAGCTAGAAATAAGGGGCGCCTTTAGCAAAGAAGACCTTGAAATATTTATGAGATGTCTGGCCAATTTTTAATGAGGCCAACTTTCTCTTCTACCTCCCCACAGCATCTAACCATCTTCAGAAGGGCATATGTGGGTGAGATACATACATATGTATGTATACGAGTATGTGTTACTTTATTTTTTCCTGATATTTTACTTCTCAAAAGTACTCTTCATTCATCTTTCTCCATCTTCCCCACCCATTTGCGAGCAAAGAAGGAAAAAATTGACAAAATATTCGGCGCTTGAAATGTCAGTTTGACATTAATTTATCTCGTTGTGTGTACATGTGTGCGTTTTTTCTCCTTATTCTTGTCTAAAACCATGTTTCTTTGAATGTATGTATCTACCCTAAAATATATATGAATGTGTGTAGGTATATATGAACAGGTATGTGGACACATTCCCTTCACCGAGGACTCCACTTGTCATGTGTCCTGTCAACACAGTTCTCCTCGCCTCGGTAAAAGTAAAAACAACAACATACGGCGAATTTCATTTCATTATTTGATTCAATAGTTTCGATTGAGAGAAACTAACCTTATGTTCAGCTGTGCCACACACTTATAATATAGACACATGCAAGCATAATGAAATGTCATTGAGGTACCGCAAATTATGCTTTGGTCAAGACGAACTGTCGGAATACACAAATGACATACATGTTGTCTAGCATACCTACGCGTACATATACAGGTATGTATGTAATTTTCTTGTAAATGTGAAGAATATTGTTAACATGCATGCAGTGGCTACTTTTACTAATACGCTACTTGAGGTAGAATGCCGTGACCGGAAGTAATTTGTGGCTAAATAAACATTAATATCCTGCGATTGAAACAAGTGCAACCCTACCCTACTTTGAGCGGCACAACTCATTCTATAGAAATTTTCTTTTGTGGGTCAGAACTAAAGAACAATAGTTTGATTGGGGTGGATAACCATATGTGGACACTTATGGACTAAAGCATGACTCTGCAGGAAGATATAACGATACCTAATGAATATGTCCATACGTACGTACTTGTATATTTGTAAAATTCGATAAAGCGGAGTAAAATAATAATTGCATAGGACTATAACACGAATTAAGGCAGCCAATTATTATGGTGCAGACTGTTGTCTTACACTGATAATGCACTTCAAAATATCGGTGGCAAGGCAAAGAATCTTAACATGCCACGTATATAAGTGGCTTTGATGATTCAATATATATTTGCAACCGAAAACGTATCATTAAAGACGTGGAAACGCTTAAGGGTTTACGGAATAATGCTCCAGAATGTCTTTGATACATACCATGCCAAATACGAATGAATATTTTATTGCATAATCTATAAATTAAAGTCTTTCGAGATATTACTCAAATATTAAAAATTTAAATTTTTTTGACTCTCTCTAACTGGATATAAATTTAATTAGTAATCTAAGCTACTTAATCCCACAAACGAATATGTAAACAGCCTCGTAACTCTCTATTGTCGATTCTGTAGAAAGAGTTCCTCAAAACTTACCCAAGGAAAGCCTAACGTACATAGATCTTGAATACTCTCTTATGAAAGAATAAAAGAGATCGCTGAGACATTAAGGCTCAGAAGGGTCCCAACTGCCTTCCCTAGGTCTGGAACCTACCTGTACCACTTCTAATACCTCCGAGCCGCTTCAATGACATGCTGCGACATGCTGTGACATGCAATGACTGCGATATTAGTGGGACTAAATTATTTAAGCCATTTACAGCGGCAGGATCAAATGCTATTGAAAAGAAATAACCCTGATAGCATCGTGCCGCCGACATCGTGCCTTTGTAAATTCTGTGAAAAGTGGCGTTGAACAGACACAAAAGGCATCAATGGTTCACTTAGAACTATCCCAACAGCCACTTTAAAATATACATATGTATATAGTAAACAAGTCTTACCTTGTGCTGCCACTCGTTTGGATGCAAGATCTCTGTGGCCTAGTAGTGAATATTCTTCTACTCTTAACGATCTTGACAAATGACTAAGGACTGCAACAACTTCTGGTTACTAAGGAATTTGAAATACAGTTGATCTGGAGGAGGATCTACAATCGGTGATCCGGTGAGCAGCTTTATTGCAAAAGACACCCTTGAAATCTGCTTTATGAAATTGGGACCAAAAATTGAGCCACGAACTCCATTTATTATTTTTAAACCGTTGCTAGACTGTGGTGACAAAGACTGACTAGACTGTCCTTGCAAGAAGATGCACGCCATGTAGTGACAGTTGTACAGGGCTACGGTGTAAGTCCCTTCAAAGATAGTTGCCAATTAGCCCTTTTACATCAAACCTGGTTATACGATGTCATGTAGAACTCGCAGTACTCACGGTAATCCATGTGGTCTCTTTTGATCCGAGTACACAGCGGCATTCAAGGGCACGAACTATCGGACGAATTAGGAAGAAATGGGTCCAAACAGGACATGACAATGGTCGACACCTGTGCTCTACCGTCCCTAGCTTTCGTTAAACACAACATAGAGAGAGTCTTCGCTAAACAGAACTGGAACGCACTCTTATCCTGTTATGTCTTTAGAAAACTCTGGAGAAAGTTTGATGTCGCCAAAACCAAAGAGATTCAAGCGCTTAACAGACTCATCTTAGCACTCATCACGGGGATCATTACCGGCAACAACCTCATGGCCGCCCAGCTTAGTCGAATGCGACCAGAAACTGATGACCTTTGCAGAGGCTATGTCGACACAGGTGCAGTAGAATGTACTTTTCCCTTTCTCTGCGAATGCCCAAGTCTATCCAGAACTAGAAAGACGCTGGTGAATAAGAAGAAGACCTGGACGACCTTGAAAGACATCATCAATTATTCTGAAATTTATAACAACTACGGGGTTGTTCAGAGAGGCCTTGTAGCTACCCCAAAGCTAAGCCCAGGACAGGGGCTAACAATGGATCCACCAGTGATCCGAGTGCTGGTCGCACATGAGGCCACCCCACATCATCATGTCCATCAAGGACATACCTCTTCCAGATAGTTTATGCTCTCCGGTGTTTTATTTCCTTAAAAATTTCATCTTTCATCCAAAGACTTAAAATTCCTTCTCCGCGTTTACTAATAACCGAAACGAATTAACTTCCTTCAAATCTATGAGTTTAATAACAAACTTATTAAAGTGCTTAATGATATTGAAATAGCTCATCTGAACCGTTCAAGAAAACAGAAAAACAACTAAAAGCGCAGGAACTCCAAATCTTTCTCTCCACAGATTAAACTTCAACACACAAGCATAGTTATCCGGTGCTTCACCATGTACCGGAACTCCTTTCCAGGAGAGGGAGAGTGGCTCATAAGGTACAAGCCACAAGGCACAAATATGATTTATAGCTTGAAAATTTGGTACTCTTACAGACAAAATCTGTTAGCCTGGTCTAAAGTAAATAATTGTAATGTGTGTTGACACTTATGTTTTTATTTTGCGTTTTTAACTGAAAAATTTATGAAGTTGAACCGAATTGCTTAACAGATTCCAATTAGAATTTGTTAATTTAAAAAAAACTACATTTTGGTTGCGAATAACATCAGTTCTGGAACATTCATAAGGTTTCCAAATTCGCATATTTCCTATTAGTTAGATCTCACTAACTGAGACCCACTGTCTACAGCTGTTAGGCAATTTTATGCATACAACACTGCTATTCATCTTTCGCTATTCAGGTGTTGACGAAATTTTAAACAAATTCCCAAACTCTTACTCAATAAGGGCGCTGTTAAAGTATTAGCCAGACTTGTCCCCATTTTTCAAAGTTTAACTTTTTTCTGCTGTTTCACGAAGATGAAACTCTCTTTATCAAACTTTCTACAATTTAATAGATTTTTTAATATGAAGGCACATTGAGATGCTCTAATGTATCTCAGCATTATTTTCAACTACACTTTTTGATTAAAATAAATAGACTGACTTTAAACATGTAGACACGGCCTATACCTTATATTATTTCCTTCCTTCCTATTCAAAACTCAAATCTTTGATTAAAAGGTTCCGTTTTTGTTTTTCCAATCACCGATTGAATTTTTGAAAACCACTTGAAAATAAGTGGCAAATTATAATTCATAAAAATAAATGGGATAATTAGAAAGGATATTTTTATCAACAAAATTATGTAAAACGGTTTGAAGTTAATTGGTATTCCCATTCCAACCTAGAGACACACTACGCAAAAAAGGCAGATCATACCTTCGATGCCGCTCGCAAGTCGAAAGGCACTTCAACCAATTTGGAATGCGTAACTGAAGGCAGCTGGCTACAACTCGAAACGTCTGGAGATGTTTGTTGGTTGAAGTACAGATTCACTCCAGATTGTAGCGCCATCTAACGAATGATAAAGATAACAGTAATAATGACACTAATAATAGTAATTTAAATTTTTGTTTTTTTGTATGGTATTCATTGTAATTAAAGGAAAAATCAAGTAAAAAAAAAAATATTTCTTTTGTGGTATCCCTAGTTAGCGTAAGGCGTCGATTTGGGTATCACGAAAGGTAATAAAGAATATCTCCGAAATTGAAGAGAGTGTTTATGAGTGCGTATAACATTTTAACTTACATTTTGTCGAGAAGACCATGAGTTACATAGTAGGGAAGCATCTTCTAATAGTCGTGTCTGAAATTGAAAATTTTAAAAGTGCATCTTATAATGGATTGTATTAAGTTGTAAGGAGTTATATTGGTAAAAGATGTATGTAGTACATTAGGAAAACAATATCAAGTTCAAAAGTGCTTTAATCTGCAGCCATGTGGACGATGAAGCTCAGAATTCTTCAATCAGTAAAGTATTTTTCTAAAAGAGAGAAGCTACTTTTCTTCCTTGCCCACTGGCTATGGAATCTCCAATGTTAGGGCAAGTGTAAGTTTCATGGTAAACCTAGGGGAAACTGAGACCAAACTATATATTTTGTTTATTCCCTGGAATTTTATAAAATTTGAAAAGTTAAGCGCTTTTAAAATGGCTTGACTTGTTCAAGAAAGGCTCATAATGAAACCTTGTGTGAATTCTCGAGTATGTTGTTGCAGGAGCTTAGTTTCGACTTCAGGGGACTGGTGGAAATGAATGTGTATGTCCTACAAATTGCTAAAAATTGGCAAAACAAAAAAAATAATTAAACCTACAAACCCTTGGTCGCTTACATCTGTAAATAGGCCAGACCTTTACATTTCAGACTGGAAGCCTGTTTTTTTAATTACTTTAGAAAGAGACACGCTTGGCACGACTACTGACCTTACTTCTGAATCTCTCTGCATTGGGATCTATATACGTACATATACGAATCGATCAATAATTGATATTTTCTTAGGCAGTATCCTATTTAATGGATAGTCGCAGCTTTTCCTGATCATTCGTCTTGGCTGCTTTTATTGATGTCCTCAAGCTGAATATAACAATCAACCTGACTATACTCAGAGGATTTATTCGTATAGGTTTATGGTTCCTATAAATCCAATTTCAACAAAAAGTCTCAGAAGGCCTTATTTCAACATAATTCTACTTTAATTAATAATTGTACACAGGCTTGTCTGTTCGCTTTTTTATGAAGAGTCGCCAGTACTTTTTCAAAATCTAGACAATACTTGAAGTGGAGCAGCAGGTGCAGTAGTATTTTTGGCCTTACACTATTCGACCTTTGTTCATGCTATTACCGAATTTGTTCTGGAAAACGCTTAATTTTTCTAGAGTACTTTAAACGCAGATAAAGTTGAAGAACACTATCGGTTTTCGGCCATTTATACGGTTGAACACCCTAAATTGCAGTTTCTTTCATCATCCTGAATATGTGGCAGCATTGCGCCTTCGTTCATGATATACCGAAATTTGTCACTTTTCTAAGACTTCGAGACTGATCTGAGGCTTCCATTCTTAGTATTGACAACGAATCGTCTTCTGGCGGCGAAATTAGTACAATTTTTCATAAGTGAACAGGCGAACTTTCTGGAAGTCCAAAATAGTTAATATTTTTAGGAGCATCCACCATGCTCAAACGTAACTTAAGCCCACTGTTGAAACCAGAATACTTTTAATCGCGCTATGTGTGTCAATAAGAATTTACCCTAGAATGACCGTATTTTTCAAGTCAAAAACTATGTAATAAATAATCTTTCCCTCGGATTAAGTTTAACGGTCATTCCGTTCTGATGGAACTGAACTCACCTAAGATTTACTAGATAAAGTCAAAAATACAGCATTGAGACTAATAGGAGATAGAAGTATCGACTGTTACACTGCTAGTTCCGCCATTCCGCCTATTAAACAATTTTTCTGAAATACGCGTCACAGCTCGAATGCGTATCCCCTTCACCCTTAAACCTGTCTTTGAACATAATATGAAGTACAGAGATTCTTTTTGAAAGGGTACAAGGTGAATGTAAAATACTCTATGTACAAAGCTCTATTTTTCCTACAAACATTCAAAACCAACGTGAAGCGCTGTCTCCTGCTTTCTCTTAATAATTTCCCCATCCTTGAGTACGCTAGAATTATAAAAACTGGCTCTAGTCAAAACTTAATCTTTTCAGTGCGCAAATGATGTATTCAATTCTTTCTTTAAAAACAAATGAAAACATTTAACAAAAATAGTCAATTGATTGCCTCTATATGACGTAAAAGTAACAAACGTCAAATATGCAATCGTTATGTTTGCTCACAAGCTTTGGTTTGACGTTTAATGTCACCTTTTTTCAATGCACAGCTGGTTACCTTCTTACGAAAATTGATTTACGGAACTGACGCTAACGCAGTTCAAAATCATGATTCTGTTTTCGAATTCATTTAAGTTTCCATTTTACAAAAGCATTTTAAAGGCAGGTTGCCATCTTGTCGAAAATACCCAAAATTCTGATCCAAACAAAGCTGCTAATATATATAAAAATGAGGTTCTTCCTTTTGGCAAAAGGTTGCATTAGAAAAATCTGTTGTTGTCTGACATTTTCCGTGAAAATTCCTTTTTTTTATGAAAACTGTGAACGTAACTTTTAGGTTTCTCTAACCAAGTAGTTTCCCAAACCATTTGCAAAAAGTTTATATTAAGAAAAATGTCAGTGGAAACCGTGCTTTAAAAATTCAGAACTTAAGCATTGTCCAACTATTTGCATCTAACCGCTAAGGCTTGGCTTAAATTTCTAAAAACCATTGAAAAATAAAACCTTTTTATCGCCTACCGGTATCATGTATAAATGCGTGGATAACATTTCCATCGTTGAATTGCATCCTCCCTTGTAAACAGCAAGGATCGTATCGTAAATTAAATCAATTAATTTTATGTTTGGTATCCCAATCATTTTAACAATGAAATAAATCCAAAAAACCATCTCGCACACACACACCCAAATGAATAATGGCAATAAATTGTCCAAGTTTCGCAATAAAAGCTTCGTATGCATAGGTTTTCCACCTACGGAACTTGTTCTATCCTGTCCTGTCCTTATGTACGGGGGAAACGTGTATGCCGTCGAAATTTATAGTCAGGTTCACCCCCAATCGATTTGGTTAACCTAAAATGGCATTTGTGTTAATTAGTCTGTTATTCTGTTATCCTGTGAGCAATTGAATTATAAGCCAGGATAAATCTGTGCATCTTGCCTAAATGCAATTCTGTTTTAGCTAATACCTGACGTTATAAGGTGATGTACATATGTAGCCTATAACTCAACTATACAGACAATGTTGTAAAATTTTATTTGCCGCGAATTTCATTTATAACAATAAACAACGCTCTCTCCGCTATTGTGTACACCACACCGCTGTAAATGCAAATGAAATCCTTATGGTAAGAGCTTTTTTTTCCAAATTTACCGACCGTTGAACTTTTAATGGAGAAATCGATATGTACTCTTATTTGTGATTGGTCGATCAAATCTATCTATGTGAAAATGGAAAAGCTTTACGCATAGCAAAACTGTATACAAATAAAGTACACAAATATCCTGAATTGAAAGGAGATACAAAATTTGATTCAGGGGTTGGCCATATACATACATAAACGATAGATAGAGACAGTATGCCAATCTGGGAAAAAGTCATAAGGGGTTGCAAAATGGTGGGTTGAACCCGCTAATTTAAATTAGTTAAGCTCTTAATACCATACATACGTACATACATATGTATATAGAGATAGAACGAAGCCGTTTTTGTTTTTTATTCTTAGAAGTTGATGTTAACTAACAAGGAGACAGGTCCTTACAATCTTTTTTTTTTTTTTTAAATAACCAACAAATTTTACGGCGAGAGTTTTGCGACATTACTTGCAGATCGATATGTACAATAGAAACGTCTTGAAGAATAACATGAAATAAATTTTACGGTATGTATGTATGTATATCCTATCTCATGTGGGTAAGTGGGTACTACAGTTCTTCCCAGAATTTCCTTGCAAACAAGTCTTTGACATGTCTTTGACTTTTGTCAGAGTAATTGATTTTTCCGCCATTTTATGGCTAGTAAGAAGTTTGACGCTTCTAAAGCGAATCCAAATTACATAGATATATTCACATGATACAGATAAGCGCGTATTTTGTGTTAGATGGCATAAATCAAAAAATAATACAAATAAAGAGGATTAGGTCATAACACCTTTTAAATACTTCTTGTTGGTACGGTTACAACCTTCATGTACAGATTCATCATTTAAGTCGAGCTTGGTATTGGAGCTAATAACATTTCATGATGGCCAGTATTCTAAAAAAGAACTGCCTTTGATCTTTACTTTTGATGACATTTTCTTCAGTTCAACAAATTGTGAACACAACAAGGCTGAGTTCTGATGAGGTGGCACTATTTTTTTGACACCCAACTGGAATGCAACCTAAATGCTTTGCATACATTATATTTTGCACAAGTTTGACATTTCGGGAGATATTTCAGGCATTTGCCAAAACGAAAATGGCAATTTTTGATAAACATTTTATAATTAGTAATTTCAGAAATAAAATATGTTTTACTAACTTCCTTAGCATCGAAAAAGTACTTTGCTGAGCTGATGCGCATCAATAACGTTTGGAATGGTTTAGAAACTTGCGACTTTGTCAACATTTTTTCGTATGATTTTTGGAACTTATGACTTTGCATCTGATACATTTTGGAACCCGCCCTACCAAATATTTATTAACGACTGTCTTCCCCATAAAATAACTTGAGCGGATATTAATTATAGACAAGATTTATGCTTTCTTTATTTTCTGAGTGAAAATCTGTGATCCCAAAAATGTCGTTTTCTTTTTCGAACTGAAGATCATTTAGCAAAAATTCACAATATTTCAGGACCTGGACAGACCGCACCGATACTTTACCTGGAAAATTCTTCCACTATTACTAAACCCAGGAATCTATATGCATTAGATATGAGAAAGTTTAACAAAATACTTAATTCTTCTGAAATGTGCGAATGTACTTTTTGAATTTAAGACTTTCCCATCAACGATCATGCTTGCCTGGCAGACAATTCACTTTTTGGAGGAAAATACCCCGAAACGCAAAGCTATAACCACAGCAATAATAATCTGATGCAAATAATGTTGATGCCTGCGACCCTACATGCGAGATTAAATGGCATCCGGTGTACGAGTCGGAGAGATGGCTGCTGAGTATTAGTTGAACAGACTTATGACAGAGGTACAAACCTCTTATGTTGGGCTTGTAAGTTTCGCACAATCCTTTCAAGTATGATGTTAAAAAAATCTCATGATAAAGCGTCATCTTGTCTAAACCCTTTGTGACATCAAAAGTCTCGGTGATTAGCAGTAAGAGCTGTTATACTGTACAGGCGAACGAGTTTAACTGAAGGATACAAAAACTAGACATGAGTCTGTATAGCACGTTTTCATAAATGATGTCATATGTGGCCTTGGAATTGATTAAAAGATCGTGGATATCGATTTGGACATCTTGACTTTCATCCAGGGTCCGTCGAAATGTGAAAATTTGATCGACTGTGAACCATCTTAGCCTCAAACCAGAGTGAAAACGTCGACTAAGGTCTGTACAAATTGTTTTATTCGTTTATGGCACTGGAGTGGCAGAAAAAATCTTGTACTTTGCTAAGCAAACAATGCTGAAGCTCCATTTAGCAGGCATACACTAGTCTGACCAAATTGTAGAGGTAAGTTGGTATACGCCCTCGACTAAGTCATCTCCAGCTGCTTGAACATCTTGGCCTGTAAGATGTCAGCCTTATTAGATCTAAGCTGGGACACTTATTGCTATTAATTCGCTTTAATCAGGTGGAAGACATTGTGAAATCGTTCTGCCCAACAATGTTGATTTTCGTCATCGTTATACAGTCTGCAGAAGAAAGTCTGACCATGACTCTACCAGGAGGCTTTTATCGCCATCTGAACAGGGTATGTGAGGGTATTCTTGGTCCAAGACTTGCTTTTTACCTGTTGGTAAAATTTCAGCACACTATCCCTGGACTATGAGTTCTCGTTTTTCTTCATTCGAACAAGGCAGACCATGAGTTTCTTGATTGAAAGAGCTACGGACACAGTTTCCCAATAATGTTACTAGCAATCGGAAAACAATTTTAACACAGAACTGTAAGCATTGAAATTGTCAATAATGCAATTGAATATACTATTGTATGCAACCAGATCCACTTTTTACAGGCGTTCCTAAAAAAAAACAATAAATATTGTCAGTGTGAGATCTCGGAACTAGTCCCAGTCAAAATAATCGTAAAAGTTCCATCGAAAATGCAGAGTATCACACCCATTGTATTATGTACATGAACAGTGAGAGCTGAATTTCATTCCTGAAAAGGTTGTAGATATATGTATGTGTATGTCCTGCAGGTTTACGAAAGAAAACGAGAGACTATTAGTAACCATAACCATATAGTAATTACTTGTATCTTATTTACAAAATACGTTCAAGATAGAAGATAGATATTGATAGAAATACTGCCTATAACAGGATCTCATTGCTGTTACATTATTAAACTTCAAATATATCACCGAAAGACTTTGCAATTTAATAACGAAGAAGTACACGAAGTACAAGACTCGTTTCTACTACTGAAATGTAGAATTAATACCAAAATTCAATTACTTTGCCGAAGAACTCCTCGTCAGTGGACATTTCAAGGCGTTTTAAAGCCGTTAATATGTATATTTCTTAACTTAATTTTAGAGAAAGAGATTTGTTTTTTTATACTCGGTAGACTAGTTTGCCTTGTGACCTAACCTTGTTGCAATTATTTAATACAATTAATAATTCAGATCAAGGCCTAGCTTTTTACATTTATTTACCATGTTTATATGGCGGATTGAGTCCGGATTCGATTCGGTTTATGTATGTAAGATGTAAACACATTGAATGGAAGCAGGATTGACTCCGTCCGATCACAAAATTTTCTGCGATCGAGTTCAGTTTATTCATTCAAACGCGGATCGAAAGATTGACTTTGACAGATAGAGAAATTAGGTCTGTTCGCGTACTTCCTACACCAAAATTTGTAGATTATGAAATTTCAAGGAGTGGGGGTAAAATTCTCTCAGAGAGTAGTGAAATCACAAAAAGTAAACGACCGCGAAAGCTACAAAATGTTGCCACTTTTTAGACGTCAAAAGCAAATGTATGCAAATACACAAACAACAAAAAATTACATACAGGGATCTGACAGATTTGACAGCTTTCATCAATGAGTGCAAAGAAATATCCTGCACTAAAATTCGTTGCATGGGGAAATTGTTTACTCTCTCGTGAGCGCTGTGAGAAACTACGAAACTTTTGCGTACTCGAACAGGATTTGGTGACTTTTGCAGATTTTCGTGAAAATTCGTTGTTTTGGAGAGTACGCGAACAGACCTAATATGAGATATCACTGTGGCTTCGTGCAAATAAAATGGAGAAGAAGTGTCAAAGTCAATCCTCTTGTGACTCGATTCTAACTCAATTCCTCAATCGGGTTCGTTTTTCAATCCAGTCTCCCAATCCGGTCGTAGACGTGGTTAAGTTATTTTTTCAGACATCCGTGTCATAAATTAAAAGTACTGTGCAAAGTCCTTTTTGTGAGACTCAAACAGTGACTTGACATCGAAGTTTGAGACACAACGTATCCTGTTCGGTACTCGAAAATACCTTCTTTATGGATTTGATTTATTATTTTCTTTAACGATCATGGACCCACTCCTCTTTTCTTGTATATTTGACGGGTAATTTATGTATATAACCCCGCCAATGTATTTGAAATTACAAAACAAAAAAGAACGCCTATCTACAAACTGTTTGATTTTATTTTAACAAGGGTATTTTAGCCATCAACCTCTCCCTTAAAAAAGTATACACACACTTCCCATTCGAATGTCAATAAAATTAGAAAATCATTATCAATCATGCAAACTGCACATTTAGTAATATTTTGCCTGGGAAATGAAAACAAACACTCTGTTTATGGTTGAATTATAGGTTAGTGCAGGTCCGTGTAATAATAATTAACAGGTTAAATTTTTAACTAAACCAATCCACTTACATATACCTACATACACATACATACATATATGAATATATCGATGTTCGTGAGAAGGAAATGGTGTGCCACGTGGATCTTCAAACACAAAATGGTGTGCATACCTACTAATTGAGTAATGATAACCCATAAGGCAAACTTTCGAAACAATAAAGTCAATAATCCTGTTGGACGGAGTTTCATTTCTAAATTAGCATAACTGAATAGCAAACATAAATTTGTTTGAGTTTGTAACCATTTTGCTAAGAATGACACGATATTTACTTTTTTAATAAATGTACATACCTACATTCATCCGTCAGATGGGAAGTACACAAATTTAAAAACAAAAAAAAAGGAGAAAATCTGAAATTGCAGACCAGGAATATATAATTGATATAATCAGCTTAGTTGTAATGGGTTGGTCATCAAATAAATATTGCTTATTACTGGAGCATGAACGAAATGAAGGGAAAATGAGTTACGAATTGTTTGTATATTCAGTCAGGACTTTCGAAAGATCAAAATAGATAAAGTCCTTCGCCTTTTTTTCCCAATGTTCGGGGAGTAGGTATATGTATGTTGACAATTTTTACAACAGTTAATAAATAAATAAATACTTGGCGCTACAGGTCGATGGGACCCAGGGCCTAGCTTCTCACAACCATTCGTGTTGTGCGTGTTACATTCTTTACACGAATGGAAGGGGCCTACTGTTTAATGCCGTGTCCGAAGGGCAATTTGTTATTTGAGAAGCTTTCTCGAGACAGTTATACTCTCGGATGTTTGTCAGACGCTCGCGAGAGGTGGGGCCGTGAAAAACTTTTAGGTGTTCCCCGACTGGGATTCGATCTCGAACCCCTTGCTCCGTAGTCCAACGCACTAACCACTGAGCCACGGCGCCCGTTTTACAACAGTTATTCACCTAAATTTGCTTCAGAATTTGAGAAGTTTCCTGAGTTAAAATTGTGCTGCAATGGACGAGTTGGTGCTATGATACGCTACCTTGGAAATACTTAACCCTGGGCACCACTTCTGGTGACCAGCTAAAGATTTTGCAATGCTTTTTTCCATTACACCTGATGGAAGTCCCATATTTGGACAAATTTGGACATTTTCAAGGAGCAAAAAGAAATGAACGTTCGAAATTTGTTCAGCGCTCCGCTTTGCTCCACAATCGTTGCACTCTTGAAAGTCCAAAGGTATCCAAATTGAATGTTATTTCATGCCGCAAAATTAAAGGTGATTTGGTGAGGTAACTCTTAATAAACAAAGTCGAAACAAATTAAACTTTTATGCTAAGGTGGGCCGCTTTGCTGGTTGTTCCTCTATTTCGTACAGTTTAGTCGCTAACGCAACTTCGTTCCTCCGATTAATAGGAGGAACATGAGCCAACACACGTTTTGTGTGAATTTAAGTGCTGAAGGGATCCATAATACGATTATGGACACATGTCCAACACTATTTCTTGAAATAAAAAATGTTCATCATAGAATCCGTCTAAGAATCGAGGCATTATTTTCCGGTTTCCTGATTCCCTGTTATGGCACAGAGCACTCAAAGTTGTTCATCTCTCGTTTGCAATTTTCGAAGGAATCACCAGAAGCCAGCATTCGTAGAGAGTAGAGTAGAGTCTTCCTAAAAGGGCAAAAGCAAACTTTGGATCATAGGCAGAAGTTCCTTTTCCCAGAACTTTGCTTCCCAATACATTATTTAGTTTTTGTAACCCTTCCTGTAGCACAGAGCGTCCATCATTCTATGCAAAGGTAAGCAGACTTCGATGCAATATTTCACTTCGATTGTGAGGCTTTCTCTTTAAAGGTAATATATAGCCTTGTAGCACTCCGCTGAATACTTCAAACTTGGTTTGTGTTCGGTAGCTGTTCCTTCTTAGCGGCGGCCTACTTAGCACCAAGCCTTCTGACATGTCTACCCACCAGCAATTTTGTTTCTTGTACGTTTTGCAATTGATATGTCACACTTGAGAACAATCTTATTAAAAGATCCCCGGGATTGTTCTTTCAAGTTGAATCGTACTATTAGCCCGTTATCGATGCTCGATGCGGCTTCTAGAACTGCTGTGACTTCTGCTTTAAATTAAGTACAGGCACCGGCAAATCGTATGGTGACTACCTAACCTGTACCATATTCTGCCTTCGATTCGTCTGTGGAAATCTTTAGCTAGAACTTCTATTGGAAATCCTTGTTTTATGCTTGACATTTAAGGCCAAATAGAGGGCAATACAATCCAAATTACTAGAAATAGTGCTATGGCCGTTTAGGCTGCTTGCGATGGCCATATCTCCATGAGTCAGTTGCTGATGTTAGTCGACGTCAGCTCCCCAATATCCAACGTCGAATTTCACAATCATTTTATGAAAACTTGGCCTACACAGTCGATACGTCATTTTTAAAATGTTATTAGGCAGAAGGGCCGAGTTCCACAAAGACTTTACTCGACTTTAGGAAGTGTAGTTCTGTTGCCAATACTCCCAATAAACAAACAGATCATATGCAGAGTAATAGTTACACTCTTTTGCACTTCATTGCCCGATTTACCTTATCTTCAAGAGTCGTCTAGAGTTAGTTTAACCCTGCCTTACCAACTTAATTAGATTGGAAGATTTTACTTTACTTTAAGCATTTCCGGCAAAGTATTGTGTGTGGTCCACTGTGGACTTAGGCCGACCCTAGGTTTCTTTCAATTTCAGAGTTTCGTACTCCTTTACTAAGTTATTTAGGTCCTTACGTTTTTGAAGGTCTAACCTGTCGATATTGACGTTTTATCGTAGTCTGTTCTTTTCGAACTCTTGTAGCTTGTTTCTTCAATCGACGTTACTACTTTTTACATGAATCGATTAAATAGCTCATTTGCTTATACCTGTAGAAACATCCATTTCTGTTTCAACAGCAGATTTTAAAAACCGGAAGATAGTTTGAAAACTTCTTGCCCGTTCATAATAACTCAGAAGTAACTGCGGATATTTTAGACTTATACGGTATAAGGGAAGCCCAAAACAGTTCTGATTGTATTCTGTGGAAAAGCAGTGATTTTCCAAGGACTCCTTCACTAACTGCTTCCAACATATGCTATTGTTGCGACCTATAACTAAGTATGTCTAGCAAACCATGTCTAGTATAGTGAAAACCTCACCCCATTTGAAAAATCAGTTGCATAAAAAACGTAAGGAAGGGTAAACAAATCCACTATCAATTAAACTATAATTATTTCTTTCAGTTCTTCAATTTCTGTCTGAAAGTGATAGGCAGGTAGTATCTGATTTAAAAAAAAAAAATCTGCAAACCATTTATTTGACATGCAACAACCAACCAAGAATTTACCAAGCAAACACCACCCATTACGAACCTACGTACGAATATACAGAACCGAAGAACATGTTATTATAAAACTTCAACCGATTATTATCAAAAACTAATAAGAATTTAAATTTATCTACATAGCAAGAAATCCAAACCATTATTGGAATAATTTTCGTGTACCCTCAACTTCGTCCACCTGCGACACGGCTTAAAAGCTTCGCCTATAATTGTGGGAAAGTGAACAGTTGCCGATACGTTAATTGATTTTTTTTTATTCTTTTATTTTTAACGGTACCACAAACGTCCTTAAATGCTAACAAAAAGGAAAATCGACAAAGTACCATTATATTTGATCAAGGCGAACATATTCGAACACTACTCGTTCTCGTACTCGTACACAAGCTCATCCTCTTTGCTTTTGCTGCTCTTTTTAGTTTCCGTGTGTCAATTTAAAAAGGATAACAAGATACATATCCGTGCATACACACACCGTTGTAAATATATAAATTGTATATGGCTTTAAATTACATACATATATCCATCCATATACATACGTATAAGAGAAAAATCGAAGAATAAAGGGTGAAAGTCGTTTGATGGTGACTGACAGTTTTAGATGGCTAGTCGTAGTAGAAGATAATGGAGTTACGAATTGTAATCCAAGAAGGGGGCAACACGAAAAGTGGATTGTCAAATAGTACACAAAGTACTAAGATTCGTCCTTAAAGTCAAAGAGCTTAAAATGGACAGTGTACACGAGTGCTACACTGTAATGGGTTAATGTTGCTTCAAAACATATAAGTGGATTACAAGAAGTTCTTAAAAAGTTTTACCTCGAAATGTGTGCATGTTGAGAATTTTTTAAAAACAATTTATCTCGATGCACCTTCAGAGAAAGCAGATGAAATACAATGTCATTTCGAATACAATTTAAGTTTTAAGATACAGTCATACCCGGGACGCGTTCAGTAAAAAAAAGGGTTTTCGAAAATAACAAGCAGCCGTCTAGAGTAGACTCAACAATAGCTAAGACCATACTGAAATATAGTCGAGTTTCCCTTGAAAACATAGTGCTAAAACTCTTGCGATAGTCAAAACATATACAAACTGAAAAACGATGTTCCACAAGGTATACTACTAAGACCTCTGTTGTTGATCGTTGTTCTAAGGCTGTAAATTTCATTGACCTTTCCGTATAAATACAGACCTATACATGCTGAACATCCAATGTGTTTAGGGCAATCAAAACGGTTGCGTAAGACGTAACAACTTTCCAAAAACCGTGGGTACGAAACAAGTGCATTTGTGGTGTCGGAGGTGTTCATGATGTCACGTCATGGTGCTTTGTAGCGTGCGGCTTAAGAACTTATCTAATTGTACCAAGAGTTACCTATAGTTTAGTTATCAAACTTGAACATGATTTGGTTGCTGCAATTATGAATTTTAAAACAAATGGAAAGTTAGAAACTTTCATGGCACTTGAGAAGAAGGACATATGATAAGTCCTTTTGGTATGGAGGAACAGCAAAAGCGGAATGCGAGAAAACCGTCTCCTCGATTTTATTCCAATGCCTTACTTAGGTACCCATATGGCTTTTGTGACTTGTGTCGCTGTTGTTCTTAGGACCTTTACTGCAGTCTGGTTTCAGTCGTGACTCCTCCTCAACTGCTCTACGCCACATGTTCCTCTTCAAGCTGCTCTCCTGTCATTCTGAGTAAGCCAACAGTAGAACTTGTGTCTTATTTACTGCCATTTTCGCCAGAATATGTTTCTGATCCGATCTTTTGCTTGTTAGAGGTGTGATTAAGCCACAAACTTGTATAAAGTAGCACGAATGAAACTAGTATCATCTGGTATGGTGTTTAGCAAAAGTCAATTTTTCATACAGCATTCAAAAAGATAAGTTCTGCCAGAGGTCATATCACTCGGTTCAATTTTAACAAAACAGGACAAGATCAGATCATGATCAGTTCACTCTAAAATTTAGAATCAAATCAAAGGTCGATGATGATCTGCAAAACGTAACCAATGCCTTCACCAGTTTTCTGCTTTGGTAGACTTAAATAAGCGTTTTACAGGGACATTTCGACTACGTAGAAGGAAATGTAGACAATATTGTCCCTAAGCTGCGATTCTGTATGATCAGCTTCGTGTAATACTAGGTTAGATTACTCGGTAGCTAAGGATACTCTCGGTTTTTCGGTAAGTAATAAACTGGCACTGAACTTCATCAAGACATGTCAAGTTTAAGATATCCAAATTTTCTATCAGAATAGGGATCCTTTTGAAACGTCACTTATGTGTGAGAGTTGTGAGCACGGCTCTGCTCTAGACCCTGTCAATATACATTATAGTATAGAGTATTCATGAAAAATACATCTGCCAACATCTGCCAACATCTGCCCTCAGTTCAATAAGTGAAAGAACCATATCACATAGGTTTTAAACTAACTGAACTATCAATTGTCGACTAAAATTCTCAAAAACACAGAACACGCGATTAACGAATGGAGAAGTGAAAGTTTTCTTCCAGAGTGGGAGAATAAGATCATGACTGTTGGAACGAGGGTGGTACCCAAAACAATAACTTGAGCAACATTGGAGCAAAGTGAAACACCCTACGCAGCTGACACGTTTTATGTCAGGTTTTACGTTTAGTGGCCCAAGACTACATCCTTTCACTTCAGTTGTTGCAAATCGTGCTCAGTGATATCTTCGTTATGCAGTGAATGGGGGAATCGAGGTTCATGGAGAAAGATCGTTCCATCTGACAGAGAACTGACAGCGACTTGCCATATCTAACGTGAGAAGGATACCACTTCTTCCAGACTGAGTTACCTTTCTAAGCTCCACAAAGGGTGACAAGATATAAGTAGGTGACTATGTATCCAATCCACACACTGTCTATTACTTCGGTTGGTGGTCTAGATCGTACTGGAATTATGGGAAAGAAATCTTGTATGAGATTGCTTCAATTGCTTCTTCAGGTTTTTAAGCACTGATTCCAAAGAATGAAGGTAGACTTGTCGACAGTCTCACTTAATATCTGAGTGTGTTAGGCTTAAGTGCACACTGTAATGACTGTGAAAGTAAAGACGTTGCTTAGAATCACTTCTGTGGTGAATACCGACATTTTTCTTTGTTTTCTTTTAAACTGGGAATCCAAGCCCTATGGCTCTCCAATTCAAAGTTAGTCCACTCAAGATACTACCAGGCAAACCCTTCTTTTGTCCAGTGATTGGAAAAAAAAAGATTTTGACGGTTTCTCACTCTGTCTATGGATCTGTTCGAGCTCGAAATTTCTCAATTTGAGTCCAGTGCAAGTGTACTCCTGAATTACCGAGAAAAGTCGCACTTTCAATATACAAATGGCTTAAGAAGACTGCATTGCCTTTAATTTCTTTGCCGAGCTCAAATAAGGAACCAAACAAGCTGAAGCCACAGATCAAGTCATTGAATCCAAATGCTTCCAGTCTTTCACAGCTCGAAAGTATTGTCAGTTAGTTAGCTTTCTCTATATTTAGAATCCAACGTTGTAACCGACGGTAAAACAGAACTGGATTTGGGCAACAGAATTAGTAAGGCGAAGCATGGTCCGATCTGTGACTGGTTCAAGTCGAATTGCCCAACGAGACAGGAAAATGTATTCGGATAACAAAATGGCGAGGAAAGTGACAATGGATTGCGATTGTTTGAAACCATTTAGTGTTTACCAAACTTAGTTAGAAGTTTCTTTTTAAATTCCCTTTAAACTCAAGACTAAAGCACTGGAGTTTGTAAAGCTTAAATATTCTAACCAAATAATAACCACGAAAAACATAAAACACAATAGTACTCATTCTACTTGTTTGCAATAAAATAAACCCTAAATTGCTTTGGTCCAAATATATTTCCATTAAAGAATACGTAGTACCATGAAAGCCTCAAACGATCCACCAGAAAATAAAAAGAAAAATTATCCTTTTTATTGCCAAATAATAAAAGGAAAAGTCTCCATCTAGTTTTATGTACCATTCCTTATTCGTATCCTTCAGTGCCACGCTTTCATCATTTTGTATGCGGCTCTTGTCTTCCACCTTTATGCGACCAACATTTTGCATATGTAGCAATGTTGAATATCCCAAGGAAAAGCATAAAAACCAGCTCAGATACATTACTATGGGTGGATACAAGTTGTCAACATTTTCCGTACACACACACACACGCTTCTACTTACGTATGTATGCATATATAAATGAATACACAGGACGATAAAGGATTTTTTTTTCTCTCCATTTACGTATGTACATCCGACTATACAGCATCTGCATGGGATGCTAGGGACAACGTTTGCTACTTCACTTACTATGTGGATATTTTTATTCTGACTGGATTGAGCATGTTCTGGCATTGATAAAATAAATTTTAAACAATTGAATACACACATCTATGCACATACGGTGGATGTACCAGTGTATATGTATATTTTTAAGAGAAAATAGATTCTTTTTTTTAACTAAGTTATATAGGAAAAACTATTCTCTTGCAAACAGGTGAATTGTAAAGTGCAACACAAAAACTATCTAACAATTCCACTGCTGATAAAAAAACATGAACTCCTGTATTCCCATTGCATAGCTGAACATGTTTTTGTTTTTTTTTTTGTTTTTGATAAAAGGAAGTATCCTCAATTGTAGACGGGGTACGGCACAGAAAAAAAAAAAAACTACAAATCCTTTGAATAGAAAAAATAAAACACTCTACATCCAGAGAGAATGGGAAAAACCCAATAAATGACAAAAAAATAACTTTGCTTTCCGCTATAGAGAGCATAATGTTTCTTTTGTAGATTTTTCGTCCTTGCTAACCCATGGACAGGGAATGTAAAAAAAATTGCATAGCTAGAATTAGTTTATATGTTTCACTGGTGTAGGATTTGTTAATCTATTGCTAGGTGGTAGAGGTAAAAATTACAAAATTCGTACGAAACCAAACTATGTCTCCTCGTTTTTTGTGTTTCCATTTGATAGTAAAAAGCAAAAAGAGGATAAAAACAAAAAGTAAACGACTACAGATACTTTTTTTTGCGAGGGTTGAAAAGGCTGCTGCCCCCTTCGATACGTTTGCGTATAGAATGTGGGATTATTCCCGGGAGAGTTTCTCGTTTCGATCGCCCTTATTCTTGCGTTAAGCCGACGGTACATCAGAAGCCCACAAGGAACAACTGCAGGTAGCAAACATAGTGAATTAAAATAATAAATTGTACATAACACAGCCTCTGTTTTTCGGGTACATAAATAAATATGTACATATTCATACATAAATATACATATGTACGGCATTGGAAGGAAAATATGTAAAAACTTTAGGAAATATCTTACTAAAGAATATTGTTTATTTCCTGTAATACATCAGCAAATGCTTATTAACTGCATTGGAACTCTGACGGTTCTAAAACGTCGAATGCGGTAGGAGTCGAAATTTTCGGTTCTCCCTTACTGGCTTGAGACATACCATTAAATTCCTTAATTTCTGAAAAGAAAAATGGAAGAGATTCTAGCAATTTTAAGCTAAGATCCTGATGGACTTCCTGGTCACTGCTCTCTCAACTATCACCCAAAGAAAATGTGTTATTAGTCCATCGGATGCGTGTCAACTAAGTTTTAAGAACAATGAAACCGAACATTTTATGCGAATTTCGCGGCATTGCTCGGGCTAAGCTCAAGAACTTCCACAAAGACTTTACCTCGCCTTTCGATATCACTTCCTCTTCAGCTCCAAGAAAGCCATCCATAAAAGCAATCCAACGACATTAAATCGCATTGTGAGCATGGTGGCCATTCTACTGGAACATTTCTCGATACTACACGATTGCCGAACTTCCCCTTCAATAGATCACTTGTTTGACCAGCTGTGTGGCATGTGGCACCATCGTGTTGAAACCACATATCATGTCCAGACAACTTAGTCTTCCAACATGACTCGATAACGAACTCCACTAACCGTAACATGACGATTATTTTTAAATACGGTCTAAACATACATACCTCCGGCATGGAATCCACACCACTCGGCCACTTTTTGTGGGTGCCATGGAGTCTCTTGAAGCACATGTGGGTTTGTTGCTTATGGACATTAAGGCATAAATGAACTTCATCACTTAAGATGATTTTTCGATGATGAGACTTTAGTTCTTGGACTAAGAAATTCTCAACTTCTAAGAACGGCGTAGAATCGACTGATTTAGCTCATTGGAACAGACGCACTTACTTATTTATTTACTTAAATGACGTTACAGTCCGGGGTGGACCTGGGTTCCAACTAATAAGCCTCTCGAGAAGCCGCAGTCTTTGTATGATCCCCTCAAATTGGCCACTGCAACTCCAAGTTGGTTGAGGTCCTCTTCCACTTGTGCGCGTCATCTAAGGCGAGGTTTTCCTCTACTGTCTAGAGGTCTAGAATCGAAGACTCTTCGGGCTAAAGCGGTGGTGTTCATTCCCACTACATGTCCTAGCCATCTTAGGTGACTCATGCGTGCTTTTCTGACCAAGTAGATGTCGCTATAGAGTTCGCTGTTAAATCTACTTCTCCAAAGCTCATCACCCCAAACGGGACCGAAAATCATTGTAAGAATTTTGCCCTCGAAAACAACCGAGGGATCTTCATCCGTTCATCTGCACCATAAAGCAGGACTGGGATGAGAAGGGTCTTATATGAGAGTCTTCTTGGTGTTCCTCCACAAGGACTTACTATTCAATTGCCTTCTTATCCTATTCTTATCCAATGTTATATTTTTGTCAGAGTTTATAGCAGGGCCGAGGTAGACGAAGTTCCTAACTAACTCAACGTTACCTGACGCACTTATGGCTGGGAGATTGTTCGTTCTTGGACCAGTGCGTTATCTCACTGGCACAGGAATTTTCAATATTGAATATGTAGACTCGATTTTATCCACTGAGCTGTCTGGTGGGACGATTATTACGACCGAAAATAGGTAGAATAGGAGTTAGCGCTCTCAATTTTCCGACTACAAAGTCAGAGCTGCGGTAATAATTGTTAATAATTTCCAAATGTTACTCGTTCAAGATGATAAAAATATAAACCATGACTGACCTTAACAAGTCTTAAAAGAAGTTCAAGAGTGCTTTCATATTAAAATACAAAATTTTTATATCCCTATTTGACAAGACTTGAATATGACTACATTTATTTAAGAATAAATACATGTGGCTTGAAATATACGTCATAATAAAGTAGAAAGCAAAGACAATTTAAAAGGTGACGAGCCAGGAAAGGCTTGCCAAACAACCGACCCTCAAACAAAAGGATTCAGAATAAGCAATTTTAGAATTCTAAGTTCTAATTCCCGGCCCTTAACTTTGCTTACATGGTTTTATGGCACGTAATTACGTAATCTTGGTACTTGATAACATTGGAATGTTTTAAAATTCTTTTACTAAAACAACACCACAATGATTTTAAGAACTCCCATTTGAAACATATAAAAAAGCTACTCTCCGTCTGGAATGGGTCGTTTGATATCTTACCCTTCTTCCTTTCCTTTAGCCCTAATAAAGTGTGTTTTATATTGTGGATATTCTAGGATAATGTCACTAGAAAGTAGAGATTGCTGCAATAATTTGTCAAAAAGTGGGCGTGGTTATAAGGAATGTATGCATGAAGTTTAGAAATTCCATCGTCCTAGGATAAATATTAGGCCCAAGGAGTAGTGACGCTGGGTTTTCACTTGAAAATTAAAATGGGCCAGTTTTTGCACCAGCCATGTTGGCTAGACTGAGATTGAGTTGAAGCCTAACAAAATATTTACCTTTACATACGAGTACATACATAAACTCCTTTAAAATTGTCACTCGCAAGCAACTGGTAAGTCTTTCAAGTCAGTTAAATTATGTTGCAGATAAGTCGTTCGAATACCTATCTTTTTAGCAGCATAGCGTAGTTTTCTTCAGTATGATAAGAAGACAGTAGAGCAGCTTTTGAACGTAGTTTACCAATTGTGAACATGAGTATCAATTCAGTGGACAACTTAGCTTACAATTGAATAGAATGAGCTGCTTTTAACTGATCGTATAAGCATGTTGCGAAGGTTTCAACTACCCTCCATCAATGTGAGCCTTGAATCTGAAACTTCCCTATATCGAAGGTTCTATCACATTCAAAAAACCAAAACCTCTAACGTTTCATAATACAGGGCGATATTTTGTTTTGAATGGAATATCATCCATACTATCCAGGGGAGATCCGTGATCTTTCAACCATAGTTTGCGATCATCAATAATAATTGTCAACGCATTTTCTCTTGCTATCGTGACTTTACAACCGACGACGGTATAAATATTGACGGTATGTACATATATAAATTATCGATTTTCAGTTCCACCATATATCTGCGTATCTTGTTTCATTTAAAAGAAATGTTTGAATACCTTCATTACCATCGAAAAAATGTACCCATAAAAAATTAAGAAATAAAGTGCACGACTGGGCCATACAAACTTGCACCTATGTCTCAAATTCTTGTGTGTATTTGAGGTAAAAATAAATAAACGAATATATACATAAGTAGGTAAGCATATGTAAGTTGACTATAAGTAAACCATCTTTCTAAGCAGATTGACCAAAAACGTCAGATATCATCTGTAAGATTTGATAAAGCTCTTGAAAATTAAGCATCGTCGTTAGATTTTCTTCAATTTCACTCAAATTCATTGCCTTTGAACTCCGGTGAACATGCCAAAGTAAGTCCCTAAAAATGTAACAATATTTTCTTTCTCTCTCTCTGTCTTTTAACCAATGAAAATGAATTTCAGACAAATCCAGTAGCACGTGCGCACCAATCAAAACCTGTATCGTAAGGAAAAAAACGTTTCCATGACAACAGCTGTGTTCTAGGAAAATTTTTTGGTATATAATTTTGAAAATCGGTTAGTAGGAAGAAGTAGGGATAAAATTCATGTTTGGCTAATAATGATATGAAAATCGTGTTTTTTTTAACCTGGTTGTAAGGAAAGTGGAATTTTAGGCAGATTTAACCAAAAACGTGGTATGCCATCTTATAGAGTTTAAAAAGGCGTATTCTAATATAAAATTTAATAAAAATCGTTGGAGCCGTTTTCGAATAAATTGGCTCCAACTGCTCGATTTCGCGAAAAATACCATTATACAAACTTTTGGCCTAAAATGTGATACAGCTCCTGATAGGATTTGAGATGTTTAATCATATGTCAAAATCTAAATAAAATCGTTGAAGGCACTTTCAAGCAAATCGGCTTTTAGTCAGCTTGGTTCTAAGTACCGTTGTATCATACTTAGACCAAAACGTGGTACGCCATCATGTTGCATTACTTCGTGCTAGTCCGAATATTAAATTTGAACTTAATAATAGAAGCCGTTTTCTCGCAAATTGACTTTTCGCCAAATTGGCTATAAGTAAAGTACCATTGCTGCCAATTTTGGTAAGCAGCACGATACGTCATCTGGTTGCAATTGACTAGACTAATTGAAATATGAAGTTTAATCAAAATCGTTAGAGCCGTTTTCGAGAAAATCCATTTTAACTGAAATCGGCCTTAAGTAAACTACCCTTAATTTTGAGGTTAGAATGAAAATTCCGATTTCGCCTCTAGGGATTATCACACAGACCCTATATATGAAGTTTGATCTAAATCCATCCACTCGTTTAGGCTGTAGCCTCGTGCACAGACAGACAGACAGACAGACAGACAGACGGCATTGGCGGACCTACTTTTTGGACTTCTCCATTATGGTAATGTCAAGTTTGATTAAAATCTCGAGTTCCAAATTTTGCACGAATACAATACTTGCCCTATAGGTATAGGTGCAAGTAAAAAAGTAATAAGAATAATAAACATATAATTTCAAAAATTTAAAAATAATGAAAAGTATTTAGTTTTTGATTTCAAATTTATAAAAATTAACAAAAAATTGTAAATTGTTTTCATTGTCTCATCTGTCACTTTCTTGGATCTATTTATCGCTTTCTTTTCACAGTGACATGATCCGAGGTCAGGTTAAAATAGAAGGCGTTCTTGATGACTGTTATAAAAAAGTCACGCTTCTGCAGGCACTCATTCACATAAATTTCGCCATTTATTGAGCCAATGCTTGGCTTCTAAACCCCCAAGAACAAATTGCTTGCAAAACCAGGACTCTTTCCTGAAAATTTGGCTTTTAGTTGTGTTCGAAACCTTGCTTCAACCTTTGCCCTTCCTCCGGCAGTATAAAACGCTTGCACCGGCAGCAGATTAAAATCCAATTTTTTCGCGTTCCAATCTGCGACTTTTTGAACTTTGAATTCAAGCAATCTACTATTTTGCTTAATTTCATTCAGAAATGTTTGAATTTTTTTTCAAGAAGCCTCAACATTCTTGGGTTTATACAACCGGTTTTTCGACCAGATCCTTCTTTTCTCTCCTCCTTGTAAGTTTTGATAGCTGAAGCACCTTTTAGATTTTTAGAAATTTTTAGATACGTGTCGGCCCAGAAATCATTGAATAAAGAGATATTAAACTTTCGTCCCTCTTTCCTGCCAAAACCCATTTGTTTACATTGTTTTTGTTGTAATTAGCTTCTCGTCTGTGAATACGTGTGAGCATTGACAAAAACCTTTGGGGCTTGTCTAAACTACTCTCAATAGATGTCAGCACTCAAAAATGAATTTGGCTGAATGTAACCTCTTATAAGCTATGGTGAAACAATAAATTTTGATAACTTTCTGGCAAAAATGTTGTTCAATGATTTCTGGTCGGCCCTAGGTGAGTGAAGTGAGATTTCAAAATATTTTTTCCTACATCCAATTCAGGTTCTGTGTGACATCCAACATTATCCATCAGAAATGAGCCATTATCCATGATTGTCAAATATGGGCTACGAAAAGAGAGTTAAATCAAATTGAGCTACAGTCCCATAGTTTGATTCAGTAACATAGTCTCGAGCCTTAAAAAAAAGATTTTAAATTCATTCCGGGAATTCGCTGAAAGATGTAAGAATTTAAGGAAACCACCCGTCGGCATCGGTGGTCGACAATCATATTTCCGCGTGTAAAACGAAATCCCAGAACCCAACGAAATGCGTCCTTGCTCGACTTGTGGTATACGTACGTAAACATGAACCAAACCAACCAATGTTTAATAAAACAGAAAAATTCAAATAATAATCCAAGAAAAGTGTGCTTCTTTATTTTCCAAAACGACCTACATACAGGTACTCGTACCTACTATTATTGAAAGTTCCACAGCCTTACTCGAAAAGTCAAATTCAAATTTGAATTTTTCTGTGATTTATTAGCTAGAAAAACAATTGACATTTTCCAACAAAAACAAAGTTTGAAAATTACGCATTCAAGGTCAAGCGCGGTGTCACAGAATTATAAAATGTTCATGCATTATGTTTGCATTTCCCTTGGTTCTACCCAATGTATGACGATTCCTAATAAATAATTCATTTGCACCCATTTCACCTATTCATGAACTCTTTACGCTTCTTTTTTTTGTTCATATCGAGATGATATAAGCCTGCCAAAAGAAGTGCACGTCTGTACCTCCTCCAGCACATGTACTTCAGTATAATATTTATCGCTACTTACAGAAGTTTTTTAAGGTAGCTATAGCTAAAGAATCTTTTAGTAAAAATTAATTAATTACGAATCCGAAATTATAAGCCCGATTACGATAAAGACTTTAACAAGCTTGTCTACTTAAATGAAGACACTCATTTGTTTGAGTAATTTTGGACGATTACCGTAAGACATGACCAGGCCTAATTTATCATTATGCACCCCTGTTTCGTTCAGTGTTAAGGCAAATTAAATGAGATTAATTGCAACGCTCCGATTTTTCAAAAGGTGCCATTAGTTCTCTTCACAAAAGAAAACAAATTTGAATATCCCGGGGTGGTGTTGAGCGTTTTCAACCTCACCACACATTAATTGTGGACAAACAAAAAGAACAGGGGCTGTACACATGATTACGAAAATTACAAAATTATGTGATATCTGCAGGTAACCTATGCAAAAGGATGTAGTTCGCTGTCATCTCGAATTTGAAAGTCAAAAAAGCACGTGAAAAACTTCTCCATGTACGAAACCACAAGCAAGTAGACAACCTTGAATACGCTTACCCTTAGAATGCTTACAAAATGGCTATATAACCTTTATTATTTTATCATCAAATAAATAAGAAAACTAGAACTGAAACTTCCTAAAAGAGAGTATTTACCCAACCCCTTTATTTTTAGAGACTGTCGGAAACTTAAAAAACGAAAAACCGACGTTTTTTTTTTATTCCTTTTTATCTTATACACAATGCGTGACATGTTCCGTTTTAATAAAACAACTTTCACTGATACATTAATTATGAATGCTGTGAAGTCGAATAACTGGAGGAACGAAAGTATGAAATGTTTTTAAATACGTAATGCCGAGCGATTTTTGAAGCCAATAGAAAGTGTCACATTACAGAGGATTGATTTTTTGGTTGTAATTTCTCAAGGACGAATAAATATGTATCGCATATCAATTGTTTTAAGGAGAGTTTTACTTTGTCATCTGACTACTGAGGTCAGGTAATGTGCATATCACTTAAATAAATTTTGTTTTAATTGATTCGGTTGTTTGCAACTATTCATTTGGTCAGGTTCCGATAAATATTGGTCATAGAGTTTCAAATCAGATCCGCCAAGTATGGAAAACTTCGTTTTCAGTAGAGTGTCACAACAATTTATTTGGGCTAGTTTTTGAATCCAACATCGACCCTTTTTGCTGCGTTTACATCATTTTTTGAGCATCTCGGGCGGTATAGCAATGATTTCGGCACGAATGTTTGCCTTGAGCTCGACAATGGTGTGAGGCTTTTTGGCGTACTCTTAGCTTTTCAAATTATCCTACAAAAAGGAGTCCGGAGGGGTCCGACCAATAGTGTTATCAGACGGTGATTGTTGGCCACGATATTTTCAACGATATCCATGTTGAGTTAACACAATTGAACGACTACTTTCAATGTAGAGTGTTATTTGTACGAAGTGATCCATACTTAAGTCCTGTATCCCTTTGTGGGTCCTAGGGCCTCGACAATGCCTACGCGCCATCGTGTGCGGTTTCTGGAAATGTGTCTCAGTTCTCCCCAACTCTTTCCCAGTTGCCTTGCTTCCTTCTCAACTGTTCTGCGCCACGTACTCCTAGGACCGCCGTGTATCCTCCCATCTTGAGTAAGCGGGTTCCATTGCATCGCGTCGTTAGCTATGTACCTGTCACCCTTTCGGAGAGTATGTCCAATCCACTGCCACTTTCGTCGTCGTATTGTTGTGCCTATAGGTTCATGGCCCGTTCCCTGATAGAGTTGTTCGTTAGAGATACGGTTTGGCCAGAAAATCCTATAACGTAAGATATTGGAGAACGTTTGCAGCTTCCTCGTGATAGTGGCTGTCACCCTCCAGGTACCACATCCATATAGCAGCACGGATGAAGCGATCTATGGTTAAAATTGTACTGAAATCACGTTTCAAAAACTCAAGTCAATCGGTTGACAAATGTCAAAGTTAGTCTACATTCCGACATAAAAGTTGTCGCATCCTGTAAATTAACTTAGGACCCAACTAAGTTGATTTGTTGAAACCCAGGTTCATCCCAAATTGTTTTTTCATTATTTGAACAGATTTTGAGCAGTTTATTGAAACCGTTTGGACAGCGTACGCTCTACTGCCTGACAAATAATGCAGACTAATAAAATGGGCGTGGCATTTTTCATGTTTGAAGGAAACATTTTAACATTGCACTGATGGTATCTGGGGGATCTCATTTTTCTGCTTTTTCTTAAAATACTCTAAAAAAGTGGGTGTAACCATATATAGTCCTCAGCCGAATTATAGAGAACTTAAAAAAAAATTCAATTTTTAAAAATATTAGGCTCCAGTCGAGCATACAGAGAGGCAGACGCAATTCACGGATTTTTGGACTTCTTTATCATAGTAAAATCAAATTTGATTAAAATCAAAAAATAAAATTGACTGAATTGAGCAGTAATTGGGCACATTTTTGACGGACTGAAATTTTATTCATAATTTCTGATAAAAAAAAAGAAAATAAAACGTCCTACGGTACAAATTGAATGATTTAAAGTGTTTCAGAAACAATTTTGACCCATGGTTTTAAGTTTATCCTCTTCATATGATATTTTAAGCCAAAGTCTTAGCAGTAATATAGAATCTTTATCATTACTAGGATAATACGTTTGTATATAAATTGTTTTTTCTCATAAAGGACACGCCCATACATATACTTATGTACATACAGCATGTCGCAGTTTAGAGGTGCATATGTATAAGGAACAAATAAACGTAAGGCATGGAACTATGCCTCGTCCAAGTGGATCACATCTGACTTGGAGGTATAACTACTTGAAATGGTATAACTTCTGAAGTATTATAGCTGCAAAAACATTCGAGAAGGCCTTCGAGGTACCTTCTTTGGATTTGAGTACACTTTCGGGGATGAATTTATACCTCTTAACTGGAACACCCTGTTTTATTTTACTTGATTAGTACCTTCGTACGTTTTGTCAACTCTCCTGCTTTCACAAACTTCGAACTCGTAATAAACTTATTAAATATTTATTCAGTCCCTATGACTCAATAATCACCATTGAGCAGTAAATAAAAGACAAATATTTTTTTTAAAAGCGTTTCTTAAATGTCGCAATGTCATTAAGAAAATATGCAGTTTAATTGCTTTGATTTGGTTGAAGTTACTGTTCCATAGAGAACTTCTGATGAAGCATAATAGACTATTTTTGTCCATATCTGTACAATAACTTAAATCGTTAAAAAGGAGTCTTCTAAATGAAGATTTCTACTGCGGAAGAGAGCTAGGCATGCAACTTCTGCAAAAATCATATGTAAGTAGGCCCAGCCTGGTGGCATGCTTTCCTATTAGACGTTGTCCCGTGATCACACTTATTGTAATGCCTATTGTGAAAGATCAAATTCTTAAAGCGTTTTAGAGCCAGCTATGATCAGACATGTTTGTCTATTTGTCCACCTAAGATTTATGCTCTCGATAACATCTAATTTAAGTCTTGGTTTGTGATTAGCGATCGGTGTCATGTAGTTTTCTTACTAAAGTAACATTGCGTAACTGAAATGTAATATGCCAGGAAGAACAAAACACAAAAACAACGATAAAATGTTAAGAAATACCGATAAGACAATAAATGTCCAAACTATAAAAAAATTAAATCCTGAATCAATTACATTGCTAGGAAAAGAAGAGTTTCTGAACTAATTTGGCATTTGATTGTATAGTGTTTGACAGATCGAATACCTCTTACCCACAGAAATTCGTTGAGTAAAACTTCTTAAGTTTTGTCACCAGGGGGTTTCTCTCGTGTCCATTCGCGATATTTTTGGATTAGGGAACGGAGTTGGAGCAGAATTTATAAAATTTAAACGAATCCCCTGTCACGTCGATGGGCAATCTGCACAAAAGAGAGAGAGCCGTAGATTGAAAAATTTCGAGAAATGGGGGTAAATTCTCTCAGAGAGAGAAGAATACGCAATTTGAATATATTTTAAACTTAAAATTCATGATGAAATTGTTTACTACCCCTCCTGACCACTCTGTGTTAAGAAATACAGTGAACGCCTTCATGAATTTTAGTAGACTTTCGTGAAAATTCGCTGTTCTGGGAAGAACAGACTTAATTATTGTTGTCTCTTTGCTAAATATAATGAAACATAGCATAAAAAGAAAAACTAAAAAGAAATGCTTTTAGCAATCAATAATACCAGAAGTTTGGCAGCTCTATTTACTGAACACCTAGCTAAAATATTCAGTACACAAGTAGGATATGGAATTTAAAACTTTGTACATACATATGTCTACTAGTGCCTAACATTCTAGGCCGATATGTAGACGTATTTTAAAAAAGATTCTGTCTAATGGTGCGTAGGTGATTTGAAGTAATTTAAACAAATGCACAGGCTTCAAACATTCCCTATTCAGTCACCTTGTGTTACATGACTGGGTGTTAAGACCTATCTGTACTACGACTTCCATGCCACTACTATGTTGTCTAGCTTCCAGTAGACTGAATTTAAACCAGGCATGCACTGAAGTCGAATTTTCACGAATGGATCGTAAATCAGTAAAATGTTGGCTGCAGTTGTCTTCATGAATGCCTTAAACTTTAGGACTCATCATTTTTTAATCAAACATCCTGCATATTAGTATCTTCTCTGTGCATATCATAGACCATAGTTCGACTGATCGAATTTAGTTCGACAGTCCAAGGAAGCTATATTTCTTTACAACCAAGTAAATCTTAGATAAAGTCCAAACTTGTGATCTCTACATTGCGAATTTAAGGCAGATTCAGTGGTGTCCTAGCACGTAATACTTTTCACCCTTGAAAAAGATGTTCTTTGCCAGATGTTGACAAGAAAATTGTTTGTACATATAAACTCGTTCTGTGTGAAATTCTGAAATTCTTGTTGACCCAGAGAAACTGCAGATACATTAGTTGGCCAGAACAACTGAACAAGGATAAGTAGTGGCGCCTCTGTAGGATACCGAAGACCTAGCCACAACATTCATGCTGAGCAACATATATCCTTTACACGAAGAAAAGGGACCTAATATTTGATGGCACGATCGAAGGACCATTTTTTGTTTTGAGAAGAACCTTTATTCCTTAAACTGTGTATAGATTGCACACTACATACTCTGTAAAGGATGCAATATCAACGCAAAGATCTTCCCCTTTACTCAGTCAAGACCAAAAAGAGCCTACAATCTTCACTATACCTAGACTAATGTCTACACATTCGGCACTATTTCCATCATTTTATTTGAAAATAAGACTGGAGATCGTTACGGAACCATACATTTCGAACATTTCTCAGAAAATATTGATGACATGATCCAGACGAGATGTGGTTTCAAAAGAATTGGACGTCGTTTGACACGTCGACTAAATACATAGACTTGGAATCAAAGTATGACGAAAAGTTCCAAGATCGTCAGATCTCACAGATCTTGGAAATTTCATGTGGAGCTACATGACGCCCTAGATGGCAACATTGTTGGCATTATTCATGGCATACGGCCACCATTGATCGAAAAAATGATCCAAAATGAGATGAATAGGATCATAAGGTATGTGCGGCCTGTCAATGGTGGTTGAACGTCGGAATGAAAACACTGCGATGTTTACTGTACAGAATCTTAGAGTTCTTTCTCCATCTCATGCATCATCACTCTAAAAGCCGTCGGAAATGCTTTACTTTAGGAAGCTGCCAACAGCAATGTCTATTCTTCAAAATGCCGATGGTAATCCAATCCATGTGAAATTCAGTTAAGTTCGCCGATGGTTCGATACCGAATTTGTAACCAAAATCATTTAATTGAATATAAGGGCCACAAACTTTACGTCCAAGTATACAAGATTATAAACTAGAAAAGGTATCTTAACTCCATTCGGCTCTCTCGGAAACGGACTAAAGTTATGACATACAGTCACACTGGCAAAGGAGGATCACGCAACGCCATCGATTGAGAAAAATTAGGCCTGGACGCTACAAAACTCTAAAAAAAAAACCCTTTTTTCTCTCTAACTGGGTTGTTTTCTAGAAACTAGACCTAATCTACGTAATAAAGCTACAATTTCTAGCCTGGAAACTGTTTTTTGCTTTTTAGACCTGATTTTCTGATCTCATGAGTTCATTGGAATCGGGAGCTCAAAGTTGTGCACCAAAATGTCGTGGATCCCATGAAACCAATAACCAAGAAACAGCGTTGTTTGCTGATTTTAAATCATGCTTGAGCCTTGCAACTTTTTTCCCAAATTTGAATAAAAAGGTTCTGTATTGCAGTGTCCCCTGAACTCACGGATTTAGATTCACAAAGGTTAAGCAAACAGCAGAGAGCCTAACCCTAGATCTTAAGGGAAAACAGGTAAGTCACCCCGGGTTTCGAACTCAAAACTGGACCCTTCTCTGAATTCAGGTTCCACTTACGAAAATGTGTACATAAATGCATGTTTTCCAAGTTAAAAACATAAAACTTGATACGCCGTAGGTAAAACAAAATTAGGTTCTGATAAGAATATCCAAAACAATAAAAAAAAAAAATCTATTAATTTTATGCGCACATACCGACGGATTAGTCATACATCTCCGCATTTGATCCGGGCCCCGATAAGATGGACTGTAGCGGCCAGGAAAACATGTCGGTGTCCCCATTTTCATTTTATCGGGTGTCGAATACATCGACATCGTCATACAGCCGCCAACGAAATCTTCTTCCAGTTTTAACGCCCTAGAGGCGTCAAAGGACGTGGGAGAATAAATTTTGAAACACTATTAACAATTTATATTAACACAAACAATATCCCGCAACACGGAGCGGGGTTTTTCGCCAACAAAACCGTTTTGTATTCAAATATTTTCTGAATTCTTTTTTCTATTTCGATTTTTTTCTTTTTCTTATATTTTTTTACACCTTTTGGTAAACAGCACCTTTTGACCTTTTAAACGGTCTTGTAATAAACCATCTTGATTTATTGTTAAACACACGATATTTCGAAAATATTTTCACTTCATTTAGAAAATTTTTTAAAGCTTCCTTCTTTTTTTTTTATTTATTTATTTGTAATTTGTTTACTTTTATTTATGGTAAAATAAAAGAAAAGCAGTATAACTCGAAATCCATTCAATTAATTCAGTTGATATCCATTATTATTGTTATCGAAGTGTAGACCATTATCCAAATGTGAAAACTAGAAAACGTTTAGAATACTGAATTATGTTTCGGGGGTAGATATCGAAGGGCTTTTTTTTTTTTTGTTTGCTTTTAACCATCCACAGTACTAATATTTACAATTATTCTAACAATAACTATTGCACAGTATGTATATGCATTCGAAACCTCTTTTAAATTCTAAGCCATATGAACTTTTACAGATTTTACAACTAGACACGAAGAAAGGATAACGAATTCTTTAACACGTCTGAGGCAAAGGTATTCTTTCTCTCGATTGTCAAATTTTCGACGTAAGGGTGGTGCTAGCCAGTGACCCACCCAATAAGTTCGCTTTTGACAGTACCCTGTTGTATGAGTTGACGCAGGAATAGGGTGGATTAGGGCGTTAACATTTATTCGCAATGTATGTGTGTACTTTACAGATTGTATTCTGATTGGTTAATGACCATTTATGATACATAGAATAGTGTTGTTCTTGCTCAGTGTTATAGGTCACAAGATTAAAAGTTTTTTGTGTTAATCTTAGAGTAAATTAGAACGCGCTTCAAGTCTCTCTCGAGTTTAGAAGGCTTATTGTAGCAAGGGGAAACAACGAGTATGATCCTAGAAAAAGTTTATCGATGAAATTGAGAGTTATTTTAGTTGTGTATGCATATATTAGGGGTTAGGTTGGGGCATGCGCGTAAAACGAACAAATAAAACATACAACCCTTGGTAAAATAAAACCAATACAAATAAGGAGAGCTTTCGGGAAATGTTTTTCTTTGTTCCTTTACTATGTTCAACTCTTTTGCACACTGTTAGGCGCAACAGCAAAGACAGGACTCAAATAATATTAACACCATCGAATCGAATAATATGAGATTGAAAGTCTATTTTAAAAAAGTATTTCAAAAGTATAAACGTGTATTATAGGTATTGTTGGGAAAAGATTTCGAAAATTATTCGTATGCGAGAGTTGGAGTAGGTAACTCAAAATGGTGATAGATACATTAATATGTTGTCGAGAAATTAGTGGATATACATTAGTTCTTGGTAGCACCTTGCATAGAAGCGAGTTTTGTCATGTGTCAGACTTAGACTGACACTGAAATTTCCAAAAAGAACAACGAAATCATTATGTATCTCTTCAACAAAATCCAGCAATGATTTGCTTATCCTTATCCAAATGAATTTCGCCTATCGTACTATTTTTCCTGACCTTCAACAGTCAGAAATGATTCCTTGACTTAAAGCGTTCATGTCATCTTGTCTGAATCTGGTCTACATTCTCAAAGCATGGACTAAGATTGAAGTCATCTTTATGCATAAGGCTGTGTTCACGGTCAAGCGAATTCGGGACGCGATGGCTTTTTGCGCGAATTCCAGAGAAATCGCAAGCGATTACGTGTTTCTAACAGAGCGGTTTCGTCTAATCTTATTCGTGTTTTGACAGTTGTTCTCGTCGCTCGCAGTCTCTTGAAATCCCTTGTATTCGCTCAATTCACGTTTCGCCTAATCGTTGCGCCATGAACACCTCCATATCTAATTATTGGTCGCCAGTAGTCGCCAGTAGCGATGTCGCTTAAAATCGCTCGACGGTGAACACAGCCTTAGGCAGAAAAAAGCTCCCATATGCAAGCCAGGATGTCCGGCCTAATCGTCTTTTCTGCTAAAAATGCTGGAAGGGCTTATTAATAATCCTCTGCCATAAAGCATTAGCCCAACTTTGTTTTATACGTCCCAACATGTAAATGAAACGAGACGGCCTTCATTCAGTTAAGCACGTCATTGAAAGAAGTCTGAGCATAAATTAACACAGCATAGAGCGTATCCTTGACGGAACTTAAACGGAGCTAGAAGACTTGCCTCCTTCGTTTTGGAATCTATTAGTCAATGTGCTAGTAGTCAATTGGGAAAGAAGTGAATGCAATTTAGTTGCCTACGAAGATGTCATTACTTTTGCAATCTGCAGAAGGCCTTCTGGTATACATTTACCAAACCGAACTCGAACTTGTTCTCTTCAATAGGAAGATGAATGAGATCACTCTCTCTTTCACAAAAAAAAGGGTAAATACTTCACTGGAAACCCAATCTACTGTAGAACGCGTAAGGAAAGCAAATCTAGATCTCAAAGTGGTTAAGGTTGAAGCAACCTCGAATCGTGTAGATGTCACTTTGATTGTAGATGAGTGTGATCATCACCTTTGACTATCAAAAGTGTGTCTATTCCTACTACTGCAGCATTGTCACCAGAACTTAAAATTGACTGTAACTTACGAACTATTATTCTTACCCTCAATAGATTGGATAATGCTGTCACATTACTAACAGATGACTTCGGAACCGAAAGTTGGATTGCGTTGTCTAAATGGCAAATTTCCAAAGATATATTGACACATACACTTCGGGTAGAAGCAGCCTCTGCTGTAGATAGCCCTGAGGTTAAAGACCAGAATCAAATAAATAGAATGCATCAGCCCCTATGTTGTAATATTGGCTTCACAAACCAGAATGAAGTACATTAGAAGGCAAAACTGCCTATAATTTCACAAATGGTGGTACAAATAACACCTGGATTGGTCGACACCCTTTGTAAATAACTAGATCACCTCAAGATCAAGAAGATAAAAATCATATTTTACCAAACTTAACGACTACAGTAGAATAGGGAAGTAAATGTTGTTTTTCAGTAATAAAACCAACCACGGTATTTTCATGGTCCGTCTTAGCTCGGAGACTCTCTGGACTTTTCCTTCCTGGCATGGATTCTTCGTATCAACGCTAGTATCTGTTTAACAGAAATACGGTTTACCCTCCTTGACCTGCAGATAACGTTACTCCTCATTTTAGTGTTCATCGCCCCAAGTTTAGAACTTCTTTACTCACGCATGCTACAGAACAATCATCTCGGCTTGATAGACTGAGGTTATAATTCTAGTTCTTCTGAAGAGAGACCTGCCTTCGCTCTGCCATACATCATTGACCCATCCGTAAAGATGATTATATCACCAATTTTCTTTTCATGTAGTGTTCCATCCATTTAGTTTATGGCGTAAGACCTTCTGGTATTTTACCTCATTTGTGTTCCTGGCAATGCTGAACACTTCAAATGATCTGGCTTTATTTTCTGACATCATTGCCTGATCCATTGCCTTCTAATTTGATATTATATCAAGCATTCTATTGCTACACAGAGTCAAGTCAATAAATTCCCATCATCTTGCATCCACAAAGGTCAGTTCTGTTCCTCTGTTGACGATAGTTAGCTCTTTGCACACTACAAACTGGAATAAACCTTTCCTTTTAGTTATCGTTGGTGCTTCACCACACTTTACTGTGTGATCTAGATAGTCACATGGCAGGCTGGCAGATGCCAAGACAAAACCGGCTGCACCTAGTCCTACTCCCAAAACGACAAGGTCAGGGTAGTTCCGGCAGCATGACCACTTTAACTCCTTTCGCGAGATTGCGCATAGTGTAAATTGAGAATACTTTCAGGTATGCCTCGCCTTTCCAGATCCAAGTGTCCTGCAGCAAAGCAATATCAATTAACAATTGACACGTTCACAAAATATCTGATCTTTCTAGGTTATTGCGAAATATACTAATCTGGGAAACCTAGTCCCATCAGGATTCAAATATCTGTTGTAAAATACATACATTCGCATTCCATTCCTTTCGACTTGGAATTCTAAAGGTTGCGTTCTGAGCGTGGTACGTTGTGATTCCTTTTCGTCTAGAGTTCGAGTATCCACCCAGTTAGGATCGAGAGATGAGAAAGTTCAGGGACTCTTATTTTTTAATACAACGTCGTATCTTAAGTACTTCGACATATTTTCTTTGAGTATCAGATCAATCTACATATTTCGGTACGCAGGTTCAAAGATCCGACTTCCTCGTATTTTTCAAGATGTAGTCTACTCCAGACAATGTCTAGGTAGTGATAGAATACATTGTTAATCATCTTAGACGTGGTAATCTTCACGTATTTGATAATCGTAATCTTACAGCTTATTTCCCCAGAAGGGCATCTATAGTTCCATTATTTGAGCAGACTTCCTGCGATCTAACGTGGGACACGAGGGCTTCATGACCCTTTTTTAAGTTTGACCAACTTTGCTCAGCTACTTTGATGATTCTATGGAGAATGATTCTATAAGTCATGCACATTGGTAGTTTAATAGCTTCATGTACGTCACTTTGTGGAAGCTCTGCTCCTTATTTGGTCAGTGCGTCGGTACTTTACTTTAAGGATAATTGAAGTCTTGAAATACCCTGAAGAAGTACAAGGACCCCCCAGAGATCTCTTGCGCAAAGGAATTTTAATTTTCATATTTTAGCTAGTAGGCCAAACCACACACCCTAAATTAGTGAAAGAAGCTTAGTATTGTTTGAGTCTAGTCCGGGTCATCCTTAAGGCCTAGTCGACACGTGTTGGATTGGCTATACTATTGATGTGGTATTTGAAAGAGATATGGAACTTCGTCAGAATCATATCGCAAGATTTATACATTCCTGAAATCTCTTTCTATTTTCTTCTTTGAGAAATGTCTAAGCATGTCTTTAGCCAGAAAGTTTGTAAATCCCAGAAAAAAACCATTTTTTTATTGTTTCCACCGATTCAGCTTTATCTTTCTTTGACCAGCAAGTAGTCCACAAAAGGGTTCAATGGAGACTGAGCACCGGATCTGGGAAGCTTGTCAGCAGCCTCATTGCCCGTTTCAATGTGATTTTATTCTGTACAGCTTGTTGTAGGAGATTTTAAAGACAACTCCAGATCAGTTAGACTCAAAGTCAAAAAACATGGTCGATGGTACACTACCATTAGTGTTCTATTCTTTACACGAATGGAAGGGGCCTACTGTTTAATACACTGTCTGAAGGACAATTTGTTAGTTGGAAAGGTTTTTCTTCACATTTATACTCTCGGATGTTTGTCAGATGCTCGCCAGAGGTGGGCCGTGAAAAACTTTTAGTTGTTTTGGCTCGGACTCAAGCCTCGAACCCCTTTCTTCGCAGTATAACGCATTAATCACTTAAGCCATGGCGGCCACCTAGAGCTATTAAGCTATCTGTATTTGGTCTATTTACATGCAATCTTCAGAGGTTTCCACTGATACACTCTCCAGCACAGAGCTCGATAGAAAATACCTTTTCTTGAAATATAGAAACGTTCCAACAACTCGCAGTTGAAGCCGAAAATTCCGGCTCTTACACTGCTTCAATGCCTACGTCCTCCATTACCTACTCCTGTCTATAGAATATCATCCGATTTGTCAGTGATGTCAGGAAATGATTCCTGAAGAATGGCCCCACATACATTTGGATTTATCTGCAAAACACCCACTAGTATCTACATCTGTGAAAGATTCAAATAAACGTATCTAGTCTAAAAATAAATGGTAAACAAAATCTTACTTAATTAGAACTGTCTGAAGTACTTGGCATTCCTAGTGAACCTCATCAGTGAAAAAAATCGACCTAACCTACCCACCCTCTGGATAGTGGAATACAAATAACAGTCATTTGTCAGCTTAGTTACGTGATAATTAGTTAGGACATAACTTGTAGAAGGAGCAAATCACTCTATCCGCCGTAATTTGTAAATGTTGAGAGTTGCTAATAGGAAAAGTTTGAGCTCACTTCTACCGGGGATTCATACAGCAGATATACGAATTGTATAAGTAGGTAATTATCTTGGAAATAGATAAATTTCTTGCTCCATCTTGTAGGTACTATATGTTACATTTGTGCGATGGAATATAATTTCCGGAAAATTTACACAAAAACAATTTGGAAAAGGTAAGGACATGGATATCTCTACCTACATGTACATTGTTTCCCCCATTCTTAAGATTTCCACTTTAGTTTACATACGATTTGGTAAATATTACACAAGGGAACATCGATGTCGGTGCGAAGGCATTCTCATATTTGCAGTGAAATTGTAAGATGCAATGGCTTCTAAGTCATTAAAATGAATAAAACATAATCTGAAATTTATTCTTCAATTGTCGAAAGTTTATTCGCTAAGTTGGATTTTTTTTTTTTTGCTCTTTGTTTGGAGGTGGGGGGAGCTGCGCACTTAAGGGTGCTTTTGTTTAACATTTGTATGTACTTCTGTCATCAATAAATTTTAACTGTTTCAGTAAAAATTCTTGGAATTGTTTTATTAAAAAAGATGAGTTTTCGGAAAATTTCACTCGAAAAATTTAGCTTAGAACGGTTTGCTTAAATATTTATGTTTAAGCATAGACGATTGTAATTTGATTAATATTCTACCAAGTGATGGGTAGTGAGGGGTAGTAGCAGTAGCATAGTAAGGTTCTTAGCGTTACAGCCTTTCTTATGAAAAATATAACACGCCCAACACAAAGGCGTTTGCGGTAAGCTAGGCCTCAGAAATAATTCGTGAATTAACTATCTAAAGTCGATTGCATGGGTGTCATTTCATTCTGGAATCACACGAAATACGACCTCTAATCGGATCGCTAGATAAGGCGATGATATCTTATAGTATAACGATACTCTGGGCAACGATGGCTGTAATTGGTTTTCTTTTGCTCATGTCAGCTCCTATGTAGAATATTACACTGTTCATACTCTATCCTGAGAGTATTTTGAATTTGATAACTAGTTTGAAAAATAGGGAAATAATCGAGATAGACCCTTTAAAGTCTATAGAGAAATAAGTCTTCTCAACGTCTTATCTGCTGAAAGCTTAAAAAATTTTGTGATCCTGTGATTTGATTGATCAGAAAAGTCCACCATCGGCCAAATTTGTACACTGCGGCAGATCTTGGATAAAAAACAGGAATTTCAAATCGATACTCCCCACCTATTTATTGATTCTAAGACTGCCTATGATAGTATCTATAGAGACAAGCTACATAATAGTGAGGTAAGTCTAATTTTGGGTTCCCTGTCTGTACAGGAAGACGCTGGAGTATGCACGCTGCTGCAACAACGTCGGGAAAGACCTAACTTAGATCTCTGATGACAATAAAGCATTTAGACAAGGCGACGCGCTGTCACGCGATTTCTTCAGCATCGTTCTTGAAAGAATTGTGAGGAATTCAATGTTTTAAAAGTCCTTGCAACTGCTTACATATTTAAGTCGATGATATTGACTTAATTGAAAGAACAAAACGTGATCTCAGTAGAACTTTTGTGAGCATTGAAACCAAAGCGACTAAAATGGTGTTAAGGACAAAACGAAGCATAAGAACATACAAAGCATGTCAGGCAAACAACACTAACAGATATATGTAACTCTGAGGTAGTTAAGGACTTTTACCTAGAAATCGCTATAAATTCAGACACTGACACCAACGATGAGATCAAACGAAGATTAACGCTTACCAATCGACGGTTCTTTAGGTTAAGAAGGCAATTATGTAGCAAAACCCTCTCCGGTATAATACCCTGATTTACCCAGTCCTGCTCTACTGCGCGGAGACATGGACGTTGTCAAGAATTGATGAGATTGATCTCGGTTGTTACGAGAGAATAATACCTCGGGGAGTGGAAAGGACGATACAAGTACGAATTGTATAGAAGAGCGACGTAGTCAAAAAAGTTAAAATACAACGAGTTCGGCGGCTGTGTCATATAAAACCGATGGACAACAATGCTCCGGCATAGAGAGTCTTTGAATCCACCACGGAGGAGGAACACATAAAGTATATGTATTCATGGCTAGTATTAATAGCGAAAAGTAATGAAAAGTTGGTACGAATACTTGGCTCTTAAATTTTGACCTAGAAGGATGAAATTCCACATCTGGGCTTTTGAGAAGATAAAGCAGAATTTATTACGAAAAAAATTTATTGAGACCAAATATTTAGATATTTAAGGTGCCTACAATTCCCTCATATATCATGTGTGGTCACGCCCACTTTTGGAGGGCTTTTTTTTAAAAAAAATGTCCTCAATGGCTTTCTTAGGGTAGAGAAGTCTGAGGTTTATGTTAGGTTCAATGAGATATTAGGTCTGTTCATGTACTTTCCCAAAACAACTTAAAGTTTAAAAAACCTGTTCAAGTATGCAAAAGTTTCGTAGTTTCTCGTAGAAGAGAGCACTCACGCTTGGTCCCCTCACGATGCTGTCCACATCCGACGTACCGAACCCGTCCAACACAGGTTTATACGTTTTGTCTTTGTGTTCTCTCCCGTGTTAGTCAGTATTGCCTCCCTACTCTGAACGATTGAAATTGATCAACCTTCAGGATGCTTTGTTCGTTTGTCTTGCACTGTAACAGAACCATTCTTCGTAAGATCCTTCAGTATCGCTTTAATTCCACCTAGTAACTGCCTCCCATTTCACTTCGTTTACTCTCTTTTTTCTCGGTAGTGCATAAGTTTGTCTTTAGTATTTAAGTTCAGATTGTTTAACCATGGCTTGTATTAAACTTAATAAAGCGCCTGCAGTGCCAGCGTCAAATCAAATCAACATAAATCTATGTATTCTTTTCTGATTTCAATTCAATATACAAGCGACATGTATCAGCCTATTAAACCTCCAAATCACCACGCCCTAAACATAAAAGGAATACAGTTCTTGAGCTTACACTTTCCGGTGTAAATTTTTCAAATTTGTTCAGCTCACTGAAATTCTTGATGAGGACTACATATGCAGTTGTATACTTACTTAGGTGGAACTACAGTTTGGGGTGAAACTGGCCTTCAACCAACACGCCTCTCCAGTAAACCCGGTCCTTAGCTAATTGCCTCCAGTTGCGCACTCCAAGTTGGTTGAGGTCCCCTTCTACTTGTGCGCGCCACCTAAGGCGGGGTCTTCCTCTACTACGCTTTACATGTCCTAGCCATCTCAAACGACTGATTTGCATTTTGACCAGGTCGATGTAGCTGTACAGCTCGTATAGTTCGTCGTTGAATCTCCTCCTCCAAAGCCCGTCAACCCAAATGGAAGCGAACATTTTACAAAGAATCTTTCTCTTTCTCTCGACTGAGGATCTCTTCATCTGTTTTAGAAAGAGTCCACGCTTCAGTTGTGTACGCTTTGATCTAAATCCAACTAATTAACTTTTCAGCTCAGAAAACCGAACTGGTCCTATTCACAAATAAGAGAAATATACCCGACGTCGAGTGCCCAAGTCTAAATGGAATACGACTCCATATATCAGGCATAACTAGATAGCTAGTTAAGCCTAGATAGCTTTATACACTTGCAGCAAAATATTCGGTAGGAAATGAAGCCTCAAATCCGCCACCATCCAGTGGATGTATGTACATATACCGCTATAGTCAGACCAATCCTTACTTACTGGTGGCCTCGTCTGGTGGCTTGCCGTTGCAAAAACCATAAACCTGAACATCCTTACAAGTATCCAACGACTGGCGTGTATAGGGACTACTAGCGCAATTAGGATTACTACACTGTTGCCCTTGAACCCATGCTCGGGCTATACCCACTGGATATTTTTACAAAAGAAATAGCTTCAAAAAGCGCCCTTCGTCTACGACAAACTGGAATATGGAGAGGGTACCATACTGCACATAGTACCATTGAAAGGTGGTCTAATGTATCCGCGTCCTCCGACTACATCAACGGCTCAGACCTATAAGATATCTCATAATCTGATCCTTTTTAAATTGTCTGCCCTCGGTTTCGAACCCCTATTGTTAAAATGGATATTCGCTTCAGATCCGTCTTATCGGCTCCTTTCTCAGCAACATCTGGAGTTCCACAAGGCACCTCATTTCTTCATTCTGACTGTAAACGATACTGATAGGCCGACTTTTCAACAACCATCTTTTCAAATCAGGGCTACTGTCTCCTTTAACAAGACTTAGACAGTTTTTCCCACTGGTGCTCCAAAAATAGCTTAGAGCTCAATATCGCCAAATGCCAATCTATTACCTTATCACATTAACACCGCAAAAACTTGGTTCGTCCTCTACTTGAGTATGCCAGTCAAGTATGGTCCCCCTATCAGCAAGAATTGACGCTCCAATGAACCTATCTCCCGTGTGCTGCGTAAGGTTAACTCAAACTGCACCGCAGCACTCCCAGCCTCAAATCCGATCTCTTTCACTTCTCTTCGTAGTTTAAAGCAATAGTTTTAAGTTAGTTTGGTGGGTCTTTCGCTCCACCAAAATTAAAATTAAATTAAATTAAAAACAACTTAAGATTCATGGACTAACGAGTAAATTTTTTACCAGATATCGCACAAAGGGGAACACAATGGATCCGTTGAGATCCGAGTGAGACTAACCTAATCTAACCAATTTACCTTTAGATTCAAATCAAAGCACTCATCTGGTATTAGTACCAAGTAATTCCATTAGAACGCCCTAAGAATAAGTCAGTCAGATAGCTGGAATCATAATGCACCAGGTCAGAGAAATATCTAGGAAAAGTCTATACTACGGATTACCTCACTCCGTTCCTAGATTTCCATAGACCATTTACTAGCGCTGGGGATATCTAGATCAGTCCGCCTCCCGAACCATAGCAGTGTTTTCCAAGCGGAGGTCTTGGCAGTGACAATAGCTGCCCGTGAGACAGCGATGAAGCCAATACCACCGCAAGGTATCACCTTTTCCATCGACAGCCAGGCGGCAATAAAAGCGATTACTGCTGTCGTGAAGAACTCAAGGTTTTTGGAACACAGCACAAGGTTGCCCTCTGCTGTGTCCCTCGACACAAGGCAGACGAATTGGGAAGTAGAGGCTCTGAATCTACATCGCAACAAGTAGACACCTCGGTGTTCACCCCGCCTTGCACATTGAAGCAAGAGGCATGGATTAGGGCTAGTAGTAGATGGGCCTCTCTGGACACCTGTGTGATCACTAGAAGCCTAAAGGATAGAATTCCTTTCTTTTCTTATAGGAAATAACTCTCTTCTGAACCACATGAGAAAGCTAAGACTCACGGATGAAGATTTATGTCTGGGTTGTGGAGACGAGGAAGCTAATGAGGATACAACCAAATTTCTCTGTCACTGCCCTGGGCTTATCCACCTTAAATTTGAATTTCTAGGGCGACACTTTTTCTGTGATCTTCAGCAAATAGACCAATCAGTGAAATCTTTAAATTCATCAAATCCACGGGATGGTTTGGTGATTCACAAGATGCAAATCAGTACTAGGGTTTACCAATGGGCAAGGGACTCTCTCCCCTATAAGTATCACAATGGGTCTGTACTGACCTGAAATGTGGCGATGTGATATTTTATTCTAGTCGCCTACCCACATACCCAGCCTAACCTAATTGCATTCGAATTAATCGAGGGAAAGGAAGGGAGCAGCAAAGTTGAGAGAAAAAACGATTTTCTTTGTGTTTTTATAAAAAAAAAGACTTAAAAGTTTATTGATAAAATATTACGCATTTTGCTTTTGCATCGATTTTCTCTTCCAACATCGAAACAAGTTTGCATAACTTTTATAACATTGTGTCTCCAATATCTAAATATTTTACAAACAGTATTATATTAGAATTATTACACCCTACAATCTATGTGACTAAATATTACAATATTTTGAATTTAATATTCTTTTTATTTTATTTTTATTTGTTTTTGTTTTTTGCTATAAAATCCTGAGCTAGTTTATTTTTATTTTGCTCCTCATTTGTGTTGCAGTATTATTTTGTTTGTTTTTGTTTTTGTTTTTGGTATACAAATATCATTTCGTTTTAGAGGTTTGAAACAAAGGTACTTTGTTGTTTTTTTTTTCTTTTCTCATAACACACTATTTTTGTGAATGCAAAATAAAATTGAAAGAATGCGGAATAGTCCACATTTCTAAGAAAATATTTTACGCGAACTGACTTTTAGGCGCAAAAATTTAGGACTTTGTGAGTTTGCCTCACTGCCTCGCTGAACGTTCCGTCTCCATGAGGCACTCGCGTACCAATATCCTGGCATGGACTATACCTCGCTTAAGCCTCTCGGTTGAACTGCGTGATCCGGTGTAAGTGGGTCTGATGTCACGACCCATTTCTTCGATGACGGCCAACAGTTGGGCGTACTTTGTCAAGCCATGTAAATTGGTCAGGTTTGATGGTATATTTGCTGCCGAGGTCATTGGAGTCGTAATATTTGCCGAGGTCTGTGTGGTTATTATTGCGGGCGATACCGGCTGTGGTGGTGGAATCTGTGGAACATGATGAATCGCAGAGATTTGTATTTGTGGCGTCTGATCGCGTTGCTCCCGTTGTTGTTGATAATTATAGAAATTTTGTACTTGAGACCGAGGAATTGGTGTCACGGTTACATCGCTGAGTTTCGACTCGACAGCTTGTATGTCCATAATATCCATGTCTGTTGGATATTTATGATTTTTTATTCGCAAATGTAATGGGAGAATCAAATTAAATGCATAACTTACTTTCTGTTTTTGGAAATTCTTTTTCGATTGACAAAATAAATAAAAAGGGAAATGGTATTATCTACGAAAACAATAAACAAAATTTACCAAGAGAGAAAGTGTACGCGACGAATGACAGCAAGCATTGTACATGGAGGTTAGATGGGGAGGAGAAAATGGAATTTGTGGAAATGGGATAGCGCGTAGCAAACAGCAGTTGGTCGTGCTGTCATTGGAAACGCATAGAAAGTAAAGAAAAATGTCGAATTGAATCCCGTTTGTGTGTGGTACTTCTAGAAAGTAACATTTTAATCTTGTCAGCAGAAACTAAATGTACCAGGGTCAAGCATGAAAAAAGACTCTTGATCAACTGTAAATGCAATATCGTCTCTTATCTCCTAACGCTTATCGTTTTGGGTCAAATGGGCGAAACTGAACAAAAAACCCAAATCGCACGATTTATACTTTGGTGTACTCAGTTGCCCGCTATTTAGCGTTTCAGAAGAGTTCGGCTCCACCAAGGTCGAGGATGGAAAGTCTCTTGGTCCACTGAAATGCAATATCGTCTCATATCTCTTCTCCCTTAGCGTTTTGGGTCAAATGGGCGAAACTAAACAAAAAACTTAACCAAAAAACGTTTAAGGTATGATTAAGACTTTGGCATACTCAGTTTGGCGCTATCTGATATTCGACAGTCAATGCGGAGTACCACGGTCAAAGATGGAAATAGACCCTCGATCCAACCCATAAGCCATGTGGGGGACCACATTGAAAAATGGCCAAATTCTCTCGATCCAACTCATAAGCAATGTGGGGGACCACAGTGATAGATGGCCAAAGTTTCTCGATCCAATTTATAAGCAATGTGGGGGACCACAGTGAAAGATGGTCAAAGTCGATTGGTCCACTTCAAATGCAATATCTTCTCATATCTCCTCTCCCTTAGCGTTTTGGATTAAATGGACGAAATTGAACAAAAAACTTAACAAAAAAACGTTTAAGGTATGATTAAGACTTTGGCATACTCAGTTTGGCGCTATCTGGTATTCGAAAGTCAATGCGGAGTATCACGGTCAAAGTTGGAAAAAGGCCCTCGATCCAACCGATAAGCAATGTAGGGGACCACATTGAAAGATGGCCAAATTCTCTCGATCCAACTCATAAGCAATATGGGGGAACACAGTGATAGATGGCCAAAGTTTCTCGATCCAATTCATAAGCACTGTGGGGGAAGACAGTGAAAGATGGTCAAAGTCGATTGGTCCACTTAAAATGCAATATCTTCTAATATCTCCTCTCCCTTAGCGTTTTGGATTAAATGGACGAAATTGAACAAAAAACTTGACCAAAGAACTCAAATCGCATTATTTAGACTTTGGTGTACTTAGTTGCCCGCTATTTAGCATTCGTAAGCAATGGGGGATTACGAAAGCGGGCCTCGCTGAATACCACAAACCTCGGCGACCTCTCAGGAAAGTCGGAAAGCTTTTCATCCTAAAATTTATAACAACATCGAGTGGTTCAGAGAGGCCGTTCAGCTATCCCGCAGCTATTCAACACTTTCTTATCCAATCTCCAGCCATGGACCCATCGAAACGGGTGGCTAACTTATACTGCGAAGACTACTACGGCAGATGTTCTACAGATTAAATAGAGTTAAAGTATATGCGGAAGGTAGTTAGGTATGTTGTGAGCTAGGACAGTTGTACACACGCAAAAATATGTAAAGTAAAACCTATAACAGAGTGCCTATATTCACGGAGCAGATCCAAGTGATCCAGGAGTTTTAGTCGAACGAATGTATCATACACAATATATTGAGTTCATATTATATTAAAATAAATTACAAGAAACATAATTAAATCTCTGACATCATTATACCGCCTCCGACAAACGATTATCATCTAAATTCACCCAGTCAGGCACTCTTCCACACTTTGCATATGCCTCCTTCGAGAGAGATCGCGACCCAACCAAATCAGTTGCTCCGCAAATAGAACCTCCCAGCCATGCGGCGAAATTGGCTCTACCAATGGCTTTGTGAAATTTGACGCTTTTGAAAAACAATTTGTCTTTATAAATATTACTATCCAAAAGCAGATTCAATTCAGTCTTCAAACGCGCCAACAGTCCCATTATTATAGACGTCCCTCCAATCAGGAATATATTCTCGCCCAGAACAGTTCTCACGTCGACTGGACAATTGCGAATCGAGTCCAGTATCAAATAAGGCAAACTCGATCGCTCGTTATCCTCGGTAAACATTATTTCGTAAGCCGTTTCACGGACAGTGCCTGGAATGGTAATGATCTCCTTTTCCTTGATCGAGTACTCTAGGTCTGGCGGAGGAGTTATTTCTTTGCCTTCTCTGTACGCCCTGGCTCTTTCAAGAGTCGTTACAAAGCAGGTACGAACCTTAATGTCTTCTAAAACCGACTCCGACAGGTAACTTGCATCGATTCCACCCTCAACCAATTGCCTTTTTATTTCGTCGTGAACAGACTTAGCTCCATAAGCTTGGTCCTTGAATGCTTGAAGTATTTGCACACCGCTAAATACCGGAATTATAGTTGCTTCATTGTAGCCCATATCGACGACAACCCCAGAAGATACGGCGAGAGTTGACAAAGCTACCAAATGCGTTGGTACGAACAAAATCGAAGCCACTTCGAAGTGCTTAAACAAAGCCTTAGCCATGGTCTCACGTATGATTGTCTCACCGAAAACGTTTTCCACAATCACTATTTTCCGATCCTTAGGGCTGACTAGAACATGCCTGCAAGTATTTCCAATTGAATGAGATGCTGAAACTGAAAGAAATGTGTACCTACTTGAAAAATACTGTCTGTAGAAAGTCGACTACGTGATCATAGAGCTCCGTATGGGAGGTGTAATCGAAGAGGTTCTTGATTTTTCCACTTGTAGAGACAAAAGTCTCTGATGGTAGAATAAATCTCGGGTGAGCTTCGCCAGCAAAACCAATTCTGAAAACAACAAATGAAGAGCGGTGACGAATGACATCATTGTGCAAGCATAAATGGAAGAATTATTAATCACTCACTTGGAGTATGCACTGCCAATATCCAGAACGACAGGAGGTTTCTCCTGCATTACTGTATCGTAGATACCCATATTTTAGCTAGGAAATCACACAAAAACCCGATTAAAAATCGAAAATAATAAAATTCATTCGACGTTTAACTTAGTACGGTGACACTGGAATCGACCACAACAAGTATTTGACGAGTGGAGACTTCTGTTTGGATGTCTAAAATGCTCATATGAAACGCAATCTCACCACTTTTGGAATTGTGTGTGGTAAGTAAAAAGAGAAACCCATGGAAAGTCCGTTCAACAATCTTGTAGCCACCTTTAACCATGGTTTACATTCGCAACAATTCATGTCGTTTTTAAGGAGGCGCACTTGGATCTCGACGGAAACGTTGTCTTCGCCGTATGGGATACCTGAAACTAGAGAACAAGAATTAGTCAAACAGATTAGTCCATGGCAGGAGCGATCGTCCCGAACCAGCCCGTTTTTAATATGAAATTAGGTTTTAGGTGGGGTGTTAGCTAGCTCGTTGAAAGACACTTTTCCCGATGGTTAGGTGTCTGGTTCTGGTAAGGCTTAGGCATTCCCAGATGAACTGTTCTCTGTCGCCGTAGCCTCTACATAGATCTGGCCTCCTGATTTCCATTCTACTAAGGTAGGCTCTCCGTGAGGACACAAATAAGTGATACGAGTTCTTTGGTCGTTTCACCGTTGTATTGGGCCCAAGGTAGCCTCAAAACATGGCACGAGGGGAGTGCACTTCACCTAGCATTGGCCATGTTGCGGAACTATGAGGAGATTTTAGAAGTGAGAAGGCTAAGGGTATCGTTTGAGTTCGACCCTGTTATCACCCATTTTATTTGCTTGGAAGCCCATGCCTCTCTTAATCCAGCATAGCGTGATGCTGTGCCTAGAGCTAAGATATTTGAGTTCTTCTTTATATTTTTCGATGGCTGTTTGGCTAACAATGCAGATTTCTATGAGATTGTTATTGTTCAAAGTGGACAACAATACACTCGCCTGGTTGGAGAGTCTTATGCACCGGGCAATTCGTGGTTACTCTAAAAATATTACTGATTACCGTCCGTGAAGATGAATATGAAAGCGAGCGGTTGCCCTCACAGTATACCCTTTCTCTGGAGGGCAACTTGTAGTTGATTATAAGTCTGAATAAGGAGGGGAGGATGCATTCACCTGGTGCCTTTGAATCGTTGTTGGTGCTATTGAAATCAATGAAACTTGGGATATCTCCGTGTTTGATTTTAAAGATTAAGTCACCCAAACCAACGTAGTGCTAGTTTCCCGGCTTTATTTTTATTAAAATATGACTGAATATTGAAAACCATTACAAAATCTGTCTGGTTTCAGTAAAATATGTCATTTTTTTTACCAAACAGCTACCCTACACATAAATGAATTCCTATTGTGACTTTACCATACAAATATTGCGCGCCAACATTTGACACAGAAAATGTTATAAATCGACGGGGTTTCATACTCTTGACCATACTTCCACGTTCTTTTTTTGTTATTATCCATTGATTTATACTTTATATCTCTTGTTTTATATGTTCCTTAATAATTATACTAAACATAAAAATTATCTGTTTCTGGAATAACAACGTAACAAACGTGCAAAACTGAATCGATTCTCACTATGAATCCCAACGCGGGTCGTTTGGATTTTTTCATCATTTTTTAAAAACTCTTGGGGGAATTAATTGAAAACACGTTCGAATATCAATCGGTAAAATGTTTGTGCAAGATTTAAAACGTGAGTTCTACAATGTACTCGTAGGCAAAAGGATCTTAATCATCGTCAACTACGACATCGATGCGATATGTGCAAGCAAAATATTACAATCCTTATTCAAATATGATCATATGTTGTACTCAGTTGTTCCGGTCATGGGAATGGCCGGAATGCAACGAGCGTACACTGAGAATCGTGACGACGTGAAGTACGTGATATTAATTAATTGCGGAGGTTGTGTGGATATTGTGGATCTACTGCAACCAGATGAAGATGTAACATTCTTTGTGTGCGATGCCCATAGGCCATTGGATGTTTGCAATATTTACAGTGATAAGCAGGTGTGTATAATGAATATCGACATTCGAAACAAAAATATTTCAATGCTTTTCGGTCAAATAGGTGCTGCTTCTGCTCGGTCCATTCCACCGCCGAAGTCTAAATTCAAGGCTTACATACTTATTTTAGTGGCGCTAAAGTTCGGTGTGAATCTGGGCCTCAACCAACAAACCTCTGCAATTAGCCCGATCCTTGGCTAACTGTCTGCAGTTGCGCACTCCAAGTTGAGATCCACTCCTACATGTGCGCGCTACCTAAGGCAAGCTCTTCCTCTACTGCATTGTTCCTCCGGGTTTGATTCGAAGACTCTGGGGGCGGAGCATGTCCTAGCCATCTCAAACGACTGACTTGCAGTTACTGTACAGCTCGTATAGGTCTATCTACTCCTCCAAAGCCCGTCAACGCAAATTTTACTAAGAATCTTGCTCCTTATCTATTCGGGATAGGACTCTACTTGCCTTCTCAGCCCAAAGAGTTATTCTTCGTTTTATTTCCGCTGAGGTGTTTTTTTCTGAATTGATAGCAGAGCTGAAGTAGATAAAGCCCCTGGCTACCTCAAAGTGATTGGGCCATATCAGCGTGGTTTCAAACCAGGAAAGGAAAATCCAAATTCGAACTTGGTTTTGCTTTTTTTGTCAGCATTAAGTCTGTCCATTTCCCCCATGTCCAATCCCAACTTAGTTAGTCAATCTTTGACGAAGGAATTGCTTAGCAGACCTTATAGGTTTCTATACTGTTGCCTTGGTGATTGATCTTAAAGACCACATCTGTACATTTGTACTTCTGTATCTTCATGTTCGTGAAGAGTGCTACCTTATACGATTATTCTAGATGCAAAGAACCATCGAAATAGTCCAAGATCCTTGGCAAATATGTAAACTCGCTTTAAAAAAATTGTTTTTATTTGATTTCAGGTTTGCATACTAGCAGATCCCAACGCTGAGGAGACTATTCCAACATTTGAGGCGATATTTCGTGAATCCGATGGTGAAGAGAGTGACGAAGATGGCGATTCGAATGACGAAAATGAAGGTCTCACCCGTATGGAACGACATGAGAAGCGTGTTCTTAAGCAACGTGAACGTCGTACATGGGAAAATGAACGCGATCGCATTATGTTCGAGTACTCACAGTATAGTTTTTATGGCAGAAGCTCAGCTATAACATTCTTTGAGTTGGCATGGAAATTATCTAAAGATTCTACAGATCTCTTGTGGTGGGCAATTGTGGGAACAACTGAGCAACTTATATTGGGAAAAATTGAAAGCACAACATACACACTAGAGAATGATAACATTCAAAGTCATGTTTCCAGACTGACGAACAAGGCTAGCGATCAAACTACCCATAGTTCATCTAAGATATCATTTGAGAATGATTTGCATCTGGCATTGTATAGACATTGGTCAGTAACCGAGTCCATGAGGTGAGTCTCCCATCACATTACTTCGAACCCCTGAAGATTTCTACGCGTTTCCCTAAGAAACTAATCCGTGTATTCTCATTTAATTTCAGATATTCAATGTACTGTGCTTGTAAACTGAAGCTTTGGACTCTTCGTGGCGAGAAAAAACTCCACGAGTTACTCGTCGAAATGGGTCTACCACTAACCCACGCGAAGCAAATGTTCAACTCTATGGATCTCACTTTACGCCAGGAATTCCATAAAATGATTGAGAAACACGCTGAGAAATATGGTATCCCTGATATCGTGTACGGCTCTTTCACACTCAATTACGGCTACCGAAATCGTTATTCAGCAGCAGACTACGTCTACGCTATGCTTGCCATTTTGGAATCAGTAAAGAAAGACAAAACTCCGGAGGACTGTTTTCTCGAGGCACTCGATAGCCTATCAAGAAATCATAAAGATATACTTACAGCTGGAATTGATAATGCCAAGCTTCTGTTGTCGGCAGTATTCCGGCAAGTTCAAAGCAGCCTTGAAGCTCATCAAGTGCATTCGGCTGGGCCATTCTTTTACTATGTGTTAAACGATGAGAGTACTTTCTTTTCATATCCCTACGGGCTGACAATGTTGGCTAAATTTGTCTTAAATGGTTATGTGTCAATGTCGAGAAGTCGTCGAGCTCCCGAATTACCATTAATCGCCAGTTGTCCGGTGGATGCAGAACGTGGATTGTGCCTATTAGTTGGAATACCCCCAGTTCGTGAAAACTCGCCAAAAAGTTTCTTCGGCAAAGCTTTCGAACAGGCAGCTCAGAAAAGCAACGCAGTAATACGACAGGATTTTTTCGAGCCATCGTTAATACAAATACGACAGAGTGATTTAACTCGGTTTCTAGATACCCTAACGGTTTTGCTAAGTTGAAATAGACACAGACTATATATTTAATTATTAAGTAGTATTTATTTGACATTCATTTCATTTTTTATTTTAATTACACATTTCGGAAAGTAAAGTAATGCATTTCTAGAATTATTCCCTTTACGAGACAACAAAGATAAATTCTCTAACCGACAGTTTGCTAACAGAAAAAAAATAAACAAATTTAACTATAAGCTTTATATTAAGTGTAATTAGGACCAGAGAAAATCAAAACAAATAAATTAAACAATGTGTACCTTCTGAGAGTCGTTTACTTGTCACGCAGCCGTTTTCAGTAGTTGTTTGAAATTCACTTGCATTTGCTCTGATGTTATTATTCTAGCACAGCCTAAGCATTCATTGCGTAGATAAAACACAGCATATTGCCCGGGTGTTATGGCACGCATTGGTGTGTCTAGGCTCACGACTAGTCCAGATTCGTCGTCAGTCTTTGTCACAGTACAATCAACAAACGGTTTTGTGTGTTGAAACCGAAATTTGCAGCGTAGTTGTGAAGCGTTGCCGATTGGATCACCACAAATCCATGAGGGATCTTGTGTGTACACCGTATTGGAGTATAGCGCAGGATGATCCGTGCCAGAGGCGACTAGAATGGCATTTGATTTCTCATCTTTGCAAGCGACAAAGTATGGTTTGAGGAATGAATGTAGACGGCATCGCTGTCCGACTGTCCACTGATGAATACCTTCATGGCGACCCACCACTTTTCCAGTGTCTATATCAATAAAATCCCCCGGTTTAGGGTAGACGTACTGAAACAAAAAATATGGTGGTTGATCTTCTGTGTGTTTGGAGTTTGATGGTTTATTTCTAAGTCAAATGGGTAAGCTACCTTATTTGTAGAACAAGATCAAAATAAGTTGAAATACCTAACGACCTGCTATGTAGGTTTTTGACCCTATCACCCTAAAGTCCGACGACTCTAGAAGATTTTGAAACGAGGTAAAGTTAGTCGATAATAACGAGCACATATCTGCAGAAGAGGAAGAGAAGTAGTTAAGTACACGTACACATCATCATGTAGTCTGTCTTATCCAAAATTGAATGTAAGCCTCTTCCAAATTTTCCACTCTGTCCTATCTTATGTCGTCTACCTTTGTTTCTCAACTCTTCCCTTGGTCCCCATTCTGTCTCTTTGTCCACCTGTTGCCTGATCGCGCCTTCACTTTGCTTTCGCGATTTAAGTGGTTATATCGAAGACACCAGTTCTTGTTCGGACTATTTCGTTTGTTAACCGGTCTTTCCTATTTAATCTCAGTATTGCTCTCTCCATCGCTCTTTGTGCTACTTCGAGCTTGCTAATGGTATATGTCTCGTTGGAGATAGCATGGCTATGTCGCTCTTCAGGATGTTTTTAATTTTTCCAAAGACTGGCAGTGCAGATCGAGACGACGTTGGATTTCTCTGATTTCGTTCTCGTTATTCCCATCTCATTGGCGAGGTACTTTTATTGGAACACCTACTCGGTCTCCATTGCGTCTCCTGTTTTTACTAGAAATCAGGTTGAATATGAATTTTGTTTTCCCGAAGTTGGTATCTAGCCCGAAGCTGCTCCGAATTCGTCTAGCATCTGTTTAGCATCGTTGACGTTGTCGGTTAGAAGAACGATTTCATCCGCAAAGCGAAGGTATTCGTCGTCGATATCCCATTGCAGGGTTTTGAAGGCGTAGTACATGTATATGCCTCGATCCATTGCGTTGTTCTTTTCTAATGTATTTTATCTTGACCCGAGTTGGACATATTCGACCAGACACAAACTGATTCTGGGGATTTCTCAAAGCAGAACACCGAACAATTAAATACGTAAATAGCAGAGCATTGCAAAGACCTATTCTCTGATGCTGATAGTGCAGAGGACAGAACCAGGTATATAACAACCAAGCTACTTTACCTCTTGAATGAAATTTTTAAAATTTCTGTGACCAATGAAACAGATTCCAGTGCTCTCCTTCTTAACAGCAACTCTACGAAGTCCAATCTTTCGTGCCATTTCTTTCACATCCTTCTTCAGGTAGTCACCTAAAGGAAACATTGTCTTTCGAAGTGCTTTTTGTTTTATACCAGATAGGAAAAATGTTTGATCCTTGAAAGCATCTTTTGCCTGAAGCAGGCGTACATCTGCAGATTTAAAATAATAATTGATATCAGAACGCGAAGCCAAGACATTAACGTTACCTTCGTTATCATTATAGTTCTCTAAATATGATCCAAACGATGTTTTTGCATAGTGACCCATCGCAATAGCATCGAAATTTAGTTTTCCTGTTGCGTACTTGTAAAATTGATCAAATTTTATATGTCTGTTGCAGAGTATATCTGGATTAGGGGTGAGACCGTTTTGGTAATCATCAAGGAAGTTCCTGGTAATCAAATATTGTAATAACAGTGCGGTAGGGTGTGCAAATACTTACGCAAACACATTGTTCCAGTACTGCTTGACGAAATTAACCTCTACTAAGTCAATTCCAATCTTGTTGCAAACATACTGGGCATCGGCTAGTTCCTTTTCCCCAGAACATTGGCCTGTTTCGTCTATTTCATCCCAGTTTCGCATAAAAACACCCAATACAGAGAAACCTTTGGAAAAAAATATATTAAACTTATTGCTAGACCATTCTTATTGAGTACTCTGAGCACGCTCTGAACGAAAAGAGGAACACGCATTCAGTGCTATGAACTCAAAGGCTATCTACTACTTTGCTCCTAAAAGGAAATGTGCTGAATGGCACTGTATCTCTTCCTCTGCAACACTGCGCTGCAGACCAGTGCAAATGACTGTCGCACGTGTAAACTCGAATTCATGATCAATGTCGTACGTAACCGGCGGAATACTAGTTATTTGAATTTACCTTTTTCCTTGAGCAAGTATGCAGTGACAGCACTATCCACTCCACCAGACACACCAACAATTATCTTCCGAAACATTTCAAGTAATTCTTATGTCACATAGCCCGATCTTTATAAGCAAATTGACACCTGTAAGTGGATTACAGATTTCGAAATTTCATATTCAGTACACACTTGATGTTTTCTGTTGACAGTTGACATATGCAGCAGCTGATTTGATTTGACGTTCTATTTGTCGACTTTAAGCTGTCAAACACAAACTCAGTACTCGACTGTCAAGTATGACAAAAGAAGTGTGATGTGTTAGTACCAAACTAAACCAATGTTTGGCCCCTATGTAGACTTCAAGCTCATGTTGAAAACCTTCATTTGGAAGAAAATTCAATTTTTATGATCAATCAATTCTTTTATTAGAGTTCTTATTACATAGCTATGTATATTTTAATCTTCTTCGAATTAAACCGAGCTTAAAACAATTTCAAAAAGAACAATTCTTGTCATCTTGCTGGTTGCTGAAGAAATGCTAAAATTTGCTAATTTTGTACTCCGGCTCATCAGATGACTTTTTCGTCTTTCTTTTCTGAATTATAGTCTGCAAATAAAAACAAAATAATTTCGTATTATTCAACCGTTGTAGAATAGTTTTCCTTAACAAGGAAACAAAAAAATTTAGTATATCATTTCGGTTGCCCAAGTTAAGTATGGTTACCTGAATTTTTTGCCATTCTCGATCTAACTCCGCCCTTTCGTTTTTATCAGTTTTATTCTTCCTTGTTTTACGTCCATCCTGCATTTTCACCCCGTACTGGAACGCGGCCTTGGGCAGTGCTTCTTTCGTGCTCATGTAATCAGAATATTCCTCCTGAGTATCAAAGTCCCACCTTCCGATTGGGCCTTTCTTATTACCCAAATCCATTTTCGTGTAGTCTACCTCATCGTCAGAGTCATCAATTGCGTCATTCATTTCTTCCAAACCAGGATAACACTCAGCATAGCCCTGGGGTTCGTTGGAAAATTTCGAAACAAATGCTTTTGAAATTCTTGGTGGAATAAATATATTTTTCGGCGGAGATGCTTCTGTTCCGAGTATTTCCTCCTGGAAGTACTTTTTCGCCTCTCGACTCATCCCGCTCGTAAGAAAAGCCTTATCCACCTCTTGCTCTTCGTCGAATTTCAAAGGCGATCTGTTGCCCTGTGACGCTCCTTTGCTACCTTTAACAAGTGGATTATACTCTCCAATGTCATCGTATATGTTATCATTTGTAAAGCTCTTCATATTATCGTTTGTGTCATTGAACAATGGCTTGTCCTTGTCACGCTTACGATTCTTCTTATTGCGTCCACCCGACCGTAAGTAGGACAGGATTTGAGAGAGTTTGTTTATTACGATATCGTTGGTTGTCAGCGTCTGTGTATCGTCAAGATTCACTGGTACATCGTATTTTGATCGGACCAACGTCGTAGGAATATCACTTTCCGCATTATCATCATCCAAATCGATTATGTAGGCCATACGTCCGGGCATAAAGTGCTCATGCCTTGTAATTTCTTTCGATTTAGAAGCGAGTATAAAATTGTAAATATTTTTACCCATGACTGTGTTGAAAGTTGGCTCATTTGAAAATTCCTTTTCCTCCAAACTGATAGTGAGTTCTTTCTCTTCAAAGACCTTTTCCAATTCTTTTTCTTGTTCCTCTTCCTTATGCTGCAATTCTGAACGAACCTTCTGTAAGAGAGCATAATCAAGACCTTTCACTAAATGGGTATGCTCCATGTCACCACCCAAGAACTTAGATTCTTGAATTATTCTGCGTCTTCTTTCAGCGGCATCGATACCGGACTTAACATCTGGAGCGACTGCTCTGTATGCATTATTACCGTGACCCGGTGTTTCAACATTTTGATAATCAGGATTGGCTCCATCACGACGTTCTCGTGCTCGATCACGATATTTTTCAGATAGTTCTGCTAATTTATTGTCTTCTTGTTTCTTCAAAGCTGCATAAAAGTGTTTCTTCTTTCTTCTTGCTTCAATGCGATCGGAGCTGAGGGGGGCAGAGGTTTTTTTAATTGGTTTTAGTCCAGCATCACGGACTGAGCCCACAGCAAGATTTGACTGCGCGTTTGGACGGGGTGTGGCGAGTAATTTTCGAAAATCATCATTGGTCAGCTTCTGCGCTGGAGTTTCTGGTGGTTGTAGGGCCGCCATATTGCCTAAAACAATGATAAAACAATTATTAACGGCAGCTTAGAGTTGTAAGTGGGAATGGTACACTTTCATTGGAAGATTGATATTACAGGGAAGCCAAATTATTCAATATTTTGGTTGTACCGAAAGTATGAATTCTTTAATTCTTCCAAAGTTTCTGTCCAAGAATTTCTCTTACATCAAATTGTAAATTAGGGGAAAAAATGCATGCTGTCTGCGAACGATGGAACACAACATCGAATTATCGGAGAAAACGTTCCGATGGACTCCGATGAACAACCTTGAGGTAGTGAAGATCGTTAGCTAGGCTTTGCTATTGATTTTGCCGACATTGACGCCGCGATTCATCGATGAATAACAATCACCAATCGTTGTCACTACTACTGAGCAAGGTTTTATCGAGTAGGAACAAGAAGACTGTATATCAGGCACTCATCAGCCCCGCCCTACGGTATGGTACATGAAATTCGTCAAATTGTTCGACAGGAAAGTTTTCAAATAAAATGTTTTGGAAAACCATACAAGGAGTACAGCGACACGAATGTAATCAAAATGGTACGGAAAACCCAACTAAGATGGGTAGATCATGTTGAGCAGCTGAACGCCAATGCTTTAGCTGAAAGAACCTTCGATTCGCCGCCTAAAGAACTACCAGAAGAGTAGGACTTAATCTTCCAAGCATAGTCTCACGCACACTCGACGAACTCAACTGGATATATGTAGCTAGCTAAGGGTAGTATTCGATGAGGAGACTTTTGATTGAAGTATAGATTAAACCTGAACAGTAGTAACCATAATAACTCATTACAGCAAAATCAGTGTCCTTTCTAAGCTACCAAATTCCACGTTTCACATTAAAATGCAAAGTTTTTTTTTTACATTTTTAGCGTGGTACCACGCCATCAATTGTTGACTTCAGTCTAGAACTACAAAGCACTAAAGTTCTCTAATCCAGTGCAAGACTAGTAACGTGAAAGCAATGGACACATTCTGCAAAGGATTCCGCTGAGTTCCAGGGAATTACATGAGCAAACTGTTTGTTTATTTACACAAATTTTATAAAAAGACTATAATGTGAGGCACAGATCAACCAGAAATTTGAAGAAATTGGCTAAGATTGACATCGGTAATAACTGAACTAGCAAAGAATAGAACGATTAAATGTTGATTAGTTATACTAAGTGTTACAATAAACTCGGTCATACCCAAAAAAACAGATTTTCTTTCAGCACAAATTAATAAATTGTTTCCGCACCAATATTTACTTTTCCTGTCAAAACGACCACAAAACCAGACATGAATTACGACGAGAGAATTGTCATTAGCTAGTCAAACGTCGAAAGATTCCGCATTCTTTGCATGAGCTGTGTGTACAAAAGTAGTGCGAGTGTATAGGTGCGTGGTGAATAATCAACTTAACTATACACAAATTCATAAATCAGAGACGTCACTTTGCTTTGAGTTTTGTAGCTGTAATTACAAGCCACTTTGTAGCAATGGTCTCATTGTCGTGTTTCTGAAATGCACGAACAATAGACAGGTTCTGTATTCTAGGAACAGGTGAAGGGGTACAGATTATACATTAAAAGAAAGCAGTTCTTTTAAGGTATGGGACTGCATTTGTAGGCAAGAAAAGTCTCCCATTGACACTATACATGACTACTAATGAAAAGTCTGTTCCCTTACTTTCTGCACTAAAAATCGTAAACTCTCAAATTTCTGAGGGTATTGGTACAAATCTCCACTTGTATACAAACAAACAAATGTATACAAATACACCAACAAAAAATTACGTACTCGTATCTAACATATGTACATATCTGACAGCTTTCATAAATCAGGGCAAAAAATTTCCTGCATTAAAATTCGTTGCATGGGAAAATTTATTACTCTCTCTCTTCTACGAAAATCTACGAAACTTTTGCGTACTCAAACAGGATTTGTCGACTTTTCGTAGATTTTCGTGAAAATTATTTGTTTTGGGAGAGTACGCGAACAGACTTAATATTTGAAATAAGTTTGACAGATCGTACACTACATACCCACAGCTAAAATGTTTCACTCTCTTTTGTTCTCTCTTTTCTTGTAAGAGAACGGAGTTGGACGAAGAATCGTAACAATTCGTACGATTTTTTAAGTAAGGGAATAGACCTATAGTGTCACTTTCATAGAATCACCCCGGGAAAATTGCCGTCTTTATAACTAGCGGTTTGAGTACGGACCGTGGAGAATTAGAACCTAAAATGCCAATGAATGATGAAGAGTATCTGCCATCCAATTGTACAGACCAAGCGCTCTGGCATCCGCTATAGCTTGGTCCTGAAAACAGAAGTTCAGTCTTCCATGTCATCTCGAACCTGGGGCCTGTGATTCGAAGATCCTCTCTGCTGGAGCATTATTGTCCATTCGCTCGATGTGGCCGAGCCAGTGTAGTCGACGTATTTTGGCTTTTTGAACTACATATGTATATCTACATCTTGGTACACCTCGTAGAGTTCGCGGTAATATGTATATTCTCCTCCAGTCGCCCTCCCGCATACGAACCGAGTCGAAAATTCGACGAAGAATTTTTCTCTCGAAGTGCTTAAAATCTGCTCTTCTTTCCTGCTTATCGTTTACCACTCAGCTACATATAGCAGAATTGGCATGATCAATGTTTTGTAGAGCATGCATTTCGTCTTCCGAGAAAGGAGTTTCAAACCCATTTGCTTAGCGAAACCGAAGTAGCAGCGGTTTCCTAGAGTAAATTTTCTCCACTAGAGTGCCGTTCGTGGGGTGGGCTAATATTTACTCCGAGGTAGCTAAAGTCCTTTTGCCAACAGTGACGTTTTGCCCCAGGCGATGGATCGATGCTTCTTTGTTTGTTGACAACAGATACTTGGTTTTGTCCTCATTCCCTTCAAGGCCAAATCTTCAATTGGTTTCGATTTTTTTTTACTTTCGCGATCACATATAAAGTGCAAGCTTTCAAATTTGTCCGCTCCGACCGCTACTACTAATGTTGGAACCGGTCCGATGTTGGCTACTAGCAGTCCATGTGTATTATGTTAGACCTTACCTCAAAATGTATCCCTAGAATCCTTAGCTATACCTCACTATTGAACTTCCTTTTTGATTGGTCGATCAGCTTGTAGAACCCCTCAAAATTTACTTTCGACCATTCAGGAGAAAGTTGTCTAGATAGTTGCAATCCAAACAGAACTCATTCGTTACCGGACAAAACATAATCCACATTCTCTATACCAGTGTGCAGGTGATCCGTGGTGATTCGATGACGATGGTATGTACATTGTCTGGTGTTATTGTCTGAGATGTCAGCATTATGTTAACAGACATTAGTATATAGGTATAAACTACAACATAGTATCCGTTTCAGTTCAATCGCTATGATGAGACACGGAGCGAGCCATCGTATAAGTTTTAAGAAACCCTCCTTCTATACTTACTCATTTCAGACCTGTACAATGTCCATTAAAGCCCACAACACGATAAAACAGTATCGAAAACATTATTATTCCACACGGGTCTTGACCCTCATAAGATTAGAGTGGACCTCCAATAAAAACTTGCATATACATTACCAAGTACTGAGTAAGGGTTACAAAGAAATCGAATGCAAACATTCGATCCGCTTTGAAGCATCCAAATGCCATTTGCTCATTTTGTATTTTGTACTGAAGTACGATCATATCAACCTAAAAGTAAAGTTTTCTAAGTTTTATTCTTAAACATTCCAATTCGTCTAACAGAATACATTTGATTCATCCCAGATATAATTTTAGTTATAGTTGCACGTAGATACGAGTATTCTTAAAGAATATCGAACTGAATCGCAAGCATTCTGTTACTCTTTATACTTACATCGATTCGGATATCCGGTATATGCGTACTCATTTCCAGTATCAGAAGATTTCGAATAATTTTTCTATTTTTATCAGCAATCTTCTCAGCAATAATTCCCATCAGAAGTATATCGAATAAATAGAAAAATGAAAATTTCAGATATCTGCATCTCTGAGCAACTCACCCAGGTTGCTTTGGAAGCGAGAACACGTGTAGGTGGGCCGGGTTAGGATTCGATGAATTATGTAAACAATAACGGCCAAGTGAACGCATTTGGAGACAATGGTTAGGAAAGGAATTTCTTTAATTTTGTGACTTGATTCGAAAAGTCAGCCAACCACATCGTTGGTGTCCAACCACATTACATGTCGTGTGATAGCCATATCGAACGACAAGGGACAAAGTATACCTTTTCGTTCCGTTTTCAGCAGAGTCCTTTCCTCAGCATCATGAAGAAAGTCTTTACTACTCAATTTGCTCCTCAGCTCAAAGAAAAAGCTATTGGTAAGACTTATTACGAAATGATTAGGAGGATAAACAGGTACTTTTAAAACGTTCTACCAAAAACTATCCCTATTTCATACAAATAGTGAAGTTATGAGAAGTGGGGATGGCAGTGGGCGCATTACCCTTGTACTGCTTCTCTTTCTCAATGGGCCAGATATGAAATTTCATACAATAAGCTCAGACAGACTAAAGAATATGTATGGCTCACGCGTTTTTGCTATTGATACTGATCATGAACCGACTGCAGGCAATTATGTGGCTACGCAAAGGGCTAACTGGAGAAGCTTGACCCTGGATCACACCAAACAGTATGCCACACCCACTAGGGCATCAACAAATCCATTCATAACATTTCAACCACGGGTCCGCCTTAATGTCATGCTAAACCTAATGGTGTCTTCTAAGATCCGAAAGAATATAAACGCTTTAATATGTTTAGTTTCAGCCTTTATGTTTTCTAAGTTTAAAAATATGACAACACAATACAAAATACAAGTAAATATATATATATATACATAAGTTACGATAATAAAATGATCCCCTTATGTTTGAACAAGAGGATCATCGTCCGAAAATCTATTATGATCATAATTATTAGAGGTATTAACGTCACTAATGCCACCATCGTCTATTCGTGTAGCACCTGTCTTTGGATCGTAGTGAGAGTTTGCAAATCTATTAAATGACGCTCTCATTCGTTTATTACGACGTCTAGTAACATAAAATACTGCTGCATAAAATACCATTGCTATCAACATACAGATTAACAAAATCCAAATATATGAAGATGTAGACACATTGTCGTACCACCCTGCAGCTGCCGTAAATTCTACACGTTCAAATTCGTTTACAACCGAAGCACTTCCATCAGTAGTAACTGTTCGCACAGCAAATTCTAATGTTTTTCCAAATATATCATCGCTTCCCACATCTGAATAATGCACAGTCATCGGGGAAGATGTAGCGGGTATGGTTTTCAAAACATCTTTCAAAGGTGACAAGCTACCATCGTAAATCCAAAGTTCATAGTTAAACCTAAAACCAAGAAACACATATTATTATTATTTGTGTAAGATAAAAAGTTTTAAAAAACACTTTACTTAAATTCATAGGGGTTGTCTATTTCCTTCCAATACACTGTAAATGATCCATCGCTTTCCTTTATAACCTTTAATTGAGTTGGGGACACTAGGTCTGGCGTACGGTATATTATGGAAGCTTCTTCAGATTGTGGGGCATTTCTCCTTACAGAAATATTATAAACGGCACCAAATGGTATGTCTTCTATGTAATGTTCCATGGTTTTTGGTGAAAAGGTCTTCAACTCAATGTTGAAAGTTGTTTTTTTCTCCAGTTCCGATATTGTTACAAGATAGGGAGGATACATTTTAGTGAACGGGCAACTATGTTCCCATTTGATATATAATACCCGTTTTAACGAGTTAACATGTGCGCGTAGATTGTCTGGAGGATTCTTGAAGTCGTCATCTGTTTCAAGATTAATTGCTTGACTGGGCAATGGTCCAGGGCCGTAGGGACCGTCAATGTTAACTCCAACAAAATAGGACATACATGGTTTTAATTCCGTCAGAATTGCACTCGTATTTTGAGTAGTAACGCGTGGTTCTGCAAATAGATATAAAAATATACGAATTAGACTCACAATATACGATTAAGTCAACGATTTATACTTACTTTCCAAATATTCATGCAACGTTGTCCCGTAATAAATGCCATAGGTCAAATTCGATGTCGATGATTTTGCTTTCTCCCATTTAATATTAATTGTGCCATCGTTGATGTTAAGAGCTCGGATATTTTTTATAGCTGGCAAAGGTTCACCATCAAGCTTTACTTGAATAGATTCCGGCAATCCAAACTCTCTTCCACTTATAAATGAAATTTTAAATGTGTAAGTCGCCCCACGGGCCAGTTTTTTAAATACAATTTCAGTAGCATTTGTTATTCTCCTTTCTATATTCGGATATGGTTCGGGTAAAATTACTCTTACGAGATATGAATCAAAAGGAGGGTCAGACGTCCATGATAAACTTATTGTGGTGTTGTCATCGGAAACTTTGTAAGAAATATTCTTTATAATTCTTTGGGAAAGCAGTGGTAGTATATCCATTGATACAACATTCGAAGCTGATGATTCTAAATCTGTGTTTCGTGCGTTTACCTAAAAAGAAAAGTTTTTTTTTACCATAAATTTATGAAAGAAGAAACACATATACAGATGTATGTACAGGGGTGTAAGAATGAATGAAATAATTTGCAGCTAAATATCGCAGAAGGACTGAAAGGTTGGATAAGTTTTGGTCTTTATATTTTTTTCTGAAAGTGCTCGTTTTTTTCTATATTACAGCGGACACCAGCCCAATTCTGCGAAGAGCTCTTTTAGCTATCCACTAGGTTATATATGTGGGGATTATTTTTTCAGCTCCTTTAGGTGTTTCATACCATACAGGATAGAGAGACGGTGTGCTGCATTTCTTTCTGTTTAAAACGTTCGTTTTATTCGTTTGTATCGCATTTAAATAACAAATTAATCCTTAAAATTTCATAGAAATCGGTGGACGGACATTCATTTAGTCAAAAAAATAGAATATTTGAAATTATGTATCCAGTTTACATGCGGTGCACCTTGGCTATGGAATTGGTTCCAATCTCTATGGTCGCTGGGAACAGGAGAGGTCACCATTGACACCGCCCGGATGACCTGGCAGTGTTCCAAAACAACTAATTAGTCGTTTAAAGATCAGACACGTGTAAGTCGGAAGCAAAAATTGTGCACTCGTCGGAATACGACTAAAGCTCTATACTGCCAGGTGGTGTAGAAGCTCAACACGGTCAGACGCTATTATTTAAACATGGTCGCTCTGACTCAAGTATAAATCTCATTAAACATCGTGTCGTGCGTATCAAATTTCAGCCTGGGATATCAATGCCCTATGTCTTGATTGTATTTGGCTTAGACCGCAGCTTATTCCATTCGAAAAAATATGAGACAGGAATTGACTTGGCTCGCAAGGTTTCAGGCTTAGATAGCGGGTAGCGAACCAATTTTCCAACTATCTTTAATCAGATATTCGGCCACATGAGATGGCTAGGGCATGTACAGCAAATGGAGAGCAATGCTCCGACCCGCAAAATGTTTGAACCCAATCCAAAGGGACAATATATTCGAGGAACACCTAAGCAACTGGACGTAACAAAAACTGTGCAGTGTTGCTGCAAAGGATTAGATGGCGATTGCGCAATCGGGAGGGACAATACATTTGAGAAACACCTAAACAACTGGACGTAACAAGAACTTTGAAGTGCTGCTGGAAAGGATTAGATGGCGATTGCGCAACCGGAAGAAGAGTGAGAGGTAGAAAGAAAGAATACTATTCTTACCCACAAATTGCCACATTATCAGGCTCAAACACATATTGAGCCATGTTGCTGTAGCACTGTGTTTTTGAATTGGGCCTTCACATTGATTTGAAGCACCACTTAGGTAATTAAGAACTTATATTCAACATAGCAGAAACGTAAGATGAAGCTTGTATATTTTACTAAAATTATATAAAAACTTACCCAGAAATTGTAAGTTCCATTCCTCCAATTTCGTGTATCCAGCACGGCGGTAGTTTGATATATATAATCTTTCTGTAATATGTAATTTATTCTGTTTGGATCAGTTAGCTGATAGTAAATAATATATCTATCTTGTTTTCCTTTTACAGTATTTGGTCCCTGCCATGTTAGCTTTATATGTGTAGCATTGAGTTTCTCAACTGCAAGGCTATGAGGGTCAGCGGGTTTTCCCTGTTTGGTTGTTGTTTGAACAAATAAATAAGGTGGAAAAATGTCATTATTTAACCTGACGTATACAGTAATATTATAGCGCGTATTGGGTACTAGTCCCGAAATGTTATAATGCTTGCTATCAGTCCAAGACGTTGCATTTTTCCATTTGTTAAGCTTTGCTTCCGTATATGAAGGTAAATATTTGATTGGTATGTTTTTATTTACTGGCCACAGGGACCATCCGAGCATGATAGAAGACTCTGTTTTACTTAGTGAAGGAATTTCATACTCCATCACTTGGTATACGCGAGTGAAATTTGAACAATTTTCTTCGTCACTACCATCGTAACAGTCTAGTTTTTGGTCGCATCTTTTGTACAGAGGTTCACACTCATCATTACATAAAAATTTAGCTTGTCCGCAGTCAATAGTTTGTGGTGGCAATGTTGTATAATAATTATCACATCCCTTTTCATCGCTTCCGTCTAAGCATTGAACAACTTTATCACAATAATTTGAGATCGGTAGACATTTCTTGTCAGTTGTGCATCTAAACTGATCCTTTTGGCATGTTTCACTAGAATGTTCGGGACAATGTTCCTCATCTTCACCGCCTTTGCAATCTTTGGCACCGTCACAGACGTAAACTTTGGATATACAACTACCAGAATTACACTCGAATTGATTAAAATTGCATTTATTGCTTTCTTTGACATCTTTTGGGTTTGGAGTCACACTGGTGAAGAAAGTGGACACACTGCAGCCGACTTCGTCACTATTGTCACCGCAATCATTCACATTGTCACACTTCCACCACATCGGAATGCATTTGGCGTTTTCACATTGAAACATCCAATCATGGCATATAATCGAGGGGAAATTATTAGTCGTCATTGGGCGCCCTGTTGTTGTGCAGTTCAATTCGTCTTCGCCTAAGTCACAATCATTGTCACCATCGCATGTCCAGGCTCTGTTGATGCATTTACCATTATTGCATCTAAATTGCCATGAATCACATTTCAAGTTCTGGCAGTCTAATTCATCGGATGTATCAGCACAATCGACTTCTTTATCACACTTCCATTTCTGTGGTATGCAATCACCAGTTGAGTTGCATTTGAATTCATCTACTCCACAAGGCAATGTATTATTTTTAATTTCTCGAGTTATACAATTGAGTTCATCAGATCCGTCCGAGCAGTCCCTGTCGCCGTCACACTTCCAGCGGTTATTAATGCATTGTCCATTCTTACACTTAAAGTCGAATTCGGTGCAGTCATGAATGGTACAATTTTTTTCGTCGGTACCGTCCTCGCAGTCGGCTTCGAAATCGCAGACTTTGTACTCTGGAATGCATTTGCCATCAGACTCGCATGTATGCATGTTTGGGGGACAAGATTTCTTGTGTACGTCAGAACAATTCTGTTCATCCGAGTAGTCTCCGCAATCATCTTCACCGTCACAAGTGTAAACTGAAGGGATACACTTCTGTGTTACGCTACATGAAAAGTACCCAACTGCACAGTTGTTTGTCTTAGGGTGACAGTTTGCAGTGTCACTTCCATCGGCGCAAACACATTCATTGGTTTTATTTGACATGATTAAGCCATCCGGACAAAGGCAAGCATACTTTTTACCAGGAAGTCCCACGCAAATATGTGAGCAATTGTGCTTACTGCATTCATTAGTTCCATATTGAAGGGAATGAGCGAACACTTTAACATCCATTAGATGTGGCATGTCTGTTGCAACAGTTTTAATCATAATTCCGTGATCTTTATCGGCCGAAAAAATTGATTTCATTTTCCAATCGTCCCAATACATTTGGTCCTTGAACACTGCAATGGCAAATGGATGGGCAATTCTCGCATCATGATGGAGAACTTTAAAGAAATGTTTCCCATCCAAATCTGAACTACCAATATAATCCTTACTGGCATCAACCCAGTAGATTCGTTGAGCAAAGAAATCAATCGTCACTCCATTTGGCCAGATCACAGTATTATTGGTGAATAATCGTCTTACATCCGTACCGTCTAGGTTACTGCGTGATAATGATTGATCCATGCTACCCCAGTCGGTCCAGAACACATAACCCTCCAATGGATGAACGACAATACCGCGAGGTTTTTTTAAAATTGGTGATTCGAGTATCGTGGTGCGCATTCGAAACAGCGAATCGTTAGAGGTTTTCACAGCTTCTATTTTAGCTCGTGTTCCATCCACGAAAAATAACATTTCTGAGATCCAATCATATGACATACCCTCTACGGAAGCTAAGTTTTCCTCCAAAATTGTTTCTGCCTCACTGACACCATTTAGGCATTGACGAATGATTTTATCCGAAAAGATGTCGGCATAGAACACACAATTATTTTTCATGTCAAAATCCACAGAAATAACATTCTTCATATCATTCAGGGGTAGTTTCTTAACAGTCTGCGTATTTAAATCAACTCGAGATATGTACTCTCTCTGTGCCACTAGAAGGAAATAGTTGAGCTCCTCAACCGGACATGGTAGTACCTGTGGTAAGTAACGATCTTCAATTCCATCAACGCATGTGTCGCCCTCAATTTTTCTATATCCTCTAGTGCGATTGTAGAAATTTCCCGAAACACATGTTGAAGGAATTTCATACGGATCCACGGCCAGTGTAATTTTCTTATCTAAAATACAAGCATTGTTCGAAGATTGTTTGGTAAAGCCGTAGTCACATTCAAAATCTCGTTTTGAACATGGACATACTTCAGTCTTGATAATTCTTTGGTATTCTTTTCCATTTAAGCAATTCGTATGAGCAAGTCTCTTCTGTAATGATAATTGTTTTCCCAATGTACACCATAGTTCACCAGTCGAAGTGAGGGATTTTGGTGACCAAAATTTATAATCCGCTTCAGTGCAATTGCGAGCAAATGCATTTTTAAAATCTACTTTAACAATTAGCCAGCGATGCTCTTGTTTCTCTGAGCCAAAAAGTGTGAAAATTGTTGAATTTGAATTCGGTTCAGTCATCAAGCCGTACACTTTCAAGTCCTTAGTGTGAAAAGTTGATGTTTGCCAATTTTCACCTTCGTCGGTTGAGTATAGTATTTTTCGTGTTTCACCCTTTGATTTAAAATATTTGACGGCCACTAAAATTCCACCATGATCTCCGAAATTAAAGAAATGATATCCCTTAAGGACCTGTTTCCAAGTTAAGCCAGCGTCTCGTGATAGAAATACTCCAGGATGACCCTTTAAAGACTTGCCAATAACTCCTGATGCCATTATTACTCCAGGAGCGAGCTTGGAACTCATGATTGTAATCGACCTATCGAAGAAATAAGAAAAGCACGAGTTACAGTAGTCGTCTGAAAACTGGCTTATAATTACCTTGTAACGGGATACAATTGACTAAATTTCTGCGATAAATGCAAACTACAGTCCTGAGTACAGTTTATTGCCTGTCCATCATCATCAACAGCTGGTGCTGCAATAGGCTGCCAATGGTGTCCATGATCAAAAGTTATTACTGAAACAAGATGTTCGGGTCCAACAGAGGGCTCTAAATTCAGCACAGATGAGAGCCGATTTATTTTCGAGGCAATATAAATGCCTTCCATTCCTTCGACTTTGTAGAGATCAGTAAAAGTTTCGTCAGTTGTTTGACTGCAAGAAATAATTCCAAAATGCATTTATTCGGTGCATACTACAATCTAAAAAGTACCCACATAATCCATCCATCTTTCCAAATTACATTCGGTATGAATGTGAATATATTTTCCAAGCTCTTCACAAATGTTATCGATTTAAGGTCTTCGTCGAACTCGCCAACATACAAATGAGCCATCGTATTGGTGTGTGCTGCAGACACCATAAGTTGTTTACCTTCCACATCACAAATGTGCAATCCTTTAATGTCTAGTTCTGTTTGGAAATTGGCTTTAACAAAACTGTTTCTTTTATAGGAAACCCACAGATCAATTGTGCTGCGATCCTAAAACAAAAAAAAAGAAACCCTTTCAATCAGCACTGTGAAGAGTAGCCGATCAAGCTAAAACTTATACCTTTCGAGTGGCAAACATAAAGTCCTTTTTAATGAAAAATTCATTCACATTTTCAATTAAGGGATTAAACTTAAAACCTTCATCGGATTTTGTAAAGTTTGCTGGATCAATATAAATAATAGACCAACCTCCTAAAAAGCAACAAAAGAAAATCAAAATGTTTATTCAAATCCACTTAAAGAAATAAAACCTTACCTGATGGTTCCGCTCTTTCTACATACAACAGTAGGGGAGCATCTGGCCCACTGGACCATGCAAATGATTTAACATATTCCTCCAAAAGATTAAAACTATTTCCACTGTCTACTGTAACGTATAGTTTTCTTTCAATATCCTTCTTGTCCAATATAAGGAAGATATTTGGATCGTTTTCATAGAACGAAATATCGGATGGTGTGAAATCGAGCATGGTCCGTTTGACATTTCCATATTTTGGAGAAAAATTAAATATTGCTTTGTTTCTTGTATCCGTAAAGATGATTGTATCAAACTTGGGATGAGTAAGGAACTGATCGAGACTAGCAGATTTTTCGGTTCCATTGTGGATGACGGTGAATAAGCTTGTCTTGTCATCAAAAGTTTCTCCATAGTCATACGAAATGAACACCTTTGGTGGATTTTGTTCAGTAATATCTTTGGATTCATCAGGTGGATCTCGGGCCAGACAAATCATTACATCAGAACCATCTCCCAGCCAATGTACCATAAGTTGGGCGTGCGTATCGTTAAGTCCATTCACCTAAAAGAAAAGACGAAAAGAATTATAGAATAAATCCCAGTACAAGGAGCAGTTAGAATAGCAATATAAGAAGAAAAAATGAATGCTAAGTAATACACATTCGGTTCGAATCATCTCTGATTCGTTTAGAGTTATTGGACTGTACACTGTACAGAATGGTAAGATGTATATATGACTTCATCTCTTTCATTTATTGGCAAAACGAATGTGGTTTAGGTGCTGTCCGTCCGTGTTCATTAATTTCTACGAGTAGTTCAATCTTTCAAACCCATTTTCATATTCTATCGTTTAACATCTTCTATGAAACTGCTTTTAGAACAAAAATCAGCTAAGAGATCATAATTATAAAACGAATCATAGACGAGCTTCTAGTGTTCGGTCTTACCAATCGTTTTGGTATGTCTGAATTTACTTGATGGATATGTTTAATTTAAAAAGAAAACAAACAGACTAGTTATTGGTATGTTAGATGTTTAGTTGCTGCGCGGATTTGGTTGCAAAGACAAAATTTCAAAGAGGGATTAAAACAGTATGAAGTATCATTTCAGGGCAGTAAAGGATCTTCATAAATGGTGCGGAGAAGTTAGTTTTTTCTAGTGTTACCAGAACTCCCATTAAAAAACTATGCGAAAACAAATGAGTAGGAGGTCAAAAAAGTGCTGCTGCGTGCATTCGAGATTAAAGAAAAGAACGTCGATGACTACCACGGAATGTAGCAAATTTGATATAATCTCAATTGCAATGAACTTTCCAGGAAATTCCTGAAGGTCAATCGTATCAGAGGTTATCGGAAAGGTGATGTAAACACTATCATTAGTCAACTTGTCACCAACAGGAAAAAAAATCGCTTATCAGCAGCAAAAATTAAATCACCAGCAGCAGCTGATGAGTAATACTTATAATTCACAAACCAAGCGCTCTGAAAGAAAACAAAACTGGATCACAGTCATATAATATCCTGTCTTAGACATATACGAGAATGTATATCAAAATCTTTCCTCGAAAATACAAGTGAAAAGCTGCTACTTCGTTTATCAAAATTGAGGGGAGGCCCCACACTTAAGACCAAGCTTGTTCCTGAACTTTCCCTGCGTTTTAATCTTTTTCTCTTTGACACTGTTCTCCTCTTCTTCTATTTAAAGTTAATTTACTGAGATATGTACATATGTATCTGCATTTTGAATGAACGTGCAGATAAAAAGACCTTACCCGACTGCCACAGAATGGGACACATGTAGGACCCGTAGGCAGGTAGGTAAGTAGGTGGGTTGTCTAAGAGGAAAGAAGCCCCTCTTTACTGCACTCAGGTTAGTATAAACTCCATGCGTTTCCCGTAGGCTTAGCTAGTGGAGTGTTACCTTACCGATAGAAGCTTAAAATTAAATTTTAATATAGCGAGAGATGTTATGAATCGGTTTGTAGGGCAATCCTTCGATGGCTTGGAAGAAGTATCCTCCAATGAATTTCTTTCTTGAGTGGCAGAGGTTTGGCAATGACACAGAAAGTAGGTAATTTCATCTTTGACATCATCAACAAAGATTTTTATTGGTCAATCGTAGTTTGTCCGATCTACAAGAAAGGAATTGCGCCTATTCGCGTATAAGATCCTATCTGCCATCCTGTGTGAACGTCTTAAACCCTTCGCCAGTGTGCTTTCAGACCTGTAATGTCCACAATCGACCAAATCTTAGACAGATTCTAGAGAAACCTCAAGGACTCCAAATCCTACCCACCATCATTTCATAGATTTTAAGGCCACTTATGACGAGTTATACAGAGCCATGTTTATATTTGACATCCCTACCAAGAGCGAACGGACACTAATCCTCCGGCCCGCAGAGTCGTGGAGTTATACCCGGACGGACAACGCAGTTAAGACAAACTTCGCAATAGGTGGCGCGAACAAGTAGAAGGGGACCTCAACCGACTTAGATTGAGGAACTGGAGCCCGATAGCTAAGTATCGGACTAACTAGAGAGGCTTGTTCTTTGAGGCCCATGTTCACCCCCAACTGTAGCGTCACCTAAGTAAGTAAGTGCTTATTTTTTAGGTCTTATCTTACATTTTGTATCATTAGTAAGTCGTATACGACTAGATACGGTTGGGTGCTATAATTGGCTTTCTAGCACAACTGAGAAGCTCTACGCAATGGAAGGAGCAATCCACAGGACATGGCAGCATACTATTGATGCATCGTCATCTTCCACATGTCACAGACCACCTGCCCAGGGAACACAATTTCAATAATGGCTACAAAATTTCACTAGAGATCCTGTACCACGAATCGCTGTCAATTTCTACGGATGGGTCTAAAACTGAGGACAGAGTCGGAGCCGGAGTTTTCTTAGAGGACTTAGGCATCCAACACTCCTTCAACCTCCCACACAATTGCAGCGTTTTTGAAGCCATTTGTCAAGCAGCTGATTGGCTGGCGGTTAATGCAATATCAAAATCGGATATTGTCATCTACATCGACAGTCAAGTAGCCATCAAATCTCTCGCATCCAGCATTACGAGATCTTAGGCAGTAAAAGGCTGTCGCATATATTTAAACAACCTCACCCTTTGTTGAGTACCAGGTCACTGTGACATACCGGGAAATTGTGAAGCTGGCACATTGGCTAGAAGAGGATCCTCTGATTTAGATAGCATAAACGTCACCGACATCGAGGCGCCAACGTCGTATGCGAAATACCTTATCAACGCCGACGCAGTAAGGCGACCATCGATGGCATCAGCTTGACCAATGCAACACTGCCAGACTGCTCTGGCCAAGTTCAAACGAAAATAGGACCACAGGACTCCGAAAACACACGAGAGGAGCCTTCTCTAAGATAGTTAACACCCTCACAGGCCACTGTGCTATAGGTAAGCATGCTCAAAGACTGGACATCCCCAGTCTGCAACGACTTCTGCAGAAGTTGTAGGGACCATCAGTCACTATGCACCCAGCATCTACCAATATCTTGTTTTATTGACTTTAAAGAAGCTACTCGTAGTGATGAGGTCTTCCGATATATCTAAAAAAAGTTTGTATTGACAATCATATTGTGGTCTACTTTGGTGGATAACTTTTTGTAAGTGCACGCCCTCTGAAGACGTTGCAGGGTTTGACTTTCAATTGAACTTTGAACGTTATATCAGCTTCGGACCTTGTACTTTCAAACTAGTTATACTCATTTGTTAACTACGTCCACTACTGCTCATGAAAATGAACTCAATTACCATGATCTTCTTATACTATATGGCAGCATAAAATCCCCTGCATTCTGGAATTTCTGCGGGTCACGAGTACCTTTTTAAGTGCAATCCCAAGGGTTGAGTTACTGGTCTTTACTAGTTATTTCTCCTAATCATCAAGATACCCTTATCTAATCAACCACAAATTGAAAAAAATCCCCCAAAATAAACAATAAATCGAAACAAAGGCCATATACGTTGCCTATCTATATAGGCATGTACTGCATATGCAAACGATGCAGATTTACATTGCTAGATACATGACTTTGATATAACACTCTTGACTTACCTTAACGTATGCATTTTCAGTAGAATTGTTTGCAGAACGTTTCACTCTGTGCCCATTAAAATGGTCTTTTAGTCCCAACAAAGAATCAATTTGAATTTCATTATCATGACTATCATATTTATTGACAATAAAAGTATTTTTTTTTGTCTCTACGTGCAGAAGAAAATACGCAATAACAAATGCTTGGAGAAAACCCTTAATAAACTTCATTTTGAACTTAATTCTATATTACTAACACTTTATCTGAACATTTCCGACACTGTTTTATCGTTTTTTAACAAGATTTGTGTATATATACAATTTTGAGGAACAGTCAATTGTTTAGAATACACATCATAGGAAAGATGCAAGAACCAAACGTGAATGACAGGCAGATCGATATAAATAGAGCCAGAAGCTTTCCACAAATCATGGAAGTCGTAGCAGCTGACTGCAAATGTCAAATAAATATTGACGTATGCATACGAAACGACTTCGTGTTCAATCTGTTGATAATCTGTTAAAATTTTTTACATTCGCTTGGTTTCGGTGGAGAGGGGGAAAATGGAATTTAAAACAGAAAATATATCAAATGATTGGATTCGTGGAATTAAATCGTATACTGGTTTAATTTTTATACCCAGCGCTTTGACTTTTGTCTTTTTGTGCCAGCTGTCAAATTTTCGTACTGAATCATGACTTTGCTTATAGTTTTGACACGAAACTGAGCGAAATCTCATTATTACCCGAGTCATGTAATACTAATTTCATGTAATAAGACATTTCAATAAGCTAGCATGTACTCATACATATGTAATCCGAATAATCGCATCGAGTTAAAGGATTTAGTCGAACTCGGATAGAAGTTTCATTCAAGTAATATTCGGGCATTTCTGTCAATTATTGTTCAGATTGAAAAAATTAACAAAAATCAGCACACAACAGGCTAAAAAACCTTCAAAACATTACGATTTTGTCAGAGTATAATTAGGACGATGTGTCAATGTAACAAATATGAAGTTTATTGACTATTGATTGCCAAGACGATTTAGGTTCGAGAAGATCAAGACATTCTCTTATTTGTTCAATGTGTGACGTGGCCCAGGATAAGTGTTAGGTGCCGTACGAAAAACGTGGCAGTGCCTAAAATTTTTTACATGTATCCACATACCAAACAAAGTAATCTTCATAGGATCTAGTTTTAGGAAACTGTCAAATTGCATTACGTTTTAGAGCCCATTTAGACTGACAAAAATACGGCGCAGTGGGTCCCTACAGAAACTACGGGCTCGCTTTGACAATGCATCATTTTGTTTGTCATATTTGAATTGAATGGAACACTTAGCACTGCATGTCAAAAATGTGAAATACGAAATGTCATTTAAAGTTAAAATGGAAGAAAAAATCTTCATGAGATGAGCATTTGATAGGAAATCGGACCGAAAAATAATTTTCGTCAGGTTTTTGACAGCACTTGAGCTCTACAAATTTTCAAGAAAGGTCTATTGACATATTTGGAAATAATGAAAATTGTCCACTTTTCAAACGTCAAATGTCAAATGTATGCAAAAGCATAATCAACAAATAAGTACATTCAGTGATTTGACAGATTGACAGAAGTAATAAATCAGTGCAAATATTTAAATTTATTTCGGTCTCGTGACGACTCTCTTTTACGAAAAACTTCAAATTTTTGCGTATTCAACATAAGCTATATGGTCATGCACACGGTTCGTGACATCTAGTCCCATGGTGTATGCGTATGAACATGACGGTTGCGTTTCTTGCTTGATGCACTACGTGGTAGGTACAAGTGTCAGATACAAAATATCCGTGTACCACATCCACATCTTTCATCTGACTTTTTGACAGATTCATATGTTTTTGCAACGTATTTACATTCGCTGCCTTTATATCAATTACGTCATTTTCAGTCAAATCACTCGTCAGAGGCACTGGAAATTCTTTAGTTCTAGTCAGTCATTTTGTTGCTCAGTGATTCTTGTGAAATAAAAGTTTATTTTGCAAAGAAATAAAAGATGTCGAGTGGAATTTCCGCTGCACAATTAAATACACAAAGCTTACAGCTTCCACCTCTGCGTTCGCTTGACGATTTCATTTTAGGATCTGCGCGTTTCCAACTACCAAATCTTAAAGATCTAGACAAATGGGGAAATCGCGTGGTCAAAAATTTACTCTACTATCAGACGAACTACTTTCTTATGTTTATTGCCGTATACACACTTATGGCCGTACTGCATCCGGTTAAAATAATTTGTGGACTTTTTGTGCAGGCAATGTTGATTGCAATTGCAGTGCATTACTTTGGGGATGCTCCAAATGCTAAGAAACGAAGTGTTCCAGACGATCCACAGAAGTGGTATTATCTGATTGCAACACTTGTGGTGGGTTACTTCTTGCTTTACTGGCTTAATGCGGTTCTCTGGTCGTTGTTCACGCTGTTGTTACCATTCTCAAGTAAGTCAATGGAAATTGTTTTGTTTTTAACTAAAAATGCAATTGTTATGGTTTTGTTTAGTGACATTTGTGCATTCGTCGCTGCGATTGAGGAACATCCGCAACAAGGTGGTCAACACCATGGAGAGCTTCGGCCCTACAACCCCAATGGGTGTTTTCCTCAACACAATGAACATCACGGGAGAGACTATTTTAAGTTAAACTGAAGAAAAACGATATAAATTACACACATACAAATATTTTATTATAAGCTACTCAAAGTAAATAAAGCTCGTATTTAACTTATGTTTCCTTTGAACGGAAAACCATCGTCTTGATCCCTCATCTGCTTCGGTAATGCCGACTTGGCATGCGGGTCGCGAGGGCCATCTTTTTTGAGAGGATTCTTATCCCTGTAGCGTCGTATCTCCTTTTGTCGGATTGTCTTGTCCAAGTCACGATTGCGGTGCTTCTTTAAGCCCATCACATGATTGCTTCTGAATTCAGTTTTAGACCGAGTAGCGAGTTGATTGTTTGTGGAAAACTGCTGCGTGGCGGATTGAGGCTGCATCACGTTCAGTTCTTCTTGATCGGCGGACTTCGATCCCCCTTCGCTGTCCATCTTGCCATCCGAGGTATCATCGCCTGCGAGTGGCATTATCTCTTCAAGTTGACGCCGGAAAACCGCTGCACTCTTCGTTACGCACGATTTCGGATGAGATGGCGGCAGCCACGATACATTGTTATTCACCGTGTTCCAGTAGTAAAAACAACCGCATCCGCTGTCGTATACCTCCTTCCATCCTTTCGGTAGACCGTACTTCTTCAAAAGTCGAGCCTTGCGCTTAAGATAGCCCTTTTCTGGTTCCAGTACACCAGTACCCCAACGCGTGACACAGTAAAGATTGCATTTGTGGTAAATATTGTATTTGTTTGGACATCCCTTGTAACCGCACAGATTAGCTTCGCCTATCCTAAGCTTCATTCGTTCGATCCAGAAATTTTCCTCTATTCTTCTCGTCGGCTCGTAGGAATCATACTGCGATGGGTATTCGATTTCATCGTAGTCTTCTGCAATGATTTCCTCATTTTCAAGGATTTCTTCTCCTTTATTTTCAATCGACGCTGAAATGGTAAAAAGTGAATTGATATCCCCAGGTGCATAGGTACTTTGTTGGCTTACCATCACTTGATGAACCGGCTTTCACTAGACCTCTAGAAGCTAAACGCTTCAATAAAGCTGGTGGCAAGGTCATATTTCTTGCAAAAACTTGCAAAAGTAATCAAAATAAATTAATGGACTCAGAAACTTGTGCTTTACCTCTAATTACACGGAGAAGAGAACAGCATAGAACACATGGAGAGTACAACACAATCTTTCTTGTCAAAAATGTTATTTGCTTTACACACACATATGTAATATATGCGATTTTTCTTTGACGATAGTTACACAGTGACTAATTACGCAGAGAACCGAGATCATGATGTCGACTCCAGAGTCAAATGGATGATTTCGGTGAAAAATCTAGTCAATGTGTCATTATCCACAACTACCTCGTCGCTAAACTTCAAACTAGTTTCTTCAAGGTGACATGAGAAGAGAAGTACTAGTATTTTCTTCGTAACTTATGATTCCTTCTGACAGGAGTGGAAATGTGAATGCCGTTGTTGCAACTCCGTCTATTGTTTTTGCAATCACAGAAACGTGTAGATATGTCAATGTAATTGGATTGGAAAAAATGAGCACGTTTTTGGTAAGCAAAGAATACAAGGTACCACGGTTGTCCATGGATTTTGCGGCGTGAGGAAACGTCAAAGAGACCAAGAGGTGTCTCAATTAATAACAAAAAAAGGGGATATTAATATCAAAGCTCAAATCTTAAAAATGTCTGATGGCTTACTGACTTACGTGTTTAATGCAGCTAGAGAATAGGAATGAAGAGCATCTCAGCCACTGATCCTTGAGAAAGAAAAATTAAATCTTTCAGATTTGTGTAGACGACCCATACAGATATATCCCAAATTTTGGCATGTCTGTCAAACTCTATTATGTATGTTGTATGATGTACTTCTCCATCGAGAAACGATTTCACCCGAAATTCATGCGCATGACATCAACAACTCTTAGAATGAAAACTATTTCGTATTTCGTATATTAATAAGTATCTTAAATGCTTCCCCAGAGTAGGTGTAGATCAGCCTTAATTGGAAGTATTTTCAGTCCTCATGTGCAGTTGGCGCTGCTATCGCCCCGGTATGGAAGAAAACACGTGCAATCCGCGCTGTCGTTTTTCGGTCTCTTTTCTGTGGACGTTCACTGCGGGTGGACAGAGATTTCTTTGAATTCATATTTTTCTACTTTTTAATTAATTTTAATGTCACTTTACAATTACTTCGCATAATTAATAAGTACTGTTCAATTGAAAATGTTCGTTTTATACGAAACCCCGGCGGGTTATGCCATATTCAAGGTAAGCTGTTATAGCACATCTTTTCCACATTCCGTTGCTCATTTGTCTCTTATTACTTTTTCTCTAGCTTCTGGATGAGAAGAAAATAGCTGAAGTGGATAATTTGTACCTGGAATTCCAAACTCCAGAGAGAGCGAATAAACTGTAAGTAAAAGTTTCCCCATAACCATAAAAATTCGAACCGCCACATGCGGTCTCTACTCACTGAACCTCCATAATGGCAATGAAACCAACTAAAAGCTTGGTTTATTAGAAATATGTACGTAGTAGCATGTGCTTAGGTAGCATCCTTTCTTTCTTTAACGATTATAAGTCTAAGAAGAGGACAGTAAAATGATTTACTTGTTGCATTGTCTGGAGATGTTCATCTCCACGTTCATCACCAATTTGCACTGCTTTGACCGTACACAAGAGCACAGTAGTTTGTTTTTCATCGAAATTGTTCTATGTGAAGACCTTGAGCTTAGTCTTTGCATTTTTAGAATTTCGTATAATAAAGTCGAGTAACACTTCACTCGTTTGCACATGGAAATTTTGTGCAGAACGCTTTTGAAATTACTTACACTTTGTTTCCGTAGTATTTGGTCTGAGTTTAGTTAGAAGGAATCTTTGAATTTGTTTATCTGTTTGGTGGTGATCCTAATATCGTGCAACCTCAACTGCTTCCGTTTAGTTTGGGGAATGAGGGCGTCTATGGGAGGTAAAAATTCAGCTCCCCTTTCTTCCAGACTTGACCTTGCTGGTATCTTAGTATCATTTGGACTCGTCGCTGTTGGCACGCTATTTCTGTTGTATTTCTTTAGGAGTTATCCTTGCATCTATACTAATACCAACGTCTATCAAATCTGGTTTGGTAACTGCAACTCTGATGTTCTCTGAATGCATTCATCCGATAAGAGAGATCCAAATCGATCGTCGTAGCTTACTCCAAAGGATTTCGACCCCATGGAACGAATGGGTAATAAATTATAAAACTTTATGATTTAGGATGACTCGTCGATGGGGTTCTTGTGAACATACATACATATATTGGTGGAGTTATTTTAGCGATAAGAAAAGTCAACACCCTTTTCAGCTATTGTGAGACTAACTGCGCGTACCTTACCGCCTGCACCGGTATGAATGGTCATTCAACACCACTTGGTTGGACGTAGTCTCTCAGCTCTGGTATCTTGAAGTTATGTACGAGCATGTATCTCAATGTGTGCTCCAACTTGTCCAGAAATATTGTCTTAGATTAGAAAGTCGCTTACGCAAACAGAATTTCAGATTACAGAATCGTTAAATATTCCTCAAATGTTAGGATTCGGCGCAGGTGGTACTTAACAGGTTTTACAACGAATTCACTCTAGTTACCCACATGAGTAGCGCCCGGGAAGGATTCAAATGTTTAGTAGCACTTCGTCGTTGATGATTTCTGGTAGGAAGTTCTTGAGTTCCTTATTAGTCCCATTGCGCTGATGAAGATACATAGTTCGCTATCAAGTTCTTCATAAATCCATAACACCAGCTGTTATGCAAATAAAAAATGAAATGTATTTCTTCACTTACTGAGGTGGCGGTACAGTCCGGAGTGGACCTGGGCCTCTACCAACAAGTCTCCCCAGCCAGCGCGTGCCTTGACTAACTGCCTCCAATTGCGCATTCAAAGTTGGTTAAGGTTCTCTCGCACTCTACTGCGTTGTTTCTTCCTTGGGTCGTTGGTGTCTATTCGCTCTACATGGCTGATGCATACTTTTCCTATTAAATCTCCTCCTGCAAAGCTCGTCAACGCAAACGGGACCGAAAATCGTTCGAAGATATTTGCAGTCTCATTGGTGTTCCTCGCCAATGCCCTACTACTCAATCGCTTTCTTAGGTCAAGGAAACAGTGGTTGGCAAGAGTGATTCTTCGCTTGATCTCTGAAGTCATGTTGTTGTGAGATTTTATGTTGGAGCTGAGATAGACTGATTTCCTAACTAGTATTCCTTCAACGAACAACGTAGAATCTACACCGCTGGGTTGAAAAGGATTGGAAACTAAAGCACGTGATCTCAGCAAATTGCTGTTGTAGTATACAGTAGTGTGGGCGCCATTCCACAGACAATTTGAAGGTTTATTCGCATTATCTGCACTAAATGCGCAATGATATGAAATGGCCAAACCACATAGCACAGCCCGATAAAAAGTTCAAACAAGCCACACTAGGAATTTTATTCTCTCGCACACTCAAATCTAAAAGACTAGTATTTTCACATGTAGCATAGTCTTACAGAACATAGTTGGCGATGGATCGTTCCTTGAGCACAATAATAACTTAGAGATCTCGAAGAGAGTATGTCCAAATCCAATGTAAATTTCCAAATGATGATACCAAAAAGGTTTCGCATAAAACTGAACTCTTATAAGAGTTTTGATTAAAACCTTGGCTGTCTGACGGACAATTTACAAACATGTTCAACCTACAATGCATCAAATGGTTTAAGTGTAATAATAATTCACATTTTTGTTTAACAGACTGAAGCTGAAACATTTCGAGAAATTCAATGACACCACAGAGGCGCTAGCCGCAGCAACAGCAGCGGTGGAAGGAAAAATTGCAAAGCCCCTAAAGAAGACACTGAAAAAACTATTCAGTGAGGATGTTCAACAATCACTTATGGTTGCTGACGCGAAGCTGGGAAACGCAATCAAGGATAAGTTTGCAGTTAAGTGTGTTTACAATACCGGAGTGCAGGAGCTGATGCGCTGTATTCGACAACAATCCGATAGTCTTTTGAGTGGCTTACCCAAAAGAGAAATGACCGCCATGGCGTTGGGCCTTGCTCACTCACTTTCAAGATATAAGTTGAAGTTCTCGCCTGATAAAATAGACACTATGATCGTTCAAGCTCAATGTCTGCTGGATGACTTGGACAAGGAGCTGAATAACTACATTATGAGAGCTAGAGAATGGTAAGAATTATATTCGACTTTATATTGAATCTAGAAGTTACTCCAAGCAATGTGATTTCAAATGATGATACCCAGAAGGTTTCGCAATACAAATTAACTCCTAAGGGGGTTATGATTAAAACCTTGGCTGTCTGATGGAAGATCTTAAATGTGAACACCTCGATTGTATGCCTAAGTTTTCAAAAAAGTTCAAATTCTTTCGCATAGGTACGGCTGGCATTTTCCCGAACTTGGAAAGATTATTACGGACAACGTGTCTTTTGTGAAAACAATTAAATTAGTTGGAACGAGGGAGAATATGTCAAAAATGGATTTATCCGACATTCTGCCAGAGGAAGTTGAAGAGCGAGTAAAGGAAGCCGCAGAAATCTCAATGGGTAAGGACCATTAAAATTTTATAGCTTCTGCAACAGTAACTTACCCCTTTAATTCTATTCGCAGGTACGGAAATTTCCGAAGAAGACATAATGAATATCCAGGCTCTCTGCGATGAGATATTGTCGATCAATGACTATAGAACCCATTTGTACGATTACCTAAAGACGCGTATGATGGCAATGGCACCAAACTTGACAGTTCTCGTTGGGGAAACAGTCGGTGCACGCCTTATCGCACACGCTGGCTCACTGATAAACTTGGCAAAACATCCCTCATCCACAGTACAAATATTGGGTGCTGAGAAAGCACTTTTTAGAGCTTTAAAAACGAAGAAAGACACGCCGAAATATGGTCTCATTTTCCATGCACAGTTGGTGGGACAGGCAAGCTTAAAGAATAAGGGTAAAATGTCGCGTTCCCTAGCTGCTAAGGCCTCTTTGGCGACAAGAGTAGATGCATTTGGTGAGGAGGCAACGTTCGAGATGGGCGTCGCACACAAAGTTAAACTAGAAGCGCGACTGAGACTCTTGGAAGAGGGCAATTTGCGCAAGTTATCAGGCACCGGCAAAGCTAAGGCCAAGTTTGAGAAGTACCAAGTTAAAAGGTGAGTTTATTCAAATGCATTGGTGTACTTCAAAGTCTTGAATGTTTCTATTATCTCCTTACAGCGAAGTGATAACTTATCAAGCAGAAGCGGACAGTACGTTGACGGTGAAGAAACGAAAGCACTCAGAAGCTGATGTTTCCTCAAAGAAGGAAGAAGAGGACGTTGCTGAAGAAGCAGCCGATGATACAGTTACTGAAACAAAAACCAAAAAGAAGAAGAAGAAGAAGCAAAAAAGTGAAAGTGAAAATCCGCCAGAAAAGAAAGTCAAAGTTGAAAGTTGATACTTTTTTTTTTATTTGTACTTTATTTTTAAGTAAACACAATAAACACGCGAAAAAGAATGCATATAATGGTTTTTTACTGTATTTTCGATACAACAATTGGATTATTATTTCCAAATTCGATTTGGTTTGTTTCTTTGAGATAGAATCCACATCTCGGATACCCGTTACGCTTATTTTTTGACACTTGGGTCTGAAACTTATTGCATCATCGAGTCAAGGTGCATTTTCATTGAATTTTGGAAGGGTTTGAGCTAATCTTTTTATTAGGAAAGGCTTAAATGATCTTTAAATGTGATGCAGATAACAAAAATGGTGTACTCCAGCTATTTAGGTCAGAGGTCGCCGTGAAGCGTTCGGTAACTTGAGATGTATATTGTAGTGGTTGAGAATTCCTTACGTTAATAGGAGCGGTACGTGCTGTGAAAACGTACAGACAGGTCTCATCAATCTCTAAGAACAATGTACACACGTTCTATAGCTGACTTCCGTCGAACTGCAGTACAGCCGCTTGTACAGGAAGCATATGAAAGCGCAGGAGTGGAAAAGGAGGATGATCATCCAGCCTCCGAAAAAGCGAAATTTAATGAGCATTTAAATTCAACAAGACGTAAAACAGAGAGGCTTTCGCGCTGGATTCTTCTACATTAACACCTTGAATATACTAATATGTATGTACATATGTATATAGGTCTCAGTTACATCTAATATTTATCGACAGTATCGTCTTTCGACAGCTTGAAGCGGGATGGTTGTCCCTGCGTAAGAAAGGCATCCCGGAAAAACTTAGCTATGAGTATCAAGGCTACATACGAAACTGGTAAATGTCACGTTTTACACAATCTGAGGATATTGCTCTGAGCTCAAATTTGAGTACGTAAAGAATGCATCCTGCATCCCACTATTGTTCTTGGTGGTTATCAGTGACGTACTTCGTTCAGCATTGACGGAAGGTTACTAGTCGATTCGTTGGACCATCTTATCTTAAACACCTTTATTACACAGACTATGTTTGTCTACTTTCACATTGGAAAATGGACCTTCATCTGATGGCCCATAATCTAGAAGCTGATGCAAAGAAAGGGGCATAAAATAAAAACAGTCAAAACGAAAGCACTGGGCACTTCCAACACCAGCGCTCAACTCAACATTGTCGGACAGGTGGTCGAGAAAGTGAACGCCTTTCTATATCTCGGAAGTGTGGTTTCGGTTAACCGTGGTAGCACGTGCGCCGCGGAATGAGGAAAGCCAAATCTGCATTCGTAATACTATCTCAAATCTGCAGAAGCAATATTATCAGCTAAGCACCAAGTTGCGACTGTTTCGTTCCAACGCAGAATCAGTATTGCTTTATGGGTGGAGTACTTGGAAGGTGGACACCACTACCACACACTAGTTGCAAACCTTCGTAAATAAATGTTTAAGATTCATCTTGAGGATTTTTTTGCCCAATCGTATCTCGAACGAACAACTCAATCGGAGAACGAGCTAAGAACCTATAGACATAACTAAACGAAGGATAAAGTGGTAGTGGATCGAAAGTTATATTTCGAAATACGCCATGTAGTGGAATACGCTCACTCAAGAAGGCAGAGCAGAAAAGTTGAGAAGGGATCGAGCTCTTTGCCGAACAAGATGATACCCTATGCCTATCGAAGGCTAAAACGACTTTCCTAACTGACTTCTGTGTGACTCTCTTACTTATTCTAGAATAAATTTGCTCCTTTTGTGTGCGTAAAAAAAATATGTGCAACTAAACACTTTTATTTTTCTGTATGTGAAACAAAGTGCAACCTGTCTATCACAATATCACTTCTAATAGCTGCCATGCTTCTCTTTGATAATCCAAAACGAATCAATAATGTCCCCATCCTTATCATCGGAAACCTGTTCAAAGTACAAGTGGGTCTTGTTATGCGCCTTCATACGGGTATAACCGTAATCCTAAAATTAAATAAAAATATTACATATTGAGAATAAATTTGGTTGTCTCAACACCTACATTGCTGTGGAAAGCATTCCATTCGGGTAAGACCTCAGAAAAGGGCTCTCGCCTCTCCTTGCATCCAGCAGAACCAGTTATTATTTGAACTGGTGCCCCAGGATTGGTGTATGGTGCTTCTTTCGTACCATTAAACACCTTAAAATCATAAATTGGCCAAAGGCGAGTGTAAAAGTGTTCATGAGCCATAATCTCTACATCAACTCCATTCTTATAGAACAGATCCTCTAAACCGAACCAATTGAACAAGGGCAAACCCTTTCTGATAAAAGTTTCTAGTTTTTCATTGCAATCATATTCCTTGTCATCACTACAGTACATTGGGCGATGGCCATAAGTTATAATCCATGGTCTTTTGGCTCGGTTCTCCGGCTTATTTGCTTCCTTCAAATCATTCTCTAACCAATCGTACTGTTTTAATAGCATTTTAATGCCATAGTTGAGGAAGTAATATACCTCCGTGGAATAAGAAATAAAGTGAACTGGCCCGAGATCGAAGCTATACCACATACTATCGGTATCGCCTGGCATGTTAAAGCGAGTTTTGTAGTTGGAAAAATTGCTAAAATCAAGAAAATTGTGGTAAATTGGAAAAGTTGTACTTTGTCTGCTTACTATTTCTCTTCGTGATTTCCTGGACACACCATGTATGGCAAGTATGCAGCCACCGATTCGATTTGCCGCATGAATTCATCACCTACTCTAGCATCGCTGGAGTCCATATCATAAGCAAAATCTCCGACATGAATTACCGCATCGTACATTCCTTGTTGAGTATCGGCTTGCAGGCGACTCAATGATTGAGCGTTCTCGTTACCTAAGTCGCCAAAAATAGCTAAACGAGGTGACCAATCATCGGTGTTTGGAGGAGTGGTAAACGAAAAGACCGCCGACCAACCGAGAGATGAACCACAAGTATATTTGTACTTGGTGTTTGGAACCAGGTTTTTTAATATAACCTATCCACCGAATAAAAAAGTACACAGTTGGTTGGTATGTCGTTTAAAAAACTTAATGGAATTTCTTGATTTACCGTATGAATGTACTGAGACTTTTGCTTTAGACCTCCATCTGTAAATAGCTGAGATTCTCCTTCAACTTTCACCAGATCACTAGGTTGCGAGCTCCACTGCCCGTACTCCACAATAGACTCTGAAGTATTATCACCCGTCGACCAAGTAACGACGATTTCTTCGATGTTATCTGGAATATATGATTATTAAAAGAAATACCGCACGAAACATTAGGGTATCACCCCCAAAGAAGCTCTGACGGGGATTCACACTCCACTAATTGCAAAACTATGCAGGTGTGTTTATAATGTAGTTTATATCTTCACGGAAATCAATGAACAATAACTATTCTGCTTATTTGGTTTATATTTATTGTATAAGGTACATGGTGTCATGTATTATTTATAAAAATACGAGATTGCTACATCAGCTATAAAATATATTCTTAGTAGGGACCGTGTTTATCCTTGATAATCCAAAAAGAATCAATCACTGCACCATTTTTATCGTCAGAAACTTGTTCAAAGTACAAATGACTAGCATTGTAAGCCTTCATTCGAGTGTAACCATAATCCTATAAAGTACATCGTTATAGGGCAAACAATTTCCAACAATTATATGTGTAAATCCTACCTGACTGTGAAAACCACTCCACTCTGGAATTTTTTTATCAAAAGGCTCTCGGCCTTCCTTACAACCGGCTGACCCAGTAACTAAATGAACTGGAGCACCAGGATTTCTATATGGTTCCTCGCTCGAACCGTTATATACTGTATAATTATAAATAGGCCACAAACGCTCATATGAATGCTCATGAGCCCACAGTTGAACATCAACTCCATATTTGTAAAACAGATCTTCTAAGCCAAAGAAACCCAGTAAAGGTAGACCCTTCCTTATGACAGTTTCATGTTTCGAACAATCGTCTCCATTGTCATTACTACAGTACATGGGACGATGACCAAAAGTTACAATCCACGGCCGCAATGCACGATTCGCAGGTTCACTTGCCTTTTGTAGATCTTTTTCAAGCCATTCATACTGATTAACTAAAGGTTTGTAGCCATAACTTAAGAAATAGTACAATTCCGTTGAGAAACCAATGAAATGCACAGGTCCCATGTTAAAGCTATACATCAGATTCTCTGACCCTCCGGGCATGCTGAAACGTGCTCGATAGTTGGAGAAATTGCTGCAGAAGGAATAAGAACGCTTAATTGATGACTTTAAATGCCCAACAAGACTCACTATTTTTCTTCATGATTGCCAGCGCAAACCATATATGGCAAGTAAGCAGCTACCGTTTCTATTTGTCTCATGAATTCATCACCAACTTCAGCGTTCTCAGAGTCCATGTCATAGGCGAAATCTCCGACATGAATAATTGCATCATACATACCACGTTGAGTGTCCTCTTGCAGTCTAGCTAACGACTGTGCGTTTTCATTGCCCATATCGCCGAAAATCGCTAAACGCGGTGACCATTCAGTACCATTAGGTGGTGTGACAAACCAAAATTCAGCAGACCAGCCGAAGGGACTGCCACAATGGTAAACATAACGAGTAGAAGGATTCAATTTACTCAGTGTAACCTGGTGTATTACGGAAGTAAATACTATAATTTTGAATAGCTAATGAATAGGGATTTCTTACTTTGTGAATGTATTGCGTGCTATGGCCTTTTCCGCCGTCCACAAATTTTATTGGACTCGATTTTGATGAAAACTCAAGTGTTGTAGGGCCATACTCAACTATGGAATGTTTGGTATCATCACGAGTGGACCATGTAACAACGATGTCATTTGTATTTTCTGCGAAAATAATGTCAACCGAGATCGAATGAATTTAGATAATTGGTTCTTAGTGGATACATATATATATTACATAAGTATATCTAAAGAAATTAATGAATATCTCGGAGTAATAGGCTGGCTGACATGGCCAGATCTGCTATACATATTGCAGATTGTCTGATTTTAATTTTCGCATGTCGACACGTTGATTTAGGGCTGATGAGGGTATCATTCATTTGCATATGTGAAAACCCAATCCTCTGCTAAATCTAAAAGACATTGCAAAATATCCTTCATCGACTTGGGCAAGTTGTCAGACAAGTCACTGAAAGGGGATTCAAAAATTCGTTTTGCCCTCGAGCGATTAAGTATGACCACCATCATCATCATTAAAACTTCGAGGATCAAAACGTGTCTATAGCCCTCTGTAGCCCATTCTATTTGGATTGGCTGTACCAAAGGATATACGTAACAACTGTTTTTAATAAGTGAAGCTGATGTTAGTCAAGGATGTGCGTGAACACGTTATATTGTGCGCAAAGAGGTTATGTCTTGTTCATGATTAAGACGAGAAAAGTAAAGCAATTTGTTCGTCTTTTCCCCTAGAATTTATTTAAATATATTAAAGTAATATAACAGCGTACAGTTTTGCCTTATTCTAATACAAACACCAGTGTTTTTAAAATACTATTAATACTTAATATTTGTGCAAGTCCGAGTGCATGAGAGTGTGTTCACTACTTTACTACTTAAATAAAAAGAAAAACGGAATGTAGAGATTCTACTGGCTGAGTTATCTTCTTTGAACACATTAGTTAGTGTTTCTTTCGTCCATAAATGTCAGGCTTATCCTTAACTATCCAGAAGGAATCGATAATTTCACCGTTTTTATCGTCCGACACTTGCTCAAAGTACAAATGCGTTCTATTGTGCGCTTTAAAACGAGTATAACCGTAATCCTAAGGAAAAACCATAAATTTAATAACTTCATCAAATATAAGGGCAGTCTTTCCCCACCTGACTGTGAAAAGCGCTCCACTCTGGAATGTTAGAAACAAAAGGCTCTCGGCCTTCCTTACAACCTGCAGAGCCTGTGACAATATGCACTGGTGCCCCAGGATTCCTATACGGTTCTTCTTGCGATCCATTATACATTTTGTAATCGTATATTGGCCATAGACGTTCATAAGAATGTTCATGGGCCCATAGTTCAACATCAACTCCGTATTTGTAGAAGAGATCTTCTAAGCCAAATAAATGAATAAATGGCCAACCTACACGCACCAAAGTCTCGGAATGGGTGCAATCGTTGTCATTCTCATTGCTACAATACATTGGGCGATGGCCAAAGGTTATAATCCACGGTCGGACAGCTCGATTTTCAGGTTTGTTCGCTTCCTGAAGATCCTTCTCTAACCATTCATATTGAAAAACGAGTGTTTTAAGTCCATAATTAAGAAAATAGTAGACTTCCGTTGAGAAGCCAATAAAATGTACTGGTCCCAAATTGAAACTGTACATAATATTATCGGTTTCTCCCGGCATACTAAACCGTGCTCGATAGTTTGAGAAGTTACTTAAAAACAAGAAAAGAAACAATGAAGCGTTTACAAAATGCTTATGTAGTATTCACAACTTACAACTTTTCTTCGTGATTGCCTGGACATACCATATATGGTACGTAAGCTGCAACCGATTGTATTTGCTGCATAAACTCGTCCCCAATCCTTGCATTCTCACTATTCATGTCATAGGCGAAGTCACCGACATGTATTATTGCATCGTAAATGCCACGTTGCGTCTCCTGTTGGAGTCTACCTAATGACTGGGCATTTTCATTGCCCATATCACCGTATATTGCAACGCTAGGTGAGAAATCGGTGCCATCTGGTATAGTACGAAACGAGAATTCTGGCGACCAGCCTAGTTTGCCTCCGCAATGATAGACATAAGTAGAATTTGGTTGTAAATTGCTTAGCTTTACCTATTGATCAATAGGGAATGGAAATGACTAGAAGGTTCGGATAATTTTGTTAATAACATTTACCCTGTGGATATATTGAGATTTATGCCTATCACCGCCGTCAACAAATAGTTGTGATGAGCCTTCTGCCGTAAGGGCGTAACCTCGAATACCATATTCAACGATGGACGTGCCAGCGTCATCACGTGTTGACCATGTGACGACAATTTCATCGGTTGTGCCTAGAAAAAAGAGAGTGGACAGTGAGGTTTCAGCAATATGACGTTGAGACCTGGGTTTTAGTCTCTTAGAAAATTTAAGGAAAGGTTTACAAAACACAGGGAGGAATAGTTTTAACAAAAAAGAAACAATATTTAAGTGCATAGTTTGTTAAAGTTACGGAATAAGGTAGGTGAGCTCGTCATGCAAGGTGCAACCCAATAGATTCGGCCGGATAAAGGGACGCAGGCAGACGACAATAAGGTGACAGCACGAAACAAATTTGAAATCGGTAATCGCTTCAACTGTTGTAATGAGATGAAGAAGGTCATTGACAAATACGCCATCAGACTAGTGTTCCAAGCCAGCCAAATGCGTCAAAAGTTGTCTGCACTCGAAGAGAGACTTCTACGAACTACTAAACACAAATATTACTCCGCTTGGCCTCTATAACAAGCTCAAAATCGTTTTGTGGGTAGTTTTTAGGGATCTTATGTATCGGAGTCAACTCGTCTAAGATGCAATTAGTTTTGTTCAGAACAAGCCTCAAGGGCAACTTATCAGTACTTTACACATTACGCTGAATACTCGTATGTTGCTATCGATACAAAACTCAGTTGGAAACTGTATATTCAAGATCTTGGTGTAATAGCTTCGACTGTCAGCTTGGCGAAGTGCCTGAATTTGACGTTCTTTTTAGTCTAAGTATGTCATAAACCAATGCAAACAAACTGAGAAGTACCAGGAAACAAACATAAAGCCGAGTTGATCTATAAGATGTCGTCGTCCTGATCAGTCATCACGTCAACAAGAATCACTCAGCATCACGTTTGGCATCCTTCTCAGTAAACTAAGTCAGACGTACGTATGTATTTTTCGTGTAATCAAAAATAAAAATAAGACATAACGGCTATAAATCAGTTTAGAAAGTTCAACAAATAAAAAAACACGATTAAGTTTGATTGCCATTTTTGACTGCCGGACATTGAAATACATAGTTCGTCAAAAATTCCAAAGGCACAAAGAACTACTCATAACGAAATGCCTTGATGGAGGAAAAAATATCAAATTTTGTATTTTTATTAAACAATATTGTGTGAAAACGTGTGTTCCTGTTACTCAAGTAAGTTGAATTATGTTGTATACATAACATCGGATAACGTAATATAGTAGGGTGCTTCGCAGAATAGAATCGCATACACAAACTGTCATTCTCTGGTCAAAATATGTATGTACGTATCATATTCTTTAACCCGACCAACAAGCCTTAATCTCGCAACGATCCTTGAGGGACTATAAACATAAAATTGCTAGCTGCTGTCCATCTTCCCCTTGCCCCTGAAGAACTCCACGAGACTCTACATCATTCAGACTAGTTTCTTGCAACATATCCTAGCTATCTCCACTTTTCCCTATGCTTTGTCTCATCGTGTAGCTATGGAAGTATTCAAAACTACTATAAAACTATAAAAGTATGCTTTCTACATTGGAGCTGGGCAATTGTAGCTTAGAAAGCTGACTTTCTTTTAGCTATGCATATCCCATTCGGTATCGCCTTTGGTAGACTATAGTTCCAAGGTACTAGAAATTATCTTCTTTCCCTACGCTCTTGCCCAGAAGCGTTGCATGACTTACAAGGATTGGTTAGAGTTGTTGAGTTTACCTACTTAGGTGGCGCTACAGTTCAGGGTGAACCTGGGCCTCAAACAACAAGCCTCTCCAGCTAGCCCGGTCCTTAGAAAACTGCCTCCAGTTGCACACTCCAAGTCGGTTGTGGTCCCCTTCTACTTGTGCGCGCCACCTAAGGCGAGGTCTTTCTTTACTCCGGGTTTGATTTGAAAACTCTGCGGGTCGGAGCATTGGTGTACATTCGCTCAACGATATCGCTGTACAGCTCGCATAGTTCCTCGTTGAATCTCATTCTCCAAAGCCCCTCAACGCAAACGGAACCGAAAATTGTACGAAGAATCTTTCTCTCGAAGCGACCTATTCATCAGCTTTAAACAGAATCTACGCTTCAGCGCCATAAAGTAATACTAGTGAACGCTCCAGTGACAGTCCGCTGAGTTCAGCAAATGATATCAATGTCGTCGGCGTACGCTAGAAGTTGCACGAACTTTTGAAAGATTGTACATGGCTCTGTATAGTTCGTCTCTATAAATGCTATGGTGGGTCGGTCTAAGTTTGAATATTTGGTCAATTGTGGACTTTCCTGGTCTAAAACCACACTGATAGGAACCAGTCAGGTTGTTGACGAAGAGTTTCAGACGTTCACACAGAATGGCAGATACGATCTTATGCGCGATGTTGGGGAGACTGATACATCTTTAATTGGCGCAGTAGAGGGGTTCTCCTTTGTTGTTGAGTTTAGCTTTATTTAACTTTAGCCCCACGACGTTTGCATTCTTTTCTTGTTTGTTTCCTGGAGGTCTATAATTCGGTTATAGTTAGTCCAGCCTATGCTGTAAGTCTGACTGCCTATACCACACCCAAATGCATAAGACATTTCACTGTAGGCTTCCCGTCCTGGTCACAAGCACGAGCCAATAGTATATCGGTTAAAGATCCGCCTTTTAAGGATGTCATGCCATAGGAACTAAGAAATGATTGTTTTTAGCGGGTGAGCTCCAGTGATAGAGATAATACTCTGTGTAGGAGCTGTTCAGCTCTGATAAATCTCTTATAAAGGCCAATCACTAATAACAACTGACCCAGAATTACAAGACATTAGGTACTAACACACTACTTCTGCTTTTGAACTCTCTATTTCGGCTAAAAGAGCACACTTTGTGTCTGAATATTCTAAAGGTTCATGATGGACAAGAGTTTGAAGGATGTTGTCTACAATGAGTTATAGGCATGTATGTACATATCGATATGTAGATTTGTTGCAAGCCATTTGCAGTGAGATAAACAATTGTTATTTTGGATACGTGATAAACAATTGCTTGTTTAAATCATTTCGAGTGGCACATTAATAAGAATTCTGCCTCACAAAGGCATGTTGTAACAAACAACAATAGGAGCTATCAACGTCAGCCAATACGTATAAATAAATAATAAATGATTAGTCATTACAACTGGGGAAGTAGAGTTGATTAAAAAAACTGCTGACATGAGTGGGTAATCGTACGATCGACGCAATACGCCTCTTAATTAATTGAAGAAAATAAAATACAATGTTTACCTCCGAATAGGTAAAACACAAACATCGCCTTCTATACACATATGTATGTACACATGTACTTACCTCCAAAAGCCAAATGCACCTGCTCCGGTTGGTAATGAAAAACTTTGTCAACTTCACAATTAACAATTGTGAAAAGTATAAATAAAAGAAATCCCGGATTCATTGTGAAAATTTATTGCATTGTCAAATAGTAGTTACGTTGTAAAAAGCGATCAATAACGAATATAAAACTAAACAAAGGACGACGGTATCACGTAAAAGATTGCAAGTAATTGATAAAGTCTGACAGATAAGCGAACGAAAACAAATACCTACTTCTATCCGCAGGCCGAGGTTTCAACGTATTTCCAATAATCTGGGAATAGTATTTCATTTCAGTGAAAGAAATCTGAGCGAACTTGAGCGAAAAGCAATATGGATGGAGAAATAAAATGGAATCGAAACTCGCTGAACAGAATGTCAGTTTGTATTTATACTCATAAAATGCATATCAAATTCACCATTTATTGGTCCTTTCTCCTTCAATAGGAGGACATCTGTGGAATGATTTTCGCTAAACTCGAAAAGTTGCTCTATGTGAATCAGCGTTCTGTTTCAAATCTTCTTGAGTTCTCCTATCAATATTCACCTCACTTGCCAATACTCAGTAGAATCGGGTAACTTGAGATATCCATTCGTGTCACATGTACATGAGTGCAGACTTGAAAAATCGAGTCGAAACTGCGTTCAGATTTCGATTTGGGTAGTTGGGCAGGGCGAATCGAACGCTTGAGTCTAAATTGAACTGACAGATGAGCACTACCGTTAACTCTGCGAAAAATGCAATCAAAAATAATATATCCGCACGTCAATCAGACGGAAACTAAACAAATTGGTTTATCTACAAAATCAAAACAAAAACAAGCCCAAAGAATGACCTTCTGTCAGTTTGACTGAATTCACAAAAATATTCGAGTCGAGTTTAGTTAACTCGATCCGCGTATATGCATATATACATATGTGTATTTCGATCCGATTTCAACGTATGCTTAGTATGGAATTAAAAATAGTACAAATCTACATCTTCTGTTAATAGGGAATCAGAACAGTGCTGTCGCGAAGCTTTGCGATAAAGTATCAAACTCATAAGAAAGAAAAGTATCATAACCTGAATTTTGACAGAAACTGGGATTATTATCAAACCAAAACACATACAAAAACTCTTAGTCTTAATTATCTAGCTCCAGTACTAATATTCAGTCACGAATTTGATGTTTTCAACCATTTCTGTTTGAAATGAGAGCTCATATGTGTAAAATAATCAAATGTGATCTGTAAAACGGATTACGGATGGTAAAGAACCAGAAAATAAGTCTGCCATATGAGAGATTGATGGTCCGTAGCGGTAGTGATTTAATTTTTTTTTTCCAACCACAATTAATGCAGAGAAATACTTCATGATTGCAAGAAATACACGAAAAGTTGCTAATCGCCATAAAGGTATACCTCTTAACGATAATGCAACCCTATTGACTGAATTACTAGATTTAAAAAAAAAATTACTAACTATGGAAATTACTAACTAAAGTCAAATTTGCTAAACCACTATTATAAAAAAAAATTAATATTTATGGTAACACCGAATCAGGAGGTAAAAATAGATTGTCGACTGTCGAAGTTGTTTCAGGTGTTGCAGATCGAAGTTAATCGGAGATAGCGATTGGAGGTTATTAGTTTGATTGAAGTACGGTTCAATTGGTAAGTAAGACCACTGTTCTTCAATTTGAAACAATCACACAATAATAAATCACCAATCATTTAAAAGGTGTAATAATCTAATATATCGCATTGCCACCAGCATAAAATGTCAGTGGTTGTTTTCAACACGCGGTGTTTATTTTTTTTCCTGACCCTAGTGTCATATTTTTTCCGAGGTTGATTTCGTGAAGTTTAGTGTTTATGTACATAATTTTTTTAAAGTCTAACTAAATGGAGAACTAGTCGCTTAAAATACCACTTATCGATTTAAGCAATTCGTTTAGATAATCCTTGAATTTAGTCACGTTTATTTGATAAAAATAGAAACAAAAATAATGCTTCTGTAGGGTAAGTATTGCTTGCCAGTGTTTTTCCTCTTTTTTTTTTTGGTTTTTTGTTTTTATTCATCGTATTAATCCACCGAAGGCCAACTACTTAATTCTCTAGGTAATAGTTAAATTTGTATAGGATTTTGATAAAACTATTTCTAATGTAAAATCTGTTTCGTGCAAATGTGAATGACACGTTATATTTCATGTGAAATCAGTGGGAAAATTGAAGAGGGTCCAGTTTAGTCATTTCGATCAGATCTTGTTTGTTTTTTTTTTCTCTATTAATTGTATGTGTAAGTCGTGAGGAGGCCTTGAGAGTAAATTTTCGGTAGTACGCTGCTAATAGACGTCTCTGTAAGGGCATGACAAGTTCTGTAATAATAGATGCTGTGGCACTGGTGGCCACCTGATTTGTTAAGAGCCGAGAACTCGGTGAATTTCGATTTTTTTTGATAATCGTACAAAGCCAGCCATTATCTTACTTCGCATTATATAAAAATTTATGAATATTGGTATTAATAAAAAAAAACACGAGCTCCAATAAACGCACACAGGTATATGCTCTAAATTTTTTTTTTTTCTGTTGGAATTCGACCCCGCGATAAGAATCATACTAGCTGGTGGGTAGTTAAGTTGGCCAAAGGTGCCGATGACTGATGTCATCGTTGCGCGCTGTAATCCAGTAAAAAACCGAATTGACTAATTCGTGTAGAGCTGAGATTTTCCAGATTCTTGTTACGTGGAACTCCACTAGTTCGTGGGTATCTCCAACCTATAATGAATTTAATAAGTTGCTTTCAACAAATGTTAGCTAAGTTGGAGGTTGAGAGTTGTTTAGCAGTAGAAGTGGTCATGATTGCTATGAAAGGAGAGAATAACGAACCTACAATCTACATTCAATAAAGCAGTTTACAGTTCGATATTCAGGTTTTACGTTGTTGAAAAGTAAAAAAGCTGGGTTTTTGTTGAAGGGACCGTTTCCCATTGATCTTGAATGGGAGATGTTTGGCATAAATATGTTGACTTGCCTGTCACCTTTGGTTTTTATTCAATAATCGTGAGCTTCGTATTTCAGTCAGTTTTTCACACAGTATTTTGCAGTGCTGATTGGTTATACACAGAACCGTGAAGGTCTTCTACCATTTAATGAGTTATATGGTTAATGTGGCTTGACCTGTACTGAGACATACATAGTTCTCTGTCTTCCAATTGAAATACAGAGTCTTACAAGGTGTCTCAAAAGAAAGTTCATACTTGTTTAGCAATTGAATCCGAAGGGCGCAGGATGTATGATTCTATTAAATTAAGTTGCTATGGACTGTTGTGCGTTACAAAAACTGTGATTTGGACAGTAGCGCGTTGAGGTTTTCGCTATTTAAATGATGCGCGAAGCATATCTCTCATTCGAAAATGGGTCAAAAAGTTTGAAGGGACTGGTATAACATTGGAAAACCCTAAACCTGTAAAAACCTTTCACTTCTTAAGCGTGCAAGTGCTTTAAATGTTCATAGATCATCATTACACCGTATATTGGACAAAGACTTAAAGCTGCACCTCGAAAAAATTCAATTTGTGCAAGAATTAAACCTCCAGAATGCCAGTCAGATGTTTGACTGATTGACTGAAGCTGCACCCCTATAAAATTTAATTGGTGCAAGAATTAAAGTTCCAGGATGCCATTAAGAGTTTTAATTTCGTTAACCAGGCTTCCGGGAGAGGTGACATAAATTGGCCTCCACATAGTCCTCATTTAACCATTATGAACTTATTCCTGTTTCAAATCTGAAGCTTACGCCAAAAACCGACTTCCCTGGGGCATTTGAAAAAAAAGAATTCATCACGACATGGGACCATCATTTGTCCATTTGTGTAGATTAATGTTTTGTATTATCGTATGCTCCATGCCTATGGCGGTATGACAATGTTATCTCTTTAAGTATTAAAGGAACTTAAATTTTAGGTGGCAGGTTTCTGTTAAGATATTTCCAAGGAATTTATCTCTGCTTAGTACAAGAGTCATCACATCCGTGGTGCTTACACAGATACTGAAAAAATAAAAAGTCTTGGAAGTTTATTGGAAGTTTCGCTGCGTTAAAGTCACAGCCTATTTTTGGGGTTTATAGACTTCTGCTGGTACATGAGGGACCCTAACTTTGACTATGATTCTTGTGGAAAGAAGACGGTTCGTAGTGAGTTTTTCATCTAGAGTTAAGTCTAGCGTAAGTTTTTGCGGTTTGTCTCGATTTTGTTTTTTTTTTGTATTTTTTCTTGGACCAATCTTCTTCTTTGGATGAGATCCGAGATTGTTCCCTTTTTAAATTTACCTCTGATTAGGATCACTGTCATGAGCGTGCCATTCGATGTAGAGTTCACTTAGCAGGTCATTTACTAGGCACAACCTTTCGCAGCCGTGAAGCATGATTTTCTCACTAACTTTGCTTTATCCAATTATATGTAGTATTATCTAGTTCTGTTCTTGGATACGTCTGGGCATGTTTAGTGTTGTGCCCGTGCATCGCGGCTATCTCTTACAAGATGTTTTCTGGAAAATCTTTGGTGTAAGGTAGTGCTTTCGATATTGACGGGTTTATACGTCTAATTGGGGACCGTGTCTTAAGTGGTAAATGCTTTGGACTAAGGAGCGAGCGGCTTGAGGTTCGATTCTCGGACAACATCTAAAAATTTCTTTCACGGCCCCACCTCGGGAGCGCCTGACAAGAGAGTATGCCTGTCACGAAAAAGCTTCTCAAATAAAGATTCGGACACTACATTAGGGATTAGGGGTCTTCCATTCGTGTTAAGAATATAACACGGAGAATACGAATAATTATTATTTTTGTTTATAATTATTCGATGAAATAAAACCCCACCACCGAAGATAAAGAAAGTCGATGGGAAACTTTTTCTCAGAAGTTGTTTTTCCTTTTAAATTAATTTTTTTTTGCAACAGTATAAAACAAGATGAAACACATAGATACTAACTGTACGTTGGCGTGTGGTTATGTGGCGTGCTTCTAAGGTATAAACATGCGTAAGTTTTATTTCGCCGAAAGCGGGAAAAACACATATTTAGCAATAATTTCATTTTCAACGTACTCTAGCGCGCCTTTCTTTGGACTTATTTGCTTGTTTACTTAATTTAACGCTCAAACCATTCAAAACTGACCATTTTTGTTTGTTTAACTAAAAAGTGTTATGTCTGCACATACACATACATGTGTATGTCTGTTTATGCGCGGCATCATACGTAGCACGAATGATTTACTGGGTCTACTTTTACTATTGTTTCAATGTTATTTCATCCTTATCTAATCTACTTGGTAAATCCAAAGGGTATCAGCCCAACGTGCGTTACAAAAAAATGAAAAGATTAATGGGATGGTTATGCGCTGTGCTTGAACACAGGCAGGGTGTAGTCTCTTAGAGATTTGAATGGCATCTTATCTTAAATATATTTCTACAACTGTTGTTTTGATTTGTTTTAAAAATAGTCCGGTGAGATATGTTTTTTGCAATTTTAGTTGCTATTTTCGAAGATGCGGAGAAGACAAACCCTTATGACTACTTCTACGCATTTAAGTTTTAAAGGAATTCAAGTAATTTCCTCCAAATTAAAGGATTCAGGTCCTAAACAATCCCTGGAAGGTTTGAGCTAGTTTTTACTCGCATTTTTATGCATATTCCAGGGATATTCAATAGGATTCATATCTAGAGTGCGAGCTGGCCATTGCATTTTTTATATGCCGGTCGTAGCATAAATTTCAGACCATAACAAATCCTCAGTGAAGACTCATTGTTTGACGTGTGGAGATGGGTCGTCTTCACACTCGTTTTCATATTATGAGTCGGGTTTTATTTTATGGCTCTCCAATTGGCGTATTCATGATGATCATGGTCATAGTGCCTATGTATGCTCATCTAAATGCAGTTGATCTTCTTTCTACTGTCCAGTTTAACTGAAGGCCCTGGCTTACCTTAACAACGGTTAGGAGTCACCTTCTCAGTATCGCAAGCATAAAAAACCAATCATTGCTTACAGATCTTCACCTTAGTCTGCGACTTCTATATCTGAAGAGACTAGTCTCCCGATGTCTCCAAATTCCATATCTAAATGTGGTACGTAACACATGGATCTCAGTTTGTCCGTGATTACCGGGAATTGAAGCTATGGTCAGTGGCATTTTGACGCGTATTCTAAAATCCAGATCAACTACAACCGAAAACAATCTGTCTATTCAAACGAAGTTACTGCTAGTTCATGAATTTCCCAAGGTCATGCCTAAATACTGTTACGTATATTTTAGTAGAACTACTACTACTCATCGTATCATGCCAAATGACGAAGCATATTTATTTTCATCAACGTGTACACACACGTTGGGTTATTCAGAGTATTTAGTCGCTAACGAAATGAATCACTCGGGTCTCATTTGTTTATTGCTCGCTGAATTCGATTTAGCCAATGGGTCACAAACCATTTAATGTCTCCGATTATTAATATTCAAAATCACCGTCAGGCAAAGCCGGGTTTAACATAAATTTTAGTGGTTTGTTTGCATTCGTTATGTTAAATGTACTCTCCATCGTAGGTCCATCGTTTAGTCTACACAGAAACACTACTAATACAAGCACAAATATATAATAAACACGAGACTTAATATATGTTGTTTTTTTTTACAAATATGTAGCAACAAATACCAACACGTAGTTCATTATTCAACCAAGCTTTACTAGTTTCACTAAGCTAGCACTTTGCATATGCAATATATGCGACTAATTGACCCATGCATGTCACAATTTGTTCTCCGATAAAATGTATACGCAATGAGTTCAAACTGCATATGTAATTGATTTCTCAGATTCCCGCTAAAATTGAATCCAATTGAGCATAATCAGGTGTATTTATTAGGACCGGTACATGAGCTATAAAAAAAAAGATTAACCCCTCGTTGCGACAAGTAATTTCTTCAGTTGTTTGCCGATGTGTGTTGGAAATTTAATAAAAAGATAGGAAAACAAGTGTTCCTAGGTTTCAGATGTTAATTAACCTCCTTCGGGAGTTCTGTGCGATTGTATGTACAAATGTATGTCCCCAGAAGGGAGTAGCGTTTTTCATTTCGAATCAATAGTATTGTTTGAACAAAAAATTAATGGAAGGCGAAAAACGGGTGCATGTATTATAGTAACGGAGTAACTAACTTTATTTTGAACAACAAACAGGGTTCACATGGTAAAAGGCGGCCTGTAGAGAATACAGTGCTATTTGCGAATAAAGTAACTGTTTGTTGGGCTCTGTATATAAGCCCAGTTCACTGATAATAGAAAAAAAGAAGAAGCTCAGTCACGAATGTGATTCATAGGTCGAATGTCTTACATATATTTTAACAATATTTATATTGAAGTTGACAGACAAGCACTTTAATCATTTATTTTAATATGTAGAAGCAATGTGTTGGGGTATTATTCGTTTTATTAATTAAATCTAAGATAACTACATATGTACATGCACATTTGCAGCGTTATTTGTTTACAATTAACAGTGTAAATAAATTATAATACGATTCATTTCAAAATGTCTAATGATACCTTAAAATCAATGATTTGTTCAAATTTAATTTAATTTCAGAAAAGTAAAATGGGACTACTTCTGTGAACAACTGCTGCACACATTTGAATATGAGTTACGTTAAAAGGTAAGCAAATTAATCTATCATATTTCATATCGAGAATCTTTTTGTTTTGATTTATATTCTCATAATGTGACTAATCATATGTGAACGTTTTCGAACTTGAGGTATTGGCCTGCGTTACATATGCTGATATCAAATTTACAAAATTAGTAACGCACCCCGGTGCTAGTAGAAGATTGTATTGAAATGCACGTAAATCTTGTCGGAACTGGGTTAAGGTTCGATTATATTTTTGAGGCGAATTCGAGGTGGAATTTGAATACTCTATGATTGACTGTGTTCGGGGAAGTTGTTTTCGACCATTTGGAATATGAAATTGCAGGTTTTGAATATGAAGCTTACTTTGTTCGCAAGTTTTGCTCTTTCTTTTTTCAAACTTCCTGGGGATCCTTTTTTTAAAAATTTATCCGATGCCTTTAACATATAATTCCAGAGCTAGTACATGACCGATTGTCTTGTAAACAAATGAATTTTGCTTAAAATAGCTGGAAATACAATCGAGCATATGTACAGATGTCAGGTCCACCAAAGTGTGGTTTATACTAGACATATTGGCGTCATGATTTGAGTCTTAACAATTCATGGCTTTTGGAGAATGGGCAAATGGTTTAGCGGTTTTCATTTTACCAACTTGTGGTCCTATGTCCTCGTGGTTCTCGATTCTATTCAACTTGTGTCTGTCGGTGACAAAACTATCCGAGCTGAGTTTTCAGATGTTTGTGCGGCGTATTTGTTTTATACAAATAAGTTTACACTAGGAGCATGAGAGAATGCAACACAAACTTCAATTCAGATGGCAACCCGGCACTATTTACAGCAATAACAGCAACTTTCCAATGTTTCCTAAGACTCCGATTAAAACATAAAATGATACCGAATTTATTTGTTTATTGTTTGGCGTTCATATTTTCCGTACAAAATATTAATAGAGTCAAAAATGGATAGCTGGCGATAGTAAGGTTTTGTCCTAAATCATTAGCAGATGACGATTTTGTCGACAGAGAATTTTTGCTATTATCGTCTTAGAGCTCAACACTTATCATTGGCGTTTGTGGCAGGGTTGAGAGTTTATCCTCAAGTGTTCTCTGTAGTTCTTGGATGTTGTATTTTTTAATTTTTTTTTCTGTTAGGGCACTGAATCTGGCTACAACTCCTTCACCCCTTCAGTTTCAGAAGTTTCAATCATCTTATTTGTCTTATTCCTATGACCAGTTGATGTCCAGTTTTTATTTAATAAATGAAGCTTTGTTTGGTTGGACAAAATTTCATGGTCTATTTTAATTTCCAATTAAATTTGATTTTGCAGTATAATCCAAATTGTTTTTACATCTACATATATTTATATTAAATAAGTTTGTGCATAAGATGGGGGAGGGAATTGATTTATTTTCTTGTTTTATATATTTTTTTTTTCGTGTCAATATGCATAATACGGAAATTATTTTACCTAAAATATATGTCACGAGTGCTTTTTACGCTGCGTTTATGAAGATAGTTATTTCAAGAGTCAAGGCTCTCTGACGAATGGAGTAAATATTAAATAGATTGTTCTTTTACAGAGAAAAAAGTTATTAAAGATTTTAAAATCAACATTGCAGTCCAATAGGAAGAGCATTCAACTATCTTTCACCAAATTGAGAGCTGGAAGAGGAATATAGTGAATGAGGTTTTTTTTAGTTTTTAATTTATATTCCTTTAGAAACTTGTTAGATCGTGATTCATTTTTCCTCTTCATGCTTATCACCATCATCACCTAGAATGTCTCGCGTTTTCATAAAACTACTTCGACTTCGTATTTAGGAAACTGTTTTTAATTGGGCAGAGCTAGAATTTATTAGACTGTCAGAGTTTGTGGAGACCCTGCAGTTCCTGTTGTTCATCGGGAGTTTGAATAATATATAGAAATCGATAAACTCGCCAGACTTCGCACAACTTTATCTAGTACCTTAAATAAAGGGAGTGTCGCCGTACATCTCGATACATGTGTATTGTTATATGAACTAAAAGTGATTAGGTGGGCGGCATGTCTCAGTGGTTAGTGGGTAGGGAATAGAGGTTCGAATCATAAGAAAGCTTCTCAAATAATAAATTGCCCTTTGGACACGGCATTAAACAGAAGATGTTCCTTCCAATAATGTGAAGAATATAACATGCACAACACGAATGGTTGTAAGTAGTAAGCCTTGGGTCTCATCCACCTGTTGCGCCAAATATTTTTGCAAACGATTTCCCTTTAATTCGATCTGCTAAATCCTTTTTTTTATTTTTTCCATTCATTCCAACATAGTGGAGTGGTATATGCAAAAAAACTAAAGATAAACCAGCAGGCACTTAAAATTTAACGCAGTCTAGATTAATGAGGTCGATGCGTGCAAACCGCACTAATGGCTTGCCCACTGGAGTCTCATCATTTCCTTCACGAAGCAGTATTAGGCGACGCAGTAAAAAAACATGATCACGAGCCACATCAAGTTCTTACTAGAATTGTAGTTGAATAGCGTAGTCAAACACAACTAGGATATGAGGTTCATGTTTTTGTCTTTTAAATTGTTTTTAGTAAAAAAAAAATGCCTTGTCTAGGAGCTAGCCATATGCTCTGCTGTAGACGGCTTGATATAATTAAAATGATCAAAGGATTGGTTCTCTCAATCAAGCTTTCAATACATTTCAACATTTATTCGTCTTCCTTAAAATTAAAGCATAACTCATTCCATCGCTGTACGATAGCAATCTTTGAAACAAAACGATTGATTTAGGACTCTAAAATATCTGCCAGATTCTGAATGTAATGCAACCAAGTTCATCCATTCGTAATGCATATGGATTTTTGCAAATATCACTTCTTTTTTTTTAAATTTATTAGCACACTCTTATATTTTTTATTTATTTATCCAACATCGACTATTCGACGAGGACAACTAGTCTATGTTTTATTCTACCTTAACAGTCTAGCATTGGTGAGTTGGCGAGAACGCAATTTCATACAACTTTTTGCGGTTGAACGCAATGTTCCTCGACTACTCATCGAATAGTCGTAATTGTGCAATTATTCTATTCATACACACACATATTATGCAAAAAAATAAAAAAAATAAAAAAAACTTCATCATGCTCGGATATATGTACATGTTTGGGTTTTATATCGTTCATATTGCTTAAACCTCAATATTATGTTATAAAACAAACAAATTATTTCTATCTTTCAGATTCCTTAAATATCCTGTTGCCTTAATACGAACAGCAATTATAATAATCAATAATATTTATTGCATTCCAACTTATGTAATATGGATGACTTGCTTGTTGCCATTTAAAATTGTGTATCCTGTATTTTATACCAAAATCGAAGGATTTTTATTTTCGTGGCTTTTAGCAGTTGTTGCAATGTGGTCTTATTCAGCAGGATATGACAGTAAGTAGAATAAGAGACTTCTTCAAAATCTTAATAATATACACACTCATATGGAATTCTCAATAATTTTGTTTTCTGAGAACATTCCAAATAAAATAGTCGAGCATTCCACATTAACAAAAGAAATTTTTTAATCATTTGTACTACTTTGCACTTTGTGTGCAAAACACGACAGAGTAGCACTTATGTGTAATATTAAAAGAATATTGGTTTTACTTTGGAATAATCCGACATTTTATATAGAATTATTATATTTTGTGTTTGGAAATATACATATTTATGTTAAATAATATTTTTCAAATCACACTTGGAATTGCAAGTTATATGAGATATGAACCAGCCTGCTGTTGAGCAGGCCAAAGTGTCGTTTCTCTATTTGCTGGCGACTTTGAATCGATAACTGGCCTTTTATTAATTACGAGTAGAGGTCAGAGTACCGAGAAAAATAAAGCACCCTTCTCTAGTACATGCACATATGTACGTATATTTATTTTGGAAATTCTACAACATAACAACTTGAAGGTATACCTACGTTAACAGTAAAGATAATTGATATTTGAGTTTCCCCAACCGCTATATTAAACATCTATTCCTTCTCTTTGCAGCAGGTAGCTTGGCCCATCGTATATGCCTCACCGCCCTCACATTCAAGTTCCTACCGGCCAAGTTGAAGGCATCCCTGACGGCGAATCTGAACCCATATATGGCATTGCGTGCAATTTGCGAATCTGTTCATATCACATGGGTTGTGCTTCGTTTTTTTATTCTGAAGACATATCGACTGGAATCTACTGCATACTAGTCAAGCCTATCGCGAATAAATCTTTCCTGGACTTTCTATACTGCGCCTAACATGTCCAGCAATTTGCATGACTATGGTTGCTCTGGCGTTTGGAGCCTTTTGAGATTAATACCAGCTTCTGCCGTTTCTATTGCAGAGGAAACTTTTCTTCTGTCAGAGGTTTGTAAATGTCTCTGATTGAGGTTTAAGGACTTCCTTCAGGACATAGTTTAGGATCGCGCCCATTCCGGGAGCCCTATTACTCTTCACTGTGGCGGCCGGACCAGGACTTCTGCAATTATGACAAATTGTATAGTATCCATATCATTTGGATTTATGTGGAAGGATGCACATTAGTGTTCCCTGCGGCTAGGACTCTGATTAAGATATTCATCATGATGGGTCATATCAGTGCAGCTGGGGCCCGATTTTTTAGTTGTCCATAACTATCTGGTAGTCGCTTCTTAACAGTTTAAGCTGTGCTCATGGCCAAGCGATATCGCTACTATCGATAGAGTGTTTATGACAAAGCGATTACGCTTAGTTTAATTCAAGTCATGACAGTTGTTCTCGTCGCTCGCAGTCGCTTGAAGTCGACTGTAGTCACTCCATTCGCTTTTCGCTGATTCGCGGCGCCGTGAACACCTCCATATGTACTTGTGTAACTGATCGCTAACGCGCTTGACCGTGAACACAGCCTTATGTTGGAGGAAAACTCTTAACGATTTCAAAGACTTAGTTTAACTCCTTTTCGGAGTTCAAATGGATTACGCGTTCAAATGCATAGTTTTTCTATATAAATTTTTCTACTCTACATACATATGTATATCGTCACCCTTGACTGGTGGAGGGTTAGTTTCTGATATGTATAATTTTTTTCTGATATGATAAAGCAATCAGAATAGATTATGACACAGATAATGATCAGTTTAAAAGTGCTGACAAACGCTTCTCTATAGCAGTGCGCACCATAAGGTATTCTCAGCGATTAGATGCACAATTCATGAGAATCCGTGAACAAATTGCTTTACAGCGATAAACAACATCTTAACAAAGCAATCTCTTGCTGTTTTTAATATGTTATAACGATATTCATAAGTATTATAATTAGTTCGGAATAATCGAATAATCCGGTTAATGTCTAATTCGAAACACATTTGTAATAATGGAAGAAATAGGTGCATAATAGTTATTCGTAACTAATACAGTCCAGATTTTCTGTCTGTCCTTTCTTTTAAGAGTGGTAAAGCGTTATAGTCATTGATTTGCCTCACCAAACGCTACGATGTGTGTTTGAATGGTTTTGCCTCGAATTCGATTAATTTCTCGTGGTAATTGATTCATTTCTTGGTATTTTTTAAGCCAGTTTGTGAGTCTTAGGAGAGACCCTTTCATTTTGTCTCCAGAGGTTTAGTTTAATCATTACTTTGGTTGACCGAAAGGTGAGGTGAATTCATGTACACTGCCGATGAATATAGCACCTGCTGTTGCATAGGAAGTGCACCTTAATGGCGGTGGCAACCGCAGCCTTCGCAACTCTTATATGCAGTCATATGAGGTCTAGGAGGACTTTCAGCACAGGAGTCAGACAGACTTTTTGTACCCTTATGTGTGGGGAGCTAATATGTACTTGTTAAGGCTTTTTCAACCGCAGACCTAAGTTCAGGTTTAGTCAACAGATTTTGCCAAATTTAATGAATCGTATAATGATTGTCATTTCTTAGCGATTCTTTCTTAGCCTTTATTTTTGTGACTAAGCCACTTGCAACACAAGAATTGCAGAACACAATGGATCCGTTGAGATCCGAGTGAGGCGGCAGTCACCCCCAAACTTACCAACCCAAGCCATTTGCATAGCCTTGAGTACGTAGATATTATTTGTATAAATATACGTTTCCAATGCCAAGATTACTCTGTTTTATAGTTGACTCTAAACCACGGTTTGGTTGACTAGCTAGCAGGCATTCACCTGTAAGAATGTGTTTTTGTGATGTTTGGTGTACTAGTTGGATCTTGGATACAAGAAACCTTTATTATTTGGTTTAAAGAGAGTGGTATTTCGATTTACAATTATTAATAAAGAAGGGTTCTAACAAGAGTTCTTATGAAATAAGAATTTTCTCTGCTTGAGAAAATGGATTCTATCTTAAAAATAAACTACAATGTTACACTTACACAATAAGTATTTCAATTTAATTTTCTTTGCTCATTTTAGTTATAGAATTGGGAGACGATATAACTCCCTGCTTGGAGAAACATACTTTAGTATTAGCTAACCATCAAAGTACGGCAGATGTACCGTTGTTAATGGCGAATTTTAATTCTAAGCCAAATATTTTACCAAATGTAATGTGGATAATGGATCGACTATTTAAATATACGAATTTTGGGCTAGTCAGTCTAATACATGAAGACTTTTTCATTTCATCTGTAAGTAAATGAATGTTCTAATGTATAATTGCAAAGAAAAAAATATTGTAAACTGCTTATGTTTATGCTTCTCACAGGGTAAGGAAAACCGAGAAGCTTCGATACAAGCTTTAAGACATCATCTTGAACATTCCTTTAAAAAAAACAATCGCAAGTGGATTATATTATTTCCCGAAGGAGGATTTCTGAGGAAACGGAAACATATCAGTCAAAGATTTGCACAGAAAAATAACCTCCCTCATTTAGAACATGTGACTTTACCTAGAATTGGTGCGATGAAAGCCATTCTGGATGTATTGCATTCGGATAACAATGAAAAAGGTTAATATTTACTCTATTCTCTGGTAATATATAATTATATTGTTTTTGTTTTGTACTTTCAGAAGCACAAAATTTTCTTGAATATATTTTAGACATAACAATTGCATATCCGGATGGAGTTCCATTAGATTTGCCTAACATTTTAAATGGTATTAAGGATCCATGTAATACCTATATGCATTACAAATTGTATAAAATCTCTGAGGTATGTATAATAGTTTATTGTATCATGTGATGAGGTGTTTCACAATTAGTTATCGTTTGGTCTCTTCGAATGTCTTCGAGAGTTTGCTGATGTGAAGACTCTAACTCGTGTTCGTCCGTAAAGGTCAGCTGAAAATATTGAGAGGTGTGGCTGAAAAGTTAGGGTCTTTATCCGTACCTTCAAAGACGATCGTCGTTTAAACGATATCAACGATGTGAGACATAAAATTTGGCTTTATTTTGAAGCTACATTCATGCAAATCATTCAAATGGCCGCCTTGGCTTCGCTGGCAGTGCTTCAAGCGGTCGGCCCAATTTTTGATTACTCGGTGCAATATATGCGGCGTTATTCCGGCAATAACGTCCCGAATGTTGGCCTCAAGCTCGTCCAGAGTAATTGGCTTGTTAGCTTAGCGTAGACTAAAGACTTGACATAGCCCAAGAGAAAATAGTCGAGTGGTGTCCAGCCGCCAACTGATGAACGCTCGACATGAGATGAGCCAGTCGCTAAATTTCTCCTTTACAACTTCGATCGTTGCGTCGCTTGTATGGGTTGTAGAGCCGTCTTGTTGGAACCACAGCTCTGGCCACAGAAAGTCGGTTAACATCGCTCTATACCTGAGACCATTGACGGTAACGATGTCTCCTTCCTCATTTGGAATAAAATAAGGTCTGATAATGCCGCCATCCCAATCAGTCGATCCTTGCGAATGCATTGATGCTTGGCCGAACACTTGTGAACTGTGTTCGCTCCAATAACAGCAATTCTGCTTGTTCACATAGCCACTGCGGCTAAAATGGGTCTTGTCCTAGAAGATGGTTTTTTTTGCAGAAAATCCGGTTTTCCGTCCAACATTTCCAGCTCCCAATTAGCGAACGGCGTTGTCTATGGTCGTCTGGCTGCAACCTTGTACGTATGTAGGCCCAAATCCAATCGCAAAATACACCGGGTTGACTTTCTAGCGATGCCTAATTCAGCTGATCGGCGGCGAATCGACATTTCTGGGTCTTCTTCGATACTGACCATTATGGGGACTATGTTTCTTTCATTCTGCACCAGTCTCTGTCTGCTATGTGGCTTAGGGTCCAAAAGAGTGTACTCATGCTCAAACTTTTCCACAGTGCGACAAATTGCCTGATGACCGGCCTCACGACAAATTTACAACTGAGCCCGAATTTCGATAATTTTTTTTAATAATTTTCTCACGGGCGGGAAGCGTGATGGAATGGCAAACCTTACATTCAATTTTGTAAGCTGGACAGGTGTGTCCATTTGGGGCTAACCGCAACCGATGCGCCGCCTTTTCCACAAAGATCTTGGCTAACATGTTCAGTCAGGAACATAATTGTTCCTTCAATACGAGTACCATTCGATTGTTAAATTTCTCGTTTCATTTCCAGGTACCGAGTGAAGAAGAATCGCTTGCATCATGGCTCTATCAACGGTATTACGAAAAAGAAGAAATACTAAAGAAATATTATGAAACCGGATCATTTGAATCCGTTAAAGTACCCGCGCAAATTTTACGCCAAGACGTTCTGAGACTATTTCTTATAAATCTTTTTTTTATAACATCGTCGTATATACATTTTCAAATGTTTCGCATCCTTTTAATGCAATATTTTCTAATTAGCCGCGTTTACATTCAAGTATCTTAAATTAAAATTACCAATCAAGTTTTAACTACGATATAAAAGTATTTCTCACATTATTGGCCTCGATCATCATACACGTGTGTTGAGAAACCGGAACTGTTACATAGTACACATTCGTTAATATACATGTGCCTAATAAGGAATGTAATTAAAGTGAATGCACAATATTAAAAAAAAAAAAAAACAAACAAGTAAAAATCCAATTGTCTATTTTGTTAAATTTATATGTAAGTAGGGAAACATAACGTAAATAAAGAGATTAATTAATTAATTAAACCATGTGATACACAGCAAAATGGTGCCGTTGTAATTCAATAGAATTCAATAACTGTTTAAGCGGGAATAGAAAAAAAAAAAAGAAGTAAAAACAACTACAAAATAATCAACGGATTTTGTTCTGAAGTAAAGGCACATCTCCCTCGATTCTGTTCGTTGAAATTGTAAATTCTGTAAATTCCGGAATAAAATTCCGGGATTGTTTTTTTGTTTAAGTTTTGGACCTTAAAGGTAATACTGGAATAAAATAATAAAAGCCGACCAAAGGAATTTAACTATGTGAAATATAATTTTTTTCTTAATAAAATTTATTGAAAAAAAAGGCTCAAAAACTGTGTTTTCGATTGCATATGAGGGAAGACAACTTTTTAGAAGGGACTTTGTTGTGGAATGTAAGGCGTATCTTGTAATCTACGCCTCTTCCATTTGGAGAGATGTTATGTCATACAGGCACTTGAGGCCTACAATCAAGTGATATGCACTGGTTATACACCTCGATGCTCATGTATATAGTACTGGTTTGGTGGCCCACTCTGTAGAAAAATTGCAATTTAACTATGAAAGGACTCAACGAGTTGGTTGTCTCAGTATTGCTGGTGCAGTGAGAACCTCTATCACTGCCGCGCTGCAAATCATGCTCCACTAACCTCCTATTCACATCATCGGCAAAAAACTGTTTGCCTGCTCAGCTATTAGTCTGAAAACCTGCAAACAATGGCACAAGTAACTCACTGGACATGGCAGTATACTATTGATGAATCGTCATCTGGCACAAGTCAGCTCCTAAAACAAAATTCGATAATCGATCACTGTGCTATAGAAAGACATCCTTAAAGATTGGGTATTCGCTACAATACCCAACGTAATACGTAAGACCCGTGACCAAGACATGGGCTAGCGCTTGTGCCTTGCGACACAGGCTCAGACATTCATTATCGGACTGGTTGAAGGGTTAAGGAAACCCTTAATATACATATATATGAATATTATAGGCCTTATCCCAAAACAAATTGATCCTTGCTTTAAGGATTAAAATTGTGTTTGGGGTCTCCACAGAACCACACAATCTTGAACGCAATCTTGAGTCCAAGGAAAGTCAAGTTTAAATTTCTACACAAGCCGACGTTTGGGCTTCAGACAGCATAACCGTGACACTAGCCTTGTAGGATTATAGTCATCAAAACAATGCTGCGAATAATATGAAAACAGTCGTGTCAGCCTATGATAAAAGTATCAAGAGATGGTAAATCTATCAGAGCATCTAGAGTAAACCAGACGGAGGACCAAGGATGTATGACCAAGCTAGGAACGGTCTGAAACTAAGCATATATATATTTACATATATCCAGAAGGAACTTTTTCAGTGGTAAGGCCCATGATGGCAAAAGCATCCTTATAGGGTTTGAAAACTGAGAGATTTTTGAATGTCTTCGAAACACCCCTAGAAGTGTCTTCAGCTTCTTATGAAAAAAAATTTAATAGTGAGTTCTTGGTCCTTTCAGATTGCCTTGGACCTCCTCAGACGTCCTGAAATATTATCAGACTCTTTTGGGTCCGTTTGTGATCGACAATCTGCCGCCTCTCTGGACAAATTTGATACAAATTGTATCGTGTGTTTATAGAACCGTTGTATAAACTCCAAATAAAGTTAAGTTCATTTCATTTGGTGAATACGATGTGACGATACTGAAAGAAATATTTCTTGTCTGAAAATCGTGCTCATATTGACTATGATTCCTGCATACAATAGTTGGATTGATATCAGTACAACACGCAGTTGCACAATTAGTTTTAGAATACAAAAATTAGATAACGATAAAACCACAGCAGTTGGATTCAAAAACTTTTCAAAATCGCTTTCCGTTTCGTTCCTTCCGATGTGAATACAAAAAATAGCCAATGTACAACTAATGTTAAAGCGAAAGTGCTGAACGCGTCCAATCTCGTGCCAGTGAGAGGAACGAGTCAAGTCTGTGAACTGTCAAAAGCTAAATTCAGTGCTCACCTGTGTGAATTAATTTTATTAGTTTACAAAACTTTTTACAATCCGTTCCTACATAAGGTAATAAATATAAAGATTTGTGTATTAAACAACCGACTGTTTGAATTAGGCAAATCGCAGAGTGTACGGTTTAGTCGTGATTGTTCACGATGGCCTTGCAAGGAGAAAACCAAGAAATAATTGTAAAATCAAAGCGACCCTCAGGTGAGTCATTTTAGCTGTTATCAAAGTATTGATTAGTTAACTTATGGGTCAAGAATGTGTATAATTTATGTCTTTTTATATGTTATGTCTAATTGAATACAGATTCTGCGTTTAAGCAGCAACGCCTGCCTGCATGGCAGCCTGTTCTTACTGCTGGGACTGTGCTGCCCACATTCTTTATCATTGGAATTGCATTCATTCCTGTGGGTATTGCCCTTATGTACTTTTCGGATAATGTTCAGGAGCAAATTATCGACTATACGAACTGCATAAAATATGGTGAAATGAATCTAACCTGTGCAGACTTCTTGACTTCACATCCCAGTTCGGCTTGTGAATGTAGAATCAATTTTACCCTAAATAAAGATTTCTTGGTATGTTTTTGAGGCGCTGTTTGTCTGTCATATCTTATCTATATTTTCACCTTGACAGGGTAATGTTTACATGTACTATGGACTGAGTAACTACTACCAGAATCACCGAAGGTATGTGAAATCGCGTGACGATGATCAACTGCTGGGTCGTCTTTCCCTAACACCGTCCACAGATTGCGCACCGTTTAACTATGCTGACAACAAGCCAATTGCTCCCTGTGGTGCTATTGCTAATTCCTTGTTCAATGGTGAGAAGTTTTTAAATGCAAATCTGGTCGTCATCGTAGACTATTTGCAGATACTCTGGAATTGACATTCGGTTTGGAGAAAGTGACACTGTTAAATACTGGTATAGCTTGGCCCTCGGATAAACAGATTAAGTTCAGGAATCCGGAGGGAAGTCTCGAGGCTGCATTGAAAGATTTCTCAAAACCCATCGCATGGCAAAAGAATCTTTGGGAATTGGATCCCAGTAATACAGATAATAATGGATTCCAGGTAAATTCACATATTGCATTTTTTGATTTCAAGTTCAAAAAAAAAAAAAAAAAATGAGTACTGCGTCTCACAGTCAGTCTAAACTGTAAGCAAATCGCTTGGTGTTTAGCTTGGCCAGGTCTATTCAAAGTAGGGAGAGAGCATCTGGACAAGTTATGGGCTATCAAATCATCAAATTGGGTTTGGCTCTGGAATATTTGACGAGTAAACTTATGCCAACTTTTGTTCAACCTAAAATGCTTCTAAAAAAAGACTCTAAGGAGTGTATTCCGAAAAATTCTCCCTCGGTACCAATAAGAGATATTCACGTCGTTGCGAGTAGAGATGGAGGTTGTACGCTCTGGTAGGTTGTTTGGTTGAACGTACAGTATGTCTCACTGCTTGGATTAGATTGCTTCTATTTATAATTAGAAAGTAAATGCATTTAACATGGGTTTGCCCGGCCAATTCTGCGATGACTCGCCCCTTTCTTAGGGCATGGGTACCAAAGATACTTTGCTTGTTTTCCCATATGAAAAAGGTGACAAAGGCGAGGTTTCATCATGTTCTCCTAGACAACATTGGAGGGATTTCTCTATGTGGAGAAATCAACTCTTCATTGGAGTTCCTCCACTTTATTTTCATTCCGAAACTAGCTAAGCTGTCTTAAACCTTGACACAGTTCCATATGTTGCTACTTTATATTAACTTTTGCTATTAGATGATACAACACAAGCTCCTGATATCACATTCCATCGCAAGTTCTTGGACAAAAGCCACCCAATCTCCAATCTGTTCGTCTTAGGGCTACTTTTTTAGCCAATCTAACCTCCGGGATTTTCCTAACTAACTCTCAACTTTTTTCTTTATTTTTAGAATGAGGACTTCATTGTTTGGATGCGGACTGCAGCACTACCCAGTTTCCGTAAACTGTACCGTCGCGTTGATCATACCAAACCATACTTCACCGACGGTCTCAGACGAGGCAACTATACACTCAAAGTTACTTATCGTAAATATACCCCCATCGCTCAGTCTTTAAACAATGAATTACATTATATTATTGTATTTTTCAGAATATCCCGTCACTGCCTTCAGTGGTACCAAAAAGATGATCTTATCGACAACATCCCTGATGGGCGGGAAAAACCCTTTCTTGGGCATTGCCTACATCGTGGTTGGTTCCATCTGTTTGGTTGCGGGAATTGTACTTCTCTTCATTCATATCAAATGTAGCAAAAGGTTAGTTTTCATTTCCTAATTCTCGGTCACATGCCACTTTGATTATCGCAACCACAAATGGATTTGCATTCCATTGAATGAGTTTAATCATTGACAAGAATTTTTTCGTTTTCAGTACCACGGAAATGATAAACGTCAACCCAAGAACACCATATTCTTAATCGACTCGCGCGATCTTTACAAAAAAAAATAAAGAAAAAATGAACAGAAAATCCAAAGAACTGGCGGTGGTACATACTTGATATGCGCCTACAGTTAGTTGTATTATTTATCCTGTGTTTTTCCTTCTACTATGTCTTGTTGATTGTTTGTTTTTATCGTAAAAACTCCCGCAACGGAGGAGTGGGAGTCTCGTTTTGTTTTCTTATTTTTTCTTATTTGTATGTATATGCTTATGTGAACTATTGCCCCGCCTTAAAATTGACTATGCATATGTTTCATGTTAGATTATATTGAATTGCACATACAATTTGTGAAAGATGTGTTGAACATTGTATTAAAATTTAGTTTGTAGTCATGTATTTTCTAAGCACTAATGTAAATTTGAATGAAATCAAATAAAACTGTTGAAACATACATAACTATTTAGTTTTCTTTAAATATTTTACGAATTTGTTATCATTCTGTACCAAGATAACAGTTCAGGGCTACCGCGACGCTTTACAAAAGAAGTATAGCCTTACAGTAGTGGACTCCTTTTGGGTGTTTTGTCACATTTATAGTTTTTAGACGAATCCCAATTGGAGGTAGACAACTGCAGAAGTCTTTAAGTTTGCTGGTATTTCTGTAATCGATGGGATCATTGTTGATCACTGATGAATCAGGCTCTCCATGACATGATGAGGTACATACATACGTCCATTCATACTGTTTCAAGCACTGCAACGCCTTAGGGTCATGGGACACAACAATGTGGACCAAGGGTTTGTCCTTTAGCTTGTAGAGAGAAAAAATCACATCTCGTATCAATAACCACTATTAGGGGCCTGGGGCCCAATAATGTGGACAAACTCTAGTTTGCCAAAGACCGCGCTAACTGGAGAGGCTTGTTGGTTAAGCTTCAGATTCACCCGGATTGTAGCGCCCATAAGTAAGTAAGTAGGTTCAGAAACTCTAGAGCGTGTCCTTGAAACTTAAATCCGTAAAATCTGAATCACCCCTATCAAAATATGAACAGTTTCTAGCGAGAACTCCTTGCCTTTTGGGTGGCTTGTCGTATTTTCTCTGATTAAAAAGTCGAATCTCGATCAAAGGACAGAGAAACTTAGATTCAGCCCTTAACACGTCTCTATCGCAAAATAGCTTTACAAACTTTGTCCTATCAACAAAGAAAAGACAAACGAGGTACATACTGAGCGGATCAAGGCCAGATATTGCAAGAATCGTAGTTATTTGTACACGTCCCTCTACAATAGGGCCCTACAGCCAAACTAGGTACCTCTCACAACACGTCCTGTCGTAGCTGCAGAGATAATGTCGAGAATTAATCTCTAACTCAATTCCTTTGCAGATGTTATGCCCTAAGCAGGATTAGACACCGTGTATTCTTTGACTTGTTCCCTGGTTAAAAGATGTCTTTTTCTGACCTCTACTGCGTTGATCTCCTATTAAATCAGTGTAACACGAGTAATGGTATCACAACCAAGCGTCATGAACTAGTTGGGTTTTTCCTTGAATAGGTGTACGAGTATGCGAAAGATCTTACATTTGCAATGCTTAGCTTCATCAAAGAACGACTTAGGATCCCAAAGACTTCGGAATACAAAGTGGATGAGGAGCGCGATGCGATGGTACCTGCTAACTCTGACTGGAAAAGTGTGTCGTCAATCGAGAACCACATGGAGCAGCAAAGTATGTGGGAAGTCACAAGGTCACATGGGACCTAAGGAATTTAAACATGTCATCGGTTGCCACAGTGGCTTGAGAACACAATTGGTTCCTACTTGATGATCTTTGCCAGACACGTTCAGCTGTCCAGCACTTATTCGTTTCGTACTGAACAAAGTTGTACGTATGTACATCTGTATATCCGTTCAAAGCTTTGTCATGTGGAAAGGTGTACCTCATCGGGGGCTTTAAAACCCCATCAAGTTGTGTAGAGGTATAGGTACTTCCATAAAACAAATCTAAAGAAACACACAAGCAAATGCGCCTATATCCACATACCACATTACAATTTTATGCAAATAACTTGGCTAAGGAGCATTCCTCTTTGTTAGTGTTCTGTACGTCCTTTTGTACTCGTATTTGTAAGGATTATGCGCACTATTCCTTACGAGACCGAAGTCCTCGTGCGCTACGATTACTACGAGCTCGTGTTGTGTTTATTATTATTATTATTTTGGTCCGAGGTAATGTAGTCTTTTTTTTTTCCTCCTACTCGCTGGCGTTTTAAAGAGAAAAAATAAACTCCTCTGTAGTATTGAAATTATAATTAATTGCCGAACAAAATAGCTCTAACTCCAAGTGCTTGTGACGAGGAATAATCATATTTTTTTGAAACAAATCGACCTTTGTGTGTATATTCCGTGGAAAAATGTTACATAAAATATTTAATTAAAGTTTTATAGTATTTACTGTGTGTTCTGTTTCATGTGGAGATGTGAAAACAAAATCAATCTCAATTGCAATCAAATTAAAATTAATTTTTTCTTTCCTTTTTTTTTTTGTTTTTATTGAGCCAAAATAAACATACACAAGGATGTTTGGAACGTGTAGCTGGATAGGTCGGGTGTCGTCTCACCTATGTATATGCCTGCCTATACCTATTGAATAATCGTATCAAACAGGGAGGAGGGAGGTCAGCTTTTTGTGTGTTTCTTGAGAGCGGTGTACATATGTATATGCTGCACGTGACCTAAAAATTGAAGCATTGGACAAGGAACATCATTTATAATGCTCAAGAGCAGTGTGTCAGTGAGGTGTGTACTGTGCAGACAGTACCGTCTGTAATTTAATTTGGAACCAGCTTTAATGCTACTTCAATGCGGCATAAGGAAAAGACAGTGGACCGTGGTTAAGTTTGTACGGGAAATTAGTTTTCGTACTCCAATTAGTAGGGGCTTTTAGCTATCAGGCGGACATGGTGATAGCTACAGCTTCAATGTTTACAGAATCACATAGAGTTGATAAATTGCTTTTTTTCTTCTTGAGAAAATCGATACTCTCTTAAGTTGACCCACAGCAAACCTACAGTGAACTGGCCAACCGCTCCGGCTAGGGGTGAGGCTATAGTCCGACATCTGTACGATTCCTCGTGTTTGTCTATGATACGGAGATGGAAAACTTGTCTGCCTAATGTTTTAATTAAAACTTTAATTTCTAGTACGGGTTTTCCATTTTGTTTTGGAGTCATAGTGGTGGATTCAATTCAGATCCCATTTGTTCGGATTGGTTTTGGGAATATCGAGAAATTTAGCGATGCTTCGGTGATAGTTTTCGCTCATCAGCATCGATAGCTAAAGTTGTTCTTAAGAAATCCGGAATATATTTTCAGTCGAAATGTCTAAAGCATCTTAGCTTTTCCTCACTAGTCGCCTTGAACTGGCGTTCACTGTGAGGATCGTTTTCGAATGAGTCTGTGACCCAAGTGCTTAGTAGTTTCCTCTGGAAGTTTTCATCCTTTTCTTAAAAATTAATCCTCTGTACGATACTTCATCCTCCGTAACTTGTTTAATCTGAGAAGTGGACATACTCATGAGGATGGGGGACACTTCATATGACGCCCCTATGAATCAGGCTGAAAGATTTTCTAAAAGCTGGAGCATGTCCTCAAACTGTGAATCCTTTTACTTTCCCTCCTTGCGTTTTACGTTTGCCTATATCTCGGAATTTGGTGTTCTTAGTTACTGATCAACATTTGCCAAAACTGGCCAATTGCCGACGTAAAGGTTATCTGATCTCAAGAATGTGGCATGTGGAGGGGTTTCGCTTATCAGGTATTCAACAAAATTTGACCTTTGTTGTGGCTAGGAAACTAACTTAACATGAATTCCTCCAAGTGGGACGTTGGACATGAAAGTGAAGGCGCCTTTAAGGCACCTCGTAGGCATGTTTCTTTAAAACATTCTTATAAATAAAATACATGTCCCTTGCGGACATTAAGTCAAATAATTTCATAATAATATTACTCAGTCATAAGTTTATCTCATGGCAATGTAGCTCTAGTCTAGGGTGTCATCAGGCTCAGAATGTATTTGAAATTCGGGTGACCCTCTTGATACATGTATACATTTACAAAATTCTTTTAAAGATAAAGCGACTGCAGATCAGGATTACCACCGGTGTCCGGTTGAATATTCCGTAAAACAAAAATGTCCCCAAGTCTGTTCAGTAGTTCTGTTTTTGAAAAATTTCAACAGCAACAAGTCCTCAGGTCTAAATAAGGTTCTTTTCCTTGTTCTGAAGAGGTTTCCTATCATACCTGTCCTGCTCTACATCCACCTTAATGCACATGTAAACACTTACGCAAGTCTAGTCACTTATCTCTCCAATGCCACCCAGTATGGTTCCCTACCACAATTTCTCACAAAAGTCCTATAATTCATGTAACTATTGGAAAATAAAAACGAAAGTATTTGAAGTTCGATATATCAGAAGTTTTCTATAGAGTATGGCACAGTTCTCCTTTTCTACAAGCTTATGGTGTCGGCAATATCTTTTCTAATTAGATTACAATTAATGGTGGCTTCAAGGCTTTCTTTGTCCTCTTTTCTAGTACCCACTCGCAACTCTTTCAATTCCGTTGCAGAAGAAAGAAATTTCGCTTTCACTTCTTCGTCACAAGGGTCCCAAGCTGGCAAGCTACCGAGCTCAACTCCGAAATTGATGCAATTATCACTTTGGGTGTTCAATCCGTCATAACATCTGTCTTTGGAGCAGAAAGCATGCAAATCATGTAACCCTTTAGCGCTTCTAATATATATTACAGTCCTCGTATGTATAATTGCTCCAACGGTCATTTCGACTGTTTATCATCGCAGTAGCTATTTGTTATAAGTATCTCCACAGGTTCATACAGTGTATGCATCATGAAGTACATGAATGACGAAATGCCAGGCTTTAAGGAATGCTATCTTGAAAAGTCCAAAAGTTATCTGCTTTTCATACATAAGTTGCAGTTGCTGTGTACTGTGTATTGCTGGTGCTGATATCGCGTGGGAGTGACCGTCAAACCACAAACAATAAAATGGAAGGAGAACATGGGCCAGTACATGATGAATTTAAAGAACTACATATCTACACATAAATACACTTAAATCGTTTGTTATCTGTAAAACAAAATGGGAACACATTTTAGTAATTCGCAGTTTAAAAGGACTAGGAATTCGAATTTGTGGCTTCAGTCGTATACGGTCGTTCTTTCTGTGCGTTGTGCGTTCCGGTTGTTCAGTGAAATGAAATGAAGTGATTTGCAACAGTTTACAAGCCGGTCCATCATTTGGCAGTCTAACTGAAGTTGGATTGTTAGCTGCCCAGTGAAGGGCTTCCTTGTTCGTGTTAAACATCGAATAATTTGAAATACTTGCTTTATTTATGTAAAAAACTATTTTATTTCAATGGATATCTACAAACTAATGGTAATTTTCTAATCTTTTAAATAATAATTATCATAAGGCAAAACGGTTTCATCGGTTTTGTTGCTCTGTTCGGGGTGAACCTGGAACTCAACTATCCCAAGTATCCTATTCCAGTTGGCGACTAAAGCGCACTTTTTTTTGACGAAGTCGAAGTCTGTTCGTCGCCGGCGGGATTGAATATCTTACAAAAACGTGTTCTTTTAAAATTTATCCGTTTTCGATGGAGTATAGGCTTCAGGCCCATGAACTAGGACTATTATTTTGTTTGTCTTGTGCTGAGCTTTTGTTGTCAGCGCACAGTCAAGTCCCTTACTTACTATATGTAGCTGCCGAGGAAGATGGTCTATCCAGTTCGTCGATTTTATTTGTTCCTTCTCGTTGACAACATGCACTTGGTGTGGTCTTGTCCTCGTTTACCTCTTAACCCTATAATGGCTGGTTCCGCTTCAGTACTAGCAAACACAACTCGTCGGAGCTCATGTCTTGGTTTGCTAGACTAGCGCAATTAGTTCCTATATCTCAAGGAAGTTGGATAGCAGCGCGTTAGCTTTCCCAAATCTTTATTTTAAATCAAAACTTTCAGCGAGGAACCTTGTTGAAGCAGCCAGCGTTGTCCGGCGGCATTCTGCATCGATTTCTGCATTCTGTATCGATTTGCTGTTCTTGAACTTCCTCCAGTATCTGCTGTAGTGTAAAAACTTGATCGATTCATACACTCGTTTGAGGAAATCTTAGGACTGAGTTGGTTCATACTACAAGACTTCCCTCTGCCAGAATTCTATACAGGTCTACACAAAACTGTCTGAGAGGCCAGTTCCACAGACTAAACAGAAGGCTTTCATTAGCGCTTACAGCACGCCATAATAAATGGTTTGGTTTGGAAGGTATTAAACGATGTGTACCTTCCACTAGTTCCACCAGGATCTAATCGGTTTTTACGAATCGTCCCGGGATCCTTTCTTTCGTAGGGCTTATGTTGACACGGTGGGTCAACTTGAAGTGACTGAAATACGTGTGAGGAATCTCTGCTTGAAACACGTCAGTGTTCTATTTTCTTCAATCCCGGTCACTCTGAATCCTGTGCTCTGGCATCCACGATAGCTAGGTCCTTAAATCGAAGATTTGCCTTGTCACCTGTCTTGAATCTTGGGACTGTGATTTTAAGTTCCTCTTAGCTGTCTTCCTCGCGTATATGTAGGACCGAGATCCAAGATCTCCTCCGCTTTCATGCTTGTCGTTAACCACCGAATAGTGAATGATCTGTAGAGTGTCACTTTGACCATTCGTGTTAAGTGTTTTGAATCCAGTTGACATCCTAAACTAAAGGAGCAGCGGGTTCTTCTTCTTCGGATCCGACTTGATTAACTTTTAATTGAGAATGCCTCGCTGGGAACGTCCCATAATGTCTACGTTCTCTGCGTATCCCATCATTGCCGAAACTGGGTCCTTTTTTAAAGAAATTTCGAAGTCGCACTTCCAAACTGGACTGGACAGTAGGTGCTGAAAATGATCCTTAAATACATCAGGTTTTCCTTCGTTATTTCGTAGAGCTTGCGTTCCGTGTTGTTTGGTTTTCTTGTAGATATTTCGGAACGGGTTTCTATCACGAGACTCTCTGATATTCTTAAGTTGAGAGGGTGCGTAGGCGCTTCTTTACAGAACTTTATTTTCCTCCACCCTTTTGGCTCTTGTTCACTGCTGTCGCCTTGTTTCGCCACATGTGCTCATCTTCACACATAATCGTCCGTCATTTTCGGGGGTGCCTAGGGTAGTTTCAGCTACACCCTTCCTGTTAGACCGACAATGGGCTGGGGTTTGTTACAACGGATCGTTTAAGTTTGTGCCAGGTAATGGCTTGGTGGAGAGTTTTTCCAGGTCTTAGGCGATTGATGTTAAAGTTGTTCTTTAAGGCGTCTGAGTGCTAAGCTGTTAAGTTAACGATGTCCAGAAGATCGGTAAATTAAAGCCAGTCATCCCATCACGTGGAGGGATAATAAATATCACAACTCTGATGTATTCATTATTCTGCATCCTGTCCGGCATTACAATTTACTTTGACTGGTTACCAACGAAGATAGACTGTGGACTCCTATCGATTACAACCTGTGGAGCTCTAGAGATCGTCAGGATCAATCATCATTAACAAACTGTGAATCACTCATGTGGAACTAAAGTAAATGACTCACTCCGGAAGATCAGAGGCCGTCAACCATTTAGAATTTAATATCTTCACTGAGTAACTACCAGAGAAAAGATAATGTCAACCACATACATACCACAGGATGGAGTACCACCGACACCACAGACGACTGACCTGCTGACTGCAATAGCCGATAATATACCACTTGCTATGGATGGGTTTACTTGGAAACTGGGTACCGAGTGATTCAACAACCAAGCTCAATCAACTTATTTTGTTAAAAATAAATGCATTTTTGTAAATTTTGTTGTTTAATAATTTTTTCGTATATCCGCCGGTGCTGCTGCTAAAACGCTGAAATCTCCGAGTCTGTGAGTGGGTTTCAAACTAAGCTTAAGCTCTAAATTTAAAAGAAGGACGGTGTTGTGTTGTTCGGTGCTCAAAACAATCTTTCTAACGGCTCCCACGGGAATATTTCAGGTACTACAGATAGCCATACATTTGTCACTCGCCTCAGATGATAAACCTCCGTAACCCCTCATATTTAAAAGAGAGCTCTGAAATCAGGGAACGATTCAAGACCCATCTAATCTGGTCCGAACTGCTTTAATCTAATTGTATTACGAAGGCACATGGATATCAAGAGACAGTCCTGACCTTATTGTACTTCAGCATAGCCTCGAGACCCCTGCTTATTAGCTATTGTTACAATACTCCGTCAATACCCTACACAAATGGGCGAAAAGGTGTTGATTAATCGTTAGCCCCCTAAAAACAGAGGTGGCCTCTTTCCCAACAAGAGAACATCAATCGGGCCCTTGAGACGATAGAGTACATCACTACAGGCCTCAGATAAAACGACAAACTGCAGTATACTAGACCGAAGGGTGACTTAAAAGAAGAACCCGTCTGAAAGGATAAATGTGAATCCTCTTCTATACAAAATCAAAATTTTTCGTAAAAAAAATGGAGGGATAGACCCGATTTTATGTGTTGGATGTACACAGTCATAGTTCGACCGATTTTATCTTATTGTGGACGAACTATCAAAAGAAGGCTCCTACCTGGGCATGAGGATGGTCGTTGTTTTTCTTCTACCTTTACAATCATTTGATGAATTTAGAAAAAAAAGCGCCTTTTCATTTCTTTCATTTCTTTTCTAGAAAAACACAACAATACTATACTCGTAGAAGGCATTAAGCCCTCTTCACGGGGTTTATCACTAGCGACAAACTGCTGGCGGTCCACCGAAGGAGAATGTTGCTAAACACAAACGATTTCCACAGACTGCGACGATACAGGGGCATAGTGTCACTTCCTATACGAATGCCAAAGCCAGTGGAGAATAAATTTAGAAATCGATTGACATAAAAGGAAAGCCACCATTAACCATTCTAAAATTTATAGCAATCTTGGTAAAGTTTAGGGAGACCGCATACTGAACTTCGTCTTCATTAAGGCTTTTCAACGACAGGCGTTGGACAATGTCCTTGCTACTTACATAGCTATTCTTCCTATTTTATTCAGGCGCAAGCCAAACATTTACATTTATCTTCTTTGCTCACTTAAGGGACTGAAACCAATTGCAAGATTTACTAACGTTCTCAAGCCTATGTCCTAACTTATCCTAACTGACTGGCCGAGGAGGTTTGATATTCGGCATCTAAATCTTATACGGTGTCGAGATGTTAAACTCGGAACACAAGTCTGGAGAACCCCGTAGGTGCTTCGTTTAGCACTGTAGAGGTACAAAGTTTGACTTTTTACTAAAGGAAGGTAGAAAGGCACCATGAACACAACAATTGTTACTTAATTGCAACAAACTGCGACGCATACGTCTTCACTGGCTCTCCTGCCAAAAAATTAAATCTACGGCACCACCAACTTCTCTCCATTGAGTCACCCTCCCTGAGCTGATAAGACGGAGACAACCACTCTGATTAGAAACTTACTAACCACATCATGTATTGTAAGTATTTTTTCATGAAAGAAAAAACCCCGCTGTAATGTAAAAAAAAAATTGAACCGAACTCTCCGAACACCACCGCACATCACACTTTCCAGACCCACCCAAATTGTAGTAGATTCACGAAAAACCAAACTTTTCCACTATCGATCCGTACCGTGGGGGTGGATTTTTCACCCTACATCGAAAAAAGCATTAAAAAAAATCCCATATAGTTCTAAAATGACGTCCATCTTTGAAAATTTTCGAACCTCATGAAAATTCTACATCACACCAACACGCCATGCGACTGTGTGTGTTGTGCACAGATAGGTTGTTTACAATCACCTACACTGAATGTGTATGTGCGAGCCGAACACTAGTACAATGTTCCAATGCATTTTCTCCCTAAAGCAAGTGTGGCGTATTTGGAGTCGTGCTTGAAGAAAACTCTTTAAAATGTCGAATTCCCAAAAAACCGCGATAAATAATCGTTAATTAATTAAATAATAATGTGCAATGGTGTCGTTGATAGTGTAATTCAGTGAAATTCATCAAAAATCACACGCAGGTGCGTACGCAGTCGTGACAGAACAGCCCAACTGGGCTTGCTCTCAAAAAATAATTATTTTCGTTCGGGTGGTGTTAAAAAGTGGAAACCAACGCCAATGCTAATATTCCAAACATTCACTCAATGATTTATCATCCAAATAGGCCTTCTATTGTTGCTCCAACATGTGCACTGGCAAGTTTTTCGCTATTAGATAACCGCTGGTCAGATTCCAATTGCATTTAATTGTGATTACGGGTGGAAAATCTGCTTCCAATTAGAACTGGCGGTGGCCTAATCCTTGCCTCTTGCCGTCGAAGGATGTCCCAGTTTAATGCATGCTCAATGCAAAAATGACTCGGTCATGCTTTTTTGGACTCTAATCGTAGATAAATATTGTTTTTGTTTATATTTTGGATTTCAGTTGGCGCAGCGATAGTTTTGTTCGTTTCTCAGGCGCATTTTCATTGGATTTTTTCCATGGGGAAGCTGTCGAATAAATTCGTTTTGTATTTTTCCAATCGGAATCGACGGGGGGGAGGGTGTGATGTTTTCTAATTGTTTTAGCTAATGTTTGTTAATTTGTTCAACTGGGTCTCAGTCCAGGGACATAGGTATATATTCGAGAATTGTTTTAATTAATGTCGTGGATGTGGTTTAGTTTTTTCTTTTCTCATGCTGGGGGTTGGGGGAACATTAGTTGACCGCTTCGGATGGGTGTGCTGCTGCCATCTATTTGTCGGCGTAGGGTTGGTTTGTGTTCTAGCTTATTGCTTAGAACAGTGGACTCAATCTGAAACTGGTTTGTTTGGCTGGAGGGTGGGAAAAGGGTTGGTTGGACTGTTGGTGTGCCGTGGTGCACTTACGGGATTTCCTTGATGGGTGTCCTTTGAGTTCTGACTGGATTGAATGGTGGAAGGTACACATGTGGTCGCTGTGTACTCTTGATAAGGGAACTGTAGCACGCGCCATTCAATATTTCCCCCTTATTGAACCAAACTGAAGCGTGTTCAGATGTACTGGCACAGGGACTGAGTTGCAGCACATTACGAATAGTGCTGTGGCTTGCACTCAAGGTGATCTTTGATGATCTCTTTTAGGACGTAATGCAAGTAGAAATTTATTTTGCACGCTAAACAGGGTGTCCGCTTTACTATAATAGTGATCATATGAGGTAAAGCTGTCTTATTTCATAGTGGACGTCGTGGGATTTCAATGATTTCTGGCATCAAATGACAGCATGCCACCTTTTCATAACTCGGTGCATGTTTTGAACATTTCTGGAGAAGTATTCACTATCAAGTCTTACAAGGGATCAGAAATTTTCAAGAGTTGCGCGTCACAACTATACCAGGTCAGTCAGCATCTTGCGTTGAAGTGGATGATAGATGGCGAAAACCGGATTAGTACGCTGGGTTCTATGCGACATTTGAGAACCAACAAAACAGATGGTGGATCTCCACCTCGTAGATCATTTTCTGGCTGAAATGATGACACTACTCTTAAGATTCTGTCGAGGTTAGCCCTGGGTATATCATTGCATTTAAATATTTATTAGAACTGGAAGGTGTTAGCGACATCCAATGTATGCAGACATGACTCCATGTCTCTCCCCAAGTTAAGCACGTAATCAGTGTCCTCATTGGAGACTTTCTGGGCCCTCAACACGTAACTTGTAAGACGATCGTCATTTAAACGATAGCAACGAACACTGTCGTATATTAGTTTGTTCCGTCGATAGTGTTTGACCGTTCTATGTGAAGGAGATCTATCTCAAAAGGGGATGGTTGGACGATTATGGTCATACCTGATGAGGGCACTGACCTCAGAAACTCAGCAAATTGGCGTAATGTGTATTATTCGGTCTATAAACGGGTCCCGATGGTTTCATTAGTCCTTGGTCTTGGAAGTTGATCCATGTTTTCACAATGAACAACCATGCTTGGTCCGACAACTGTCATTAGTTGTGGTTTCGTTCAGTCCTCCCGGTTTCATGTCTTTATTGACGGTGCTCAGCCAGGTTGTGATTGGTCTTCCTTCTTCCCTTGTGGGATCCTTGATGCACAGCCATCATGTGGTGTTTGTGGTTTCGTTCAGTTCCCCGTTTGTTTTTCACGATAACTTGCAACCGTGTCCCTCAAGTGTTTGTTACTCTTAAATGCGTGTTTCTTGCCCAAAAGCGATGTTTATTGTAAAATCTGAAGCCAGTACAGAGCACATTCTTCCTCTTGCATTTCAGAAATGTGTCCGCCTTATGACTTTCATTTCATTGGAAGCGATAATGTAAATTTTGCTTTTCGTTTGATTCGTATGGCGTTCAACTCTTGTTTTTTCATTAATAAGGGTTGTTCCGGCAAAAAAAAAAGGGCGAGGTGCATGCGTAACCGTTTCAAAAGGGATGATATTACCAACCCCACTACGATACACTTATGTAAGGTTCTTTGTAGTGCCGTGGGGTGGTTTTGATTATGTAAGGTAGTTGTGTGCAGTGCGTCGGCGCGACAGTGTTATATTTCGACCTGATTTTTGTTGGTAAATTTTATTTTATTAGAAAAGTATGTTTACAATAAATATTGTATAATTCTCAATAAGTTTTTGTTATAAAATGAATCACTGTCCAGCAGGGTCAAAGAATAGGAAAGAAGTTAGTGTGTGCTAAAGTTGTTCGGGAAAGTTTACGAGTACATGTATGCTCACCGTGTCTGAATGGACTATTTAATGAGAAAACAAATAAAATGAAGTTTGAGGGTTGTGCTGAAATGGAATACAGCTTTAATTTAAACACTCTAAAAACTGTGTTTAACGTGTGCAGCTTTTAAAGCCAGTAACCAAAGAAACGGAATGAAATGCATACATACGTGACTTCAGTCAGGAGATATATTGTCAGTCATCACATGAGTCAATGCACCCAGAAGAGGGAGGAAAAATTTTCATCGCAAAGTATATTTAAATGAACTACTCGCTGCTCCTGCGCGATATGTGTAGTTGAATCCTTATAATATCCAAATGATGTGAATAAGCAGCATGTACAAACAAATACATAATACAGAGCTTGTTTCTGTTTAAATGGAAATCCGGAAAAATGTGGTTCTTATAAGAACATGCTGCTGTTGTACAGGTTTAATTGTATGAAAAAACATCTCATGAAGACTCAGCTAAAAACACCTCCTGAGTTAGCGACAAATGGTCTTAATTTCTTTTTGAAAAATCTCTTCGGTATGGTTTGCACAATCTAGTTTCTCACAACCGTTCGTGATGTGCGTGCTATATTCTTTACATGAAAAAAGGGGTCTTCTGTTTAATACCATCTCCGAAGGGAAAGTTGTTATCTGAGAAACTTTTTTCCAGACAGTTGTATCCTCGAATATTTGTCAATTGAAAACAATTTTATTTGTTTTCTAGAGATCAAACCCGAAACCCCTTTTTCCGTAGTCCAATACACTTGAGCCACGGCCCCCACGAATATTAGACGTTTTCTATCTCAAGGTTCATATCCATCTGTAGGCACTGACTGTGATGAATCGACCTCTTTTACCAGTTAATCCGAAGTCTTTGTTACATGATCGGGGGAACTGCTTTTGAAAATTCAGGATCATTATGTGTGACAACCGTAGGTGGTGACCGGTCTGATGTGTTACTGGTTATGTCCACTAGGTTTCCTCAGTAATTGGTTGACTAAATGCAGTGCAAAATTGGCACGCCTTGGGATATTACGCGGTGATTAAACTTCTCACTAAAAAGATTCCAAAGTATCTGGTTGATGGTGTTGTTGAAACTTGTGTGCTTTCTGGGAGTGTGAATCGCGAATCGGAACAGCGAGTAGCGAGCTTCGGAGATAATGTACAATATTATAGATGGTTGTCTGCTGTTGATTTTTAGTCCCCATTTGTGGTAGTACTCCGCGAGGTACCTGATGTGGGCTATTTCCCCGTAGTAGGATACAGAACAATTGATGAATTTATTCGCTTATCATCTGATCCACGTATGCATGTACTAACTTGTGTTCCTGAGGATTTCATGGCTATGTATGTAGGTATCTTCAACTTTATCTCAGTTGTGATGATCAGTTTTCTGATTACCCTTATCATCGTGGTTTAATGAAGTTCTTTGCATTGTTAACTTTGGATTCTTAAAACCGTATGTAAGGCCAATGGTCTGGACAGAGAACCCATAAAATATGTTGTTAATACAAATTTATAAACATTCACCACTTTTCCGTGAAAATAAGGGTCCCTGCTTATGTTCTGTGCCTGCATTGTGGTCTGATGCTTAAGATAATTGTATTACTTTGTCATATCTTGGAGAGAATTCTAAAACAGACTTTGTTTTTTCGAATCGGAACCCATTTAATAATTATGAAGCATTGAAGCTCTCAACGTTTGCTGTCAGTTCCGTGGTTTTACTACAGTCTCGGGATGCGTCTTAAGTAAAATTTACGTGTTAATCGAATGCTATCGTCTGTCGATGACCTTGCATCGCGAACTATTTTGATACTATTCTCTGTATAGGATGTGATACTACAATCTATCGTTGTAGTATGCGTACCTGCCTTGTGCAGTAGAAGTACACAAGCAACATCAGTTGAATCGGCTGCAACTGATAGTACCCGAATGGCTCCAATCTGAATTGCAGACAATTTAAACTGGGTGTCTTTGTGGCGTTCTTTTGAAAAAAGCGAGACTTAGTTGAACTTATTGAGAGATCAGCGAATAGGTTAGAAATTTTAAAAGAGTATCAGGATAAAAAGTTTCACGACAATCCTAGGTAAACTGTTAACAATTTATTTTTTTGGTCTACAGCAACTACGCTGTCCGCTGACGATGTAGAAAGATGTTCACTAGCTGCCGAAGAAGCTTCAATGCCACAGATTTTGTGTTGTAGATGCTGCTGACTGTTATGCTCTATATAAGATGATCCGGAATTAGTTGTCGCTTCTGTCCTATGCGCTTATAATTAAATTCACTTATCCGCTGATTACCTTTCTACGTTTACTACGTTACTTAGAGCTTGTTTTTTTCGATTGTAACGTGTATCTAAGTTTAACAATTTCTCTTGATGCTTATTTATTTCAGATTTACTGATCCTAAGCCAGTAACCTTGCTCATACACAACATAACGCAACATCATACCACACCACCAAAGCTTAACACCAAAAAATTAAATAAAAAAAACGCACGCTGAGGCAACATATACCAAAGATCAAGTGGATTTCCACTTTGTTAGTTGTAAATTAGTCTTTAAATCATATACATATATTAATTTAAGAAAATAGAAAAATGAATGTCACCACCGTTTCCACGGGTACCACAACCCAAACCACAACTATGAATAACACAACGTACAAAATAGAAATGATCGAAGACGAACAGTTGAGTATTGCATCGGATGATGAAGAAGATGATGTGATAAGTAGTGATGGTGTGAGCGTCTATGACGACTCAGATATGGTGCATATGAGCATACAAGATGAAGTAGCTTCACAGTTAGCCGCCGCTGGACCGGTTGGTGTAGCTGCAGCTGCAGCGATTGCATCATCAAAGAAACGCAAGCGGCCACATTGCTTTGAAACGAATCCTTCGGTAAGAAAACGGCAACAGAATCGTTTGCTACGTAAATTACGCGGAATAATTTATGAATTCACTGGTCGTGTCGGCAAACAAGCCGTGGTACTTGTGGCAACACCTGGTAAACCAAATACTAGTTATAAAGTATTCGGTGCTAAGCCGCTGGAAGATGTTGTACGAAATTTAAAGAATATCGTAATGGAAGAATTGGAAACCGCACTAGCACAACAAGCACCGCCACCACCTACAGAAGATCCAACACTATTTGAACTTCCACCTCTAATTATCGATGGTATTCCAACGCCGGTTGAGAAAATGACACAAGCACAATTGCGAGCGTTTATTCCGCTGATGTTGAAGTACTCTACAGGACGGGGTAAACCGGGTTGGGGGAGGGAATCGACACGTCCACCTTGGTGGCCGAAAGAGTTGCCATGGGCAAATGTGAGAATGGACGCCCGAACAGAGGAAGAGAAACAGAAGGTGAGAAATCGAGGCGCAGACTTAGAGAGAAGCTAATGTATATAATTTTGTATAATCTTACAGATAAGTTGGACACATGCATTGCGCAAAATTGTTATAAACTGCTACAAATATCATGGAAGGGAGGATCTTTTACCAACATTCGCCGATGAAGATGACAAGGTTACACAGATTGTAAGGCAAACAACTAGTGATCAATCAACGTCAACTATATCCACAATTACAGCGACCAATAACAATGTGAGTACATTTTGTATTGTATTTCATGTCATAATCGTACTTTAATTTGGAGATATTTCGCATGAGGGATCGATAATGGTGTTACATTTCCCTGTATAGCTCGACATGCAAAGCACTTGAGTTTCTAATGAATATACATACATTCATTCGTGACAATTAAATGCTCTACTCAAATGTTTCGAAATCAAATTTTATTTCGTGTTTTCATGCTTCAACTCAGTTGGATATATCGTTTATTCTTTGAACATTTCATATATTGACTCGCGGTTGTTGTCGCTGTAGAGAATTACCATAAGCGAGGCTTGTAGATTATATTTCTTGCGATGAAGTAGTCAGGCGGTCCAAATCGCATGTGCACGGCTAGTGTGTCCTCATTGCTGCAAGTCAATGTCTTGAAGCCTTGATGAACAATTCGTAATTACTTCTTTCGTCAGATCTGTTTTTCTATCGAAACGTGCTCTTCAGGTGTTTTCATTGACACCCGCAGAAGCTGTTACATTCAGGCAATGTTAATTAGGACAAAACATTACTGTTTGAAACAGTCGTGCACTTCGAAGTGCACTCCACTTCACAGGCTTTCCTTGGGTAACCAATGATTCTTCGGTTTGGTGAGACAAAAACTAACTTGGAAGACGTAATCTGCCAGCAAACAGATATTGAACGCTTTCGAAAGAAAAAGTCATCGTCACATGAAGGAGAAGATAAAACCGAAAACGAAAACAATCAAAACACGTCTACTGCACTGGCTCATCCACATCCAGAGAATGGACAGCATCCAGAGAAAGAGGATATTCTAATCACATCCCCAAGTTTTAGGCACAAGGAAGATCGAATTTCCGGCTTAAGGATCAAGCTATCGTCGATGGCAGAAAACTTGGTCTAAAACACTGAAAGCAGCGTGGTCGAGATGGAAGAAAACAGTAGGGTGTCGCGTTTTAGAAAATAAGTAAGTACACAGGAAATCATCTGCCTTTTCATTAGGTTTCACATCAATGACGATGTCGCCTTTGGGTGTTGTATTATGGACAGTTTGTAATCGATTGGAGAACTCCTCTTTCTCTTCCAATTGGACTATGAGTTCTATGCCCTCTTGGCTTTGAAAGCAAAGGACTGTGGAAACTTCCTTTCTTTTTTTGCATGTCTCTTGTTTCATACATGTATGTATATCTGCATTCTCTGCAGTAAATATCTCACAAATTAAAGTGCTCACATTACCCTTTAAGCACAGGTATACAGGATTACATTAGATTAAGAAACAAATTCTTTCCTTTATTTTACTAACAATATATCTTTAGATTTTAAAATATAGAAACTATTTAATTTAACACTTCCCCCCTACACAGCAAATTGGAGTTGTAAAACTTCACAATACCGGAGCAATAATACAAAACACACAATCGGTGGTCCAATCGAATAATCAATCGAATCAAGGAGGAACCAAAATTGAAATTCACACAACTACGCCGAACTCAAATTCATCGTCAGGACAGTCTTCAATGGGAGGCACGCAGGTTTGCCTCGACCCGATGACATTGAGTGACGTTGATGTTCGTACTAACTAAATCCATTATATAAAAACCTGTCTTTTTTTCGCTATTCTTCTGTTCTATAATTTGAATTGTTGGTTGTTATTATTGTTAGTAGTTTTTTTTTTTCGCTTCAAAATTTTGTTTGTTGGCTTTTCGTATGTTTGACTTAATTTGTTTATATTTTTTTTTTATCAATTTGTTCATTTGTTAGTGACCTTATTTCTTTTCTCATCTTGCGTTTTTGTTTTTATTATTTAAACGTACTGATCATACGGAAACAAAGTAAGTGAAGTACGTAATATGTCTTTGTACAAAGTTACCCAAATTATTACAGCATCGCAGCTCTCGTCTTGCTTGCGTTGAATATAAGTTAAATATTTTCAGAAGTCCGGAGTACAGACTAACATCATACCGGCAAAAGAAATGTCCAAGATGTTGTACTGTATGTTAGTAATTTCAATTTTGCGAGGCGTGAAATGGGATAGTTTAGCTTTTTATATTGAGTCTCATACTTAAACTGTGTTTTAACAATTTTGCTCAGTGATCCCAACTAGACTAGGCACGCATTGCAAGTCTTCAGCTTCAGTTGAAAATCTACATGGCTGCTGCACGATTGTGTGCACCTTGTACGAGGGTGCTTTGTCAAAATGTCGGGATTATTTTTTCCATGGCTTTGATGTGGCAATGCATGCATGATTTTCAAATAACCCTCTCAGTACAAAGTTAAACTAAATGGGGTTTTGGATGTAATGATATGCCTTGGCCTTGGCCTTGGCCACCAGTCTGAAAGTACGCCATGAATAAAACCTACAGTATCGATACACTAACAAAGATTCAGTAAATGGTTCAGAGTGGGCCACTATAGTCATATTCTACAGATTGTCTTACAATTCTTTTATTCTTTTCATGCTACATGAGTGCATACATGTCATGAGCATCGCGGACTGTACGTTCTTATTTTCCATCCGTATTCTAATGAGATTGGTTTGGAATAATGTTGAAAGGCTACCTTAATATTCGCCAATGGATCAAAGTCAATCAGTATCAGGTAGACTTCGTTCTTTTAAGTGATTCCCAAGGCCACTGTTTCCCTAAATTTGCCAAGCGTAAGCGCAACCGAACCTGTAAGGTTCTATCACATGCAAGACCATCTATTTTGCTGGCTAAACCGTCGATCCTATGCCAAGTACTCTCTCTTTTTTCTAATCTTCTACTCGTGCAGTCGAATTCCAGGAAGTCAACATACAAGGTGGATTTTTCAGTGAATTTTAATTAATAATTTCTCTTACGAACATGAAAGGAACCAAATTACTTTACCGCGCAAAAATATTGTGTAACAATTGTTCAAAAAGACTATTAACTGTACTGATGTGTTGAATTTTTGGTTGCTTATTCTTTGGGTTAAATTTTTATTTATTTTTTGTAGATACTATCCGTAGTATTCGCTTATTGGACGAACATAATCGTTATAAATTGATTGTATGTGTTTAATTTGCAGTACACTCAAACGGTACTCTCGACTATACAAAATGCTGATGGAACTGTTTCTCTGATTCAAGTGGATCCCAATAATCCAATCATAACACTTCCAGATGGCACAACAGCTCAAGTTCAAGGCGTTGCAACGGTACATCATACATATATACATATTTGATTCAGTTGTTACAAAGAACAATTTGTTTTCTCTCATTACAGCTTCATCAAGGTGAAGGCGGTGCGACTATTCAAACGGTTCAAAGTCTCTCAGATGTCAATGGTCATGAAAATATGACTGTTGACCTAACCGAAGCACAAGTGGGACAAGACGGACAGATATATATCACAGCGGAGGATGGCCAAGGTTTGTTTCATAAATTATTCTAACATTGAGTTCAACAAATACTATTGAATGTATTCTTTTCTTACAGGTTATCCAGTTTCAGTTAGTAATATGATCACCGTACCAGTCTCAGCATCAATGTACCAGTCAATGATTGCCAATATCCAACAATTGCATACGAATAGTGATGGTACAGTGTGCATAACTCCAATGCAGGTAGATTCAAATAGTCAAAATAATAATTTGCAATATTATTCAATACTTTCGGGTCCCGGTAATTCGAACGGGTCCACTAGTGTTAACGTGCCACAAGCACATCTAGGTGGTCGCATAATTCATACTATTGCACAGACAATAGCGTCTACAGTAACAACTCCACGTTGCCAAACATTTAATAGTCCTTCTACTATAAGTAACTCTAGTCACCAGTCCCACCAACAGCAGCAACACAATGCTGTAACAAAAGTGTTTTCAAGTAACAGCAACAATACTGTTGGAGATAATCGAATTAGTACGAATAATAATAGCATTATTATTAATTGTAACAACAGTAGTCGCAGTAGTGTCAACAAAAACAATAACAATAATACGATTTGTGAGAATAATAAGAATATACCAGTCAATAGAACTACAAAGAGACGAAAGCAGGTCTTGAATAAAACCACTATGAAGCAAGTAATTAAATCGGGGACGCGACTAAGTAATGACACCGATATAGATAAAAACAAAATCATTAAAATAGAAAATGATGAAAAGTGATAGCGAGAAGGGAAATCAATAAACGGGACGTGTTCCAAAGAGTTTTAGGAATTTATAGGTTAAATGATTATATTTGTTAACAAATTTAAATTAGTGTAGGAATTAGTTGTAAATCTAGTCAAAAAAAAAAAAAGCCAAATAGCAGCAGAAGTGAGTGCTTGGAAGGGTGATGTAATTGTTTTTTTTTCTTAGGGAACTGCAATATTTTATTTTTATTACTTTTTTTTTCCGATTGTACATATAAACTTACCAGTGATCTTACTCCCTTAGTAGCTTATCGCAAATAGTAGTCTTAGGCACTATTTCTACGAAAATTTAATGGCTGATCCTCTAAAATTATAATTACCATTGGTAAACTGAAAGAAAGCGGTGAATAGAAGAATCAGGGATAGAAAGTGAAGCGAATCTTTGAATCTACGGGGATTATAAGTTCCTACAAATATTTAGGCAGCCAAATCAATGTTTTATTTACAGAAGGTGGTTCAGAGTCTCGCTTTCTGAGGTGTTTTTTGAATTTGCAATGCGTAAGAACGCTTGTTAGGATGCGTTCATATGTATACGTGATACATGTTTGGAATCTTTTGGTTACGGGTCTTAGCTTACCTCAGAGTCTAAACATTTTCTTGTTCTGTTCTCCTTTTCGAACCTCTTATAGTAGTCACCTATTTTACAAAACACCTCAGGGCTTGTTGAAAGGGTTCTGTACCTAATGTCTTACCAGGGTTTCTGCTGTTTCATTGGCCCAGTTCCAGTTTGTTAACAACTCTTTCCGCGAACTTGTTTAGAATTTGATTGAAACAAATAAGGAATACAAAAAATGATCGTTAAGGGATACCCATACATAATGTGCATGTATCCTCTGCGTTCGTTCTTTGGTGTTCCGTCCTGCACCAGTGTTCTTATTGTATTGAACAAGCAGGATCGTCAGTGTTGACACACAACAAATAGCTTACACGGATAGTAGTCTTACTCTTAGGGTTGGGTTGGGTTAAGTGTGTGTCCATAAACAGATTGGGATGCACTCTGACAAAAGCAGGTGATATCACGAAGGAAATAATCGGATTGTCAGTAGCAGGATCTACATGCATGTAGAATTCCTATATGAGATAAGGAACAAGGCAATGAGTTTCGGTGTGAACCCTTGTCATAAAATGATTCGGCATTTAGGCATTAAGTCGAAGTGTCTTCTAAAAGTCAATTGGGCAGCATATGTACACGGAAGGTGTGTCTTGAGTTCTTCTATGATTTTCTTACAATTCAATTTTGGCCACATTTGTTTGAATGAGAGAGAAAAACGTTTTTCACTTTTTTAACAGAAATTATTCTAAGTTCTTACCTTTGAATTTTATAATCGATCCATCTTACTAACTTACTCCGGATTTGAATCGAAGACTCTTTGGTTCAAAGAGCTGGTGTCCATTCGCTTTACATATCCTAGTCACTAATATATAGTTCCTTGTTGCATCTCCTTCTCCTTCTTCAAACGGAAAGTGAAGAATTTTTCTCTTGAAACGGGCGAGGATATCTTCATCCTCTTTTGCTTCAGTTCCATAAAGTAGGAATGTGATGACCAAGGTTTTATAACAAATTTTCTTAGTTGTTCCGGATAGGGTTTTATTACTCAATTGTCTTCTCAACCCAAATGATTTTTTGTGTTGCTTCTTGTTGGCAACCTATACTTGAATTTGCCATCGACGTATGTATGTTAGTAGATGCAAAGCCTTATGAAATATAGTATCTCCGTACAGTATCTCCGTACAGTATCTCCGTAATTGCAAGTTTCGCAAATTCTTCAAGTATGATTATAAAAAAATCATATAACAGCGCATTACTTTATCTAAATCCTTTCTTGATATCACAAGTCTCGTGCGATCGTCATCGACCTTGATGGAGCAGCGAGCATTCTCCATTATCATTCTGCCCAAACGGACGAGCTTAGCAGGGATGCCAAAATAAGACATGGCTCTGTCTCGTCTCTAAATGGTGCCATATGCTGCTTTGGAATTGTTTTCTTATACAACTCTCCAGTTCTAGTTTATAGAATTTAGCGAGAATCTGCAAAATAACACAACACGTTGTTTCTGGTAGTTTCCTGTAGATGTCCTAAGTATGGCCTCATTGTTAAGAAAACTGTTTTTTCCGAGCACAATCGATCAACCAGCTCACAAGCGCCTTTAGCCAAATACATGTTCTGTAACCAGGATCAGAATACAGCCGCCTTGATGGTGTGCTGAGGTTAAGACTATTCCTGCAAACGGTAGGCGATTATGAAGGAATTCTAAGGAATTTTCTATACTAACCCTGCCAGAAGGAAATCCTCAAAGTTCCCACTGAAGAAAGCCCAAAGAAAGTAATTTGATAAAGAATCAATTGAATTCTCTCCTTCTCGGTTGTTCCATTATCACTGACAATCAGTCTTATTTTTAAGATAAAACTTCGTTGGGCTATAAGAAGATGAAAAACGCCTGATGGGCGGCGTATTCATCATTTGGAAGCTCCAAGTGCGGATTTCCAATATCTTGTGGTATTACAGTGGATCTACACTGTTTAAGCCACTTTGTCAGCTGCAAAATGGTTTCTATACCACCTATAGGGCAATTTTTGGTTTCGTGAAAAATGTCGAACCTGAGTTTTTAATCAAATTTGACATTTTATGATGGAGACGTTGAAGCAAAAGGAGTGTTCGGTCGGGTTTGTCTGTTTGTTTGTGAGTAACTGGAGCAAACGCCAAACACCATCAATACAATATTATGATTATAACTCCATCACAAATGGAAAATGTCACGGTGCAAGTACGTATGACCCAATTAGGAGGACCGTCTCAAAATTTGCTATCAAACAAATTTAATGTTCTTTTTATAGCAATTCTGGTTTCTTTTGGCGTTTACTGCCTCAATGTTATATTACATCATTTGGAATAGTTTGAATACTATTGGCATAGACATTGCTTTTAACGAATACCCTCCTCTTTATTATATAATCGAAAGATCTAGTTTAATTGATATTACTAGATCGAGTGGTAGCTATATGATACACATAAAATTATACGAAGCAATTTACCCAGCGCAACCGGGGTTCCCATGCTGCGATCGTATCTGACTTTAAGGTGCCGGTACATGTTCCCCAGTTGTGAAGCCGCCAATAAAAATATTTTTACATATTAGCATAGCCTTCTGTACAACCCATTTCTTTATTTGTTTAATCTTACTTTCAATACTGTGCAACTAAAATAGTTACCCAATGCCATTAATGTTTCTAAAACATATCACCATATCACCTTCCTAGCGGCCACTTCGAATAGAAATTAACAGTATTGTTGCTATTATCGAAACCCAAATAAAAAACTATTCATAATAAAATAAATTAGTATTAATAACTATACTTAAAGTGTAAGCAATGCTAATTCTAGCAAAATAAGCCATTTATTAAACTCCAAATTCAAACTAAGCCAAAACCAAAAATTAGTTATAGTGCAATGAACCAAATCAAATATAAAAATAACAAAAAAAAAAAAAATAATTAACTGTGCAACACGTAGAATTTTAGTTTTACTTTTTTTCTTTTAAGTTGATTTAAGAAAAATATATGATTTTTTCAAATGTATTTTTTTTTTAAATGTGCATATACATCTATAAACATTTAGTTTTTGTTTACATTACAAATTTGTATTTTTTGTGTAGTGTTTGTTATAAAAAAAATGCTGTAGTTTTTTTTTTCTTAATTAGATTTTTATTTATTGTTTCATTTTTATGTAGAGTAATATATATTTTATCCTTTTTAGTTGTTGTGATGTAAGATAAATAAAATAAAATCTTTATTTGGAAAAAAAATTATTTAGTTTATATTTTCTGTTAATTTTTTTTTTGTTTTAAGTAATGTTTTATAAAAAAAAAAATATATTGACTTCTTCGACTAAAAAAGTTTGAAATAAATTTGAATTTTATTTGATTTTACCAGATTTGAGTTTTTTTTATTTATTTACCTAGATTTTGATATTATTTTTCGAATTTTGCTTTGGAGAGTGAACAGCACTTACATATATTTAAAACAAAAAATATTTTGCGCGAGAGGTCCCAGACCAGACCCAGGGCCTAGCTTTTCACAACCATTGGTGTGGTGTGTGCCTACTGTTTAGTGTCGTGTTGTCTAGGGATTGTACCTGGAACACTTGAGCCACAGCGCCCACAGACGTGATTTATACACGTACGTGCAGGCCTATACCATTCAAAACTAAACTGTAGTTATGTATCGGAGTCTCGATAGAAGCTAGGGTGATTTTTCTGGCTATTTTTTCCGATTTTCGTCAGATATGTAAGCGTAAAACGTAGTAGTTGAGGATCAATACGCCTAAACCAAAGGACATTCAGTTGATTCAAATTGGTAATGAGAACGACAAAATTGCTTTATCAAAAGAACTTAATGTTAGCTGTATTCCCGAAACTAGAGGAACACATGCAATCATTAGCAAAACGGGCTGTCAGCAGTCACAAGGGTCTGATTTAAAGTTAGATAAATTTACGACTGGAGACCTGTTTTTTCTTCAAATTTTAGAAGAGGAACTCGACAACTGAGGACCACAATAGATTCTTAAAGATCTGAGTGATTTCTGTATCATACGTAGCGCCACCACAACAACCTCAGAAGAAAACCGACACCGACGCCTCCGCAAGACCTCAGGAAAATTAATTTACTATTCACTTGAAATCTGTGAAAGGACTGACTATCAAATTTGGGACAGTTGTCAGGTTTGAAGCTCGTCATTGCAGTTTCGGAAATGGGGTTCCTTATGGACTAAGAAAGCTAGTGATCTCATTGAGAATAAAAGCTGGCTGTGAAGATAAGATCATTCCGCAGTGATCCAGTGACTAAAATTTCCATATTTCATACAAAATACGTCGAATAGAAGGGGTATTTCAATGTCTTTTCTTTTATTCATTTTCACAAGCGTCTGACAAACATCAAAGAGTATTGCCATGAAAAAGTTCAGTGGATTTACATTAAGAATCAGAAATCAGACATTATCTGGTGGAGACAAAATTTATAACAACTATCGAAAGAAATTCAATGCATATGATTGTACGAATAGTATTGTCTAGTTGACCGCTCCACTATGAGCCAGTTTTACGAGGGAATTTATACATAAACTACTGACGCGTACGGTTCATAAATACGTATTTACGGTAGCGAAATGAAAATGTAAGGAGAGGCAATTGTCTCTAAAAGTCGGGTTTAGGAAGTTGGTATTGCTAATAAGAGGGTGTGTCGGCTATTTTATTCAATTTTGGCATTAAAGTCAGTAGTTCTGATTTTTAAAGCTTTCCTCCGACTGCTATCTTATGTTAGGCCTAGTTGTCTATAACCTCATGCTTTATGACGTCGTACTTTAACACATATTCTCGTCTTTACAAAATCCTAGAGGTCAGCAAGGTTCAGAAATAGCTGCAGATTGGATGTCCTCACCAAATCGGTTCACAGTTTGCTGGTTTTAAGTGGAGTAGGAGAGTCCTAATGTGAGAAATTCCTAACAAACAGGAACATTGTTAGAGATATGTACTTGGATCATTGAACACATGTATATTGTTACTCGATTTGACTTGTACTGTGTCCTTGGTGTAGAGAGATCCAACAGTAGGAGTGAGCGGAAAGAATGCACTCATCAACATTACACTTTTTAAGTTGGGTAGATCCAAGTCTTACATTTTTTCACGTAGCCTTCGATGGAGGAATTGTTTCAAAACTTTCCACTTTATGTTGTTTAGACTGCACATACATAAGTTTTTCTTTAAAATGTTGAATAATTTTTCAATAGCGACGTATTGATGATTTTTGTATCCATTTTTTTATTTATTATTTTTTTTTATTTTCAGACATAATTTTTGAGTTTTTATTTTGTCGTACACACGATCAAAGGTATCTGCATTAATGCAATTCCATTCTTTTATACAAACATTTATCATTAACTTGGTACCTATAAGAACAAATTGTTTTTCTTTAAATTTTAGGTAGAAAATGGGGATCACATGGAAACGATAACAGTCTCACCAGGTATGCATCAAATGATGATACAAGGAGCACCCGGCACAGAACCCCAAGTTCTACAAGTAGTTAGTTTAAAAGATGCCACACTACTGTCCAAGGCAATGGAAGCGATAACGGGTGGTAGTGTTAAAACAGAAGACACCATCCTAATGGAACAATAAGATTAATCGAATCTTTAAAACATTTCACACACAAAAAAGCAAAAAAAAAAAAGAATTAAATGACATAGCTGCAATGTAATATTGAATATCCAGATTAAGATTTATTTATTTAGGCCATGATTTTGTCGAAGTTCTATTGATTTTTGTAAATATGTAAGTACCTGACCAATGACGGTTTATAAAATTGTTTTACTTTTCTACACATAACACACACAAACGAAGGGGTGTGGATATGTAAATATTTATATTCGATATAGTTTTATATATTTTTTATTCATATTAATTTATTTATTTACTTTGATTTGATTTATTTTAAGAAATTATACACAAAAAAGAAAGAAGAAAATTACTTCTAATTTTTACATAAAAATCTAAAGCATACGTGTAAGTTGAAATTCTCGGTTGAGATAGAATAATTTGAGTTTAGATAAATATTTATTATATTGTATATGTATTTGATGTAAATGTATTTATTGATATTTTATTGTAATTTCTGGTACAGAGACCTTTTCAATTGTAAATGACTGATAAACGTATCTAACCATCTAGTCAGACCTTTAGTTCATTTTAAATGTTTTCTGTTAAAGAAAATAATCAAAATGTAGAAATTTACTAGTCATACATACATTTTCTTATTACCTACATTTAAAACAAAACAAACAAAAAAAACACAAAAAATAAAAAAAAAATATTTTAGCTGCGATATAAGGAAACTGAATACTAGTTAAACATTGAAACTATATTTATTATCTTTAATATCGTTCAATGATAAAATCAGTATTAGCGATTTATTCAAATTTTATAACATAACAAAAATTAAATATCTACCTGAACGGGTGCAGGACATTTTATCACAAACTATTTATTTATATGAAATTCAAATTGAAATCTTGAAATCAACCATTCTTACTGTATTCCACAGTCAACAAAATCTTGAACTGATTAGTATCTGATGGTTTGCAATTTGGCTGGACTGACAAATGAGCGATGGGATTTTGAATAGGGAATCTGTCCTAGGGAAGAAAGTTTTAAACTAAGCAAAGGAAGAAAAGGAGATTGAAATTACATTCGCCTAAGTCGCATAAGTTTTTCTGATACCTTCTTGCATCTTATTCAGGTGGAATACGGTTAGGTTGGTGTTTGGATAGATCAATGCCTAATAATAATACTTTTGGTTATGCTTTCAAGAAAATGTGAGCTTAGACTGAAAAGATGATGATTTTGTAAAGCTTCTGCAGCTTCAGCAGATATCGTTGGACTCAGTTTGTTATTTGGCAATGCGACACTGTTGGGCACATTGTACGGTAAACATGTAAATATCTATCCAAATATAACACCACTTTTGCGTCTGAACCTCCCTAACGAATTGGCCTCGTTTATACCAACAATTATCTATCTGTCTGATTTTGATAATTCACCTGATAATAAACCTGTGTGAGTGATTCAAAAAATATTGCAACGTTCTTGTACAAAATCCTTTCGGCCTTTCCTCATCGATAATCGCAGCTCTGAATACCATCGAGTGCCAAGAGAAATCTACAAAAGAACTTTGCCACAAATTTCCTTATCTTCCAGCTTCTTCACGGGTTCTTTAGCCTTAATCACAGTTCGTAAAACGAATATCAACTTACTCAGATTTTATTTGTCAACAACAGTCAACTATCAACTGAGCCAATTCTACTTATGTTCAATATTCTTCCAAGTTAACATTTTCTAAAAGCAAGCCCTCAACTGCAATAAATCTACCGACCCATATCATAGGAATCATGTAAACCACCACCTCATGAGAAATCTCGAAAGACCCTGGTTCTCTTCTGGTTTGCGTTAACAACGTACTTCTGGGGAAAAATGATTTTTGTCCCAAATTGGTGAAGAAAATTAAAGTCTAGCTAAGTCACTAGCTAGCGGCCCAATTTGTTAATTTGTTCATTGAAAAGCAGAGAGCTAATGCGGTTAGCATTTCAGTTACAGATTCTTAGTTAATTAATTTATTTGCAATGCAATGGGTACAGAGTTTGAGTTAGTCTAAGGAGAGTTTGCTTTATGTAGTTAAATTCTGGCAGAAGTTGTGGTTTTTTAAAGTTGTTCGATTATAAATTGTTCTTCTGTGTAAACTGTCTGCGCTCACCTCATGGTTTTTCAGTGTTAAGGTCAATATTTGACTTAAGTTGCCACTTAAAGCGTCAGCTACATGGAAGTAGGCAATATGGGATTAAACCGAACATTTCCTTTCGTTATTCTTTAGAACAAAATACTTATAATTTTGTTTTTAACAAGCAAGAAGGAGGTCTTCATTTATTATTATGTAAAAATGAATTTGTACATGAAATTGCATCCTATTAGGGGTCACTCAAAACATGCTGATTCTTCTATTCTGTTTTGAACTGTGGTAAAGTTAATACACTCACTCGTATAGGTAAAATAATAAAGATGCTTGAGATAAAATGTCCATAAGCCACATAAGACAAGGAAACCGACTTGCAATAACTGTAGACATTGGTTTATGTTATAATAAAAACCAAATAATCAGATTCATAATAGTGCAACGAAGCAACATAGTTTTTAAAAATGATTTTTATACCAAAAAAATGTTTTTTTTTCTCTTAAATTGTCACTCATACTTGGTTCTGTTAACGTTATCGCTGTTTAGATACGCACACGAAAGCTTCGGATATGATACGAGTTCTATAATTTCCATTTTATTATCTAATGTTTGCAGTTTACTTTCCTCTGGCCCTTCCAAATGTTGGCTGGCAGTTCGATCGATCTACATATTAGTCCGGATGTTGTGATACAAATTTCTAGTCAAACTTGCTCTTTGTGATTAAACGATATACCTACAAAGTACAAGCTTTTATTTATTGTGTTAACGATCTTCCGGACTATTTACAAGCCTGATCATCGCCATATTTAACAATAATACAGATTATTGTGTTCTACCCTTTTAAAAATTGTTCATGACTCTCCTGCGCAAGTGGTAGATTAAGGACGTAGAGGCATATCTCGGTACATTCCGTCTAATTCGTTCCTAAATCTCAAAAATTACTAAAAATATCAACCGCCTTCAATTAATATTGCAAAATCATCAGGAAATTTAGAAGCGCAGCTGCTCCAGAGAGTTTGAAGCTGTGCAAGTTGCCTTTTTTGTTATTCATTATTTTTGTAATGACGATTTTTCAAAAATGCTCTTAGCTTTAAAAGAAATGGTTGTTTGACTTGGAGAATTTGTTTGTTTGAACTTGATATTGTTATATTTCTCTAAATCTTCAATAAATTGTTCGTGTTTGTGTGACGAATCATGTCAGCCAATAGTGTTAAAGCTATTGCTAGAGTAATATCGTATATCGTACATCGGAAATAGGTGCATACAAATGTTGGTTGTATGTGCGGGTTGTTCTATCTCTGAGTGGTTGTAACTTGAGGTAGTCCTGTACCTGTTTTTTCCGAAATTAGAAACATTCACTTTGGACACTACGAATCCACACCGTTGCACCAGAGCCAGATTTGTTTGCTTTAGTTTTTTGAAAAGTTAAATTAATTTCCTGTTTCTTTGGAACGCCTAACTTGTCAAGTATCAATCCGATTAATTTCGAATAAAATTACTGAGTTAGGTTCAGCTAGACAATTGGAACCTGAAAGCAGCCAAAATATACGATTCCCTTTCCAGCACTATCATGGCGGTTAAGACCCCAAATTATCATTGGTTGCCAAAGATTTGTACAGTGCAACATAACTGATCAAAAATATTGAAAAAAGCTGATTTTATTACCCCAATTTCTTTTCCTATAAAATCTAACCAAATGACAAGTTTTTTTTTTTAAAAACCATACAGAAACTTTGAAGAAAATAATAAAAACGTTGTTTTTTGTATACCTAATTAGAAAAGTTAAAAAGAAAACATATTTCAATGATGAAAAAATTACAAACATTATTAAGAGTAACTTAAAAATGAAAACTCCTTCAATTAGCTAATTACATTCCAAAGAAAGTTCTTGTATTTTTTAATATTTTCATTAAATATCAATATAAGATCATGAAAAAATTATGCATAAGTAGTGAATTAATTTTATAAAAAAATAAAAATAAATATTCAATACAAAGTATGTAAGTGAAAGTAAAATATATCAGATCTAAAGCTGTTTAATGTATTTTCCAATAAATATTAGTTCTAAGAAAAATATTACAATTTAATTTTAATAAATGTATAAAAATTGATTTACGTACAAGACGTTGTTTGAATAAATTAATTTTGTCTTAGTCTGTGCAGTACAGTTGGGTGTTTGGAAAGCATTTACTTGCCATGGGTAGCATTTTGGGTATTTGATTCGGTAGCAGCAATAGAACTCAGCAAAGTCTTAAGTATTCCATCCCAATGCTTCCCCAAATACACAGCCACGCTGCCATCTTGGTCCATCAAAACTGAATCTATCATTTTGAACCTCAGCAAATACCAAACTAACACACTCTAGCAAACGTAAATATCAAACCGTACTGTGGTGTCAACTCGGCTGCTGCCACAGCGCTGATTAACGCATGGGAGCATAAACTTATGCTAACCCATTGGGAAAATGTCCCGGGGTTACGTCAGCCCAAAAGATTAATTAAGCCATATTCCTACATGGAAATTCTGAGTTTAGACAAAGACACTATTAGAAAGCTGGTGAGTTTTCTAACAGGTCACTGTGGCCTGAAATATCACCACAACAAACTCAATCTATGCCCAGACATAGAATGCAGGTTCTGCTCAGAAGATGAGGAATCGTCTGAGCGTAATCTCTCTGAATGGTGGCTCTGCATTGGTTGAGGTGGCGCATTTTCCGCAAGGTAACATACTCGCCAGCAGATATGAGAAACTCTGCGACTAAGGACGTGCTTTCCTTCATTAGAGAGATGGTACGTCTCTCAGAGTAAAATACACCCTAAGATACAATAGATCTTTCAGGTCGCAGTATCAGTATGAGCTAGCTTCGATGTTTTTTTAAAAAAAGCGGATGTCAATTTATTTACACGGACGGCTCCAAGACAGTACACAATATTGGATTTGCTGTCAACCTAGGAAATAGTACACTCCTTAGACAAGGTATTATGGTATCGAATGCCTCTATCTTTACCAATGAAGCACAGGCCATATTAGAGACGCTAGTGTTAGCAAACAATGCGCGTGGGAAGTACGCCATTTATTCGGACAGCCTTTCAGTACTACAGGCAATGACAAATCCAAGGAATAATTCTAAATTAGTCTGCCGCACACGAGATATCTTCTTTAAAGAACGGGTTCCAGGATATGCAGCTATACGCGGTAATGAAGCCGCCAACTTGGCCACCCTTAGTCCCACCTTTTTACTCGACACATACAGCAAACGTGACCTACAACGAAGAGCAAAAAACAAAATACGATACGCTCAAATCAATAAACTATAGCTCCACTATTACTCGAAAAAAATCAACTCTAGGGAAACACCTCCTACCTTTCAACACTGTTTTTTGGTCAACCACTACCAGCTTTCTTCGGCTTCGCCTTGAACACTCTATAGCTACCTACCAGCACCTAATAAATAATAAATAATACACAAATAATGCGAGTAAATACGCACTACTTACTCCCAGTGTTGTCTTTCGGATTGAACATGGATGTCGAAAGAGTTAGCTTGATATTCTTGTACTCTGTAGGTAACTCTTGATAAGAATACTTCACTCAACACATTTTCTAATCCAGTTTCTGTAAGGAATCGCGGAGTGAATATAGCCCATGTCTGCGTTTTTGCAATTATTTCTTCGGCAACAGTTCTACTCAGAGAATATGAATAAAGTAAGATGATTTCCATCCATGTAGATCCTTATTCAAATAGTCTGCTAATCGACGGTTATTCATTAGTTTGATCTCCACTTCTTTTTCAAGAGAACCTTTTACGTTCCCCTACCAAGGACTATTTATCCAGTCTAGGTGTGACACGAAATGAACAAGGAAATCATAACAAGATTTTTCTGCGGAATTCAACTTTTATTTACAAAAAAAAAAATAATAATAATAACTAAGCTAATAGTAATTCAGTGACTGTTAGACAGAGTATTTAGAAAAGTTTGCAATAAAATTAATCAACATTGATGAATTAAATTCGAGGAATGCGCTTATTAATGGTTTTGGTTAACATATTAAAAAACTTTCTTAACTTTCAAACAAATGACCACTGACAAAGCAATAAAGCATGTATACTTGAAGAACTTTCGTATTTTTGCATTCTTCCTTTCGACCAAATAGTCATCGTAGTCAATATACAAGGGTGGCCGCAACGGACTGAACGATTGTAGCTAGAAATATTAAATCTCTATCATTAGATTCAATTCATATAGAAACTAGTATCGGATTACATACGTATTTGGTTGTTTTGTGGAGATCCTTTATAGCTGTGCGATAATTTTTAAGATTGTGTCGCAGATTCTGTACAATATCGGTGCTTATAATCCCAAAATTCTTCGCCGTCAAATTATCATTGACATATTTTAGAGTAGAAGTAATGATTACCAGATTTTGAAGATGATTTGCTGAGAGAACGAGAATTTCGTAGAAACTGAAATGAAGAAGACTACATTAAGGATATTATTTGAGCGTTAAATTTTACGAATTGCATACTTATCTGGCGGACCCTTGCGTACTCTAGCAATTGATCTTTTCGTCCATTGATTGAGGTGAAAACTAAATATGAAAAGAATAAATAACAGAAAGTCGATAAAATATTCATTCCTCATAATAAGGCTTTCATTGATGAAGGAATTTAAACTTTTTACGATGACGAAATACACACTGCGCCTAAAAACATAAACAGTATCCTCTCTTTCTCTAGAGGGCCACATGACTTACATCTCCAATCAATCGATGATATGCTATGTCAGGATTGGACTATATGTTCCAATCAAACTTAGAATTGTCCAACCAAAAGAAATTGTGAACAGTCCAGGCGATACAATTTAGTACTGGAAATCTAAACTTAGCCTCCGGTAGCTATATGATCAAAAAACTCAACAAGCAGTGAACGTATTGCATGTTGTCTGTCAACAACGTGAATTCAAGCTCCGTCAATCACTAATTGCAGACTAAACCTAGACGCTTTATGGCTTTAAACGATTTATACGTATGTACGTCTTTTTGATTGCACAGCTCTTGCTATGGAAACCAAAGAAGGCTTAACTCGGATAAACTGCGTGATTCTTATGTGTTTTTTCAATGTATCGACGTATGTTTTTGGACTCCCACCATCAATACACGCATTGAATCCGCTAAGGACATAAATAATTCTTCTTCTTGGGAATGGAGTTAAATGTCTTTAAAGGTCTTAAAGATTATGAGCCTCCAGGCAGTGGCGTTCCATACTGACTGAACTTGCGCAACAGATGTAACCACCACACTTATTCAATGTTCTATCAGGAAATATTCCTTGTGTTGTTTTCTTTCCTTCTCATCTTCAGCTAACGTATACAATTCACCCGCCAGAGCACCTGGTTATTACCAATTTAACACTAGATCCAGCGCATTATTATCAAACATCTTTCTTAAAATTTGGGCTCCAGAATAGACACGTGTTTTTTGCAAACTTTTCACTTAATTTTACGCGTTGAAAACTTTAATAACGTGCCAGGATGCAAGCGATTGTTAAAAAAGGAAAGCATGCAAAGAACTGCTACTCATCCATTCTAAAGTCATGAGACCATTGAAACAAAGTGATAAATTAAAGCGATTGCACTGCACATCTTGAAGGTTTCCTATTGGCACAATATTTCCTGTGGATTTCTACAAACTTGAAAAGAAAATAAGCCAAACGAACTAAGGAAAACGCCGTTTACAACATACTTTAAGAATTCAATAAAGAAAAAAAAAGGAAGGAAAAGTTCTCCTGCTTTATTGGAAGGCTCAATAGATCTATGCATTTATGTAAGTTAATATCCACCTAAAATACATATGAATATCACTCTCGTGAGGCCCTTCGGAAGATATTTGTTTAAAAAATATAGTATTTTAAATAAAAAAACTTACTTTAATAACCCCTTTAGTAATTTTAATCGATGAATCGGTTGCTGAATGCCGATTTCTTCCAGTCTTTTATCATTCATTGTCAGAAATTGTGATAAGGAAATCCTCTCCTTTGCAAAATACTCCAAAGCATACTCCATTCCTATGTTTAATAGAATTAAATTAATATCCTGAAAGTACTCTGGGCATTCAGTTTTCAAAAATATCCTTGGAATCATATCACAAATGTTATTATATGCGAGGAATGTTGTGGGTACACTATATGGTTGGCTCTTCTCTTTTGGCAATAATTCTAAAATATCATAGAAACCATGAAACTGTGCAACTTGCCGCGGGGTGTAACCCTTTTCGTTGGCAATTGTTGCATTCGCTCCAGACTCAATTAGGAATTTAACTATGTCCGCACGATTATTTTCGATTGCATGAAAGATTGGTGTGAATCCCTGGTTGTCACAAGCATCGAAAGAAACATCTTTGATCAATAGTCGTACAACGTCCATATGACCATTTTTACAAGCCAACATGAATGGAGTTGTACCGTATCTATCGGAAACATTGACTACAGCACCCCCGGCTAGGAGGAGCTCAACAATTTTTGTAACTCGATTATCTTGTCTTCTGCAGGCACATGCTTCCATTAGAGGTGTAACAGAATCCACTTGCTTATTTGGATTGGCCTTTTTGTCCAACAGATATCTTACAACTTCCAGTTGACCTGCCCTACAGGCGCACGCAAGCATTGTTGTGCCATTTTTCATTGGATTGTTAACGTTGAGGGTAGGCGAATCGATTAGTTCAATTACTTTGTTTAGATCACCTTCCTCGATTGCATATTGCAGATCTCTGTCGGTGTCAAAGACGAAATGACTTCGACGTTCCCTGACAATAGACTACAGTGGAAAGATTTACTATGAAACAATGCGAATATATAGGGAAAAATACTTACATCTCCGAAGCTGAATCCATCGTAGTCATCATCGGAATCTGATTCCGGTGGTCCATACATTTTACAGAAATTATATTATCAACTACACAATGTCTTTCTTCCTGATAATTGCCGACAACAACATCGATTCGTTCATTTGAAATAATAAATATGAATAGAAACAGACTAAGCTAAAAGAACAAATGTCAAATTGAGCTATTTTATTCAACTTTCTCACCACGGATCTGTTATAATGGGCACATTTCACAAAGTACGGGACTTATCAATGGTGAATTTTTCTATTCAAATTGTGGAGTGAATGGAGGAAACAGAATGCTTTCTTCCTTAAGAACGATGGCTTCTCACAACCATTCGTATTGTGCGTGCAAGCGTGCTATATTCTTTCCACGAATGGAAGGTTGTTTAATGGCGTGACCACAGGGGAGTTTGTTATTTGGGCAGCTTTTCCATGACAGTCATACTGTCGGATGTTTGTCAGACGCTTAAGAGAGATGGGACCGTAAAATAAATCTTAGGTGTTGTCTAGGCAATATTGGCCTTGTTTCGGGTTTTGCGATCAGACTCCTTCTTTGGCGTTAATGTGGCAACGATTAGAACATCAAATTTGAGAAGGTAATTGGGAAACGCTATGCTGGATCCCGGGACATATGAGCTTCCAAGGAAACGAAAGGGCCGAACAGCCTCAGAATCAAGCGGCATCCCACCAGGCTAAATGATCCTAATGCCCATTAGCTTCTTTTTATCACACATCTCGACGAATTTCCCCAACATGGCCAACGCTAGGTGGAGCGCACTCTCTTCGTGCCGTGTTTCTAGGGTTGTTTGGGCCCAATATAACGAAAAAGACGAAAGAGCTAATATCTTTCCTGTTTCCTATCAGCGTGTCGAGGCTGCAGCTCAGCTAGTTTTCGCCTCGAATGCACAGAAACAGAATATCTAGCTCGAGATGTGTGAGTAAAAGATTTCACAAGGTTGTGGGTGTCTAGTTCTGTGGGCTATACACTGCCCTTTTTCTCACACATTTTTTGGTTGAAAAATTTTCTATTTCCTATCACCATTTCGAGGCTGCAGCTCAGCTTCTTTTCGCCTCGAATACACAGAAACAGAATATGTAGCTCGAGATGTGTGAGTAAAAGATTTCACAAGGTTGTGGGTGTCTAGTTCTGTGGGCTATACACTGCCCTTTTCCTCACACATTTTTTGGTTGAAAAATTTTCTGTTTCCTATCACCGTTTCGAGGCTGCAGCTCAGCTAGTTTTCGCCTCGAATGCACAGAAACTTAATATCTAGCTCGAGATGTGTGAGTAAAAGATTTCACAAGGTTGTGGGTGTCTAGTTCTGTGGGCTATACACTGCCCTTTTTCTCACACATTTTTTGGTTGACAAATTTTCTATTTCCTATCACCATTTCGAGGCTGCAGCTCAGCTTCTTTTCGCCTCGAATACACAGAAACAGAATATGTAGCTCGAGATGTGTGAGTAAAAGATTTCACAAGGTTGTGGGTGTCTAGTTCTGTGGGCTATACACTGCCCTTTTTCTCACACATTTTTTGGTTGACAAATTTTCTGTTTCCTATCACCGTTTCGAGGCTGCAGCTCAGCTAGTTTTCGCCTCGAATGCACAGAAACAGAATATCTAGCTCGAGATGTGTGAGTAAAAGATTTCACAAGGTTGTGGGTGTCTAGTTCTGTGGGCTATACACTGCCCTTCTTCTCACACATTTTTTGGTTGAAAAATTTTCTATTTCCTATCACCATTTCGAGGCTGCAGCTCAGCTTCTTTTCGCCTCGAATACACAGAAACAGAATATGTAGCTCGAGATGTGTGAGTAAAAGATTTCACAAGGTTGTGGGTGTCTAGTTCTGTGGGCTATACACTGCCCTTTTCCTCACACATTTTTTGGTTGAAAAATTTTCTGTTTCCTATCACCGTTTCGAGGCTGCAGCTCAGCTAGTTTTCGCCTCGAATGCACAGAAACAGAATATCTAGCTCGAGATGTGTGAGTAAAAGATTTCACAAGGTTGTGGGTGTCTAGTTCTGTGGGCTATACACTGCCCTTTTTCTCACACATTTTTTGGTTGAAAAATTTTCTGTTTCCTATCACCGTTTCGAGGCTGCAGCTCAGCTACTTTTCGCCTGGAATACACAGAAACAGAATATCTAGCTCGAGATGTGTGAGTAAAAGATTTCACAAGGTTGTGGGTGTCTAGTTCTGTGGGCTATACACTGCCCTTTTCCTCACACATTTTTTGGTTGAAAAATTTTCTGTTTCCTATCACCGTTTCGAGGCTGCAGCTCAGCTAGTTTTCGCCTCGAATGCACAGAAACAGAATATCTAGCTCGAGATGTGTGAGTAAAAGATTTCACAAGGTTGTGGGTGTCTAGTTCTGTGGGCTATACACTGCCCTTTTCCTCACACATTTTTTGGTTGAAAAATTTTCTGTTTCCTATCACCGTTTCGAGGCTGCAGCTCAGCTACTTTTCGCCTCGAATACACAGAAACAGAATATCTAGCTCGAGATGTGTGAGTAAAAGATTTCACAAGGTTGTGGGTGTCTAGTTCTGTGGGCTATACACTGCCCTTTTCCTCACACATTTTTTGGTTGAAAAATTTTCTGTTTCCTATCACCGTTTCGAGGCTGCAGCTCAGCTACTTTTCGCCTCGAATACACAGAAACAGAATATCTAGCTCGAGATGTGTGAGTAAAAGATTTCACAAGGTTGTGGGTGTCTAGTTCTGTGGGCTATACACTGCCCTTTTTCTCAAACATTTTTTGGTTGAAAAATTTTCTGTTTCCTATCACCGTTTCGAGGCTGCAGCTCAGCTAGTTTTCGCCTCGAATGCACAGAAACAGAATATCTTGCTCGAGATGTGTGAGTAAAAGATTTCACAAGGTTGTGGGTGTCTAGTTCTGTGGGCTATACACTGCCCTTTTTCTCACACATTTTTTTGTTGAAAAATTTTCTGTTTCCTATCACCGTTTCGAGGCTGCAGCTCAGCTACTTTTCGCCTCGAATACACAGAAACAGAATATCTAGCTCGAGGTGTGTGAGTAAAAGATTTCACAAGGTTGTGGGTGTCTAGTTCTGTCGGCTATACACTGCCCTTTTTCTCACACATTTTTTGGTTGAAAAATTTTCTGTTTCCTATCACCGTTTTGAGGCTGCAGCTCAGCTAGTTTTCGCCTCGAATGCACAGAAACAGAATATCTAGCTCGAGATGTGTGAGTAAAAGATTTCACAAGGTTGTGGGTGTCTAGTTCTGTGGGCTATACACTGCCCTTTTTCTCACACATTTTTTGGTTGAAAAATTTTCTATTTCCTATCACCGTTTCGAGGTTGCAGCTCAGCTTCTTTTCGCCTCGAATACACAGAAACAGAACATCTAGCTCGAGATGTGTGAGTAAAAGATTTCACAAGGTTGTGGGTGTCTAGTTCTGTGGGCTATACACTGCCCTTTTCCTCACACATTTTTTGGTTGAAAAATTTTCTGTTTCCTATCACCGTTTCGAGGCTGCAGCTCAGCTAGTTTTCGCCTCGAATGCACAGAAACTTAATATCTAGCTCGAGATGTGTGAGTAAAAGATTTCACAAGGTTGTGGGTGTCTAGTTCTGTGGGCTATACACTGCCCATTTCCTCACACATTTTTTGGTTGAAAAATTTTCTGTTTCCTATCACCGTTTCGAGGCTGCAGCTCAGCTACTTTTCGCCTCGAATACACAGAAACGGAATATGTAGCTTGAGATGTGTGAGTAAAAGATTTCACAAGGTTGTGGGTGTCTAGTTCTGTGGGCTATACACTGCCCTTTTCCTCACACATTTTTTGGTTGAAAAATTTTCTGTTTCCTATCACCGTTTCGAGACTGCAGCTCAGCTACTTTTCGCCCCGAATACACAGAAACAGAATATGTAGCTCGAGATGTGTGAGTAAAAGGTTTCACAAGGTTGTGGGTGTCTAGTTCTGTGATCTATACACTGCCCTTTTCCTCACACATTTTTTGGTTGAAAAATTTTCTGTTTCCTATCACCGTTTCGAGGCTGCAGCTCAGCTACTTTTCGCCTCGAATACACAGAAACAGAATATCTAGCTCGAGATGTGTGAGTAAAAGATTTCACAAGGTTGTGGGTGTCTAGTTCTGTGGGCTATACACTGCCCTTTTCCTCACACATTTTTTGGTTGAAAAATTTTCTGTTTCCTATCACCGTTTCGAGGCTGCAGCTCAGCTAGTTTTCGCCTCGAATGCACAGAAACAGAATATCTAGCTCGAGATGTGTGAGTAAGAGATTTCACAAGGTTGTGGGTGTCTAGTTCTGTGGGCTATACACTGCCCTTTTCCTCACACATTTTATGGTTGAAAAATTTTCTGTTTCCTATCACCGTTTCGAGGCTGCAGCTCAGCTACTTTTCGCCTCGAATACACAGAAACGGAATATGTAGCTCGAGATGTGTGAGTAAAAGGTTTCACAAGGTTGTGGGTGTCTAGTTCTGTGATCTATACACTGCCCTTTTCCTCACACATTTTTTGGTTCAAAAATTTTCTGTTTCCTATCACCGTTTCGAGGCTGCAGCTCAGCTACTTTTCGCCTCGAATACACAGAAACGGAATATGTAGCTTGAGATGTGTGAGTAAAAGATTTCACAAGGTTGTGGGTGTCTAGTTCTGTGATCTATACACTGCCCTTTTCCTCACACATTTTTTGGTTGAAAAATTTTCTGTTTCCTATCAGCGTGTCGAGGCTGCAGCTCAGCTACTTTTCGCCTCGAATACACAGAAACAGAATATCTAGCTCGAGATATGTGAGTAAAAGATTTCACAAGGTTGTGGGTGTCTAGTTCTATGGGCCATACACTGCCCTTTTTCTCACACATTTTTTGGTTGAAAAATTTTTTGTTTCCTTTCACCATTTCGAGGCTGCAGCTCAGCTAGTTTTCGCCTCGAATGCACAGAAACAGAATATCTAGCTCGAGATGTGTGAGTAAGAGATTTCACAAGGTTGTGGGTGTCTAGTTCTGTGGGCTATACACTGCCCTTTTCCTCACACATTTTTTGGTTGAAAAATTTTCTCTTTCCTTTCAGCGTTTCGAGGCTGCAGCTCAGCTAGTTTTCGCCTCGAATGCACAGAAACAGAATATCTAGCTCGAGATGTGTGAGTAAAAGATTTCACAAGGTTGTGGGTGTCTAGTTCTGTGGGCTATACACTGCCCTTTTCCTCACACATTTTTTGGTTGAAAAATTTTCTGTTTCCTATCACCGTTTCGAGGCTGCAGCTCAGCTACTTTTCGCCTCGAATACACAGAAACAGAATATGTAGCTCGAGATGTGTGAGTAAAAGGTTTCACAAGGTTGTGGGTGTCTAGTTCTGTGGGCTATACACTGCCCTTTTCCTCACACATTTTTTGGTTGAAAAATTTTCTGTTTCCTATCACCGTTTCGAGGCTGCCGCTCAGCTACTTTTTGCCTCGAATACACAGAAACGGAATATGTAGCTCGAGATGTGTGAGTAAAAGATTTCACAAGGTTGTGGGTGTCTAGTTCTGTGGGCTATACACTGCCCTTTTTCTCACACAGTTTTTGGTTGAAAAATTTTCTGTTTCCTATCACCATTTCGAGGCTGCAGCTCAGCTAGTTTTCGCCTCGAATGCACAGAAACAGAATATCTAGCTCGAGATGTGTGAGTAAGAGATTTCACAAGGTTGTGGGTGTCTAGTTCTGTGGGCTATACACTGCCCTTTTTCTCACACATTTCTTGGTTGAAAAATTTTCTGTTTCCTATCACCGTTTCGAGGCTGCAGCTCAGCTACTTTTCGCCTCGAATACACAGAAACAGAATATCTAGCTCGAGATGTGTGAGTAAAAGATTTCACAAGGTTGTGGGTGTCTAGTTCTGTGGGCTATACACTGCCCTTTTCCTCTCACATTTTTTGGTTGAAAAATTTTCTGTTTCCTATCACCGTTTCGAGGTTGCAGCTCAGCTAGTTTTCGCCTCGAATACACAGAAACAGAATATCTAGCTCGAGATGTGTGAGTAAAAGATTTCACAAGGTTGTGGGTGTCTAGTTCTGTGGGCTATACACTGCCCTTTTCCTCACACATTTTTTGGTTGAAAAATTTTCTGTTTCCTATCACCGTTTCGAGGCTGCAGCTCAGCTACTTTTCGCCTCGAATACACAGAAACAGAATATCTAGCTCGAGATGTGTGAGTAAAAGATTTCACAAGGTTGTGGGTGTCTAGTTCTGTGGGCTATACACTGCCCTTTTTCTCAAACATTTTTTGGTTGAAAAATTTTCTGTTTCCTATCACCGTTTCGAGGCTGCAGCTCAGCTAGTTTTCGCCTCGAATGCACAGAAACAGAATATCTTGCTCGAGATGTGTGAGTAAAAGATTTCACAAGGTTGTGGGTGTCTAGTTCTGTGGGCTATACACTGCCCTTTTTCTCACACATTTTTTTGTTGAAAAATTTTCTGTTTCCTATCACCGTTTCGAGGCTGCAGCTCAGCTACTTTTCGCCTCGAATACACAGAAACAGAATATCTAGCTCGAGGTGTGTGAGTAAAAGATTTCACAAGGTTGTGGGTGTCTAGTTCTGTCGGCTATACACTGCCCTTTTTCTCACACATTTTTTGGTTGAAAAATTTTCTGTTTCCTATCACCGTTTTGAGGCTGCAGCTCAGCTAGTTTTCGCCTCGAATGCACAGAAACAGAATATCTAGCTCGAGATGTGTGAGTAAAAGGTTTCACAAGGTTGTGGGTGTCTAGTTCTGTGGGCTATACACTGCCCTTTTCCTCACACATTTTTTGGTTGAAAAATTTTCTGTTTCCTATCACCGTTTCGAGGCTGCAGCTCAGCTACTTTTCGCCTCGAATACACAGAAACGGAATATGTAGCTCGAGATGTGTGAGTAAAAGGTTTCACAAGGTTGTGGGTGTCTAGTTCTGTGATCTATACACTGCCCTTTTCCTCACACATTTTTTGGTTCAAACATTTTCTGTTTCCTATCACCGTTTCGAGGCTGCAGCTCAGCTACTTTTCGCCTCGAATACACAGAAACGGAATATCTAGCTCGAGGTGTGTGAGTAAAAGATTTCACAAGGTTGTGGGTGTCTAGTTCTGTGGGCTATACACTGCCCTTTTCCTCACACATTTTTTGGTTGAAAAATTTTCTGTTTCCTATCACCGTTTCGAGGCTGCAGCTCAGCTACTTTTCGCCTGGAATACACAGAAACAGAATATCTAGCTCGAGATGTGTGAGTAAAAGATTTCACAAGGTTGTGGGTGTCTAGTTCTGTGGGCTATACACTGCCCTTTTCCTCACACATTTTTTGGTTGAAAAATTTTCTGTTTCCTATCACCGTTTCGAGGCTGCAGCTCAGCTAGTTTTCGCCTCGAATGCACAGAAACAGAATATCTAGCTCGAGATGTGTGAGTAAAAGATTTCACAAGGTTGTGGGTGTCTAGTTCTGTGGGCTATACACTGCCCTTTTCCTCACACATTTTTTGGTTGAAAAATTTTCTGTTTCCTATCACCGTTTCGAGGCTGCAGCTCAGCTACTTTTCGCCTCGAATACACAGAAACAGAATATCTAGCTCGAGATGTGTGAGTAAAAGATTTCACAAGGTTGTGGGTGTCTAGTTCTGTGGGCTATACACTGCCCTTTTCCTCACACATTTTTTGGTTGAAAAATTTTCTGTTTCCTATCACCGTTTCGAGGCTGCAGCTCAGCTACTTTTCGCCTCGAATACACAGAAACAGAATATCTAGCTCGAGATGTGTGAGTAAAAGATTTCACAAGGTTGTGGGTGTCTAGTTCTGTGGGCTATACACTGCCCTTTTTCTCAAACATTTTTTGGTTGAAAAATTTTCTGTTTCCTATCACCGTTTCGAGGCTGCAGCTCAGCTAGTTTTCGCCTCGAATGCACAGAAACTTAATATCTAGCTCGAGATGTGTGAGTAAAAGATTTCACAAGGTTGTGGGTGTCTAGTTCTGTGGGCTATACACTGCCCTTTTCCTCACACATTTTTTGGTTGAAAAATTTTCTGTTTCCTATCACCGTTTCGAGGCTGCAGCTCAGCTAGTTTTCGCCTCGAATGCACAGAAACAGAATATGTAGCTCGAGATGTGTGAGTAAAAGGTTTCACAAGGTTGTGGGTGTCTAGTTCTGTGGGCTATACACTGCCCATTTCCTCACACATTTTTTGGTTGAAAAATTTTCTGTTTCCTATCACCGTTTCGAGGCTGCAGCTCAGCTACTTTTCGCCTCGAATACACAGAAACGGAATATGTAGCTCGAGATGTGTGAGTAAAAGATTTCACAAGGTTGTGGGTGTCTAGTTCTGTGGGCTATACACTGCCCTTTTCCTCACACATTTTTTGGTTGAAAAATTTTCTGTTTCCTATCACCGTTTCGAGACTGCAGCTCAGCTACTTTTCGCCCCGAATACACAGAAACAGAATATGTAGCTCGAGATGTGTGAGTAAAAGGTTTCACAAGGTTGTGGGTGTCTAGTTCTGTGATCTATACACTGCCCTTTTCCTCACACATTTTTTGGTTGAAAAATTTTCTGTTTCCTATCACCGTTTCGAGGCTGCAGCTCAGCTACTTTTCGCCTCGAATACACAGAAACAGAATATCTAGCTCGAGATGTGTGAGTAAAAGATTTCACAAGGTTGTGGGTGTCTAGTTCTGTGGGCTATACACTGCCCTTTTCCTCACACATTTTTTGGTTGAAAAATTTTCTGTTTCCTATCACCGTTTCGAGGCTGCAGCTCAGCTAGTTTTCGCCTCGAATGCACAGAAACAGAATATCTAGCTCGAGATGTGTGAGTAAGAGATTTCACAAGGTTGTGGGTGTCTAGTTCTGTGGGCTATACACTGCCCTTTTCCTCACACATTTTATGGTTGAAAAATTTTCTGTTTCCTATCACCGTTTCGAGGCTGCAGCTCAGCTACTTTTCGCCTCGAATACACAGAAACGGAATATGTAGCTCGAGATGTGTGAGTAAAAGGTTTCACAAGGTTGTGGGTGTCTAGTTCTGTGATCTATACACTGCCCTTTTCCTCACACATTTTTTGGTTCAAAAATTTTCTGTTTCCTATCAGCGTGTCGAGGCTGCAGCTCAGCTACTTTTCGCCTCGAATACACAGAAACAGAATATCTAGCTCGAGATATGTGAGTAAAAGATTTCACAAGGTTGTGGGTGTCTAGTTCTATGGGCCATACACTGCCCTTTTTCTCACACATTTTTTGGTTGAAAAATTTTTTGTTTCCTTTCACCATTTCGAGGCTGCAGCTCAGCTAGTTTTCGCCTCGAATGCACAGAAACAGAATATCTAGCTCGAGATGTGTGAGTAAGAGATTTCACAAGGTTGTGGGTGTCTAGTTCTGTGGGCTACACACTGCCCTTTTCCTCACACATTTTTTGGTTGAAAAATTTTCTCTTTCCTTTCAGCGTTTCGAGGCTGCAGCTCAGCTAGTTTTCGCCTCGAATGCACAGAAACAGAATATCTAGCTCGAGATGTGTGAGTAAAAGATTTCACAAGGTTGTGGGTGTCTAGTTCTGTGGGCTATACACTGCCCTTTTCCTCACACATTTTTTGGTTGAAAAATTTTCTGTTTCCTATCACCGTTTCGAGGCTGCAGCTCAGCTACTTTTCGCCTCGAATACACAGAAACAGAATATGTAGCTCGAGATGTGTGAGTAAAAGGTTTCACAAGGTTGTGGGTGTCTAGTTCTGTGGGCTATACACTGCCCTTTTCCTCACACATTTTTTGGTTGAAAAATTTTCTGTTTCCTATCACCGTTTCGAGGCTGCCGCTCAGCTACTTTTTGCCTCGAATACACAGAAACGGAATATGTAGCTCGAGATGTGTGAGTAAAAGATTTCACAAGGTTGTGGGTGTCTAGTTCTGTGGGCTATACACTGCCCTTTTTCTCACACAGTTTTTGGTTGAAAAATTTTCTGTTTCCTATCACCATTTCGAGGCTGCAGCTCAGCTAGTTTTCGCCTCGAATGCACAGAAACAGAATATCTAGCTCGAGATGTGTGAGTAAGAGATTTCACAAGGTTGTGGGTGTCTAGTTCTGTGGGCTATACACTGCCCTTTTTCTCACACATTTCTTGGTTGAAAAATTTTCTGTTTCCTATCACCGTTTCGAGGCTGCAGCTCAGCTACTTTTCGCCTCGAATACACAGAAACAGAATATCTAGCTCGAGATATGTGAGTAAAAGATTTCACAAGGTTGTGGGTGTCTAGTTCTATGGGCCATACACTGCCCTTTTTCTCACACATTTTTTGGTTGAAAAATTTTTTGTTTCCTTTCACCATTTCGAGGCTGCAGCTCAGCTAGTTTTCGCCTCGAATGCACAGAAACAGAATATCTAGCTCGAGATGTGTGAGTAAGAGATTTCACAAGGTTGTGGGTGTCTAGTTCTGTGGGCTATACACTGCCCTTTTCCTCACACATTTTTTGGTTGAAAAATTTTCTCTTTCCTTTCAGCGTTTCGAGGCTGCAGCTCAGCTAGTTTTCGCCTCGAATGCACAGAAACAGAATATCTAGCTCGAGATGTGTGAGTAAAAGGTTTCACAAGGTTGTGGGTGTCTAGTTCTGTGGGCTATACACTGCCCTTTTCCTCACACATTTTTTGGTTGAAAAATTTTCTGTTTCCTATCACCGTTTCGAGGCTGCAGCTCAGCTACTTTTCGCCTCGAATACACAGAAACAGAATATGTAGCTCGAGATGTGTGAGTAAAAGGTTTCACAAGGTTGTGGGTGTCTAGTTCTGTGGGCTATACACTGCCCTTTTCCTCACACATTTTTTGGTTGAAAAATTTTCTGTTTCCTATCACCGTTTCGAGGCTGCCGCTCAGCTACTTTTTGCCTCGAATACACAGAAACGGAATATGTAGCTCGAGATGTGTGAGTAAAAGATTTCACAAGGTTGTGGGTGTCTAGTTCTGTGGGCTATACACTGCCCTTTTTCTCACACAGTTTTTGGTTGAAAAATTTTCTGTTTCCTATCACCATTTCGAGGCTGCAGCTCAGCTAGTTTTCGCCTCGAATGCACAGAAACAGAATATCTAGCTCGAGATGTGTGAGTAAGAGATTTCACAAGGTTGTGGGTGTCTAGTTCTGTGGGCTATACACTGCCCTTTTTCTCACACATTTCTTGGTTGAAAAATTTTCTGTTTCCTATCACCGTTTCGAGGCTCCAGCTCAGCTACTTTTCGCCTCGAATACACAGAAACAGAATATCTAGCTCGAGATGTGTGAGTAAAAGATTTCACAAGGTTGTGGGTGTCTAGTTCTGTGGGCTATACACTGCCCTTTTCCTCTCACATTTTTTGGTTGAAAAATTTTCTGTTTCCTATCACCGTTTCGAGGTTGCAGCTCAGCTAGTTTTCGCCTCGAATACACAGAAACAGAATATCTAGCTCGAGATGTGTGAGTAAAAGATTTCACAAGGTTGTGGGTGTCTAGTTCTGTGGGCTATACACTGCCCTTTTCCTCACACATTTTTTGGTTGAAAAATTTTCTGTTTCCTATCACCGTTTCGAGGCTGCAGCTCAGCTACTTTTCGCCTCGAATACACAGAAACAGAATATCTAGCTCGAGATGTGTGAGTAAAAGATTTCACAAGGTTGTGGGTGTCTAGTTCTGTGGGCTATACACTGCCCTTTTTCTCAAACATTTTTTGGTTGAAAAATTTTCTGTTTCCTATCACCGTTTCGAGGCTGCAGCTCAGCTAGTTTTCGCCTCGAATGCACAGAAACAGAATATCTTGCTCGAGATGTGTGAGTAAAAGATTTCACAAGGTTGTGGGTGTCTAGTTCTGTGGGCTATACACTGCCCTTTTTCTCACACATTTTTTTGTTGAAAAATTTTCTGTTTCCTATCACCGTTTCGAGGCTGCAGCTCAGCTACTTTTCGCCTCGAATACACAGAAACAGAATATCTAGCTCGAGGTGTGTGAGTAAAAGATTTCACAAGGTTGTGGGTGTCTAGTTCTGTCGGCTATACACTGCCCTTTTTCTCACACATTTTTTGGTTGAAAAATTTTCTGTTTCCTATCACCGTTTTGAGGCTGCAGCTCAGCTAGTTTTCGCCTCGAATGCACAGAAACAGAATATCTAGCTCGAGATGTGTGAGTAAAAGATTTCACAAGGTTGTGGGTGTCTAGTTCTGTGGGCTATACACTGCCCTTTTTCTCACACATTTTTTGGTTGAAAAATTTTCTATTTCCTATCACCGTTTCGAGGTTGCAGCTCAGCTTCTTTTCGCCTCGAATACACAGAAACAGAACATCTAGCTCGAGATGTGTGAGTAAAAGATTTCACAAGGTTGTGGGTGTCTAGTTCTGTGGGCTATACACTGCCCTTTTCCTCACACATTTTTTGGTTGAAAAATTTTCTGTTTCCTATCACCGTTTCGAGGCTGCCGCTCAGCTACTTTTTGCCTCGAATACACAGAAACGGAATATGTAGCTCGAGATGTGTGAGTAAAAGATTTCACAAGGTTGTGGGTGTCTAGTTCTGTGGGCTATACACTGCCCTTTTTCTCACACAGTTTTTGGTTGAAAAATTTTCTGTTTCCTATCACCATTTCGAGGCTGCAGCTCAGCTAGTTTTCGCCTCGAATGCACAGAAACAGAATATCTAGCTCGAGATGTGTGAGTAAGAGATTTCACAAGGTTGTGGGTGTCTAGTTCTGTGGGCTATACACTGCCCTTTTTCTCACACATTTCTTGGTTGAAAAATTTTCTGTTTCCTATCACCGTTTCGAGGCTGCAGCTCAGCTACTTTTCGCCTCGAATACACAGAAACAGAATATCTAGCTCGAGATGTGTGAGTAAAAGATTTCACAAGGTTGTGGGTGTCTAGTTCTGTGGGCTATACACTGCCCTTTTCCTCTCACATTTTTTGGTTGAAAAATTTTCTGTTTCCTATCACCGTTTCGAGGTTGCAGCTCAGCTAGTTTTCGCCTCGAATACACAGAAACAGAATATCTAGCTCGAGATGTGTGAGTAAAAGATTTCACAAGGTTGTGGGTGTCTAGTTCTGTGGGCTATACACTGCCCTTTTCCTCACACATTTTTTGGTTGAAAAATTTTCTGTTTCCTATCACCGTTTCGAGGCTGCAGCTCAGCTACTTTTCGCCTCGAATACACAGAAACAGAATATCTAGCTCGAGATGTGTGAGTAAAAGATTTCACAAGGTTGTGGGTGTCTAGTTCTGTGGGCTATACACTGCCCTTTTTCTCAAACATTTTTTGGTTGAAAAATTTTCTGTTTCCTATCACCGTTTCGAGGCTGCAGCTCAGCTAGTTTTCGCCTCGAATGCACAGAAACAGAATATCTTGCTCGAGATGTGTGAGTAAAAGATTTCACAAGGTTGTGGGTGTCTAGTTCTGTGGGCTATACACTGCCCTTTTTCTCACACATTTTTTTGTTGAAAAATTTTCTGTTTCCTATCACCGTTTCGAGGCTGCAGCTCAGCTACTTTTCGCCTCGAATACACAGAAACAGAATATCTAGCTCGAGGTGTGTGAGTAAAAGATTTCACAAGGTTGTGGGTGTCTAGTTCTGTCGGCTATACACTGCCCTTTTTCTCACACATTTTTTGGTTGAAAAATTTTCTGTTTCCTATCACCGTTTTGAGGCTGCAGCTCAGCTAGTTTTCGCCTCGAATGCACAGAAACAGAATATCTAGCTCGAGATGTGTGAGTAAAAGATTTCACAAGGTTGTGGGTGTCTAGTTCTGTGGGCTATACACTGCCCTTTTTCTCACACATTTTTTGGTTGAAAAATTTTCTATTTCCTATCACCGTTTCGAGGTTGCAGCTCAGCTTCTTTTCGCCTCGAATACACAGAAACAGAATATCTAGCTCGAGATGTGTGAGTAAAAGATTTCACAAGGTTGTGGGTGTCTAGTTCTGTGGGCTATACACTGCCCCTTTTCTCACACATTTTTTGGTTGAAAAATTTTCTATTTCCTATCACCATTTCGAGGCTGCAGCTCAGCTTCTTTTCGCCTCGAATACACAGAAACAGAATATGTAGCTCGAGATGTGTGAGTAAAAGATTTCACAAGGTTGTGGGTGTCTAGTTCTGTGGGCTATACACTGCCCTTTTCCTCACACATTTTTTGGTTGAAAAATTTTCTGTTTCCTATCACCGTTTCGAGGCTGCAGCTCAGCTAGTTTTCGCCTCGAATGCACAGAAACAGAATATCTAGCTCGAGATGTGTGAGTAAAAGATTTCACAAGGTTGTGGGTGTCTAGTTCTGTGGGCTATACACTGCCCTTTTTCTCACACATTTTTTGGTTGAAAAATTTTCTGTTTCCTATCACCGTTTCGAGGCTGCAGCTCAGCTACTTTTCGCCTCGAATACACAGAAACAGAATATCTAGCTCGAGGTGTGTGAGTAAAAGATTTCACAAGGTTGTGGGTGTCTAGTTCTGTGGGCTATACACTGCCCTTTTCCTCACACATTTTTTGGTTGAAAAATTTTCTGTTTCCTATCACCGTTTTGAGGCTGCAGCTCAGCTAGTTTTCGCCTCGAATGCACAGAAACAGAATATCTAGCTCGAGATGTGTGAGTAAAAGATTTCACAAGGTTGTGGGTGTCTAGTTCTGTGGGCTATACACTGCCCTTTTCCTCACACATTTTTTGGTTGAAAAATTTTCTATTTCCTATCACCGTTTCGAGGTTGCAGCTCAGCTACTTTTCGCCTCGAATACACAGAAACAGAATATCTAGCTCGAGATGTGTGAGTAAAAGAGTTCACAAGGTTGTAGGTGTCTAGTTCTGTGGGCTATACACTGCCCCTTTTCTCACACATTTTTTGGTTGAAAAATTTTCTGTTTCCTATCACCGTTTCGAGGCTGCAGCTCAGCTAGTTTTCGCCTCGAATGCACAGAAACAGAATATCTTGCTCGAGATGTGTGAGTAAAAGATTTCACAAGGTTGTGGGTGTCTAGTTCTGTGGGCTATACACTGCCCTTTTCCTCACACATTTTTTGGTTGAAAAATTTTCTGTTTCCTATCACCGTTTCGAGGCTGCAGCTCAGCTAGTTTTCGCCTCGAATGCACAGAAACAGAATATCTTGCTCGAGATGTGTGAGTAAAAGATTTCACAAGGTTGTGGGTGTCTAGTTCTGTGGGCTATACACTGCCCTTTTTCTCACACATTTTTTTGTTGAAAAATTTTCTGTTTCCTATCACCGTTTTGAGGCTGCAGCTCAGCTAGTTTTCGCCTCGAATGCACAGAAACAGAATATCTAGCTCGAGATGTGTGAGTAAAAGATTTCACAAGGTTGTGGGTGTCTAGTTCTGTGGGCTATACACTGCCCTTTTCCTCACACATTTTTTGGTTGAAAAATTTTCTATTTCCTATCACCGTTTCGAGGCTGCAGCTCAGCTAGTTTTCGCCTCGAATGCACAGAAACAGAATATCTAGCTCGAGATGTGTGAGTAAAAGATTTCACAAGGTTGTGGGTGTCTAGTTCTGTGGGCTATACACTGCCCTTTTCCTCACACATTTTTTGGTTGAAAAATTTTCTGTTTCCTATCACCGTTTCGAGGCTGCAGCTCAGCTAGTTTTCGCCTCGAATGCACAGAAACAGAATATCTAGCTCGAGATGTGTGAGTAAAAGGTTTCACAAGGTTGTGGGTGTCTAGTTCTGTGGGCTGTACACTGCCCTTTTCCTCACACATTTTTTGGTTGAAAAATTTTCTGTTTCCTATCACCGTTTCGAGGCTGCAGCTCAGCTAGTTTTCGCCTCGAATGCACAGAAGCAGAATATCTAGCTCGAGATGTGTGAGTAAAAGATTTCACAAGGTTGTGGGTGTCTAGTTCTGTGGGCTGTTTAGGTAGCGTGCCCCCTAAATACACCTTAAAATTCAAAACAAAAACGGGTTGGTTCAGAAGGGCCATGGATTCCCCTGACCGGGGAACACAATGGATCCTTTGAAATCCGAGTGAGACTGCACCTACCTACCTAATTGGGAAAATATTATTGGACATTGGCAGCCCTAAAGAGCCCTAAAGAGCCCTAATCAAGCATTGTTTCTAAACGTATTAGGAAGCTAGTGAGCTGCAGGCTTATAGTTAACCTGGGAATAATAGAATAATCAAGTTAGGGGACTCCACTGTGACTTTCTGACAGCGTTAGGTACGCGGAATTTTATAATAAAAGAAAGAGCAAAGAAAACAATGATATGGAAACATGCTTGCGACAGGATGTTCGGTACAACCTCGGGTCTTAGTCCTAAAATCTACGGTAGTAAAACTGACATATACTAATTTAGTCTGATAGCAAGCGTTAAATGTACCTTAAGAGAATGCCAAACATTTAAGAAATGATCCGGATTGCCAGATTGGGCAGGCTGCCCAACGTCTAAGATATTAGCCTGTTCTTTTCCCAGTAGAGTTTTCGAAGTCTTTGGACTATCTAGTTCTATAAGACTTCCTGATTCTACCAGTGCTTACCAAACCGAAGTCCTTGTAGCAACAGTTCCATAAAACAAAACTTAATTTGAGTTATATCATCTCTAAGGCATAGTAGTATCAATTAAATAGTTAAGAACAAAATACCTTTTCGTAAATATTTACTTTTTATTTAATCTTAGCAAATTATGATAATAAAATTTCTCTAAAGCTCTGTAACAGTAGATATGTAGATAAAGATATATCTAACCGCCAAATAGTAGTCTAGTTAACAATATTACATAATTCATACAAAATATTTACTTTACAAACATTCAACCTGCATTCCGTTACTATACATATATAGTTAATAGTTTCCAATTAAAATAAATTTGTTTGATATCAAATCAAAGGACATGTTCACGAAGGAATCGCACGGCTATGCCATTAGCGGAAGTACGAGTAGTAAGTAAATTTATTAAGTGTGCTTTATTTTTTTTCTTGGTGAGTTTCCTTCAGTCTCTCCTGTTCTTTTCGCTGTTTAAACAGTTTGTGGTAATGGCATCGACTCTATCGCATCCGTAGGAAGAGAATCCGTCAAATCATTACTAGCATCAATAGTTTTTGGTGTGTCTTTGTTAGCCACGCGTCGTTCAACAATTGTTTCATCTTCATAGCGTGCGGTGACAAAGGTACCATCGGCAATACTAATACCATTGGTATCAGCTCCATCTGGTGTTGTTTGATGATTTCCATCTTCGTGATAATTGGGATTTGTGACTGTTAGAACACCATATCTACCACCTTCCCCCTCTCGTAGATTATTGTACATACCCTGTTGAATTTTGTGTCCTCTTGATGAGGTGTATAACTTTAGTACCCGACAATTGCAGGTTACTAATAAGGCAGTTACTAATCCCTGTGTATGACAATGACAAAGCTTTATTTTAATGTTACATTGTGCTGACCTGAAGACTAACCTGAATTCCCTGGGCTACGCAGTATATAGCCCAAAATTCGATCATACCCAATAAGGCCGCCAGTGTACCAAATACATTAACAATAGTAAATAAGAACAATATCTGAAATGAGAAATATGAATTTGTTAGATAAACTAGACACGAGTAAGGGAGTTCGGTAAAAGGATTATAAGATCCAAATATTTGTTTAAGCTAGACGCTCTTAGCAAGAACAACCACTGATCGGAGAATGAATTCACGTGTCTGGAGTTGATTATGCTAATGTTATCATAGCTACCTACAGGATATTGTCTTAAACGCCTAAAAGAGACACTTATCTGGTCTACGGACTCTTCTTATCTTAGAGAACTGGCGTCTTCATTAGATGATCCTTTGGTTCATTGAAAGCGACGGTTGGTTGGTTGAGACAGGCCCTAGATGTACTTGGGCCAGAGAAGGTCTATTCAGCTGCCATTGTTTAAGGTGTTTGGACCACCCTCTTACTCTAAGAACCATTCGCTCCTTTGTATGAAGGAGCTAATCATAGCCGTACAGGCTGTGCTCAGATTGTTGAGATCACCTAGTGTAGCCTTTCTAATTTGGCAAGTGCTGGGCATGTGCAAAGGAGGCGACTGATGGTCTCCTCTGGTCTCCTGGGGATACTCAGTCTTTAGGCATGCATTCATATAGCACAGTGGTGGGTAAGGGTCTTGACTATCTTGGAGAGGGTTCCTCTTTTGTGTTTTAGGAGTCCTATGGTCCTGTTTTCGTTTAAACTTGGCCAGAGCAGTCTAACATTTGTCAAGCTGATGCCATTGATTACTGGCCAGCGAACAAAAGGGAACTGAAATCTTAAATTTAAGATCTATCCTGCTTCAAGAGAGATATTAGCATCGACTCTGAAAGTCAGGATCCAACAAAACCATTAAAGATTGCTCTACATTGACGTACGACTCTGGTTGTGATGGCTGCATATACCAGGATGCTTGGTCTGGCAAACTGGCAACAGTGTATCCAATACCGCAGTACCGAAGGGAATAGAAGGTCTCAGGCTGAGTCGAGGGCCCTATAAGGAAGTACATAGTTTGGTTTGAAAGATTGCTGGTCAACAAAGAATTTACGATGGTATCCTTCGTTAATTTTGAAGGGGGCTTTCAACCAGATAAAACCAGTTGGGACCTAGCAAGGCTGGTCAAGTGGGTAGATAGCTGCAAACTTAGGACCAAAACGGCGAAAAATACCAAAATTCCAAAGAATACCAATTTCTGGTCTCTGATTCTCAAACGTCTCACGAAATAGTAAAGCAGGCGAACTTGCCATAAGTTGGATTAAATAGGAGCTCTTGGATGCTGAAGGGGGGCTCCACTTACGCATTGAAACGCCAAGTTACAATATCTCTACATTAGTGCAACTATGCTAACCAGATGTAGCAACAGTTAAGTAGAGTACACGCTATCAGTTCTGCTTTAAGGCACGATTAACTCCAAAATTCAAAAAACTGTCATAAAACCATGAAATGTTTCGATTTCCCAGTTTTAACACCCAAATAGTCTATTTCGATACCCAAATTCACCCAAATTAAGGGACAAATTTTTGTAGTTTGCTGACGGTTCTTGACTTTTGATCTGTGCAGTTAATTGGCATTCAATTCAGCCCTGATAGTGTGTACTCTACTTTAAGGAGATACAAAACAACAAGCCATTAGCAGCCCATGCATAGGTAGGACTATTGGCAGACAGGCCTTAATTTTTGAATTTAATTTTTGACCTTGGTCACAACTGTTTGGACGAAGGAGAGGAAGAATCACCATTCCATCTTGTCTGCTGCTATCCTATAAAGAAGCAAACACCTTTCCAAGAACTGATCGCTGATTCTCCAATAAAATCTTTAAGCTAGTCGAAGAGTTACAGAAATGAACATCTCGGGTGGTAACACATTGGATCTCTCTTGCTCCAATCTGACCTAAATACTGGTGTTTTGTTTTTAGGGCACCTTCTGCAGAAAGCATTTTGTGGTTAGGGAAGGTTTCATCTTTCGTGTTTGAACTACTGACAGGAGTACAAATTTATAATTAAGAATATCATTTAAACTAATTACCTTAATAAATAAGCCACATTGTAAGAGTCTTCTTTTGATGAGTTTACGTCTTGCTTTAACGTCAACTTGCATTTGTGCGGACAATTTCGCGGTATGCTTTGCCTGATATGCTAAATGGAATCCAATGAACAGGATGAATATTGCAGGAACCATGTATGCCCAAATGTATGCTTGACCTTCCATTATCCTGAAAGAGAACACATCACTTAGTTTCTTTCTACTTAAAGTGTATCATTTTTTTGTTTTACCAGCAATGTCTTGTAATTAATTCATCTTGGATGGTTGGAATTTCTGGTCTATGATAATGTGGTCTGGTAGCAATTGTCTCATTACATTTGAATGCGACTGCAATGCCAACCATTAGAAGGGGAAATCCCCATGAGAAACAACTGCCAAAAGTTTACATTTTATTATAATTAATTAGAAACGCTTGTGTGGGGGTGGTAGAGCTTAGGGCACTTACTTGTACTCCGTCAGTAGTCTGCACATATTCGGTTCTGGACGTAAAATTAAGTTCACACTGTGTCGGAAAGTTCGCAGGGCTTGATGGCAACAACAAGTCATCCAGCACAATGATGCCAGTTTCATAAATAGAAAAGCCAACGATAGGGACACACACAGTTCAGGATCCTGTGAATACACATATAAAGCAAATAAATTCAATTTGTTAAGAGCATTTGAGTAGATGAAAGTTTTTTGCTATAAAATTTCTTGTGTCTAATAACTTTTTAATTAGTTATGTAAGTGTATTCGAATCAAAGTACAGCACGTTTATAGACTAGGAGAGGCCCCTCTTGGCAGATGGGGTGTGCACATATATCCTTTGGAAAGGGTTGATGTTGCTTGTGATGAATGTGAGCACAAACGCAAAAGGTGGAATGATGTATGAATTCATCTGGGACCTGAAAATATCAGAGTCTAAACGAAAAACACTATGATATGTCCCTGCCTAATGAAACAAGGAGCATCCGAAGGGATTCCCCCTGGAAGGCTGTTTAAAATGAGCTATGCAGTAGAAAAATATGCCCTAAGTCATCGGCAACCAATTGGGAGACTTAGTCTTAAAACAATACCAACGGTCTGATTTGGAAAAAATTATAGTCAACCTATATTCGACTGTAGACTGACGTAGAAACCAAAGTCTTTTGAAAAGAGATCACCATCTACGAATACAGTAAGATCTTCAGCAAGAAGACTAGCTTAATCGAATTAATAAAATTAATAGAAAAGGTGGCTCAGATGGGTGAAATATATTGTCAGAAGCTAAGTACGTAACGCCTTCAGCTTCAGGCTGTGTTCACTGTCAAGCGAATTCGCGACGCGATACGATTCGCAACTAGCGACCAATTATGCAAGTACATATGGAGGTGTTCATGGCATAGCTAATTGGGGAAACGCGAATTGGGCGACTAAAAGCGTCTTTAAGCAACTGCCAGCGAAGAGAACAACTGTGAAAACATGAATAAAACTAGGTGAAACCACTAAACACTCAATCGCTGGAATTCGCGTGAAAAGCCATCGAGTTGCGCTTGGCGGTGAACACAGCCTAAATGTCAAGATTTGAGAAACAAAAAGGCTATTTTCAATGATGATTCAGAAACCCAAGTGGACGTAAATTTTGACATCCCTTCGGTGTAAGTGTGGATTGGCCAATTTACAAAGCTTTCACATCGTGGCAGTGCGTAACATTTACAAATGGATTATGGAAACTCTTGAACAAGTCGATCGAATTGTAGTCTACAAACGATACCAAAAATTGAACAAAATAAGTGAAGAAGTTCGATACTGAGCCGCAGTAGACCACTGAAGAGTTCTTCTAATCGGATCTCCATTCATTTGGCAAGTAAATGAGAGGTGGATGTTACAGAAACAGAAACAGAAACTATTCATTAGAGTAAAAGACAAAAAGCTTCAGGAAAACTTCGACACATTGATCGAGTCTGTAGACTGAAGACGTGAAGAAAGGCTTAGAGCCGTGAATATACCCTGTGCGAAGGCGGACACCAAAGATTTCATAAAATTTATAAAATGTGAAAAAAAGCTTCACAAGATATTGCTTCAGTGGGTCGGTCTACAGCGAGGAAGGTTCGAAGTCCAATTCTCAAACAATACCAAAAACTGTGTCTCGGTCCAACCTCTTAAGGGCGTTTCGAGAGGATCGTTGAGACTCTTTTCAATACTCTTTCCTTCTGGTCATCAGCTGGGGCTCCAAGTCCGGACTAGGTGTAAACACTTACAAAAACTTAAAACTGTACAAAGTTATAGACTTTCCTGCGTGCGTTCAATGGTTAGTGCGTTGGATTATAGAGCAAGCGGTTCGAGGTTCGAATCCCGGCCAAAATACCTAAACATTTTTTCCGGGCCCACCTCTCGCGAGTGTCTAACACACATCCGAGCTTCTCAAATAATAAATAGGAGAAGGAATCTGTATGTGGCCATCATAACGCCTATTTCTATACAAAAAGAAATCAGTGCACGTCTTTTCAATGGAAGAGAAAACCCGATTAGCTCTATGATACACCTAACTAACGCCTACGCCTACGCCTACGCCTACGCCTACGCCTAGCTCCTGTAAACTTATTTCACCCAGTGGGATTCAGAGAAGGAATGTGTTCTCCAATCGTTTTGCCCAATAACCCTTCTACGACATCGAAGAAGAGTTTACCAAGAGTTTGTCTGGTCTTCACAAGTGTCGGAGGTCTTCTCGTCATTATATCTGTTTTACAGAGACACGTTTACTATAGTTCAGTTAGGGTATCTTCAAGTCCAATTCTAGATTCACTAAACTCCAATTAGCTGTGTTTTTGGTAGACAGGTCAATGGGCAGCAGGTACAGAAGCGGGCTAATTGGAGAGGTTAGCTGGGTGTGGCACCTATGTAGGTAGGTAGGTAAGTAGGTAGACCGGGGTGAGCGCATGTGCAGCCAACACTCGGATTACTAGTGGATCCACCCATTGTGAGTCCCTGTCGTGGGTTTACCTGAAAACACACACAAAAGTTGGTATTTAGTTGGGTCCTCAGTTTCTAATTGCATTCGACTACGGTGGGCTGCCATGAGATTGTGGCCGGTTGGAGAAACAGCAAGATGGGAGTGTGCTTCGTCTCTTGTTAGCTGGTCTCACGAAGGGTTTCTCTATATCGTTTTTAACAAGAGCTATGGGGCGGTAGAACACAGGGAACGACTATTGTCATGTACTCTTCGGACCCCTTTCTTGCTAATTCGTCCGCTAGTTCGTGCCGTTGAATGCAGCTTTGTCCAGGAACCCAAAGGTTCCACCACCTATGTAAGAAAGTAAGAATGACAACGGCTTCAAGGCTTCATTTTCGGTGGTGCACACAAGTAGAGGTCGATTTAAACCAAATTTCACATGCGCAGTGTATCGCCACACACTTAAGGACAGGGCTAACAGGAGAGGCGTTAGAAAATCTTCCATCGATGTTTGAAAAAAAAAATTCCCTTCAAATGTTTACTCTCACTCTATTAGTCCAACAATTCTCGTCTCGTCCTCGAACCGTTTCAGTTTCTTATTACATTTTTATTTCAATAAATAAACAACTCTCTTGCAACATATGAACTTAATTTTACTACACTTGCGATAGTAACGATGTTTACAAAAAAAAAATGAGAAGAATTTATTAGGATCAAAACGACCTTGAACACAGCCCGGGTAGAGGCATACAATTTTCAAAGTAATTTTCTAATCCAGTCCCTTGGGGTCCCTATGACAAAATCCCTAATAAAATGGCAAATAGAACATCTTAGGCCGGAGATTTCAAAAATATCATTTCCCTGTTAAATTCAATGTCGCATAATAGGGATAAATAGCAATGTATACCTTAAGCTTATTAAATTTATCTTTTGCCTTTCATGGCAAAGAAGGCTCGAAAGAAGGATGCGAAATACAAATGTCCTCTTTAATCCCCTTACTTCCTTCTTCAATTGAAAAGGATTATCCTGCCTAAACTTTTGTACGCACATGTATGCATTATGTGCGGTAAATGTGTGTGTATCTGTCGCCCATTATGTGTCAATTGAGAAACCATTTATTATACGTAGTATGTACGTCATACTTATTTGATAAACCGACTGATAGAGAGTTGACATTGATAAATTAAAAAAAAAAAATTCATATCCTTCAAGAGATGATTACATACATACAATATCTAACAGACCGGGAGGAGGAGTACTCGTAGTCCTTTCAAATGTAAAACATGAACAGTATACATATAGAAAAGTTATCTAGTTTTAATCACAATAAATATACAGTTTATTATGTGTGTTTACCTACCTGTATACCACCCACACCGATAACAAACAAAAGTTGTGCCATAAATAAGGACGCCAAAAGGCTAAGGAGGGCCGTTCCAGCAAGCGAACGTAAATCTGAAAATAAACTTTAAATTGGGTATTTTTAATGGGAAAATTCACACTACATGGATACAGTTGTTGCTGCTGAAATGTACGGTTACAAAGCGACCATTAATTAACATTGAGTTTACTGAGATGGATATGAACAGGTGTAACGGGTGGGGAGTTGACACGGGGAAAAGTTGAAAGGACACGGCATACTTTTACACACACATACTTCTATATGTACGTGTTTTGCTGTTGTAGATGCCAATACTATAAAAGCACAAAGGTCTCAGCTCAACACGACGAAGAGAAGGAAATTAAATTGTTGGCTGACCAAAGTCGGGAGGAGTGGTTGCGGTGAATACTGAATATTTTCGGAGGAGTTGGTGACTTCTTTGATTTTTCAGATGAGGAATTAATTTTGTTTTTTTTCTGTCCTTTGAAGTCCGTACAAATGTCCTATGTATTATATTCCTCGATGTGTAATACACTAGAGTGAGCAATGCCGCCGCCGCGAAAGAAAGTAAAGAAATCCTACCTGTAATATGGTGCACACATTCGTACTGGTTTCGTTAAAAGAGGAAGGAAAAAAGGAAATCTGTCAAGCAAAAATGAGTGCGATTCTAACGTTGTTTTACAGTACCATGTAGGGAGTTCTTGGAGAGAACTGGGGACAAGTACTCCGTGTGAATATAAATATAATGGTGGATACATAAATAATAAACTTTGAAGCTGTTTGTTCAATCTTCAAAACAATTTCACGCATACTGAGTGAATTAAGGCGGTACATGCCTCACCTTTTTGGTAGATGCACGTTCATATGTACTTATGTGGAACAGAGAGAGAGATAAACAGCACCAACCGTGGCAAAAGCTAAAGCCTGACAGTAAAGGGTTCTTAGAAAAAGCTGAGTAACCTGTTAGGGCATCTATTGAGTTGTCTGCTTGTCTTTAATATATTACTGGGCTGCCTGCGTAAGAAACAATTTTGAGACTTTCTGCTCTGTGGAGATTCCTGGGATTCTGATGATGGTAAGACGGCAAAGTAATGGGGAGAGAAGTCCTCCTTGAGGCGTTCCTTTGTTGTCAATAGATAAGATGAAGAAATTAAGTTGAAGTTTTGAAACATCCTCGTTTGAGTCTTGAGTCGCAATTGCACCGAATACCCAATCAAGAATTCCTGGAATCCTTCTCCAGTTCAAAAAGAGATAAATGACTTCTTAAAGAGTTATGAAGTTTCACTTTGTCAACAGCACTCAAGAAATGATTTTCCCGACTCACGAAACGCAGTCGTAGAAATAGATATACTTTTCGGTAATAAGGTGCCTTTAATTAAGAGTGCCTTTGGGTCATCCTGTCAGCCAGTTAAAGATAGAGCCAAATCAGTGGGAGCAAAACGAAAAACTCTCTTAAGGAAATTCATTGACCGGCTTAAGACATCCCAAGGCATTCATTCATTTCTCAAAAAAAATTACGAAATATAACGCTAAGATCCTGACGGACATCCTATCAGAGCAATGCTCAGTTCTCTCAAGTATCACCTCAAGAAAATTGGTATTAGCCAATCGGACACGTGTCGACTAAGATTCGAGGACACTGAAACCGCCGAACATATTTTATATAATCTTCGGACTAGGCTTAATCACTTCCACAAAGGCTTTACCTCGCCTTCAGATATCAAACAATCCTCCTCAGCTCAAACAATCCTATGTTTCATTAATGAACTTGATTTCAAATGGAAGGCCAATCCACTCAGCATTTGTGAGGGGAGAGTACAAAAGTACTCTGTGAGGTGTGAAGCGGTGCTTCTTGCGGCTTTCTCAAGTCCATCACCCATTAAAATCGACATCATTGGACGAACAATTTGTTTATGAAATATGTATATAGCTTCACAGAATTTCGAATACTTACAGTTTTTGGTACTAGCTGAGTCAAGCCGGTCTCGTACAGAGAAGTAACTCAGTCAAGGTTACCAGGTCTGGTACTAGAAATTCGACTCTTTACGATTTTCGAAAGAATGTTGTATCTCTGTTTTGTTTTCAGCAAAATGCGTGACCAAAAGAACTTTGAATGTTTTTTTTTTCTAATCGTGGTTTCCATCTGGTTCTTTGGTTTAATTACGACTATGTAGAGATTTGGTTAAGATTTTCCTAGTTCGAGACAACGCTGTAAACTTTTCTATGTTTGCACAAAAAAAGCCTTGTGATTTGTTAACCTCTAACATAAATTTCCTAAGACTGTTCTTATACAAGGTGACCCAGGATGTATGTACATATCTCCTTACCGGAAGGTGTCATAACTTTTGCAAAGTACCTGTCGGTTTTATTTTCATATTTGTGAAGTAAACAGATGCCGAATACACGTCGACAAGCCGTGGGACGCAATACTACTTTTTACGGAAAAAATCGTCAGTGATTTTGACGACCGGCTAAGGCATTTATCAGCTCGTCTCGAAAATACTGGACAGAACATACCCCTGAAGGCCTCGTAGTCCTCTTTGCGACGAGAATATGATCGCTGTGGTTGAACGCCGATTGCTGAGACTAGTGAGGGATGCAAAGCTAACGAGTTTTTACTGCCGCAAATTGAGTGCCGGCCATGTGGATCCAACAGGACGGTGCAACCGCATTATGGAACAATTGACATTTTGAAAGCAGTCAAACCACAATTTGACTCTCCAGACTCCTTTCTTTGAAGTTCTTGGAAGTCATGGTTCTGTGAGGGCAAGCAGACCCTTGCAGCTCTTAACGAAAATATCCGACAAGAGTGCCGAAACTTATCGCCCGAAGCTCTCACTAAAAGATTGAAAATGTGGTGAAAGAGCCCAAATGGTCTTCAACCCACTTGACCGATACTGTCTTCAAAAAAAATTTAAACGAACGTAAAAGTTCAAAGAGAAGCTTAAAAAAAATCATGCAAATAATGTCGTTGCAATTTAATTAGTGTTTTAAGGCCAGTTTGTAGAATGTTTTACTTGAATGTCCTACTTTTACGCTGAAGTCTAGTAATTTCAATGTTCTACCTTGGAGGCTAGTCTCCCTTCGTGTTCCTACTGAAGCACATTCCCCATTTGATCTGACTAGAGTCAGAAGACACTTCAAACATTTCACGGCATTTGGAATCAAAGCTTGACTACAAGTACAACTAATGATCCAGGTCTACAAATATTGGCTTCTCGAAATGTCAAATGGTAGGACAAAATGTTTGATATTTCTGATCCAGACTTTTCGAAGGGGGACCTTGGGGCATACAGTGCAGTTGGGACACTCCTAACATACTCTTAAACCCGTACATGTTCAAATCTGGACTTAACTTAAATAAAATCAAAGTTAATCCACGTACAGGCTGGTTTGGAGTCCCAGTGTCTGGCGGTTAATAAAATTTCACATATTCCACCACTGCTGCAGATACGAATGCTACTAAATTTAGTTGCACAAGTACTTTTCTAAAATCCATGCCAATTTGGTGTATTGGAATTTATGGGTGCCACTAGTAGTCTGCAGATATATTTTGTTGGCATCCACATTCGGTTTGTTTTTTCTTCTCCAACAAAGGGCAGCTAAAAAAGGGAGTACTGCACTGGCAGTACAGTATCCAGTATGAATTATAACTTATTTCAATTTTGTTCCAAGGATATATCATAAATTCTGACTTATTCCTAATGCGCGAATGGCAAAGTATACGTCGTACGAGTACCTACGGTTGTGGGTAACAATATATTTTTTAATTCATTTTATACTTTGCGTAGTATCTACCACTAATTGCGGTGCGGATTACGATGTTTATCTCGAGAACACAGAAGTCATTAGTTTACTTTACTACATATTTCAGAATATTATCCTTTGAGTTTTGAGATATCACTTTGCATATAAATGCGAATACATTCGTACATGTATGTTGCCTATGAGTTATTGTGATTCAAGGTGTTATTAGTTGATAAGTCACGCAGTTAGTTATGAAGTAAAATGCTAATAACATATCAGTACTCACCTGTATGTAATGAATGCAAATGCCAGCCCAACCAGGCTAATGGAACTTCCAAGTACAACACCGAGTGCTATAACACTTCCCTGAGATCCCCATTGGGCGCCAAATGTTACACTTGACGAGTTTATTGGAGAAACAAATGTATGTAAATGATGTGAGTATAGTGTTTCCATCTGAAAATATTAATTCAATTAAATAGAAATAAAATTAAGTACTATGTAAGTGAATATGGGTTATAACGACATAGAAGTGCTGTTGGCAGCTTTGAACGGCAACACACTTAGACCATCAAGAAGTTCATTGCATAGGAGAACGTTCCTCTCTACCTACTCGTTAAATTATTTTGAGAGGAAGGCTCTTGATATCTATGCTGCTAAGGGAGGCTTCTTCTACAAAAGTCGTTCGTAAAAGGCCCAAAGTTATGGCATGGTTGTCTATTAGTTAGTGTTTCACTACAACGAGTATATCATTTTGCGACTGAAAGAAGTCACTGTGATTTCCAATGATACCCAAAGGAGATAAAGCTTGACATAAAGACTTTGGACTTATAAGCCATATATTGTTCCTGCTCAAGAGATTTAGAATACATAGTCGCTTTGAACTATCCTAGGAGAGACCCAAGTACATCCACTAGAGTCCGAAAGGAGACGTCTATCTCTTCGACTATAGATAATGGTCGCAAACGAAATTCGAGATAAGTTTATACCTACCATCACCCAACTATTGCAATCTGGCTACTAAAATGGACGAAAGGTATAAATCGAATAAAAACAGAAATATTTTCTTCACTAACAAGAGAAGAATACCACAAGCTGGGGGGACATAAAACTTAATGATACAAGGTGAGACACTTAGGTTAAATACTTGACTTAAAGATGACTTCGAAAGAGAGCACGTCTGAAAGGCTAAAAAAAACGTTTACAGCTCCGCAGGCATAATCGTAGCCTGGTGGCCTGCATCAGTTAAGGTCACGTACGTTATTGAAGTGACAAGGATTTAAATAGTAATGTGTCCTTTTAAACTATACTGCCGATGATGAAGATTGGCATACATTAAAAAAAAATCATCTTTCGATGGACAAACCTCGGTGCCGTTTGCTTGGTTTTGACTTATTACAGATGGAGTGAGATTGATTCGAGGTTTGCGAGCTGAAACACAATGAGAGTTTATATTGTTATTGACTCTTTCCGATTGAGACCGGTTAAGGCATGAACCTACGCTGTCCAATTCGTCAGATAGATAATGGGAGAGACTCAGAAGATGGTCGCCATTGAATGGGAACATACTGATCTGAGTGCCATCTGGCATAGCGGCTTAGCTATCATTGCAGATAGCGATATTTTGGGAGGAAGTAGGATTTTTTCTCAGGATGTGATAAGGCTCACTAATGCTATGTCCGGGTAAAGGGACCATGATAGTGTCCTTTCTGTTTCGGAGCTTTACTTAGAAATGTTTTCAGGGAAAGGGTTTTGTAGTCAATTGAAGGCGCAACCAGTTAACCTGGTATAGTCTACAGATTTCCTCGACTGTGGTGAAATTAACTATACAGATATAAAAATCAATGCGCACAGGTGTTGGGTGTGTTGGGTGTGTTGGATGCTAATTCATTTGTCGGACAAGATCCCTTTGACCCTGTAGAGCACATATACTCGAAGGCTGTTCTTTAGGCTTACTTTGACTCGATCGACAACCATATCGTCCGCGTATGGAATCACTTTGAATTGTGTAATCCCAATTAGTTCATCAAAGAGGAAGTGATCTCCTTAGATTATTCTATTTCTTAACCTAGATACGATCCATGGTTCACATTTCACTCGGTAAGGGATTTTCTGATAGGTAATACTAAACATTGTTAAAGCCACCTTCTACGCCCTAAAAGGTAGAAAAAATATATTCTTTGGAGGGCCGTGCGCATCGGCTGGAAAAGATAGTGGACGACGCGGTTCTTGAGGTAAGATTTGTACAGAGGCGATTCATCTAAGACTGTTCTGATACGAAGATTTTAGGATACAAAAGGTTAGGTCCAAAATCGCTCGAAACCGAATAAAAACCTTACGAACACGTCTCCAGGATTGAGGAATATAATTTAAGCGTAAGCAGCACGTATTGGAAAAAATGGGTAGAGCATGTAAATCGAATGGACGCCAGCACTCCGCCAAGCAGAGTATTCAAATCAAACCCGGAGGCACACCGCAGTAAAAGAAGACCTCAACCTCAACTTACTTCAGGTGGTTGTTGGTGGCGCCCAGGTTTATACCGAACTGTAGCGGCAGCTACAAGTAAGTAGATAGGTAAAGCAGCCTTTCAATTTGTTTTGGTCAAAATGGCCTAAATATACATATATTTCTAAAAAAAAATTCAATTTGCATTTGAAATGAATGTATTTTCAAATTCTGACGACGCCAAACAGCTACCTTACTTCTTAGTTATTCTGACGCCTTTATTAACCCTCCATCTACCACTCCATAAGGACCTATCCAACAAACCACTCATTATCCCAAAATCTAATTTCAACTTTCCCGTAAATCATGTAAGCAAGCAATTAATACCACAAAATAAAATAAAGAAAAAAAAAACGAACGACCAGCACAATCGATTGACCCGCAAAACACTTTCATTATCCACCCTGTAATTTGCCCCACACGGTTTATTTACCCTGCCAATCAAAATTCAAATTTCCGACCAATCAATTCCACCATGAGTAACCAAAATACAAACGAAACCCGATAGTGCACCACCAAGCCAAACCAAATATTGCCCCTACACAGGCACCTGGCAATAGTAACGCTCCTAAAATAGAAACAACCACACACCGGAGTCCTGTCATGGAAAATAATAACAATAAAAAGACCAACATCATTGTAACGGATTCTAATTTGCACACAACACTGTGGCCATTAGTTTAATTTTATCGATTATTTTCAGAAAAGGCATAAAAAAAACGCACAGCTACGTGCACGCAATCACTTTTATTCCTCTCTCTCGCTGTATTGTTTAAAACACCACCCGCACCGAATTATTACGGAACGAACCACACACACACACTCTCACAAAAAAAAGCGACACCATGAAAAGGGGTGACGTGATTACAGGTGTCCTTGCTTCGGATCCGAAAAAAAAAAACGAAAAAAAAAAATCAGAACAATGTACAGGATAATTGATAGCCAAAACCAACCTTAACAAATCCAATGGGATTTCCGACCACTTGAGATGTAGATTAAAGTTAATTTCTTATGATTCACGCACTTTGTTATCCTTTTTGGTTTTATGTGAATGAAAATATCAACAAAAGAAAGAAACACAAAACCCACTATAGCCGTGGACCAAATTTTAACAGAAATAATAACATTACTTAATATTGCTCTTGATAATGCACTTTATAAGAAATTATAGTTCACATGCCGCTATCACACTGTACACACGACTATGCAGGACATCGATACGCTTCCTTTCGAACCCATCGACAACGAACTACTGAAGCAAGAGGAAGCTTTGAATGAACGTTAACGTTATCCTTTGGTACTAAACCTTTCTTATATGCTAAAGAGTACTACACCACACACAGTGGTGACTCGACGGCATGAAAGTGGAAAGAGAAAAGTGTCCAAAGGATTCAAATTATATTCCTTTTTAAAGGTTAAACCCTCGATGGGGAAATGTCCTCGGTTCTATGCTTTTTTCTAAACCATTTTGCAGCGTATTTATCGGTCTAAATGTTATAATCCTGACTCAGTGTTCAAAATAAAATGGAAATTTCAAAGCTGGTTTTCATTTAGCAAGGATCATCTATTGGGGTCCGGGTTTTTGCTTCATGCTAAGCCCCGTAGGTAGAGGTTTCAAATCTCTCAGGATAAGGATCATCAAATTAAAATTGCTTTGTGACTTTCCTTTTGAGTATAAATTCCAAAGTTTGATCTGAAATTTTCGGGAAGCAGTAAGTCCAAAATGATTCTGTATTTACCCGGAAAGCCCTATTATGCCAGATTTAGATCTAGAGTAGCGTTTTCCAAAGGGAACCAGTCTTAGGGTGTACTGTAACAAGTATCTAATGTAGACCTACTCTCATCTTTCAAGCAGAGCTTTTTTCTATCAAGCTCTGTGCCTATCTGGCATCAGAAGAAGCTATGAAGGTGTAAGGTCCTTCGATTTTGAGTCTAAGATATTTTGGAACTGTCTTCAAATCTCCTTACAGCTAGCTAGGCCCTAGGAAATAATTTGCTGACAAACTTGCTAGATTCGGTACCCAGTCTCGTATGTATAGTGGCTCTAAAGCCTTCTGTTCCTGTCAGCCAGATAATGATAGAGAGCAATCAGGAGTCAGAAACTAGCTGAAGACATGTCATGTCGTATATTGTCCTCATTTACTTCAAGGCGAACTCATTTGTTTAGTTCTTCGACTGTCGTTAAAGCCTTTATGACGACATATTGGGAGTGTCGATATCCTGTCAAAATAGTGTCTTCCAGCTAAGCATCTGCCTTGCGCAGTATCCGTTCCAGAACGAAATTGAAGAAGTCTTATCATAGTGCATCTTCTTATGGGAATCTGGTACACGTTTGGAATAGTTCGAAGAAGGTTAGGTTAGGTTAAGTGGCTATCCTGGCGGGAATCAAGATGCACTTCACTGAAGAGAAGGTCATTTGTGATACCGCATTCAAACATCGACCATCGACTAGAGCTCAAGGCGGTATATGTGTCTTTGAAATCGATGAAGAGTTGGAATTTTTTTGTTGATCCTTTCGCCTTATTGTAAAAGTTTGGTCGATGGTCGATCTGCTGTGGCAAAAGCTTCACTGGTAGGTGTCGATTATTCTGTCGCAGGAAGACTTCAGACGTTTGAACAGTGTGGTAGATGGGATTTCATGTCCAGCCATCTATGGAAGTGCCTCTTGTTTGAAAAGTCCCGCTGGTAAATGATCAGAGCCGAGGGGCTTGTTATTTTCCAACTTTCTGATAGCTGTGCCAACCTCTTGCTGAAGCTTCCAACTTTCGAGTTTTTGTTGTAAGGGTTATCAAGTATCTACACTGCTCTTACAGAATATGAAGACGTGGTCTTGACGTGGAACAAACTGCGAAGAGCTAATGAAGTCTGCTACTTCAAAAGCCATAAAGGAGATATATATGCAAATAAAATAGTGGGCTGTGATGGACCGGGCTTAGGGAAACAAGTTCGGATGCGGTTTTGTTGTCAGAAGCCTTGAGCTTCTCAGGATCCATACAGCAACTTGGAAGTTACCAGATCGAACTATCACGATCAGCGGTTGACACTCCTCCAGTGTATTGGATAAAAGATTAATGATTAGTGGTGTCAGAATGAACCCTTTTTCGGTCTAAATATGTCTTTGCTGCGCGTGGAGCACCTCAACCCAATCCAACCCATCCCCAATGATTGAAACCTACGCTTCGGACTTGTACTGCAACACAGTTGGCACTCCAGAAGCCCTAAAACCGATTGAAGCAACAAAGAAGAGATGTATTTCATCAAAGACCTACTTTTCCGCTGCTTCGCTTTGCAAGAAATGCGCCTACGTACTCGAGCAAACACTACAGAGCTAGCGGGCTTCCAGATCTAGATCTTTTTCACTTCACAAAGAGTACCAGCTGGTTCTTAAGCCAGTCTGAAGCACGATAGGTTTTGGTTTATGTTTTGTGTGTGGGTCTCTAGGGTTCACAATGGACCTTCAGTTCTCCGAGTGGACGTGATGAGTTTCCCACATACACGACTTCATTACTAACCCTAACCTACCAATAATATCAAGGAGAAATGGTTTTCACCATTAAATCTTCTATGGTCTTAAATCCATAAGCATCTTCTAATAAGAGCACTAAGAGGAGCTCGTGAAAGCATTCCATTCATAATTCCTGCTCCCGATAGCTCCTTGTATAAGGACTCCACGACATATTTTAAAGTTTACAATGACTTGTACTTCCTAGTACGCGGCACCACTTCGCAATACGTGTAGTGTATGTAAATAATAGGTCCCACTGTGTCCCAGCGTCGACGGGCTGAAAACCATTTACTTTTTTTTTTCGATTACATTCCTGCGCAGTTCCTTGCGATACAAGTATCCTGAGGGCGCTACAGACAACTTTCACTTAAGATACTCCTGTGTCAAATCGCAACTAAGTGTTTTGATTATAACAAAAAGGACAGTCACAGTTGTGGTAGATGCAAATACTCGTCCTCGTATACGCCCCCCACCCTTACGAGAGTGCTGGGGCGGTCGGAGGGACATTAAATAAGCGTAGATTGAAAAGCTAGGTGACCACTTTAAAGATGGAAACGAGCAGGAAAAAAATGAGCAAAAAGCAAGCTTCAAAAGCAAATTAGAAACGTTAGACTTTGATCCGGAACGTTTTTCATTGTTTTGAGTTTTCATGTAAAGTGGTTTTGGCGACACACAACGGGTGTGGTTGCGGCTCGCCCGGGGGGTTGCTGGAACACTGAGTGAGAGGGTAAATTGATTGCACACTATGATTTCTAAGGAAGAGTATAAGCAAACATTGGAAGTATTGATACTGGGAATGAGGATGTTGTGATTGCGGCCATATAGTATACCTACACTGTAACAAGGCATGATACTAAGCCTCTGTAAGAGGAAGGGTGGGGCGACCTTGTTAGGAGAGAGAGAGAGTATGATTATAATACCTTTGTTGATCAATTCATCAGGAAGAGCAAATATTGAAAATGGATACCTTAAAGAGAATTATATATTTATTTAACTAATGTACGAATCGATGGTGCTATTCTTACGAGACTCTTATTGGATTTAAGTGTTTGGAAGGATCCTTTAAAAATTGATTCCGATATGTTGTGAAAACACAAAGTTATTGGGTAGAATTGCAATCTGTGGCAGGATAAGGGACGGACTACATTATGTACATTTCAAGACTTCACATGGCCTTAAAAAAAAGAGGCAAACATTTCTTTTTGCATTTCCTTGTTTTATTTCGAAACGCAACCCAAACTCAAGCCAATGGAATTTTTACGCCCAAGCTAAAAATAGGAACTGGCTTGCGTACATATGTATGTACGTTGTGTAGGCAGTTGAAAGGGAGTCATAATAAAGGATTTTCATTATGATTGGTGGGTTTATTTTCATTATTATATAGCTTATTTCTTTAATAAAAAGTAACATGTGACATTATTAGAATTATAAAAAAGAAATGAGGAGCTTCACGAACGGGGAGCGTAAAATGGTCGGTAATTACCCGAAGCAGGTAGGAAGACGAATAAATCTTTTCCACCATCTCCTAGCACTCGTAAAGGCTTAAAAAAACTGACAAGAGATATGCAAGGTGGACGGTTGAGTGATTGAATATGTCTGAGGGAGTGATTAGACTCTTTAGTGGCAAATGGAAGCACCGTTTGCCAGATCCAAAAGAAAGGAGACCCCCTCAACTGCGTCATTTACAGGGGTATCAGTCTCCTTAACATCGCGTATAGGATCTTATCTGTCATTCTGTGCGAACGTCTGAAACCCTTCGTCAACAACCTGATTGGTCCCTATCAGTGTGGTTTCAGACAAGGAAAGTCCACAATCGACCAAATCTTCACACTTAGGAGCAAACCCAAGAAATCCAAGTCGATAGCCACCATCCTTTTATCGGCTTTAAGGCAGCATATGACAGCATCTATAAAGACGAGCTATACAGAGCCATGTTTAGTTTTGGCATCCCTGCCAAACTCGTCAGATTGTGCAGAGGGACGATGGAGAATTCTCGCTGCTCCGTCAATGTCGGTAACGATTTCACCGAGACCTTTGATGTGAGAAAAGGATTTAGACAAGGAGACGCGCTGTCATGTGATTTTTTCAACACCATACTTGAAAGAATTGTGAGAAACTAACAAGCCAACACCAGAGGCACAATCTTTCAAAAGTCCGTGCAACTTCTAGTGTACGCCGGCGACATTGATATTATAGGCAGGACTCAGCAGATTATCACTGGAGCGTTCACTAGTATTGCTTTATGGCGCTTAAGCGTGGACTCTGTCTAAAGGGGATGAAGAGATTCTCAGTCCCTTCGAGAGAAAGATTCGTAAAATGTTTGGTCCCGTTTGCTTTGAGATTCAACGCCAAACTATACGAGCTGTATCAGTCGTTTGAGATGGCTAGGACATGTAGAGCGAATGGACACCAATGCTCCGGCCGGAGGGTTTTCGAATCAAACCCGGAACAACAACGCAGTAGAGGAAGGCGCGTACAAGTAGAAGGGGACCTCAACCGACTTGGAGTGCGCAACTGGAGGCAGTTCGCTAAGGACCGGGCTAGCTGGAGAGGCTTGTTGTTTGAACTGTAGCGCCACCTAAGTAAGTAAGTAAGGCCAATGAAAGGAATTCACAAGAAATGTATTTTCTTGTCCGGCGATGCAGCTTATGAGTTTACTTACTCCTATCCTCCTCTTGTAATAAGTTTCTGGCAAATAATAGTTTTATCTAAGTAGATGCACATGAAGCCCCCAAAGTGATGCTCTAAATGGTGAGGGGATAGTTCAAAGAAGCGTACAGGGTGTGAATGAAAGGTGTTTGAAATCCTTATCTTATAGGTAGGTTGGTAGGCAGAAAGAGGTGGTGTCAGCACGCTGTCCTGAAACATAATAATACTACGATTCATGTGACCTGTCGAATATAGAATGGTGTTGGCTGATATTTGATGAATGACATTTATTCAAAACCATCCTGTTGCATTGAGGAAACTGATAATGTCCCCATCCCCAATTCAGATCGCCTTTAAATCTGCTAGATCGTCGAAAAAGGGTTTGCCCAGCGTGCGCTGTCTGGCCCTACCTACCTTCCTGGCATTTGCATAGATGGTGTACAATTGTAAAATTGCTAATTTTAGCCGTATGGATCATGTTGGCCCAATGGCCAGTACTAATAACTAGAAATCTAATAATATCCGTCCGATTTCTATTCAATTGTATTCTGATACAGCAGCGTGCTATCTATTAAAAGCTTCTAATAGATAGCGTGCAAAGATTCTACCTTTGAGAACCTCCAGAGCCCAGAGGAATATTAACCGCCTTAGCAAGGGAGCTATCCCAGGTATGAGCAGTTTCATTTTCGGGCTCTACAACAGCATCGTATGGGCTTACACCCCACAGAAAGATGGCGATTACGAACTCTTGGTCAGGACTTAATAACAGTGCCTAAGGTTTATAGAACGACTAGATTCTATCTGATCAAGTCTCCCTTAATCTTTCAAGATGTCCTATGCAGACTTAGATGAGTTTCGGATGCTGACATCTAATGAAACTGTTGTAATCGATTTGCAGATCACATAGGTATCCAAAGCAGCGGAGGATGATGAAACATCAGGATTGTTGTCTCTTTTTAGCTCTTCTTAGCTATCACAAGTATACAAAAATAAGTCTTCTCAGAGCCAATTTAAGGCCGGGAAAATCTACAATCCAATCTGGATCCAATCCAATCTGGATTGTAGAGCAACGTAATAGGATGCCTTAAACAATTCAAGAAATACTTTATTCTATCCTTGGTAATAGCATTTTTCGATTCCATTGGCAGACGTAGTTCTTTACATCTTTGTAAGGTCGTGCTCTGTATCAAAAAAAAAGCCCAGTCCCCCGTATTGTTAACCAAACTGTCGCTCTTGCGTAGGAATGGCATCCCAGAATTCGAGAAAAAGTCAATATAAGTCTAAGGACAGGCTTTATCAAGAAACTTGACGGATTGTGGAAAGAATCATGCACCCAGTCCATAGAACTAGTCTTAAGAAGACACTTTCAGGGTGTAAAATATCACTCCAGCAAGCCCACGCGACAGAGGATCAAATGCAAGTTCAGAATATCAACTGAGCACTTCTCTACTTCGTTTCTTTTAAAACGGGCTAGCGAATATTTTAGGTCTGGAGTCAAGCTCATACTCGTACCCAAAGCGGATAAACTTTCACTTTGGGGTCTAATACTGACGTCATAAGAAGAAAGGGCGCATCTCTATTGTACTAATGTTGAGATAAATGCATGTGAGCCGTTGGAGTTGGAAAAATGCCTTTTAAGCTTCACACAAAATAAGACACTACTTATCCGTTCCAAATGTGCTGCTAACTCATGTTCTAGTTAGCTTTGAGCTCATAACACTCACAGGGAATCACGATTTCCAGGACACTCCAGTATCTTACTGAATGAACTGGGGGACGAAGTTTAGGCAAAGGGGTCTAAACGAGATGTCGCAATGGCAATTACTTTTATTCATAGAACAAGACGTGTTGTGTGAACAAAAAACTCAACGCAAGGCAAATCCAAGTCCTTAAAAGAAAGAATTTTGTGCTACTCACGGGGATTGTTACCAGTCACAGCCTTCTGACGTTCTCTGGAGAGGCTGTGGTGATAGAGACGCAGGAGTTTGTCCATTCTAAACAATAATATGTACAGACACAGACATCCACGTCGATAGCCAAGCGAAGTTTTCCGTCAGAACCAATTCGAAATTGTAAATCGGAACTTAAATACCTCAGCGGAAGGCACAGCATCGCGCAATGCTGGATTCCGACACATAAGGGCTTCCAAGAAAACGAAGGAGCCGAAGAGCTAGCGAGAATAGCCTCAGATTCAAACAACATCCCAACAGGCCACTCGGTTCAACCGTCCATTAGCCTTCTCTCTTTCAAGATCTCATCGGACTTCTGCAACATAGCCAATCCTAGGTAGAGTCCACCCGCCTATTGAATGTTTCGAGGCTACTCTGGGCTCAATACAACAATAAAAGGACCAGGGAACTCCTATCACTCAATAGACCACATCTGACCTTCCTCATTGGTGTTCCCACAGCAGAAAAATGGGAATCAGCGGCACAGACCTATACAGAGGCTGCGGAAACACAGAGGTAAAGGATGACACAACGTACTTCCGTCGAGGTCCGAATGCGATTGTATTGCTTCGGCCGCAGTCACCCTGCAGTGAATGCCCCAGTCTATGTAAAACTACTTTGGAACTTTTTCGGAGTCCTGGGTGACCCTACCAGAATGCCATCGATAGCCTTCGCATAATTTATAACAATCTCGAGTTGGTTGGGAATGAATGTTGTCTTATTTTAGGTTTCTCTGTGACAGGGGCTCACAATGGTTCCGATTTTTTCGATTCGAGTGCTAGCTGTGCATGCATTGACTCCTCAAAAAATAACGTGGGCTCTCGACTGGAGACTTCACTGAAGACCGCCAGATCTTTAGCCTCCTTGAATAAACCTTGTTTTTTCTATGCCGATTTTTAGTTTAGAAATGGTCAGCTCGTAGTGTACTCGTTTCCCATCATTCCTGCAGCATAGACCCAAACCATCACGTTAATTCAATGATTTTTCAAACAACACCCATTTCCATCGGGCAATACCTTTCACTGTCAGCTGTCAAAATTCAACAAACACCATCGCACATCCACCCTCGTACGAACGAAAACTAGTAACACACTGCAGTAGTATCAGTGTCACTGCTACACTTCCCTCTCCTTCTCACTCACTCATCATTTTTCTCACCGAAGTAAGAAATTTACAAATGGCGTCATATGGGGCGGCGGGTAGCTTTTAGTGTTAAAACTTTTCCACAATTGTTTTGCGCAAAAATGTTCTCGATTTAATCAACTAAAACAATAAACCAATAAACAAATATCCCGAAAACAAAACTAAACAAAAACCAAACCTTACAACTCGTGCTAAGTGAATCAAAAATTGCCACAAAAAGTGAAATGAGTGTTTAAAGGTCATTCGGTTTCTTTTCCTTTGTAAAGAAATTTTCACCCAAGTAGAAATTTTTTCGGTGTGTATTTCGTGTTTGATTTTTGTTTGTTTAAACTAAACAAAAAGTAAGTGCATACTCTTTTCCATGCTTATAAAACAAAATAAATATCCAATTAACGTTAGCAATAGTTTTTCACACACCAAACGCATTCAAAAAAAAAAAAAAAAAACCCAAGAGAAGCCTCATAAAATGTCTATCCCTTGGAGTATATTTTTTGGAAATTGTTTAATTGCCTGCTTACTGGAAACATAGTACCAATTACATATTGTAATTCTTTTCTGCATAAAATCCAAAAAAAAAAAAGTATCTATATTCTCGTGCAAGAGTACACCTACACATGTTGCCTTGACACGAAAAAAAAGAGACTTCGAGTCGAGCCGAGTCGAGATGCCTTAATTTTAATTTTCTCGTCCCGGATACTGTCCGGTCATATTAATTAATAATCTCACGAGCATAGGCGAAAATATATCTCAAAAACAGTACCGAAACAAAAAAAAAAAAAAGAAGAAAACCCAATGTAATGATAAAAATCCATTTTTGTTTGGGTGCACTTAGTAAAAAGGGTGTAGGTAGGCAGGCAGGCCAGGCAGTGTACGACGAGTAGATGATGAAGGAAAATTCGTCTAATGGCTGAGAATGAGATATTTGTTGGGTTTTCCATTTCCATTAACTGTTGGTGTACGGTGCGGTGCAAAGGGGTGTCTGCTTCTGGTGGAGGAAAGGTCTGTTGCATTGCTCCTTCTTTTTTTTTCATTGATAATGCGCACGGCAGGCGAACCTGTGTACCCAGATTCTGTACTTTTGATATAAAAAAAAAAAAAAAACATTTTCTCTCTTCGTGTCGTATTTGAGTGAAAAATTCGCAGGAAATAGGTACTAAATGCCCGAAAAATCGTAGGAAGGATGAAGATTGTTTAATTTGTTTTTATTTATTTTTAAATGAAAAAATACATTTTACTTGTTGATTGGGTATACTACATGATCTGCTGGTATACAAGCAATCATAGGTACTAGGTGGGAAGTGGGAAAGGGGTGCAATTAGAGATTTGCCAATCCGGTATGTGTGGTATCTTGTTCTGTACATAGTAGTGGGTTACCTTCCATTAGTAAAATATTTGTTGCAACGACGCATCTAATAAATAAATGTGTATCTACAAACAACAGACTGGTGTAGGAGTTTATTTTCAAGTAATTGGGCTCTCTCTAGTAAATATATGTAGGTAGGTAGGTATGTATGTATGCAGTTGGGGGAAGGAAAATGTCGCAATATTACACTTTGGGTAAAAAAAAAATCAGTCCTTCAGTGCTGGTAGCCGGTGCGAGAAGACGTTTTTGTAGATATTCCCCACTTTCACAGTGTGGAAGCCACAGAGGGCTTCCTTTTTGTGCAAATCGTGTATCGCGTCTACGTCTGTTGTCCTTCATTGTGCAACCAAATAACTACATTTGTGAGAGTTTGTAGCTTTGTTCTACCCTGACCAGTGAGTTAGCTTATAGTCAGCCCAATAACAAACCAATTGGTATTCGTTTTGGTGCTGCTGAGCTGATGTCAGCTCATAGCCAAAGCAAGGTAGAAAATGTCGCCTACTACCGCATAGTTATAGCTGCCTACTGTGACAATCTGTCCAATTCGTGGATGCTGTGTGACCCTTCTGGTTGACAGCTAATGCATGGATGTGTATATAGGCACAAATTTGTGTATAAACCCATTTTGGGAGCTTGCGTTGAATACTAGCCAATATCGACAGCCCATTGAGTTTTGTCACATCTCCGTACGCTAAGTGTGGAAATTAGTTAGAAAGTTTACAAACTTTTTTATGATTGAAATACAAATCTTGTGTTTTCCAATGAGACCTAATAAATTGGGCGTGGTATTCTGGAATATTTTACGAATTACAGTTATAACATCAAACTAATGTATTTTCTTTAAAGTGCCTCCAAAAAGTAGGCGTGACTCTTTATAATATTGTTCAGATGAACATAGACCATGCCGAGGCCCACAAATTTTATGTTAGTACTTTTTTTCGAATTTACGCGCGCGTAGTTGAGGCAAAACTTGATACAGGGTAACCAGATAAGAATGATAGGAACAACAAATTTAAATAAAACAAAAATATTTTGAAGCTACATTCATGCCATAGTATGAACAAGCGTTCATGCTTCAAGAAGTGGGTCCAATTTTTGATGATTTGGTTCAAAGTGTACGGCTATTGGCCTCGAGCTCGTCCAATGTGCTTGGCTTCTTAGTTTAGACTAACGACTTGACGAAGCCCGAGAGAAAATAATTGAGTGGTGTCAAGTCGCATGTCGTATGGGAACTTTTCTGTTGGACCCCCAGGTCCGATGTACATATGTATCGATGTCGAGCTATGGCCACAGAAAGTCGGTTAACAACGCTCTATAACTTAGACCATTGACGGTAACAGTGTCTCCTTCCTCAGAAAGAAAAAGGTCCGATAATGCCGCTATGCCATAGACCGCACCAAACAGTCGATTTTTGTGGATTGTGTTCGCTTCAACAATGGCACGCTTGTTGACATAGTCCCGAGCCAAAAATTTGCCTCATCCGAGATGATTTTTTGGTCAAAAACCAGATCTCCGGCCAACATTTCCAACGCCAACTTAGCGAACTCACGGCGATGTCTATGGTCGTCTGTCTTCTTGCATCAGCACCATCTTATAGGAATGTAGCTCCAAATCCAACCGCAAAATAAGCCGAATTGACTCTCGGCAATACTCAATTCATCTGAACGGCGCCCAATCGATATTTCTGGGTCTTCTTGGAAACTGGCCTCTATGGCGGTTAGGTTTGCTTCATTTTGCGTCAATCTGTGTCTGGTTTGTGGCTTAAGGTTCAAAAGATTGGAGTCACGCTCAAACTTTTCCACGATGCGCCGAATCGTTTGCACATTGGGATGCTACGTAAAGGATCAATACAACTTCATAGAGTTTTGGTGCTGTATGGTTTTCCTATCTGAAATCAAGTTTATGAAAGCTTGGTTGAAGAGAACGTCACATCAGAAGATGAATTGAAGCATTTATTTTAAAATTTAAATTAATTTTGCAGTTTCATGGTACTAAAGGCATAGTTGGTACAAGGCCAATTGGCGACTATGTAATCATACATATGTACGTCACCGTCGCAGACCGCGCCATCGTCTTTAATTAGATAATTTAAGGTCCATTGTGTTACCACATGATTTTCAGAATATTCAGAAATTTCTCAGAAAATGAAAAATGCTTTCTTACTCTTCTTGGTTCATGATGCTTCTGCAGAAGTCATTTGCGGGATGCCCAGCCTAGTGGCGTGCCTACTGATAATGCAGTGTCCTGTATTGACACAATTGTTTTGAGCGTCCTGTTCTGTCTAATCAAACAGTTGGTGTGTTTTTGACCCAACTTGGGTCAGAGCCGTAATCTCATTACAAAAGACAATATATTTATTAACCAACCGTGGATAAAAGCGTTTTTTTAAATTCATTTCGAGACAAAAACAAAAATCAATTTGGCTGCAAACCTTATTAAAGGTGCATATGCAGTTTGTAATCAGTTCATTGCTACCATAATTGGTTTTATGCCTTTCAGCAAAAAATAAATGTATTTATATTTCGAACTGACAATGATCCATTTATGAGACAAATCAATTCTGGTGAATTATAACTCTTTGTTTGGGAGAAAGGAATGGTCTTACTTCTGCACTAATAGAATCAGTAGAAGCGTGATATAATTCTGTCGAACGGCCGTCAACTCATGTCGCCTGGCGTGACTTCAGGGTTATAATGGTGACTATAATTTCATCTTTTCTTTTTAATTCCGTCTAGCTTCTTAGTTGATCCTTATTAGAAATTAGTAGAGACCTGTCCAAACCAAGTTGTGACCAACTATCATCTCCCATTTACTTGTTGCTCTCTCGGCTCGTTCAGCCAGTGTGTGTTGATGGTTCTGAATTGTTCTTTTTTATTCTGTTGGAGAAGTCAGCGTTGTTCCTTTGTTTTTAATGTTATCCATCTGCAAATCAACCACTTCGTTGTGGTAGTCGGGTGAATTACATGATATAAGTTGGGTCGCTGCCAATGGTGTGTTCTTAGTAACCAGTATAGTTGTCGATGGAGATTTCGGGATACGCGTGTAGATTAGATTCTGGTGATCTCTTGCGAATGAAACCTTTCGAGTTTTTATCACGTCAGAGAAATTTTACTTCGAATTCTTATTTTAGCCATAAAAATGCGGAAATCAGGAACGATGTGAATGTGAACTCCAGGCTTTAGTTTCCTTTCTGTCAGAGTTGTTTGTTCATAATCTGGGTTAATCACCTACCTAGTTATGATCCCTAAGATAAGGTTTACATCCAGTTTCTTTATCTTCTGGTATTGACCTACATACATGTATACATTGTGCCAAGGGTAATGTTGCATCTTGTATATATTCATGCAAGCGTCATGCATTCATGCAATATTTATGTCCAAGCGTGTATGTTGGGGATCACTCGAAGGTTTTATCTGCCTTTGTCAGAACGAATGAATTTTTGGTAACTTTTTACCTTTGCATTACATAGCCGGAGAAGTCTTAGTACATAGCTTTAGCGGACGAACACTCTTTTAGTTTTGGGTGCTGTTAAGACCGATCTCTTGTGTTCTGGGTTAAATTGGCTCTGGATACTCAGTGTAATGACAATCGTCTTTCTGAAACGTGCCGTCCGATATCTCTCAATCGATCGCAGTTTGCAGTCTGTCGGTTATGAATTCCCTCAGTGTCCAACGTGCATAGAGAGGAATTGTTGTCGCCCTTTAGTTTTAGCATTAGTTCCAGAAATTTTGGTAGTCTCTCCACATGTACCGAAAAATAGTTCCTTTAGTGGTAACGCAGAAATGGATACAGACTGGGTTGATGATCTCGAACTATCCCTATGTCGACTCCCCACCTGTGCCCGACTTATAATATAACTTAAACATCGACTGATCAGTTAATAATCGATTAGTTTGGATGTTACTTTTCTGTGAATTGGCCAACAGGATCAGCGGTTTCGTGTTTAAATGTAGTATCACTTACGGCATTGTCAACACGACTTTTACCTGGTTAACAAGACGTTAGACGAAACCTCAATCATGCGTAACACTGGGTTATTTTAAGGGTCCACGAAAGGGAAAGCGAAAGACCACAAGACCTTTACGCGTGTTTTAGGTTATCAGTAGTCCTACATGAGATGCGTTTGAGCTCGGCACCATCTTAAGGAATAGGGCAGGACAGTTTTGCTTGTTGTGGACTTGTGGCCTCACCTTTTTACCAATGCTACGTTACTGAGCCCAATTCGTGTTCGGGGCATCTACCGCTTTGAGATCTTTTTGTCACTATACGAGGAGCAATGTCAATTACTAAATCTGATTTATTTGTGCAATGTAAAGTCTTAAGCTAGGGAGTACATTAAATGAAGGGATCTTATATTTTCATCGTTAAACTGAACTGCACTATCCAAGTTGAGTTAAGTAGTGAAGCACCCAGTTACTGGAGAATCCCCCAAATAATATGTTTTATAGTTTCGGTCCTCCTAACTTTTTACACAGTGTGGGATGCGCTGAACCCTGTTTCTATGTTAAATATTCCCTCATTGAATTTTGAAATACATAAATAAATTTATGAAGCTGCACAAAGCTGCACATAAACTAACCATCGTTTTAAATAATGAAAATAGCTATATCAAATAAAATGCTATTTCGGGGGAGGATTAAAAGTGATTAGTTGCGCAAAAGATTGTTTGAAATACCAATTTACTGAATTTATGAAATTACATTTTATGCATTTGGGTATTTGTTGTTAGGGCAATGCAATGCAATTGGCTGTTTCCTACGAGTTGGGTACTATTCGAGCATTTCTGGTGGTGTGTTGGGCAATTAGTAAATAGTGCATTCGGCTTAAATAGCATATTTGGTGGTTTGCTGAGTCCTGCGGTCGTAACAATGGTATCTGGTGGTTAGTTAGGTACTAAATACCACATTTCGTGGTTTGGTTTAGTCTTTGGTGTTTAGTTATAGTTGCTTATAACGGTATATTTGAGAATCTGCTCGAATATTTGGTGGTTTGGCTTTAAACAGTATATTTAATTGTTTGTCAGTTCATTTTGTGGTGAATAGGGTATGTAAGGGGTATTGTGATGGAAATAGTGTGATCTTCAAAAAATACAAAAGCGTAAAAAAATTTAAATTATTACCCGCCTAAATGCAAAGAGACTTTTTCGAGTAGGTTTTGTTACTCGGAAAATATTCGAGAGCAAGGAAACACGAGTGGTTACAAATGCTACAAAGGGGATGAAATCGAAACTAGAACGATCACAGAAAATACCATTTACCTAGACACCCCACAAACAAGAGCGTCATACATATCCAATGACCTGAGGGCATATTATGTCGAAATGAATGCATAAGCGTGGCAAATCGGAAGTCGACCGTCAGAAATATTAATTTATGTACATATGTAGATATGGGTTCAGTAGATTTGCTGCTCTGACGCAATTCAATGAGCTCGATAATTATGATTCGATTGATTTCAATTCAGTTTTCTAAATCAGTTTACAAATCGAATGGAAAATTGAAACCAGTTTTTCTTGATGCCGTGAATGAATACAAACTTGTCGGAGTTTTTCTAGAAATGATAAAAAATATTAATTGGTAGGACAGAACGGTGTTTACCGAGGCTTAGATAGCTGTCTACTACCTCAAAGCTATCGATGTTGAGTGCTCTTCACTTTTACTGCAAAGATGAACATGAAGCGTGTCTGATATGGCTAGGCATGACTTCTCCATCTCCATCCACACTATCTCAGAAGTTAGTAAGCATCGAGTTGGTATTTCTGGTTTGTAAATGATAGATTTTAGACATTCTGAAATCCGATAGGCAGACAGACAGGATTATGCATCGATACTGAAATTTCGATGATGACTAGTTTCCTTCAGTTTTGAAAAGCTTAGTGACTAGCATGTCAGTACCCTAAGATATGATGGTGTTCCAAATTTAGAAATAGAAAATGAATGTAAGTGCCTGCCAGCGGGATGTTGACCTGTGTCACCTACGACAGTGGCTCTTTGAAGTACTCAGCATTAACTGCGACCCTGCTACTAAGTTTCCTTCTTCGTTCTTGTAGCGAAAGTTTAAAATTATTTTTCTACTTTTTCGTGAATGTCTTCTGGGATCTTAGTCCTTGTTGGTAGTGTCGCTAGAACCTCCTTAAAATATAGGTTTAATGAATTTGTTTCAATTATAAACAATATATATGTCATGGAGTTTTCGAGATGTTGAGGGATAAAATGTTTCGCTAATCTTGTAATCTTTGAGTGGGCGCCGTGGCTCAGTGGTTAGTGCGTTGGACTATGCAGCAAGGGGTTCGAGATGGAATCCCAGTCGAGAAACACTTAAAAAGTTTTTCACGGCCCAACCTCTCGCAAGATGTTTGTCATCTGAGAGTACAGTTGTCCTGAGAAAGCTTCTCAAATAACAAACTGCCCTTCGGATACGGCATTAAACAGTAGGCCCCTTCCATTCGTGTGAAGAATATAACACGCACAACACGAATGGTTGTGAGAAGCTAGGCCCTGGGTCCCATCGACCTGTAACGCCAAGTATTTATTTTTAATCTTGTAATCTCCGTGTGGAATTCTCTTGTCATTCCAATCATATAAAATCGATCTTCTTACAATCTATTACTTCTTGGTTTCACAACATGCCCATGGAAATTGTGCTCAATATAAGAATGACACTAAAAGTACGAGAAAAACGGATCAACCTTTTATTTGTACAGTCGAAGGGTCCTACCGATTGGAATTTCGAGCGAACCGTGTCTGTAGCATTTACTATTAAAAGTCGACTTTCCGACTAGCAGCAGATAGATTTTTTGTAAGACTCACCACTGTGAAGGTAGAAAAAATGGATTACTTAAACGACAATCTTTGTACTGTTGACCACTTACACATGTATATTCAGTGGTTTAACGCAGTAGCCACTGAACCTCGTCGCCCACGTTCACAATAGTGCTTTAACAACGACTCATTCATATCGCTTCACTTTTGCTTAGCTTGTTTCACCGAATATATTTTTGTATAACACAGTCAGAGAGACAAAGCTTTTGCCTGGACTTCATATTGCAGCTATTATATATTGTGCCATACAGAAATAGGTGTTTTTCTTTAGCAGTATTATATCAAACACACGTCATTTTATTTTTGAAAAAAATTCTCATGAAAAGCAAATATCATTTCACACTAAAACTTGCCTCTTACTAAACAATCATCATCCATTTCTGTGTCATTTGTGTTAGTCATCCTCTGCTAATCGACATACAGATGTATAAATTAATCGTGCTTCGCAGATACAGCAACAGCATATGTTTGTTTATTTACTAACAACAACAAAAAATTCTCATCTCCCAAAACTGTTCTACTAATATGTAATATTATTAAGAGATTAAAATTTGTCTAAATGTTTTGTATGTACATAAATGATGAGAAAGTAAAGTTTAAAAGGAAATGATCATAAATATTTTAAATTTTGTTCCATCACTATAGGTTCAATATTCGGCATTTCGTTAATCGACGGCGCGTTTGATGGAAGCTATTATCGTCGATTAATGGGGGATGACTGACGGTATAGGAAAACAATTAGGCACAATTGTACATGCAATTGCATTAGAAATTCGCCACCCAAGATCCTAGGCAAACACCCAATAAAGGGTATTGCTTTTAAAGAAAAGAACAAAACCTGAAAATTGAAAAAAAAAAAAAAAATAAATAAAAATAAAATACAATATCCAATTGTCGAAATCGTCATCGATTGGCAATGTGGCAACATGCGGGAAGCAGCCGAGAATCAAAAGTAAGTCATATTTGATAAGAACAGAATTAAAAATGTCTCTCCATTGAGTGGTCTATTTCTCTACTAAACAAATTGTATACCTTTTTTATTTAATAGACTAATAACCGCTGATAACCAATTGGAAACAATATTTTTAATGATCTGATTTAATACAGAATTTATGATATTGTCAATTGACTAGTACTTTTGTGTATACATATATGAGATTGTCGGTGTCTTTAAATTTAAGCGCATATGTACTTACGATTACTTAGGTGGTGCTACAGGTCGATGGTAACCTGGCCCTCGACCGAAACCAACATACGGCATGCATGTTAATGTTTTGTTATAAACTTATGGTTTCCTAAATGAAGTAAATTTTACCGATTTCTGTACGTCTACACATGACCAGTACAGTATGACACATTTTGATGGATTACATGTGCATAATATAGAGGAATATAATGCTAAAGGGTTTTTCAATAAGGACATAACAACTTTGTATTCAAGTAAAGCAAAGAATAATTTTGAGATATTGGACTAAAATTCATTTACGATGTAGTAAATATGTCAAATTTACGATAGATTCTTTGAGGACAATTTTCCAGGACTCTTCCATACATATCGGCCGGAACGTTGGCAATTTCGAGTTCGATATTGTTCCTGAGTTTCCTTAACGTTGGCTACAAGGCAAAAACCAACAATCGGAGGAGGACCATTTCTCGAAATTATACGTTTACCGAACTTCACTTTCAATAGATTTAGTGTTTGACCATCTGTGTGGCATGGTGGCACCATGTTGTTGGGACCACATATTACTGATGACAAGTCCATCCAATTCTGGCACATATACATACATAGTCTTGGAAAATGGCATGGTAACAAACTCAATTGACCAGGACATGCCGATTATTTTCATCGACGAAAGAATACACACCGCACAGTCACTTTTTATGGATGGAATGAATCTCTGGATGCACATGTGGGTTTGTTGCTGTCTAATATCGAGGATTTTGTTTATTGACTAAGCCTTGAGTCAAAACTGAGGTTCATCGCTGAAGATGATCTTTCGATGAGAAATTCAGGATTTTCTGCAAACTTTTGCAGCACAATTGGAGAAGTTTCGACGCTTAAGAGGTTTCAGTTCTTGAGTTGATTTGATCTTGTAAGGATGTAGGCCAAAACTTTTGCGCAACATTGCTCGTTGCTCGTTCGTGAACCTTATCATGATAAAAATGTAAACTTTTAACATTGACAGATTATAAAAATAATTTGAGGGGAGGCTCGAATCAAAATACAAAATTGTTATGTCCCTATTGAAAAACTCTTCACAGCTTATGTAAATAAGCCCATAATTGGTCTAAACATATAAACAGTTTAGATTATTACTTCTATCGTAGAATCCGTTTAAAGATTTTGATTTCTGATGAATTGATAAATTATCACATCAGGTGGTTTGAATATCCAAACCGCTGGCCTCTGTTTACCTCTGATCCTGGTAATAGAACAGCAAATTCAGGAAACACAACACAAGAACTCGATTCGCAATAAAAACAAAATCTGGATTCATCAGACGCAAATCTGATGATGACTATCGAAGATATTGTATGCGAAGCAGGGAATGTAGCTTTTCATTTTGAATGCAGAGACTATCTAGAACCTGACTACTCTACTCTAATACCTCTAATCGAATATCAAAATACGAGTATAGTCTAAATTCCCGACCGCATATTAGGGCGGTTCACCATTAATCTAAGAAAAATACCTTATGAACTGAACTGCAATCCGGATTGGCTTTAAGTCTCATTCAAGTTAACCGTGTCTGTATTCCTGGCTAAAGAGTCAGCACTACCTCAACATTCTCTATTCATCAATCAGACATAAAAAACAGACTAGTTATCGAGACAAAAGTTTTTATCACGGATCAAGGAGTCTGACAACAAATGCAAAGGCCTAAACGCGAACGATTTTGAGAACGTGGGTCTACTACTACTGAGTCTATTTCTTGAGTAGGGGTGAACATTTCGAGGTTGTGTTTCCCTGTATGGGATACCTGAAAAAGAGGAACCAAAAGATATGTAATGGGTTCCGCATAACCAACCCGGTATTTCCGACATGTTTCATCATTTCGGCAGAATCATTAGAGTCTGCCGAGCTCGTCAACCTTGCTCTTATCCAGAGTGTACGCCATGATTTCTGCCTGATCTGGTACATATACAAAGTAGCGATTAATAAATGACCAAAAGAATGGTGGTTACTGTACGTCCTTAGTCTTGAAAAAAAACTAGGTGTTGCTTGGCCCAAACCCTCCTACATCCGTTCCATTCATACCTACATAGATAAATTTGTCCTACCTCAAAGGTAGATGCAGAAGATTTTTTATTGTTTCAGTAATGCGTGGACAGTCTCCTGGTCAATTTGTTCGTTCGCTCATAAAGTAATAAAACCTAACAATATCTCAATATCTTTTTCCTGCCTCTGCTCATATTCAACCTACAACGGATAAAAGCTCACAAAGAAGCTCACATACCTCGCATCTCAGTTCTTGCTTTAAAGATTAAAATTATTTCGTGCCTACATGTTGGCATAATTACTGGTAACCAGTGGTGGTCAAGAGTTTTTCTAATAATAGATGTTGACATCCACTCTAAGAAGGTGTATGAAGAGCTGGTGTTGTTTACATAGGAACTCAGTTCTCATTACATGTTGCTGTAGGTTACGATTTGACCTGCATATTTCAAATGGACTTGTGGAATGCCTTTATGGACCTTTATAATATAAGTTGCCGTTGACACTGGAGTTCTAAAAATGCCAACAAAGAAGAGTCTTTATACATATGTACCTGGTTACCATGGTAGAGACAAGTGATAGGATCGGACTATAGGGTGGGTTTGAATAAAGTCAAAGCATTCGTTTGAATTTTTCTTTATAATCCCATAATAGCTAGCAAATTTCTGTAATTATCATTGATGCTCAAGAGGGTCTCTTAAGGGCATTATAATAATCTTTTTATAGCTGTTTATGTTGGCGGTTTCTTTCTCTTTTGTGGGCTAGAGGTATAAACCATGTCAATCTTATAGTCTAGAAAAAGATTTTTCGGATTTATTTGTTTTAAAATCTTGATTTCAGAAGGCTGCAGGTGCTGTAACTTTGACTTGCTGAAACCATGTAATCTTCAAGTCCTGACTTCCATTGATTGATTTCAAGAAGCTTGTAGAGCTGGTAGATACAAGGCGTTCGTTTTTTTTTTGTCTCGGCAATATGAGGTTATGACCTCCGTTGGGAGTTGTGGAGACTATTCAGTTGTTCTTCGGTTTCAGACTCGATTCGAGATTGTTTCTTTGGGAATATTTTCCAGTTTCGATTGAAAGGTTTGAGAACGTTGTTCCTGGAAACCGTATTGTCTGAGATTGGTGACGAGTAGTAACTGGCAGTTTTAAAATCACGTGAATCAGATGTTAGTGGAGTCTCTTGGATGAGCTACTACGTTCAGAGGTTGATGAGTGTTCGGCCTGACACAATTAGAATGTTATTGTTGTGAATAATTAGGGCAATATGTAAGTCCCGACAAAAATAGGTACTTTTCATCGCGTTAGACCATGTCAGGTGCAAAGCTTAGATTCTTAACAAAAAAAAAAAAGGGAAAAACTTCCCACCAATGTCAGCGAATCCTTGCAGAGCAATGCACGTTTCCTTTTCTACTGTAAAATGTTGCAAATTTCATGTTCAATGGAGGGTCACAACTGGCAATATGCTCATTCTTTTGGAGGATTATTGATCGACAGGCAGACAGGTACCAGAGATGCTAAATATGTATCTCAGGTGAAAGAGTATTGGGGATATAGCAAGTTGCAAGAAAAGTTGGGGATGAATAAGTTCAGTTGACGCTGGGTCCCCAGAAACCTAACAATCAAAATAAACTTCAATGTCTGGTGGTTGGGAAAGAATCTTTGATATGTATGTGGAACACCGATCGGAACATGATTTTCTATCGCATTGAGACATTTGATAAAACTTGGATAACCCTATCAACTTCCATAGACCATGCCCCCAACGAGTATGTATGCATGTTTAACCGAATAGAAGACCTTGTAGGCCAGAAGACCGTCTAAAAATCGTCTTCAGATCGAGCATGTTCCAAAATCTTGAGTTGATAAGTTTTTGAAATGTTTCACTGCCTTGGAGATTGTCATAGAATCGCTTATTAAAGTGGTGACTAGGTGGGGAAAGAGGACTCAGAGTAGATCCACCATGTTGTACATTATTAGAAGGCATACACGTTTGAGTACTCTGTAAGGACAGACATTTTTCCGCAGGGGATATTCTTGCTTTTTGAACCAACAGGTCTTTCTTGTCACCAGAGTGCCCTAAATCGAAACAGTAGCGACTATTTTTATGTGTCCCACTGGGGTACTTATTCTATTTTATCTTTTGCCACTCACTGCATAGTACACACATCTACTAATTAAAAAGATTAAAAAAAATAAAACATTTAACTTTATATTTGATTTTAACAATCAGCGACCCAAAGAGAAGGCCACTTGGAAAACGTTGTTTTTATAAGCTGATTCAGTTTTTCCGCTGCAAAACAATTCCAATCATGTTGTTTTTGTTCCTATAGTTAAGTGAATGCATTAGTGGTGGACGTTTGGACAAGAACAACATTTATGTTTTTCTCTTATTTCCTCTCATGCAAGCAACAACCCCTGTTTAAATGGGTGGATGCGCATGCAGGCTAAATTCAATGTCCACGTTTGAGAGCGATTTAATTAAATTGAATGAAATCCCTCATTAAGCATTTTCGCAATTTTTAAATAAGTTTCCGTTCTCTGCCGTGCACAAGAGTAATCTGTCGCTGTTGGCTGTGGGCCGGGGTATATCTGTGATGATGTCATTCCGTGTATTTAACTTGCATGAAATTATAATAGTTGAATGAAATCAATCGCTACGTACATACTTGTTTTCGTATGTACGAGTTTGTATATATAGATAGATTATAATTTAGGCTTTTTTGTTAGTGTGTTTGTGTGTTGGTCATCTTAACTAATTTGTTTGTTTTAAGCTGTCTGCATGTAGACGGATGTATGTTAATAATATTACATGTAGGTTGGGAAAATACCAATCAGTTGGAGAGATACTTTGTCTAAACAATGTACTTGAGTGTACACATGGCCGGCAATAGAGGATTTGGATGACAATCTTGATTTGTAATCGCGATGGTTTGGTAAAGCCAGGTATTTGCTTAAAACTTGTTTAAAACTCAATCTCATTCGATATCTAATGGTTGCGCGGTTAAGACATATAAGTTTCATGATCGTTGGCAAATAGTATATCGTTGGCGTGGGTCCTTCCAACCATTTCTGTCTGAGATACATGTAAAGATTGAGTACATTCCCAAAGACTCGATTCCTCATCAATTGTTGTGTGTCACGTTTTCTTCCAGAATTCACTTTTATGCATGATTGGCTTCATTTCAATTTTTGGAATAAAATTGCCTTCACATCGTACGATGTACTCTCATAAAGCGGTTTTTTTTCAGATATGAATTGCGTGCGAATTTAGTGCCAAACAAGTTGTAACTTTTATCCGACATTAGAATGAAACATAATGAATGCAATATTTCCCAGTTTCATTGCAGTGTTCTGAACAAATATTTAGCCCTTCAAGTCGTACGGCTCAGACTACGCTTTCTAGATATACTTGTATATTTTCCCCATTTGCAGTTTAAGATATTAGTTTTGGTGTCCAGGCAAACTTAATAAATCCAGTCCAGATGCTATTTATTTTATTTCATCTTTCGACGTCAATGCTGGCCGAAGGACATTAGTGACCGAAAACTGTGATGAGCTTTTTAAGAGTGGTACTTACTCAATATTAGAGCGAATGTGTCCCAACTTGGTTTTGGTGCTCATTACATTGAATAATATATTACTCTTCCTCGAGGCAATACTTCCTACGTAAACAAAGTTGTCAATTTTCTTCATATTCTGTCCAGCAATGTTTAATTGAACGATGGTGATTTGCCAGATTTTATCCTGAACTCGGTAAAAATAAGACACATTTGACATTGTAGAGAATGTGACATAAATTTTGGGAAAACAATGCCCTTTTAGAACTCTGAAAGTCACTAAGTCTATGGTCTAGCTAAACAGAACTTTAACACAGTGTTGGATTGATTCAGTACCATTAATTGCTACATAGCTCTACCATACTGTGTTTCTGTTAAATGTATAGCACTTTTCATTACTAAATACAGTACGTACAAACTATACAGTCGGATGAGTTACAACAACGTGTTATTTTTCATAAGAAATAATCCTGGATTAAAGATAAACTGTGAAACAATATCGGTGAATCTTATTCGAAGAATATTATAATACGTACATATTTTATTAAGAATTAATTAATACAAAAATGTTATCGTTTAAGAATTCGTAAAAAAACAAATGGATACGTTTGGTACTTGGAACTCGATGCTTTTCTTTTGAAGTCGGTTGCTGGATAACTTCGGGCAAACTTCTCTGAAAGTCATAAGGCCAATGTTTTAGTGATGGAAAATGTATGGAGATGAGTTAAAGGTTGAAATGAAACATATGTATATTTGGAGGTGAAAATTTTGTAGATAGGCGGGGCAATACTATAGATTTCGGATTAAAACAGCATTTGCAACCAGACTCGTGACCAATTAATAAACTTATGCATGCTTGGTGCTTAAAGAATTTGGTTTCGTTCCGCGCAAAAATAGTTGATTTAAAGACTTTTAAGGTGCTTTCGGTTATAGTTATTGAAAAATATAGCTATGTGGCAAATTGGTAGTTCTAGGGTTTATTTCTGCAGGCAAATAAGCTTTCTCTTTGGGGTCAGAGATGTTCTGATCGTTGTAGACAAGCCTGAGTTGTCGATTATTCGGGATTCATTTTTTTTAAGAAACCTTTTCCTTTCTTTAGGATTCCACAAATCGAATATACTTAGAATGAAGAGTACGTTTAATGACTTGGAATCAACATGTTTCTGAACCGTGGTTTCTAGATTATGGTTTTGATGGTCGCATGCCAGGCTGTGTTATCCTAAAACCACCTCTCAGGCAGAACAAACTACAACCTATTTTCAAAGAAGTATTTAGTCTGGTGTAATTCCCAGCTCCGGTCTTATTGTTGAAGAAACCTCAACAAATGGTGAATTTTTGTGGGTATAATGGCGTCCTCTGGATTGATCTCTGCATATAAACAAAACTTGTATGCCAAATCGCCCATCGTCTTGATCCCTGTATTTGATCTTACATGGGTATACGGCAAATTTTTGCACAATTTCACTTACTGAGGCTACAGATCCCTTAAAAAGAACTTTACTTGCCGGAGGGTGCTTAGCTTTAACTATAAGACGGTGCAAGATTGTTGAACTCAGCGATGTTCTCTGAGTAACGACAACTCCATAAAATATTCACGAAAATGATTTCATTTTTGGAACCAGAGGATGTAATACTGGTCATTGATTCTTAAATTCAGTAGAGGTACTTTTTGATGGATATGTTGATCCAGACAAAACTAAAAGCTACGGCTACTGCATCGTAGTTGGAAGATCACTATATACATACTTTGTTTTATTAATATTCGTTCGGCCCTTTAGACTGCAGTCTATTGCGATTCATGTAAAAATGGTCCCTGTTTTTGTATACAGTGTATTATTGTCTTGCGTTAGTAATGCTTGTTTATCGTAATGTAAGTAATCCACTTGAATTCCCGTGGACTTTGTTCTCCCTGTGACGCATTTTCGGTAACATATTTAGGAATTCCGTGTCTTTTCTTCAAATATTTTTTAACTAATCTAATCTTGTTTGCAGATAAACAAATTTGCGATGAAGCAAATCAACGTGAGTGTGGTTGGCCTCTCCGGAAATGAAAAGGAAAAGGGACAAATGGGCGTAGGAAAATCATGCCTTTGCAATCGTTTCATACGCCCGATGACAGATGATTACTTTATCGATCACATATCTGTCTTGAGTCAGGTAAGAACTTTCATACTGTTTTACTATATCTTTGTTAGGATATACTTAACCAATCTATTATTATAGTCGGATTTCAGTGGACGCATAGTGAACAACGATCACTTTCTTTACTGGGGTGACGTTAAGAAAACCACAGACGAAGGAGTCGAGTACAACTTTAATGTTGTAGAGCAAACTGAATTTGTTGATGATGCCACATTTCAGCCATTCAAAGTTGGAAAAATGGAACCATATTACAAGCGCTGCACCGCAACCAAAGTAGCATCTGCCGAAAAGCTTATGTACGTCTGTAAGAATCAGTTAGGAATTGAAAAGGAATATGAACAGAAGGTTTTGCCAGAAGGGCGCCTTGCAATTGATGGCTTTATTGTTGTGTTCGATGTCAGTCCAGTTCCAAATCGATCACTTGAGAAACAAGTTGAATTTGTTCATAACATTCTGATGAATCTGTTAAAGACAAAGAAACCGATAGTATTGGTTACAACAAAAAATGATGATGCTAGTGAGGCTTATATCCGTGAAGCGGAGAAAATCTGTCAGCGCAAGGAATACAAAGGTTCCATTCAATTGGTCGAAACATCATCACACGAGTCAATTAACATCGATATGGCTTTTATATTGTTGGCCCAACTTATTGATAAGACTAAGAATCGTACAAAGATAACAACTTATACCGAAGCAGCACGGACACGCAAAGAATTGCTGGATACAAGAACCGAAGCTGTGGCTAAATTGATTCGAAATCAAATAACTGACTATCATACGTTGTGGTCGCATGGCTCAAAGTTGCTCGCACAGCATAGGGAATGGAATGAATTTTTAGATTTATTCGGTCAAGAGGCAGGTCAGAGGATTTTCCGAAGACACATGAAGAAGCTGCGCGATGATCATTTGAATAAACGTCTTCAGCAGTATATGGATGGATTTGCTTGTGCTTTGCAAGACATTATTCCTGATATAAATACGTTTAATATTGAAACCGATGAAGATTGGAATTCGGTAAGGAACTACATACGAAATCATGTAGAGTTCGATCAGTATTTCTTCGATTGTCAACGTGCACCGTGGACCGATTTGAGTGATGTTAGTGATATCGAAGATGAGGCACGAATACCATTTGATATTTTGGACACACCAGAGGCGGAGACTGTTTTCAAGAATCATTTGAACGCACTGCAACAGGAACAAAAGAGATTAGAGTAAGGCAATGGTTTTGGTTTTGGTTTTTTTTTATTGTATGATTCGCTAGTGATTTTCTATTTTGTTGAAATGATCATAATCCTCTTAACAGCATGCGCATTATCCTATAAGAGGTTTTTACTAATGATGAACTGAAGTATTGCATTGAAAAATTATCTAATTAGTTATGTACATATCTTGCTGCTTGAATTTTTGGGACTCTAACCTGGAGACTAGTTTTTCGAATTTGGTTGAGCATTCGCGATTTAGTGTTATACATATGTTTCCGGTGATTGGATTTTTCGAAAATAATGAGAGTAGTGCAATCTAAATGCATGCCTGTCTGAAACGTTGAAGCAGGTTTTTATTCTCGTTACTGCAGTAGAAATACACTGCCGTGGAATGGTGTCATCTTCTCTTAACTTTTGCTCATACTTCGATTTTGAATATTCGACCGCCAGGAATGAAGTTTTTTTTAATGTTAAACTCTACTTAATTGGAGTTCTTTAGAGAGCGACTATTACACGAACTTCAAAGGTACTGCCGTACGCGACTTTTGCAAACAATGGTTAATTGGGGATAGCCGGGATTACTTATCGTCTTACCAAAGTGTCATTGGTGTCTAATATGTTGGACACACGTCATCAACGTAGTCGAAAACTGACCGCGTTTCTGCGGTATGCACCTTCCAACTGCATACAGTTTTATCGCTTATTGCTACAGTAATTATTAAATATCAGCTACTGCTCAGAACATAGTATGAGAAAGTCTCCCGTAAGCATGCATCCATTGCATCATCTTGAAGGTACTAATTGACCATCGTAAAGTGTGGGTAAAGTATTCACGAGAACGACATTGCTGTCGTTAGTGCCTGCATATTGAGGAAACATTTTTGCATTTTTCAGTAGTTACCTAGTTACTTACTCATTATAAAGATCATTAGTTTTTTTGGCTTTCCTTGGTTGCATCTACATAAAATTTGTATTTTAACTTTATTATTTTATATTTAACTAATGCATTAAATACATTTCCTTTGTTTCGCTTTCCAAGGATGCCAAAAAGGTAGAACTTTGCATTGCCTTTAGCCTGTTTTTTAGTTAACTTAACCCATTGTTTACTTCAATGCTTACAGATGGAAGAAGCAATTTAAGAAGCTATTAGAAGAGACTGGCTATGTAACTCCAGGCAAACAACTATCTGAGGTGCGTGTACTCTTTATGGGACGTGAATGTTTCGAAGCATTGTCCGAACATGATTGTCAGCAAATCTACGATAATCATCAGCGAGAGCTTATTGACAAAGCTAAGCATAATTTTTCGGAATTATTATTGGAGCATGCTGATTTGTTTCAGCATTTCAAAAATATTGAACCGTCAGGAACGATCACTCAAGACGATATAAAAGAAATTACTGAAGTATTACAAGATGATTTAAGGTATGACAACAGAATGTCATAAACAGAACAAAAGTGTGTAATTTATTAAATTTATTTCGTAGGTATAAGCTATTGGATCGTCTTGATCAGGATAGAAAATTAATGCTATTCCAACATCTCGGGTTCATTCATTGTCCGATAAGAGAACATTGTCCTGCTTTTCCCAATTGCATGGATTGCTTGATCGAACGAATATTGAATTCGAAGAAGACAAGCACGCTCACATCTAACAAATGGAAATCTCCATCCACCGAAAGTAATTTGAATCTCCTAATTATGGGATCTGAGCATTTAGCCAGCGATTTACTAAACGATATTCGAATTAGTGCTGGCAGCGAAGGCGAATACATTTACGATAATCAGACATATTATCTCAACTATCGCATTGTGAATGGTGATATGGAATCCTTTAAGTCAATTGATTTTCAATCTAGTGGTAAGTATAACGTGATTTTGAGAATTTTAATTATTAGTAATGTAATCGTCAGTGACCCAAGCTACACGGTTTCTCAGTACTGGATGCTTGCGTCCTCATGTATACATTCCATTCAAGGATACCAATAACAAAAAGTGGTTTCTGGATGCACTGCTTCTGTTCCTCATATGTAAAGTAGAGCAGCACTCTATCATTAAAGTAAAAAACCGCGATATTTTGTACTTTTTATGGTCCCAGGATGAATTTCCAGTTCGCTGTACTGAAAATATTCAGTAGCGCAGTACTTTCTCGCCCATTAGTCTTGCTTTTCTCGGCTTGTCAGCAGCTTTCTGTGTGATTTGTGCTGTATGTGCTTGAGTAAACCAGTGCTGATTTGTTAAGATCTTTAAATTGAGATTGAGTTTTTGGCTGAGAATGCCATCTGGTCAATGATTTGCGACGAATGATCTTCTTCTGCTTCTAAAAAACTATAACAAAATCTAATTATGTTAATTTTCTATTTAGGTTTAATTTGTGTATACTCAAATCAACAATCCTTTGAAACGCTTAAAGACAACTTGGAACGCAGCTTATTATGCAACCTAGAATTAGAAGATAAATTTGAGAATTTACCTATTGTATTGGTTTATCAACCGCATGATTTGAAAGAGAACGAAATCGATTATTTGCGAGCTGAAGGATTACGCTTATCAGAAATGTTGCACTGCGAATTTATTGACACTATGAACTTCTATCGCCATCGTCAAACACCACACCAAAAATATGTGTACGAAATTCTTAATAACCTGATAATAAGCTTACGTTTATCAGACATCAAATGCGATGATTCATATCAACCAGATCATCCAGACTTGCGAATAATCGTTTGTATGTTTTGTGGTGATCTCTTTTCTCCCGAGAGCATTTTAGCTCCATTAGTAACAGAGTCTACCTCGAGTGTTACTCAAGATCGTAGTATTTTGGTAGATACATTCCTTGGCGAATCGAAGAGGCGAGTTGAGTTTATTATTTCCTCCTATCACGGCGCAAATCAGTATCGTGATGAATTGATACATGGATTTATTCTGTTTTATTCTACGAAGAGGAAGTCATCTTTAGCCAATTTGAAGTAAGTTGTGAATACAGTTTTATACGATCATTTCTAAGAATTATAATTTTTCCTTGCAGTGCTTTTACAATGAACATTCCAAACATGCCAATACAGATTATAGCGATAACCGAGAACGGGGGTGCTAATGCATTTTTCAATAATGATTTGTGTCAATTGTTAATAACGGAGGGTAACTCTATCGCTGATCGATATAGGGGTCATTTCATGACATCATCCGCCGGCCAACCATTGAAATGTAATATCGGAGTGGAGATTTCTTGTTTAGAAAATTGTATTTATTATTTGTTTGTTTTTTGTTTTTTTTGTAGTTGCATTCTATACACCATTTTTGAAGAAAGTCTGGGATCGTAAACCGGAAATTGAAACTCTTCACATGGAAGAGCCGGTAACTTTAGATTCCGGCGAGGGAACCTTGGAGCATTCAATGCATCATTTGCCCCAGCCGCCACCAAGGCACGAAAGTTATATGCTAAAGAATACCGCTGGTACTGATGGCTCTGGTAGTGAAAATTATGAACATCTTCCAACCCGTTCGTTGAATTCACTAAATGGTAAGTGTTTTTTTGTTTTATAGACCAAATCAAGTGAATGCTACATCTTTTTATGTATTATTTATGCAATTTTATGTGAAGCATTGAATTGTTGCACTGTTTCTTTTTTCTTATGTTCTACTATGTATTGTTCCGAACCAGTTGTTTTCATTTTATTGGATTTTATTTGATTTTGATCTGCTACACCTCTGTGGCTGATGATCTTGTCTTTGTGGATCTGTGCTGTTTCGTAGTAATTTCATTGGTTGTCGAGATGACAAGTTTTGTTTTGTTTAATGTTGATTATTGCTTAAATCATCGATTTCATTGTTTCCGAAAACAATACAAACACTTTGTGTTGATAGACTACCTAGCGTTGCAAAAAATAATAACATTCAATCAAAAGGAGTAGCACCACCAGTTCTATTTTATGAATACATACAATTTGTTTTAACTTTTTAAACTAATAATGGGATTTAATTTAAACATGTATTATTAGAAAAGGCCAGCCAATCCCAGTGGTGTCCATGCTACTGTGTAATAGCTTAGCACTGGGATGATGAGGGCCTCTACAACCATTCTCATATGCTGACGACATTAGCATAGCTGGAAGAACGCAGCAGCGTTTGCTTGCGTGCAATCAGGCAGAAGCGATGAAGATGGATTGGCAGTGAATTTCGGTAAAGCGTAATATTTGCTGACAGACGAAATGATCTTCAACAAAGAGGGTTCATAGGAAATGTGTCCCATATGGTTGTGGTTATATTGTGTGACTGTTAACTAACATGTTGCCGGTTTGTGTGCCAACCATTCGCTAATTTGTATGTACTATTCACACAATATGAAATCATTTTTCTTCGTTGCGCTCGTAGTGCTACAAACGAAAGAAACTAACGAATCCAGCGTTTCTTTAATCAATACATGCATTTTTCTATCTTTTCCTACATATGTTATACATTTAGACACACATCATTTAAAGGCTGGGTCTATACAGTGTGTTTCGATTGGATGCATGGTGTAGTAAGTAGTATTCATATGTTCGGTATGTTTTCTTGAAGAAACTCGCTTAAAACCGCTCGCTCTTAGAAACCCTTTCATTGGAAATGGTGTGTTATCCTATCGTTTTGTCTTTGATGGTGTAGACGTACAGATTCGTTAAACTAGTTTTGGCAAAAGGTTCCCATAAAGATTCATTGTATAGTCCCAGTCTACAGGCATACATATGTAAACAGCAGTATCGTGTAGATTTGTCTAACTAATATTTGATTCATGAGTTCACTAACTCATCAGGTGTTTTCTAAGAAAATGTATTCTGAGTATCGAGCTATTTCTTCTCCTTTTATTGACGATCAGTCCTTGTACATATTTCAAACTTAATTCGTTAGAAATTAGTACAGAAAACCAAAAAACAACACCTCCTACCCACACAAACCAAATTTATTTAACATCTATTCAGTGTCTTTCGCGGTATATCTGAAACAAGGACACATTCTAGACTTGACACAACAGATTTTGTTGATTAATACAGTCCAACGTCATAAACATCCCTACCACACACCTGGTGGGACTCAAAATTTAAGATTTTTCACAATTTTACACAGCAAACCAAGTATCTTCATACAAGATTGGTAGTTTAATACGTTCCTCTTGATTGTGTCAAATTCGAAACATAGTGGAAGAGGGATTATCAGGGAAGCCGGTCTTTTTTATCAAGACCCCGGAGATCGCGTGGTCGGGTATGTCGTAACGTCAGGTAGACCCCAATACTTTCCTAGCAGAAGGACTGAAAAGTTTAGTGAAAACGATTTTAAGGGCTTAATGCCAGCTAGGCGGACTGATAAAATATGGATAAGTTGCAGATACCACGTTTTTCTTTAGTCAGGATAAGTCTGCAACACATTATTAACTTTCCTTTCCTTTTACTAGTATCCGGAAAGCTGCTCTGCTATTTAATAGAGGCAATGCTCCTTCAGGCAAAAAAATGTGGTCAACCTTCTTGAACTCCTAACCAGCAATATTTAGTTGAGAGATAGAACATGTGATTGTGAGATTTATCTTCAGCCATACGTTAGTTTCATACTCAGGGAATAAAAAAATTGATCGTTCTCTATGCATTTCATTGCTTTTCAGCAAACTTTTAATGTAATTTGCTTTATTTTGTTCTACCTCACTGATTGGAATTTAATTTTTTGTGCAATAGTACGCCAAGATAATTCCCCTCGTCGCAACAGTTCTATTTCCTCAGGAATGATAATACAACACTTTGTTGTTTATCTAAAACTTGTCATAATCAGTTTTCACTCACTTCTCACTTTGTACGACTTAAGCTTCGTTCATAAGGTACGACCCTACATAGTTCCTCTGATTGTCAATATTTAACTAAGTTATGTCATGTTTATCTTTTCGACTTTATTGATACACGTACCTGCGTATTGATTTTAGCTGTTTTGATTTGCAGGTATCGTTATTTATTTTCATTTTGTCATATTTTGATATTTTTTGACATTAAACATAAGTTATGGTAGCTCTACTGTTAAACTTTAGGACGTTAATTCAAGAACGTGTACATAACTTATTCCTGTTTAGGGTTGAAAATTGCCTGTTGAATAAACACAGCTATCTTATTTAATGCCAAACCCTTTTTGGTATAAAAAGTATTCAGTCTCAAGTTTTATGTACATAAGTATAAAAGAAGTTCACATTTGCAGGCTCTGGCAAAGCATATGAAAAGGTTTAGCACTACTTGTATGCCGGTTTATAATGCAAATGTTAGAAGCGTTCATCAGGTGTCACTCGGCCGAGAAGTTCAGTTTTAGGAACTGCTTCTCTTCAATTTCTATTATATTCTCATTGCTAGCATTTACTTGAATTTTTTTCATCTCATCCGTATGTATATGAATAAATAAACGAGTGACCATTTCACAGGTGAAAAAGATATATCGATGGATGATACTTATGATGATGATAAGGATGAGAAAGCTCGACTTTTACATCAAGGTAATACAATTTTTTTCCGGACTACTTACTTCCTTTTCCATCATCGATGCCAACCACCGCTACCACCATCATCATTTGTTTTTTTGTTTTTTTTTTTTATATATATACTAGATGTATGTTTTAATTTTTTTTGTTTTGCTTGATCGTGTTTTTGTTTTTCGTTTTTACTTATTTTTTTTTGTTTTTCCTATTAGTTTGTCATCTGAGTTTGTTTTAGTTTTTTTTGTTTTTCTGTTTTTTGTTTTCTCTCATCCCCCACTTGCTCTTGAATGTGTATTTTGTATGCTTGTATATTGTCTTTTTTGCTGTCCAACATTACATTACATGGTCTGTGATGCTAATGATGTCTATAACCAATGTTCCGATGTTTGCTTGCATATAGGATTCCAGATTTATCCACCACCAACAACGCCCCCAGAGCCTGCACCGCCAGATCACCACATGGCTCCTTCATCGATAATGCGTCAATTCAAAGGAAATTTAGTTTCAGCATCTCAGTCCAGTTTAGACGAGATAACATGTAAATCTGTTTTAAGATGCCGTTTTAGTGTTCTTTTGATTTCTTTTGTTTTGTTTTTATTGTAAATTATTGTTTTTAGTTTGTTGTTATGTTTCCTTTTTTTGTTTTGTTTTGTTTCGATGTTTGTTTGATTAATTTATTTAGTTCTTTATGTTTAAACATTTCATTTGATTGTAATAATACAGGGGAATTTTTTCATGCTTTCATTTAGCGGATGTGAGCGGTTCAAAGGATTCATTGACAACTCATGATTCAGGTTAAAAACAAAAGACTAATCGCTAATAATTTTTGTGTTTATTATCGTTTCCTGATCAATTCATCATTTTCACAAAATTTCTTTACTTATACTATCGTGGTATTTCCAAATAAAAAAAACACTAATTTGAGAATGCTTTATGTATTTATTATTTCTAATAGGTTGGCTTGATGATGCACTATTTATAAGTCGAGATGCAGAGAAACATGATGTTCGTGGAAGTGTTAGACGAAATATGATTTGGAACAATTTTAGCGGGTCAAATCATCATGCATTTACCACGGGACGTCGACAAAACGAGTCCAGTTTTGCAAATAAAATACGACCAAAGGGCCCTAGTCAAACTTTGAAGGTATGTATTGTTTGTAAATAGTTATACACGTAAGGAATATATTTATTTGACCCAACAAGTTAAGGAAGGGGAAATATGAGAAGATATTGAATTTAAGGTGCACCCATCGACTTTGACCATCTTTCACTGTGGTTCCTCACATTGCTTATGACTTGGATCGAGAGAATTTGGTCATTTTTACTGTGGTCCCTCACATTGCTTATGAGTTGGATCGAGGGCCTTTTTCCATCTCTGACCGGGGTACTCTGCATTGATTTTCAAATGCCTAATAGCGGCCAACTGAGTATAACAAAGTCTAAATCATCCGACTTGCGTTGTTTAGTTGAGGTTTGTTTGCCGATGCAGCTACGATGTTCAGGAGACATATGATTTCTGAATCTGAATTGTTGTGTCATCGAGCATTTGCTAGACGTTTTAATAATTTAAATGTCATTTAATAGCTTCGTGTGAAAAATGTACAAGTGAGTGGTTAGGACAAGCTACGCCTTGGGACCGCTCTGTCAAATATTGCTTTGCCTTCTTTTGTATTTCACCCGTTTTTCTGCTTGGCAAGCGTCAAGGATCTAAGAGAATGTCTTGTATTGCAATTCAAACAAAATAATTGCAGTCTAGATCTGTCCTACGGTTAGGGGCACATTAACCTGAAGCAGAGTGTGTATTGTTCAATTTGATTTAAAGACTAGATCGTCCATCTCTTTATCTATTCTGCAAGTGGTGCTATATTTATTCTTATAAAAATATTGTGCAAATAACACCGTCATTAAATATTTTCCTTTTTCTTTACAGCAACCCGGTAAATTGAATCTGAAGAACTTCCAGCTAGTGAGTGATGCAGTTGCCCGGATGAATGTTAGCAGTGACACCAATTTAGCAGAAGGTGATAAGAAAAACGTTTTAACTTTAAATAATAAATCGTCAATATTTGATCATGCTCCCCTGGCGGCTCCTGAAGATGATTCCGATGAGATGGCCGAATACGCACAAATTAAAGACGTATACGGGGATGAAGGTAACAATGATCAAATGTACAACTTGCCACATGATTTGACACCAAGCAAATCGAGCAAATCTAGACATCGTCGGGATAAAGAACAAAGTAAATTCATTTTTAATAGCGTTATTGACCTCCAAAAGTTATCGCAAGCAAAACAAAATTAAGAAAACAAAACAAATATTTACCAACAAAACTATTGTATTTGCACTAATATAAAATAATAGTATTGCTCGAAAATAATTCGATATTACATATTTGAAATTTTTTTTAAACTTGTACATATACAAATGTAGATTTTTAGCGTGTAGATGGGTTGGTTCGTTGCATAATATTAAACAAATCTTGAACAATTGTTTTTGAAAATTGTCCACACACACAATATCTTTGATTTACATATATTTTTGGTGAAGGAGTGTGTAATTCGACCCCTTTCCCAGATTGTGAAATTAGTAATGTGTTTCTTTTTTCTTTAAAATAACTCATACCATAAAGCAAGATGTAGATTTGAACGTTTACAATGCAAAATTAGTTCTTTAAAACAAAATATAATAGTGTACTTCTTCGAAGAGGAAAAGAATTTACCACCAGCTTCTACTTTTTTATTCAGAGTATTCCGAGTCGGACAGCGACTCGAGTTCATCAGAGCGTAAGGCAAGAGGCTACGATGGTTACTACAAGATGAATCGCAAACCACAGACGCATAAACGAACAAGGAAAAAGCGCGTTGCCATCCCCGTACAACCACCAAAAGTTCCACCATTTGGAACATTTGTAAGTCCACCTGAAATTCCACTACACTATCAGAAAATGAAAACTCTGGAGAAAGGTAATTTAGTTAAATTTTTTTGTGCGGTAATGTGTTTTGTGTCTCATACCGGTAAATTTATTTATCAGTTAAACTAATGCACACCGATGTCCAAGAGGAAGAGTCAAGTGTAGATGTATCATCTCCCAGGGACAACAATTCTCCAATCGTAAGTTAACTCTGCACTTTTCAAAATTCAAACAGTTTGCACTAGGGAGTGGGTTTTTTTTTTTTACTTTTAGTTTGGAATGGTATCGAAACTTACTGGTGAAAATGAACGTGAAAAACTGCTTGATATGAAAATGAAGCAAAAGAATTGGAAAGAGGAGGAGAAAATGGAAAAGCGTCGTCTCAAGGAGGAGCAAGCCAAGTTACGTAAACTCCAAGATAAAGAAAAAGAACAAGAGAAGAAAATGAAACGAAAATCAAAACAAAACAGTAAGGCTTCGTCTGGTACCAGTGAGACCTTGGAGTCTGCACTGTCGTCTCTGCCAGAGTTTATGCAGTCTGATAAGAATAATATTCCAATCTTTTTGCATAAGTGCATACAATTTATCGAACAAGAAGGATTGGACTCGGAGGGAATATATCGTGTTCCTGGAAATCGTGCTCACGTAGACTTACTCTTTCAGAAGTTTGAAGAAGGTATGCACAATCGCGATAAGTAATTTTGATAGTCTTATACAAATATTTCTCTGTCCCTCTCTTTGTATAGATTCGAATGTTGATATCGAGTCCTTGGATATACCAGTTAATGCCGTAGCTACAGCGTTAAAGGATTTCTTCTCAAAACGTTTTCCACCCCTTTTCGATAAAGAAGTTATGGCCGAGTTGGAAGAAATTGCAGGCAAGTAGTTTTATTTTTAGTTTGAACCAAGGAATGTGTCTCTTACAGTGAACGCTACTACTTCTTTCGATCCTTACTATGAACAAGCTGAAGTTACTTACTGAGAGTACATTAAAATTGATAGTATCTCCTGTTAAGTATTTAAGGAAAACTTGTTTCAGAGGGAAACTCGTGGTTTTTGGAAATTTTCACATTAGAAAGTTTGTTTCTAATAATGTTGAGATATTCTAAGTAGTAGGTCTGTTGATTTGTTGGACAGGAATGTTGTTCGTCTCTAAAAATGCATCCTCAGTTGTAGTTTAAGTATCTGCACAAGTGTTCGAATAGAATGATAACTTTTAACTGATCTCAAACGGGGTAATTTACAATAATATTTGGATTTCAGTGAGAGCTATTGTTGCCACTGAATTTGTTAACTAATCAGTATCGCTGTCTATCGATACGATTGTTTGCAGAATAATAGGAGTCTTGCATATATGCTTCGGTAATAGCGAGAATTTTCACATCAGTTTATTTATAATGTAATATTCGGGTAAGTTGCTGTTTCCATTGATATAATTAAAAATAGATTCTAAATTAATTTCTCTGCAAATTGTTGGAGTAACACAATAAAATTATTAGCCTTCCCATTCTGCCTATGTACATAAATACGAGATAGGTAGTGAGCATTTCACGCTGCCGAATTTAGACTAATTAGGCCACCAAAATCAGTTCCTTAATGTCCGCGTTTGTTTGTTTTTTATGCTTCACTTAAGAATATGTGCGGTCATGTACTTTTTAGGTTTATTTTGAATCAAAAAGATTTGTAGTTGCATGCAAATACTTTGCGAGAAATGGGGTGAGAAGTGACTGTGGCACATCATTCAAGTTTTTTCTTCAGAAGTTGAGATCAGCGGATATAGTGTTAGGTTGTGTTTAAGAGCTAAGTTTTCTATATGTGTTTCGTTTCTTATTTGCCGTTGACCATTCCAATATATTTCTACTGGGAACAAACTGAAGCATAAGTCATTTAATAAAACTAATGTTTTGATATTGGTCTAGGACCCTTCAACTTGAACAGTATAGGTAAAGATTACTCAAAAATGTCTCGAGATTCCAATTTTATTTTAAATAGCCTTACTTGCTACACCCGAATTGTAAATTTGGTTAAACATGTTTCGAGTAAAGATAGGATAAGGTAGAAACGACATGAAGAGTAACGATATCCGGATTTATTGCGTGACTATCTAATTATTGACGATAAAGCTTGGTATTTATAAAATAGAAAATATTTTATGTGATGGGGAAGGAACTACATATATTAGGGAGTAAAAGATGCAAATTTCGTTTATTTGTTTTAATTTTCAAGAGATTAGACTTACATTTTTCTTGTAACCATCGCTAGTCAAAGTATTCCACGCTGGTTCGGAGGGGCTCTTTCTTACCTAATGTAATCCACGTCTGCCACGTTTGTTTCTTGATGATTAACGAATTCCAATTTTGATTTCTCTCCTTTGAATGACGAACGTGTATATCACTCGCTGAATAAAATTAAATATATATTTCCTATATGTTTTTACTGTTTCTAATCATTTTAATTTGGTTCATAACAAAAAAAATAAGTTTTAGTTTTGTTTTTCTCTTTATGATTTTCTTTAATATGCTTGAGGTGATGAAGTAATTTCAAGTGTAATTTATTTTATATTGAATTATCTGGAAAAGTCTTAGGCTAATTTTATTTTAATTAGGTACACCCAACGTTAAAACAGAAACGGAAACCGTGGGTAAGTTGCAATTACCTATGCCTGAATTTTTGTTGGAATCATAATCTCCTTTTTCCCCGCTCATCGAAATTAGATCTCTTAAAAACGCTCATTTTCCCTTTTGCAATTTTCACACTCTGCATTCTTCCCTGCTGTAAAGGTTCAATTTAAATATGTTTTATGCAATTTTATTACATTGCTACTAAATAGGCTAGAATTTTTTTGTTTTTATTTTAATCATCAAATCATTATTTAGTTTGATGGTCTGTAATTTTACTAATTCTGTTTCGCGTTTAATTTCTATTTTTTATTTTTTATTTTTTCATTCAAGTAGGCTCAAGGAACATGTCGTCTGCCAAGCTGAGTATGGAAGTAAAGACCGATCGCAGCTGTCGTTTAATATCTCTGAGGAACTTACTCAACAAATTACCGGTTGTTAACTTTGCAATATTGAAGTTCATTTTTCAGCACTTTGTTCGGTGAGTATAAATTATTTTGTTTACTAGTTTATTTCGTTATTTAAGCTTTCGGTAAGACTACTGCATAAATGTGTAAAGACTTATGGACATGATCTTTTCTGACGCTGTCCACGTTACTAAGTTTGTAGGTATTTATGTACACAAGATCGTTGGTCTTTGCAATACTGTAGAGCTCGATTAATATGCATAATATTCTCGCGCATTACACGGACTATTTTTTCTGAGCTCGTTAGTCGAGTGGTTTACACGACAAGGTCTATTAAGGACGGTCTGTACAAGTGAAATAAAAACAAAGCCAACAGTTGCCCAACAAGGCGTTCTTATTTAATATGTATGTTGTTATGCACAAAGGAAATGTCAGGGGAAATAGTCTTGCATCTCCAAGAAAGATAGGGACAACTTCATCACTCTAAGATCATGGCTTTGATCGTGCCACATAATACAACTTTACGTTGGCGATATTGGTTTCAAATCGATGTTTAAATCTATCCGACAGTATCTAGAAAGGAGTGACAAGATTGAATATCTAGGCTCTACACTAAAGACTGGTGGTTTTATTCCGAAGAACTCAATCAATCAAGAAGAGCAAGACCTGGATTTCAATGTTTATATGATTGTTATAGCATTAAGGTGCAGGTAGATAAGATCAAGTCGTGCATTTCGTTCTACTTTTATTACCTCTATGCAGGCTCAAGCAGTGCTGGTAAAGCCGAAGTCTGCGTACAAACTGGGTTCCCTTGGGTACGGATGTGCTTCGGTACAAAGAAATCTAAGTTCTTTCCAAAAACGAAGCCAAAGACTTATGAAGAAAGATATAGTACATGCTATAATCGCATGCGACCACCAGTACCACCTTGATTTTTGCGGTACCCAATACAAACAGAGTTCGCATCATTGGGTGTCAGGGCACATCAGTTAAAAGTTAGACTTAACAGCGGAACGATTTTGTCATATAAAATTGAGTGCAGTTGTATAAATTGACTAAAAGGCTAAGCACACGATTACTGAACAGGAACTGATGGTAATTGGTGAAATAAAATTCCTAAGAATGACTAGGAATCAGTTCACTTACTAAATACAGTCAAGTTAAAAGCATCAAATGAGAATAATTCACAATTTCCGCCAATATTTTATATCATTAACTTAAAACATCCTCATAATGTACCTACTTCTATCTGAATTTTTATTTTCCTTACAGAGTATCTGAAAATTCGAAACTCAATAGCATGGATAGTAAAAATCTCGCCATATGCTGGTGGCCAACATTAATACCAATCGAATTCACCGACATGGGACATTTTGAACAGCTACGTCCCTATCTGGAGGACATTGTTCAAACTATGATCGATCAATTTCCCTATTTGTTTTGTGGCAAAGAGGCTTTCGTCATGGTCTAAGAAGAAATCTTTGCCGAGGTAATGTAACGAACGCGCTTACAATTAAAAATAAATAAATAAAAATCTCCTTTGTAAGGTTGGTATTATAAAATGTCAAAATGAAATTTAAAATCCAAACATAAGACGCACAAAGAATCAGTGGCATTTTTTTTTCATAAAACAAACAAAAAAAAAAATCCACACTTTTGGTATTCTTCAGTCATTAAGCTCTGTAAATAACAATTCTCTTTAAATATATAAATGTGAAACTCTTGTTTTGTATGTTATACACATAAGTAAATAATTAAACACACAATTTAACCAAATCAAATGAGTATTTAACAAAAACAAAAAAAAAAACAAAATGAATCTCCTTCATCGTAAAAAGAAAACAAAATAAAATAATTTCAATGTACATTTTACCATTTAAGCTAAACACAATATTCAAATGTTAAAATTTTCTAATTTGTATATTTTATTTTTGTGTTAAATAACATTTACCCTTAGTACTACGCCATTGTTTATCCGTTTTTAATTATTTTTTTTTTGTTATTTTTATTTGTACATGAGGCTGAGTTTATTGTATATTTATGTACTTGTTTCCATTTTTTTTCTTTAAAAAAATTTTCCTTTTTAATTATGTGATAAATATATATTTTTGATAACCGTTTTATTTTTATGTTATTCGTATTTTATTATTTTAATTCACAAACAAATTACAAGCATAAATCTTATCATAAATATAATATAACCTGCTAATAATGATGAGCGAATAAACATAAACATAAACAAAATAATAATAATAATAACTGTTATTAAGCTTTGCAAAATAAATTCCCAAGGAATTAAGAAAACAAATTTTTAAGATTCAAAACTAACTACACAAAACCTAAAACAGTTAATAATAATAAAACAAAACAAAAAACAAAATATATATAAAGGAAACTTTCAAATCGCTTTGCTTAGATAGAAGATGGTAAGACAGATAAGAACTAGTAAAAAAAAAAAAAAGAATAATAATTCATAAGAAACCTAATACCTAAGGAAAATTTTAATAAAACAAAAAGTAATTAACAGAAACTGACTTATTCCTCTCCAATTTGCATTCATTCCAATTGGTTAATTGATATTATTGATATTATAAATGTTTATAGCCGTATACAACAGAAAATATTAAGTGGAGCAAAGAAAAAAAAAATGTTTAAATTTTTCTTTTTTGTTTTTGAAATCTACACTACTAGAATGTTAATTGTAAATAGAACGAAGAATTAAATGGCTTCGAGTGTCATTATGAATCGCTTATAGAACTACTCGCACTGTTGGAAAGCAAATTGTTTAAGAAGAATAGAATGCATTTTGTTAGAAATAAATTAAACTATAAAACACTTGATTCAAGTGGTATGTTGAAAATTCCATTTGCTATACATTTGCTATTTTATAAACGAACTAGAATGCAGGACATCCTAGCCAGGGATCTTTTTCAGTGGCTGGCTGTTTTAGAAATGGAAAGATTATATGTATATCAGGCCGTTGCAGTTTTGTATTTGCTGTCGAAGCCATAATCAATTTTCAAAGGACAGGCTGAATCTTTCGCACCCGTACTATACATACTGTCTATATGTAGGGAGCCCAAGAGTTGTTTTTTCTACGTAAAACATCAAATTCTGCATATTCTTTGGAATATGTTTATAATTTTAAAATTTGTTGTATTAGTAAATGAAAACCGAGTTATTTACCCGAATGCTGAGGTTAGTCAGATAAAATGAGGTAGGGTGTATCGTTGTTTATTATATGACTTTTAGAGTAGAAATACAGTTTGATTAATCGATAGAGGAAGTAGTTTCTCAGATGTTCTCTGTACCTCATTTGACTCGAAGGATTTCGGATTTGCAAGGTGATCGATAGTTAAGATCCACTACTGGTACTAGTATAATTTTTCATATGTTACTTTATTTGGACATTGTTTTTACATTAGTGCTACACTACCGCAACTAAGGCTCAATTACTCGAAGAAAACTAACTACTTGATTGTATCATATACGTTGCATGCTCCTTTTTTTGTGCGGGACCAAGTATTGGCGACTTATGGGGTCTTGGACCTATTTTAAAGTACATGAAAGTACACTCAGTTCTGACGTTAAAAATTATTTTTACGAAGTACAACATTTTACCAATTATCCATTCCACCATTTCATGCGAACCATAGACATCGTAATTGTTCGTAATTTTGCTGTTTCTTGCCTCGTGTTTGATTAGAAGTGAAAAGAAAATCGACTGTTTGCTGATAAGTTGGAATACACATTAAGATTTGTCGTTTTTTTTTAGGAGTCAGTAATAAGTTTATGAACTCATAGGCATAGTCAGTCAACTAATACTGACGGTTTTTTTCTTGGAAAGGATAGTTCAAGGTAAAGGAACTTTTACTGAACATTTTATTATCGACTTGCATTGTTGTTTTACCCCACAAACTCAATTTCAATCTATGTACTATGTACTATAACTCATCGATGTCGAACCAGTGCGTATTTAAATATAATGCTGATTGCATTTCAAGGTTGTGGCATTTAATATAATCATTTGTTTAGGTGTTTTAATAAAAATCAACCATTCCATAACGATGCTCTTCTTAAAACAAAACAAAAATTCAATTTGGAACAACAGTGCTTTAATTGATTATAGGCTTCATAAATTATTATTAAATTAAATTTATTTTTGCTAATTGATGTGAACTATTATTTTATTTTAGCGGACAATGTATAGGAGACCAGCGTGAATAACAAAAAAAAAAGGCAAAAAATAAAAAAAAAAAAATATTTATATATATGTGTGTGTATATGTTTTATAAAAAGTAGCTATAAAATCCTTTTATCAAACAAAGAAAAAAAACAACTAAAAGGAATAATTATAAAATATTACTGTTAAGTAAAAAATTAAAAAAAAAAAGAAATTAAAACTGACCTAAACAATTAAATAAAACAGATATATATTTTTTATTTTTTTATTAAAAAACAAAAAAACAAAGAAAACGAAAATTTAAACTAAGATTTAAAAGAAAAAACATGTGAAAACAAAAATCTCAACTTCTAGTTAAGAGAGAAAGAGATCGAATGAATGTAATTCCATAATTAGTAGTATTAACAACAAAAAACAAAATTTTTAAATCGCAAGCAGAGGAGATAAGTGGAAAAATAGAACATCAATACCCTTAATTTGGAATATAAATTATAAATAGAGTTACGATATAAATAAATAAATTTCAAATACAAAAAACATTAAAAGTAAAAAAAAAAAAAAATTAAATGTGGTATATATTTAACGTGATATTTATGTTTATATTGATATCAATGAAATAAAAATAAAAAATAAATAAAAAAGATATTGTGAATGTTATTTATAGGTAGCTACCAAAAGTAAGAAACTTAAAATTAATAAATATATATAAAAATGATAATATGCATAATTAATATCAAAACAAAACCAAGCTTTTCCCATAAAAGTTTGTTCTTTTGAATTTTTGTTGCACACAGTCTACAGGCCTTTTTTCTTTGGTTTGTTTTCGAATTGGTTACCACATCCAGTTTATTCTTCAGCAAAAGAAAAAGAGAAAAGAAAATGGCTTAGAGAATCGTTTAAGTAGTAGGTTTCACATTTGGCTTATAATTCCTGCCCAATTCTGTTCTCTTGTAGAATTTTCTTGATGTATTACTAAAACTTTTATAGCCAGCCACTGGTGGCATGTCTAATGATACACAACTTCTGAGATCAGTATTGTTTGCACAACTTCATCATTTCTCGTATATTCTTGTCTACAGATACAACAACATCGCCAAGTCAAATTTGAATACCTTTCTACAAGAACATTACAAATTTGTTAAATACATTTTTTAAAAAAAAAAGACTGAGCACATATAAATAAGCCTTTCTTTATGGAATCTCGGTTTGTTCAACGAACCGTTTGTATAATCAAAATAATTACAAAGTTGCACACATCTTCCAATTCCACAAATTTTCTTTTGTAGCATGTCCGTCCTGTTAGATTATTGCTTTTTTTGTTTTTTTCTTTAAAATTATTACTTAAATTTCCGGATTCATACGTATAGGTATAGTATGTAGCCGGGGGATCTATGTAATTTTCTTTAATTCCTATGAATATTTCGGTTGTGACGAGACAAAGAATTTAACAAAACTTTGCGTTTTTGTTTTTAATTAATTCCATAAAATTGTCCGAACACTCTTATCGGATATTTAATTGAAAAAAACAAAAAAAAGAAATAAAAATAATTAAATTGCGCTTTTTATATAAACGAATTATATTTAAGTACTTTTGTATTTAACCATTTCAATTGTTTTCCTTTTTTTTTGTTGTTGAAAATTCAAATATTTTCAATTGATTACAAAAAAAAGGGGATTTTATGCCATTTTTTATACAGAAAAAGTTTTAGACAGAAATTTATTTTGTTTAACTATAATATTTGTGTTGTTTTTAATGAATAAAAAGACGACAACATATATATATATATAACTGCTTATTGATATTGTGAATAAGATACTATTGTGAGTGTCATATTGATGTATATAATTTTAATAAGGAAAAAAGAAAAACAAAAATAATAATAATATTAAATGAAACTTTAAAATCATGTTTGCAATATTGTATATGTGTAATTAAAAAACAAAAAATAATAAAAAAAAATGTATTATTTTATGCCAATTTAGTTTTTTTTTCAATCCACTGTTAGAATGGACTTGGGTTCTGTTTGGGTTTTCTCCACAATATGTATCGCAGCAGGTTGCGAAAAGGAATGGAGGGGAACATGATGTGTTTCTTTTGTTTTATTCTGATACAGATTTTGAAGCTATATTGTTCTTTTTTTGTCTGAATGGGAGACACTTACAGACGTGTTTCTTTGCGTTTTGTACTGAAATGACTATGCTGTGAGGTAGCGGTTTCAAAGCAAGGGTAGCACAGTAAATGTGTACTGGAGCCCTCAAATGCAAACTAACTTCGTTGATTACTTTCATGGTACAGTTAAAATTTACTAACTAACATCACAAAAAAAAATTAATCCATAAACTAAATACCAAATGAATAGCACCTTTCAAAACAGAGTCGAGAAACAATACAACCCGGTACACGAGCTTCACGCTGATTGGAAAGGATACACTTTTGAGAATAGTTTGTGTAAATGTCCTTTTGAAAGAGATCGTGGAAATAAGGAATCAGTGAATTTGTCCACTCTTATTTCTGTACGAAAACGGATACCATGATTGTATCATGTGTTGCAATCGGAAATTTCTTGCGACGGATAACATGGTAGGCCTGACCAATTCCAGTTCGTTATGAACTGAGCGAGTACACCATCCTGTTGAGTTCCCACTATTCTCATGATGATGTTACAAATGAAGATTATATGTATATGACTTGCCCCGGCTTTTCTGCCCTGATTGACCATCAATATAATACGTGGAAGATGTTATTAATACAACTTCATGTCGATATGGTAAATAAGTTTTAGTATGAATTCTGGAAAAACATTTTTAACGAGGCGGAGAGTTGACATACCCAATGGCAACTAAGAATTTGGTTGACGACTTGGCTTTAAATTATCTGTTGTTTCTGTTGTTGGAAAGTGGCAAGCTATTCTCAATATTTGGCGCTATTACTCCTGTAAATGAGTTATTGGAATGTGGATGGTTTTGAAAACTACCGGTCTTGCATTTCCTTAGTAATGGTGATTCTTTGGCATGACTTCGACAACTACGTGGTAAAGATTTTTGACCTTACACATGTATATATGATGTCAGTCGGAAGTACCTAATCCAGCTTCGGGAAAGTTAGGTAAAAGTCCCCAATTAGATATTTCTCTTGATTATCTGACCGAAATTGAAAACAATGAACAAAAGGGTTCAAGCAAAAGGCGAAACATTTAGAAATTAAATATCTTGGTTGCATCCACAGAATAAGGTGTGTGGCGGGATGAGTATGACTGGATAGAACATAAGTGAAAGAGTCACGTTCCTTGAAGAGCCCTAATAAGTCGGTTGGTTGGTTGCTTTAGACCGGCCCTCGATGAGGATGCACTTAGAGCAGAGAAGGTCCATTGTGCTGTCGTTAAGTAAGGTCACCCTCTTACTTCTGGGACCATCCGCTCCCTTTTATGAAAGTGCCAATGTTAGCTGTGCAGGCGGTATTCAGATCATTGAGATCGTTGAATAGGTATTTACCTAGTTTGGCCTTACTAATGTTGGCAAGTGTAGGGCATGTGCATAGGAGGTGACAGATGGTCTCCTCTTCCTCCTCATTCCCCAAAAGTCATTTCAGGGGATGCCCAGTCTTTGAGCCCTAATAAGTAAAAATTGTTGATTTTGTCTAGCAGTGAAATATTCTAAGGTGATAGTTGATAGTCACAGTTTTAATGGTCAAAGTTGATGATCAAATTCTGTTAGTTCTCCTCATCTTCAAGTATTCCACTTCAAGACTTACGTAAAAGTCACAAATCTGGGTATATGGGCTACAAAGGAAAAAAGGATTGATACTTTTTCAGCACCAGGTCACTACTTCTAAAAGATGTCACTCAAATCTGAGTCTTTCGACCAATTACAAACCATTTAGTACTTAGAATCCGGATCTGATCTCATGCACTCTCTGACGACCCATCGTTTAAATAAAACTGAGACTACAATATGTGTGTTAATATTATTTTATTGCATAAAGAATATATACATATTACACTTCATTAAAACATTTATATTACATTTTCCAGTGTGTTTATATAGTTGTCATTAAAAATAAAAAATAAAAATAATTTTCCTTCAAAATAAAATAATAAAGCGATTAATATTTAATTCATATCTGAAATATAAACTTTCTAAGAAAATAGCTATTTGTTTAGATATAATTTTTTGTTTATATATCTCTTCTCAACATAATATATTTTTTTTTAAACAATGTGATCATTTCAGAAAACGTTTTATGCATTCGTTGAATTGTATTACTAACAAAAAAAAAGAAGACTAGTACAATTTTTTTATAGTTGCTCTTTAAATTATTATTACTTTAAACAAAAAAAAAAAAATATATATGTTTATGTAATATTAAATATCATGTATGTATATTGGCTTGGGTTGGGTGTTACGCTTGTTTTTAATTCTACAATTACACTCATTTCAATAATTGTACTCTTTTGCGGGTGTAAGGCCTTGCAGTGGTTTTTATTTTTAATTTTTTTGTCAAACCTTGTGTGGGTGTGGAATTTTCGTGCGAAAAAATATCAAGTGTAAAAAATTATTAAGTTATTCAATTAGCGTGCAGCGTGAGTTAAACTAACTAAAATCGAATTCAATAGTAGAATGTTAAAATTTTGGTTTTGCAATTTTTACATCTTGTACACCAAATGGTTGTTATTTTTTCGCTGAAAAATAAGACCTTGGCCAAGCAATCGTTCCGAGGTAATTAATTACAAGGTTTTGTTATTTGTTTTCTGTTAATTTGCGCTTCAAAAATTTTTCCTTAAAAATCGTTATAAATACACAGAAACAACATAATTAAAGCATTTTTTTTCCAAAAAAAAAGAACTAAGAATGATTACAGAAAATTAAAAAAAAAAAATAAGTTTATAAAATATTATAATAATTATTGCTAATGCTAATATTAATAAAAAAAATTAACAATCTGGCAATGTGTACCACAAAAGCCTACAAAATATTCAATAATGCGTTTCAGCTTCGGTAAACTCTTTTGTTTTTTTTTTTTAATATGAAAAACTTAAATATTTCTGTTGATTTGCTTTTCGGTTGGTAGAACTTTATTGGCGAAGGAAACAATAGCGGTTGCTGGCTGACCAACGGCTAGATCGCAAAATACGTGGCACTGATTGTCCTTTGAACTTGGCGATCGACGCGCAACAAAAGCGAAAATTGTTCTGAAAAATAAAGTTGATAATGGTTAGAGTTTGATATTTTTCGGTGGTGGTTCCAACTTACTTATTACTGACTGGAACATTTCCGTCTTCAGTTCTGACACTCCATTGCCTATGTTCAGGATCGGCACCGCAGAATGAAATATTATGCGCAGTGTAGTGTTTCCTGAAATTCAAATTTGAATTATTGCAATAACTTAACACAATAACTGCAAAACAATTTATGTAAAATCCCCTTTCATTGTAATTTGTGAGGACATTGTAAGTTACGAGTTCTGATGTAGCATATCGCGAAGGTGCTGATAGCAAGTTTAAATCGATTCTATATTCAGCACAGTTTCGCTAGAGATTTCAGAAAATCAGAGTAGGTTTGGAGTCTGAGATACCTTCGGTAAGAAAAGCACATTGACTTCAACACAAGATTTAGGAATTTTAGCCAAATCCAAGAAATAAAATGCTTACTCTACAATTTGAATTTGGATACTCGGTCCTCCACACATTTATATTTTGACTTGGTTTCTGTTTTAATGCTAGGTTTCGAAAAACTTATATCTAAAACCGCCTTCTAGAGTTGCTTACCTAAAGAACTTCTGTCGAGTATTGTCCGTCAAGGTGATACCCTGTTGGGCAACCTTAAAATGCACTTCAGTTGGCTTTGGAAGCGGAACAATTGAAAATAATTGCGCAACAGCTCGGCGCACTGCTTCCTCGCCCGTTAGAGATTCGGTTCCACAAGAGTATAAGTATAGTACATTGCAAGCTGCACCTTGTGATAGTAGCTGCTTCTGTGCTGGTGTATGCATATCCAGCGATTGTATGTCCTGAAAGTATATACCATAAACAAAACTATTGTTCGTTCCAAATAAAATTTGAAACTTACGTTATCAGGAATGATAAGGCGACATGGCAAAGCTAATGGTGTGATTGAGTGCTGGTAAACTAAAGCTGAAAGTGATGTAAACACTGGTTCGTTGGCGCATCCCTTCAGTCGTACACCTCGGGTTGTTGGTTCCACCAAAAAGTGACGAACCAATTCGTCACTTCCTGGTGAGGCAGTAACTCCTGGTGGTGGTTGCGCAACACGAACGACTAAACCATAAGCATTCTTAAAAGTTGTGGAGTCACGTACAATGAAAGTTCCTGGAGCAGCGTTGCGAAGAAGATCGATAGCCTCTTCACGGGACAAATTGGCCTTGTACCAGAATTTCGATGAATCTCGAACAAATCTAATTAGCAAAATGTATGTTAAAGAAAATATATAATAAAATATTTATTTAACTGCGTCTTACTTGACTAAATGTGGAGCAACTTCCTGAGGTTCACTATTGGCGTTCGATGCATTTGAATTCATGCGTGACCTGTAAATTGTATCATTTTGATTCGAAACCTCCTGGAATAGGCCCTTCTGTGCACCACCACTGTAGAGGTCCTTGCTGCTTTGTTGTTGAAAAGTGACACTATTAGTGATTTAAAATTGAATTTATTTTAAATTAATCCCACAGTCATGCTTATAAATATAAATTAGGATATATGAAACGTGCATGTGACAGGGTGTGCACAGTTAAACATAAGTATATTGAATATTTTATTATATTTTAAAGCTTAGAGGTTTTTACATATATATATATATCGTTATTGTTATACGATTATTCTTGCGTGTTATTACTCTTGATTGTGTACAGGAAAACTGGAAAACTTTTGAGCATGCTTTAAGTTACATTGGTATACTCTTGTACCTATATTTCCTAAAATCTTAAGGCTTTTTCAAGTCCTATTTCGTGTTAAACTTTCAGCAAGTATAAGGTAAACTTAAGATGTTAAAGATAACAATACTGCGCTGCAGAAAAACGAATAAAAGAAGTTCTGAGGAACTACGAACGAGTAAAGTATCCAAAATCTGGGCTAAGTACTGCGGAATTGCAGTCAGGCCCCAGAAGACAAAACTGAACTAATAACACGACTACACCATCAATTGAGGGGATGCTGCTTTTTCTGAAAGCGCCAAGTATCTGGGTGTAGTCTTGTCATACACCTCAAGCTAAACAGGGATCTTAACATAAAGAAGAAGGGAAAGCAAATAATGATAGGCTTCTGTGTCTGCAACAGGATACTCGCCCAAATCGGGGTTCTTAGTCCTAAAATCAATATTTTGCACAATTTTAAGCCCTGTATTAGCCACTCTGAAAGCAGTCTACCTATGTAGTTCCCCTTCTAGATTTTGCAACTATCATCCAGTTCCTGATTAGTCGTATACTACTGTCTTTCAAGCAGAGTTCCTGACACTTCTGTCCAGGATAGAATCTAACACTTCCTTCCTCACGCTTGTGTAAAAGTTCGTTCATCACGATTGTTTTCAAATAATGTGAAAGAATTTGCATTTCTAACTACAGATCTATGTATCTCGAAACTCTTTCAAAGATTTTTTAATATTTGGATATGAGCAAGGCAAGGTTTTGTACAACTTTTATGGACTACTCAACTACTACTCAACACAAAACCATAAAAAAATGCAATCTAAGGCATACTTGGTGTTAAAGTCTGATTTGCTCTACCTAACAATGCCCTTCGGTGTCCCACAAGGCTGTGTACTATATCCACTACTTTTTTCATAATTAGTTATGTACGTATGTATATCGAAATACTTTTTGATAAAAATTGCCCGTAGAACCTATTATGTTACAAAAAGAAACTGAGGAATATCAAGCGAAATCGAAAACTCCGGAGTTAATATGTAAAAAAATGTAAAAAAAACTCAAAGTTCTCCAGTTATATATGTATTACGTGCAACAATATTTATGTAATTACGTATGGATGTATGTATGTGTATGTAGATTTGTTAGTTTGTTTTGTAGTATTTGTTTTGTAATAATTTGTATCAACAATTTGTTTCCATTCAAACTATTGCCAAATATCTAACCTCCTGTCTAAAGTCGAAGTTGTAGACTTAACGCTCCTCAATGACCAAGTCGAATTATACAGACGTCTTAATGCGAAATTTTTAAATATTTTTATTTTTTTTTGTTTTTGCATTTTGCATTCGATAAGAATTTTGAATAAAAAAAAGCAGAGATGATAAAAATAGAAAAATATTATTAACAAAAGCAGTTCACACAAAATTTCAATTAAAATCGAAAGTTTTTAACTTTGAATATTCGATTTGCCCTTCTCTTACCGTTGTGGTGTTGGACTTCTTGGTGGAATTCCTGGACTTATGCTGCCATTTAGCCCGTATGGTGTGCGTGGTGTAACCGGAAATGCTGGTGTTTCCGGGCGGGGTGAGCCAGCTATCGAAATATCCTGATCAGTTTCGGAACGATATGAAGAAAATGATTCTTCGCGTACCTGCAATCGAAAATAAGTTCTTGAGTTATATACATACTAGATCCTGTTAGATAAATTTGAACTATCATGACACATATCATGACACACTGCGGATTTCAGGGAAGACTTTGGGGATTAATTTTGACACAGAATATACCTGTAGTAGGCAAACCAACAGATAAAACCGAAAGTAATACACATAAGGTGAAGCATGCATAATGGGACAATTATGAGAGTGATTTTCTATTTATGTATGGGTGTGTGTGTGGGTTTATGTGTGAATAACTTACCTGCTCATGCCATAGTGCTAAATTGTTACTTCTATCTGATGGACTAGGTGATATGGATGAACTTTGATCTGATTCAGATAATAAGCGTTTGTGTGCATTATTTACATTGCTACCATTGCTACTGTCGCTGCTGTTATTACTCAGACTATCACCGAAACCGTTAGCTAGTCTTTGATTCTCGAATCTTGTAAACTCTGCCAGGTCGGCAATTACATCAGAAAGTTCCTGATTTGCCTTTTGTTCAATTGTGGATTCTTTAGAATGTTTAACACTTCCATTCGTTTGTTGTTGTTCTTGTTGCTGTTGTCGCTGTTGTTGATTTAGCAAATCAGTTTGAACGGCCAATGTGGCTAAAAGTTCCTCCAAAGCAATTTGGCCATTGGTTGAGGTATTTTCAATGTTTGTACTATCCGTTTGATGAAGATGTTTGTTCAACACTTCAGCGATGGCATGGTATGGCTTTTTGTTATTGACCGATGCGTAACAAATGTTATTGTTATGATTATTGTTAGAAAGATCAGTGGAATTAAAATCTATGATGGTTTTTTTGTTGTCAGTAATTTTAAGGTGATCCTCATTTAAATTATTATTGTTGGTCATAACGTGATTACTATTTACGAGGCTAACATCGGTATTGAGATTATTGTTATGAGACTTTGCAGTGGTAAGGGGATCCGTATGGACATTTGTCTTGTTGTCGGACTCCTAAGTTTTAAAAATAAATAAATTAAGAACTTATTTGTATAATTGCCAATTGTTTGTTAAATAAATATCATCAACTGTCTCTCGAGATATTGTGGAGAAAAGTTTGTTGTCATAAATGCGTTCTGTTTGATTGGAAATGAAGAGGGAACATTGAACAATGACATTGGATCGCATTGAACCATGTCTAGTGATAGATCTTCATCTCCTCTATATACAAAAACTCCAGTAAAGAGAACTGGAAACGAGTCTGAATACAGTGACGAATGTCATCATTCTTTGCATATGGTTTTCTTAGAATACTGAGTGTAAAGAGCATCACATGGTTTTGCATGGAAGTTTATGCATCAGGGATACTCACATGTCAATGTCAGTTAGTTGTCTGGAGTTGTCTCAGTGAAGAGAGATAGGAAAAGATGCTGGCAGCTCCTGACTAAGTCAAACCAGGATTCATTCAGTTTACTAAATTGAAGATTGTTTAGATGCTTGAATTACTATCCAAGTCGTAGAACGCGTCGGGGATTTGATTAGCTTTATGAAGACTATCCCGAAAAAGCGAAAAGTAAAGAATATTGACACTGGAATTGAAGAGTGGTTTAGGTAGTTTAAAGAATTTGATTAGTCTGAAAAAAGGTCACTGTTACACATTCTTTTTCCATTATACACTTCGATGTTGTAAAGCAATCAACATACTCTCTTTACAAAGCTATGGCGATTTCATATTCTGTAATCAACATCTGAGCGAAACAGGGAACAAATTCATTCTACCCATCACCACATCACACTACCAACAAATATGAGACTCCTTTGGATTATACGCGGACTCTAACCAAATAATACAAGAGATCCAATTCGGATTCTGATTCTCCAAGTGCTTAAGACATTTCCATCTAAATCAGCCTTAAGCCTGAACTGCAGACTCAGTATGCGGTAGATAGGTGAAAACTAGTACCTATCTCTGGGCGGTTTGACACTGTTTTTGACACTCCATATTCAAAATTAGTGTCATGTAGTGTTAAAGTGTAAAATTGTCTATTTGAATGAGTAACGTTTAGGATTTAATGAAAAGATTTGTATATTACTAGTTTGGGTTCCTAGAAAGCTCCTAGAAACTTCACAGAAATTTGGAGATATCTGTCAATGGTATCAGCATGAAAGAAAAAAGTTCTGTGAAATGTTATGAGTCTGACAACTCATCTGAAAATTTTTCGTGTACACATTATTTGCCAAAAGTGTGAAGTTACTATTTTGACATCTGACAGTAAATCTAACAACCGTGTGAATTGATAGTTTAACTCTGCAAATTAATTTGTCATTGACAGATCAATCGCAGCAATTGCTAGCACATTTGGAGATCTTACGATCGTCTGAACATAGCGAAAGCAAAGTACGACCAGTAGCCCCTTTGATTAAAAAGTCACGAAAGTGGTTGGGTAACGCTAAGCTACGGATATTAGCACTTATTACATTTGCGCTGAAAATTTGCTAATTTTCAAAACAAAGAGGATTACACAGGAAACTCCAATCCCTGGTAAGAGTGAAGGCAGAAAAATTCTAGACCTATTGTTGGTCTTTCCACCAGTATTGTGTGGGGGATACGCCCCTAGCCTAACACATCGCTGTGCTTAACAACATTATAGTGGCTCGTCAAGATTCTCATGAGTTATCTGAGGAAAAAGATGTTTCAGACGTCCGGGTTCATTCGGTTGGTCCGACAGAGTCACGTCACACAAAATGTTGTTCGTGAAAAAACAGTCCGAATCCTGTAAAATCTTCCTTCGAGTCTCGTCGAAGATCATACTCCTTGTGATTTACATATGTAGATCAATCTTGTGTGGTAGTCTAAGAATTGTGAAAGGTTTTAACCTCAAATTGGCCATCATCTTAACGAGATAATTACATATCCAAAGCTCTACCTGTTCGCGGCATAAAATAGATATGATGTTTGGCTAACACCTAGGAAATGTACTTAGACTTTTTGGATATGGATACTTGAGCGGCCTAAAACTTATGCAATGTAGGGGCTTTTACGTACGTAGCTACTAGGCCTAGAGTTTGCTTTCCGATAAGCTATAGGAAAAATAACAGTCTTACAGACGATCTTCCTGTTGGAGATGGTCTAATGGTTGTCACCAGGAAGTTAAGTATTGAAGAAGGCTTAGTAGATAAGGCTATAAGAGAGGACCAGCCTTCGAAATCGCTAAAGAAACTTATGTGCAGATAAATTACAAATGATTAATAAATTAGTTCAATATTATGACAGAAATAAAAACACAAACAAATTTGTTGTTAAAGTTTTAAAAAAGAATAAATCGAAACAAATTAATACAACATTAAAATACATACCAATCGTGCCCGTCCGTTATTCAACGACGAATCTGCCAATGACAGTAGCCCGTTTTGGTTACTACTACTATTGTTATTATTATTGTTACTGTTACGAATATTATTGCTTTGTTGTGCTTGTGCAATATGGCCAAGTGGTGATGCATTCAAAATAGCGAGTGGCGATAATGACGGTGACTACGGTGAAAAAATTAATAAAAAAAAAAAAAAACAGGTTAGGGATTAAACATCTAAAAAAAAAAGCATAATTATGGGAATTCAATGAGCTAGTTTTGCTTTGCAAATATTTCCTTTTACAAGACCACATCAATCACTGTTCAGCATTTGGTATTAACAATTGGGACACAAAACAAAACCAAAAAAAAAAAAAATGACAAAAAATGACCAAAAAACTCGTTGAACTTACTCCCAGTTTGTCTTGCTTAGCGGTCTCATGGGAACGTCTTACAGCGACAAATGGACGCTCCTTGGTGACAGTTTTTGTTGTCGTACTGATTGTGTGATAATGTCGTTCTGGCGAGCTGTTGGTAAAGTCAAAAACAAAACTCTGTGTAAATACATTAAACATTTGGAATTATACATTTCGACTGTTTACCTATTCGTAGTTTGGTACGGTGTCTGTACATGGAGCGGTCGCCTAAAGTCTACCTCATCAAAACCTGTCGTATCGCTAGTATAGCCATCGTATCGTACATTATTTCTTGGCCTAGAAAACAACGAAAAAAAAAATTGTTTTATTTTTAGAATAAATAAACAATTTGAAGCTTCGAAACCACTGAGCACATACGAGTGGAGTAATTTTGAAAAGAATTTCAATCTACCTGAGTGACCTGTTTTTGATCTCTGCGTGGATTTCTTCAAAATATTTTCGATCATCTTTCTGTTGTTGGTTTTTCTTAGCGCGTAGCTTTTGTTGTTGCAACTGAAGCCATGTTTGTCCAGAAAGTCTGAAAAGTAAATTAGGCATTGGATTAGATTGGTGAATTTGGTGAATCGAATATTGGTCGAGTTATTAAAATGTTCTAGGGTTTCTAGTGGACCTCTAACTTCTGCTGGCGTCGGAGTCACCGTATTTTTTTTTACCGAAGGATTACACACTCGAAATCCGATAATAAAATGATGGAGTATTGGAAAATGACGATCAAACTAAATCAGGATAAGGCTAAAGGGTCTCATTGGTCCCCAACTTCAATGATTGCTTATTCCATATCGGGCTGTCGACTAGTGAATAGTCTCTGTGTAAGACACTGGCACCTTTCGTAACATTCGGTCCCGGGCATATTGCTGTCAGTGCGTCTGCGATAGTTAGAACCCTATAGCGGATGGTCGATCCTTCTCGTCCTAAGAACTAGGATTCGAAGACTCTCTTGGGTGGAGTTTTGTCATCTATTCGCTTGATGTGTTTGGGCTTCGGAGGTAAATCTTCTCCTTCACCTTCTTCGAATAAGAGACTAAATATTGGACGAATTACTTGTCTTTCGAAGGAGTCTAAGACGTGCTTTGTTTTAATGCTTAAGGTAGACATACTCTATTCTATTAGAAAAGTTTGTTGTAGTCCGAATATCATATAGTGTAAACTGTCGTTACAAACGCATATAGCTACTTGAACCTATCTTACCAAGATACTAACTTTATTCCTCCGAACCAATCCAAAGACTAGTGAATATTCGTACTGATGTCTTAAAGGTATATAAATCTCTCAAGATCTCTGTGGACGACACGTATCCTAAAATCTCTGTACGACTTATGCCCCGACAGTATTAAGTACTGAAGACCAGGATCTAGCTTCTTATAAGCTGGGTGGTTTCACTGAACCATCGCAAAGAAACCACTGGTTAAACGAAGGATATAGGCTATGAAAAAGGCTATTCAGCTGATAAATAGCGAGTTCTACTTGCAAATGAGAAGGGAAACACATCGTTTTCTCCATAAGAGGTTCGCAGATAGTAAAAGATTATTCCACAGGACTGAACTTTTATCAAAATGGTCAAAGGAATGTGTCAAGACACGTAGAGGTGAAGAAGGAAACCTTTCAGTAGACTCACAGTGGTTACTAAAAATGTGAAACAAAATAAAACAAGACGATGATAGCAACAACCTCTATCTAAGGCACAAAGTGATAGTAGTAATATCCAAGCTTGGACATGGAGACTTAAAGAAGCTAAACATCAATTGGTAGAAAGTTATAGACCAATCAGTGTATGCCTGAGGAATAGACTTTCAGTATCATTACCCCTGTACTGGTATACCAGATCAAGATCCTCTTGTCTGATTCAGACGAAGATCCTGATCTTCTCTTCCTTCACTCCAACTTGGCTACTAACCACCATAATTTGCACAATTAGTCAGACTCCAATCTCCATTTCATACGCCAGGGTTATTTAAGGATGTATTCATCTTTCACCTCGTACGTGCAAACTAGCTGGTGCCTCGAAGTGCAAGTAGGAGACAGAAAATTTTTCATCCAAAAAATGTATGAAAAAAAGGGCAGTGTATAGCAAACACTTCTTGATACCCACAATCTGGGTGTATCCTCCAATCGCACATCCCAAGCCAGATATTCTGTTTCTGTGTATTCGAGGCGCAAACTAGCTTAGCTGCTGCCTCGAAGTGCAAGTAGGAGACAGAAAATTTTTCAACAAAAAAATGTATGAAAAAAGGGCAGTGTATAGCCCACACTTCTTGATACCCACAATCTGGGTATATCCCGCACATCCCAAGCCAGATATTCTGTTTCTGTGTATTCGAGGCGCAAACTAGCTTAGCTGCTGCCTCGAAGTGCAAGTAGGAGACAGAAAATTTTTCATCCAAAAAATGTATGAAAAAAAGGGCAGTGTATAGCCCACACTTCTTGATACCACACAATCTGGATATACCCTCCAATCGCACATCCCATTCTGTTTCTGTGTATTCGAGGCGCAAAATAGCTTAGCTGGTGCCTCGAAGTGCAAGTAGGAGACAGAAAATTTTTCAACAAAAAAATGTATGAAAAAAGGGCAGTGTATAGCCCACACTTCTTGATACCCACAATCTGGGTATATCCTCCAATCGCACATCCCAAGCCAGATATTCTGTTTCTGTGTATTCGAGGCGCAAACTAGCTTAGCTGCTGCCTCGAAGTGCAAGTAGGAGACAGAAAATTTTTCATCCAAAAAATGTATGAAAAAAGGGCAGTGTATAGCCCACACTTCTTGATACCCACAATCTGGGTGTATCCTCCAGTCGCACATCCCAAGCCAAATATTCTGTTTCTGTGTATTCGAGGCGCAAACTAGCTTAGCTGCTGCCTCGAAATGCAAGTACGAGACAGAAAATTTTTCATCCAAAAAATGTATGAAAAAAAGGGCAGTGTATAGCCCACACTTCTTGATACCCACAATCGGGGTATATTTTCCAATCGCACATCCCAAGCCAGATATTCGGTTTCTGTGTATTCGGGGTGCAAACTAGCTTAGCTGGTGCCTCGAAGTGCAAGTAGGAGACAGAAAATTTTTCATCCAAAAAATGTATGAAAAAAAGGGCAGTGTATAGCCCACACTTCTGGATACCCACAATCGGGGTATATTTTCCAATCGCACATCCCAAGCCAGATATTCGGTTTCTGTGTATTCGGGGTGCAAACTAGCTTAGCTGGTGCCTCGAAGTGCAAGTAGGAGACAGAAAATTTTTCATCCAAAAAATGTATGAAAAAAAGGGCAGTGTATAGCCCACACTTCTTGATACCCACAATCGGGGTATATTTTCCAATCGCACATCCCAAGACAGATATTCGGTTTCTGTGTATTCGGGGTGCAAACTAGCTTAGCTGCTGCCTCGAAGTGCAAGTAGGAGACAGAAAATTTTTCATCCAAAAAATGTATGAAAAAAAGGGCAGTGTATAGCCCACACTTCTTGATACCCACAATCTGGGTATATCCCGCACATCCCAAGCCAGATATTCTGTTTCTGTGTATTCGAGGCGCAAACTAGCTTAGCTGCTGCCTCGAAGTGCAAGTAGGAGACAGAAAATTTTTCATCCAAAAAATGTATGAAAAAAAGGGCAGTGTATAGCCCACACTTCTTGATACCCACAATCGGGGTATATTTTCCAATCGCACATCCCAAGACAGATATTCGGTTTCTGTGTATTCGGGGTGCAAACTAGCTTAGCTGCTGCCTCGAAATGCAAGTACGAGACAGAAAATTTTTCATCCAAAAAATGTATGAAAAAAAGGGCAGTGTATAGCCCACACTTCTTGATACCCACAATCGGGGTATATTTTCCAATCGCACATCCCAAGCCAGATATTCGGTTTCTGTGTATTCGGGGTGCAAACTAGCTTAGCTGGTGCCTCGAAGTGCAAGTAGGAGACAGAAAATTTTTCATCCAAAAAATGTATGAAAAAAAGGGCAGTGTATAGCCCACACTTCTGGATACCCACAATCGGGGTATATTTTCCAATCGCACATCCCAAGCCAGATATTCGGTTTCTGTGTATTCGGGGTGCAAACTAGCTTAGCTGGTGCCTCGAAGTGCAAGTAGGAGACAGAAAATTTTTCATCCAAAAAATGTATGAAAAAAAGAGCAGTGTATAGCCCACACTTCTTGATACCCACAATCTGGGTATATCCTCCAATCGCACATCCCAAGCCAGATATTCTGTTTCTGTGTATTCGAGGCGCAAACTAGCTTAGCTGCTGCCTCGAAGTGCAAGTAGGAGACAGAAAATTTTTCATCCAAAAAATGTATGAAAAAAAGGGCAGTGTATAGCCCACACTTCTTGATACCCACAAAATTGGGTATATCCTCCAATCGCACATCCCAAGCCAGATATTCTGTTTCTGTGTATTCGAGGCGCAAACTAGCTTAGCTGCTGCCTCGAAGTGCAAGTAGGAGACAGAAAATTTTTCATCCAAAAAATGTATGAAAAAAAGGGCAGTGTATAGCCCACACTTCTTGATACCCACAATCGGGGTATATTTTCCAATCGCACATCCCAAGACAGATATTCGGTTTCTGTGTATTCGGGGTGCAAACTAGCTTAGCTGCTGCCTCGAAGTGCAAGTAGGAGACAGAAAATTTTTCATCCAAAAAATGTATGAAAAAAAGGGCAGTGTATAGCCCACACTTCTTGATACCCACAATCTGGGTATATCCCGCACATCCCAAGCCAGATATTCTGTTTCTGTGTATTCGAGGCGCAAACTAGCTTAGCTGCTGCCTCGAAGTGCAAGTAGGAGACAGAAAATTTTTCATCCAAAAAATGTATGAAAAAAAGGGCAGTGTATAGCCCACACTTCTTGATACCCACAATCTGAATATACCCTCCAATCGCACATCCCATTCTGTTTCTGTGTATTCGAGGCGCAAAATAGCTTAGCTGGTGCCTCGAAGTGCAAGTAGGAGACAGAAAATTTTTCAACAAAAAAATGTATGAAAAAAGGGCAGTGTATAGCCCACACTTCTTGATACCCACAATCTGGGTGTATCCTCCAGTCGCACATCCCAAGCCAGATATTCTGTTTCTGTGTATTCGAGGCGCAAACTAGCTTAGCTGCTGCCTCGAAATGCAAGTACGAGACAGATAATTTTTCATCCAAAAAATGTATGAAAAAAAGGGCAGTGTATAGCCCACACTTCTTGATACCCACAATCTGGGTATATCCTCCAGTCGCACATCCCAAGCCAGATATTCTGTTTCTGTGTATTCGAGGCGGAAACTAGCTTAGCTGCTGCCTCGAAGTGCAAGTAGGAGACAGAAAATTTTTCATCCAAAAAATGTATGAAAAAAAGGGATGTGTATAGCCCACATTTCTTGATACCACACAATCTGGATATACCCTCCAATCGCACATCCCATTCTGTTTCTGTGTATTCGAGGCGCAAAATAGCTTAGCTGGTGCCTCGAAGTGCAAGTAGGAGACAGAAAATTTTTCATCCAAAAAATGTATGAAAAAAGGGCAGTGTATAGCCCACACTTCTTGATACCCACAATCTGGGTGTATCCTCCAGTCGCACATCCCAAGCCAGATATTCTGTTTCTGTGTATTCGAGGTGCAAACTAGCTTAGCTGCTGCCTCGAAGTGCAAGTAGGAGACAGAAAATTTTTCATCCAAAAAATGTATAAAAAAAGGGCAGTGTATAGCCCACACTTCTTGATACCCACAATCTGGGTGTATCCTCCAGTCGCACATCCCAAGCCAGATATTCTGTTTCTGTGTATTCGAGGCGCAAACTAGCTTAGCTGCTGCCTCGAAATGCAAGTACGAGACAGAAAATTTTTCATCCAAAAAATGTATGAAAAAAAGGTAAGTGTATTGCCCACACTTTTTGATACCCACAATCTGGGTATATTTTCCAATCGCACATCCTAAGCCAGATATTCGGTTTCTGTGTATTCGAGGCGCAAACTAGCTTAGCTGCTGCCTCAAAATGCAAGTAGGAGACAGAAAATTTTTCATCCAAAAAATGTATGAAAAAAAGGGCAGTGTATAGCCCACACTTCTTGATACCCACAATCGGGGTATATTTTCCAATCGCACATCCCAAGCCAGATATTCGGTTTCTGTGTATTCGAGGCGCAAACTAGCTTAGCTGCTGCCTCAAAATGCAAGTAGGAGACAGAAAATTTTTCATCCAAAAAATGTATGAAAAAAAGGGCAGTGTATAGCCCACACTTCTTGATACCCACAATCGGGGTATATTTTCCAATCGCACATTCCAAGCCAGATATTCGGCTTCTGTGTGTTCGAGGTGCAAACTAGCTTAGCTGGTGTGTCGAAGTGCAAGTAGGAGACAGAAAATTTTTCAACCAAAAAATGTATGAAAAAAGGGCAGTGTATAGCCCACATTTCTTGATACCCACAATCGGGGTATATTTTCCAATCGCACATCCCAAGCCAGATATTCGGCTTCTGTGTGTTCGAGGTGCAAACTAGCTTAGCTGGTGTGTCGAAGTGCAAGTAGGAGACAGAAAATTTTTCATCCAAAAAACGTATGAAAAAAAGGGCATTGTATAGCCCACACTTCTTGATACCCACAATCTGGGTATATCCTCCAATCGCACATCCCAAGCCAGATATTCTGTTTCTGTGTATTCGAGGCGCAAACTAGCTTAGCTGCTGCCTCGAAGTGCAAGTAGGAGACAGAAAATTTTTCATCCAAAAAATGTATGAAAAAAGGGCAGTGTATAGCCCACACTTCTTGATACCCACAATCGGGGTATATTTTCCAATCGCACATCCCAAGCCAGATATTCGGCTTCTGTGTGTTCGAGGTGCAAACTAGCTTAGCTGGTGTGTCGAAGTGCAAGTAGGAGACAGAAAATTTTTCATCCAAAAAACGTATGAAAAAAAGGGCAGTGTATAGCCCACACTTCTTGATACCCACAATCTGGGTATATCCTCCAATCGCACATCCCAAGCCAGATATTCTGTTTCTGTGTATTCGAGGCGCAAACTAGCTTAGCTGGTGCCTCGAAGTGCAAGTAGGGGACAGAAAATTTTTCATCCAAAAAACGTATGAAAAAAAGGGCAGTGTACAGCCCACACTTCTTGATACCCACAATCTGGGTATATCCTCCAATCGCACATCCCAAGCCAGATATTCTGTTTCTGTGTATTCGAGGCGCAAACTAGCTTAGCTGCTGCCTCGAAGTGCAAGTAGGAGACAGAAAATTTTTCATCCAAAAAACGTATGAAAAAAAGGGCAGTGTATAGCCCACACTTCTTGATACCCACAATCTGGGTATATCCTCCAATCGCACATCCCAAGCCAGATATTCTGTTTCTGTGTATTCGAGGCGCAAACTAGCTTAGCTGCTGCCTCGAAGTGCAAGTAGGAGACAGAAAATTTTTCATCCAAAAAACGTATGAAAAAAAGGGCAGTGTACAGCCCACACTTCTTGATACCCACAATCTGGGTATATCCTCCAATCGCACATCCCAAGCCAGATATTCTGTTTCTGTATATTCGAGGCGCAAACTAGCTTAGCTGCTGCCTCGAAGTGCAAGTAGGAGACAGAAAATTTTTCATCCAAAAAATGTATAAAAAAAGGGCAGTGTATAGCCCACACTTCTTGATACCCACAATCGGGGTATATTTTCCAATCGCACCTTCTAAGCCAGATATTCGGTTTCTGTGTATTCGAGGCGCAAACTAGCTTAGCTGGTGCCTCGAAGTGCAAGTAGGGGACAGAAAATTTTTCATCCAAAAAATGTATGAAAAGAAGGGCAGTGTATAGCCCACACTTCTTGATACCCACAATCGGGGTATATTTTCCAATCGCACATCCCAAGCCAGATATTCGGTTTCTGTGTATTCGAGGTGCAAACTAGCTTAGCTGGTGCCTCGAAGTGCAAGTAGGAGACAGAAAATTTTTCATCCAAAAAATGTATGAAAAAAAGGGCAGTGTATAGCCCACACTTCTTGATACCCACAATCGGGGTATATTTTCCAATCGCACATCCCAAGCCAGATATTCGGTTTCTGTGTATTCGAGGTGCAAACTAGCTTAGCTGCTGCCTCGAAGTGCAAGTAGGAGACAGAAAATGTTTCATCCAAAAAATGTATGAAAAAAAGGGCAGTGTATAGCCCACACTTCTTGATACCCACAATCGGGGTATATTTTCCAATCGCACATCCCAAGCCAGATATTCGGTTTCTGTGTATTCGAGGTGCAAACTAGCTTAGCTGGTGCCTCGAAGTGCAAGTAGGAGACAGAAAATTTTTCATCCAAAAAACGTATGAAAAAAAGGGCAGTGTATAGCCCACACTTCTTGATACCCACAATTTGGGTATATCCTCCAATCGCACATCCCAAGCCAGATATTCTGTTTCTGTATATTCGAGGCGCAAACTAGCTTAGCTGCTGCCTCGAAGTGCAAGTAGGAGACAGAAAATTTTTCATCCAAAAAATGTATGAAAAAAGGGCAGTGTGCCCACACTTCTTGATACCCACAATCGGGGTATATTTTCCAATCGCATATCCCAAGCCAGATGTTCTGTTTCTGTATATTCGAGGCGCAAACTAGCTTAGCTGCTGCCTCGAAGTGCAAGTAGGAGACAGAAAATTTTTCATCCAAAAAATGTATGAAAAAAGGGCAGTGTATAGCCCACACTTCTTGATACCCACAATCTGGGTATATCCTCCAATCGCACATCCCAAGCCAGATATTCTGTTTCTGTGTATTCGAGGCGCAAACTAGCTTGGCTGCTGCCTCGAAGTGCAAGTAGGAGACAGAAAATTTTTCATCCAAAAAATGTATGAAAAAAGGGCAGTGTATAGCCCACACTTCTTGATACCCACAATCTGGGTATATCCTCCAATCGCACATCCCAAGCCAGATATTCGGTTTCTGTGTATTCGAGGCGTAAACTAGCTTAGCTGCAGCCTCAAAATGCAAGTAGGAGACAGAAAATTTTTCATCCAAAAAATGTATGAAAAAAAAGGGCAGTGTATAGCCCACACTTCTTGATACCCACAATCGGGGTATATTTTCCAATCGCACATCCCAAGCCAGATATTCGGTTTCTGTATATTCGAGGCGCAAACTGGCTTAGCTGCTTCCTCGAAGTGCAAGTAGGAGACAGAAAATTTTTCATCCAAAAAATGTATGAAAAAAGGGCAGTGTATAGCCCACACTTCTTGATACCCACAATCGGGGTATATTTTCCAATCGCACATCCCAAGCCAGATATTCCGTTTCTGTGTATTCGAGGTGCAAACTAGCTTAGCTGGTGCCTCGAAATGCACCAATGGCTCAATTTGCCTTGCCCGCTCCGATCTTCTTACCTAACATTCATGGATTTTTCCTTCTGGGGTACAATAGACTAAAAGTTTATTTAGAAATGTATCGAGGCGAAAAGAGCTCGAAAAATTGATGCCATTTCTGGAGAGATGAGGAGTAATTTGATTTCTTTGGCAAGGAAGGGAACCGAACAGGACCTGTCAGTGGTTATCACCTCTGTTCTATCGCACCTAGCACTTGCTAAATCGAGAACACAATTTCAATTGACGAAATTGAACAAAAAACTTAACCAAAAAACTCTCTTTAATCTGCCATCAGAAATGCTTAAACGCTCCCGAAAGTGTGTTCAAATCCAAGGTTTGAAATCAATTATATTGTGATGCTAAGAAGATTTAATGTATCAGCAATTCTATAGCAAACACGGAACTATAATTAGTTTAAACCGCAACTAAAGTGCCACTAAATATCTACAGACAAACTTAATACAAAACCAATTCTCCAGCATTTATTTCATCGATCTATACACTTGAGATACATTTTCAATTTATTATTAGCTCATCCCTCTTAAAAGTTTAGTTTTATTGCATTTCAAACTGCCTTGACCCAGTTTAAGCACACAGCTTTAATTGAATCATTGCATCTTAATATAAAGTTAAATATATATGTATTTATGGGAAATAGTGTGATGATTTTGTTGAACAAAAAAGAAAATATATTCTTAAAAGGAAACTTGTTTCACTGATGTTCTGAATTGAATGTGTGATGCTGGTTACGTCAGGATTACGTGATGACTTGATAATAACCTTCGTATTATGTGAACGAATTGATGTGATACACAAACTCGTATAAAGATGTCATTAATGATAAAATATAATTGCCCTCGATGTTGGGATTTAAAATTTTAACGAGCAACAAACCTATGTCCTTCATAAAACCATGAAAACGATTGTCCTTTGAACATAGTAGTTGCCTTTTATGCTTTAGGTTCACAGCCACTTAAAATATGTCAAGTAACTCAGATACATTCTGTAGTTTGTGCGTCGACTCACAGACCGGGTTCAAGGCTAAAAGAACACAAGTTTTTTTAATACCTCTGCTTCTTGCTAACAACTAAGTAGTAAACATCCGAAAGAATAATCGCCACCTATGTATATCCTCTCCTTCAACGTTTTGGGTCAAACGGACGAAATCCATAAAAAAAAATTTACCCTAAAAAACCCAAATCGCATAATCTAGACTTTGGTGTACTCAGTTTCAAGCTATTGAGCATTCGAAGAGAAATGGGTGCACCTGGGTCAAGCATGGAAAAAGTCTCTTAAACCACAAGATCTTCACATATCTCCTCCCCCTCAGCGTTTTGGGTCAAATGGACGAAATCAATAGAAAAACTTAACCGAAAAAACCCAAATCGCATGATTTAGACTTTGGTGTATTCAGCTCCAAGCTATTGAGCATTCGAGGAGAAATGAGGTGTACCTGGGCCAAGCATGGAAAAAGTGTCTTAAAACACAAGATCTTCACATATCTCCTCTACCTTAGCGTTTTGGGTCAAATTGGTGAAATTGCTAAAGAAAACTTAACCAACAAAACCCAAATCGCATGATCTAGACTTTGGTGTACTCAGGTCCAAGCTATTGAGCATTCGAGGAGAAATGAGGTGTACCTGGGCCAAGCACGGAAAAAGTCTCTTAAAACGCAATATCTTCAGGTATCTCCTCTCCCTCAGCGTTTTGGCTCAAATGTTCGAAATTGATAAAAAAAACCCAAATGATTTAGACGGTAGTGTTCGCAGTTTCCAACAATTGAGCATACGAGGAGAAATGAGGTGTACCTGGGTCCAGTATGTTTAAGCATGTCTGTGGGTGGGCAGCTTTACACTGCGATGTGAATACTAGAAATAATGTGAAAAGAAACTATCCTTCACAGTGGTTAGAAAAATGCATATTAAATAATTAAAACGTTGACTATTATATATAGAACAGCAAATGATTTGCGCCTTTCAAGCGCTTGAAAAACTTTCAAGAACATACTTATTTACATGTTTTCTGATCATATCTCCCATACGTGTATCAACACCAGGCCTGTAGTGTAGAAATCGCGGCTTCCAACCTAATAACAAGTCATCAATTGCATAAAACACGCCATAAATAAACCCAACAATCGCCAAGACTGCTTAACTATGCAACAAATCACTTAATCACAGCATGTCGATCAAAAGCACAAATCAGTTAGTTCGACATACAAATTATATACAATTAGTATCTATACCCGTGAATTGTATGTATCTGTATAATTTCATTGATACCTGCCTACATACTGTGTTGGCTATTTCTAGTTTCTTATTATTTTTTTTTTCAAATAATAAATTCCATTCATTGATGATTGGTAATAGAACGTTTTTAACGCGCGCGATCAACAGCAATCGGCCAGCCTTCGTAGTTTTTCAAAAAATTTCTCGTTTTCGATATTAAACGGGGGAAGAGCCCCCGTTGGCATTGAAAATATTCGCTGGCAACAAACACAAACTAAAAATCATTCAGAAGCAGATCGAAATATGTACCTCTGTGGCGCCCACAATAAATTGTTTTGAATTGCTTTGACCTTTTCTGAAGAACGTGAGAAGAAAGAAGAAATATTGTGTAGTAATTGGTGATTTTCCCGCCCCCATATTTGGCCAATACGCACACAGATAGTTTGAAAGTTTTTCAAAGCAAAACGTTGATGAATAAGAAATAAATACAAACAACAACTGAGAATATCATCAATCTTAACTTTGAATCACGGTATTTCACGGTTGGATGGTCGATGAAATTTGAATGTTGTAAACATTTGCATACATATGTACATAATGTATCTATGCAGTCGTGTACCAAAGCTGTCAACTATATGCTATAGCTAGCATGTTGTTCAATGAAATTCAGCTCCAAAAGCTTACACAGAACGTCAGAATACCTCTGAAAAACGAACCCCAAGACCTCATAAGAGTATGATTGGAACATACCCCGATAAACCATGTGTGGAGGAAATGTCCATGCAATTGGAAAGTATGTCGCGGAACATGAAGAGCAAGGGAAGTTTGCCACTCTATGTAGAAAGGGACAATCCCCCCCTTAGGGCTGATAGGGTTTGGTTAGGTGACTGTCCCAATTTGCGCATGGAGAGCTTTACCCAGTGAACTAAGTAAACTAGCTCCCAATGTCGTTCACTCATTTAGTTCAGTCGATCAATAGTTCTTTCAATTCAGTAGTTACCCAAGCTCAGGTATACTCTGGATACATGCAGTTCAGTAATAACAGCTAAACTAAATCGAGCGCTTTGCTCTGTGTATGGGTATTCTGCAGATCTGACAAGGACTTCTTTCATTTAGCCCATAACTAGCACATCGCTGTGCTGTCCTTTGTGAATGGAATTTTACAAATATATGGGTCCGAATGGCACATAACCCTAAAGGTTAAGTTCACTGTAGTATCTGCAAGTATCCGAATTTGGTAATCGTAGTCTCATGGCGAGAGAGAATCTTCTTATCTGAGACCTGCTTAGGTTCATTATTTCCCCGCATTTTCTACTATCTTACATACCCTTAGACACCTTATGCCGTCCTAAGTTGGACCATTTTATGTGAGTCATTAGAATGAACATCGCTAGAACAATTCGCCCATACACTTAGTTTCCCTAGAGAATCTTAATAAAGAATCAACATTTTCTAAGTAATTGAAAGAAGTATCTTCCAAGGTTTCTAAGTCTACATACTATGGAAAATGGAAAAGGGTTTCGATAGTCCTTATCTCAGAGCGCACTTTCATGGAACACAATGACTAGAGAATATCCCTATTACTATTCTTTATTGTTTCCGAAGATTTTTGTCCAATGAAACACAAGCCACAAAGCCTTACTCACTCTCAATTCTGGAGAAAACTGGTCCTATAAACTAAAAATTGGAGCAAGCCGAATATCAATCGTTAATAGGTTGGGTTGTTACTGACTTTGAGTTCATCCTACAGTCATACAAAGTTACACCGCAACAGAAGGTGCATATTCTACAGCCATTGAAAATCGGTCACAAATTGGCGCCCAACGAAGGTCTCAATAAGTATTTGTGTTTAGAAATTGAAACTGAAAGAAACTGTCAGGTGATGAATTACAGAATCTGATACTGTATCTATCACTAACCCTTTCTATTTCATGATTAACTTGAAGGCAGTTGGCGCCATGGTGGTTAGTACGTTGGAAAACTGAGAAATTTGTTCAAGTTCGGATTGCAGCAAAACCACAAATGTGCTACCTTTCGCAAATATCTGACAAATCTTTGACAGTATGACAACACTCTTGAGATGCTTCTCAAATTCGCTGTTTGCATGAGGTTTTCCAATAGAGCCTCATACAGTGTTATCACTTGTCGAACGTCAAAGATGAGTATCTGGTCTGATTTCCATGGAATCAGCTCTGTATTGTGTAAGTCTGAGCTTTAAGTGAACGTTATGCTCCGCAATCACCAAACATTTTTCGTAGAAATAAACCTTCCACTGTCATTTCGACTGCTTTCATCCATAAGGCTTGATGCGAACGAATCTTGCAATCAAGTGGCTTTTAGTGCGCTACTACTGCCTGCCTCTGTCTATACGTACGAGAGTACATAATTGAATGACGTGTGTGGCACGAGAAAATAAAAATGCCAACACACAGATAGGCGAATGCTTATTTTCCTGTTTATATTTATGTTGGTTGCTCTTAGTTTGTTTATATGACTCAGCACAGCTGTGAGGAAAATCTATAATAATGCCTCTAATGCACGAGATACGAATTTGCTAATTTTCCTATCATCTGCAAGCGACCGTAACAAGTGTTTGCATCTTTTCAAGGCATCTCTACTGTGAGATTGAATATTGTCTGCGGTCCAATGACGTCATACCGCGAAACCCACATAGCTACACATAGAATTCCAATGAAGTATACGGGGGCATACGTATGTGCTCAGAAATGTTGCTGCAGTTGAGTAAGGCAATGACATCATAACGTGTTGAATGTGACTTATGTATCAGCAGATCGACAACAAGCATCTTAAGATACTTCTCCTGTATCTGCAGATACGTTTCAAGTGAAAGATAATTAAGTTCTTTGCCCACTCGGTCGATGTCGTATTTTATGCAACATTCAATACTTAAGATACAGATAGTGCATCCATTTATCATTGGACGTTGCCAGTTGCCATTCGATTGCTTGTAATTCATGTAATCGTTTGGGCCACTCACTGACTGCCCACCGTCAGCCAGCAGCGTGTTGAAAGTGAATTGTTTTCTTTTTAACGAGAAAGTATTTCACTAATTCATGTTGTGGTTAGAGATCAGCATTAGTCACGAGGTCCGTAAATAAAGCGGAACAGGCCAAAGGATTATCATTCGTTTGCATGTCGATGATTAATAGCAATGAGAATTTGAAAGATTTGCGCCTTGATCCATAAGTAGGACAGGGAATTGGGTTTTTGTTTTTTTTGTTCAGTATTGTAAAGTTTGGCGGGCAAATGCACAACACATTTTCATAGAGATACAGATACAGTCAGAGTTGAAATTTGAAATTTTGCCAAAATTGTAAAGCAGGGGATTTACGAGCAGCCAAATGTCGAAATTTATTAGATGGCTTTCCGCCGTTTAAAAATATATATTCAACGTCTCTAGTGTTTGTTCGCGCAGAGAGATATGACTAAATTATTTTGTTTGTTTAAGGTTGGATGTACACTTTGTTATGTTTAACTGGTGAAAGATTTTACTTTTATTTTTATTTAGGTCGGCCTACCAGTGCGTATACTATTTGTCAGAGAGGTGTCTGTTTATATCATGCTGATGGACATTGTCAAGGTCTGTCATGATCTCACTGATACCTTTGATTTTTAAGACATCCATTTCATCCAGTCACTCAATGTAAATGGGAAAATAAATCCTAATGAATCGGACAGGAGGATGGTATTTCGAGACGATGACAGAGTGTCTACATCAGAACACAAATAAAGGATCAACTCTATAAAAATGTCATTTTAAATCTACTGTCTATGGTCAGTTGAATCAAACTCTTGGTCAAAGCAGTATCAAACCTTTTGAGTACCTGGAGTCTCAAAGTATTCCTGATAGTACTTGAGAGTTCGCTCTTGAAATGGTAAATGTTTGTAAATGTATCTATATCTCAGATTTTTACAGGATGTCTGGTCGTTCAGAAGAAAAATTATTACAGAGGAAAAGTTGTGTACAAGGAAGGTCGCAGAAGTTTAAAACAAACGTATGTATGTACATACATCCTTCCAGGGTTTTGTTTAAAAATATTGCATGATGCACCAAGGCTTAAACGACAGTCATAAACACTTGATCCACAGTTGCATGCAACTCTACATATTCTTGAAATGGAAGGAAATATCTGACTCCGACTGGCTGAATTTAGAGTCTTCCTCATTTCAGCTTCAATTTCAAATAAATTTTTGACATTTAAGAGACATAAATCGACAAATAACCCGAGTTTCAAACCTTGAAACATCAATCAATTTCCTCGGGTATGGAGGAAGTTAGCTGCGGTTTCTTTGACGTTTCATCTCGTCCATAGGTACTTGTTCACTAATGTTTGCAAATTATTTTTAATTTTTATTGAAAAATGATTCTCAGTGATGAAGCCCATTTCCGGCTTTGTTTCGCAAGTGTGCAAGTCAACAACCGGAAGCCATTCACTAACAATGCCATTACACCCACAAAAATTGACTGCTTGGTGCTGATATCAAGCTGGAGAGGTTATTGTCTCATATTTCTTGTATAATTATGTTGACAACAAAGTCAACCGTATCGTGTTGACTGACTATTTTTGGGTTAAATTGGAAGTTGATTGGTTGGAGCATAAGTGGCTTCAAGAAGATGATGCCCTATGACACACATTTGTCCAAGCATTCGACGTATTGAAGTCGAAGCTCGGTAATCTTGTCATGGGTAGAAATGAACAAGTGTGGGTATCCGCGTAGGCGTTTTCGTAAAACAAATTAGGGTTATCTTGATGACAAACCCTATACTAAGCCCATGTTCCTACTAAAGCTACGGTAAGAGGTGAAAAGTAAAACCGCGGGTAATTTACTTGATGCACTCTCAGGAACCAATAATAGCCAATTGCTGAAGATGAAATATTGTACTTACATCCATAGCGCAGTCCTCAGGAGTGTTTAGTTCTCAACTCCTTCTCTTATTTAATTGATTTTATGTGTCAGAAACCCCGAGATACCTAGGAACAACAGGAACAGGAACAAAAAAAAGTCATACATGAACTTTTCAGGCTTTAAGTGCAGTTTGCCTATAGTAAGAGCCGGTAGATACTCTGATGTAATATTTATCTGTAATGACGTCTTTGGTTTTGCTTTGATTTTGCAGCCAACAGGCTTAAGTTCCAAAATCCAAGAGAGTCATCGTCTAATTGGATTGGAAGCCCTGCACATGATATAAAGGTACCAATTGAACTGCTGACAGTTTAAGACGCAAAGTATGTATACAGAAATTTACCTTGAGATATAGTCATGCTTTCTCAATGAAGATAACAAGTCACTTTATCATAATATGAAGGAACAAGAAAACCTGTATTAATAGGTGTTTTAAGCCGGGTAATTCCCGGTTTAAGTATATAGAGCGAAAGATATAAGCCTTCATGAACTGTCTCAGTGTCTTATCTAAACTTTCGTAGTCGCGTAGGTGCACATGACATTTGACTTTCATTACGACATAACACTTATTTATCTTTTCGGACAGCGGCCTATTCCATTGGCAATTGTTTCTATGGAAGACACGCAGGCTACGATTAAGAATTTGCGGATCAACAATAAATACTTTTTTGAAATCAAATGTTTCTGTTGTTATGAAGAGTATATGAACCTGATTTAACTTACTTATAGCCAAAGGAATGTATGAGCAGTAAACCAATAGAGTATCCTATCGAAGCCTGTGAAACTATAGTCGCGCAGCTATATGCATTAATCTGCATACAACTAAGGGAAAGGATTTGTGGCTCCAAAAATCCAATTCATGGCAATTTAATGGCAAACTCGGTAAACTGGGTTAAAATTTTTAAATCGAACTCTATTCAAGAACCGTCTATAGAAGCACAAAATTGCTGACCGAAAGTGGCAGTTTCAGTCAATAGTCGTTGAGAGACTTGAGCGATTCTTTGAGCTAGGATTTAGAACCAGTTATGATGAAACTTAGACGTAGTAAAGGCCCTAACCAGAACGCATCACAGGAAAAAACAAAATTTTTAGGAAAATCATTCGGACTTTAGGGAACTTTAGGAACTTCACGTAGAATCTAAAGAAAGAAGCAAACCAAGGGGAATAAGTCCAAACCGATCAAGGCCCGAAATATAAGGAAATTGTTATTTAATTTACTCGTAAAGCGCTGGAGAATGGAAACTTCTCCTGTTTGTTATTTATTTTATAATAACGTGTGTTGTGGTGCCAGTTTCAAATATTGTATTTCTAATGAGTTCGTGAGGATAATTGGGAAGTCAGTCAAAGATCGCCTGTGGAGTGATAGCATAACAAGGTCTAAAGTTAGAGTCATGATTCCTAACTCCCGGTCTGTATTAAGGCAGTATATTCGATGTCAAGCTTAACTAGAGAAACGTAGAAAACGCTTATATACTCCTCTCACTTCCTTTCTTGCTTACGAATTGCCAATTCAGTGACTTGCTTTTAGTGAGCGTACAATGGCCCCAGTCTGAGCAGAGTTCACAGAATAGCTTCAATAGGAATCACAGCTGCCAGGCGGTCAAGTGCGACTTTAGGCTCTGAACTTTATCCTAAACATTCTACCTCTTGAACTGCATGTTGAATACAAAAAGGAATAAAAAAGGAAAGAAAGGGTAAACCCTTTCAGAACATACGACAAACGGACACAACCAATACTATGGTCTTATTCTTTATAAAAGGAGTAAATAAATAGTCGTGGAATAGTTTGGCTTGAGGTACACAAATTTGCACAAAGTCAGTAGAAGACTGAAATTCCTCATTTTTGAGCTCAGCATATCAGCGAGGAGCTTAGATGTTACCCTACGATTGTTAATTTCATTTTCGAGGATATGCATGCGGATCGATACCCAACAGAGGGCCAGCTTTGGAGACGTTCTTTTCATTCACATTCTTATCTTATCAACGCATAGATACCAGAAATATTGCCTTCCATAATCATGTCCGCAGCTTGTTTCAATGCAGTGACTTTGAGAGATAAACTAGATGAACTCTTTAATCATTTTTAGGTCTGAAGGATCAATTTGTATTTCGAGAATTGTATTATATCCTGAAACTTTATAGGGTACTGTCTGAATGAAATACTGGGCCAAGATCCACTTATGGCTAGCATACAAGTGCTTCAAATTTTTAGACTTTTTAGCAAAACTCTCGAAGACTGCCGGATTAAGTCAGTGTAAATGATTGAAAAACACAGTTTTCAACAAAAATACAATGTAAGTCGAACTCTAATGAAGAAATAAACCTTTCCAACGTTTTATGATCGTGCAAACACCACTTCCTAGTATCTAAGTATGAAAGCAAACTATGCGACAAAATTACAGGAACTGAAACCAGTAGTTACGATCATCGACAACTTTTCAAATTGCATCTCAAACTAAAGATCAAATTATAAAAAAGAAACAGCTCAATGCGGTTAATTGGGTAATGCACATCACACTTAAATATGTACGTGGGTTGTTAAATCCCCCGCGAATTAAGTTCAATAAAAGATACACAGTTGATTGCAGGCATCAATAAATCCGGAATAAATTACTTAATTCATGTAATTTCAGCCAAAATCATACAGTTAAACACGGTTCTCATTAAAACAATTCAATCAAAAGCCACTTTAGTGCCGACAAAGCTTGGGCACCCACACCTCCTTAGCAGGCGTAGCTTGAAAGTATCTAAACTTGTTTCTCACTTTGAAATCACATATTCCAGTAGCCATTGTGACAGGCAGACGGATATTGGAATGACAATCTTTGATATGAAACCATAAAATGCCAAAACAATATCCAAAGCCAGGCAGAATGTATCTATAAGTCATGTTTTTTTTTTTTGCCAAATAAAACCCAATACATAATTTAATTTCTTTGATTTTCTTGTTGTACGAAAAAGGAAATCAAAAAGGTTTCTCAATTGGAACATTGTAGGAAAACCATCTACAAATAAGGAAATCATAAGATTTACACTCACAACAAGTTAATAGTTGTTCGCCCATGCGTGCGATTTTCAAATATCGTTTGCCAACCAAGAACCAGTTTAAGACATTTTTTTGTTTTCGACTCTGTCTAATACGCTGCATATATGTAGATAATTAGCGAAATATGTAATTTATCATGCTCACGTAGGAAGTATCTAGAATCGAATAAATGAAACCTAATAAAATCTTCTCCACAACGACACAGACGACGACGACGTGCAGTGATTGTGTGAGTGTGCCAAATGCAATTTGTTATGCACCTGTCTGGCGTCAACAGTGCGCCGTTCTTGTCTAAAATAGAACGAACAAACTGTACCATTGCGTCAAGGACGCTGGGTAATGAGATAACTTTACAACACCCAACAGCCTCCAATTAACGACCCACAAATGCAATCCAACTGCATGGTAACCTGTCTCGCAAAGAGTATCTACGCCTTTGTGAGACACTGCTAGACCACAAATCAAATCTCTATTGACATTAGAATTCCGGCCCGTACCGCGTACGTACTTATAGATACTATTATATTTCCTAATCCCACAACGGTGGGCATTGAAAAATTAGAGAAACAAAACTACATATGATACTCACTCAGTATTGCTGGTGCTTCGATGAAATCCATCCAAGGTGTTCGAACGCTTCAACGGGTCATTGTAATAGTTATGATATCCATTGGATGCAACTGGTTGCTTGTCACTAATCGAGTACTTTTCGCTCATCACCGTTTCGCGTCGCTCGCGGAGCATATCTTCGAAATCATTACGTGTTGGCGTCTTCCGCAGCGTACTATACTCGCTAGGAGCTCCACTAGCGCTACCGCCAAAGGTTTTACGCACCAGCATGGGACTGGTGAGTCCCGATTGAGCCTTAATCATTCTAGGATCCTTTTGCTGATTGTCCGAATCGGGAACTTCGTGTAAATGAATGCCGTTCGATGGTAGATTGCCGTAGGTGAAGGGTTGTGAATGTTCACGCGCGTGATATGGTATATTATCTTCGTCTTCAGATGCGTTAATGCCGCCAATCGGATGCGATTCGTTAGACGTCCGCACCACTCGCTGATATATCGCAGACTGATGTTGCGAATTTGCTTGCGCCGATTGTGGATTCACCTGAGTATGTTGCGTAGACATCGTATCTCGACGTGGTTGTTGCTGTTGTTGTTGGTGTTGACGCGATAATGAAATGTTGCTAGTACTGCTGTGGTAGCCACTAAACAGGTTTGGTGTGTCACGACCACTTTCACTTGGCGGCGGTGTCAATGTGGTTGTTGTACTAGCTGTATCGTACGGATCGAATCGATCTTGTTTGTATGAATTCGAGTTTGAATGTCGTTGCACGTTCTCTTGCGACACGTATGAATGCGATCCATGCACTATTTCGCGATCGCGATTTGTATTATGCGCGGGCGGATTTGGTATTGGTAATGTATACACGGGGGACGATGCGGAGGCGGTGCCAGAAACGTGGGACACGACACTGTGACTACGACCGTATTGGTTGACCGAATGTGTACTTGGTTTACGATTTTGGAAGTCGGGTATATCTTGAACTGTTAAGAGCATATCACTCAGAATGTCATCAAGTTCACGATGGCGGTCTTCTATAAATAGATTAAAAAAAAAAACAAAAACAAATTTGGTTACACATGACTGATTGCAGCAAATGCAAATATTCTGTATATGGATGTAAGTAGGTTATAAAACTCAGAGTTTTTAAGGGAGTTGACCTCTTTAGGTAAATATTGAGTATTTCGTTTTCGAGTACTCATACATACATACATATGTACATAGGTGTTGTATTTTTTGAATATTCGGGAGATGTCTCTTTACTTTTCAACAATTCTTGGGAACACTGAAACTGCAGCTAAACTTAGGATAGATGTTGATTTGGTGACTTAAATAGTCGACCCATTTTATTGGAGTTTTTTTCATGAGGAATTTAAACAGACAGAACATTTAGTGCGTTCCCGCTCCAAAATGTTGGTCCAGCATGCAACCACATACACATACATATAGTAGACTTTAATCTGGGAACAAAAGCCCCGCCATACCAAGTCAATCTGAGGGCTTTAGTACCCGTGTAGGAGACGAGAAATAAAGGTTGGTTTGTAGGTTTTTGTTCCAATATGGCAACACTCAGGCACCTGACAGTTAATCTGACAGCAGTCACCATCCATTTATGATATTGCTACGTTCAGACGATTGTTATATCTACAAATATCGTCAAGGCCCTCATCATGTAACTTTCAAGACGATTATCGTCTTAACGATACAAATGCAAGCTAACCGCTGTCTTTTGGTTCATCGATAGTTTTTGACAAGCAAAAGTTGATACATACATATGTCAAAAAGATATCACCTAAATAATAGTCTTTTCAGTGTTACATGATACAAAAGACAGACGACTGTGGTCGTACGTGAAATGTGATGAGTGTCCAGGTCTGTAAATGAAAAATTTGTCCCAAATACCTGATAATCGTAAGAACTCCCAATTTTTATGTGACAACTTTCTAGCTGAAGATAAATTTGCAGATATCTTTGTCTTTGAGGCTGTTCACACAGTTCACAATGTTGCCTGTTCACACAGGACTGTCGGACTGGATTTTTTTTTGACGTTTATAGGCAATGGCGGCGGAAGGGGAGAGGTGACATGTTATGTCAATGTCAAATGTCAATTGCTGTCACTCGACAAAAGGGTGGAATAAAAAAGTAAGAACTGAGAGATTCACGGAGTAAATATAAAAAATATAAAAGCAAACCAATTTAGTTACAGCAAAATTGCATTAGCTTTGTTGTAAAACGAATTTGTTGTTGAAAACCTAACCATTTTCATTTAGCGCCAACTACTAATACTTCAAGAAAAAGCCAGCAAAGTATTTAGACAGGATTATCACTCTGAACACGCAAATGTCAAAAAAAACTAGTTCGACAGTCCTGTGTGAACATCTCAAAGAGCACTCAGAAGATTGGCAGGTAGATACCTGCAAATTTATCATCAGCTTTATGTACAGCTTTGTAAGAAAAGAAAGAAAGATCATCATCATCAGATCATCTCAGCTGAAAGTTTTTGATCTGACAATTTTGTTGCAAATTAATTGTCAAACGATTGAAACAGAATCTAAAAGCCGTGTGAACTGACAGTTTAATGCTGCATTCATTCATTGTCATTGTCAGCTCATTAAGAAGAATTGCCAGCATATCTGCATATTTGTAGATCTGGCAATCATCTGAACCTAGCTAAAAACTATGTCCGAGGAATGTTTACTAAATTACAGTGGCCTTGTTAAAAAGCAAAATTATTGAATCTGAAGTATGGAAATGATAAAGGAGTACCGTTCCGGAAAATGCACTCTTCGATGGAGTTTCAAATGACATTCTTCGAACTGTCGGACAGGAACTACAAAATAGGTACCATCATCACTTAAAAACCCTTACATTCTAATATTTTTATCATTTCATTGCTTGGGTGACTGGTTAGTGGTTTCCAAGATGACATAGAGAAACCATTTTTGCTTAAATGAAGGGTTTTAGTTGAAATCGAATATTACTTGTATTTTATGTTTGTTACTTGACTACAGTAAGACATGGTAGCTACTACAAGACTTAACTATTTGATGTTAACACTTATTTTTTGAATTACCTTGAGGGCTCACTTGACTAGGAAAACTTGATGGCGATACACTTGATGCTAACGTTGGTCCTGAAAAGATGTTTGTTGTTCTTTTTTTTAGTTCTTTACAAAATATTCAGTTCAGTGTTTATTATTATGGTTTTGTCTACAATGATTGTTAGTAAAAAAAACACTTTATTTTCTAACTTTGTTATATTACAGTAGCATGGGCACAAAGTTTTATTAAATACACACACGCACACACAGGCATTATTTATTTTTACGTCAGGAAGAGGCAAAGCTAAGCTATTACCTATTACCAGTACGCTTATAAGATAAACTACAGTTTAAACTACAATAGATACAATGAAGAAAAAAAAAACAAAAAAATAGTTTGTGGTTACAAAATCATCGTATTGATCTAGTCTTGACTGCACTCCCCCTCCCCCCAAAGGCAGATGCAATTAGAACAACGAAAAAAAAAAAACAAAAAAAAAAACAGGACAGCCAATATAAGGATACAGACGTGAAGGTATGTGCTTGCGAATAAATTTACTTACTATTTAGTACACCGCTACTCGAGATTCCTGAATCCATAGACAGTGTAAGCGGACTGCGTACAAATTCCCTTGAACCGTTTTGGTTTATCCGATTATCAGGGATATGAATTGTTTGAACAATATTGGAGGATGTTTGGTGATGTGACGTAGTTGGCGGATGTCCTGAATGATGACGATAATATGATTGTGATGTTCCAGGACGACTGTCTACATTCGTATTGTAATCACAACGTGGCAATGGTACTGATGCTTCTCGAAATGAGGTTCTTCCGGAAATGATTTCCGTACGAGATGAATTTTTAATTGGTGTACTAGTATTAATCGATTTACAGTCAATAAATGAATCGAAGCTTTTATCGATGGAATTATTGGGACAGTGTGATGACTTTGGTGATTTTAAAATAGTTGCATATAAGGATCCATCCAAAGGACCTTGGGTATGACAAGAGTCTATAGTTGAAGAAAATGTTTGATGTTGTACTTAGTTTTTAGGACCAATTTTGATTCCTTAAAGAAGGAGTAGATATGTTTTAAATTCTTTGGTAGAAAAATAAGACATTTGTTGCATTAGATACGAGTCAATGCAACCAGTGAAGCGTTGGGAGTGTATGTATTTATTTATTTTTTTTCGGCAAATATTTTTCACGATAAACAAAAATCAAATCCGGGAAGTGGGAATCCGCTACCGCTACGAGAACAAGTGTATTTATAAAACAAAATATTCATAAACACATCTTCGAATTCTGATTTCTCGGACTGACGTCATCTGTGGACTTGTGTATCTGTGATACTTTTAACAACGAACTTCTAATATATAATACATGTAGCCACAAAGAGCAGAGTGATGTGTGATGCTGAATAATCGCTTTGGGTGATTCACAACATCGAAATTTAAACCCTACAAGTGATTGATGAAACGGATGCGTTCACAAGAAGAGCCAACACTCTTCAGGCCTAAGTCGCAAACCTCAGAATGCTTTCCAAGAGACGGAAATGCTATGCATCAAAAAAAGCTGCAAAATTGTATAAATCAGTACCTAGAACAGATATGAAGGTTTTTCTGGTTGAAGCTTAACTCGAACGAAAAAATTTAACAAGATATAACTTACGAATCCAAACCTTCAAGAACGAAATAATATTCGACAAACAGTAACACATTGGAGTGGAACTAACTATCCTATGAAGCCGGGAAGTCGAGCAAGATATAAATAGCAAAATGTTTGGGGAACGATTGCAGCAGATAATACTGACCTTCCACAGGGTTCTATTCTTTTACCTACTTTGTTTCTTGTACATCTTGATAATCTAAATATCCAACCTCATAAAATAAGCGTTGGAGCTTACCCGAAAAACTTTTAATTCATTCGGTTACTCGGCAGCACTAAGCGATTTCACTGGCACTGGAGAGATCGTATTATAAGGGGTACTTAGCTTGTATCGTCCAGTGGCCTTTCTTAATAGCTTGGGATTTTTGCAGTACATAGTCTTAATCTAATTGGTTTATTATAGATGGGGTACATCTATTTAGATATGATATGTAGAAAGATAGAGTAGAAAGATAGACTATCCTATTGACTAGCCTGGCCAACTCGTCAGCTGTTTCGCTTCTTTCAATACTTGCTGTGAATTGGTATCCAAATGATGGATTGAAAGGAAACAATGGGATTGGCTTTGATTGTGACTTGATTATGAGCAAATATAATCATTTTGGGAGATGGTAGGTATATTTCACAGTATTCTAACGAATGCCAAGAAGCTCTCCAATGAACATGCATGACGGTAGCTTTGTAAGTAAGAGCTGGACTAAACTCTACGATCAGGAATGAAGGTACAATTGTTTACTCACTTACTCTTCGTGGCCCATGAGTAAACTTTGTCCAGAACGCTCACCATGAGCTGGCTTATTTCGATGAAGAACTTTTCCGACACTAAAAAAGCAACACCATTCGCATAAGAATTGTAGAGGACAGACAACACCTCCCTGAGGCATTCCTCTATTTACGGTGTTAGGCTTTTATCCCCGAGGGTTGCCTGAATTATTCTATGTCTTAGCATGGATAGTACCTGTTGGCCAATATGTACATATATCTGTTTACACTTAACTCGGTAAGGGATGCTTGAATATGTAGTCTCAGTGTTTCTTTGGCTAGAAAGGTAGCAAGAGTATATTCCTCTGGTATGGTAGGTGATGGGACTGTGAAACAACTTGTAGATAGTCCGAGAAATAGGACAATTATATAATTAAGACTCCTGATAGTCTAAGGTAATGAAAAACACGCTTTTCGAAAGTAAAAGCAATTATATACTGGACATTAGTTTTAATAGTGATTCTACCACTAAAAAAATGTAGTAAAAAAAATGTGGGACACATATAGCAACATAAAAGTTTTACAGCTTTTGTGTATCTTTTTGGATCAAATACACCTATGCATGTATATTAAAACAAATAAGCATCGAACTGTTCAATATCAAATCCACTATCAAACCAAAAGCACTTTATTACAAAATTCATTAACAATCTCGACACATACAAATAAAACGTACTATTTACCTTTTTCAGAATTGCAAATAGTTCTTCAAAAATTTCTCAAAATAAAACATATATACGAGTACTCGTAGCTGTATACAAGTACCTATGCTACGTGAGTTTTAGTCCAGTTTATCAACAACAGATAACCGCAATTCGTTCTCAAAGATAAGATTAACCATTCACGCGACACTGACGACTAGACATGAAGACACAAACTCGTACTATGATCTCACAGAACCATAAACAATTTTTTTTTTCCTGTTTCCAAATAACAACATTTCACTTTGATGTACATATGTATGCATATAATCCTACACAAAATTAATAAATTTCTACATCAGCTTCACTTGATTTCCATTTGGCACTAAGTCCACGGTGATCTGTTAAATCGAATCTACAGCGCGAAATAAACCAATCCGGACACCGAAACACTATAGCACTGACTAACGCTAACATCTAAAATATCCAGAACTCAAGTGAAGATACTCGTAAACTGGGCGATACGGACACAATATCTTGTGAAATATATCGAAACTTTTAATACTTTTAGATTTAGATACAATCAGGGGTATTGCTCCGCCTGCATGTAGGCTTGTTTCGGAACACATCTATACATCCTTTCGATTCTAATTAATTATGGCAAGACGAACAGAGAACAAAAAAGTTTCGGCGTTTCCGCCTAGAAAATAAAAAAAGGATTTTCCCAAAAGTGTTCCTCATAAGAAAAACCTCAAAATATTTGTTTAATTGAATGATCTAAATTTAGAAATAGAAAATAAAAATTGCTTGTGTGTATCTATCTGGACGTAGGTACAAGAGTTTGCGGCTGTATTTCAGTGCCAAAAATTAAAAATACAAACAAATACAAAAAAAATATATTTTTACATTATTTATGACCACTTTCTTCTTCATCTTGACTTTGTTGCTTTGCTGAGAGTATAACATTTTATTTGAATTTAATTTCATAACTAGTAGCGACTTTTTAATGCAAATAATAAATTACAACTTTATGACGTCATAAAATGATTAAGTGCCAAGTCAAAGATACACTATAGCTTCTACAGGTAGTGGAGAAACAAACTAAAAATAGGCAATGCTGTAAGCGAGCTTTTACGTCGAAATGCGTGACAAAACATTGCATGATTTTAAGCAGAGCGACTTCATTTTAGTTGTGGATAGTCAAGTCTGTTCAAAAAAAAGCACAGCCAGAACTACGTGTGATGAAATCAGTTAAAACCACAAATTTGTATCTTTTTCTTTGAAAAAGGTGCTGTTAGTGCGACTGCTTTTTTTCCTAAAATTGCAAACTGTCACACATCAAAACCACTGAATTACTGTACACGAAATTTGGAATATACAAAGTAGTGTCCAAAGTAAACAGAACTTTTCAAAAATAGGTATTTCTGAAAGGTCCCTCGGTGATGTAAGTCATAATTTCATGACTTTTGAACGAATAGAAACGGAGTTATCTTCGGTTGCGTCATCCGTTCAAAAATGAAGATCGAACAAAGGGGTTGGTTTGTTTTAAGCTTGGTAAAAACCGAAAGATTTCAATACTTGTTGTGTGGTATCCCGTAGGAGAGTTCATGAGTGTTAAAAGCATTTTAAAAGGATCGTAATTACATAAATGATGAAAAACATATTGGCCAACTCCAAAATCCATGATCACTGCAAATTTGATCGTGAATTCATCACAAATCCGCCAAAATCTTCATTGAAATTCACTTTATAAAAAGTGTGTGGAGTGTTCCAAAGTAAATGCGACTTTTTCAAAAAAAATTACATAAGTATTTCTACTGATGCCATCATTTGAATAATACACTCCGTATTCGAAGAATTACATTTGCCTGTGATAGCAGCTATTATATGGAAGCCGTTTAAAATACTTGTACCTACTTTCTGAAGGACATCCCGACCGACGATCTAAAACATTCATTCTACATACTTTTGTAACTTGCAAATCGCTGCATTCAGTCGGAAGGGACTATTTTGAATATATTGACTCGGTTTTGGAACCCACTTTGAACATATCAGAGTTAATCGTTTTTGCTTTGCATGTATTATTGAGTTTTGGAGTTTGTTTGGTCAGAATGACCATGTTCACTGGATTTGATCTGCAATAGTTCCGAATTCGAAGATAAGATTCTCGTTATTAGTTGAGTCAGAGCACGGTGTCATTTTAACAAGTGCTTTTCAAAAGTGTGCCCAAATAGAATCGAGTACTTTCGAAAGTTAAAGTACAAAGACCTGAGCACTTTGTAATGAGATCCAGAACCGGACAGATCTTTTAAAGGACATGTCTAGACTTAGTGAAGAAAATCATTACAGCACTGTTCTTGAGGTACATATGTACATGCTACGAAGACGGCTACATTTTTGGGCATTCCACTCAGTCAGAATTGATTCATTTCCATTTTCATTGATCATGAAGTGATGTAAAATCGCAAGTTGAGAAATTATGCTCATAGTGAGGAAGTTCGACTTTCAGAAAGTTCTTGAAATGATAAAATAGGGTATAGGGTAGGGTATAACATGCAATTATGTGTGTTCAAGTCGAAGGTACTCTGATCCCTTTATTTATTCCTTGCAATATCTAGTCCAAAAGTATACTTGCAAAACAAGTAGTCAAGTCTAACAAGTCCGTCCTAAACGCAAGGACAATATAAGATGACAGGTGCACAAGACAAGGGGTCTTAGAATGTGTGCCATGATGACCTCATCAAACTATTGCGTATAATACTAAAGTCTCTTGGTCTAAGACCTTAGATTGGAAGGAATTCAGTTCATGATATACATATGTAAACACATCAGAATTGTGTCAGGCATAGTGAGAGAAGCTTTAGATTTTTACATGTTTCGAAGCTCAGTAAAGAAGAAATACACATGTTAGCGCGGATCCCTTCTTCACCTTTAAGGAACGGTTGTGGTAAACCAAAAACAAATGGACTTTTCCGATTTAAGCCCTACTTCTTTTTGAAACCACCTTGCATGTCTTCTTAGTTAGAAGGAGGTTTCTCAAATAGATTCTATAACACTCTTCCTACATTTGATGCGATTTATTCAATTGATACAGAATTTTAGTAGAAAAAAAAATTAAAGCATTCTTCCATGGGTTTCTGTATGTATGATGATAGACTGTGAGCATCCAATGGAGTGCAAATCAAATGAATCGTGGATAGCTCCATTGAAGGCATAAAAAAGAGGACAACGCATCTCGTTTATCTAGGCTGCAATGTACCACCTCTCGTACATTAAGGCCGGAATCAAACAAAGCAGAAACGGAGAGATAGATTTTTAGGTATGACAGGTAAGTAGAACCTCAGTATTGTTTAATAGATCCTCAAAATCCTTATAAACCGAACCAATTAAAGGAATCCCTTTGCATGTATTTGGCTGCCATTATAGGTGAGCTCGCGAGTATGGAAACAAAAGCGGAACCCTACAGAAATGTTCACAGTATTGCTCGATAATCAGAACTTAAAATAAAACTTAGATTCGGCGAGTAATCGTTGAGAACATAAAGGGTCTTATGCGTCTTAGAGGATGTGAAAGCCAGGTAGAATGTCAAAACCATATAAAATACTTTGGTCGCTGTTTTTAAGTACTCGTTCGCTTGCATCAACCACAATAGACTGTTTTAGATTTTCAGCTTTTTATGAAAGTTCTTCAAGGCTTCAGGACATTCTGTTGTCTGTAAGTCCTTGGAAATTCAAAACTACAACAACTGCACTGATTTCCAAAGTTAAATTTAGTTGAAAGCCAATTTTCAACTTTGCTTGGGACAATACACATATTTTGCACCTCAAACGCGTAAGACTATAACATAAAGCTAACATAAGAAAACCAAAGGCTTAAGTCTAAGAAATCTCTAAGAACTAGGGAACTAAACAAATATTAAGAATTCAAAATTCAACTTACTCAAGTCCAAATGTTCAATACTATTGGCCTTGGCCAAGTCATGAGCACGTTCCGTTCTTATGAGTGGACTTTGAAACAAAAAGTTGTTATTTGCGCCTGAGTTGAAGTGAAATGAAACCTTACAGTCGTTCGGAAACCGGGGATCTGCAAAGATTTTCAAAAACATTAGACCAAAACGAAACTGAAAACATCACAGCTATTACCACCATGAGCATAATCCAGATCTTCCTTCCCAAAAACAACCTCATCCGTTTTAATGGCACAAGTATGGAATTGAACCGAAAACAATAGCTTTCTCGATTCTCGACTGTAATTGCCATCCGAAGAGCTTATCTGATAGCACCTGATCAATATATCACCACGAAGACGTAGATTTCCAATTTGATAGAGGAATTGTCTTGTTGTTATTGGAATGATGTGTATATCTGCGAATGAAAAACATAATTATGCATCTCTTGAGATAGAATACAAGTGACAAGTCTTACCAGAAGTATATACGCACTGTAAGCCTTCATAGATTTTTATGAAACTATTCCATTCACTTTTCGGGGACATACCATTGTAGTGTAGCCACGATGGTGGTGACTCAATGCTAACAGAATTCAAATGCAAAGCCGATGAGTTCAACTTGATTTGGCCAGACAGCAAGCCGGAGAAATATCGAATGTAACGCTTGTACGATGGAACTCGTAGTGGTTCGATATTGCCCTCGAGGAATTTCTTCATGGAGAACATGTCCAGATTCATCCAATTCCTTGTGATTGTGTTCTGAACTTGGGCATCTTCGTTTAGGTTGATGTTTCGAGTTTGATAATTGGAAGCACATATTCGAAGGTATTCCAGAAAGGCGATTATTGTTGCAGCTAATCGTTGGCAATCCTCTCTGCAAAACAAAAAAAAAACAACGAGAAGTCATAATGGAACTGATCTTAACCTCAAATTTCTTTTTTACGACAAATGTTCATTAAGAGTAATTAGTGTTGGGTTTATTGAATATTGAGTGTCAGTCGAGGAAAGAAGAAACTCCCGACCTTGATGCAAGTCACGTTCACGGTCGATATGGCAAAACACGTTATTCGTCTGTCATAACATGCCTATGGCTGGTGGGCTTAGTTTGCTTGCAGCCCAATGTTGTAAGTTCAGGTGGAATATTGTCAATGAAAGTTCAGCGGCAACCTGACACGTAAGAGATTGTTTGGGTAATTAGTGCTTGTAATATCGAATTAATCGAATATGGAATCAAATCAAGAAACTAATTGAAATGCATAGTTAATGGCATAATAGTCGACGTGATGTTTTTAAAATCAATTTCGTTTGTAGCTCTGAATGAATGAGTGTTTAGTGTAAACAGCAGAGTTGTTTGCTTACCAAACTGAACAAGAATTTGTTGTGTTTGCTTATGGTTTCTTTGCTCTTGGTGGGTCTCTAGTAGTTTTGGTGAATGGAGATCGGTTAATGGAGCTTGTTGGTCATTGGAATCGTTGGTATTTATTGAACACATGGTTGTGTTTGAACAATTTTGTTATGACCTAATTGAATGAGAAATTCCAATCTAAAACGATTGTGAACGATTGAGCGGCACATCGTAAAGGCATTCAATCAGGTATGGAATAGTTTCTTTTCTAGGTGTACAAAACCATATACTTAGGTTGAATTAAGTTCGAGATACAGTTTGTAACGCAGAGAAATATTAATAGCTAAACGAATGAGCTCTTGGGTCTTCAATTTTAGGCTGGAAGGATAAAACTGCATATCAGGGCTATGGAGAAAGAAGAGTACAAGTATAAACCACTGCCACACCCACTTTTCATCATTACTGATTAATTTTACGTATACGCCAGCGAACAGGGTACACACATCCGAGTTCCACCTTCTCGTGATTCAATTCTTGCTTGATATTCTGATTCTGAGTATCCTAGGCACAAAGTAGCTTAGATCCTGCCTCGCTTGGTATTGAGACAACAGAAAATTTTTGGTTCAAAAATGCTTGAAAAAATGGGTTACGTATACGCCACCGAGTTCTACTCTCGAGGTTCAATTCTAAATTGAAATTTTGAAGCTGTGCATTCTAGGCACTCATCAGCTTAATTGCTGTATCGCTTTGTGTAGAGACAGCAGAAGATTTTTGATCCAAAAAAAGGTATGAAAAAAAAGTTACGTATACGCCATCGAACAGGGTACTCACATCCGAGATCTCCCTTCTCGAGATTCAATTCTAAATTGATATCGTGAATCTGTGCTGTCGCACTTTGTGTAGACACAATAGAAAATTTTTGGTCCAAAAATGCATGAAAAATCAATAAAACGAAGAAGAAATAGGGTTTAGTCACTATTGGGTAAGTGCCAGTCCTGCGCTAGACCATAAAAGAATGGGATGAGCTATGATTCAATGGCCTTCAAAATAGTAATCCATTCAACCTGCTGAAGCTCGTTCCAATTTGGCTGGTTAAAGTCAGCAGAAGATTCAATGAAAATGACTGCGTGGCAGGATTAGTATCTGTTTGTAGTATCCAATACCTCTATGAGAAAGAGGAAGAGACTGTGGTACACTTTCTACTTTAGTGCACAAACTCCTAGAGCTACACTTTCCCCCATACTTACACACAATACATATGTACGTATGCTCGTCTGAAGGCATTTCTTTAGAGCGCAATCCAAGGAAACAATCTCATCGGGACAAACGTAAAGCTGATCAAATAAAAGCAATAAAACTGAACCCAACCAACAAAGGGCTACTTCAACCAGCAAAACAATTACTTTTGATGGGTCTGCGTAAACTGGTTAAACCTCGCTTTCGACCTCAATTAGCGAACCACAATGCCATTGTATTCCATTACCTCGAGGTGAGAGCAATTGTGTCATTAACCCGTAGCCGGTTTCCAAATTGTGGTTTAGGGTTCCAATCATCCGACTCAGAATGTATCTTTAACATGATTTCAGATCTCGCCGATTTCGGACACATCACGGCTGACCTTGTAATGATGACTATCAGCGAAAAATCCAAAATTTCAATGCACTTTCCGACATAACATAATTAACACTTCGAATACAGCCTTTCACGATTGCCAGTGTGTGATTGCCGATGGTGACTGCGAACTGCTGACTGTTGCGCATGATAATCACATAAAATTACAAATGTCAGATTGAATTAAATATAATTAGATTTAATAGACCTCGCACGAATGTGACGATGATGCGATGAGAATAATTTTTGTTTATTTTTTTGCTGCCCAAAAGGAGAGGCCAGAAGTGCAGAAATTTTAAGTGAAACTCAAATTGGCAGCATTACGACCCACACCACGTATTTGCGCAGTCACAGTGGATAAAGTCACCAAAAATATAATATCATCGGGCGGAGCAACTCTCCCGAAAGAGAAATAACAAAAGCGTAGTTTGATACCAAAAAAAAGTGTGTAGGCAAACAAAATAAGCGATTTTCGGTTGAAAAACTTTCGCACGTTAAACTGACAGATTTGTAGAGTATCTGTTCACTCTGCTAGGCAAAAATTTAGATTGAAGTACGACTTACCTGTCTTGGAGAACGACGACTTTCTCCTGGCCACTCGACAGCCATTTGTCTATGTGCTTGCAGAGTTCACAGATTCTTTCCAAAGTTATTACGGAAATACACGTTTCTAGATCGAAGAGCTGATAGTTCTGTAAGGAGACAAAAGTTAATCGCTTGTAGCAGTGGGTGAGGTGAATTGCTTACCTTGCCGTGCTTCTGTTCTAGCATTGGTATCACCTCTTTTTCGTATTGATTGTGTGCACCCAAATGGTTTCCATTTTGCGTTGGTAATATGTAGGCCAGAATTCGTTCAGTGACATAGTGAAGCCGTAAGCTGGATGGGGAAGCACCTTTTTGTTGTTGACTAGCCACCGGAGATGTTTGAATGGGCCACTGAAATGTAAAAGAAATAATTGATATCAGCTAGGAACAGGATCATAATGACTATTGGTGGAGTTTGTAAACATGTCCCTCTTTAGGGAGGAGATCTTATTGCAAAGAAGCGCTGGAAAGACAGTAGGATATCTGATAGACTTTTTACTTGTCAAGTCAGTTATCGTCCAAAACTGTTTACTGCAATCATGGTAGTAGCTAGGGAAATCCTAAACAGCGGAAACACATTCGATGCCATACAAGCTGGTCACTAACGATCCTCGTGTGTCGATCACATCAATATCCTGTGGATAATCATCGATCAGCACTTAGGAATGAATTCGATTGTGTCAAGAGTTCTCATCGTCATGTGATGGTTCCAAAAGTGAGGTTCTACACAGAGTAAGATTGTCTGAGGACCTGAAGATCCGAAGTGGAGTAAACCAAGGCTGTGTTCTTTCACCCATATTGTTTATTTCAGAGATTAGCGATTTGCTAAATCGTGCTTGTTGACGGGAAATGGAAAAAATTGAAATTAGACTACGAAAACCATGTCTACATGTTCCAAAGAATTATGAACTTCTATCAAATGCCAGCAAGTGTAGAGAGAGCAGCAGTCACAGATATAGGTAGTAGTAGAGTATATTAAGAGAATTTTCTCGACCGATTATGGAGACCAATTCCAGAAATCTAAGCGTAAAACCATCCAACGACAAATATAGCAGTAGGTTGGTCATTGGTCATGACGGTTCCATAGCTAACCACGAGATTCAGCAACATGAAAGAAGAGAAGCGGTCTGACTACAGAACCCTGTGGAACCCCAGATGCTATTGAGTTATTCTTTTCTGTCTCCTACATTTGGTAAATATTTTCTCACCACTCATATTTTCGAGGATATTGGCATTTTTCAAGGCATCCTACTTTCCTAACATTTGTGTTCTTCTAGCCATACTACGTTCAACATAAATCGACAGATCTGATCCTAGTTCAGTAATGGGAAGTAGAATACCGACAGTTAGTAGAATAATTCCAAGTAAGAGAGCTTTTCCTTATATTCCCACTGATTAAGCTCTTTCGATGGACAGGTTATTATTGAAGTGATGCTGGTGACTTGCCCCTTAGTGTTGTCTGTTATTACTCTCGGTATAGCTGATACTTAATGACTTAGTTAGCACATAGCACATGTTGTAGAAATAGTAATGGGATCAGTTCTTCAGAACACAAGGTAAAGTAACATCAGCTTAACCTTCTCGAATTTCCACATAAAATTAAGAAGAAGAAGGCCCTCACATCCTTAGAAAATCCCTCTATTTTCCTAACCACTAATTCAGTTCGGATCTTTTCATATATATGAGTCTCAAAATGCTTTCGGATACCTCACTGTGTGCAAACCAGGTTTATTTTTAAAACAAAAGGAAAGGATCCAAGTCCTATTTGACCCACTGTGCAGATTTACTTTTTTGAAATGGTTTGATGGGTGAGTTTGTATTTCTTTCCGGATTCAAATCTCCACAAATCGGGTCAGAACCAACCATTGCCACTGTAAGCTACCGTACTATCTTCAGACATTTTTCACAACACGAGTTGACTGATTTACACCTAAAGGTAGAGTGAGAGTAGGAAATCAATTTAACTGCTCAGAAAAAGCCGAGACAAAGCATAAATTCAAGTTTAACCTCCTGTAGATACACACATACGATTGAATGAATTCAGATCTGAGCTCATCAAGCAGACATGCATTTGTCTATAACGAGTGCAACCTGCAATTTGAATAAATTATGCATACTGCCTCTGTTGTGTATATTAAAAGTCAACTTAGCTCACTTAAATATTCAAATTTTTAATTGAAAACGCATTAACTGTTTAGTGTATCTATTCGATTTAGAGGTGAACCGGCTAATTGGTCAATAAGCTGACATTGAATCTCAAATTATGATGGATAGTGCGATTGTTTCCTCTGAATGTGTATTGTAGTTTATGAAAGAGGTTTTGAAAATAAGCGGAGCTTGATTGAGCTAAAGTTTACATGTAGCTCAAGGCTGTAATATAGAGAAGATGAAGTCGTGCACTATAAGGTTCTGCGCAAAATTAATGCACAAATCTTTGTCTAGAGAGAATTTATGGTTAACGCACTTCTTCTATGCCACTCCTCCGACTAAGAGCAATTAGTCTCGGTGCAGCTCACCGATTCAGAAGCGGCGGTCAAAACGAAGTCCTCCACTGAATGACTCATAAGATTGGACATTATATTACAAGGACTCATCTACAGACAAATAAATTAAACCAACGTGCTGTGTGAATTTCCTTTCTTCAGAAAAGGCAGGGCAACCTATAGGTACATAAATGACATCACTTAACAGATGGTAAATCATTAATTTTAAAATGCTTTGCATATATTACCGTCAAGACCTCATCAACATGCAAATACCAATATCTACCCCTTCGTACGAGTTATAAACCAACGAATGCGCTTTGTGAGTCTCTGACTCATGCATAAGCGGGATTAAGTCAATGAAAATGATAAACTTCCATTTATATTGATTTGATTATTATTTTTATAAGAAACTGTACAAAGCCAGGCTTTGAAAAACTTTATCTCACTCAACAAATGCCAGACAGTGAGAGTAAAGATACTTATCGTAGATACTTAAAGATTAACCAAATGAGGTAACATCGAGATGTATTGACCTACAAAAAATTCGCAATCACGGAAAGTTCGCACAATGAATACTAATGAACACATTCGCAATAACCTACTGCCATCGCCATGACATCACAATAATGTTGTTGAGTTACATTCGATGTGCGTATGACATAATTTCCTGGGAATCTTGGTGTTTTTCTTCACAATATTGTGTAACACAACACTATACAGGGTAGAAAGTAAATATTATTTTTAGACGAACATGGTTAGCTTTAAGTCGAAATTAAACTGAGTTTGTGGAAAAATTGTGAGTCTAGAAGATTGTGGTACAAATCAGTGTCCATCAAGGATAACCACATCAAGTATTTACATAGAACTGGGTAAGAAGCTTTCAGACTGCAGAGAACTTAAGTCTTAGTCATGGATTGTAACATGAGACCTACTAGGTTGATTTTAAATGAATATTTGAACATAAAGGAGGGTGAAGTTAAAATGCGAACGCCTATGGCGAAACTTATAATCTGTGTAAATCGAATCCTTTAACTGGGGTACATCTTAACTTGATGATTTGATAACTCAATCTAACACTATAGGACCTCGGAATTTTAGGAGAGTACTGCATGCCCTTTCGAACAAATATGGAACAAAAGTGAACACAGATGGATCACACATTGATGAATAATCGCAGAGAGGATCTACCACCTAAAACAGTTCGAGACTGTCATTAAGGAAGACATTCTTGCTCTACTTAGAATGCGGAACTACTACTCAATACCGGAATCCAAGGCAATAGCAACATCGGAGACGGAAACTCGAAATTGGGAAAGCAATGCAAGGAAAAACTTAATATCCTCGCAACGTCTTTTTAATATACAGAGCAAACTCGCGGATAAACTTTTAGAGCACTTAGTACAATTTACGGTCATAATAATCGTCAAACTATCCATACAGGCATTCACTGTTGAATGCTTCTCTATCAGTGACACAACTCAAAGGCCAAAGTACTGAAAATATCATAGCCGTAAGTGCATCAATTTTAATTGAGCCAAATCAGTCGAATTGGGATTCTCTCAGTCCACATCTTGACCTACACTTTTGCACAATCAAATTAAGTCTAGAACTGAACCCTTTTGATTCGATCTTCAGCGATGAAGCTCATTTTTGGGTTAATGGCAATCCCACCTGTGCCCCTTGAAGCGTACTCCTTTGCATTCATTCCATTTTTGACCAGACTTGATCTTCAATAATTTGATCCCACATAGTACCAAACAATGGATATATTGAACAGGAATTCAGTAATCGCGTAATCTCAATAAAATGGCCGATCCAAGGGCCACCTCGGAGTACGTTAAGTCACTGCTGTACGCCAACGCCAACAAGCCAATAACAACGTTTGAGAAGCTCCGGAACAATATCAAACGTCAAATTGCCAACGTTCCAGCTGATATGTGTGCAGGAATAGTATAAAATTGACACCAAAGAACTGATCGCTGCAAAGGTACTCGTATTTAAACTTGACATGTGTACTATACGTGGAATAATTATCATCCTGATATCGCTATTATTTAGTGATTTATTTAAATACAAAATTGTTATGTCGCTGTTGGAAAACCCTTTAGAAACACTTGAGAAAACACGTCCTGGGCGGGTAGTTTAGATCGATTTTCGGAATACTCAACCCTATCCGACTCTCTATCCCTATATTAAACCATATTTCACCTATGTACATTCCTTCCATTTTTTCTATTTGACAGCTTCTCTAGAGAACATCCTCACCATGCAACTGGAATATTGATTCTTTCTACTGCTTTCTGGTAGGCTGTACGATTAGACTTTCTAAGAAAATACGTGCATTGGAGGCTTTATACTCTTTGAGTACTTTACATTCTTCAGCTCTGTTCTGGTTGTAAAAGACAGTGAACTGGAATTCCTGAGATGTAATGTGGCAGTTAGCCTAAAACGGAACCCTTCATTTGGTACCGTCTTCAGGACTATACAGTAGGCAAACTCTCTAAGCCAAACTACAATTCATAGGGCTCCATCCTTGATGTGTAATTCCAGAGGAATCAAGTTTAGGTTAGACTATCTTTTGAATATGATCTCAAAGCCCCTGTGATTCATACACGAGCTGCCTTGTGGTGTTTTTTCTTGATTTTATCGACATCGTACTCTTGCAGCGGAATCCAACCAGTCATTCGAATAATTTTCTCCAAGGCCTCCCATTAGTAAACTACACAAAGCAGCCAATCTGATGTACTCGATTCTAAAATGAATCATTACGCATGTTTATTTTTCAAAAAATGCACTCAAAATTTTCATCTAAAACTGTGCAACCTTGGGCTTATTACAAATTTTCACTTATTTACCCTTTGCATCACATATTAACCGAAAAAACAAATAATATCTAGATACTCTTCCCCTACAAACTGCACTGCAGTATAATAATTTTCGCATTTTCTGCCAAAACAAAGGCGCACACCACACCAGCCCAACCACAAGCCAGACCACACAAAAATCTTCAATGAAATTTATAAATAAACTCAAAGACATGATTCATCTACTAAACGTTCTGCGTCATCAAATGCAGACGAGATGCATGCAAACAAAGAATTCATCTGTTCCCGCCGCCGCACCGTACAAAAGAATTTCACTTACGTTTTGTGTCTCTAGTTTCGGTAGTATCTGATGACTGGAGTCTACTCTGTCCTCATTCGATTTCTGGAAATAAACAAAAAATAGAAACAAATTTACTATGAGAATGAGACTATTTTAGACAAGATGTAAACAAAACAGAAGTCCCACCCCAACCGAAGCACGATCTAGATAAAATCCCGCATAAAACAATGTAAAGGCAATCCGATATAGAAAGGTTGTTATCGAGCAGCGCGGCTCAGCAGGATTATCGTACAAATTGTCGTCGTACATTCTCTGCCCAGTTTGTTTACATTCAATCCGCGCAAAGACTAAGGATATACGTGTGCAGTTATAGCTCTCCTCCAGCCGGAGTACATTGTTAAAACCAGTTAAATAGCATTTCACCCACTATCCGCGCGTCTCTATTCGATGGAAAACACTTTTGCGATGAGGTTTTGAGCATTTATGTCTCGGGCTTAATTCAAAATGCAAATTGTTCTGCGTTAAACTAGCACGTAGGTTGATCTCACACGGAGAGAAAGTGGAATACTGCAGTGGATTTGCATGCACTCGTCTCTGGTGTCATATTATTGGAGGAGATACTTTCCACAATACACACAACTTCCAACAAGGGGTACGAATCTATGTCGGAACTCCTAGTTATAACACAAAAACAAAAAAAAAAAAAACGTGATTCTCTCTCGTGGCTGGCCTTTTTGGCACTCGGTGTTGGAATGCTGAAAACTAACTTCCTGTGCAGTTGGAGTTTTGATGTTGGGTGTGTTTTCTGTGATTCAATATATTGGCGCAGGACTAGTGTCGTCATGAGACAGTAGCAGAGAAATACAGTGCGTGTCGATGTATATAGTTCGTAAAAAGAAAAATTAAATAGACATACTGATGGTCAAGGTTAGGACATGACCTAAATTGAGCAAGGACATGTCGTAGATACAGCAATGTGAGGTGGGAAGGACACCTTGCCTTGGGGGCCAGCAATCAACTCAAAATGATTGCCGGTGAATGTGGAAGATATTCATCGACTTGCGATAAATTCAAGGAGCAGTGTCTAAGTAGGTTGTAGTCAGAGTAGTCTGACGTCAAATATGACGAAATTGATAAAGTGAGATTTTTGGCTACCAGCTATACTATTTGGGATTAGATACTGGAACTAGAAAACCGCCCATGACTCAGACAAGATGGGGACTCAAATTGTTGGACTTTTTCTAAGTAATAAGGATTAAGCTATTGCAGTTCGATAGATTTCTACTGGAATTGCATTCAAGCAAGATAGTGATGACCAAAACACTGTGCTCATAACTTCACTGTAGCCTGACCAAAAATACAGGTCTTCTTCATCATCGGTTTCTGAGTCGATCCTAGGAGCCAAAAGTCTGATCTCCAAACAGCTTCTAAAGTTTACTGACGATGAAGCCACTATTAAGGCCAAGTAGTTGGTGGATTTACTAAGAGCAGCATTTAGAGAATGGTTCTTGGGTAATATGGGTCAGAACAGACGAAAATAAATCCCGCAAATTGAAAGAGAATTCTATGAAGTTGAAGTCGCAGGGGAAGGAATCGAGCATGAAAGAGCGTGAGGATGGTAGATATCCTAAGTCCTCCAAGGGGACACATACATACATTATTTAAATAATAATTGACATCACATTGCGGAGTTAGATGGTTTCAATCAGAAAAGTAAGTTCAGTTGTTAAGTTGAAAACCGAACCAAGATGGTACGTTAGCAGTTACTATTGTCTCAGGACATCTTTGTTTTTTACTTTCTCCTCCTTCTTAGCTTTCACTAAACACCGAAACGAGGTACATGTAAATAGCGAAACAAGGTACAAGGTAATACGCAACTCTTATCAAACTATGCTTCGAGACAGAAATAATCCAAAATTTGATGTAAAATTTGGGGAAGCAAGACAAACTTCACATCCTATACACGGTTTGAAGAAGCAGTGTAATATCTATTGCTAAATCTCATGCAGCACTTAGAAAACAAAAACTGTGAAATTGACAATACTTTAAACCAGATTCAGCTATCAGAAGCTCTGTCATTTTTATTGTTGCTGCTGGCATATGCTCAATGCACAGAGTTTAATGAAATTCTATTACAATTTTGGGTCAAAAGGTTTGTGACGTTAATGAATAAATCTACACGGTACAGATTCTGAGTGCATGTGTAATGGTTTGAAACTCTGGCATTGTTTGATTTCAAGATGTACTTCATTTTTTTCTGGTATTTTACATTGGGTATCCTAAATCACGGATGACCTCAACATATCTTTGACAGTCAATACATCTTTCATGCTGCTGTAAGTGAAAAGCTGCAAGCTAGAACATGTAAGTGAGTTTAGGAATTTCCAGTAACCGACGTCCTTGCCCCTTTCCATTGGATATACTTTGTTTTTACCCATTACACTGACCTGTCCACATCAAGACCTTACAGTACCAAAGATCTGCCTTTTCATACCAGACAGGGCAGTTTGGTTTTAGAAATACAATCGATAGTGGGTGCAAATCGATCTAATGCAAATTTAAATCTGAGACGTATTCTTCCAAGCCTTGTCTAGCAATATAGCTGGAGAAAGTAACAACTAAGAAGAAAGTTTTTTTTTCGAATTTCTTTCGAAGTGGTTTACTGATTGACTTAAGCAAAGCTTTATCTTTTCACCAAAATCCATATGAATGGAACCACTCATGATCATGAAAACTAGTCTCAAAATTTTACCTAAGACTTAAGCCGGGTTTTAAAATTCTTCCTAATTATACAAATAAAAATGCGACACCATGCCATCACTATTCCAATGCCGAAAGAATTTTCAGCACTGACATTGATTTCCTGTAATCCACTTCAAAGTCAACACATAAAACGTCACGTGCTTTGTAATTTATTACCCAACATTGTACCGAAGTTTTCTGCTTAACAAATTGTAAACAAAAAAAAAAAAAACAAAAAGTAATAAATAAGCATTTAAGTTGATTTGGCTTGACATCAACTCGTTAGACAAATAGACACGTGTTCTCACAGTCTTTTGACAGAGGCAGGAAAGTTCTCCTAGCACTCTACCTTCAACCTTCGCACAATACTAAAACAATCATTCAATTGTGTGTATCTGCAAACAATCATGTGTCAAGAAAGATGATGAAAAATACATCATTCGTAAAATTTAGAAACGGAAATGAGCTGTAACTAGGTTTGGTTGATACTCCATCAAGACTGGGTCAGGTGTGCGAATCTTTATCCTTTTGTCAGATCTTTCAAGCAACTATTACTTGTATACTCAACCCACGCTTTTTTAAGAGAAAGTTTATGGCTCGTTAAAAAACTTGACGAACCATGCAATCGGCGGACTGTAAGTAGGACTCGTCATAATAAAATCTTATTGCTTTCTTTGTAAATTGAACTGACTGTACGCCATGCAGACGTTTTACACTCGCATTTGCATTTTAATGTAAAAAAAAAGCGATTTGACTAATAGATTTCAATATTAAAAAAAAGATCATCGTCCGCAGTGTTATAAACATTGTACATGGTCACCCAATTTGGAAGCTCCATTTCGGGTCAAAACGGCGATTTCCTGTCATAACTTTTGCATACTGGCTGGGCCTTTGTTCTGCTTTTAGCTACGAAACGAATCGTTTAGACATCATTTATACGAAACTCAAGCAAATCAAGCTTTGCTCTGTCAGAAAATAGAAAACAAATTCATTAAGGTGCCATGACATACGTTCTTTTGTTTCTTCAGATTTTAATGTGGTTATGGGGTCACGGAATTAAGTTTAGCGGCAAATTTGCATCTAAACTGTGTGTTTTGTGGTTTTAAGACATTAGAAGCAGGGATTTGAATATCTTTATTTTGACATTATTTTGACATATAGCTTCTGACGCAATGAATTGACGTATAAGCTTGTACCTGTGTGTGTTATCATGAGAGCGACCAACGATAGTCGAATCAGTCCATAAGATTGTTGAGCTTCAAAAAGTTAGATGTAAGACTGTACGTTTTAAAATCTGGGGCCCAAATGTGAGTCATTTGATATACACGGAATACACGGAATACACGGCTCCGGCATTTTCATCGACAATAAGGTCGTTTCGAAAATATAAACTTTGATTCCCTGGGTAATACTGGAAGATAGCACAAGGTAAAGTACTGACTCTCTACTATATGATCTCAATGGTTTATCTATGTAAGTTTAAGCATATGCACATGAGGCTGTCACTCTTTCTATACTTTGAATGGTCTTCAACCGAATAGTTCTAAAAAAAACTGGAGATTGTCCTACAGGACATCATTACGAAGCCCCTACTAATTCAAATGTCAAGACTGAATTTAGTTGAAAAAAAAAACTTTTCTAGGCAAAGCATGTCAAGTCAGAGATATCCAAGGTGCTCTTAGCTTACTGACAGTTTGAAGGTATTACTTCAAACAAAACATGAGGAGTATAACACTCCTAGGATAAGATCGGTTCTAGTTTATGCATTTGTTGTTTGATAGAGGATAAGACACCTGATGGAATGAAACCGGAACTTTCAGGAATATAGCCTCTAAATGAGGCTTTCCAGAGAAAAAGGGCCCCAACTAAAGTTCAAGTAAGAATGACTCTATGATATTACTTTACCCTAGGTTTTACTGAACAATAGGCTTCTAAACTACTGAGCTAAAAAAAGACAAGGTATACTTTAACTACCAGCATCCAGAACACAATAATAATACTTCACCAGAAGGCAGAGAGTTTTCTCACATAACATTGCTTTCAACAATTTGTCGATTTTTGACACTTTTTTACCCAAAATGGCTGCGCCCATGTGACAGCTCTGCGGTCGTTGGTGAGCAAGAGTGTATTAGTGAGTTTGCAGGGAACTAACGCTTACATTCTTGCTCACCAATGGACACAGCTTGTAGGCGCAATAAAAAGACCTCCCTGAACTTGGCTATAAAGAGTTTGTGGATTTCCAAAAGCAGTGCATTGTTTTGCAGTGCACGGGCTTAATGTCCCGAACAACTCACTAAATGTGTCCTTTATCCTTTCAAAAATCTATAATGTCTCAAGTTGCGAGGGATTGGATAAAGGCGTGCGATACTCCTCGAGTAGATACTCCTTCGTAGTTTTGAAGTATTTTTTTGCTTGAAGGAGAAAGGTAAGGTCCTATAGAGAGATTTATTTTGCAATGTTCAATACTTATATGAAGGTGCCAGATACATAAAACATTCTTAACTTCAAATAAGAATTTCTGAATATATATACATAAAAAGCAGCATGATTTCTGTCCTATGAATCTATTAGTGAAGCATTCATATAGTACGATTTGGACTGAATCGAAAGCAGCATATGGTTGAAAGTAATACCTACAAATCTTTGGTCAACACCACCGAGCTTAGTTAACCCTAACGTGGGTACACATTGCCTCTCCTTCGAACTGAAATTTGATCATCGAAATCGAGAACAAAAAACAGAAACAAAGAAAAAGATTAAAAAATTCTTCAGCCCGAGATAGAATTAAAGTAACATATGGCGTATGGTGTGGTATGCCCCAACCATCCACTCTCCGGTAAATATTAGCACAGACTTATGCCATCAATCACTTGGTCAATCGATGGAGATAAATCGCTGCAGCGTTTCTAATACCCAGTTGTTTATTTTCGCTGGCTCTATAATTCTCCTTGAAATTGCTCAGCGGTTTTTCTTTTTATCGAGATTTAATTGTCTTAATTTGCATAATACCGGATAGATACATTATTTCCCCCAACTAAGCGACTTTCATCGTCACCGCTCGCACATGATGACGTAATTTATTGAGGCCGCCGATCTATGTGTATCTCTTTCCTTTCGTATTTTTTTTTTCTAGCCGTTTCCAAGTAATTTTAAGTAAAGATAACTTCGGAGAATGTTTGCATTTCTGCCCAACCCTAAGATAGTTTTTTTTTTGTTCGTTTCGTTCGTTTTTTTCTTCCTTTTAATTTGTATCTGAACTATCACACCACACCTTTCACGTCTAAATATAAACTTTTCTTAAAAAAAAAAAAAATAAACTATCACACACTTTCCTTTGTATCTTTTCGAGAGATTTTTCTGCATATATCCGTAAAGTTAAGGCCATGAGATATTATTCATCTCAGTCGGAAGTTTTGTGGCACTCGGATGTGCCCCCATGGCAAGGTGACTTAGTTCTTAATTAGTTTCTACCATTCTCAGCTACGTATCTATAATTGAAAGCTTTTTTATGACGATTTTATTCATTTGATATTTTTAATAACATACTGTAGCGGTAGAGCGACTGATAAGTTGATTAAAAAATGTTTCCATTCCAGCAGATAAGTATTGCTATTATATGTTTACAATTAGAAACAAGATACTATAAGAATTTATGACATAATTGCTATATTTGTTGTATCAACAGCATGGAACAACAAACACAGTACATAGTATATACATAAATGCAAAACTGTTAAAGGTTAAGTTAGAGGAACGCAAAATGGTAATGACATATTCAGTCAGACATGTCAATGAATTGCAAAATATAAAGTTGATTTAATAATACAGAACTCGTTTCCCGAGCGCAAATCCAGTTCTCATGGTCGCAGTATTGATTTTTAAGCGTGCACTCAACTAGAATAGGGATACCTTGAGTGATGTTATCTGTTGTGGGGCATTATTAATGCAAAAATTGAACACTAGTACAAAATGGGTACAGGTTTATGCATATTATATCTTATCCCGGTACCAGTGATTGATTCAAAGCAATTTCTTACATAAACGAGTGTCAGGACCACGTGCCATTATTTTTTTGCAGACTGCTTAGCCACATGAAGGAGTTGTGTTCCTCAGGGTGGAGTACTGTGACCACTACTCTCGACCCTAATTGCCCCTAACTCGAACTTGAATGGGTGATTCGTCTTAGAGGAATGTCATACGGCACGAAAAGTGCCTTTAAATCAACCGGAATGGGAATCCTGTCAAATAATTTCTTCAAAAGCAGCAGAAACGAGGAAGAAGAAGCATATAATCTTCACCTGCTCGGCACATGCCCAGCACTAGCTCTTCTGAGAAAGCGAATGCAAGGTGAATACTTCTTCGAAGATCGATCTTTTTTAATCTTTTTTATTTCCCACAGTATACTCGTATGTATGGCAAAATATGTCGTCTATCTATCTAGGATATACTAAGATTGATGTGTCATAGCAGGATAAATCGAAGGATATCTATCTATGCACTATCTCTGCATTAAGGTTGGTTTAAGTCATGGGATTTTAAGTTCCCAATTCTAAAGCTCTGTTTCTATGCATTTTCCAGGAGGGTCTGAATGCTGTGGAGATGTACCCTACCTCAACTGAAACTCGCTACTATCTATACAAAGAAAATGTATGAAATGGCTGAAAATACTATGTCCGTTGTGGTAAAAAAAATTATGTTATGTAATTCGATTTATGAATCACATAAATTGCTTACTGGTGCCAATAGCATGGGTACGATAAAATAGCCATAAGGCATCATTTGCATTATTCATCGCTTTTCGGAAAAATTGGACATTTTATCGCAGACACGTCATACCGCCGATGGGTTAGATTTTACTTTACACTTTCTGAGACAGATGACCTATATGGTATCCATTTCCGAGATACACTAGCCAGTTTAATGTGATTGGAATTTAGTCACCATCCTTACACGCTGCCAGTTAATGATTAATTTATTGGAATATAGACGAAATAGGAGACTACTATCGCCCATTTTTTCCCAATATAGAGCAAGTGTTCGCGAGACTAGCCAATGAGGGACGGTCTCCCCATTTACAAAATAAAAAACGTAACAGTGTCAAAACCAAGAAATTCGAATTTTTAATAGACATAATCTAGCGCTCCTCACGGGGATTATTACCGGACATAACCTCCTGGCGACCTACAGAAGAAGAATATGACAAGACACTGATGATCCCTGTGGCGAGAGAACATATCTCACTTCCTATGCGAATGTGATTAGTATTAGCCTGGGCAGAACTAGGAAAACCGCCCTCGGCTAATACCATTTCAAAGACTTGGGCTACCTATGGCCCACTCATTGAGCTAAGCAAGGCGGCAACCAAGTACCAACCAAGTACCCAGAGAAATATGCTCATAGTGCCACACTTAAGACAATCTTTAGACTGATTACACTTCCTCTTCCCTAGGAGGAAAGAATGGTAATTCAATATCGACAAATGCATTTCAGAAATCTGGAACTACACCGATAAGTCTGCGACTCCATCTGGCTACCTATGAAGGTAGACAATAGTTCGAATCTGTCCCACTGAACTTAAAAACCTTAAAGCCAGAAGTTAAAAAAGAAAACGTAGTTCCTTCTGGCTACATAATCAGAAGATTGGAGGTCTGGTAACCTATACAGACTGTTGTGACCCAAAGTTCGACAAAGGCAACTCTTATGCCCAAGATAAGATAATATAAGCAGGCTTCGGCAGATTTTTTGTTGCCATTACAATGAATATATCCTGATTTTTTTTTTTATTTTACTCCACTATTTCGAAAAAAACGACATAAGTCTATGTAAGCTAAAGGTACAACTGCTTCGAAAACCCTTCAATCTAAACTAATCTGCCATAGAATGGTAAACCGGATAGGTTACAAGAAATTGTAGTTGAATCTTACAAGTGCTTTGGTGAGGTAAATATTTTTTTAAAAGAATTCCACTTAATGTGCTTCAAAGTTGTAAACTTTTCTTGTCCAACAATAAATGTCCATACTTTGCCAAGGTTCTTCTGTAAATAAATTCAAAACTACATATAACAAACGGCTTAGTACTGGCGCCTCTTGTACGTCTATTCTCATCGCTTAAGTGGCTGATCTCGTCGCCCTTTCTGTATTCAGATTCAAAGTATCTAAAACAACATGTGTATGTTTTTATGTAATTCCAGCTCCTTTTTCAAAAACCAAATCATTTACATTTTAAAAGCCAACTAATACATTTAAAAGTAAATTTTTTGTTTCTCCATCATTCGCATGCTAATAAAATTTTCAAATAAAATCTAAAAAAAACAAAACCTAAACGAAATGTCCACTTTAGATTCGTGAGTTGATTTGAATGATGACGCCATGCCCCCGGTTTTTCTGATTGTTTTTGTGAGGTCTCGCCTGTCAGCCTTGAAAACCTGAGCTTAAATACTTTTGTTTGTGTCATTCGAATGATCTTTACAATTGGGTATTTCAGATAACACGCGGTACTGTATGTGCAGGAAGCGAACGCTGTCGATCTTAGGTGATTTCTGGGGTAGACCGCATCAGAAACACTATATGTTATGTACATTTGCTCAGCTGTAATGGGGTACACGACAATTATTAAAGTATTAATGACGAAAGTTATTCCATTGAATTATTTAAACAGGAAATAGTATTAATTATCTGCTAATTGGATTCGGTGCGAAACTGTTGCGTATTGGTTGTTGTATTTTTGTTATTAAATAAACACAACACAACAGAAACCGAAACGAATGTATCTATTAGATGAATGATCGGACTGTGTTGTGGATTTTTGCATTCTTTCGCAATGTGTCTATCTTATTAATCTTATTATGGAACCAAAATAGACTTGATGTACAGATGGGGCTATATTTACTTTTCATAGGGAGTAAACAACGTCGTGTTTTCTTCTGTTTTGGATCACCTTACCAGCTGTTACTGCACATAATTTCGTTTGATACGAGAACTTTGTCATCACAAAAGGTGTGACTTACTCAAATATTGTGCTGAAAATATTGTGTTAACAGTTTTCAAGGACTTTCAAGGTTGGTTACTACCACGCATTTGTACAGCAATGAGTTCACTAATATGCAATGCGGTCTCAAGATATATATCATGATATAATTCTTCTCTAATTAGGGAGCTTTAAGCAATGAATGGATGGGGGTCCTGTGTACTAGGTCGAACCCAGGAGCAGTGGCATCACTAGTGGTCCAGTTTGATAATAGGATACTCCTTAAGTCATGTGGGCTCCGTGGCACAAGTGGTTTCAAGTGGTTAGTGTGTTGGACTATGAAGCAAGGGGTTTATATCAAGGGCCTCACCTCTTGCGATCGTCTGACAATCTCTCACCTCTTGCTTTCAAATATGAAATTGCCTTCCGGACATGGCATTAAAGAGCCCCTTCCATTAGTGTAAGAATATAACACGCACAACACGAATAGTTGTGAGAAGATAGGCCCTGGGTCCGATAGACCTGCTGTGGTAAAAATTTGTATTTTTTTAAGTCACGTAGAACATGTATGTAGGTTTGGTGTAGTCTCCCTTACAAATGTCATATTTACCAGGAAGAGATAATGGCGATTAAAGAGATTTTATCGGGATTGAGCTCTAATGTCATATCGGCCAGAATAGATTAGAGTTAAGTCTAAGGCTACTTACTTCAAAATGTGGCTTTATCTTTGGGACGGGTGTGGTCGATAAAGTCCATGAAAAGGCATGACATATTTATCGATTCTACTGCCGGAGACCGAATTCTCGTCTTAAAATGCTCGGTAAATGGGTGACTAACTAAACTGTTAACAATCATCGCCACAAGGTTGTTTTCAAGTTAAAATCATTTTAATAACAATTTTCTGATAACGACAGACCCATTTGGACATTTATAGATAGCAAGTGCCTGAGGAGCAAACTATCGTCCAAGATATAAGTTCAAGTTGGATTTGTCTTTAACAGACAGGTTGGCACAAAAGTACTAAAGGACCATGAAATCAAATCTAAGGTAGTATGGCAGTATCTGAACAAACGCTGGAACTGAACCCAGCGTGAACAGATCCAGAAATGGACATTGAGAATTTTTTAGCATATTTCTCGGTATATTCCAAGCCGAAGTAATGCTCGACATAGAGGTACTCGTTTGCACCTGATCAGCATTTGGTTGTCTACGAGGATATGTAAGAATTAAGCTCTTTGCGTGTGATGTGTGATTTTAATGTATGTAAACTACGTTCATTAAGCTGCAAAAATAGCATACATGAGAAGTTCACCAATTGTCTACATGTTGTCATAGAAATTAAACTGCTAGAGGAATGAAATTAACTCCCATAAGGGAACGAGAAAATTGACTTTTAGATGATCAGACGGAAAAGATCAGCAGCAAAAAAAAAACCACCCTCGGCGACCGAGTCATGGCCTTCAAGCTGGACATAAACCACGGGAAACTAAATGTCTATACAACACTCGGACACTCACAGGCTATGCATACTTAACTTCCAAAACATCGAAGATAAGAAAAATGTCATGACACATGGTCCGACATTTGAAAAAAAAAATAAATTTGTTGTGAACATGGCTCTAGACTGGACAGATGATGAAAACGACTGATCAAGTTACACACAGATTAAAAGACTAGTTAGAACTATAGTCATGAAGATTTTCAGTCAGTCGAGACATCACGTATCTTCTACGTAATCTAAGCAAATCCAACTCCAATACAATTTTCCATAGATTAGCCATTCAATCGGCTTGTCTTCATTGTGAAGATTCGTAAGAGTTCTAACAGAAGACGCCTTGATGGTGGGGTTAGTGCATAGTACTACTGACCGAGGGTCCAAAATTTGATTTTGTTTTGGGGTAATGGTTGGTCTTATTCTTCTTAAGATTATCGTATGTACAATAGGAATTTTTATGAGAACCTTACATATGTCCTTAACGCAGATCTTTCAAGAAATAGTTGCATTTGGAACCTGTCAAGTCCAATGAGTTCTGATTTCAAAGAGCTTATACATTTGTAGAGGTGGCCAAAAGATGAAAAATGGTCATAAGTACATTCGCATTGTAGTAGATACTTGAACCATTTATCCCTCACCATACAGAGCTCAGTGGTAGATCAGCATAGTGTGTGCAACTTTCCTTGAAAAGCAGATACATATATTTCTATCCAAGGCCAATTATAAACACCGGGAAAGTCAACTTGCAAATTCTGATGTCATACCCATTTGACAAAAATCCGATGATATTTGTCGTGCAATGTCATCTTTTTAAACGAAAGATAGTTCTCGTTGTAGAAACCATTATATAAATTTGTATCTCAAGAGGGGAATTTTATCAAGGAATGCTTGATTGGCAGATGACGTAAATAAATTATTCTAGAGATCTTCTGAGTACATATGTACATCCATAGAACGCGCAATATCTACCTACTAGTAGGTACTTGTATGAGCAATTTGTCACAACGAAACCTGACATACTTAAGTATAAACGAAACTCTGCAGTATTTCTTGTCGATTCAGTACAAAATACTGTGCAGTACCCTAGTCTAGACACATAATAAGCAGTAATCGTCAAAGAAGATATTCCCCAAAGGTCAAATCACTGTGATAAATTGTAAATTACACATTGTTAAGGTACACAACCAACCAATTCTACAGCATAATAGCTGGCAGTTACACTTCACAAGGGGACGTTAATGAAAAGTGAAAAGGCTTTATTAACAAAAAAAATAATCAAATAACAAATATATAGTATGTATGTAGATACATACATAGGTACATACGTAGAAGTTCGGGAAATGAATAGCATTCGGGTTTTTTAATAGCAATTACCTTATTCAATGTGCTAGACAAGCTGAATGATTGCGAATTGACTCTTATCATCTTCTTTATCGCCAACAATGTATGTATATCCACAAATTCCAATCGTATGTACTATATATCCAAAAGGCTTACACAGTATTTCACTTTTTTTTTTGCAGTAGATTGCCCACAAATGGCGCTAACACCGAACGAAATTTTTATTTAATCAATTTGATTAGATAAACACATTCAAAACAGGCATTATTCTTTCTTTTATTTTTCGCACAAACAACAACGGCCACGGATTCTTTATTATTTATACACTTCTCTTCTTCTTACATATCTCGAACTGAACTGAACTTTATTTTCACATTGAGACTTTCGGGTGTATATAGATTGAATTATTAGCCGTTCTCATCTACACTACACTCATTAGTATTCTTCCTCTTCTTCTGCAAAATCAAATAACAAAAAAAAAGAACTAAAACCTTGACGTTTTTTTTTTTTTTTACTTTTTGAACATTTAAAACTAACGATCGAGTTATTTTTCGTTTCTCTTGTGGATTCTAAGAAATATGGCAGCAAAAAGATACAAACAAATTAAACTAAATACAGAGAAAACAGCTACAGATACTTTGATTCTTCTTCTTCGTGAGGTTGTTGTTTTTTTTTTGTTTTTATATGTTCCGCAAAAAACAGTCGAAAAAAGAATATCTTTGAGGAAAAAATTAGAAAACTTGTTCTTTATTCCAGCGCAGAGAATGTATGTATTTTGGGGAAAATAAAAAAGTAACTAAAAACTGAACCAAATTCAAATCTATAGTCGTTCACCGACGAAACATTTGATTTCTTTCCAAAAGAAAATTATGAAGAGGGATATTTTTGAACCGCGATACCGCATTGAATGTTTACGTCATTTTTATAATTATAAAATTGAACGTATCTATCATAAATTACAGTCGTTCTATACTACAGATACTTGAGCAACGCACACTTTTTTTTTTTTAATAGAAAAACAACAATTTTTCAATTGGTAGTACCGCGTCGACCCTGCCCGCTTTAGTGGCTAATTTCAAAATTGAAAACACCCCGAGAGTAGAAACGATCGCGCGAACTATGAACACGCAAAATCCAAAAGATACATACTCGTACAAAAAATTATCTATAACACCACCGAGCCAAGTCAAACATAAAGCCGCAAGAAGATTAAGTACAACAATCAATTAAAGGAGCAACGCGAAAAATAATTTTCGAAAAAAACAAAACAACCCACAGAATACAAAAAAAACGAAAAAAGAGAGTTAGTACGCTTTCATGGAACCGACGACCGCTAGGAGAAGAACACTGAATGACAGACTACAGAATACTGTGAAACTAAGCGCCAAAAGCTAAAGCGCGAGTAGTTTAGAAGAAAATCATTTCAACTATATACCAAGTTGGAAAAAAAAGAGCAAAAACAGCGGCAAAATATCGAGTTTATAGTGCACACATGCCTTATCGTCGGTGTGATGATGATGGCACATAAAATAAAAAAAAAACAACAAAAACAAAAAGCAGCAACAAACGAACAACGTACGAACTACACTCTTCGATAGACCTCAGCGTACAACGCGAGGCGGCTATGCCTCCTCCTAAAGAGACACCACACACGCCCGGTATATAGCTGGATGAGAAGTATCTATACTGTACTGTAGTATACACAAAACGAGCGTTTGCCTTCTGTGCCACCTTCGTCTTAGAGAGAAAAACACAACACTCTCAATTTGCAGATTACAGTGTAGTTCGATGGCAAACGGACAGATAGACAGTGATGTTGACTCTGAGGCTGGAGCTTCATAAAAATCAACTCAAATGCACATACTCGGTACAACGTCCGATCGGAATTTCGACTCTCTTTCAGTCGGGACAAGGGACGTCGGACGACACGAACGGCTGTGTTGCATGCATTCAGGAGTGGATTTGCTTCGTTCCTTTGGCTGAAAGTAAACATCGACAGCGGCACACACTACTATCTAATGAACTAATGAACAGTGGGGTCAACAGATGTAGATAGAAGAAACGAATTATGATTGTGATGAGCAATTAGTATTTCGAGTATCTGTCGATCTATTGGGAGTATCGCAACTGATTTGAATACAAATTATGTCGCTGAAAGGGTCGACAATATTTTAATTTAAATTGTTTGTTAAGTATTTTTCCAGTAGGTTTTGAGAAAATCGATTTTTTGTGGTAAGTCAAGTCAAGTTAATCCAAAATTATGTTTTAAGCACTCTTTTAGAGTGTTTAAAGAAATTTTTCAACATCGGATATTTACTTGAAGGTTTAAGCCCACTTTTTTGTCAAAAGCCTGAAAAGACAGAGACTTGAGCCCACTTAAATCGATACTAGCTTATTCTTTATTAGACTGCAGGCAATCCGGAAGTAGACTACTCCTAGTCTAGAAACAATTTTTAGAATCTACAAACGTATTTGTTAGTTTGTAGGATTGAAGCAGACTTCCCACAAATTGATACATTTAGAAATATAAAACCACAAATCTAAATGTCCAAGAGTACTATTATCGACAGGATTCTCCTGCTATCCGCCCTAACATTGTTCAAATTAGGAGGGCAGATCATGTCTAAGGCAGATCAGAATTAAGTATAGCGATGCTCTCGGCCATTGCCTGTTGACTATGAACGTGTGCCGGTACTCTGATAAACTTCTCGAAACATATTACACATACTTAAACTCTGTGAATGCCAAGGCATAGTTAAAAGTAGACTAAAACAAAAAAAAGTTGGAAATTTCAACTTCCTTCCTAGTTGTCGAACCAAATTAATGAGTTTTTAAAATTTTGTAGAGATATTAGTTGGGACAAATGGTTTGGGTTTGTTACCGTAAACCCAATTCGATCTCCACGCTTTTGAGCCTGATAAATTAGCCAAACGAAGTTTGGAATTCAGATTTGAATCTGACAAACCTTTTACAGAAATAGGTGCAATAAAATAGAAACCTTAGCATCAATGCTTGAGGGAAGAAAAGGTTGCTCGATTCATCCACATGTATCACTTTTAAGCTCCACTGTGCTAGGTATATACATAGCTTTCTCAACCCGATTTAGCTTTCGTTTATTAAACTGTATGTGACTTAGGTGAACTTTTAAGATTGTTTATCTCCACATATAAAAAAAATCAAAAAAAAAAAAAAATAAGTATACGCCTCCCTAAAATGTTTATATCAAAATGTAACGAGTTGCCTTATCAATAAATTTAAATTATAATAATTCACATAGGCTTCTTAAGTCGTACAACACTTGACACTAAACTAAAAGTAATGCCATATACTCACTATTTTCTTAAATTTATCTGCCTGGACTTGTAGTCATTCTTGAACTAGAAAATATTTTATTTATGAAAGCTACATAATATCCTTTTATTCAGATCCAGAAGCAGGCAGCGAAAACCATTTGTTTTACATTTCTTTCAAGGTACAAGGCGAGCAGAAACATTAAAGAACATGATAAATCGAAAGCATCTGGAATTAGATTGAACAATGTCCTTAACTCAAAAACAGTGTAAGAATCGGTCCCAGAATCAGACGAAGAAATTGAAAGTATAACGTAGTAAGAGGCATGAACAGCGTTCCAAACAAAAGCGAACTGAATGCAAAAATTTGCTTTCTTAACGAAACCTCAATCATATAATCATACATTTGTACATGCTGGGCTCTTTTCAGACATTTTGACTTATGCAGAAGTTGCACGAAAGAAAAAATAATAAAATCTGTTTACAGGAATCTTATGCCCTGACTATAAGCGTATGCTTTTTTATGTAACGGTAAGTTAAGAGACTACAATAGATTATTACTACTAGTTTGGTTCCTATACAGCGGTTTTTTTTCCTTTATTTCCTTTCGAAATTTTAACCAAATATCGACCGAGTTTTTTGCAAGTTTGTTTCTAATAGTAACAGCAGAGTTAAGTTAGTGATTTAAACGAAATCCAAAAGTAGGTGAAACTTTTGTTAACTGTGATCGTAATCTATCGCCAGAAAGTTAATGATTAAATCATTCAAAGCCAAAAAATCAACTTCTGGTAACGATTTATTCTTTTAGCCAAGACTTTTTTCATTAACTTGATTTTTGGTAAAGTTGCCAGTTTCGTCACTTCGTCGTGGGATAACTGTGGCACAAAATTTTGCGCAGTTACTTGATTGTTAGTTAAATAGAGTACACACTCTTAGGCCATGCCTTCAGAACTGAATGACAATTAACTGAACCAATCCCAAAAGTCAAGAACTGTCATAAAACTTTATTATTTTTCGGGGATTTCCCAATTTCGATATCCAAATTCACTGAAATACATGACAATTTTATAGTCTTATGACGGCTCTTGACTTTTGTAAATTTTATTGGAATTTAATTGGCACACAGTTTAGAATGTGGGCAGGAGTTGATGGTGTGCACTCTTCAAAGAGCGGATTTTACGAGTATCAAGACAATTGTGAAGCAAATCAAATGAATGATACTCTTTGGGTTAAGTTAAACGCTTGAGAGTTAGATCGCCTAACAGCCTACGGTCTATGATAACAACGCTAGACATGTCATAAAAGGGGTTTTCAATAAGGACATAACAATTTTGTATTTAAATGAAACACAGAATAATTGAATAATCGGGCTGGAATTTAATCTTTATAGTACACATGTTGAATTTAACTATATGATTTGATTTGATTCATATGACCACCGCGAGTATGTTGGCAGCGATCGATTCTTTGAAGCCAATTTTCTACCACTCTTCCACCTAAATCGGTTGGTAATTTCGGGTTCGATAGTGTTCCTGAGCTCCTCTAAAGTTGTTGGCTTGTTGGAAGAAACACTATTAAAAAACTTTTTATAAAGAGGTCCTCAATCCGCCAACCGAGATGTGTATTAATTTACTCAAACCTATTACACAGCCTTTTATTGGAATCTGTATCAGGGGGATACGAATACACGCCGTCTGAGATCGGATCGAAATTTGTATCTGTAAAAGTTAGAACGTTGCCCCTGCTCCATTCAATCAGCCCCACTGTCGGCCATATTGCAATACAAATACTTAGCCAAATTGTTTCAGCGTTAGCCACCTCTAATGTTTGAGTTCGTTCGTGGTGTACTTAAGTGGTGGGCAAATCTGGTTGTCGTACCACGGCTGTGTTGTTTTCAACAAGCCCATTTAGCGAGTCGCAGTCGCTGTTCATCTTCATTCATTTTTTCCCCGAAATTACATGCATCCGAGAATTAAGTGGCTAGCATTCATTTCCCATTATGATAATATTTCGCTACTATGCGCGTTTAAGTTCTGTGAGTGAAAGAGAAAACACAAAGAAATAATAAAAAAAAGCATCTCCGATTCGGAAGATTCGGAAATTCGTGGATATTTATATCTGCGACGACGACGAAGACGACGATGATGCTGCTCGTCGTTAGTTGCATGCGCTTTGAGATGAGATCATGATGTTAATTATATAGCCGGCAGCAGAGGCAGCCAGATCAATGGTTCTTGTCTGTCAGTTTTGTGTCGAATATTTTCCACCTATATACTGTAATAAACCAAAACAAAAACAGCGCGAGAGCAGCGCATCATTCGCATCATCGTCGTCATTAAGGACGGCGGGTGGTGGCAGCGACGGCAGCGGCGGTTGCTGTTGCTGATGCAGCCATACACCATCTGCATCTGTGTCTGGACGATGATTCTGGGAGCAAAGTATCCATGAAATTATGTATCCAGACTTTGTTTACTCCTCTGTATGTACAGCGGGTACATATAAGTATGTATCTAAAGTAAAATGCGAACATCCATTTTTTTTCTCCTTTTGTTTACAAAATTGAGTTTATTTCGAGCATTTGAGGTTAAGTTAATGTTTTTTTTCTTTTTTCTCACTCACAACGTACGCTTTGTCTCCTTAAAACATTTCGAACGAATGTGCGCAAAAATTCTACACCATGTTCTACAAATAATATTTTATTGGGTATTAATGAAAAAAGTCAAATCAATTACGATTCTCCCCGTCGTCGGTCGTATGGGGTGCCAGTGGCAGCGCCATACAGACCAGTGATAGGGAGAATTGAAAGCGGGCCACACCTTGTGTCACGCAACACTAATAGGGTACGGGCAAGTGGTCAATATGAATTTATTTTTGGATTCAATTAAATTAACTAAAGATTCCAATGGAACACTATGCCATGGGTGCGAGGGAAATATTGATTTTCCTTCAGGTCGCCCCGAACGTAACCTAATTTATTAAATTTGATTTAGTGAACTTGAAAAAGAGAGAGTTCAGCGCGCACAACTGCGTATCGAAGTTTTAGGGTAGGGTTTGCGTTGTGTAATCCTCCTGATGGGGGGAAACACTGTGTTCTTGATTGCGGCCCTGATGAAAGGAGACTTTCGAAAGAAAGGGGAAGTGCAAGAGTCTGCATAAAATCTTGGGAAATATTCGTTCAATGACCAACCGAATGAGGTCGTTACGTTTGAGTCTGAATCATCGGATTCCCAAAAGGCCAGTGACTTTTCTTTATGGTGAGTACAAAGGGATCCCCAGACGCGGGAAGTAATCATTTCAATTTTCTCTTATTATCAAGTTTTGAATTATTTTTAAGTTGCGTGATGAGTTTTTTTTTTATAAATATAAGAGAGGCATCATCACCTTTAGTCGGTGTAACAACCCTAAGGCGAGCAAACGAGAAGCGTCAGAGCTATGAATCTCTTCTCAGAAAGTGCGGTACTACGCAAATAAATATCCATACAGAACCAGCTAGATATGCATACATCATCGTTACCAACTGTGAGAGCAGTAGGTACTCCGTAGTAATAAAGTGTCTAGGAGCCTCGAGTAAAATGAAAGATTTTACATTTCATTTTCAAAGATGATTGGTTGCGTCTTTTATCGTGAGTATGCAATGAAAGCAAGGACCTATTCTACTAAAGAAACAATTCGTAATAAAGGGTTTGAAATGCTCTCTGAAATGTATATGACCGCGCCCACTTTTGAGAGCTTTGCTTTGCTGTGCTTTAGGTTGGGCTACACTGGGCCTCAACTAACAATCGATCTTTAAATAAATGCCCCAAACCTGCTACTATTCACTGGATGCACACTCCAAGACCTTTGCTTACTTATGCCTGACTGGTCTGGTGGCCTGCTCCCACAAATCTGAGGACGAAAGCACAGACCAACCACGCTTGTTCGTTCAAAGCGGAAGTACATATTGTATCATCGAGGACTGCTGGAGCCAATTCATTCTGAACAATAACAAGTATATAGACATCTGCATCGACAGCCAAGCAACCATCAAAGTCATCACTTCCATTACAACAAAACTCAAAACTGATCAAGAGATGTAGGGGGAACTCCTTTAGATCCAGGCACAGCATCACGCCACGTTATGTTGGATTTCGGGACATACGGACTTCGAAGTAAACGAAAGGGACGATGAGCTACCAAAAAGAGCCTCGGTATTCAACAATCCAACCCGATCCAACCGCCCATTAGCCTCCTCTCTTCCAAAATCTCATCAGACTTCCGTATCATGGCGAACGCTAAGTGGATTAGATTCTTCTCGTGCCATGTTTCGAAACTACTATGGGCCCAGTACAGCGATAAAAGGACCAGAGAACTCCTATCACTTAATAGACCACAGCTGACCCTCCTCATCGATGTCCTCAAAGGGCACAACCCAATGGCGCCCTACCTCAGACGAATGCCAATCAGCACCGCAGACCTATAGAGGCTGTGACGACAGAAGGAAGATACAACGGAGGAGGAGTAAGATACAACGCACCGCCTTTGCGAATGCACAAGTGGTGGAAGCGATCAATAGTCATTGACTTAATTACTCTCAATGAAACTCATAAAACCCAGCACAGCACTTGACATTAAAAAGTGACTGAAGTGAGATACTCTCATAATACCGAATCCCCAGGGACACAGATATGGGAGCTTACTTGGAAGCTTCTCTGATATAATTGGAGTAAAGTTTGCAAGTTGAGATGATTCCCCAAAATAGCATTCGATAAAGTGAATCAAGATCGAATGGTGTTTGTGTTGTTGATTATCATTATGCAACTTGTAGCCGAATCCGGTTCATCTCAGGACCTCCTTCTATGAAAATGAAGGAAACCATTCCTTGCGACGTGACCGACAAAATAAGTATGGAAGTAAGCTTAAAGATCAAGTATCCACGAACCAACTTTCTTGACTATAAACGGTTGACATAGCACTAATTGAAAACAAGGCTCCGAAACTATCTGGTTTTAAGGAACGAAAATTCGAAAAACGAGTGTGGACCTCATAATCAACTCTATGTCGGTGCGAAGCCATAAGTAATCTTCTCACAGTTCAAATACTTAGCTTTATCAATCAACTTGGATGGTAAAACTGATATAAATTAAAGGGCAAGCTCTACAAGCAAATATGTACATGCTAAGCTGGTCAGCTGGAGAAAGTATGCAACACTTATGCATGTAAGTGGAAGCATGTAAATAATCCCAATAATGGAGGAATTCGAGGAAAACTTACTTCGTATTGGATCGACACGAAACCTATGTCGTCCAAAAATCTATTAAAGTTCAGGAACTTTAAAAGATGGCTAACAACCATTAAAAAGAAGAAGAAACTTCAAGCAATTACAGCTCAAGACAGAAAGATTTAAAGTCTTGACACTAGGAAAGCAGACCTCAGATAGAAATAAAGGCAAAGAAGGGAGTAAGATCACAGCAGGTCCAAGTATAATCGAGATTCAGTGCTGTCTATCGACATTCAAGACATTCAAAACCACTTGAAGACCATTAGTTAAACTATAAGATACAGGCCCTACCCTTCAAGGACTGAGAATATTACTGAGATATTTTCAAATACAAAATCATGCGACAATCTGTGTATATAAGATACTTTACCGGAAGTGAGCACTTTCTCGTCGTGATAGAAGAAATCGCAAGTGCTAATGAATTTATTGTTTTCCCAAATAAATTTTGCACAAGGTCAGACAAGTATTTGTTTACTCTATTTCCTCCACATGATCTATTTTTTATTTTTCAGAAACACTAGGGAATCAATTTTAGGTCTTAGTGTATGAATCATCGAAATGTGGCCGCCGAGTCTTGTATCGGGAGTACTGAGAGTTCTCAAGGACTGTAGTCCCACCTTTATAAAATCAACAAATCAAAATGAAACTCTTATTTTCGAATATTTCAAAATGTTTTCAAAAAAGATTGAAAGGTACAAAATTGTACTGTTTGTACATTCTAACATTGAGCAATCAACAAATAATTTTCTACAAATTGAATTCAACCTTCACATCAATTAGGCGCCACAGTACACGTGTGTTCTATAATATCTCAATAAAATAATGGTGGCGTTGAAAACGTATGTATCTACGCGTGGGTTGAACTATTTTAATTGTTTATTTCTACTCGCATTCGCGTCGATATGGAAAATTCCTTCATTTTGCTTCAGAAATGTGTTAAAGGTCGTTTCGAAAACCCGACTCGCCATGGTTTTTAAATTCTTCTTGAGTATTTTTTAAATACGAAAGTAATTAAAATAAGACATTAGAATGAATATTATTTGATAAAAAAAACATAAAGCGCAGACAAAGAAGCTGTTTACAGTTCTATATTAAAATCACTTTTGTTTTAGATACTTTAAGTTATAAGGAACAGATTGCTGATACATCTTTCGCGAATGACCGCATAGGATTTGTTAAATTTGAATTGAGTCATTTTGTTTGATTATTTTTAGTTTAATTTCAGCGCAAATAATGACATAAGCTCTGTGTATTCATTTTAGTTGAAATGAAGTCAAAAAAGATATGACGAACTACATATAGTGACAAATGTTTTGAACCCACTAAACTCACTGAATAGGATGAAAGTGAACTTTTCAATACAAAAGCAAACATCCACAGGAACCTGAGGTATAATATGGTTGAAAGGGTAAAAAAAAACTACATCTGCGAGAGTTCCACAGGAATCCGTCTTAGGGCCAATACTGTGGAACATCATGTACGGCAGAGTAAATGTAAATGGATGAATTTATTTAGGCTCGTTTATAAGGCTGACTGGTATCTGTCGGATTAGAGCTAGCTGACCATAAAACAGAAGTACTCGTTATATACAGTCGGAAGCCCATTGAATTCGCTCATTTTCAGGTTCATAACCAAATGATCAGTTCCAAAAAAATGTAGTACCCTTATTCCGCAAATACAGAGTGATCTCTCGGGCATGCTCCCTAATACTGGTGGACTGCCGGAAGGATCTAGAGAGAGGATTTCTAGAGTTATCACCTTAGTTTTAGTATATGTCGCCCTAACTCAATGCACAGGCCCTAAGGCCATGGAAACTAAAGAGAGATTATCATCAACAAACATACTTTGTGCGCCTCGGACAATCAGCAGTATTCGAACCATCTCAGATGAGTCCGCTTTGCATTGACAGGAATGATCTGCATCGACATTCTCGCAGGTGAGATGTTGAGGATATACTTATGTTTACATAATAAAAGGCACCTTCAGCTGATGAATATATGTACCAACTTGTACCGACAATCCAAAACTGAATAAAACAAACCATAGAGACCATCCTAGACAGTTCCAGATATTTGCCTTTTTTAGCCAACCCAAGCAACCATCAAATAGGGAATTCTTCCCCAATAATTCGGCAGCCCTAGAGGCCAGCCATTTATCTCTCTTACAGATGACAGAGCAGTTTGATATTCACATTTGCTAAGTGCCGGATATAGTTAGAAGCGGATGCCCACATGTGCGGATCACTGGTGGATCCGTTGTGAGCAAGTGCCGGGTATAGGGATATTTTAGTGAATTGTAGGGCTGATCAACTCGTCAGACATAAAGTTATTCCAATCGGTAGGTACATGCAAACTTAAATTATCTCTCGAGAGATAAAATTTCAGTGCTAGATCCGAAATGATCTGAGATTTTGATCTTTCATAGCAGATTGCAGAGCAGTACTATAATAGGTGGCATCGCTGGACATTGACTAATCGCAGCTAAGCTTGGGGTGCATTAAAGCGATTTTGGCAGAAGTTGCAAAGATAAAGATGAAGAAGAATCTATTCTCCACCTTCACTGCACCTAGCCTGGGCTCTCTCACAAAAGAGAACATCATTTGGGACCATTCTCCTTCAATGATCCTGGCGGACTAGCTGACAGCCACTTGAACCTTAACCTTCCCATGGTTACTGGGTGAATTTTAAAAAGGGAAATCCAAAAAAAATCGTATTAGCTGCGCAATAGTTTAAACTGATTTGTTTCAAAGTGGTCGAAACTATTTAAAAAACCTGATGCAGAACAAACACACATACATACATATGTATATGGAAACATTCACTGCGCATTGGCATGCCTTAAGGTTAAGATTTCCGTCCAATGACTCCTGCCGCAGCTGTGTGACTAAAGAGATCATTGGCTATGCATTATCCGCAGCACAAAAAAAAACACACAATCAGGATGAAAACTCCGTTTCGAATGAAACCTCCATCCAGTCTCTCTCCCATATGGAAGCCCTACCATCTGTCCTCATCTCAAGTCACAAGCCTAGGCAATAACTATTGTCTCCATTAAATCTTTGACAAACATTCTGTTGCCAATTGCATTTTACACAACCAAACCTCAGACAAAGTCGTTTTCCATGATTACATTTCTTGGAACGAAATAAAAATGAGATGCCACCTGACCGACATTTAGTATCTCCAACACAGCATGAGCTCCATTTCGATGTCGGTTACTTTTCTTTACAGAATGCGGTTGCAAAAATAAAGACGAAATTAAAAAGAAAATAAAACAACTCACACAGCATCCACAGTTTATTTTCCTATTTGCCCATCTAGCCCATGGATCTCCTCACAGATATGCGAGTACAGAAGAATTAACTGTTACTGGATAGATCGTAAAGAACTGCGATGGATCACAGGAGTACGAGTACAAAACATCTATGTCATCCAAGTACGTACATCGAAACGCGAGAGCGAGATCTCCCAAAGCCAGAAAAGTCACAGTACCCAAAAAAGGGAATCTAACAGCAGCCAGCCGCAGAAGTATCGCGCATAGATCAGCAAACAGCAGCTACAGCAGCCAACATACATCCGTGTGTCTTGCCACTGTGTGATATTAGGAGATTCGCACACTTCGTGGAAAAAAAAACACCAGGCGAGCAAAATTTCTTAACATCGCTTGCATGGAGGTTATAGTACGGCCCGCCGCGGCACCGGTCTACCCATGTATACATATCCAGAGGCTGCTGGCTGATACGAGAGAGAGACATGGCAGTTGCCTTGCCACAGCCGTTTCACCATAGGAATGCCTGCCAGTTTGTAAAATGCTGGATAATGGAAAAATAACTACAAAAAAGGGAAATATTTCTAAAGGTCGTCAACTGGATAAGAGCAGCGCGCTAGCGTTCATGTCTGTGGCAACATAGTTTCCGCGTTTGCAGCCAAATGGATGTCTTTTCGTATACCTACCTACCTGCATGCAGTCGGAACGGGCTTATTAAAAATATTTGCTTAACGTTTGCTGCCTTTGGGGGGTTTTTTCCTATTTATTTTTTTTTTGTTTGTTACTCCTGCATACCTAGATTTGAAGTGTGACCTTAACTCCTCATGTTGTGGTTGGATGTGATCCTGGTTTTTTTGTTTTTATTTTTTTGAGAATTTTCTCCAGACACCGATCGCCACAGACATGGGAGCGTCAAGCTGGTCGTCAACCAAACCACTCATAATGTACCATGAGGAGTGTGTGTACTGAATCTAGTTTAAGAATTCCATTCTTGTGCTGTAGATGTTGAACAAGTTGTGCAATTAGGAGAACATCTTGGCAATAAAGACTGCAGCTGGATTAGGATAAGTTATTCACTAAGTAGAACAACTGTTGTTTTATGAGTAATAGGGTTACGTTAAAGGACTTGAATTATAGTTTTACAATATTTGTAGTTGGTCCCATTAAAGCACGGAATAAACTGCCTAAGAACTTTGATCTGGAGGATTCCAAAAAGCAGGAGAGGATGTGACGAAGGAATTCCCCTTAAATCAGAACATAGTTTTCTAAAATACTACAGATACTGCAGGTGCTACACGAGTTGAAGTTACTTGGTGTTGGATTTTAAGGCCAACTAGAGGGGATAAAGTTTTGTGAGCTTGGCTTATACCCTGCGACTAAAATTAGAATGCTGAATGAATTTCGTACAGTCGAACGCAATATCTTCACATATTTCCGCTTCTTTAGCGTTTCGGGTCAAATGGGCGAAATTGTTAAGAAAAACTTAACCGAAAAGTCCCAAAACCGCATGACTTAGACATTGGCGTACTCAGTTGCCTGGTAGTCAGATTTCGAGATGATGGATGTACCTGGGTTAAGGATGGAAAAATTCTCTTAAAACGCTATATCTTCCCAAATCTCCTCTTCCTTAGCGTTTTGGGTCAAATGAGCGAGATTGTTAAGAAAAACTTAACTAAAAAACCCAAATCGCTTGATTTAGACTTTGGTGTACTCAGTTGCTCATGAGCTTGGAGTATACGTTTGGTCTACCTATACATCCTGGAGAGCCATCCCACACACTCAATCGTGTTCGTAAGCGACCCAATCGTCCCTGCTCTGACCGAGGAAGCTAGAAGACCCAACGCAGGTGGAGATTCTGATAAAACATCATCTTAGTCTTGCATAGGAATCTCATCGGTGATTTCATTTCATGCAATCACAGTGTAATCTGAGTTCCATGGCACAATCGCGTTGTCTAAAGCAGCTCACTGCCTTTAATCAAGTCCACGGACCTATTGGTATCGCTGGCATGCATCGAATTCCTAGACGTTTTTCCTGCAAAACGTATCTTCACCTCTGAATATAGAAAACCTCCTAGAAGGTGACCTCATGTGGTCAACTCGAATATTTTGTTGACAATCAATTCAGTGCTGACAGTATTGAAAGCGGCTTCAACGTCTAAAAATGTAGCTAGGCTATATCGTTTGTATGGGTAGTGAATTGTCCCTTCTATTGTTCGAACAACTTCGTGGAGCCCCGACTTCATCTTTTAGTCAAAATGCCTAGCTTTCGTGATCGGCGAAATCCCATTTGGCTAGATAAGGTTCCTAGTGCCACGCCCACTCTATTCTTTGAATCATTTTGACTTTTGGATTAATTTTATGACTTTATCAATTTCTGAGGCCATAGTATGTTTTTTTGCAACCACATACCACATAACCAGCCGACTTTCATAAGGACGAGGAGTGAAACATTTAAGAAATCAACAAAAAAAGGATAATAAACAAAGTTTATGGTAATTCTGTGAAACCATCAACGCTCCCTTCAAGCAATTTCAAATCGAGCACGTTGTGTAGCCTCCTCAAGTAGCACGCTAACATATTCAGCGCATGATTTTTCTTTACCGTCCGCCTCAATAAACGCTCGATACACACGCGTAAGTAATGCGGAAATCTTTCATTAACCGCAATTGTTCGATTTAGGATTTAAAGCAGAAGCAAGTCGAGTGCTACCTGCAATGATGATGATGATGATGATGATGAAGATTATGTATTATGGCGAAGCAGATTGTGAATTGCATAGATGTCTCTCTGGCGAATCTCGTTTACTGGTTTTGGAAATATAGTTCTTTTTTCTATTTATTCAGTTTTTTTTCCGTATACTGCGGGTCACCACGAAGACGAGATGAAGTGAGCGTGAAAAAAGAAGGAAAATATTTCTCCAGTAAAGTCAGTGTGACCATAAATAAGTCGTCAGGCGGAAAATGTACAAAAAAAAAACAGCACAGGAGATACAAAGAGTGTGGTACCGCCATGAAGGCCTACATCGCGACCTTCTGACAAAGATGGCAATCGTTTGAATCTCGTCAACGCACTGTTTGTGGTAAGAGGATGTACCAGCAGGAGCCATTAGCATATTTGCCAACTCTTTGCTGAATAAAGTCAAATATGAGTCGATTTCTGAAATTCATGGTACATACCTGCAAAGTGCTGCTCGAATCGTCTTCGGCATCGCTGACACGATCACTTGTCGAATAATTTGATGAGCTCGCGCTCCTTACACTGCTCCGTAAGGATGATATCCTTCCATCTGCCAAACTATATTTCAACGGCGGATACGACTCCGACGTACTCTCGTCGCTGGTACACGAGATTTGCCTTTCCACTAGAACTTTTCTTAACTTATCCTTATCACTAATTACAGGTACGGTTTCTTTGGTTCCCTTCAGATCACATGGCTCAGTTATTATAAGTCCTGAACTGCGCTGCACGCCGGATTGTGGTCGCGGTTGTGGGTGCACATCAACAGAAATGAAATCTCCCTCGGCTGGTGACTGGCTTTGTGACTGGATTCCCGCGTTGGCCGCAGCGGCGTCATAGCAACTGCCTTTTGATCCAAAGTCATCCGACTCATCGCTGGTTTCTGCGACCGCTCCAGCTGCAGTCTCAGCTCCGTGCTCCTCCGTTTCAACAATGCGTAGTTTACGCGATTCACTTTGGCGCTGGTGACCCTTTGGAATATCATCGTTCGCTTCGATGCGAATGCTGATTTTATTTTCACTGGCACGCAAACGCAGCTCATCGTCGTCGTCGTCTACGTCGTCTTTGCCACCATTGGGGTTAGTAACTATAAATCTTTCGGTGACTTTATCTTCGGCATTTGTTGTTGGCGGTTTGCGTTTTTCTAATGATCGTGTTCGACGTCGTGATTTTCGCTTATTTCGATTAACCGAATCCAGATCTATGCGTTTCTCGGTTTCATTCGAGTACGTGCACTCGCTGTCTGTGAGATAGTAGTCTGGTTTCGTGATAGTATCTTCGGATTTAACATTCGTTAGAACGTATTTGTGAATGGTGGGAAACGCCAATTCATCTTCGGCACGTAACCACTTGCGATAAATTATAAAGGATGTGTCGTGATAACGCACACTAGGCTGAAATGTTTGTAATGGTATTCTTTAGTTTAGATATTAATTACGATTAGGGCGACCAAATGATGCTTGTTTTAAGTGCTGAGCAAAAAGTAAGTGCGATGCAAGAACTTAAAATAGAAGCTTCTGCCAGTTCAAAAAAAAAAAGTCGAAATAAAACACGTTTAGTGTGTATTTCTTCGGAAGAATGCAAATAAAAATGTATCTACGGCTTATCTACCAGATCTACAGTGTAACTTCTGTATCTATGGCGTATCTGTGAAAATCTAAGGCGTATCTGAGGACACTTCTGTCATTGATCTCATTTCTACATTAATAAAATTTGAATCTTGCTAAGGAGGCGGTAGGATTAGATTCCCGAGGAATTTTAGCAAATCCTTCGAATCAAATAACGAAGTGGATTATCTAAGGGAAGTCATTCCCAAGACATTAACCCAGGCGTCTTCTGTCAAAAGAAGGAGTGTCCGATAAGCACACATTTCTGACAGTCTGTATCTTACTGAAGATAGTCCGTTTATTCTGCCGGATGAAATCAGCTGGAAAGTGGATGAACAAGAAACAGTTTAGGCAATAAAATTTTTTACTCAATAAAGGGTGCAAAATTTCAGATTTTAACCAACATTCGAAGAAGAACACCGAAAGTTCATATACTTGCAGAAGGACATAAAGTTTCATATTGAACTACCTATTTATAAAGTCCGACTTCGAGACAAATTTCAATCGTCTTACATCGTTACGTAGACAATATTCAGATAGAAACTTATAAGACTCTGCAAAGGACATCTTAAGGGTGAACGTTGCTCTTCATACAAGCAACACTGTTACTACGATTACTACTGGGTACTGTGTGTCAACGCTTAGGAAATGATCAATAATTTTAAATACTGATGGCACAAATGTATCACATGACCACAGTGCATGTAATAAGAACAGCAACTTTCAGGTCCATAGGTGTACCTCAGGTACTACCAAGTAACTACAGAAGATTTGGTCCCCCGCATTGCTCATGAGTTGGATCGAGGGCCTTTTTCCATCATTGACCCTGGTACTCCGCATTCATTTTCAAGTATATACCGTAGCGTATACAAAATCAGAGCTACAGAGCTATATTATTTCATTCCTGCACTCTTGCGTAGAGCAAAGCACACTCGTTAAGAGTTGATGAGACCGCCCTGGGTTGCTTTCAAGTGAAAAGGCATCAAAATCATCTTCTCCTTCTGAAACTGTATTAAAGCCAAGATTATTCGATCCAAGGTCCTTCGATGATTCCAGAGCTAAGGGCTCAAATGATAGTGTCACTTAAGGAGATCCAAGGACAATAATTCGATGTTTAATCTTCTATTTTCAAATAGCTCCCAGATTTTACTATCTAATCATGTAGGTGGCATCAAAACACAGACCGTAGTAGGACTTATTGGTAGTTATGTACATACATTCCATCTCATTTCATACAAATTACATACCCCACTGATCGTCGTTGATAGAATAAGTTTGCCTCTCTTACTAAAAGCTGTCTAAAGTCATATTCGCATCTACATTTGCGATCGGCGCTGTCTAACAAAATAAAAAAAGCTTTCGCTGATAAACATTTAAAAAAAATGTTGTATGACATACTTTTAGGCGCACATGTAATGTGTTGCGTATATCACGATTTTCATCACATATCGCATGAGATAATATACCAACAGATACATCTTGCATTTTTACAGATGCTTACATAAAGGAGAGATATTTTTTTGACAAATAGTAAGAAATACAATTTGGTTTTTCAGATTCAGAGATAGTTTGGATATTCTGTGTCTTTTCCTATAGCTTGCTGTAATGGTTACTTTTAGATACTATGGACGTCTAGAACATGCAATGAGTCAGTACTACTTGATGATAAAAGTACCGCCCACCTTCAACACATGAAGTGGGACTTTCTGGGTCATTTTTTCGAATAAAAGATCTACCGCTTCACCCAGTTTCAGTATTAACTAAGTACATCAGCTACAACCTCGGCTTCAAGAATACGACGCCGTCGTAATTACAGTAATTGGATGTAAGAAGCCAATTAAAATGACCCTACATTAAGAAAAAAAAGTGCGATGAGAGTAATGAGTTTCACTCTGACCTCAGTGGGATCATAAACAAATAGAATAACCTCGACTTGAGTAGGTAAATGTACATCTTCAGGGAATCACAATTGGTTGGATGTGTGATGGGTCATTCTGTCAGAATATGGTTAAAGAATTGTCGGTCAGCTATGAAAAGATTTTGATCTGCAAGCGAGTGTGGACGTGAGATACACTTCCAACAAAATAATATGTACATTTACCTCGAAATATGGTTGCCACCACAAGTCGAGGAATCTTCTGTAATATAGTGCAAGGAACTGAAACAGTTCGGAGAAAAGGCGTTGTAAAACAGAGCCGTGAATAGCTTGATTCAAATATTGATGCGTATGAAATGTAATTTGAAATGTTATTTTCTCCCGGGCGCCAATTACCTGCCTGCAATAGATATGTTCTTTAAATAAAGACAATGGTTCTCCGGTGCTAGGTAGGCGCTCTAGGTTTTCATTCGCATGAGATGGCGTTTTCAAGAGGAGAATCACAGTCATGATATGAATTAATATCTACAAGCACAACGTCTGTTTAATGACAAAGTAAAGTTTGACCCAAAAATTCAAGGCTTCAGAATATACTACAACTTCCTACTAAAACAAATACCCAAATACTAGACCTAGCTAACATTCAAATATGTGGAGCCTTCCCCCAAATTGTAGGTCTCCAAGATTGTTGCAAAATGTCTAGGATAAGTCAAACGATACAGGAAATACTTCACCCACCATGACTGTAAATAAAGCTTACATAGGCTCCAAACCACCTGCAGTTTGTCATTCTGTCGGCTGCAGTGCTTAGATAGAATGTTATCGTTATATTCATTCGTAATGCAGATCTCCAGGAAGTTCCTCTAATCTGTATCTCTAGATGTATGTATCATTCAGAAATCCGCCTTCAACGCGGACCGAATTATTAGCAGAGTGCTTTTAATCTTTCGTTTCAGTTCGTTCGACACCATTTACTCAAATAATATAAAAGTCATGCCAGTTGCTTAGAACGAACTGAAAGACAATACTGGCGCCCAACGTGAGGCACGAGCCCTAGGTGCCAAACTAAATCCATGTCAACAAAGTTGCCGGCTGCGCTAACCTCTCTTATGACAGCAAATAAATTAGACTTTTTCGGTTACTAAAACCATTTATTGTTAGAAAGCACCACAGGGCTCTGATCGTGTAATGTCTTTAAAGGAAGATCACCCTGTGGTAGTATGTAGTTAAGGTGGAATCGTTTCCTACATAGAGAAACCATTCCTTATCCATCTAGACAAGCTTCCGCGAAAAATAGAGTGAATCTACTCCTCCTTGTAACTAGTTTTGGATTCACATTTCCAATGTCTTTTGTGCATCAGTCCATAGATTTCCAATAGGACTAAGACCGCGAGATGGAACAGGCTACTGTATAATCTCAATCGTACTGCCTCGAAACTCTATGTGATGTGTTGCAAGGTAACACCGCCTATATTTTGCTCGCAAGTGCACGTATTAACGTGGAGAATTGCATTAGAGACCTTTAAAACATATCAGTGTAGCTATCTAAGTACTTTACAAAGACGCACAGATTTCTAGACGACCAAGTCTTCTATTGGAGACCAAGTTATTAAGTGAAAAGCTCAACAATAAATTAGTCTGTAGATTCCACTGCAGGCTTCAAAAAGTTGTAGGACTGTCTATTAAGAACTGATGAACCTGATCCTATAAGAATGGACTTCCCTCATATACTACTGTCACCCTCCTCCCAGGTCTAAGTATCTAATTCACTGTTAAGAAGACAAACCAATTTCTGTCTATCCATCTCGAACACCCGTGTTAGGGTAAAGTAATGACTGGTAGAACACGATGGACGTCGATTCCCACAGAAATCAGTGGAAGCGACATAAACTAACCTTAATATGTGTAGTTCGCACCCAACCCAGCACTGCTTTTCTAATCCCAATGCACAAGGATTCGTGCACCTGCTAGGCATCAGTGCAACATCACATGCATTGGGGTGAAACAATACCTACAACTCACAAATATTCGTAATAAGACATGAACCGCGAGTGCATTGATGGAAAAATAACCCGGAAAACTTTCCTCGCCCTCCACGTACGCCATCCAGAACTACCCACCGTTTAACTCCCAGATACTACTTTAGTAAAAGTCAAGCAATTGAATAACTTTCTTCCCAGTTGAACCCCATTTAAAGATGCAAATAAAAACCGTACTTAATAATTTGATTACCCAACATATACCGACAAAAACCACAATTGTGCTGAGCTACACTACAAACACCGCTGCTGCGTATATGCTGCAAGTACCACAGATGTTCAACGACACATTATGTTAAACACTGTATCTTTTCTTCGGTGTTCTCTCCGTCATATCCAACCTCAGCGTATAGTGTACCCCAGTTAAGTGTGTGCATACATACACACTGAAGTACCCTATACGTTTGATTCAATAACAATCAATTAAATAATGAAATCAGAAGAAGAAGAAAAAAAAAGTCATTGTACCCCACGTATAAAGGCAACCGCAATCCGTTCGCCGTCTCCCCCCTCCACCCCACTCACACTTAAAACAAGCATCGTGATTCAATATGGAAATGTATCTATAACTATTTCTTACCATTCTATACAGCCTGTACAAGTAGTCCTTTGGCAGTTCCATCATAAGAAGTCAAAATTTGTTAAATTTATTACTCGAGTATCTTCAATCTTAATATGGTCCAGGATCTAGAATTCGTTGCACTTTGCATCTCCGCGTTCACACTTACACTCACAGGCACTGATTATTATTTAAATAATTCCTAAAAATAATACCACTGACATATATATTATGCTCACAGAGAAAGATGCATCATATGCTATGCACCAGGATGCTACTACACAACGACTCTCGACCAACCATGCACATTCCGTTCGCACATTCTTGTTTAGTATGGGTGGTTTTTATTTTTGCGTTTTTCGCGTTCCAAACCGCCAGAGAGAATCTTGCGATGGCAATAATTTTGTTTTTTGTTTTTTTGTTGCTTTGTGTTGAGCGTTTTTCGCCTCCTTTATGCTGTACATGCGAAAGCGTCAAAAATGCAACTGCAGCTCTTTTGCACGCGATTTGCGCGATACTAAACATAAGTTCCGGCGACTGACGGTGTGTGTAGAAGAAAAATGGCAACTAAAACTGACCACAAAGCTCTAAGACCAGGACCGGCAGCAGACTAGCAACAGCAGCATCATAGCCACCAACGCTACCACAATACACAGAGCACAGTCTTTGGCTAGAACCATGCGTCGAAGAGTGATGGTGCTAAAGGCGCACGCCGACGAAAAATGCTATACAGATACAAAATATGCACAACAATGAGAATTCGGAGAAGAAAGAATTATGCGCTGAATAGTGTGGCATAGGCAGAGTGTGAATGTCGCTGCCATTCGTAGAATATATCGGATGAAACCCACTCATATACAAGAATCTGTAATGTTTTGTTTATTTAAATTAGATAAGTGTGCACTTGTTGGATTTACCTATGCATTCATGAGGGAATAGAGCTGTTCATTCCCGACATGTTTACATGGTAATTTGGTACAAATTTCTGATTGACAGCGGTGTGCCACAGGAATCCACATTAAGTACACTACTTTTAAATATTATCAACGATACCACTCTATAAATCTCTATTTACTTTAGGTGAACTAATACGGAATACTCAGATCTAGGGGAAGTATACAACGCTAAACAGTAGTGAATATATAAAACAATTAAAGAAAACACCGAGACCGAACATTAAGTAGCAAAAGATCTTGAAAAAAGCGAAACGTTCTTTCCGGGAGCAAGCCAGATATCTGCAAATACAAATCGTGCACTCGATCTCATAATGCCTTGACATTACATTACATTACATGGCAGTTATACTCTTAAATGTTTGCCTGAGGCTTGCGGAAGCTGGGGTTATGAGAAGTACTAAATACTCTACCTTACTGAAAATTTGTAGTTGAGAAAACATACTTTGTTGACCTCTATGTCATAATGGCGTTTACTATATCAAATCGTCAAATGGACATCAAATAGCGACTAGCAGTTCAAGATTAGGGTGTTAACCAAGCTTTGAAATCCACTCAAAGGAGACATACTAAGATGGACCCAGAAACTGTTAGCATTTTAAGGTTCTATGACAGAGCTCTGTCACATTGAAACCTTACCAGAGATCACGCGATATTTTCATTCACCATATACTCAGTTTCTAACTATCAAAGCTGAACTTGATAACAAACTTTTTTGCCAAAACTTATGAGTAAACCACTAGGCTGTTGACCATTTTTACCTTTCAGACATCCAACTTGATCCAATCTCATAGCAAAAGATACATAGATACTTTACTTTCCCCCGCAGACGATCAAAAGACAAAGCTAAGCCACGCAGTGAATACCTTGTATCTATCAATTTATTTGTATTAGAAATTAACATTTTCTCCATAGAAATAAATGCCTGTTGATGTCTACCTACTGACATATTAGGCAAGAGCACAATTTTAACGCCCGCAAAACAAGTTTTTCCTTTCATTTCGATTTTTTCATTCATAAATTCGAAGACACGGAACGCTGCTATTAAACCTCAAGAGCTTTATAGTTTACAACTCAATGTCATTCAGAATAACTTGAGTTTGAAGTTGGAGATGCATTATGTGCATCATTCACTTTTTTTTTTTGTCTTTGCTGCTTCAATAACTTTTTTTTCGAAATTAGTTTACGGAAGAGAATTTCATATCGAAAGTATTCGGACAGTGGGCAGTGGGTTAATGTAGCATTCACTTATTGCTAAATGATTTTTTTTTTATTTCATTTGATTAAACTTAAAAGATCAGAAAAGAGAGAAAAAAAAAAACTTTTTTTGGTCTGTTTTGCATAGGAGGCTATAAAAATCGGTTTTAATTACTTGCACAAGTCTCACCAACAGTGTCTATTGCACCCTTGAACTTTTGCACATTAATTTTAACGTTCAGGCTATAAAGAAAGGAAATGAGGCCGATGGAGAAACCGGAATCTCACTCTCACACCGACTAAAGCGGGTTAAAGTTGACAAAAATGTCAACAACACTTGTCAAACACATGTCAAAAATCCTTGGCAAAGATTATATCCACGCATTGACGGGTTTCCTCAATTTGACAAGTTCACGCGCGATGTGAGTTCAACATTCGAATACACTGCGAAAAGTTACACAGATGACAGATGACAGAACGTAGGAAGGCGATGTGTTAGCAAAACACAACCGCAGCAACGTCAAAAACAGTTTAAAGAGCCGCCTACTACGCTGTGTCTAATGCAAACATCAACAATTTCATGGTCAATTTCAAAGCCAAGTCAAGCAATGACAATATTTAAATAAAATAATGCGAATCCAATTGTACCTCGCATGAATGTCTAAGGAGAAGTGCTAATTTTGTTTTTTTTTTTATCTTGTGTGACGCCATTGGATGCCACAGCGGAAAACGTTCCTTAGGATTTAGGTACAATAATGTCTTTTGACATCTGAAATGGTAGCTTGTAGGCAGTTCCGTATGCATGTTTTCCAGTGGTAGGAATAAATTCCAATCTATAAAACATGGTGAGATGTCCGAAATGGTCGAAACGCAAACCCAATGAGTGTGATCCGTATGTCGTATCCTAAACCTTCTAAAGACGACATGTAAAGTAGAAAGAAAGTGAGTCTATAGAAGTTAGTTTCCTAGCTGGACAAAAGGTATTTGTTTATTCCAAGGAACCTGGTTCATAGTCATACGTATTTGATAATAGAAGATACTCGCACAAATTAAAGCCAAGATCAACGTTTGACGCAAAGGGGTTCTGAGTACTGAATGTCCACCAGCTCACCTAGGTTGTCAAAGAAAGTAGCTCCTAAGTGGAGTAGTCTTTCATGTGACAGAGCTTGCTTATTACATCGGAGAACGGTTTCTTCCTCCCTCTCATTCACAAAACTTCCCTGCATCTTTGCCATCCAGTTTAGGTATAAGTACAATTGCTGAGACATCTTCAGAAAAGACGACCGGCAGTTTAAAGCGGTTTTTGAAGTTAAAGGGCAGGATTCCAGGGACTTGATTGCCGCTTCGCTGGCAGAAAAAGTACAAATATTCCTGACAGATACATATTGCATTACATTTTAGCCAGGACAAGTCTTCCTTGATCGCACAAACTAAGAATTAATTTTTGTCATGGCGGCTTAGATCTCCGCAGTAATGGAAATCTGCAGAGTCTTACCTATGTACATATGTCGCACTCGTCCAATACAGAACTAGTATTCATGAAAAGATGCAAACAATTCAAGCCAAGTTCAGAAATTGAAAAACTTAGTTTCACGAAAAGGTCCTACCCAAGCTTTGAACCAAATTAAAGAGCCCATCAACAGAGGCTTATTTTGCTTGGGCGTCTGCTGATTTGTATGGATTTACTTTTAGGTTTAGCTCTACAGCTGTTTTAAAGATTCAGTTCTACTTGAAAATACTTTCAAAAACATTTGTCCAAGTTGTCCAAGATGACTACTCTGTACGGACTCTCAAGCTTCTTTCGATGACTTAGACAGATCTGAATGAAAAAAATATTGTTGCATATATTGGTGGATCCAAAACAGAAGGGGCTTTTCAGGCTATGTATCTCGAAATGTCATATCGATTTGGATACTGGCAGCAAAAAAAATCGTTCAATGAAGTTTGTTGTTAAATCGTAAATAGAATCGAATTCGTGCCGATACTTCGCTTCTCCGAAAGGCGTGAACTTTTGCAATCAATAGAATTGATAACAGTTCTAGACGAGTTTAACAACAACCACATTACTCATTCCATGAAGTTTGAAACTAGCACGTAGTCTGAAGTGAACCGAACAGATTACCAAGTCGAAGGAAGTCAAAACATCATTTTGATGAAAACCTAATTAATTAACTTCGTATCTTTCGTCTCATGTTTATAATTCTGATGAGTAACATTGTCTCATATACATATGTAGATACCATTTGAAGACATATAAGAACTTGATTTGAGTCTTGTTTTAGCTCTCGATTTCAATATCGTATCGATTACTCGTTTCCATTTCAACCCGTCTTCTCACTTTTTTATTTACAGAGAGTGTTGCTTCCTATCAACAAATATTCATACATACATATGTATGTATGTATGTACAACTCTAATGCAAAACCAAAATAAGCGATTTCATTCATTTTGAAAACAACTGCACGTGTCTTCCTCCTCGTATTTGGGTAAAAGATACCGATAAAGTCTTTCCTTGGAATGTCCGCTAACACAATATCTGATAACAAAGATAAGTTAAAGTTTCATAACCAAAAATATGAAAACCAACATTCCAGTCGCGCGCTATAAATTAAAATATCTTCTCTTGTAATTATTTCAACCTTGAGTCGTTTTAGTTTCAACGAAAAAAATATACATAAATAAATAACTTGCTCATTTGAATTTATTACAAGCACGACGTAGACAACAACGACAACAACGACGACGACGACAATAGCGACAACGACAACGACAATACGAAGATATTCCAAAAACAAGGGAAGGGTGCGAAACCCGCCCGATGACAGACCAATGTCCTATAAATTTGTAACACTAACGTCAAACGACTGACAAATGACATGAAATTAGATTCAGTTGCAGTAGTATGAAAGTATAATTGGCTCACAGCGAATAGATAATAAAACGCGTCGAATCTGAACGCAAACAGATCATAGTGCAGCTCTAATACGTTATGTAAACCAATTGCCAACATCTGTGTGTGGCATACTAATTGCTGTCAGTTTAAATAAATACAAAACAATTTCGCACACGAAAATATGTATCTCCAAGTTCATTTCAAATTCAATGATGAGAAGGAAGCACATACTTCGAATTCGCAAACGAGTTTTGGGGTTGTGCCGAACTGCCGATATAATATTTCCTTTTTATTAATAGTTTTAGTGTTTCCACGTCTATATCCGATCTATGATATCATTCCATCATTGTCATATGTATCTGCACTGTTGACTAAGTTGCGATAATTGATTATTCAGCATATTCTTCACGGTTTATTTATTCTCTGCTTTCGACCAAAGCCAGGCTTGAGTGAATGGCGTTCGGTTAACAAAATTTTAAGACTTGTTTTGTTGGCAAAATTTTTTTTTTCTTTTAAAACAAACCGAAAAAATGCACAAGCACAATCGTTAAAAGAAATAACACACACTGGCACAGAAGGTGATAAAACAAAACAAGTAGGTATAGGCCATGTTTGTACTTTGTATGGCACCTGGGCCAAAGAACAAAGTGTTGAAATGAGAACACTCATTAATTGATTATAATTGTGGTTGTGAGAGATTATACGATTACTTCCTCACACTCTGGACTATACTACTGCCTATGCCTACTAGGGCACTTTAATAAACACAAAAAAAATAATAACAAAACGTCCACACGTGCACTTTACAGTAAATGTAAACAAATCTGAGCGGAATGTGATGTTCGAAAGAGGTGTAGTAACATGGTTTTCAAAAAAAGGGGAAAAAACGACAGATACATTTTTTTTTATCTGGAATTGTACGTGTGCTTTTCGAAAGGTAAACAAGACGCACAGAACTTCACACACAAAATCGCGCCCAATTAATTATATCCACATTCAAATCCACGGGTTAAAAGATACAGAACAAAAACACCGATGAACAAGAAAGCGCGCTCCCATTACGCATACGATACGAACGAGTGTACAATAAACAGATCGGCGTTTAAAACGATCTTAATGCCAGTTGGCGACTGATTTAGTAAAGTTGGAAGACTCAATATGGAAGTTAACATATATTTTCCCTCAGATACTTCTCTATGGCACGTCGGTGTCTGTATCTATAAGAGAGCCAGGCATTCCATGCGGGAACACACAACAAAACACAACGCGAACGTGAAAGAAAGCGAGCGAGAATGGAAAGAAAACGACAATGACGTGACGCCGAGCGCCGAAGCCGATCGCTCGCCCCAACCGCAAGTAGATAGATAGTTTTTCGTATTTTTTTTTTTTTTTTCTTTTCGTTTTCGTATTAATTGGGGGGAAGAGGGGGCGGAAAGCGCAGTCTCTCACACAGATACATACATACATACATACTTAGATAGACGTTCAATGCCTATGTCTACTAAAGTATGATCGGCGATTGTCGCAAAGTGAGAAAAAGAGTACGGCCGGCACTGTGGCAGAGACCAGCGAAAAGACAATAAAAACCGGCAGAATAATATTGCCGATCGAACTTGAATTTTTGCTTCTCGTATCTTAACATTATTATAGGGTATACAGGGGTTTGTTGAGAGTATCTATGAAATTCATTCTCTTACTAAACGTCAGTAAAATTTCGGTATTCCCTTTCCAGTCACAATTTATAGCCAAATGACAGCGCATCTAACGATACTTGTCATCCGATTCTGTGTTCATGACGCATGCCAACAAGAGTGAGCAACTCTCATGTAAGCTCGGCTGTGGGATTTTTTGTGTACACGTGAGCTGAAAATGCCATGGGGACTCCCAAGAGTTTACTAAGACTTTCTTTGTAACTAAAGATTGAATGATCCACGATCGCTATAGATGATCGGAGACTTGGTATTAAATCCTTCGCTGAGTTGAGTTTTTTACTAGTGACTTACAATGAATCATAACCTGACTCACCAAGGGCTTACGATACGCTGACGGAATGTAGGTCTGGAGAATCAGCAAAGGAAAAAATCTGTTTAGAATTCTTTCCTAATTCTAAAATCTAAAGTTTCCATCACTAAGTGTCAAATCATGCACTTTAGCACTTTTCTTGAAGTCAGTGTATAGCCACCTATAGAGCATATAAGCGAAAAAACCCTCTCAGTATCTTCAGACTGTTTAGGTCGAATAAGAAAGCGAAAGTTCTTAAAGTGGACCAGAAGGAACCAGTTTGAACCATGTGGGCAAAAATTTCTCTTTCGAAATATCCAAAGGAAACTGCTTACTCAATCTGACAGTGGAGTGTCGTTCTCTGAAACGCGCAATAAGTAGAGGGTCCCCGAGATTCGGTACTACTTTTGGAAAACTTTTGCAAGGCGACATCCTATAATACCCAAGAGATCGTATAAATGTATCTTTGAACATAGTAGGATATTGCTAAGTTTGTGATAATGAAACTACTCAGCAATGCGATAATATTCCTGGTTCAGGGATGGCTTGCATGGGGTAACTTGGCGAGACATAAAACAAGGGCTGATCTCTAAAGTTAAAGAAAATTTAACTATTCGGTAACAAGGGGTTCTTAGTATAGTATAAGCTCTTGGAACAACTCATATTTTCTTGGGCTAACACCCACAATTGCATCAAATAAAAGCCCCTGCTCCTGGCTATCACAATTCGACCGAAAAGGGAATAATTCAGAAGCATCAACTCCATAAAACATTGGCAGAATACTGAGATCCCAGGAAGCATGGCTCCCAATCGGTAGGATCATAAAGTTTCTGACAACTACATACCTATTTATGTATCTATCTGAATCTGAATCTCTGATCGGTCAGAATCACGCCCACTTTTTGGGTATGTTATGATAAAAACAAAAGAGATATTGATAAAATTTTGCAAATGGCATATAAGATGTAAGTTTCCATGGTAATTCCAACAAAAAAATACCAGAGTCACGCCCATTTTATTAGGACTGATTCTAATACGATTGTATACCCTTTTTGTTTCTAAATAACCGCTAAAAGGTACTGATTACAAAATCTCTATCTGCATTCGTTTACTACTCACACAGCTATTGATTTGATATTCCACAATATTCTCTCTCCGATTGTCTTCCTTCTTCTCGCTCAACTGAGAACGAAGAGAACCCAAAGAGAGAATGCGAAAAATCATCACCATTTCTCCAGTAATCATCATCAATTTATACAGTCAACTCAGACTGCGTTGAAGAGAGCGTCGTTGTCAAGCCTCTCAAATATCATATTCGATCGTGAATCGCAAACGACTTTGCCGAGGCTGATGGCGGCTTGTAGCCTTTAGCTCGTTTTTATCGAAAAATTATTCATGTATGTCTGTACGTCAGCAAAAGAGCGTATAAAGAGCTTAGAGTTATAAAATGCGAACCCACATTAGGAAACAAAACGGCCGCTTCGAATTAAGATCGCTTGCGATCGAGTTGAATGCAGACGTAGTATTTTATTGATTCAATAATAAAAATCGATGATTGCTTCGTTCGTGATTCGCCAATGCATTGTATAAAGGGGGAATAGAAATTAAACTGTTGCGGTAGGGGGAAGAGGAAATTCAGAGCGATCAAAGCGATCTTTTGGGAGCACGTTTTCATTGGTTTTTTGATAATTAGATACCACTTGGATATTGGGTTTTAGTACAGATACGTGATATTTTCTGCGTATGTGAATGGGCTGATATTCAAGCTTATTATTTCAGTTATAATTTATTCATTCGGTCCTTAGTCGGGTCTGGTCATTCATGAGTACGGCTTTGACAGCAGCGCTGACATTTTGACAGTTTAAGTAATTGATTGGATGTGAGTGCAAGAATTATAGATACTATTTAACTTCTTAAAGTTCTGGTTTTTGTCTTTAGTGTTTACAAAGTTATTGACATAGACTAATGGGTTTATTGTTTGATCAATAAATATTGACGGGTATTTGCTCGAAATGAAATGGTGTTCAAACACAAATAACCTTGAAAATTCAAACTTAATTACACACCAACTTGAAACGAGCCAAGCAGTAGACAATTCATCGAACTTCCTAAATAGAGGATTTACTTGTGATGAGTCTTTAGACATTCACTGAAGGAAAATGAAGAAAAAAAGATCTTCAAGGACAGGGAACATGATTGCAAGTGAAGCTTTTCGAAGCATGCATGACATGGGTTCGAACATGGAAAAACATTTGAAAGTTGCATTGAAGTTGTCTCATTTTTTTGAGGGAAATCGAGTAAACACTGTTATGCTTAAGAGTCTGCGGTTCCAGAAATTGCCAGAACAGTTCCGAAGATCTGTCGTTGGAGACGAAAAGCAGAACTACTTATAGTCCTTGTGTTTCCACTTTAACCTGTAACTAAACCAGAGTTGCGAATGAATTTTTGAGACTGTTAGTCATTGTGTTCTCAACCTAATTTGGACCATTGATCCATTTCTATGCAGCTGTACATGCTTTATCCAAGCCTATTGCAAAAGACAATCACACACTTATCTACTTGGAAGCCTTCTCTAGTAAACAACCGATTCTTTAGGTAGATACGGTTCTGGACAAACAGATACTAGACATCTGTGATGATGTTGGTAGTAATGATCTTTAGCACTGACTACCGATCTGACTAGTAGTGATCTTCCTTCATGTAAAAAAGAATAACCTGAGTTCTGAGAGGCTCATTTTTAGTGCAAACTACCATCTGCGCATTAGCAAAGACAGTAGCTAGCTTATCTAAACAGTTTTGACTGTTAGAACTGTTGAGAGCGTGTTGTCACAAAGCCTATCTGTAACTCTGTTTTAGCACTCAGGTGCTGAAGTCCCTTAAACAGTAGACATTCTCAACTCCTCCATAGCTCACCACAAAGATTGACAACTTTCTCAGCGACAAAGAAAGAAAGAGAAAGGTAGCGAGGGTACTGCCTTGACATCCAAGGAGCTTTTGACAACCGAGTTCTGGATTATGGAGTATAAAGCACATGCCTTACATGCCATGACAGTGAGCTGTGATTTTTTGTTCAAGAATCTCCTCTAGATCTCATAACAGAAACTCGGTGGAAACGTCAACTCCAAAAGGAACCTAAGCTGCTTTCACCAAGAAACAAAACGAGATAAGCCAAGAAACACTCTTCAGTGAAGCATTAGAGTTCTCAAAAGAAGTCAAATAGATGAGGAATTCACTTGGAACTTGGATCTTACGAGAACTAAGATTCCCCCCAGAAGTTGTATTAGTAAGAACTAGGATAGTCCCTGCGTATCTATACATCTAATAGTGTTATCTTTGGAAAGTACAATTGTACTGATTTCACTACTTTTCTACGAAGCCCGGAAAGTTTCCATCCGTATGTATTCGTTCTTGACGAACCAGAAGCGCATTTTGTAATTGTTTTGGACTCTATATCTATAGAAATCGTAAAGATTTAATAATAAAACAAACGTTAATAAATTTTAAGAATAAAATCAAACCTCTTCAGATGTTCAGAGAGTCAGAGGACTATAAACAAGTTTTCATTACTTCCTCAGTATACGTAGACTTATCGTCTTGCATTCCCTATTCCGGTTGGTTTCTGCATTTCCCTAGGCATAGGTAAGTATTTCTAAGTCATTAACCACAACATATATGTATATAAGGTATGAAATGCAAAGCCTTTTATTTTATTAATGCATATCATTTCCATTAGGTAAATCGGCAAAAGAGGCATCGAAACAGCCAACATAGCCAGGACGTGGTTAGGCGGTATTCCAAGGTTTATTCGTTCTCCTCTTATTAGGTACTCCAAACCAATGGTTCGCCTTTCGGTTTGAAACATATACATACATAAATATATACGTGTATCTATGTACTTTTGTAGATATTATGTTACCGATGCTGTATGTTTTTTTTTTTTATGACAAACTATCCTATAGAGGCAAAGGAAATGATATAAGGAAAAGTGATAGACTTTCAAAAGCATGACCACAAATTTTTATTATCTATGACTGTGGCATGGGAATGAGTGAAGAACTGGGCATGGGCTTAAGCTTTAATAAGGAACATATGGCGATGTTATGGGTGTACAATGAGACATCATTAAAATAAAACGGTTGAGCGAATGTGTCAGCAAGCGTAGTGTGCCAAACAAATGGGCATGATTTTTTATAATCATTTTCCGTTTTGTTTGCAGCCACCACCAACACGCACACATGAGTTCATATCATTAAATCTAATTATTTACATAAATTCTGAAGATACCGGTAAAGGAACCGAGAAGCAATTTTAGAGCAATGACTTACAATTTATTTAAATGGAAGGTTAAATGTAAGAAAGAGTACATAGACCCCCACACTTGACGATACCGTAGCGTTCTTTTTTTGTCTAGTGGTTCGAGATACAAAGAGCTAGTTGCTAATGAACACTTTAGCAATACCCTACGACTTAAAGTACTCAGAAGGTTATACAGAACACTATGTACACAACACCACTAGCGTGCAAGGTTGCAGGACAGTTCTTATGTTATTATCCCTAAACGTTTCAGGAAAGAAAACTAGATGGCACTACCTTCCTGACATACATACATAGGTGTCATCTGTTAACAATAACAACTTAACTGCGTCGCTCTTAGAGAGATGATTTAATATTGACCTATATTGGGTTGCCAAAGGAGATACTGTCCGTTTGTCTGGTGGGTGTCTAAGGGCAAATGTTAGGTAGACAGCGTGACTAGGGACTAAATAGGTTTGGCCAAAACTGGTCCTGAAACGCTATAAGGAATTGATATCTCTCAATTGGTTGTATATTAGGGCCAGAATAGGTGTCATCGCCGTCTTAAACCTGGCATGCACTTGACAATGATATGCACTGGACAATTTCTGACTCAAGAGATGAAGAAACTACTTTCACCTGTCTAACTCTGTCCCATAAATGAAAGCACAATTTAAAACCTTGCTTGGGTTGGATATTGGGTTTTAAGTGACTTCAGCCATACTTAACCCAGGTTCACCCAATATCTTCCCAAATGCTAAATAGCGGGCATCTGAGTACACCAAAGTTTAAATCATCCTTTAAACGTTTTTTGGTTAAGTTTTTTGTTCAATTTCGCCCGCTTGGGTGAAAACACCAAGGAAAAGGAGAAATGAGACGATATTGGGTTTTAATTGACTTCAGACATACTTAACCAGGTTCACCCAATATCTTCCCAAATGCTAAATAGCGGGCATCTGAGTACACCAAAGTTTAAATCATCCTTTAAACGTTTTTTGGTTAAGTTTTTTGTTCAATTTCGCCCGCTTGGGTAAAAACACCAAGGAAAAGGAGAAATGAGACGATATTGGGTTTTAGGTGACTTTACCAATCCTTGACCCAGGTTCACCCAATATCTTCCCAAATGCTAAATAGCGGGCATCTGAGTACACCAAAGTTTAAATCATCCTTTAAACGTTTTTTGGTTAAGTTTTTTGTTGAATTTCGCCCGCTTGGGTGAAAACACCAAGGAAAAGGAGAAAGGAGACGATATTGGGTTTTAGGTGACTTTACCAATCCTTGACCCAGGTTCACCCTATATCTTCCCAAATGCTAAATAGCGGGCATCTGAGTACAGCAACGTTTAAATCATCCTTTAAACGTTTTTTGGTTGAGTTTTTTGTTCAATTTCGCCCGCTTGGGTGAAAACACCAAGGAAAAGGAGAAATGAGACGATATTGGGTTTTAAGTGACTTCAGCCATACTTAACCCAGGTTCACCCAATATCTTCCCAAATGCTAAATAGCGGGCATCTGAGTACACCAAAGTTTAAATCATCCTTTAAACGTTTTTTGGTTAAGTTTTTTGTTCAATTTCGCCCGCTTGGGTGAAAACACCAAGGAAAAGGAGAAATGAGACGATATTGGGTTTTAAGTGACTTCAGCCATACTTAACCCAGGTTCACCCAATATCTTCCCAAATGCTAAATAGCGGGCATCTGAGTACACCAAAGTTTAAATCATCCTTTAAACGTTTTCTGGTTAAGTTGTTTTTTGATTTCGCCCGCTTGGGTGAAAACACCAAGGAAAAGGAGAAATGAGACGATATTGGGTTTTTAGGTGACTTTACCAATCCCTGACCCAGGTTCTCCCTATATCTTCCCAAATGCTAAATAGCGGGCATCTGAGTACGGCAACGTTTAAATCATCCTTTAAACGTTTTTTGGTTAAGTTTTTTGTTCAATTTCGCCCGCTTGGGTAAAAACACCAAGGAAAAGGAGAAATGAGACGATATTGGGTTTTAGGTGACTTTACCAATCCTTGACCCAGGTTCACCCAATATCTTCCCAAATGCTAAATAGCGGGCATCTGAGTACAGCAACGTTTAAATCATCCTTTAAACGTTTTTTGGTTGAGTTTTTTGTTCAATTTCGCCCGCTTGGGTGAAAACACCAAGGAAAAGGAGAAATGAGACGATATTGGGTTTTAAGTGACTTCAGCCATACTTAGCCCAGGTTCACCCAATATCTTCCCAAATGCTAAATAGCGGGCATCTGAGTACACCAAAGTTTAAATCATCCTTTAAACGTTTTTTGGTTAAGTTTTTTGTTCAATTTCGCCCGCTTGGGTGAAAACACCAAGGAAAAGGAGAAATGAGACGATATTGGGTTTTAAGTGACTTCAGCCATACTTAACCCAGGTTCACCCAATATCTTCCCAAATGCTAAATAGCGGGCATCTGAGTACACCAAAGTTTAAATCATCCTTTAAACGTTTTCTGGTTAAGTTGTTTTTTGATTTCGCCCGCTTGGGTGAAAACACCAAGGAAAAGGAGAAATGAGACGATATTGGGTTTTTAGGTGACTTTACCAATCCCTGACCCAGGTTCTCCCTATATCTTCCCAAATGCTAAATAGCGGGCATCTGAGTACGGCAACGTTTAAATCATCCTTTAAACGTTTTTCGGTTAAGTTTTTTGTTCAATTTCGCCCGCTTGGGTAAAAACACCAAGGAAAAGGAGAAATGAGACGATATTGGGTTTTAGGTGACTTTACCAATCCTTGACCCAGGTTCACCCAATATCTTCCCAAATGCTAAATAGCGGGCATCTGAGTACACCAAAGTTTAAATCATCCTTTAAACGTTTTTTCGTTAAGTTTTTTGTTCAATTTCGCCCGCTTGGGTGAAAACACCAAGGAAAAGGAGAAATGAGACGATATTGGGTTTTAAGTGACTTCAGCCATACTTAACCCAGGTTCACCCAATATCTTCCCAAATGCTAAATAGCGGGCATCTGAGTACACCAAAGTTTAAATCATCCTTTAAACGTTTTCTGGTTAAGTTGTTTTTTGATTTCGCCCGCTTGGGTGAAAACACCAAGGAAAAGGAGAAATGAGACGATATTGGGTTTTTAGGTGACTTTACCAATCCCTGACCCAGGTTCTCCCTATATCTTCCCAAATGCTAAATAGCGGGCATCTGAGTACGGCAACGTTTAAATCATCCTTTAAACGTTTTTTGGTTAAGTTTTTTGTTCAATTTCGCCCGCTTGGGTGAAAACACCAAGGAAAAGGAGAAATGAGACGATATTGGGTTTTAAGTGACTTCAGCCATACTTAACCCAGGTTCACCCAATATCTTCCCAAATGCTAAATAGCGGGCATCTGAGTACACCAAAGTTTAAATCATCCTTTAAACGTTTTTTGGTTAAGTTTTTTGTTCAATTTCGCCCGCTTGGGTGAAAACACCAAGGAAAAGGAGAAATGAGACGATATTGGGTTTTAAGTGACTTCAGCCATACTTAACCCAGGTTCACCCAATATCTTCCCAAATGCTAAATAGCGGGCATCTGAGTACACCAAAGTTTAAATCATCCTTTAAACGTTTTTTGGTTAAGTTTTTTGTTCAATTTCGCCCGCTTGGGTGAAAACACCAAGGAAAAGGAGAAATGAGACGATATTGGGTTTTAGGTGACTTTACCAATCCTTGACCCAGGTTCACCCTATATCTTCCCAAATGCTAAATAGCGGGCATCTGAGTACGGCAACGTTTAAATCATCCTTTAAACGTTTTTTGGTTAAGTTTTTTGTTCAATTTCGCCCGCTTGGGTAAAAACACCAAGGAAAAGGAGAAATGAGACGATATTGGGTTTTAGGTGACTTTACCAATCCTTGACCCAGGTTCACCCAATATCTTCCCAAATGCTAAATAGCGGGCATCTGAGTACACCAAAGTTTAAATCATCCTTTAAACGTTTTCTGGTTAAGTTTTTTGTTGAATTTCGCCCGCTTGGGTGAAAACACCAAGGAAAAGGAGAAAGGAGACGATATTGGGTTTTAGGTGACTTTACCAATCCTTGACCCAGGTTCACCCTATATCTTCCCAAATGCTAAATAGCGGGCATCTGAGTACGGCAACGTTTAAATCATCCTTTAAACGTTTTTTGGTTAAGTTGTTTTTTGATTTCGCCCGCTTGGGTGAAAACACCAAGGAAAAGGAGAAATGAGACGATATTGGGTTTTTAGGTGACTTTACCAATCCCTGACCCAGGTTCTCCCTATATCTTCCCAAATGCTAAATAGCGGGCATCTGAGTACGGCAACGTTTAAATCATCCTTTAAACGTTTTTCGGTTAAGTTTTTTGTTCAATTTCGCCCGCTTGGGTAAAAACACCAAGGAAAAGGAGAAATGAGACGATATTGGGTTTTAGGTGACTTTACCAATCCTTGACCCAGGTTCACCCAATATCTTCCCAAATGCTAAATAGCGGGCATCTGAGTACACCAAAGTTTAAATCATCCTTTAAACGTTTTTTCGTTAAGTTTTTTGTTCAATTTCGCCCGCTTGGGTGAAAACACCAAGGAAAAGGAGAAATGAGACGATATTGGGTTTTAAGTGACTTCAGCCATACTTAACCCAGGTTCACCCAATATCTTCCCAAATGCTAAATAGCGGGCATCTGAGTACACCAAAGTTTAAATCATCCTTTAAACGTTTTCTGGTTAAGTTGTTTTTTGATTTCGCCCGCTTGGGTGAAAACACCAAGGAAAAGGAGAAATGAGACGATATTGGGTTTTTAGGTGACTTTACCAATCCCTGACCCAGGTTCTCCCTATATCTTCCCAAATGCTAAATAGCGGGCATCTGAGTACGGCAACGTTTAAATCATCCTTTAAACGTTTTTTGGTTAAGTTTTTTGTTCAATTTCGCCCGCTTGGGTGAAAACACCAAGGAAAAGGAGAAATGAGACGATATTGGGTTTTAAGTGACTTCAGCCATACTTAACCCAGGTTCACCCAATATCTTCCCAAATGCTAAATAGCGGGCATCTGAGTACACCAAAGTTTAAATCATCCTTTAAACGTTTTTTGGTTAAGTTTTTTGTTCAATTTCGCCCGCTTGGGTGAAAACACCAAGGAAAAGGAGAAATGAGACGATATTGGGTTTTAAGTGACTTCAGCCATACTTAACCCAGGTTCACCCAATATCTTCCCAAATGCTAAATAGCGGGCATCTGAGTACACCAAAGTTTAAATCATCCTTTAAACGTTTTCTGGTTAAGTTGTTTTTTAATTTCGCCCGCTTGGGTGAAAACACCAAGGAAAAGGTGAAATGAGACGATATTGGGTTTTAAGTGACTTCAGCCATACTTAACCCAGGTTCACCCAATATCTTCCCAAATGCTAAATAGCGGGCATCTGAGTACACCAAAGTTTAAATCATCCTTTAAACGTTTTTTGGTTAAGTTTTTTGTTCAATTTCGCCCGCTTGGGTGAAAACACCAAGGAAAAGGAGAAATGAGACGATATTGGGTTTTAGGTGACTTTACCAATCCTTGACCCAGGTTCACCCTATATCTTCCCAAATGCTAAATAGCGGGCATCTGAGTACGGCAACGTTTAAATCATCCTTTAAACGTTTTTTGGTTAAGTTTTTTGTTCAATTTCGCCCGCTTGGGTAAAAACACCAAGGAAAAGGAGAAATGAGACGATATTGGGTTTTAGGTGACTTTACCAATCCTTGACCCAGGTTCACCCAATATCTTCCCAAATGCTAAATAGCGGGCATCTGAGTACACCAAAGTTTAAATCATCCTTTAAACGTTTTCTGGTTAAGTTTTTTGTTGAATTTCGCCCGCTTGGGTGAAAACACCAAGGAAAAGGAGAAAGGAGACGATATTGGGTTTTAGGTGACTTTACCAATCCTTGACCCAGGTTCACCCTATATCTTCCCAAATGCTAAATAGCGGGCATCTGAGTACAGCAAAGTTTAAATCATCCTTTAAACGTTTTTTGGTTGAGTTTTTTGTTCAATTTCGCCCGCTTGGGTGAAAACACCAAGGAAAAGGAGAAATGAGACGATATTGGGTTTTTAGGTGACTTTACCAATCCTTGACCCAGGTTCTCCCTATATCTTCCCAATTGCTAAATAGCGGGCATCTGAGTACACCAAAGTTTAAATCATCCTTTAAACGTTTTTTGGTTAAGTTTTTTGTTCAATTTCGCCCGCTTGGGTGAAAACACCAAGGAAAAGGAGAAATGAGACGATATTGGGTTTTTAGGTGACTTTACCAATCCTTGACCCAGGTTCACCCTATATCTTCCCAAATGCTAAATAGCGGGCATCTGAGTACGGCAACGTTTAAATCATCCTTTAAACGTTTTTTGGTTGAGTTTTTTGTTCAATTTCGCCCGCTTGAGTGAAAGCACCAAGGAAAAGGAGAAATGAGACGATATTGGGTTTTTAGGTGACTTTACCAATCCTTGACCCAGGTTCTCCCTATATCTTCCCAAATGCTAAATAGCGGGCATCTGAGTACGGCAACGTTTAAATCATCCTTTAAACTTTTCTGGGTAAGTTTTTTGTTCGATTTCGCCCGCTTGGGTGAAAACACTAAGGAAAGGGAGAAATGAGACGATATTGGGTTTTAAGTGACTTCAGCCATACTTAACACAGAACAGGCACATAAACATTAGACAAACAAATCAATTATCAAGTATGGTATCTACTTCCAGTAGATTTCCCATCCCAGGGAGGGTATACAATACCCCATCTGAGGTCCTACATTACCTAAATTTTATTGGTTCTATCAGATTTCTATACAAAGAGTTACGTATGTACATATTATGAATGGATGTTGTATCTACGCATAAACAGAAAATCGAAAACAAATCTTTCCAAAGATGAAACACAAAAATTCCCCATTCACTACGAATTGCGCTAAAAAATTATTTCAGTATTTCTATTAGCCCTTGCCAGCTATTTATAACACAAATACACGCAGAACCACACACAGCTACTTGTTGACAAAAGTATCCGCACGCGCTCTTGCGTAAAGGCCGCATTTATTTTGAGATACTTTCCACAGAAATTGCGCCAAAATCTACGCACATCATATTTAAATATAAATCCATCATGATTATGATCAACGATAAAGATAAACAACTCACAGATACAAAGTATCTAACATTTGCACCAAAATGAAATTCATACAAAAACCACTCACCGTCATCCTGGGCACACACCAAAGGTGACACACCAAGTCACAACTTCGGCATTTCACCACGGTGTTCGAACCATTCAGCGCAGACGCATGGCAAATTTGGCACAATTTCCCCTTCGCTGGATTCCAAGAGAAGAACTCGTGGGACTGGTTCGTCGGCGAGGCTGTCGTCGAACGTGCAACCACATTCTCATTCGAATCGGTGACAACAGCTCTCTCACCGGCACGGGGTTGTCGCGATGACGCATCCGATTTGTTGGCACTGATTGTGTTGGATTGTTGCGTTCGCTGCAAGGTACTGCCGCGCTGAATTGTTTGACTGGAACCAATGTTCTTCGGATGGAGAGTGATTATGCGGGTTGTGGTCGCATAGTCGTTGTCATTGCCCTCATTGATTCGGAGGTGTGTGCCATAATTTTCTACGATGCAACCGCCACCGCCGCCGACGACGATGTCTTCCTCATCAATGAATGGAATAGTATCGCCGCTTGAGATGCCACCGATGCCACCTGTTGGTGTTAATGTTCTGCCGTGGTAGTGAGATTGACCATGGCTTTGCGTGGCTACTCGTTGATGGTCAGCATAAGTAGTGTCATGATTTGCACTGGAGTGTTGGACGTCGCCGGGCACGCTTTTGTTTGACGATTTGTCAAAGGGCAATCTGTCGTAATGACCACTATTTGCTGTTGACGTACTCACACCGTTCGGCTCATTGGCTTTGTTGACTTTGCGTTCGAATATCAATTGACTGTAAGTGGTGTCTTCTTCTTCCGTCGTCTCGGTGCGATGAGCCGGCGGCGGCGCTGCATTCGAATTGAGGTCAATTGTGTCAGCTGAGAATGTTACGTTAGCCGTTGATTTTGGGCTTTGTTGTTCGCCGCTTTGAAATTGTGCGTGTGAATCTTTGGCATTTTTAGCGGTGATTTTCTTCCAGCGCTGCTTTTGCTTGGCGGAAGAGGACGACGACGACGAGGACGACTTGATGCGCAATTTACTGTCATCGGGGTAATTATTGTTGGAAGCGAGTTCCGGTTGACTGACTTTTCTTTGGAAAGGGGGATTCGCTATCTTTTGGATACCATCTTTCGCTGGGTTTTGAATTATTTTTGCGTTCCGTTTGTCATCCCGCTGAAATGAGAAATAGTTTATTTTAATTGATTGACTAGGAAAGTTTATACAGATGGCTGTGTGGCAGTACACACAAGATTTTAACAATATTTACTCAGATTGAGGCTAAAGCATGTGATTGGCATTCACATCGTGCTTGGCACATTAACGTCGGCGATAATTGCTGACTGTTTTCTGTTGGAGTTCTGATTATGGGACGTCGATGTACTGCGGTGTTGGTTGGTTGGATACTTTGGCTTTGCTATGTGAATTAATTGACCAATATGTTGCGAAATTGGTCAGTCTCCTAATGGTTAGTATGTGCTGAATAAAAGAATTTGTTTTCTTTTGCCATGAAGCGTGCCTTACCAAGGTTAAATGAGTCTTAAAATAGTAACATACTTAGGTATCTGCATATGCTATATTCGACTTATAGAATACACTAAAGAGAAAAGAATAAAAGTAAACAAACAGGCCAGAGAGAGGATGGAAATGAGTTGACAATGAGCGTTAATTTAGGTGAGTCATATTTGGGGGATATTCTGGCCAAATTAACGAAATGATTAGATGACAGCTCAGACAATGCTTTAATGCTACAAAAAAAACAAATATTCTCATTTAGGGTAGGAACACCACAATCCCAATAAGAGGAGCTTGAAGACCTTTATGCATAACTTTAGCTAGGTACACTATCTCATGGCTGTATAGTAGGTCAAAAGTGGTTCAGTACTTCTTTTTTTACGTTTACAGGCGAGCTGAGAACTAGAACGGTGACATTTGGAAATATCCTGGAATTGACGTTTGGAAACGTCAATCGCTATAACTATACGAAAGGGTGAAAAAAATATATTAAAAATGAAAAGTTCGCAAAGCAAACAATTGAAATACGAAAGTAAGACAAATATTATTGTAAAAAGAATAAGTTGTTGAAAAGCAAAGCAATTTCATTGACGCTGACGACTAATTTGTCAAAAAGAGCCTGCAAAAGTGTTCAGACAGGACTATCAATCTGAACGTAAAAAAATCTAGTCTGTCAGCCCTGTGTAAACATGCCAATATGGTCTTTGACAGTATTCCATTGTAGCGAAAACACACCTCCTCTTGAAAATGTCACCTCTCCTCTTGTCACATGTGACCATGAATATTTTCAACAGAAGTGTGATTGCTGCTTTGAATGCGACATTGGAGATGTTACCGGTATCTGGGGCCTTCTGAGTTGCCGATTTTCTTATACTCTTGTAATACTTCGTCGGATGTTACAAAAAGAATGGTTAGAGTCCTTCTTGGAGCTCCTTGATCACTTTCTGGTATTTTCGATTTACATCTGACATTAGTCCTGCATATCAGGAACGGATTGTTCTCAGGTCCATTGCAGAGTTCGGTAAAGAACGTTTTTTGCTAATTCGGATGGCGTTCTTCGGGTTACATTTAAACTTTTCATGATTATCACTCCCTTGGTGTTGAACTACCAATGCCAAAACCGTATCTTCCCTCTCAAATCACAATGACAACGGTAAGAACTAAGAAGTTTAGTTCTTCTAATTCATAGTCCCACTCCAAACGGTTCCACCGTGATTAATTAATCCATCAGCCGCCGGCGTTAGAGAAAGTTTCAACAAACCTTAGGGAATACCACATCTCACTCTACATGCAAGGTCGTTCCTGGCCCATTACCATACCAAGTTAATGGGTGTCCAACAAGTTGCGTTCCCAATAAAAAAAAAAGGGGAACCCTTAAATCACGCACGCAATACCTTGACATTCAACAAATGGAACAAATGGAACCCAAACGATTCGCTCCGCTCTATTCAATGGCCACTCAATTATGTCATTTTGTTTATTCACTTTTTCTCACTTCCTGGATTCAGTTAGTTACATATCATGCTCTGTTTACTACAAATTAAAACACCACCAACATTCCAGCGCGCTTGGACTAATTTACAAGTCACGAGCTAGCGCTACTCATGCGAATTAATTATTCTGTGTGTCAACTGCTGCAATGTGTTCTCTAAGCGATAATCTCATCGCGTGTTTTGACTGACACGCCCCTTCAGTATTGAAGAGTTTGCAGGCTTATTTCAAATACAGCAAACGGGAAGTAACATTTTATTGTGCAAAAATTCCATCCACTCGCATCGACGATATCGATACGAGGAGTTGGTACGAGTATTGTGGCATCAAATGCAGCGACAAACACAACAGGCAACTGGCAGGCTGGTATAACAAGAAATAATATTGTATCTCAGCGATCGGAGGAATGGTTTAATGGTTTAAATGGGAATCACAATACCCGCAGCAGCACAGGATCTCAGATAACAATGCGCACTCACAGAGAGAGAGTGAGTAGAAGCAGCTGCTGCTGATCAGTGGGTTAGGAGGAATCAAGGAAAATACCTTATGCCCATTCAACAAACGCGTACGATGCATCCGGTGTGAAGTGGAAGAGTTGTTGCTCATTTCACTTCAACGACGCGCCACGCCAGCCGGACAATCAAGTGATTGTTGTATTTGTTAGGATGAGGAATTCGGTAAGGAAGTGGATTATATTTTGTTATAAAAAATTTATGTGTGTTGTATCTTATAGCATTTAAGAACGTCTTGATTCGTTTAACTTGGTCTGGCTTTGCTCCAAAATACATTCGGCAACACAATGATACCAATGAATTCGTCGGAAATCCTACAAATAAGATGCCGTCTAACGAAGCTTTCCAAGAAAGGCAGAGACTACAGAGAATGATTGAGTAAAAATCTTTCCACTATACCATCCCCGATAATAATCGCCCAGGCTCAGCATCAAGACGGAAACCGGAACTACAAACGTGTCTTACATATCTACAGCAGTTACATCGGAAAACAACAGCAGACTAGAGGGAAAGAAAGCGGACGAACTATGGAGACTATCAGGTCAGTGCTATAAAAAGCTGATCTAGAATTCCATCAAGCAACTGCCTGGAGACCTCAAACCTGAAACACAGACTCTTTCAAATAACCGTTGCAAACTAATTCCGACGTGCAGTGCATCGTACATTTCAGCAGCTACTATGTGGACATGCAGAGAGAGTGGCACCACAAGAAGAGATCTCAAAGCCAGTTGATAAAGTAATTCTCCTTCAGCAGTTTTGATTTTGAAGAGATTGACATAGATATTATCTCAAAGCTTATGGAGGTAATGCTTTGTTTAGAGCATGGATCAGATCATGCCTCAAAATTGGAGTGCCAGCTCTATGTACCCTATTTGCAAATAAACAGCCTTTATCTTGCGACGTAGAGGAGCCTATCTAGCTTACTCTGTGGCACAAAGCAATGTATCGAATATACTTGTAGACAAAATCCTCACAAGTCCTGGAAAAGACCAAACAATGTAGAAACACATCATCTGCTTATGAAATTCAACCATGCATATGACAGTATTCAGTTCCTTCAGCCTATGGCAACGCCTACTGAGTTCAAAAATCGTCCAACGAAGGACCAAACTGATGGTCTATTTGAAATCTATGATTGCATCGAGAAAGTATGCAAGAGGGAACTCCACAACACCACAAATGGTTGTAAACCAAGTTCTGATATTCCGGTTGTATACAGAAATTGAGTACCTTAAATCTTTTGTAGGCCTTTGCTTTTAACGGAATCTCTAAAGGTAAACGTCGGTTTCTATGAGCTAATGGAGTCCCCTTTGAAAAGCTGTTAGTATAGGCGACCCTAAAGCACCTGATAGGAAAATTTAGTGAACCATCGAATCATCTTATATTTGTAGCTTCCTTGGAGACAACTTATTAAAGAGAAAATGAAAAGTATAACAGCAGTCAAGTAGCCGTCTCCTATGAATTTTTAAAGTCTGACGGATTGTAACAAAAGTTAAAAGCTGTATGGAAAAACAAAATGGGCTCACAGGCAAAGAAAATCTACATTATGGAAGCAAGTTACGTACCTAAAACCATTCAGGAAATGTTGCAGGACATAGGCCGTAAATGTAGCTCTGCAAACCTAATGAAAATTTTACTGGCTAGCAGGCTAGTTTGGGCGTGAAAGGTGTAAATCATGAAATGTCTTTCATTACTGTTGAAAATATGTAATCGCCTTTCATCAGAAGGGCTCAAGGCCCAAGAGTCGTTCAGACATTTGGATTCCACGAAATACATAAGTACAAAGGATTTGATGAAGATATATGTATAATGAATTCATCACCTTTTCGGCTCCCACGAAACACAACTCTTAGAGCTTCAGAGTTACATACCTGTCTTCAAGCAAACTAATCTGATTTTGAAGATCCGATTTCTAAGTTCGATAGGCTTGTAATTGAACAGCTTCAGCAAGTCATACCTTGTTTTGATAATATTTCACATTGGTTTTTCAATCACCGTGATACTCTCTTCTTAGACATCGTTGTCACAACTTCCGACTAATTCCTAACATCTTGACACTTTTTAAACCACTTCGCATCTCATGACGTCAAAGAACAGACTGAATATATATACATTTTCTGGTTTATTACTGAAGGCTATTAGTTCGGTAAAAACTCCCATAAACCATACCCCAAAAGCCAGATGTGCTTTTCAATCCAAAACGAACGTAAATTAAAGCATAATAATCTTATGATTGCCACTTTTATCATAATTATTAAATCCATCCACAAAGAGATAAATTTGGAAAACTCGTCTTTCACCCCGTTTCACTCATTCACCCACCCATCCGTCGGATACCCGAGTACCCGCTTCACTTATCACATATGCATTATTATTGCATCTATCACACGCATGTGGCCTACAATAGAGGGTAATTAAAAATCTATTTATAAACCCAATCGGAACTTCTCCCCCCTCGCTTTCGATAGATAATTCGAAGAACATATGTTCACCCCATTTGTACATTACAACAGATAAAGATTGAAACTTGGTTCACATAATCGATTCGGAAGTGCTTATGGCTTCAGACGAATCGTATGTATCTGCGCGCCACTGGTGCACTTCAAGGGCTAGTCCAAGGCTAAATTGACCATACCGAATTGTGGTTAAAATACAATAATTTGCTAGGCAAATAGACTGGGACGGGCTAGTGGTGATAAAAATAGGAAAATTTGTCAATGAGTTCAAGAACCCCATTATGTGGGTAAAGTAGTCCACTTCATTATTTCAAGTATTTGGGTGACTGTGGTGGGGCCTAGACAACTTTGGCGTTACGGTTCGGGGACTTAATTGTATTTTCTAGATTAAAGTGTTAGCTCACTTGGATTCTTAGTTCTTACCATGAGAACTGTTTAGTATTAAACAATGGGATGTCTAGTTCTGAACCAAATCCTAGGTACAAACGTACGTATTGTAAAGTTGAAACTTCCTCTTGTTGTGTGGGGAGACTACCCTGTTTTAAAGTCAAATTGAGGCCTTCAATTTGTTATCGCCCCACTTTCTGAATGCGACCCTACATGTAAATTAAATTCATATGTACGTACACGTTGTATTGTTTTACTCGCGCTTGATCGGGATAATAACAAACTTGAGAGCCATGTTCGTGACTAAGTGCTTACGAGTACTTAATATTCTCGTTTATGGCTGGGGAACAGCGTGTACAAATTTTATATGACTATACACGACTTGAACGTAATTAGTTGCGATTTTTTTTTTACAGTATAAGCATGATAATAGGAGTATTTGTAAGTTCATAGACAATGTCATAGGGAATCATATTTTTATTCACTGCAAGCAGGACAAGTGAAGTAAAACGAAAAAGTATCTGTGGACTAAGAGCAACTAAGAGCTTGCAAAACCATACTTTACCACACTCAGACCAATTATGGCATCTTCCCATAAAAAGAGGATTTATTGAAAGCCCAGTGCTAATAGTGTAGAGTAGTAGTACAGTTTGTCAACCATCATTCAAATTAGTAGACGAGACAGAATGCAACCTTGAGGCAGCCCTTGCTTAGCTCTGTCGCTCACAATCCTTATATACAACCAGAGATTTGTTGGACTTTATGTTTCCACTTTCAGCTTTCAGCAATATAAAACCAGTGGCCATACTGAATGCTCCCAGAAAGTTCAGGGGTAAGGCTGGTCAACTGGACTTAGCGTCAATCTGGGGAAGATTGAGCTAATTCTCTTTAATAGAAGCCACAGAATTCCAGAGATAACACCACCAAATATGAAAGGAATTCACTTAAGTTTCTCTGGAAAAGCCAAATGCTCAACGTACATGAACTGTATCAAGAAACCCTCTACAGCACTACTCACTTGCAAAAGAGCTTTAGTGCGCAGAGGAGGAGTCCATCCTAAGGGTTACTAAGGGTTACCACCCGCTTTCGGACAAATTTAATGGCGGTGCTTTAAAAAGTGCTGAATATTCTTCCTCTGGATGTTTATGGCAAAGATGTTGCAATGAAGTACTCTCGGAGGCAGAACACAATTCTGAACCCAGAATAGGTATATAAAAAAAAGAAGTTAAAGACTATGCAACCCCTCTTCTAGTCTTCAATATACAAGAGCATACACATATTTCCAGCCGACAGAATTGGAAAGAATACCCCAGTGTCAATTATTCTAATCTCACTCTGGTCGCTCAGACGTCCCTGGATATTGTGAAGCGGTGAAGGTTAGGCCTCATTAAACCGGCCAGATACTAGGTACATCCCTTAGTTGAAAAACGTACAATCATTCTGGGAGATATAGCCACAGTTGAAGACCAAGTTTGTCACTCACTCCTAAAGCCTTAAAGGAATTCCGCAGGAGAAGCAGACAGGAGGAGGGAACTATCTATCTAGGGGCTCTTTTTTAATGACCCCAGTGAACTGGCATCTCTAGACATCACGAGCTTCCTTCGCTTCGTTAAAAACTCAAATTCGTTAAGTCTAAAGCAGTTTAAATTATTTGAACCAGCTTTCCTTTACTAACATCAACGTCGGTTTGTGGTAGTTATAACAAAACCTGAACTGTCTCGAGGACAGTATCGGTTCCAATTGTAAGGTCTGCAACAAATGCAATATGTTGTCAAGACCTGCGAAAACAAAGGATACTTCCCGTTGTATCAACCCATGCCAAGACACTTACTTACATGGGTCCGTCGCACCTTTTAATAACCGTGTGCACCTTTCGCGTGCACTAACCGCTTGTGTTCTTTTCCCTTTCCTCAGTCCAAGACCCAAACAACACCAATAACCACAAATAGAATTCTTTCTTAGACTTCCTGGATGCCTTAGAATATCGCCACCACATATTGGGTACCCCTGTGGAATTTTAACCAGCTCCAATACTAGGAAACATCGTGTTTTATTAGTAGTGAAGAAATCTACCACCATTTCATTGGAATAACACGGTGTACGAGTGTACACATGAATCGTGCTGCCAGGATCCCTTTTCTTCTCGATAATAATTGTCTGTGTGCATTTGCATAGAATGTCAATCAATTAGGCGTCATCGATAAATGCACAACCACGAAACGCAAAAAACAAAACAAAAATAAAATAAAAATAAAAATGAAGAGAGAAACGTTACAATCGGGCAGGCCAGCCGGGACCCAGCCTGCATATGTAGATACATGTCCTACAACCATAGTAACTGCTTCTCGAACATTGCTCCCAGTCGTTGTGTTGTACGAGTATAGTGTGTTGCCAATATTTAGTTGTTGTCTATGACTGTCTCGGCCACAAATCCGTAAGTCACCAATGCACTTATGTGGCAAGACAGGTGGGCGGACGGGTACTCCGCTTAGCTATGAACACTATACGCGTAAGGAATTGAGTTTCGCTGTTAAACGCTTACATGCGGCAGACAAGCAAGCTATTTGTTGTGTCGACTTGAATTGTAAATAAGATGTGGGACCGACCGACAACAAGTAATGTTTTAATGTCAAATGTGACATAAATGTTAACACTTTTGGCGCTTGGACATACTGCATACAATGTAGTGGAGGTGGGGTTCTCTTTTTTGTGGCTCACACGTGAGAACGAAGGTTTTTTGGATCCGCACCGAGGCACACGCCCCTACACAATACACAAGTACAAGTACTTAAGTGCGGGAGTAAACATGTGTGTGATAAAAATAAATCGCCGCGGTAATGAATTTCCCAAATGACTTGTGTCGTCGTGATATCGTTTATCTGGAAATGTACTCAATCGATGAGTATTTTTGGGACAGCCGTAATAAAGTGAAGTTGTTTGTTGTTTCTTTTGTTTTTTTTTCGTTATGGGAAGAATTTCCTCAAAGGCACGCAGTCAGACTTCCGCTTTTCGTGATTTTAAATCAGGAAATTTGTAAGCTAATTTGTGGATGTTTTCCAACGGAATATGCTTTTAGTAGTAGGAAGTCATTAAGTGGGGGGATTTGGTAAAAAATACCTTGATGAGAAGATATTCTTAAAATACAGGAAGGAATTTGGGTTGCGCCCATCATTTGTAGTAGAAAATGTCATTTTGATTCAAGGAGAGCAGGGAAAACTTTGTCACTTTCTTGCTTAGGTGGCACCACAGTGCTGTGCCAGTTGCTAAGGGTTTTACAAACAAGAGTTGTTCTTCGTTTAATTTGCGGGCTGGTGTCATAGTCTAAGTTTGAATTGGATTGGGTCAGGTGACTGTATCAACTCAGGTTCATGAACGAGCTAGTTCAAAAAATAACAGAGACAACATTTTTGACTTTGCTTTAGTAGAGTATTCGCGCAGAGTTCGGCCCGCACAGATTCATCATGGTTTCTACAGATACAGAAATCTTTGAAGGGAATTCCAAGTCGTCTACCATGTCGTTCGCCTTCCAGAAAATACTCTGTGAGGACAGATAGACAATACTCTGTGGATCCATTGTGTTCCCCGGTGTGGGATACCTAAAAAAATATGAAACAGAAAAGTTTTTGTAACTCGTTAGTCCAAGCCGGGTGCTGCGCCCCTGAACCAAACCGTTTTCGTTATAAATTTTAGGGTGTTTTTAGGGGCCGTGTCAGCTAGGTTCGTAGAGTTCGTCGAAGAATGTTTTCCCGAATGTTTAGTGTCTGATTTCGCTGAGACTTGGGCATTCGCAGAGGAAGTGCGCGGTGTCTTCCCCCACCTCAGTGTCGACGCAGCATCTGCATAGGTCTGAGCTTGTTCAATTCTACTGAGGTGACGAAGTAGATAAACCTCCAAGTTACATTATAAAGAACTATGTGAACTGAGGCTAAGTACTGCAAGCTGGTTGGGAACATACCAGATGAAGAAGAAGGTTGCCGTTCACCCAGTCCCGGAACAATATTACTTTCTCTCAGAAGGGGGCACAATCTCTTATATATGTGACAGTGCTCTTAATAGCTGGCATAAAGAACTTACTTCTACATACATACATAAGTGCAACTAAATGGGTGTCCTCTTATCAACGCTAACTCATACATATAGTCCCCTTTTAATTTACTGGAACATCCATATGTTGGGACTGAGTTTGGTTGCATTTCTGAAGGGGTGTGGCAAAAAGACTGTGACTAAAGCACAGGATAGACATTTGGTCAACCTGTGTTCGAAAACAGATGTCACTTCAACTATCCCTTTGAAAAATATCCCGAGAATATTTCCAGTATTCTTTCGGCACCGCCTTCGAGATTCTCCATTCTCGATAGCGCCATGATGTCATTAATTAAAACCAACTGCGGAGAAAAATCTCAATCGTTCGTAGCACATCGCTCATAGCCATCGTTCCCATATTCGAATTCTAATTGAACTACAGCGCTAATGATTAATTAAATTGAAAATTCTTCCTCTCTAGACAAACATATTGAGCACTGTCGGCGCGCATATGAAAACAATTTAAAACTCGAACCCATACACCCACATCCAATCCTCATCCACTCTTAATTCACTACAGATAATCTTCCATCTACCCTCCGCTAATCCGATGAATACGCTTTGCTATTTTTAATAAAAACCAAAGTTAAAACTAAGGAAACCGCTTATCAGTGTATTTTTCGCATTACGAGTATACTTGAACTAAATAGACCGAAACTGACATCAGCGCTAAATGAATAGGCCCAGCTACTCGCACTAGCAGCAGCAATGCATTGATGTCATTTGCACATACAGACTGGTATTGTGTAGTGAAACTCTATTTGCCGGTAACATTTGACCGCAGATACGATTCGTATCTGCGTATCTGCTGGCGTTCATCGTGCTAAATCCGAACGCAAATTGTACACCTAAACAATTTTGAATCAGCGCTACTTAGGTTCAATCTAAAAAAGTGAGTCGAATCATTTGAAACTCGAAAATAAAATAAAAAAAACAATTCAAAATACAAATTAAGAGATACAAACTGATATGGGAACAGATGGTCGGTGGCTGCCGGTGGTAGGGCTGTCTGCAGTGGATACGATTCGGAACCATTAGAGTGGATAATTTATACTCTTTTTTTTCTGGGTCCATTGTTAACTCATGGAATTATAAGTAATGTGTGTCGTATTGTAGTGGCAAATGTTGGCATCGGATTATCTATATGTATGTGCGTTTTTGGGGAGAGTCTGCGGTAGGGTTCCTAGGCACTTCAGTGTCGCATGTAAGGTAAGGTGTTGAACTGTATTTTTATGGTTTCCTGTTTTTGACATTGACAGTCTATAAATGGGAAACTAAAGAATTGTAGCGAAAGCCGATTAAGCCGATTTGTTTTTTTGTTTTGTTTTTATTGTTGAGTGATGAGTTTGATGGGTGCAGTACTATGCGTATGATTTGAATATTAAATAGAGTGGATAAGCTTATCTTTATCTTTTTATCTTGGCTTTTACCAAATAGGATTCCTTTGAATTGTACAGAAAGGGGTGGTCTTTAATATTTTTGATAGCCTGGTGATGTAAGAAGTTTACCGTGATTATTATTTTTGTTGAGTGCGAGCGATCATCGGCTCTTTTTTTTTTTGCATACATATACATAGGCATATCTGTATGAATTATGCGAATCGATTAAAAAGATTATAGCTGTCTTCCAGGAAATTTGCATGACTTGAAGAGTTAGCTTGTTTTTTTGCCCACCCAAGGACCCACTCACAACCATTTAAGGCTAAAATGTACTTGGGTTAGTCACGTTATGATTAAAATATTCGAGAAGTGTTTGTATGTATGTATGTCTTAATTCTAGCCTAGCTAACCAACAGCAACACGTATTCTTCACCATTGTAGTGCTTCTATGAACAGCGAAGGACCTTGCAAATGACAGACTTAACTTGACTTTGCAAGAGGCTCCCAAATGATACTGCCCAAAGAGTAACGATGCACTGATCTATTTCCGAAGGTGATCCCTAGGCACGTTCTATGTTTCTTGACGTCCAGTTATTGGACTTCCATAATATGATTAACTCTTATGACACTATAACAACAAAGGACTAGAAAACTCCTTTCACTCAATAGACCACAGCTAACCTCGTCATTGCTATTCTCTTAGGCCACAACCCAAAGCTAACCCACCTTAAAAGAATGGAAATCAGCACCACAGGCCTATGCAGAGGTTATGACGACACAGAGGTAGAGGAAGACACAACATATGTACTTCCTCTGCGAATGCCCAAACCACAACAGAACTAGATACTCAACCATCGGAAAGTAACTTTCAACGATCTCAACGAACTATGTATCTAGCACGAACGAACTCTGCTACAACCAATTTTGCACAGCGATACTGGATTATTTCCCGTATGCCCAACAGATGGAGTCAACCTTTTTGTCACTAAAGCCTTAAACACAATAAACCTTCGGTTTCGGGTTGGATCACGTTACATTCCACTCGCTTTGAATTCGCTTCTGCTTCTCATTGAAGTAGCTTACGTTGTTCTCTACGAATGCCAAATGCGAGGTCGAAGTATAAACGACTTAATGATAGGATGCATAGAATTTCTATGATTTCACTTGACAAGATCGAATCCGAAGCACTATTGTGTTGCGGGTGTTAAGTTGATATGAACCAATCTAAATCTTTTGTTTTCACTCCCAACACGTTGCTGGTTAAAATTTATTCAAAAAATTCAAAACATGCCCTTATTCAACTTCTAAATCTTAATTGTTTTGATTGTCCTTATAAATCCAGTGAAGGATGGGACCCGTAAAAGTTTGACATATCTTCAACTTTCTCACACAACCATTTGAAAAATTGATTGTGATTTTAAATTGTAGATTTATTGCAATTTTCTCGTTCCCTTTCAACATCATGTTTTGTTCAGCCCTGTAGGAACCCTGCAAAAATATTTTTCCTATAGTCCTGTCAACAGGCATTCGATTCAATGAATAATTGTCAATGCGGGCTCGCTCTTTCAAGTTGACAGTTGAGTGTTGACAGTTCAATGATCGGGCGAATGTGATTGGATCGGATCTCATTATTTCTACCGAAAAAAAGAAAGAATATATTCAAAACGTACATATGTCACATCGATATCCCGGACATGGGGTTATGAGAAAGACTCTTCATTTTAGAAGGTTCTTCAGTGAAAATAAGCTTGGAAACGCATACTGATCAGACAGTTTAGCAGTTTATCCTTGCGAAAATTTTCTGTACAGTTTTTTCAACAGTTTGTATTCCGTGTCTTTCTCTTCGATGAACATTTTAACAAGGTTTATCAGTTCACCAAGTAGTATTTTAAGTAATGATGGTGAAAGCAATTACGTAACGGTCTAGACAAACTTCATATGAATTCAACGGTTTTATCGTTACAAACGGCAGTAGTTATCACTACATAGGCAGAGAAGATAATCAAATTTATTTTTGGCTGGGTTTTCCCAACATGCTATTTGCAAAAACACTCAACATTGTATTAGAATGTGTGTGGATGACGTTGGAAATTAATTTAAATGTACCTGATAGCTAGTTTACTCTTTTTTTTGACATGAAATTACATTTTTGGAAAAAGAACATTAAAAAGACAACGACTGATTCTAAAGACCAAAAATTCGTGAACATATTGAAGAGGGCATTTAAAGATTCAATGTTAACCATGCTAATCTTGAACATCGACCATGTCCAATGTAAACATATTCCTTTATCTTCCCATCTAACCCTTTTCGAAAACTCAAAACAAATACCCAACCCTACCAAATGCAAAAATCAATTCCCCCCATTGTATGACACTAACTTGTCATCGGAAAAGAACTGTTTGACATTTCAAATGATCAACTCTTTTTACTTGCACCTACATATAGGGCAAGTATTGCAATAGTGAAAAAAATCGAACTCGAGATTTTAATCAAACCTGACATTACTATGACGGTGAAGTCCAAAAAAGTAGGTCCGGCAATTCCGTCTGTCTGTCAGTCTGTCTGTCTGCCACGCCCACTTTTTTAAGGTGTTTTTTTTTTTAAAACAAAACATTGAGTAAACTCCTACAATGTTATGACCATTATTCCATCGAAACGCGGAATGCCACGCCTACTTTATTGGGAAGAGCAAGACTTGGACTTTAATCCTGATAGAATTACATACTTATAGCATTACGGTGCAAGTACGTACGACCCAGTCGTGCACTATTTTCATATATTTTTTGGTTGAAAAATTCTCTGTCTCCGACTTGCATTTCGAGGCACCAGCTAAGCTAGTTTCTGCCTCAAATATGCAGAAACAGAATATCTGGCTTGGGATGTGCAATTGGAGGATATACCAAGATTGTGGGTATCAAGAAGTGTGGGCTATACACTGCCCTTTTTTTCATACATTTTTTGGTTGAAAAATTTTCTGTCTCCTAGTTGCACTTCGAGGCACCAGCTAAGCTAGTTTCTGCCACAAATATGCAGAAACAGAATATCTGGCTTGGGATGTGCAATTGGAGGATATACCCAGATTGTGGTTATCAAGAAGTGTGGGCTATACACTGCCCTTTTTTTCATACACTGCTTGGTTGAAAAATTTTCTGTCTCCTAGTTGCATTTCGAGGCACCAGCTAAGCTAGTTTACGCCTCGAATACACAGAAACAGAATATCTGGCTTGAGATGTGCGATTGGAAGATATACCCAGATTGTGGGTATCAAGAAGTGTGGGCTATACACTGCCCTTTTTTTCATACACTGCTTGGTTGAAAAATTTTCTGTCTCCTAGTTGCATTTCGAGGCACCAGCTAAGCTAGTTTCTGCCCCAAGTATGCAGAAACAGAATATCTGGCTTGGGATGTGCAATTGGAGGATATACCCAAATTATGGCTATCAAGAAGTGTGGGCTAAACACTGTCCGTTTTTTATACACTTTTTGGTTGAAAAATTCTCTGTCTCCGACTTGCATTTCGAGCACCAGCTAAGCTAGTTTCTGCCTCAAATATGCAGAAACAGAATATCTGGCTTGGGATGTGCAATTGGAGGATATACCCAGATTGTGGGTATCAAGAAGTGTGGGCTATACACTGCCCTTTTTTTCATACACTGCTTGGTTGAAAAATTTTCTGTCTCCTAGTTGCATTTCGAGGCACCAGCTAAGCTAGTTTCTGCCCCAAGTATGCAGAAACAGAATATCTGGCTTGGGATGTGCAATTGGAGGATATACCCAAATTATGGCTATCAAGAAGTGTGGGCTAAACACTGTCCGTTTTTTATACACTTTTTGGTTGAAAAATTCTCTGTCTCCGACTTGCATTTCGAGGCACCAGCTAAGCTAGTTTCTGCCTCAAATATGCAGAAACAGAATATCTGGCTTGGGATGTGCAATTGGAGGATATACCCAGATTGTGGGTATCAAGAAGTGTGGGCTATACACTGCCCTTTTTTTCATACACTGCTTGGTTGAAAAATTTTCTGTCTCCTAGTTGCATTTCGAGGCACCAGCTAAGCTAGTTTCTGCCCCAAGTATGCAGAAACAGAATATCTGGCTTTGGATGTGCAATTGGAGGATATACCCAAATTATGGCTATCAAGAAGTGTGGGCTAAACACTGTCCGTTTTTTATACACTTTTTGGTTGAAAAATTCTCTGTCTCCGACTTGCATTTCGAGGCACCAGCTAAGCTAGTTTCTGCCTCAAATATGCAGAAACAGAACATCTGGCTTGGGATGTGCAATTGGAGGATATACCCAGATTGTGGGTATCAAGAAGTGTGGGCTATACACTGCCCTTTTTTTCATACATTTTTTGGTTGAAAAATTTTCTGTCTCCTACTTGCATTTCAAAGCACCAGCTAAGCTAGTTTCTGCCACAAATATGCAGAAACAGAATATCTGGCTTGGGATGTGCAATTGGAGGATATACCCAGATTGTGGGTATCAAGAAGTGTGGGCTAAACACTGTCCGTTTTTTATACACTTTTTGGTTGAAAAATTCTCTGTCTCCGACTTGCATTTCGAGGCACCAGCTAAGCTAGTTTCTGCCTCAAATATGCAGAAACAGAATATCTGGCTTGGGATGTGCAATTGGAGGATATACCCAGATTGTGGGTATCAAGAAGTGTGGGCTATACACTGCCCTTTTTTTCATACATTTTTGGTTGAAAAATTTTCTGTCTCCTACTTGCATTTCAAAGCATCAGATAAGCTAGTTTCTGCCTCAAATACACAGAAACAGAATATCTGGCTTGGGATGTGCAATTGGAGGATATACCCAGATTGTGGGTACCAAGAAGTGTGGGCTATACACTGCCCTTTTTTTCATACATTTTTTGGTTGAAAAATTTTCTGTCTCCTAGTTGCACTTCGAGGCACCAGCTAAGCTAGTTTCTGCCTCAAAAATGCAGAAACAGAATATCTCGCTTGGGATGTGCAATTGGAGGATATACCAAGATTGTGGGTATCAAGAAGTGTGGGCTATACCCTGCCCTTTTTTCCATACATTAGTTGGTTGAAAAATTTTCTGTCTCCTAGTTGCACTTCGAGGCATCAGCTAAACTAGTTTCTGCCTCAAATATGTAGAAACAAGATATCTGGCTTGGGATATGCAATTGGAGGATATACCAAGATTGTGGGTACCAAGAAGTGTGGGCTATACCCTGCCCTTTTTTCCATACATTAGTTGGTTGAAAAATTTTCTGTCTCCTACTTGCACTTCGAGGCACCAGCTAATCTAGTTTCTGCCTGAAATATGCAGAAACAGAATATCTGGCTTGGGATGTGCGATTGGAAGATATACCCAGATTGTGGGTATCAAGAAGTGTGGGCTATACACTGCCCTTTTTTTCATACATTTTTTGGTTGAAAAATTTTCTGTCTCCTACTTGCATTTCAAAGCATCAGATAAGCTAGTTTCTGCCTCAAATACACAGAAACAGAATATCTCGCTTGGGATGTGCAATTGGAGGATATACCAAGATTGTGGGTATCAAGAAGTGTGGGCTATACCCTGCCCTTTTTTCCATACATTAGTTGGTTGAAAAATTTTCTGTCTCCTAGTTGCACTTCGAGGCATCAGCTAAACTAGTTTCTGCCTCAAATATGTAGAAACAAGATATCTGGCTTGGGATATGCAATTGGAGGATATACCAAGATTGTGGGTATCAAGAAGTGTGGGCTATACCCTGCCCTTTTTTCCATACATTAGTTGGTTGAAAAATTTTCTGTCTCCTACTTGCACTTCGAGGCACCAGCTAATCTAGTTTCTGCCTGAAATATGCAGAAACAGAATATCTGGCTTGGGATGTGCGATTGGAAGATATACCCAGATTGTGGGTATCAAGAAGTGTGGGCTATACACTGCCCTTTTTTTCATACATTTTTTGGTTGAAAAATTTTCTGTCTCCTACTTGCATTTTAAAGCATCAGATAAGCTAGTTTCTGCCTCGAATACACAGAAACAGAACATCTGGCTTGAGATGTGCGATTGGAAGATATACCCAAATTTTGGGTATCCAGAAGTGTGGGCTATACACTGCCCTTTTATTCAAACATTTTTTGGTTGAAAAATTTTCTGTCTCCTACTTGCACTTCGAGGCACCAGCTAAGCTAGTTTCTGCCTCAAATATGCAGAAACAGAATATCTGGCTTGGGATGTGCAATTGGAGGATATACCCAGATTGTGGGTATCAAGAAGTATGGGCTATACACTGCCCTTTTTTTCATACATTTTTTGGTTGAAAAATTTTCTGTCTCCTACTTGCATTTTAAAGCATCAGATAAGCTAGTTTCTGCCTCGAATACACAGAAACAGAATATCTGGCTTGGGATGTGCAATTGGAGGATATACCCAGATTGTGGGTACCAAGAAGTGTGGGCTATACACTGCCCTTTTTTTCATACATTTTTTGGTTGAAAAATTTTCTGTCTCCTACTTGCACTTCGAGGCACCAGCTAATCTAGTTTCTGCCTCAAATATGCAGAAACAGAATATCTGGCTTGGGATGTGCGATTGGAAGATATACCCAGATTGTGGGTATCAAGAAGTGTGGGCTATACACTGCCCATTTTTTCATACATTTTTTGGTTGAAAAATTTTCTGTCTCCTACTTGCATTTTAAAGCATCAGATAAGCTAGTTTCTGCCTCGAATACACAGAAACAGAACATCTGGCTTGAGATGTGCGATTGGAAGATATACCCAAATTTTGGGTATCCAGAAGTGTGGGCTATACACTGCCCTTTTATTCAAACATTTTTTGGTTGAAAAATTTTCTGTCTCCTACTTGCACTTCGAGGCACCAGCTAAGCTAGTTTCTGCCTCAAATATGCAGAAACAGAATATCTGGCTTGGGATGTGCAATTGGAGGATATACCCAGATTGTGGGTATCAAGAAGTATGGGCTATACACTGCCCTTTTTTTCATACATTTTTTGGTTGAAAAATTTTCTGTCTCCTACTTGCATTTTAAAGCATCAGATAAGCTAGTTTCTGCCTCGAATACACAGAAACAGAATATCTGGCTTGGGATGTGCAATTGGAGGATATACCCAGATTGTGGGTACCAAGAATTGTGGGCTATACACTGCCCTTTTTTTTATACATTTTTTGGTTGAAAAATTTTCTGTCTCCTAGTTGCACTTCAAGGCACCAGCTAAGCTAGTTTCTGCCTCAAAAATGCAGAAACAGAATATCTCGCTTGGGATGTGCAATTGGAGGATATACCAAGATTGTGGGTATCAAGAAGTGTGGGCTATACCCTGCCCTTTTTTCCATACATTATTTGGTTGAAAAATTTTCTGTCTCCTAGTTGCACTTCGAGGCATCAGCTAAACTAGTTTCTGCCTCAAATATGTAGAAACAAGATATCTGGCTTGGGATATGCAATTGGAGGATATAGCCAGATTGTGGGTATCAAGAAGTGTGGGCTATACCCTGCCCTTTTTTCCATACATTATTTGGTTGAAAAATTTTCTGTCTCCTACTTGCACTTCGAGGCACCAGCTAATCTAGTTTCTGCCTCAAATATGCACAAACAGAATATCTGGCTTGGGATGTGCGATTGGAAGATATACCCAGATTGTGGGTATCAAGAAGTGTAAGCTATACACTGCCCTTTTTTTCATACATTTTTTGGTTGAAAAATTTTCTGTCTCCTACTTGCATTTTAAAGCATCAGATAAGCTAGTTTCTGCCTCGAATACACAGAAACAGAACATCTGGCTTGAGATGTGCGATTGGAAGATATACCCAAATTTTGGGTATCCAGAAGTGTGGGCTATACACTGCCCTTTTATTCAAACATTTTTTGGTTGAAAAATTTTCTGTCTCCTACTTGCACTTCGAGGCACCAGCTAAGCTAGTTTCTGCCTCAAATATGCAGAAACAGAATATCTGGCTTGGGATGTGCAATTGGAGGATATACCCAGATTGTGGGTATCAAGAAGTATGGGCTATACACTGCCCTTTTTTTCATACATTTTTTGGTTGAAAAATTTTCTGTCTCCTACTTGCATTTTAAAGCATCAGATAAGCTAGTTTCTGCCTCGAATACACAGAAACAGAACATCTGGCTTGAGATGTGCGATTGGAAGATATACCCAAATTTTGGGTATCCAGAAGTGTGGGCTATACACTGCCCTTTTATTCAAACATTTTTTGGTTGAAAAATTTTCTGTCTCCTACTTGCACTTCGAGGCACCAGCTAAGCTAGTTTCTGCCTCAAATATGCAGAAACAAAATATCTGGCTTGGGATGTGCAATTGGAAGATATACCCAGATTGTGGGTATCAAGAAGTGTGGGCTATACACTGCCCTTTTTTTCATACATTTTTTGGTTAAAAAATTATCTGCCTCCGACTTGCTTTTCAAAGCATCAGCTAAGCTAGTTTGCGCCTCGAATACACAGAAACCGAATATCTGGCTTCAGATGTGCGATTGGAAGATATACCCAGATTGTGGGTATCAAGAAATGTGGGCTATACACTGCCCTTTTTTCATACATTTTTTGGTTGAAAAATTTTCTGTCTCCTACTTGCATTTTAAAGCATCAGATAAGCTAGTTTCTGCCTCAAATATGCAGAAACAGAATATCTGGCTTGGGATGTGCAATTGGAGGATATACCCAGATTGTGGGTATCAAGAAGTGTGGGCTATACACTGCCCTTTTTTTCATACATTTTTTGGTTAAAAAATTATCTGCCTCCGACTTGCATTTCAAAGCATCAGCTAAGCTAGTTTGCGCCTCGAATACACAGAAACCGAATATCTGGCTTCAGATGTGCGATTGGAAGATATACCCAGATTGTGGGTATCAAGAAGTGTGGGCTATACACTGCCCTTTTATTCAAACATTTTTTGGTTGAAAAATTTTCTGTCTCCTACTTGCACTTCGAGGCACCAGCTAAGCTAGTTTCTGCCTCAAATATGCAGAAACAGAATATCTGGCATGGGATGTGCAATTGAAGGATATACCAAGATTGTGGGTATCAAGAAGTGTGGGCTATACACTGCCCTTTTTTCCATACATTTTTTGGTTGAAAAATTTTCTGTCTCCTACTTGCATTTCAAAGCATCAGATAAGCTAGTTTCTGCCTCAAATATGCAGAAACAGAATATCTGGCTTGGGATGTGCAATTGGAGGATATACCCAGATTGTGGGTATCAAGAAGTGTGGGCTATAACTGCCCTTTTTTTCATACATTTTTTGGTTGAAAAATTTTCTGTCTCCTACTTGCATTTCAAAGCATCAGATAAGCTAGTTTCTGCCTCAAATATGCAGAAACAGAATATCTGGCTTGGGATGTGCAATTGGAGGATATACCCAGATTGTGGGTATCAAGAAGTGTGGGCTATACACTGCCCGTTTTTTCATAAATTTTTTGGTTGAAAAATTTTCTGTCTCCTGCTTGCATTTCAAAGCATCAGATAAGCTAGTTTCTGCCTCAAATATGCAGAAACAGAATATCTGGCTTGGGATGTGCAATTGGAGAATATACCCAGATTGTGGGTATCAAGAAGTATGGGCTATACACTGCCCTTTTTTTCATACATTTTTTGGTTGAAAAATTTTCTGTCTCCTACTTGCATTTTAAAGCATCAGATAAGCTAGTTTCTGCCTCGAATACACAGAAACAGAATATCTGGCTTGGGATGTGCAATTGGAGGATATACCCAGATTGTGGGTACCAAGAAGTGTGGGCTATACACTGCCCTTTTTTTCATACATTTTTTGGTTGAAAAATTTTCTGTCTCCTAGTTGCACTTCGAGGCACCAGCTAAGCTAGTTTCTGCCTCAAAAATGCAGAAACAGAATATCTCGCTTGGGATGTGCAATTGGAGGATATACCAAGATTGTGGGTATCAAGAAGTGTGGGCTATACCCTGCCCTTTTTTCCATACATTATTTGGTTGAAAAATTTTCTGTCTCCTAGTTGCACTTCGAGGCATCAGCTAAACTAGTTTCTGCCTCAAATATGTAGAAACAAGATATCTGGCTTGGGATATGCAATTGGAGGATATAGCCAGATTGTGGGTATCAAGAAGTGTGGGCTATACCCTGCCCTTTTTTCCATACATTATTTGGTTGAAAAATTTTCTGTCTCCTACTTGCACTTCGAGGCACCAGCTAATCTAGTTTCTGCCTCAAATATGCAGAAACAGAATATCTGGCTTGGGATGTGCGATTGGAAGATATACCCAGATTGTGGGTATCAAGAAGTGTGGGCTATACACTGCCCTTTTTTTCATACATTTTTTGGTTAAAAAATTATCTGCCTCCGACTTGCATTTCAAAGCATCAGCTAAGCTAGTTTGCGCCTCGAATACACAGAAACCGAATATCTGGCTTCAGATGTGCGATTGGAAGATATACCCAGATTGTGGGTATCAAGAAATGTGGGCTATACACTGCCCTTTTTTCATACATTTTTTGGTTGAAAAATTTTCTGTCTCCTACTTGCATTTTAAAGCATCAGATAAGCTAGTTTCTGCCTCAAATATGCAGAAACAGAATATCTGGCTTGGGATGTGCAATTGGAGGATATACCCAGATTGTGGGTATCAAGAAGTGTGGGCTATACACTTCCCTTTTTTTCATACATTTTTTGGTTAAAAAATTATCTGCCTCCGACTTGCATTTCAAAGCATCAGCTAAGCTAGTTTGCGCCTCGAATACACAGAAACCGAATATCTGGCTTCAGATGTGCGATTGGAAGATATACCCAGATTGTGGGTATCAAGAAGTGTGGGCTATACACTGCCCTTTTATTCAAACATTTTTTGGTTGAAAAATTTTCTGTCTCCTACTTGCACTTCGAGGCACCAGCTAAGCTAGTTTCTGCCTCAAATATGCAGAAACAGAATATCTGGCATGGGATGTGCAATTGAAGGATATACCAAGATTGTGGGTATCAAGAAGTGTGGGCTATACACTGCCCTTTTTTCCATACATTTTTTGGTTGAAAAATTTTCTGTCTCCTACTTGCATTTCAAAGCATCAGATAAGCTAGTTTCTGCCTCAAATATGCAGAAACAGAATATCTGGCTTGGGATGTGCAATTGGAGGATATACCCAGATTGTGGGTATCAAGAAGTGTGGGCTATACACTGCCCTTTTTTTCATACATTCTTTGGATGAAAAATTTTCTGTCTCCTACTTGCATTTCAAAGCATCAGATAAGCTAGTTTCTGCCTCAAATATGCAGAAACAGAATATCTGGCTTGGGATGTGCAATTGGAGGATATACCCAGATTGTGGGTATCAAGAAGTGTGGGCTATACACTGCCCTTTTTTTCATACATTTGTTGGTTGAAAAATTTTCTGTCTCCTACTTGCATTTCAAAGCATCAGATAAGCTAGTTTCTGCCTCGAATACACAGAAACAGAATATCTGGCTTGAGATGTGCGATTGGAAGATATACCCAGATTGTGGGTATCAAGAAGTGTGGGCTATACACTGCCCTTTTTTTCATACATTTGTTGGTTGAAAAATTTTCTGTCTCCTACTTGCATTTCAAAGCATCAGATAAGCTAGTTTCTGCCTCGAATACACAGAAACAGAATATCTGGCTTGAGATGTGCGATTGGAAGATATACCCAGATTGTGGGTATCAAGAAATGTGGGCTATACACTGCCCTTTTTTCATACATTTTTTGGTTGAAAAATTTTCTGTCTCCTACTTGCATTTTAAAGCATCAGATAAGCTAGTTTCTGCCTCAAATATGCAGAAACAGAATATCTGGCTTGGGATGTGCAATTGGAAGATATACCCAGATTGTGGGTATCAAGAAGTGTGGGCTATACACTGCCCTTTTTTTCATAAATTTTTTGGTTGAAAAATTTTCTGTCTCCTAGTTGCACTTCGAGGCACCAGCTAATCTAGTGTCTGCCTCAAATATGCAGAAACAGAATATCTGGCTTGGGATGTGCAATTGGAAGATATACCCAGATTGTGGGTATCAAGAAGTGCGGGCTATACACTGCCCTTTTTTTTTATACATTTTTTGATTGAAAAATTTTCTGTCTCCTACTTGCATTTTAAAGCATCAGATAAGCTAGTTTCTGCCTCGAATACACAGAAACAGAATATCTGGCTTGAGATGTGCGATTGGAAGATATACCCAGATTGTGGGTATCAAGAAGTGTGGGCTATACACTGCCCTTTTTTTCATACATTTGTTGGTTGAAAAATTTTCTGTCTCCTACTTGCATTTCAAAGCATCAGATAAGCTAGTTTCTGCCTCGAATACACAGAAACAGAATATCTGGCTTGAGATGTGCGATTGGAAGATATACCCAGATTGTGGGTATCAAGAAGTGTGGGCTATACACTGCCCTTTTTTTCATACATTTTTTGGTTGAAAAATTTTCTGTCTCCTACTTGCACTTCGAGGCACCAGCTAAGCTAGTTTCTGCCCCAAGTATGCAGAAACAGAATATCTGGCTTGGGATGTGCAATTGGAGGATATACCCAGATTGTGGGTATCAAGAAGTGTGGGCTATACCCTGCCCTGTTTTCCATACATTATTTGGTTGAAAAATTTTCTGTCTCCTACTTGCACTTCGAGGCACCAGCTAATCTAGTGTCTGCCTCAAAAATGCAGAAACAGAATATCTGGCTTGGGATGTGCAATTGGAAGATATACCCAGATTGTGGGTATCAAGAAGTGTGGGCTATACACTGCCCTTTTTTTCATACATTTTTTGATTGAAAAATTTTCTGTCTCCTACTTGCATTTTAAAGCATCAGATAAACTAGTTTCTGCCTCGAATACACAGAAACAGAATATCTGGCTTGAGATGTGCGATTGGAAGATATACCCAGATTGTGGGTATCAAGAAGTGTGGGCTATACACTGCCCTTTTTTGCATACATTTTTTGGTTGAAAAATTTTCTGTCTCCTACTTGCACTTCGAGGCACCAGCTAAGCTAGTTTCTGCCTCAAATATGCAGAAACAAGATATCTGGCTTGGGATATGCAATTGGAGGATATAGCCAGATTGTGGGTATCAAGAAGTGTGGGCTATACCCTGCCCTTTTTTCCATACATTATTTGGTTGAAAAATTTTCTGTCTCCTACTTGCACTTCGAGGCACCAGCTAATCTAGTGTCTGCCTCAAAAATGCAGAAACAGAATATCTGGCTTGGGATGTGCAATTGGAGGATATACCCAGATTGTGGGTATCAAGAAGTGTGGGCTATACACTGCCCTTTTTTTCATACATTTTTTGGTTGAAAAATTTTCTGTCTCCTACTTGCACTTCGAGGCACCAGCTAATCTAGTGTCTGCCTCAAATATGCAGAAACAGAATATCTGGCTTGGGATGTGCAATTGGAGGATATACCCAGATTGTGGGTATCAAGAAGTGTGGGCTATACCCTGCCCTTTTTTCATACATTTTTTGGTTGAAAAATTTTCTGTCTCCTGCTTGCATTTCAAAGCATCAGATAAGCTAGTTTCTGCCTCGAATACACAGAGACAGAATATCTGGCTTGAGATGTGCGATTGGAAGATATACCCAGATTGTGGGTATCAAAAAGAGTGGGCTATACACTGTCCGCTTTTTATACACTTCTTGGTTGAAAAATTTTCTGTCTCCTACTTGCATTTTAAAGCATCAGATAAGCTAGTTTCTGCCTCGAATACACAGAAGCAGAATATCTGGCATGGGATGTGCAATTGAAGGATATACCCAGATTGTGGGTATCAAGAAGTGTGGGCTATACACTGCTCTTTTTTCCATACATTTTTTGGTTGAAAAATTTTCTGTCTCCTACTTGCACTTCGAGGCACCAGCTAAGCTAGTTTCTGCCCCAAGTATGCAGAAACAGAATATCTGGCTTGGGATGTGCAATTGGAGGATATACCCAGATTGTGGGTATCAAGAAGTGTGGGCTATACCCTGCCCTTTTTTCATACATTTTTTGGTTGAAAAATTTTCTGTCTCCTGCTTGCATTTCAAAGCATCAGATAAGCTAGTTTCTGCCTCAAATATGCAGAAACAGAATATCTGGCTTGGGATGTGCAATTGGATTATATACCCAGATTGTGGGTATCAAGAAGTGTGGGCTATACACTGCCCTTTTTTTCATACATTTTTTGGTTGAAAAATTTTCTGTCTCCTACTTGCATTTCAAAGCATCAGATAAGCTTATTTCTGCCTCGAATACACAGAAACAGAATATCTGGCTTTAGATGTGCGATTGGAAGATATACCCAGATTGTGGGTATCAAGAAGTGTGGGCTATACACTGCCCTCTTTTCCATACATTTTTTGGTTGAAAAATTTTCTGTCTCCTACTTGCATTTTAAAGCATCAGATAAGCTAGTTTCTGCCTCGAATACACAGAAGCAGAATATCTGGCATGGGATGTGCAATTGAAGGATATACCCAGATTGTGGGTATCAAGAAGTGTGGGCTATACACTGCTCTTTTTTCCATACATTTTTTGGTTGAAAAATTTTCTGTCTCCTACTTGCACTTCGAGGCACCAGCTAAGCTAGTTTCTGCCCCAAGTATGCAGAAACAGAATATCTGGCTTGGGATGTGCAATTGGAGGATATACCCAGATTGTGGGTATCAAGAAGTGTGGGCTATACACTGCCCTTTTTTTCATACATTTTTTGGTTGAAAAATTTTCTGTCTCCTACTTGCATTTCAAAGCATCAGATAAGCTAGATTCTGCCTCAAATATGCAGAAACAGAATATCTGGCTTGGGATGTGCAATTGGAGGATAAACCCAGATTGTGGGTATCAAGAAGTGTGGGCTATACACTGCCCTTTTTTCCATACATTTTTTGGTTGAAAAATTTTCTGTCTCCTACTTGCACTTCGAGGCACCAGCTAAGCTAGTTTCTGCCCCAAGTATGCAGAAACAGAATATCTGGCTTGGGATGTGCAATTGGAGGATATACCCAGATTGTGGGTATCAAGAAGTGTGGGCTATACACTGCCCTTTTTTTCATACATTTTTTGGTTGAAAAATTTTCTGTCTCCTACTTGCATTTCAAAGCATCAGATAAGCTAGTTTCTGCCTCAAATATGCAGAAACAGAATATCTGGCTTGGGATGTGCAATTGGAGGATATACCCAGATTGTGGGTATCAAGAAGTGTGGGCTATACACTGCCCGTTTTTTCATAAATTTTTTGGTTGAAAAAGCTTCTGTCTCCTGCTTGCATTTCAAAGCATCAGATAAGCTAGTTTCTGCCTCGAATACACAGAGACAGAATATCTGGCTTGAGATGTGCGATTGGAAGATATACCCAGATTGTGGGTATCAAGAAGTGTGGGCTCACTGCCCTTTTTTCCATACATTTTTTTGGTTGAAAAATTTTCTGTCTCCTACTTGCACTTCGAGGCACCAGCTAAGCTAGTTGCTGCCCCAAGTATGCAGAAACAGAATATCTGGCTTGGGATGTGCAATTGGAGGATATACCCAGATTGTGGGTATCAAGAAGTGTGGGCTATACACTGCCCGTTTTTTCATACATTTTTTGGTTGAGAAATTTTCTGTCTCCTAGATGCAGTTCGAGGCACCAGATAAGCTAGTTTCTGCCTCGAATACACAGAAACAGAATATCTGGCTTGGGATGTGCAATTGGACGATATACCCAGATTGTGGGTATGAAGAAGTTTGGGCTATACACTGCCCTTTTTTTCATACACTTTTTGGTTGAAAAATTCTCTGTCTCCGATTTGCATTTCGAGGCACCAGCTAAGCTAGTTTCTGCCTCAAATATGCAGAAACAAGATATCTGGCTTGGGATATGCAATTGGAGGATATACCCAGACTGTGGGTATCAAGAAGTGTGGGCTATACACTGCCCTTTTTTTCATACATTTTTTGGTTGAAAAATTTTCTATCTCCTACTTGAACTTCAAGGCACCGGCTAAGCTAGTTTCTGCCTCAAATATGCAGAAACAGAATATCTGGCTCGGGATGTGCAATTGGACGATATACCCAGATTGTGGGTATCAAGAAGTTTGGGCTATACACTGCCCGTTTTTTATACAGTTTTTGGTTGAAAAATTTTCTGTCTTCTACTTGCATTTCAAAGCATCAGATAAGATACTTTCTGCCTCAAATATGCAGAAACAAGATATCTAGCTTGGGATATGCAATTATAGGATATACCCAGATTGTGGGTATCAAGAAGTGTGGGCTATACCCTGCCCCTTTTTCATACATTTTTTGGTTGAAAAATTTTCTATCTCCTACTTGCACTTCGAGGCACCGGCTAAGCTAGTTTCTGCCTCAAATATGCAGAAACAGAATATCTGGCTTGGGATGTGCAATTGGAGGATATACCCGAATTGTGGGTATCAAGAAGTGTGGGCTATACACTGCCCTTTTTTCCATACATTTTTTGGTTGAAAAATTTTCTGTCTCCTAGTTGCACTTCGAGGCACCAGCTAAGCTAGTTTCTGCCTCAAATATGCAGAAACAGAATATCTGGCTTGGGATGTGCAATTGGAGGATATACCCAAATTGTGGGTATCAAGAAGTGTGGGCTATACACTGCCCTTTTTTCCATACATTTTTTGGTTGAAAAATTTTCTGTCTCCTAGTTGCACTTCGAGGCACCAGCTAAGCTAGTTTCTGCCTCAAATATGCAGAAACAGAATATCTGGCTTGGGATGTGCAATTGGAGGATATACCCAAATTGTGGGTATCAAGAAGTGTGGGCTATACACTGCCCTTTTTTTCATACATTTTTTGGTTGAAAAATTTTCTGTCTCCTATTTGCATTTCGAGGCACCAGCTAAGCTAGTTTCTGCCTCAAATATGCAGAAACAGAATATCTGGCTTTGGGATGTGCAATTGGAGGATATACCCAGATTGTGGGTATTAAGAAGTGTGGGCTATACACTGCCCTTTTTTTCATACATTTTTTGGTTGAAAAATTATCTGCCTCCGACTTGCATTTCAAAGCATCAGCTAAGCTAGTTTGCGCCTCGAATACACAGAAACCGAATATCTGGCTTTTGATGTGCAATTCGAGGATATACCCATATTGTGGGTATCAAGAAGTTTGGGCTATACACTGCCCGTTTTTTATACATTTTTTGGTTGAAAAATTTTCTGTCTCCTATTTGCATTTCGAGGCACCAGCTAAGCTAGTTTCTGCCTCAAATATGCAGAAACAGAATATCTGGCTTTGGGATGTGCAATTGGAGGATATACCCAGATTGTGGGTATTAAGAAGTGTGGGCTATACACTGCCCTTTTTTTCATACATTTTTTGGTTGAAAAATTATCTGCCTCCGACTTGCATTTCAAAGCATCAGCTAAGCTAGTTTGCGCCTCGAATACACAGAAACCGAATATCTGGCTTTTGATGTGCAATTGGAGGATATACCCAGATTGTGGGTGTCAAGAAGTGTGGGCTATACACTGCCCTTTTTTTCATACATTTTTTGGTTGAAAAATTATCTGCCTCCGACTTGCATTTCAAAGCATCAGCTAAGCTAGTTTGCGCCTCGAATACACAGAAACCGAATATCTGGCTTTTGATGTGCAATTCGAGGATATACCCATATTGTGGGTATCAAGAAGTTTGGGCTATACACTGCCCGTTTTTTATACATTTTTTGGTTGAAAAATTTTCTGTCTCCTATTTGCATTTCGAGGCACCAGCTAAGCTAGTTTCTGCCTCAAATATGCAGAAACAGAATATCTGGCTTTGGGATGTGCAATTGGAGGATATACCCAGATTGTGGGTATTAAGAAGTGTGGGCTATACACTGCCCTTTTTTTCATACATTTTTTGGTTGAAAAATTATCTGCCTCCGACTTGCATTTCAAAGCATCAGCTAAGCTAGTTTGCGCCTCGAATACACAGAAACCGAATATCTGGCTTTTGATGTGCAATTGGAGGATATACCCAGATTGTGGGTGTCAAGAAGTGTGGGCTATACACTGCCCTTTTTTTCATACATTTTTTGGTTGAAAAATTGTCTGTCTCCTACTTGCACTTCGAGGCACCAGCTAAGCTAGTTTCTGCCTCAAATATGCAGAAATAGAACATCAGTCTTGGGATGTGCAATTGGAGAATATACCCAGATTGTGGGTATTAAGAAGTGTGGGCTATACACTGCCCTTTTTTTCATACATTTTTTGGTTGAAAAATTATCTGCCTCCGACTTGCATTTCAAAGCATCAGCTAAGCTAGTTTGCGCCTCGAATACACAGAAACCGAATATCTGGCTTTTGATGTGCAATTGGAGGATATACCCAGATTGTGGGTGTCAAGAAGTGTGGGCTATACACTGCCCTTTTTTTCATACATTTTTTGGTTGAAAAATTTTCTGTCTCCTATTTGCATTTCGAGGCACCAGCTAAGCTAGTTTCTGCCTCAAATATGCAGAAACAGAATATCTGGCTTTGGGATGTGCAATTGGAGGATATACCCAGATTGTGGGTATTAAGAAGTGTGGGCTATACACTGCCCTTTTTTTCATACATTTTTTGGTTGAAAAATTATCTGCCTCCGACTTGCATTTCAAAGCATCAGCTAAGCTAGTTTGCGCCTCGAATACACAGAAACCGAATATCTGGCTTTTGATGTGCAATTGGAGGATATACCCAGATTGTGGGTGTCAAGAAGTGTGGGCTATACACTGCCCTTTTTTTCATACATTTTATGGTTGAAAAATTATCTGCCTCCGACTTGCATTTCAAAGCATCAGCTAAGCTAGTTTGCGCCTCGAATACACAGAAACCGAATATCTGGCTTTTGATGTGCAATTCGAGGATATACCCATATTGTGGGTATCAAGAAGTTTGGGCTATACACTGCCCGTTTTTTATACATTTTTTGGTTGAAAAATTTTCTGTCTCCTATTTGCATTTCGAGGCACCAGCTAAGCTAGTTTCTGCCTAAAATATGCAGAAACAGAATATCTGGCTTTGGGATGTGCAATTGGAGGATATACCCAGATTGTGGGTATTAAGAAGTGTGGGCTATACACTGCCCTTTTTTTCATACATTTTTTGGTTGAAAAATTATCTGCCTCCGACTTGCATTTCAAAGCATCAGCTAAGCTAGTTTGCGCCTCGAATACACAGAAACCGAATATCTGGCTTTTGATGTGCAATTGGAGGATATACCCAGATTGTGGGTGTCAAGAAGTGTGGGCTATACACTGCCCTTTTTTTCATACATTTTTTGGTTGAAAAATTATCTGCCTCCGACTTGCATTTCAAAGCATCAGCTAAGCTAGTTTGCGCCTCGAATACACAGAAACCGAATATCTGGCTTTTGATGTGCAATTGGAGGATATACCCAGATTGTGGGTGTCAAGAAGTGTGGGCTATACACTGCCCTTTTTTTCATACATTTTTTGGTTGAAAAATTGTCTGTCTCCTACTTGCACTTCGAGGCACCAGCTAAGCTAGTTTCTGCCTCAAATATGCAGAAATAGAACATCAGTCTTGGGATGTGCAATTGGAGAATATACCCAGATTGTGGGTATTAAGAAGTGTGGGCTATACACTGCCCTTTTTTTCATACATTTTTTGGTTGAAAAATTTTCTGTCTCCTGCTTGCATTTCAAAGCATCAGATAAGCTAGTTTCTGCCTCAAATATGCAGAAACAGAATATCTGGCTTGGGATGTGCAATTGGAGAATATACCCAGATTGTGGGTATCAAGAAGTATGGGCTATACACTGCCCTTTTTTTCATACATTTTTTGGTTGAAAAATTTTCTGTCTCCTACTTGCATTTTAAAGCATCAGATAAGCTAGTTTCTGCCTCGAATACACAGAAACAGAATATCTGGCTTGGGATGTGCAATTGGAGGATATACCCAAATTATGGCTATCAAGAAGTGTGGGCTAAACACTGTCCGTTTTTTATACACTTTTTGGTTGAAAAATTCTCTGTCTCCGACTTGCATTTCGAGGCACCAGCTAAGCTAGTTTCTGCCTCAAATATGCAGAAGCAGAATATCTGGCTTTGGATGTGCAATTGGACGATATACCCAGATTGTGGGTATCAAGAAGTTTGGGCTATACACTGCCCGTTTTTTATACAGTTTTTGGTTGAAAAATTTTCTGTCTCCTATTTGCACTTCGAGGCACCAGCTAAGCTAGTTTCTGCCTCAAATATGCAGAAACAGAATATCTGGCTTGGGATATGCAATTGGAGGATATACCCAGATTGTGGGTATTAAGAAGTGTGGGCTATACACTGCCCTTTTTTTCATACATTTTTTGGTTGAAAAATTATCTGCCTCCGACTTGCATTTCAAAGCATCAGCTAAGCTAGTTTGCGCCTCGAATACACAGAAACCGAATATCTGGCTTTTGATGTGCAATTGGAGGATATACCCAGATTGTGGGTGTCAAGAAGTGTGGGCTATACACTGCCCTTTTTTTCATACATTTTTTGGTTGAAAAATTATCTGCCTCCGACTTGCATTTCAAAGCATCAGCTAAGCTAGTTTGCGCCTCGAATACACAGAAACCGAATATCTGGCTTTTGATGTGCAATTCGAGGATATACCCATATTGTGGGTATCAAGAAGTTTGGGCTATACACTGCCCGTTTTTTATACATTTTTTGGTTGAAAAATTTTCTGTCTCCTATTTGCATTTCGAGGCACCAGCTAAGCTAGTTTCTGCCTCAAATATGCAGAAACAGAATATCTGGCTTTGGGATGTGCAATTGGAGGATATACCCAGATTGTGGGTATTAAGAAGTGTGGGCTATACACTGCCCTTTTTTTCATACATTTTTTGGTTGAAAAATTATCTGCCTCCGACTTGCATTTCAAAGCATCAGCTAAGCTAGTTTGCGCCTCGAATACACAGAAACCGAATATCTGGCTTTTGATGTGCAATTGGAGGATATACCCAGATTGTGGGTGTCAAGAAGTGTGGGCTATACACTGCCCTTTTTTTCATACATTTTTTGGTTGAAAAATTATCTGCCTCCGACTTGCATTTCAAAGCATCAGCTAAGCTAGTTTGCGCCTCGAATACACAGAAACCGAATATCTGGCTTTTGATGTGCAATTGGAGGATATACCCAGATTGTGGGTGTCAAGAAGTGTGGGCTATACACTGCCCTTTTTTTCATACATTTTTTGGTTGAAAAATTATCTGCCTCCGACTTGCATTTCAAAGCATCAGCTAAGCTAGTTTGCGCCTCGAATACACAGAAACCGAATATCTGGCTTTTGATGTGCAATTCGAGGATATACCCATATTGTGGGTATCAAGAAGTTTGGGCTATACACTGCCCGTTTTTTATACATTTTTTGGTTGAAAAATTTTCTGTCTCCTATTTGCATTTCGAGGCTCCAGCTAAGCTAGTTTCTGCCTCAAATATGCAGAAACAGAATATCTGGCTTTGGGATGTGCAATTGGAGGATATACCCAGATTGTGGGTATTAAGAAGTGTGGGCTATACACTGCCCTTTTTTTCATACATTTTTTGGTTGAAAAATTATCTGCCTCCGACTTGCATTTCAAAGCATCAGCTAAGCTAGTTTGCGCCTCGAATACACAGAAACCGAATATCTGGCTTTTGATGTGCAATTCGAGGATATACCCATATTGTGGGTATCAAGAAGTTTGGGCTATACACTGCCCGTTTTTTATACATTTTTTGGTTGAAAAATTTTCTGTCTCCTACTTGCATTTCAAAGCATCAGATAAGCTAGTTTCTGCCTCAAATATGCAGAAGCAGAATATCTGGCTTTGGATGTGCAATTGGACGATATACCCAGATTGTGGGTATCAAGAAGTTTGGGCTATACACTGCCCGTTTTTTATACAGTTTTTGGTTGAAAAATTTTCTGTCTCCTATTTGCACTTCGAGGCACCAGCTAAGCTAGTTTCTGCCTCAAATATGCAGAAACAGAATATCT